>JAZGQO010000010.1:69907500-72407500 GCA_036850965.1 Patella caerulea | reverse complement strand
TGAGAGGCGCTATACAAATTCGTTATTATTATAATTGACAGCGATAATTTTTCAAATTTGCATGTATTATTTTTTCTTAAAATGACGATTTTGTTCGGTGCAACATAATGAACAAAAATGATTACATTAAAATTTTTAGCCAAATTACGTTATTCTGAGCAAAATACAATTTAGGACGCATTTCTATGAAGCTGATGCCCTCTAAAAATTTCTATGCAACCGTAGTCATTTGCATATAGATGTTGACGAACCTTGAAAAGTATCGTCTTCAGTGATGTGGGCATTGTTGCTATGCCAGATATTATTGCTGCGTCTGCAAAAATACTTTCTAAATTGAGTCTTTTGTTTCTACTTCGGGTGGGAGGGGGGGGGGATTGGTTAGCAGGCGCGCGCTGTATCATACGATCTGCCATTGCGTCAACTGGCGGGGTTTCGATTCCCCGGTTGTACGTGACAAGAAGTAGGGTCGCCTGTCCAACCTCGTGAGTTTTTGTCCGGGTCCTCCGATTTCCCTCCACTGCTAAAGACCCCTACGTGCAAGGGAATTATTGAAATTATAGTTTAACCATGAGTTAGTCCCGGAATGGCTTAGTTTGTGTGTCGAGTGGACGTTAAACCCCATTTCCCTCTCTCTCACTCTCACTTACTAAATTGAGTCTTGTTTTTATTTTGGCGGCTTTATAGAAGTGACTGTGGAAGTATTAATAACAACTGCTTTTCTAGACAAAACTTGTTTCCAAACATGACCTTAACAGCACCCTAAGGCCTTTCCTCACAACTAATGTGATATATTGTTCTTTTAGACGCTTTAAGGCAACACCTAGGAAACGATTTTTAAACTGAGAAAATAAAATGAAATGGGTTTTAACGACCTACTCTTCTGCACCTAACCTGGGCTAATGGAAGACGGGTATACGCTATACAGTGTGCTATGAGGGAAATTTTGCCCGGGCTGCGGCCTACTCTTATATCGAATTCCAACTGTCAAAGGATCTTTTACGTGCACGCTAATGTGTACACGGGACCTCGGTTTTTCGTCCAATCCGAACGACGAGGCATCTGTCCTTGTCAAGCCCTGACCTTGGACCATCAGACCATATGGATACAGACTTTATGGTTGCTGGACGGCTGTCAATAATGCCTTGATAAGCGATGATTGTCCTCTTTCGAGTGAATCAAATTGTCTGACACTATGGCATTGAAACAAAAAATGCAGAATGACACATTACATCAGTGAATATACTGACTGGCCCTTGGTGGCAATGGGCACTCTGGATTTCATCTTGTGATACATAAGTATAATTGTCTGAAAAATCAATCTGTAATAATGCTTTTCTTTCGTCATAATTCACTGTATTATTGTCTACTCAATGGATTCCAAATCAATGTTTCGGGTAATGCATAGCTGTATAATTGAAAATTAATAATTTCAATAAGGACTTCTACAGCCAACGTGAAATTTTCATATTTGCACCGCCAAACATTTTGAGTAATTGTGCTGCCGAGGTGCACGTGAGGTGACCGTAATGCTACCAACTTAGTTTTACTTACCAATCATCTCGGGACATTCTTTCTAGAAACGTGCACGTGTTTCCTTAACAGATGAAAACAAATTTGGATTTTTGTCTTTGTACCATCTTCATTTCTAATCGTTACTTCGACTTTGCTGTTGCTTTTAGAAATGCCCGCTGACTTGAAAATGTATGTTGGGTGTTGCTTTATTCGAATTCCCGTTGCTTCTTCAGTATGAAAATTGAAACCCTTTTGCTGTTATTTTGATTTTTGTTTCACTAACGGTTGAATGTCACAGCCATCTGTATTTATTAAATTATTCCAGAACGATGCAACAAGCCTGGATACCTGCCATTAATTGGTGGAATATTTTGTATGAAAGCGTCTAGCAATAAATTAAAATGGCCGGCAGCTAAGGCAACATGTGAGCAAGATGGTGGAAATTTGATAATCTTGCACCAGACAGAGCTAGCTCTAAAACTCGAAGCAATAAAGATGCTCCCTAGTAAGTACACTATTTTGTATAGTAAAATGTTTGATATAGTGCTGATCCCATGACAAAGTAAAACAAAATTAGAATACCCCCAACTCTCCCATTGCGTGCTAATTGTAAGAGGACTTTGTTTATTTTTCAGGCATAAGGTTTTTACAAAATGATCCATTAATTCACACCAAGCGTTACAGAAGTTCATAACCCTCTAATCAGCACGGGCGCTTTATAATTTTAGGATGTATCTCCGTGACCCAATGAGTATGTAGGGTTGTAAACCAATCTCGTTTCCAGAGGCAGCCGCGGGGCCGGAGTCCTCCGGTTCCTTTGACCGGCCATTTTTACCACTTTTTTCCCAAACTAAGCCCCGCCCATTCGGACCTCTGTTTGGTCAATCTTTTTGGGTCGATTTCTCGAAACCTAGAGGTCGGATCGTTGTAAACCTCTCTGAAATGAAATCAAATGGAATGAGGTTTAACCTACTACTGTTCTACTCCTAAACGGGGCTCATACAGTGTGTTATGAGGGCAATTCAATTGTGCTTTGGCGTTACGGCCTACTTTTATATCGAATTTCAACTGCAAAGGGATATGTTGCTCACAAGGGTCGTCCGGCTTTCTTCCCATCCGAACAAATAGACAGCTCTTCGTCCTGCATCGTTAATCTCTTTGAAATTGTTTACTAAGCAAGGTGACGTACATTTGGTTGTTGATGGGTTCTGTGGAACTTTAAACCGATAACCCAGTCACATAAACAATTCAGTGATTCAGGGGGTACAACTGGTGTTGATGGCCCTGTCCCCACAATTTCTACAACAGGATTGTAGGGGGGGGGGAATTTTTGTAATAATCTTGCATAGTGATATGTTGTGCAGAGAATTGTGACAATGACCCAATTCCACGAATATCTAGGGCAGTTATGATTACGATATTGATTTGGAAGGTTTTCACAAAATGAACATTGTACACGAATCGTGTACCATAATGCGTTTCAGTTCCTGTTCGAGCTAGGGCTGGGTATCGATAGTGATTTTTACTATCGATAATCGGCAATGAAATGTCGGACGATAATCGATAGTATCGAAAACAAACTTATTTTCACGGTCGTCATCAAGACTGGATACAGTGTAAGTTCAAAGTTCAAAACCATACGAAGTTGCGAAAGATCGTTTGGTCCTGTCTAAAACCCAAAGTGCTTCCACATAACGCTTTTAGCTTTGCCAGGAAAATCAACAAGCGTTTTGTCGTCCATGACAATGTGTGCTATTTATTGTACCGTGTACTCTATTACTGAGGCACACGTACAGAAATAGTGAACTGTACAGACGAATTCTGCAGCTTGCAAAGGGAAATAACTCTAACTTTATTTACACATCCGGGTATCTCCGATTTAGCGATATTCAACAACAATTTCTTCAAAACTAAAGTAACATTTTAATGAGAGTGAATTTATGAAAACGGCTTTTCAATAAGCAGTCACAATATTGTTTTGTGTTACAGTGATACTTGATAGTAATTAAAGTGAGCGGTGTATTATGATTAACTGAAAGAAAACATTGACATTTCAGACGCAAGAAAAATTAATAACGAAGAGCGATAATCTATAGTAACCCACCGCTATCGATAGTGCAAATCTGGACCGTCCAATCGATTTATGTCGATATTTTACTCAGCCCTAGTTCTAGCAAGAGACTCGAGGAACGAAGC
Organism: Patella caerulea; assembly: GCA_036850965.1. Lineage (NCBI taxonomy): Eukaryota > Metazoa > Mollusca > Gastropoda > Patellidae > Patella > Patella caerulea. The sequence continues at coordinate 72,403,792 of JAZGQO010000010.1, read as the reverse complement.
TAAACACATTGCACCAAATCAAACGGCGTATGTAGTAGACTGGAAGAGTCAGACGCTAGAAATTTTGCATTCGATTGTGCTTGTCGGCTTATTTCGCCGAAGATAACTGACTTGAAATTTAGAGTAAAAACGGAAACTATTGTATGTAAATCGGTTTATACACATTCATATTACAGTATTACATGCATTGCGACCGACTTGTGTCCATTTCTAGGCCCCAAATGTTAGCGATTTAGCTCCTTTAAACTATATGTTAGTGTCCGGGTAGTCCGGTATGCTGCAACAGCTAAAGACCCCAGCTAGCGGTGTATTGAACTATATGTTGGTGTCGAGTTAGTTCCTTTAGGGGCTGTCTCTGATCGGACGATGTTTCGCTGACAGTTCCTATCGCTTGCTATATAGTTGCAATATGAAAATACCTCTGGTCTAAGGCTATTTTTGAATCAGGAATCATTTCTTGCCACAGCTGACACACAGTCATAATAATTCAACACTATTTTCAGGTAAAATTCTGAGATTGAAAAACATACTCAAAATACGTTTGGACTGAACAACCATTACGAGAATCGAACATGCGCAGATCGCATAAACATAGTGTTGAATTATTATAAATTTGTGTCAGATATGACAAAAAATGTTTCCTTTTGCGAAATAAAAACATTCACGGTACAAAATAGATAGTTAAGGGTTCCAAGCCAGTGAACAGAGAGGTGTTGAAGAGCGGTATTTTACCGTATTTTCATATTGCAGCTATATAGCAAGCGGTAGGAACTGTCAGCGAAACATCGTCCGATCAGAGACAGTTCCTAAAGGAGTGGACGCTAAACCCGTTTTCTCTCCTCTCTCTATCTTTCAATTTCAGGTGCCTATTACTGGATTGGCCTGAATGATATAAATACAGAGTATGAGATGATTTGGGTGGATGGTTCGACTCTCGATATCAACATTTGGAATCCCAATGAACCAAACAGCGTCTATGAACTAGAAGATTGTGTTCTGATGATGCCGTCGTTGAAACTGAATGATCAACTATGTTCGCATTCTAGTTACTTTATTTGTGACTTTCCGTTCAGGTTTACATTTTAAATTTTTGAAGTGATCTTTATATTCGAATTATTATTACCGTATCAATAAAAAAAACCCTCCTATAATCCCAGTAAAGTTCGCCTTGTCCCTTTTCGTTTATATTCGTCACTGGGTTCGTAGATGGCAATGAACTTACAAAATGGTATCACAATAATATTATTTTGTACATTTTCAACCGAAAAGGCTTTAATGAAATTGGCACATTTAATTACTATATCTACTGTTCTCGTAATAATCAACTAAACAATATAGTAATTAAAATTGTTTAAGTAGTTGGGGATTAAAGGACACTATTGGCGCCAGTGATTATCACATATGTGATATAACGGGTTTAAAACGTTCCAAATATAGTTTTAACACAGAGATCATTGATACGATAGATGCGTAATCAAGGTTTCAAAAAACGGAAGAGAAGAACGCAGAAGGAAAAAACGAGTTATGTTTCTACATAACTGACTGAAGTGACAAGAAGTGTTAACAGATACACGGGCCAATTTCTCGTCACTAATAAGTCCTTCGAATACGAACAGTTGTAATATGAGACTGTGAGAAGATATCTGACAATTCAAAACAGAAATTGACCGTCACAAAGAAAGAGAAAGCGCCGTTAACTTCTAACGATCTGTTAACGTAGAGTTAACGGATCGTTAACTTTCGCGGAGATAAAGATTGTTGCTGGAAGTCCCATTAACTTTAAATTGTCGTTAACTTGCCATTAACTTTAACGGAGGTGTCTGGCTCCATTATGTGTTTAACGATGGCAATAGTGGGCTGTAGCAAAGTCATAAGATTACCAGTGTACGTTTTTATAGAATATTCTAGGGGGTTGAGCGACGGGGGGCTATTCCATTTTCTTTAGGATGAAATTCTATAGTGTTCTACATAATTTTTAGGGCCTATAGGAAATATTGGCCCCACATATTCTTTAGTGCAAATCCCGTAATTTTTCATACAGATTTCTGCTAAAATTTCTAAAGAAAAAAAGTATTCTCTAGTGTTTTATGTAACTAAATTCTACAGTTATCATTTTGTCTTTACTCGAGTTTTGTGAACAGAGAGAGAGAGAGAGAAATGGGGTTTAACGTCCACTCAACACAACCCGGTCATTTCGGGACTAACATATGGTTTCAATTTTATTTCAATAATGCGCTTGCGCGTAGGGGTCTTTAGCCGTGGGAGGAAACCGGAGTGCCCGGAGGAAACCCACGAGGTTACCAGGAAAAGATTGAGTTCTGAAATTCAAACTTTAGACAAAATAAACATTTAACAATTGGTACACAAATCGTGTACCATAATGCGTTTCGGCGCCATTTGTATCAAGAGACTCGACGAACAAGGTTAGACATTCCACAAGTCATGTCAAACGGTGACGCCATCTGGAAACCATACGCAATAAATAATATCTATGTAGACGGGGATAATCAGACGCTAGCGATTACCATTCGATTGACACTTCTTGCGTATTTCGATGAACTTAACTGATTTGAAATGAGAGAGAGAGAGAAATGGGGGTTAACGTCCACTGAACACAAACTAGGTCATTTCGGGACTAACATATGGTTTAATTTTATTTCAATAATTCACTTGCGCGTAGGGGTCTTTAGCAATGGGAGGAAACCCACGAGGTTGAGAAGGCGCCCCTATCTCCATGCCACATACGCTAACACCAGGGCTCGAAACCACAGCCGCAAGCCAGAGGTGACCGGCCAGCTAGAGGTCGAAGCGCGGCACTCTAGACCACTAGGCCATCCCAACCCCCCTGTGAATAGGATGCACACTTGTCGTTCTGTGATATATTCTTAGTACTACTAACTTATATGAAGTTGTTATACATGTATATTGATTTTGAATATTTCAAATTCAGCCAATGAGCAGCCAGTTGGCTCTTGGGTTAACTTGAATCAATCCGTTAGGTAACGGATAATGAAGCTGACTTTCCAGCAACAGGATTTTAACGGACCGTAAACAAACGACACGTTCGCAAAAGTTTAACGGATAGTTAAACAACTTAGTTTTGTGCAACCGTCCCCTGACCAGGGCCCAGTTCCTAGAAAATTCTTAAAAGTAAGCACAAAGTTATGCTTCACTTTTGCTTACGTAAGAAACTTTATGAAATACCGTCTCTATAGAAACTTCTCAAGACCGTTCTTACATAAGAACAAGCCAAGTATGAGTCTAAGCACAGTGTGACTGGTAAATTGAGACTAAGATGCTCTTTGGTATCACAAAAACAAATTTAGTATGCAAACTACACCGTAAATTCGTCTGCATATAGAGTTATAAATAGATCAATGACATTAACTTCAAATAGTCGATTTAGATGTATTTGACAAATAATGAAATAGGGTTTAACGTCCTACTGTTTTGCTCCTAAACTGGGCTTATGAAGACGGGCATACGCCATAAAGTGTGTTTGGGATCTTTGACGTGCACACCAATTTTTACACGGGACCATATTTTTTCGTCCCATCCGAACGACTAGACAGCTGTCCTTGTCAGGTTTCAGCCTGCATCACTGACAAGGGGATGAACCTTCTCGGCCAATGCAGGGATCGAACACCCTACCTCTGCCCGATTCCTAAAAAAATATTTAACTCGTTCTTGCGCTTACATGTAGATTTTAAGTAGACTTTGCAAATAAGTAAACTTATCTTATTTCGTGTTAACAGAAAATTCTTAAGAACGTTCTTGTGCTTAGATTTTAAGTAGACTTCAGTGTAAGCACAAGCACGTCATTATGTGTTCCAAGAAAAAACTTAAGCACAACTTCGTTCTTAAAATTGTCAATTTAAGCACAAGTCCCAAGCAAGGTATAGGGCTTGCTTACCAATCCCGATAAGAACAGAGTCTCAAAAATTAAAGTCCGAGCCTTTATGAAATTTATGGACCAAAATATAGAGGCATGGTGTATTTACCTTGGCTCAAAGTTTTAGCTCAAAATATTGAGTCGTTTAGACGTTAACGTCAACACTGCTTATCCGGGCACGTAACCCTTTTAAGATTTTGGGTCAATTTTTCGATTGGGTGACCTAATAATCGATCCCCGTTTCATGAGAGGTCTATACAGTGAATGACCCATGTACTGTACTTGATAACAAAAGGTAAATTTCACCTACATATCATTTTTATCGAAAAAAGTCTGGTTTTATCCAGATATTGTATAGGAGCTTTTACGGGTTTCCATTTTGACGTCATTTTCGGTCATGCGCAGACCCTGGCCTTATTCGTAGACTGTAACCCATAGGCCAGTGTGTGTTTTTTTGTGAAAATACCGCCGTACAGTGAGCTTGTTTTACATAAAATGGATCCGATCGCCATTTCTATATACATGTAAGGTTTACCGACCGATGCCAGATACCGATATTTACAAAAACTTCGATATAGAAAAGATACGGCAAGTTTACCAGACCCGTAATGGCCGTTGCAATTTAGGAAAACAAGTTAAGACTGGTCCGTGCTCATGGTGTGAACTAGAATTTGGTCTCAAATTCATTACGCATTTTACGACCAAACAAATTTTATCTATTAATTAGGACTATTAACACAAAAGATTCTTTTTTAAAATCTGGTCTAGATCATATTTACATTCAGCTGCCGACTGTACAGTATTTGCACGGTTGATATATCGTCTGCTATAGCGCTGCAGCATGCTACACTCTTACACAAAACACGGTTATGTTGAGCATTGATGCTATCGACTTAAAATAATTCCAGCTAATGATACTATAAATAGTATGCAATATGCAAATAAGATTGTCTATGCGTGCTGTTAACCAACAGCTACTGTAATTTTCCCCGCGTTTAGACGGCTCTAACCAATGATAAAATAGTTGTTTGATGCACGGAGTAAAACGTCAGCCATTTTATTAAAAAAAAAATCATCTTGATGGAATATGAATAACAGAAAGAATAAAACGATGATCAATTTGAATCTGTGAATATTTTTAAAACCTTTTTTTTCCAAACAAATAAATCGTTTTGGCACAACTTTTGACACTCTGTGAAATTTTAATCCGGTCAGATTATGTCGCAACCCAAGAATGAAGAACGATATATTTGCGTCTATTTTATCAATTTCTAATTAAGTATTTGGTTCAGAGAACACATGTTGAATGCAAATATATTATTTGCTCTTTTTTTTAGATTTGCTACGGTCCTGCTTTAAAATATCGTCTTGAATCTTGAATAATTCTTTCGTGAAGCCACAGGTCACCACTCTATAACCCATTCTATTATTTACTCTTTTGCTCGATTTCGTGGCATTTTACAACCAAACAGATGTTATCTATTAATTGTTTGCAATAAAATTAACACAAAACATATAAATCGGCTTCATACATCAATGCATCTTTGTAATCTTTTGCGTACAGCGGTCAACTGGAGACCGCGTGCGAGCTTAGCATGATATCGTCTGCTACAACGCAGTATATCGTCAATAAAACGAAAAAAAAAAATATTTAGACATAATTTGAAATCGGTAATTTATTACGAATGCTACACATATCTTACAACAAGGGTGGCATTCAAGAATACGTTTTATATTAAAAGATACAGACGGAAAACCCCGTTTTCCTTAGCATTTGCCATGTTAAGATACGGCAGTGAAAAGGCCAGGCTAAAAATAGACACCGGAAATACGTCACGCATAAAACCTCCTATAATAAAACGTTCTCCATTTCCAGATGAAGACTGTCTTGTTTAAGTTATTTACAAGCATACCACAAATATAGGGTTAGTTGGTCGGCCTTAGGTAATGGGATATAAGGGATTTTAACACAAAATTAAGCAGTTTTATTCCCCAAAAAGTTATCGGGATTGGCACTTTAAGTCTGTTTCTGCTTCAAACAATATGGCTGACCGTGGATTTATTCGACGACATTTGCTACATCTTTTGACACCTAAGAGTCAATTGAAAGACAGAAAATCCTTTAGAAACATATTCTCGAGAAGAATGCTATAGAAAATTTCGCTTCTACCCTAAACATAATTCATTTATTTCCAAATTGGTAAAAAACACACACGCGGGCTACTTAAATATCAGGCGCTCTCACAATTATTCGGTCTGTTTGCATGTGCTTGCGTTTTGGGTTGTTTTCTTTTGTTTAGTTTGTGGTACATTTTATATGTGTAGGCCTATGGGGAACACGTCAAAGGCATCAGGGGATTACGTGGCTAAGCGGGTAAGACGCTGGTTCGCTAGCCTGGAGGTCGGGTGTTCGACCCCTGCGTTGGCCGACAGCGTGGTTTATCCGTGTCAGTGATGCAGGACGGAGTACAGCTGTCTTGTCATTCGGATGGGACGAAAAAACGAGGTGCCGTGTACAAACTGACGTGCACGTAAAAGATCCCTTGGCAGTTGGAATTCGATAGAGTAGGCCGTAGCGCCACTGCCCGGGCAAAATTTCCCTCACAGCACACTGTATGACGTATGTCTTCATTACCCCAGTTTAGGCGCAAAATAGTAGGACGTTAAACCATATTTCATTTCATTTCATTTGTTAAATAATAAAATATATCTAAATCGACTATTTTTCGGGAAGTTAATGTCATTGTTCTATTTATAACTCTATGCAGACCATAGAGCTATATATAGAAACTCTGTGATGCAGACGAATTTACGGTGTAATTTGCATACCAAAAATGTTTTTATGACGTTAGAGAGCACCGTACTCTCAATTTACCAGTCACAATGTGCTTAGACTCGTACCTAACTTGTGCTTACGTAAGAACGGTCTTGAGAATTTTCTAGAGACGGTATTTTATAAAGTTTCTTACGTAAGCAAAAGTGAAGCATAACTTTGTGCTTACTTTTAAGAATGTTATAGGAATTGGCTCTGGCTAGCGTCTTACCCACTTAACCACGTGATCCCCTGATGCCTTTGACATGGTCCCTATAGGTCTATAAGCTAAAAAAAAAAACCCACCAAAATACGCAAGCACATGCAAACAGATGGAATGATTGAGGCAGCGCCTGATTTTAAAGTAGCTATGTCTCTAACTCAAAGTCATCAAGAATCTTCGACACTGAAAACACGAATTATTTGTCAGTTTAAATCAAAATTGATGATGTGATCTTACCGGAAAAAGATGGGCTTCTGAATATTTTACCATTGGTACACGAATCGTGTACCATAATGCGTTTCAGCCCAGTTCTAGCAAGAGACTCGGGGAACAAGGCTACATTGTATCAAATCAAACGGCGCACGTAGACTGGAATAACTAGACGCTAGAAATTTGCATTCGATTGACACTGTTGGCAAATTTCGCCGCACATAACTGATTTGAAATTGGAGTAAAAACGGAAACCATTGAATGTAAATCAGTTTATATACATTCATATTAGAGTATTATATGCGTTGCGACCCACTTGTGTCAATTTCTAGGTCCCAAGGCCAAATGTTAGCGATTTAGCTCCTTACAAGTTGCTTGCGTGTTGTTTACCAATTTGCAAATAAATAAAATGTTTTTAGTGTAGAAGCGAAATATTCTATAGCATTCTTGTTGAAAATATATTTCTTAAGGATTTTCTGTCTTCCAAATGTCTCTTAGGTATCAAAAGGTGTAGTAAATGCCGTCGAATAACTAACTATACGGTCAGTCATATTGTTTGAAGCAGTAACGGGCTTAAAGTTGGTAATCAAGCCCCTATACCTTCCTCGAGATTTGTGCTTAGATTGACAATTCTAAGAACGAAGTTGTGCGTAAGTTTTTTCTTGGAACACATATAATAACGTGCTTGACCTTACTCTGAAGTCTACTTAAAATCTAAGCACAAGAACGTTCTTAAGAATTTTCTGGGAACACAAAATGCGATAAGTTTACTTAATTGCAAAGTCTACTTGAAATCTAAGCACAAGAACGTGCTTAAGAATTTTCTAGGAATCGGGCCCAGTTGTGCTCGTATTTAGTTCCAGGCCCCGTATATTAGAGGCTGATTATTACACAGAGGTCGTCCTTATACTTAGACACATAAATAAAAGATAAATGAAATTACATGTCAGTATCCCTACCCTTTTATTGCTGTAAATAAGGTGGCCTGTCCAACCTCTCCGGGTCCTCCGGTTTCTTCCCACTGCTGACGACCCATACGCCAAGTGAATTATTGAAATAAAATAAACCATATTATGTTAGTCCCGAAATGACCTAGGTTGTGTCGAGTGGACGACGATAATATCAAATAGTCAAATAAAATAAAACCAAGTACGAACAATGCAAACCATTAGACAGAATTCGAAGTCCTAAAAACGTCATAGGCAAAATAGTGTAATCAGCAAATGGGCTGCTCCCCGTGTACAAAATACACGACAAACAGTGGTAACAGGTGTCCGAAAGAGTAAGCTTACCCTGCCTGGCGCGCCATAGCTGCATCAAAACTATTAGGCAAAATGTCGGTAAAGTAGCGTGATTGGCCAATGAACTATCGGTATGCAAACTGCATGTAATGAACTGTGTTAACGATGTAGTAGGCATAATCAGGGAGACAGTAATAGTATACGTGTCAATTAAATATATCTAGAATAATAGCCGAGAGAGACACGTTATATTTACCTATCAAGTCAATATGACGGCCATAAAACTTTTTAAAGGTTTTTATAAGTTTAGTGCGCACGTATCCTTGTAGTTGAAGCTTAGATGACAAATGCCTCGATCTACCTAAAAAATAAGAATAAAAGGAACAAGCTCTCGCGTAACGAATTAGCTGAGACACAAACACTCCATAAGCTGGTGATATTGGAATGTTACTACTAATACATGGAAAGGTAACAATCGGAAAGTCAAGTCATCACGTTTATCGTATAACTTAAAGATTCTTTCCCAGTAAAATATTTATCGAGTGGTTATTTCCAGTAAAAGTATGGCAATTTTGGTATGGATGGAAAGAAGAAACATCCAATCTTACTAGAAAAATAATGAATCCCCTGAAAAACACCCATGGGCCAAGCACTGGGCGAAAATCTCAGGGTATCCTTAATCGTCAACCCGATCAATAGTGGTTCCCACACGCGTGACGCGAAGGGATGCGCGCGCAGGTTGTATGAGGTCAAGACAAGAGGGAGCACTCAATGCGTAGTGTACTCTTGTTGACAAGCGTAATGGTGAGTGGACGTGGAAGAGGTGAAAGACTAAAACGCACAACAGACACAGAGATTAAACTGCGGAGAAAGAAATGGGCAGAAGATAATCCAAGATTTTACTTCGGCTTCGACATTTATGGTAAATGGACAGCGATTAAAGAGAAATACAATCTTAAACGGGATCGGGAAGTCGCGTCTATATGCTGATTGAATGTTGGTAAGTTTTCATGTTATCTTCTTTCTACTTTGGCTTGCTTTCGATTTCTTTTATTGAAGTTGGTTGTAGGTTTCGTTTGGGATATAGACCTAATTATTGAATTATATTAATTTTCATTTTCTAAAGAGCATTTTGTGTTTATATGTTGACTGAAAATTAATGATGTTGACGATTCTCTTTTTTTGCAAGATGTAGGCGTCAAAAAAAAAGTAAACATATTGCCAATATGCTTTTCGGGCTATTTGATTCCATGTTGACCATTTCACTTTTTTTACCACATCCATTTACATGTATGCTATTTGTGTAGGCCTATCAACTGGTTAAAATAATATAAGGCCCGTCGTTGTACCTAATTGACACTCTTTAAACGCAACTGTTGTTACAAATATCCCAACTTTCCAAATCTTCATATAAGAAAATATACATTTATTCATTTATATATTTTAGGAACCAACACAAAGAGAAAGAACTGAAAGGTATATCTGTCCCTGGGCAGAGTTCTACAAAAGCTAAATATGTTTATCAAATGTAAGTGTAAACCATGCTAATTTTGTAAGATATTGCGATCTTTATTTTATGCATTGTAGATTATATGTATTTGTTGCAAATGCAGACACAATTCCTGTGTATGGGTGTTAATTTTCAAAATTTATTACATACAGTAGAATGTGTGCTGATGAATATCAATCAATTTTTTTAATTATAGGCAAATTGGTGTAGGTCTGCAGTCAGTGTACACATTGACATGTAAAAATAAAGGAGACTTGACAGTGAAATTCAAAATGAGAGTAGGTCATAGGGCCGCTGTCAGGGCAAAATGTGGCTTTTTGCACTGCCTGTCTTCATTAGCCTGGATGACTCAATGAGACAAATTATGGCTTATAATATAATTAGGATTATTTTATTTCAGACATACAGGGGAATTAGAAAGCTTCCACCAACATATTTTAATGTATGCTGCTAAAAGATTTTCATAAACATGTAGGTATGTCATTGTATATTGTTGGAATGAACAAATCCCAAACTGAAAATTTATTTTGATGTTTTTTCATATAGGTATGTCATTAATTTTGTATGTAGACTGAATAAATCTCCAAATTTATTTTGAAGGTGTTCCATATCTTTAAATTCTGGCTTTGTATTGTTGTAGCTACCCTATTTACAAGGCGAGAAAAAAAACTATTTGGCAGCTATAGACTACCAGCGACACAAAGATAGAGGACAAGCCCTTGACAAGGCCGGGAATCTGAGGTGAGTTTGCCTTGTTATGGTGTAGGAGCTTATGTGGTGGTTGAATATATACTATTAGACAATCTAACAAGTGCTATTTAGATAAAGTCTGTTTATTGAGTCAAGTTGTGTAGTTTCGATACGAAGCTGACTTTATACGGAGTAGGGTCGATTACCACTCCCCCCATCCCCCAACAAAGTTTCCTTCCTCTGCTCATGACAAAATAGTACCGTATTAAATTTTAGTCAAGAAATGACCTAAATTGTGTCAAGTGTGCAACGTCCTCCCCCCTCTCACCCCATTCTTGGCATAACAAAATACAAATGTTATCCTCTCTCCCCATTCTTGACATAATAAAATACAAATGTTATTCTCATATATTCATTAATTGCTAATACAATAGATTACAAAATTAAAACAATATACTACAAAACTTAAAATTTTACAGGTTTCACAGGCTATATTCTAAAAGAAAAAATACTTGTAGTGCTGTTCCTGTAAAGGTTGAAAAAGAATACAAATACATGGATAATATCCTTAGTGGAATTTTGGATAGAATTAGGAATCACCAGGGTCCCATCCCTCAAATATTTCCACTTTCGGATGATGATCCAAGAAAAATAAAAAGAAACATTGCAGTTGTGTCACCTCCGCCAACAAATGAACTTGTTGCAATAAAAAAATCAAGATTTGGTTAGTTAATTCCAAGGGTTATAATTAGAATTTCCGACATTTTAAATCATACAGCTATTACTGATATCTATTACTGTGTCTAAAATGGGTATATCGTCCTGTTGCACTTGGGAACGTTTGTCTGATGCGCATAGTTACACAGCTTGGTACAACTCTTCTGATGCCTGAACCAAGACGTCCATTTCCTGCAGAAGAGATATGTACAATAATATTTAAACATACATTATGCTAGAGCTAAATCTGCCTATTGATATTATTAGATAACTGATCTAGGCCATAATGAACTCTCGATGGCACAGGATTTCTCTGATAGACTAGAATGTTTCAATCATATTTTCATTTAATTTAAAAATGGAGGAGCGAGCATTTGCTTCGATCAACAAAGGCTAATATCTTCAATAGAGTAATTTGAATGAAATTATTCATTTTTTAACATTACATAACTTCTACTATAATAGCAATAAGAGTTTATCTAAATTTTACATAATGTATATTTAACATGAAATATTTTTGTTTATACATATTTCATATTGTAAAAATTGTTTGATTTCATTGGCGTTACTGTTTTTATTTATTATATTTTAATGCTTTAAACTTACAATTCTTGTGGAAATACAAAAAGCTGGTTGGCATCCACAGTAGACGTATTCTATATCCACTTCCATCTCTCCACAGTGGTTAGGTTACAAACACACCAGTTGGGTGAAACTCTAATCTTGTGCTGGTTGTGGATCTTCTGGGCTTGCATTAGCACTCTGACTCAGGTCAAATATAAGAGCTGGTTCTCTATTTGCAACGGCTAAGACAAGTTCTCGAAGTCTTGTTGTATCAACAGCATTTATGGTTGTCTGTAAATAAAATGTTATGTTGTTTAATTACTCTGGAATTTTTTTATATCACCTTAAAATCTAGATTATTTGTAAAATTAATAGTTAAATAAAATATATAAATCTTACTATAAGTTGTTGTCTTCTATTTTCTATTCGTCCAGCTAATCTTTGTCTTCCTCCAAAACCGCTGCTCTTTGTGTGCCTCTCCCCCTTCCCCTGGATGTAGAAATACTCCTGCCTCGTCCCCTGCCCCTAGAACGGGGTCTGCCTCTTCCCCTGCCTCTTACTACTGGAGCTACTGTTACAGGAGAATCCCCGCTTGAACCAGAACTCTTAAACGAGACAATGAATATGATAATATTGTAAGAAACATTTTATTTCAATAGTTTGCCCGCTCATAAGAGTTTTTAGCAGTTGGAGGAGCCAAAGAAAAAGTTAAACAGTCGACTGTACTAGGAGTCGAAGAAAACCCCCAAAGTTGGATAGTCGACTCTCCTTGAGGCATTGAGACCACATCACTGAACTCAATGAGAGACCTTATGCTCTAAAGCACACATACTAGAAAAATCTCTGCCCAGCTGAAGATGAATCTTGGATATAGATGTATCAATATAATCCTATAAATTTTATTGCAACAGGGAATATTGAACATTTAGGAAGTCAACATTAGAGCCTTGTGAACATTATAAATAATAAACCAAAGAATGAAAATTGATTTATTATAAGGGAAAGGTGTTAAAAATTGGAATACAAAAAGTTCTCTAAAACAAAAAAATAGAAGCAATTTCCATGTATACATAGGCCTATTGCCACTATTGGATTGCAGAAATTCATATCCGACGGGTCCTTCTAAAGTAATAACACCACTTTGTGAAAAGGCGCTATCATGATATTTTTTCCTCGTTATTTTTAAAAAGATAACGTATATGATAATATTTTTTTTTTTTTTTTTTTTTTAAGAAATAGCGAAGCTGTCTCGCACGGTGACAATGAATCCAATGATATTTTCTGCTAACTCCACAAATCCCGTACCCACACATTTATGTACAAGAAGGAATGCAAATCTTAATAATAAAACAAAATTTAATTACCTATGAAGTTTCAATATCCATATTACGTTCTCCTTTCGTAAAATCTGCATTGACAGCCACTTAAATTCACCGCTTTTACACATCCAGATAAGTGTACATCGTTGTTGTTCTTGGTGTTTAACGTCCGCTTCCACCGAAGGTGATATCGCAGACAAGTCTTATTTTTTTCCATTTTCATTATCTTAGCGCACGCGCAGGGGTCTTTGCTGTGGGAGGAAACCGGAGTGCCCGGAGGAAACCCACGAGGTTGAGAAGGAGCCCCTATCTCCATGCCACATACGCTCACACCAGGGCTCGAAACCACAGCCGCAAGCCAGAGGTGACCGGCCAGCTAGAGGTCGAAGCGCGGCACTCTAGACCACTAGGCCATCCCAACCCCCCATAAGTGTACATCGATACATCGTCTTTTATATATTCAACGAATTCTCCCTCGGCTTACCTCGTTTCCGTGACGTTCAATTCACGTCACAAACATGGCTTCTTAAAATAAATATTTTACCGTTTGTGGTGTTTCCCGTGGATAGCAGTGTTGTTAGAGGGATTTGAGGCAAAATTGTGATTGTTTAATTAGTTTGAGTATGTTTTTAGTCTAAATATATCATCAAATCACCCAGTTTGTTCACGGGAAGGCATCTTTAACTCTCAGTTTATCGCAATCGTCAAAATCGAGACGCAGATCCAAGTAGGAAGCGCAATTGTCATTGTCAGTGGTGTTTTTCATTTCGAGCTCATCAGGATATATGAATTCGACATAATCACTAAATTTAGGATTATTAAGTGATAAAACGTCATCGATATATCGATAAGCTTATTGAAATGTCTGACGACGCAATATTCATCAACACGCACTAGCGAGCGTAAACTACGAGACACTGCTTTCTCGAAACCAATTTACTGTAACTACATGAACATGCACCCAAAAAACGGCATACCGGTATGTTTTATTGATATACATTATTTTACTATGCAATATGGTTTTAAGAATCAATTAGCACGTTAAACGCATGTACTGTTCAGTGTCAAAACGTCATATAACTGCAGGTTGATGACGTAAATATAGTAACCATACTGCACACAGCGATCTATCTACGACATATTTCCAGAATACATCACAGCCCTAAATGCCGTCCATTTAAAACGCTTGCGAGATCATTATGGGGCGGGACTGGACTACTGCTTTGTATCACAGAGTAAAAACATGGACCTACGACATATTTTCAGAATATATCACTGCCCTAAATGCCGCCTATTTAAAACGCTTGCGCTATCATTTACGGGGCGGGCTGGACTACTGCTTCGTATCACAAAGTAAAAACATAACTGCCGTTTATATACCCGAGGCACCTGGTTTCAGTCAAGTTAACAAAATGGCGACTTCTGTCTCTCCGGTATAAGCGATATATAATATGTGAGTGGGTAATATTGCAATCCGGCATTACCATTGTAAACTTTCTTCCAGGGTTTCAATTTGTTTATCTTTCTAAACATGGTTATATACTCCTAAATTAGTCTTCGCAAATATAACCGCTTCTCTGAAATTATCTTACATGGGCGCAACCATTTTGAATAATCAGTGGACTGCTTCGTAATTCTGTTTGACATCTTTTATACACACAACGGCTAAATAAACATAATTAAATTCATCTAATAAGTAAATAGAAGGGACATAAATCTAAAACTTTCTAAACGCATACTAAGTGTTTACGACTAAATTCGTCGATATAGGAACTAATATGTCGGTTAATTACGTTAGGGCCTTTTCTCAGGCGGAGCTAGCTGTAGACAGGCAGCCTAAGTTTGGTATGTATAGTGACGTCCGTTGTGAGGAAACCCCATTTCAATTCCATTCCGAAGGATTGAATGACAACAGAATTATTTGATATTTTCCAACCTGTCAAAGAAGGGATTTTCCTTCAGCCCGACGCAAGACCGGAATTCCGTCGTCTACTTTGAACTCACTCGGCAAATCTCGACAGATTTCGGAACCTACATCTAGTTTCGGCTGTATGACAGTAAGTGGTATGTACCTACGCCCATACATTTGCGATGCGGCTACTGGTTAACATTAACCGGAAAACTTGACGCTATTACAACCAAGCAAGACGCCATGGGCGCAGATATGTTTCATCCGGGACCTTTAAAGTAGTTCCAAGACCCCATGGGCGCAGCCATGTTTCATCCGGGACCTTTAAACTAGTTCTAATATGGCGGAATTCGTCATACAGCCGAGACTAGATGAGGGTTCCGAAATCTGTCAAGGATTGCCGAGTGGTGTGTGTAACCGTGCGCCGGTCAATAAGTGTTATGAATCAAGTTCGCCCTTGCTCGCCAAAACAACACGCTGTGGTCGTGCAGTTCATAGGCCGTGTCGGTTCAACGATCAGTGAACTCCATTATGTCATCTTTGACCAACGGTGAGCGCGCTTAGTGCTTAAGTAAGCCAATCAGTGATTGTGTAATAAAGAACAGCTGATTCTGAAAGGACGCCATTGTTTTTAAGTGTTTTTCGAAAGGCTAACATTTTATTTTCACTGTGGTGAATTTAACTTTTAAAAACTTCGTATGGCATCATATGGTAAGTTAATGGGATCAGTTTGGTTACAAGGTTGTGGTTACAAGTTACAGTCTTTGTTGTCAATCAAATAATTTACAACTGACAATAATAGTATTAGTTTCTGTTGGAAACCATTATACAGAAAAAACACCTGTTTTCGGGTCTGCTGCGCAGGAACTTTGCCTGATTCCTGCCAGTAGATTTACTATGAACTGAGAGATACAATTGGTTGAAGTCTGGCGCAAGATTCTCAGAAAATACTCATTGTTCTTATAACGTAAGTACCTAACCCTGTCTTCATTAGCCCAGTTTGGGAGCAGAATAGTAGGACGTTAAACCCCATTCATTTCATTTCTTACAATAAAATTTTAAATATGATATTGGCGCCAGTGATTATAACATATGTGATAGAACTGGTTTAAAACGTTCCAAATATAATTTTAACTCAGAGATCATTGATATTGATGTCTGTTTCATGCAAGTTTAAACAGAATATATATATCACTATGGAGATTAATCTAAAGACTTTTGAGAGTGAGCAGTGAGTCATGACGTCGTTGTTGTTTCGCATAAGGGGAATTCGCGTGTGTTTGTTTGCATTCACTCTTTGAATAAACAAGGCTGCTTATTTGGATTATTTTAGAAATAAATCATGAATAAATAAATAATGGTTTCCGTTTGAGAATATTTGAAATTGGTATCTTGACCACGTAGAATTTCTACAAAATCGGGAAATAATCATGATGGTACCCTGGGTGGTCTAGATCACCGAATGATACGAGTATAGCCACAGATCTAAGTGGGTAAGACGCTGACTCGCTAGCCTGGAGGTCGGGTGTTCGATCCCTGCATTGGCCGAGAAAGTTCATCCAGATTTTCCGGCGTGGTTTCTCAACCTTCATTACAGTGTAACGATGACATAATCAGACTTTTTTAAATCGGATAATAATTATGAACTAAGATCTTTGGGTTATAAACATGCATTTCAAGTTTCATCAAAATCGGTTTAAAATTGTGACCTTGACAGTGTTCACAAGATAAAAACGTGATTTTTCGTACAATCAGGGGTCATAATCCATGAAGTTTCGATCCGATATATCTCAACATCGACAGCAGCCGAGATCGTATGGGAATAAACCTATATTTCAAGTTTCATCAAAATCGGATAAGAATTGTAACCTGTATAGTCCACAAACAAATTGTGGGCAGACAGGAGCAACGACAAGATACGTCCACGTGAAAATGTAGGCGTATAAAAATCGGGAAATAATGATGGTACCTGGGTCACTGGTTGGTCTAGATCACCGAATGATATGGGTAGAAGCACAGCCACAGGCCTATATGTTATGCATGGGAATAGTGAATTCAAATTAGTAATTTCTTTAGTTTAGTTCATTTGATTAGTAAATAATATTTGATGACTAATCCAGACAGGTTATTGATATACACATGTATTGAATACCCATTCTAAATATAGTACTGGTTAGGTAGGCCTAGTCACAACATGATTACAAATACAATGCATAGACTAAATCCTAAAAATTCTAAGAGTTGGAACCAACTCTTAACTGTCAAAAATTACTCCTTACTTTGTAGATTTTCCTAAGACCTATTTATAAAACATTTTACTTTAAGAATTACTCCTAACTATGACACATATTTAGGAGTCCTCCTGTAGCACTCCTAACTTGTTAAAAGTTGGTTAACATGGTCGTCCGTGTACGCCGCCTAAGAGAGTTTAAAACAAGAAGAGATTTCTTAGTGGAGTACAACAATGACGAGTTGATAAGGAGATATCGAATGGACATGGGTGGGATTCTTTTTGTGACAGATTTAGTTCGGCATCTACAATTCCTACGAAACGATATTTCTCAATCGACGCGGAGATGAAGATCGCCATTACGCTTCGTTTCCTAGCTACTGGTAAAATGCAACTGTGTAGTGATTGCTGAAACGTTAGATGTACTGTCTGACATCAACACTGAGCTATAAATAACTTCAGGGAATCCCCGGATTTCCCCTGGTTACATCGCTAAGAGTTTGGTTAGGACCCAAGTCTTACATTTAGTTAAAAGTAACTCTAAGACCCTTTATAAATATTTCTAAAGAGTAACTTTTAACTAAATGTTGTTTTAGGAAGTCTTAGAGTAAAAGTTATGAAAACTCTTAGAATTTTTATAAATACGGCCCCTGGCTCACTACTCAGACTTAAGTTAAGAATTTACTCCAAATTGTTCACCTTATTCTATCTATAATATGAAATATGGTTATTTTATCAATAATAATAAATGTTTGATTTATGAGTGCAGTATATAGTGTGAATAAAATTATACACTCCTTAACATTTCATCTATTTGATAGATACATTTTCTTCAACATAGTATTGATGATATTAATATACATTACAGATGGAAATTTGTTGTACATGGAGCAATAAATGGGTACTCCCATTTACCAGTGTTTTTTTTGTTTGACAGTCAACACAAATAATAAGACAGAAACTGTTTCGGAAGCATTTAAAGAAGCTTTTCAAATTTGAGGGTGGCCAGAAAGAGTTCGTTCCGATAAGGGAGGAGAAAATGTTAAAATGGCTGAACTTATGATAACAAATAAGATCACCAGAAGTTTTATTACAGGAAGCAGTGTCCATAATCAGCGGTACGGTTATTATATTGTTTATTCCTTTGGTACCATCTGATAAAATTAAAGATTTACCGCTATAATTTTGAATCAAATGGACCATTATAGCAAACTCAATGTTGATCGGAGAGCATTAATTATAGGGCCCAAGTAAAAAAAACCGAGACATACAGCAAATACAGAATTACAACAGACTGTTACTGACCTCAATATTCAGTATGCTGCTGAGTCAGCAGTCCTGGCCGATTTGAAGGCAACGTTGAATACAGCTGAATCAAATCTTCAAAATGCTTTGAGAAAAAGCATCAATTCCAGCTTTCACGATCATACTTAAAGAACAAATCAAAGAAAGACTTGGTGATAAAAATCTCAAAGAAGAAAAGAATCAGTTGAAAGAGAACAACCTGTTTATAAGTTATCTGGAAGCTAGCCATTGATTTTGGTGAAACTGAAAGTGTAAAAGTACCTGTGCTTAAAGATGAACATGGTTTCACTGCTGGTCTACGGATGTGTGTATTATACTTATTGGATTAGAAATTGCCCAGGCGAAAAATCCTGTTGTAATCCAGTGGATATTGGACCCAATTTATCATCAGACGGTGCCAATGACACCTTTGCCATGGAGGACATCTGTACAAAATAGAGCTGATGAATCCCATTACATAGCCAAGAGATATGTTGCTTCTCAGTTAAATAAGTGCGCTAATAATTGGAGCCTTGCTGAAGACGGAACAACAGATGACTGTATAAGTTAAGGTTCCAATCGATTTGTCCGTGAAACAAGAGTTGCTATTACCAATGTTACAAAGGGAGCCATAAATGAACTGCAGAACATGCATCGAGGTTTAGGTTTTAATCCCCATTTCCTTCGGAATGCACTTGAGAATCTAGGTTTCGCACTGGGAGATCGCGCAAAAGATGAGAAGAAAACTTACAAGTTAGTGAATGAATGTTGTACGGAAGTTTTGAAAGAAAGTAAATTTTCCCTAGCTACTTTTACATCTGACAGCATCCACAAATTCCACAGTTTGACACGCGTATAGCGTGGATTTCAATCATACAGAAAGTAGGACCTTTCACTTCATGTACAGGCCTATATATTATGCATTGGAATAGTGAATTAAAACCAGCGGCTGACAGACATTTTCGAGAGATGAAAAGAGAACAAACTTAATCAAAGTGACTTTCCTACCACCAAGGGCCATAATTCGATATGCGCAAATACCAAAAGGAACCAAGATCTTTACGTTATAAACCTGCATGTCAAGTTTCATCAAACTCGGATTAAAATTGTGACCTCTATAGGGTCCACAACCTTGATATATCATTTTTTAGAATATATCATTTTTTACAACCTTGATATATCATTCGCGTAAAATTGTCGGCCATTTTGTCCAGTAATTTTGGTTCGATTTTCACGAAATTCGACCTCAACCTTCATTACAGCCTAAGAATGATATAATCAGACGTTTTTTTTTTAAATCGGGACTAACATACGGTTTAATTTTATTTCAATAATTCGCTTGCGTGTAGGGATCTTTAGCAGTGGGAGGAAAGAGGTGTGCCCTGAGGAAACCCACGAAGGTTGAGAAGGCGCCCCTGTCTCCACAAGGCCATCCCCCTCTCATATTTGATGACTACTCCAGACAGGTTATTGATATACACATGTATTAAATACCCATCATAAATATAGTACTGGTTAGGTAGGCCTAGACATAACATGATTACAAATACAATGCTAAGACTAAATCCCTGGCCCCGAGTCCACCAAGCTTACTCAAGACTTAAGTTAACAATTTACTCAAGTTAACAATTTACTCAAAATTGTTCACCTTATTCTAACTACAATATGAAATATGGTTATTTTATCAATAATAATAAATGTTTGATTTATGAGTGCAGTATATAGTGTGAATAAAATTATACATTCCTTAACATTTCATCGATTTGATAAGATACATTTTCTTCAACATAGTATTGATGATATTAATATACATTACAGATGGAAATTTGTTGTACATGGAGCAATAAATGGGTACTCTCGTTTACCAGTTTTTTTTGACAGTCAACACAAATAATAAGACAGAAACTGTTTCGGAAGCATTTAAAGAAGCTATTCAAAATTGGGGGTGGTCAGAAAGAGTTCGTTCCGATAAGGGAGGAGAAAATGTTAAAATGGCTGAACTTATGATAACAAATAAGATCACCAGAAGTTTTATTACAGGAAGAAGTGTCCATAATCAGCGGTACGGTTATTATATTGTTTATTCCTTTGGTACCATCTGATAAAATTAAAGATTTACCGCTATGGCGGGTGTGGCGCCAGGCAGGGTAAGCTTACTCTTCCGGACACCTGTTACCACTGTTTGTCGTGTATTTTCTACACGGGGAGCAGTCCATTTGCTGATTACACTATTTTGCCTAATAACGTTTTTAGGACTTCGAATTCTGTCTAATGGTTTGGATTGTTCGTACTTGGTTTTATTTTATTTGAATCAGATGGACCATTATAGCAAACTCAATGTTGATCGGAGAGCATTAATTATAGGGCCCAAGTAAAAAAAAACGAGACATACAGCAAATACAGAATTACAACAGACTGTTACTGACCTCAATATTCAGTATGCTGCTGAGTCAGCAGTCCTGACCGATTTGAAGGCAAAGTTGAATACAGCTGAATCAAATCTTCAAAATGCTTTGAGAAAAAGCATCAATTCCAGCTTTCACGATCATACTTAAAAACAAATCAAAGAAAGACTTTGGTGATAAAAATCTCAAAGAAGAAAAGGATCAGTTGAAAGAGAAGAACCTGTTTATAAGTTATCTGGAAGCGGAAGCTAGCATTGACCTTGGTGAAACTGAAAGTGTAAAAGTACCTGTGCTTAAAGATGAACATGGTTTCACTGCTGGTCTACGGATGTGTGTACTTTTACTTCTTGGATTAGAAATTGCCCAGGCGAAAATTCCTGTTGTAATCCAATGGATATTGGACCCAATTTATCATCAGACGGTGCCAATGACACCTTTGCCAAGGAGGACATACATCTGTACAAAATAGAGCTGATGAATCCCATTACATAGCCAAGAGATATGTTGCTTCTCAGTTAAATAAGTGTGATACTACATAAGTTAAAGTTCCAATCGAGTTGTCCGTGAAACAGGAGTTGCTATTACCAATGTTACAAAGGGAGCCATAAAAGAACTGCAGAACATGCATCGAGGTGTAGGTTTTAATCCCCATTTCCTTCTAAATGCACTTGGGAATCTAGGTTTCGCACTGGGAGATAGTGTAAAGGATGAAAAGAAAAGTTACAGGTTAGTAAATGAATGGCATACGGAAGTTTGGAGGAAAGTAAATTTTTTCCAGCTACTTTTACATCCGACAGCATCCACACATTCCACTGTTTAGCGTGGATTTCAATCATACACAGGTTAAGCTTCCATTCTTATGAAAATGGACTTGTGATACAGACATGTGATCTTGGGAGAGATGCACTTCCTCAGTTTAGATCCAGGAAAGAAAAAAAAAGGCTTCACAGCCGAGACATTGGCGGATTGGCGAGATCGGGATCCTACCTCAAACAGTTACCTTTGCTGTATTAATTGAAATCGAAATGAAAATGAGACGACGGGGGGTAAATAAAATATAATTTATTTATAATATAACAAATCAATACAGTATGTACTTTTCCATTATTCCCGCCCAAACAGAGAATACCTTTGTTTAAGATACTGAAAAATAAATATTCCATGACGATACATTAAATCAATAATTCAACCAATCTCGAAACCAAAAACGTTTTTGAAGAAATTTCTCTGGTGAATCGGGGTAGCCATTTTCCCCCCAGAGGTGACGAATCACATGACTGTCACGTGACCTTTTTCATTTTACGTGCCTGGATGACCGAATCACTTAAAAATATACCCACGCGTAAAAAAAAATGGATCTTTACATAAACTTGAATTTTTTATGTCAGCGAGTTGACTTTGACTCAAAGATCATTTTACAACAAACGAAACGACGATCCGACCTCTAAATTTCGAGAAATCGATTCAAAAAGATTGACCAATCACAGGTCAGAATGGGCGGGGCTTAGATTTGAAAAAAAATGGCCGGTTAAAAGGGAACCAGAGCCCCCCGGCCGCCTCTGGAACGAGATTGCTATTCAACTATATACAAAATACCCTGAAATGAGTCTTGGTGCGTTGAGAGAAGTGTTGTGTTTTTGTTACATCTAATAGAAAAATGAACTGAAGCGTGGACAGAAAAAAATTTATAATATGGAAATTAAATGCACTGGAGAAGAAATTGAGTCTTGGTGCGTTTAGAAAAATGAATTGAAGCGTGGACAGAAAAAAATTAAAAAGCACTGAAGAAGAAATGTGCTTCAGAACTATTAAAAGAAGTAGGTACTGGAATCTACTGAGGTTTACCAACTGATAATCTGATGGACTGTTATTAGATTTTGGTGTATGATTTGAATAGAATTGAATGAAACGTCATTAATTATTGTTATAGAATCTAAACTTATGGATTATAAGACAAATACAACATACTGTAAACCCATTAAATATAGTCATATCAAACACTGCTAATGGGATACCGTGTGGACGACACCATCTACATATGTTAGGCTCCTACTCTCACAATTCGTGCTGCGATTGAAATCGTAGAGTAATCGCGATGATCCTATCAGGTCTTATCATATATTGAGGAGTTGATCGTATCGAAACGGATCCAAACGTATCTGCACGAACCAGATCATGGACTCAATGAGTAAGGCATCCCACTAGCTTAACTTAACTTCTCGTTTGGGCAAGTTAATATGCATACACATTATGGTTATTTGCGTGCGCAAACTCTTCATGAATGGTCGGGTATTGAAGCTTTTAGACGTTTGAATGATTTTATTCTGCTAAAAAAATAATAACGAAACTGTTGACACACAATTAACTGACGAGATCTCAGTGACCAGTGCCTTAATACTCAATTAGTCCAAATATTGTGCAACCATGTAAGAAATTGTAACAGCTGCTTATGGAAAATTCAAGTGGTTATAGCTGCCCCCGGGGCCCGGTATTAAATGATCTTTTTGGTGATCCTGGTAATGTTTGTTTTAGCTTGCCCTGGTTTGAACCTTTTTTCCCCAGGTGAAACATAATAGGTACGGATTTCAGAAAGGAGGTGGGGAAGAGCGATATTTTCATATTGAAGCTTTAGAAGGCCGGATAGGATCTGTCAGTGGTCTACTCACCAGAAACATCAACGCTGATTGTATAATCAGATGTCGTATGACCTCTGACGCACCCGGTCAGATCTCCATGTAGTGTAGGCCGTTGAAGGTATAATAAAACGAAACGAAATATAGATCTGTATTTTAATCAGATTGAACTGGTAACGTAGAGAAAAGACAATGTAGAATTAACATGGTACTGCTCGGATGTAATCGTAAACTCACTCTGAGAATTATTTTCAATAAAAAACAAAACGTTAACATGCTTCAACCACACTGTTCCCCAAGGTGCATACTCTGTTGTTTACGTGTAGGATAAACCACGAGACTGAGGTTAATCTGGTGAAAGACAGACTGAGAAAAATAACCTGTCGATGTTTTTTCTGAACTCTTTCGTCCCCAGCATACCCGAAAACGAGGACGTTAATGACACTAATAAATGATGTATAGACTGTGGTTTTTAATCTTCGTTTTAAATACGCTGGGAAGGGAGATAACTACTACAGAAAATGTGAATACTAATCTCTAGCATTAAATGTTTCTATTAATTGAACAAAAGAAAGATATATTTTTTCAAAAATATAAAAATGCCATAATTTTAAATTATTTTATTCGTTTACGACGTCGTTTAATGTTGGATGGTAAATTATAAATTAAAATTGATATGATGTCAGTATGGCTGTATATTTTATTAACTTGAATCATATTTATAAATAAACTTGTTTCAAGTGAGTCTGATTTCTGTTAAGTTAGGTCAGCTTTGCGCAGTGGCGGTACCATAGCCAGTGAGGAAATTCCGAGGCGTGGTTATTGCTAGTTGAAAACTATACCCAATACCCCGCGCTGACGATCTTATGGTCGGCATTCGCAATTTTTGCCGGCTTCTACGGGAGCTAAATTAACAAATCAAAAGAGTAAATGACGAGTAGCATGGAGTATTTGGGCACCATACAAAATACAATGTCATTATATGAAAAAGTTTTTATATTATCTTTATCAAGCTTGGTAACGATACGAGAAGACTTGCCGAAACATCGCGCTATACGTGTACACACCAGTTAATGGTTTTCCGCTTACATTGTGTTGTGTTTTGTTTTCTTGCATTCATAATGTTGTAGTTTTATTCCAAAAAGTCAAATTCCGGGATACCAAACAAGACTAATGTGTGCAAACCAGTCAATGCTTTTCCGCATACTTATATTGTGGATTTTATTCTAGGAAGTCAAATTATCGGATAACCATCAAGACTACTGTGACACTTAATTTATCGAACAGATTAAGAATTGGTAGCCCAATTCAAATATGGCGTTAGACCAATGTCGGGCGTTCTATATTTTGTTTTTGTCTTGTTCCAATGGAACAGGATTGATGAAGACGATTGATAGAGTTGAGTTATCGTTTTCTTTATCTGTGGTTTGAGTTATTCGATAGCCACCTTTTTAGAACAGAGGTAATCGAGAGACGTCTATCGGTACTAAAGATGGATCATCTCCTTTAACGTGACTATATTTCCAAAGCCACAACACACGTTGCTCCTCGGGAGACGTCTGTCGTTAATGAAGATCTCTTTTAACGTGGCTGTTTTGTTTAAAGGGTCACCATGGCGACACCTTCAAAATTTATTCGATTGACCGCGGACTTGATTTTCTGTTCGGATTCAACAGTTTACTCGTTCAGCTACGCGATGCTTTTCCATGCATTTCGACCTACATTCCCACCCACTCCAATGGTATTTATTGTGAGGAACAAACACCGATATTTACGCCTCCATTCAATGGGGGTGTTCAATTCACGCCCAGATACATACCCATGCCACCCCCAACACCCGTTGTCCCTCTCGTCACCAACACTGATAATTTACAATGTCACCCTTTGTTACCCTGTACTGAACAATCAACCAAAAACTTTTGTTTCTAAATTTATTTATCAAAATATAAGAATGCGTGGAACTAAAACTTGTGTATCAAAATATCACATTTATTATCAAAGCAATAATTTATGTTTCAAAATGATGTATCTAAACGTCATATGTATTAATAGCATAAATTTATATGAAAACAAAAACATAACAAATATAAATATCTTAAATTAATTATTAAAATTATTGTTCGTAATAATACTCTTGAAATATAAACCTGCTTTAACCAAATATCCGATTTCACCAAGGTCTCCAAACACTACTGTTATTGTTTAAAACATTGTTATTACTAATACAACTGTCATTGTTATTATTAGAGTCTACTGTTGTTTCAGTTTTAATATTCTGTCTATAATTGTATCTATCTAACGGTACTGCTAATGAAGGGTTGTATTTAGTGTAATTCTGGTTTTCACTTCTCGGTGAATATTGTCCATTTATATTTGTTGATATTCCAGGATAATGAAGATATTTTATATTACTATCATACTGTGTTGATTGGATATTTCTAGACACGTGTTGAATCAGAGAATATTTCACATTGTCCGACACTTCTGTTACACCGCTTAGAAATGACGTCATTTCCTGGAAACATCGAGTAAATCCTTTCTGATATTTGATTTGATCTTTTCTTGGAGATGCATTTTTAGATTTCTTGAGGAATTCCACAGTAGACTCCAGAATTTCGACTTTTTCTATTTTATTGCCATCAAGATCCTACAACATTGGAAAAATACATTCATAAGATTTGGGAAACAAATTAATTTTTCTATTTGACCTTCATTAAATTTAAAATGCTGATACAGTAGCTAATATCTCACGTAAACATTATAACAACTTACCGTTTGATAAGAAACTGAATCGTCACGTAACAAGTTTTTAATCTGCTTCAAACATTCGTTGATCCGGTTTCGTCTTTTCTTTTCAGCTAATAATTTTCGTCCCTTTCTAAAAGAAGTATAAGAACGAGATTCCATGATTAAGTATAAACATGTAGATGCGTTTAGTAAAATGTTTCAAGTTTGACTGATAATTTATTTAGAAATCAGATATTTATACCATTCCTTCAGATAATTGTAAACAATAATACACGTGACTACTCAACGCCATTGAAGCATGCCGTTATAATCAACCAATCAGTGACGTTGATAGTGTATCGGCACGCGAGTAGATTAAGCGCGAGACAGATGTTTGGATCATCCTAATTGTCTGGCACAATCCAGTAGACGAGATTAATGGAGAAAGTGGGCGTGACACTGCGTGTGTAGATGATTATTAAAACGGTATATATATAAATAACACGACAGACTATTAGTAAACTTTACATTTATATATCAAGTGTTTTTCAGTCTTAGAATTTGGGATATTTTATCGGTCAATATGGACTGGACGATTTGATAAATATATGAAGATTTCATCCTTATATCTCAGCTGTTGTCATTGTAAAATATTATGAAGATTTTATGTTTTTGTTACATTTTAAAACACGCTTCTCAACGCAAGTTGAACACATTTTTTGTTGTCTTTTTTCACTTGTATTATATATATTCTGAATCTGCCTCCTTTCCGGTT
This sequence comes from Patella caerulea, assembly GCA_036850965.1. Classification (NCBI taxonomy): domain Eukaryota; kingdom Metazoa; phylum Mollusca; class Gastropoda; family Patellidae; genus Patella; species Patella caerulea. The sequence continues at coordinate 72,376,651 of JAZGQO010000010.1, read as the reverse complement.
GTTCCGAGTACAGATCTTTTATCAGATACGTTGATATACTGAAACAGAATGTGACACTTGAATTAGATTAGATTAAGTAGATTTAAACGAGGTTAGATTTAGACACCTAGATTATAATATTGATGTAAGGTTTGATTAATTAATCCACAGATCTAATTAACCCTCAAGATATTTAACACCTTTAATAGATTAGAGCATCGAGGCTCGCGATTTGATTATTGGTTGATTCTCTAGGGTCACTGAGAAACATTTGAACTCAGTATCAGGGTTCAGTCTTCTCCAGCATAACCTAAGTCGAGGACTTTATCTTCCTGCTTATTGACCGTGCGTACCTAAACTGAGAATATTCCAGAATTTCAGTAAGAAATATCTTATATCTTGGTTTCTTATCAAACCATTTACCCTTGACGAATAACCCGATATAAGGTTAATGAAAAACTTTCAGAAGAATAACCCCCAAATTCCCCTATTATATCCAAAGCTGTTGCCGTCCCGACTCAGACCGCAAGTTATTCCGGGCATAGAATATACCCCACAGATCAAAGAGATTTACCGTTATAGGTTTAAAACAGAATAAAACGTGATCTACATCTTATCTTTTAGTATTATTTGAATTGTAGTCGTAGAGAATCAAACATGTATTCCAAACGTTCACCCCAGATTATCGGATATCCTTATATTATTTTAATACCCACATTTCATGGAAAAGTGCATTCTTCCGCAATAGAAAATATCCGTCGTCACCCCATATCGAAACTGTTCCATCTATCAGTGGCGGGTTTCTTTTCGGCCTTAGTTGAGGTTGTAGTAAAATAAAACAACTACAGTGAAAATTTTAAAAATACATGTTCCGTATTATTGAAATTTCTGTAATATCAAGATGGCGTCCTGAGTATATTTTAGGTCATAGATAAAAGCCACACATTCACTAAGATCGTCCTTTGACCTTGAACAATTATCACTAAGATCGTCTTTTAACCTTGAACAATTATCATTAGATTTTGAATGGAAATAGGACGGGATTTATAAAATGCTTATTTTTTGCCTTTTTTTTCGAATTTCCAAGAGTTCGACCCATTCCCTTTTTCGTTTGTCCACCACTGGTGGGCGTGTATATTTTATCATAATTGTATGAGGTACACGGAAAGAAAAATGTCAAATATCTAAAATATGTGTGTGTGATTTTTCTCACTATATTTACGCTCCACCACCTCCGAACGCAGGGGATCACGTGGCTAAGTGGGTAAAACGTTGGCTCTCTAAGTTGGACGTCGGGTGTTCGATCCCTTCATTGACCGAGAAAGTTCATCCAGATTTTCCGGCGTGGTTCCCCCTTGTCAGTGATGCAGGGTGGAGGGCCTGACAATGACAGCTGTCTAGTCGTTGGGATGGAACGAAAAACCGAGGTCCCGTGCACGCATTGGCGTGTACGTAAAAGATCCCTTGGCAGTTGGAATTCGATATAAGATTAGGCCGTATCGCCGCTTCCCGGGCAAAATTTCCCCCATAGCACACTGTATGGCGTACGTCCGTCTTCATTAGCACAGGTTAAGGGCAGAACAGTAGGACGTTAAACCCCATTTCATTTCACCTGCGAACACTTCTATAGATAATTCAATGTGACTGTGTGTTGCATGGTGGTCTTTATCAACTTTTAAATACGTTTTGAAGGGAGATAACTACTGAAGAAATCGAGAATACTTTTCCTTAAAAGTAAATGTTTCTGTTAATGAAATAAAAGATAAATATATTTTTTTAAAAATATGAAAATGCCATAATTTTAAATTGAATCATATTTTTAAATAAACTTGCTTTAATTGTATCCCATTTCCTTTCATTTTGTAGGTAGCTTTGCGCAGTGGCGGTACCCTAGCCAGTGAGGAATTTCCGAGGCGTGGTTATTGCTAGTTGAAAACTATACAAACCAAAAGAGTAATTTTTTTGTGGTCGTGATCAAGGTTGATAACGATACGGGAAGTCTTGCCGAAACAAGTCAATGGTTTTCCACATACATTATATTGTGGTTTTTATTCTAGTCAAATTCTGGGATAACCAAATAGACTAATGTAAGGCCTACTTAATCGAACATGTTCCTTTTATATTAAAATCTGTGTCATATCAAGGCGACTTTCCAAGTATATTTTAGGCCATAAATCAAAGTCACACATTCAAGGAGAGAGATAGATGGGGTTTAAAGTTCAACTGGTGTGGTTTCGATTCCCAGGTTGTACGTGACAAGGAGTAGGGTCGTCTGTCAAACCTTGTGGATTTTCACCGGGTCCTCCTACTTTTAAAGACCCCTATACAAACAAGCGAATGATTGACATATAATTTATGTGGAAAACCATTGACTTGTTTCGGCAAGACTTCCCGTATCGTTATCAACCTTGATCACGACACACACAAAATGTACTCTTTTGGTTTGTCTAATTAGCTCCCGTAGAAGCCAGCAAAAATTGCGCATGCCGACCTGTAGGTCGTCAGCGCGGGGTATTGGGTATAGTTTTCAACTAGCAATAACCACGCCTCGGAAATTCCTCACTGGCTATGGTACCGCCACTGCGCAAAGCTACCTACAAAATAAAAGGAAATGGGATACAATTAAAGCAAGTTTATTTAAAAATATGATTCAAGTTAACCATTTATACAGGATAATTTACATCAAATCAATTTTAATTGATAATTTAACAACCAAAATAAAACGACTTCGTGAAGAACTAAAATAATTTAAAATTATGGCATTTTCATATTTTTAAAAAAATATATTTATCTTTATTTCATTAATAGAAACATTTACTTTTAAGGAAAAGTATTCTCGATTTCTTCAGTAGTTATCTCCCTTCAAAACGTATTTAAAAGTTGATAAAGACCACCATGCAACACACAGTCACATTGAATTATCTATAGAAGTGTTCGCAGGTGAAATGAAATGGGGTTTAACGTCCTACTGTTCTGCCCTTAACCTGTGCTAATGAAGACGGACATACGCCATACAGTGTGCTATGAGGGAAATTTTGCCCGGGAAGCGGCGATACGGCCTACTCTTATATCGAAGGGATCTTTTACGTGCATGTCAATGCGTACATGGGACCTCGGTTTTTCGTTCCATCCCAACGACTAGACAGCTGTCATTGTCAGGCCCTCGAACACCCGACCTCCAGGTTAGAGAGCCAACGTTTTAACCACTTAGCCACGTGATCCCCTGCGTTCGGAGGTGGTGGAGCGTAAATAAAGTGAGAAAAATCACACACACATTTATTTTAGATATTTGACATTTTTCTTTCCATGTACCTCATACAATTATGATAAAATATACACGCCCACCAGTGGTGGACAAACGAAAAAGAGAATGGGTCGAACTCTTGGAAATTGGAAATTCGAAAAAAAAGAGGCAAAAAATAAGCATTTTATAAATCCCGTCCTATTTCCATTCAAACTCTAATGATAATTGTTCAAGGTAAAAAGACGATCTTAGTGATAATTGTTCAAGGTTAAAAGACGATCTTAGTGAATGTGTGGCTTTTATCTATGACCTAAAATATACTCAGGACGCCATCTTGATATTACAGAAATTTCAATAATACGGAACATGTATTTTTAAAATTTTCACTGTAGTTGTTTTATTTTACTACAACCTCAACTAAGGCCGAAAAGAAACCCGCCACTGATAGATGGAACAGTTTCGATATGGGGTGACGACGGATATTTTCTATTGCGGAAGAATGCACTTTTCCATGAAATGTGGGTATTAAAATAATATAAGGATATCCGATAATCTGGGGTGAACGTTTGGAATACATGTTTGATTCTCTACGACTACAATTCAAATAATACTAAAAGATAAGATGTAGATCACGTTTTATTCTGTTTTAAACCTATAACGGTAAATCTCTTTGATCTGTGGGGTATACTCTATGCCCGGAATAACTTGCGGTCTGAGTCGGGACGGCAACAGCTTTGGATATAATAGGGGAATTTGGGGGTTAATCTTCTGATAGTTTTTCATTAACCTTGTATCGGGTTATTCGTCAAGGGTAAATGGTTTGATAAGAAACCAAGATATAAGATATTTCTTACTGAAAATCTGGAATATTCTCAGTTTAGGTACGCACGGTCTATAAGCAGGAAGATAAAGTCCTCGACTTCGGTTATGCTGGAGAAGACCGAACCCTGATACTGAGTTCAAATGTTTCTCAGTGACCCTTGAGAATCAACCAATAATCAAATCGTGAGCCTGGATGTTCTAATCTATTAATGGTGTTAAATATCTTGAGGGTTAATTTGATCTATGGACTAATTAATCGAGCCTTACATCAATATTATAATATAGGTGTCTAAATCTAACCTCGTTTAAATCTACTTAATCTAATCTAATTCAAATGTCACATTCTGTTTCAGTATATCAACGTATCTGATAAAAGATCTGTACTCGGAACAACCGGAAAGGAGGCAGATTCAGAATATATATAATACAAGTGAAAAAAGACAACAAAAAATGTGTTCAACTTGCGTTGAGAAGCGTGTTTTAAAATGTAACAAAAACATAAAATCTTCATAATATTTTACAATGACAACAGCTGAGATATAAGGATGAAATCTTCATATATTTATCAAATCGTCCAGTCCATATTGACCGATAAAATATCCCAAATTCTAAGACTGAAAAACACTCGATATATATAAATATAAAGTTTACTAATAGTCTGCCTTGTTATCAACTTTATATAAATACCGTTTTAATAATCATCTACACACGCCAAGTGTCACGCCCACTTTCTCCATTAATCTCGTCCCTAACATCTGTCTCGCGCCTAATCTACTCGCGTGCCGATACACTATCAACGTCACTGATTGGCTGATTGTAACGGCATGCTTCAATGGCGTCGGGTAGTCACGTGGTATTATTGTTTACAGTTATGTGAAGGAAGGGTATGAATATCTGATTTCTAAATAATTTATCAGTTAAACTTGAAACATTTTACCTGAACACATCTACATGTTTAAAATTTAAACATGGAATCTCAGTCTTATACTTCTTTTAGAAAGAGACGAAAACTATTAGCTGAAAAGAAAAGACGAAATCGAATCAACGAATGTTTGAAACGGATTAAAAACTTCTTACGTGACGATTCAGTTTCTTCTCCAACGGAAGTTGTTATAATGAGATATAAAATACGGTATCAGCTTTTAAATATAAAGAAGGTCAAATAGAAAAAATAATTTATGTTTCCCTAATCTTATGAATGTGTTTTTCCAATGTTGCAGGATCTTGGTGGCAATAAAATTGAAAAAGTCGAAATTCTTCCTCAAGAAATCTAAAAATGCATCCCCCCAAAAAATATCAAATGAAATATCGAAAAGGATGTTTCCAGGAAGTGACAGAATATTAAAACTGAAACAACAGTAGACTATAATAATAATAACAATAACAGTTGTATTAGTAATAACAATGTTTTAAACAATAACAGTAGTGTTTGGAGACCTTGGTGAAATCGGATATTTGGTTGAAGCAGGTTTATATTTCAAGAGTATTATTACGGACAATAATTTTTATATTTGCAGATGATTATATTTGTTAAGTTTTTGTTTTTATATATTCTGTTAATAAATGTGATGTATTGATACCTAAAAGTTTGAAACATGAATTAATACTAACTCTGGTGGTGTGGGCACTGGTGTTGTCGTGCTGGGAAACGTTGTATAGATGACGTGCGAAATGTGGTATGACGTGGGGTCAGAAAGCGTGAACCACTCTCTTGTTCAGGCCGTTTCCACCCAAACCAGTATGCTTGGACATCCCCCTGACGCCATATTCTTACGCCTGCCATCTGCAGTTGATACGCAATGTCGACTTTCATCTGTTAACAGTACAGTTCTCCACTGCCTGCATCTCAAGTTCTGATGTTTTGGGTCAAACAGTAGACGTTCACGTCGATGGCGAGAGATGAGGATCGGTCCAAGGTAAGGTTTACGGCAATGGATGTTCTCTCTGGTGAAACGTCGTCGCACTGCATCAGTAGTACTGATGGTCTTCCGTGTGTTCTCACTGTCTTACGTGCTATCGCAGGTAAGTGTATGAAGGGATTTTGTCGTCTTGTAGTTTGGTCTACCCGTTCAGGGTGCTGGTGGCCCGAAAACGATGCTGAAGTCTGTGGATGGTCTGGCTTTTGAGCCGGAAAAATTGGCAACGACTTGGACAATGTGGCCACCGTCGAGTCTTCCAAAAGCGCCTGATTCCTCAGCTGTCGTAACTGGTGCCATACTGCCGATGTTCTAGTGTGAATGATTGAACCAGATGGGGGGGGGGTCATTTTATTGGCTGGTAACGGCGAACAGCACGAGTTACATGAAAATCACGGAGTACACATTGCCATATCAGAACTCAGGTTGCGCTTTTGAGAGCATGTCCTGGGTTCAAATCTTATTTGCGAGGTTGGAGATGTGGTCACAAATTTATAAAATACACATGGGGAAAGTTTTCTATAATGTCTATTCAGAGTAACATGCCAACCGGACGTTTCTGTTGCTGCTTAGTATATTTACACCCCCCCCCCCCCCGCCACACACACACATATTTATTTGAGATATTTGACATTTTTCTTTTTGTGTAATTCATACAATTGTGACAAGATATACCTACCCACAGGTAGTGGAAAACGAAAAGGGGAATGGATATGAATTCTTGGAAGTTTTTTAACCAACAAAAAACAAAACGGGGGACTGGATGACCAAATGGTTAGCACGCACGCGCTGTGTCATAAGGTACAGTATGTCATGGAGTCAACTGGTGTGGTTTCGATTCCCAGGTTGTACGGGTCAAGCTGTAGGTTCGCCTGCCAAACCTCGTGGATTTTCAACGGGTCCTCCTACTTTTAAAGACCCCTATACAAACAAGCGAATGATTGACATAAAATTGAATCATATTCACCTGGTGTGTGTAGAGTGAACTTTAAACCCCATCTATCTCTCTCCTTCCCGACAAATAGACAAGATCTAATTGAATGTGTGACTTTGATTTATGGCCTAAAATATACTAGAAAAGTCTCCTTGATATGACACAGATTTTAATATAAAATTCATATAAATTTATGTGGAAAACCAATTACTGGTTTCGGTAAGCCTTCTCGAATCGTTACCAACCTTGATCACGACCACGAAATTTTTTTATCTCCTTTGATTGGCATTTAGTAATTGAACATATTAACACAAGGTACAATTTTATGGACACGTCGCTTAGTATCAAACTCAGTAATTGTGTATCCATAAAATTGTACCTGTGTCAAAATTTTTTACTCTTTTGGTATGTCTAATTAGCTCCCGTTGAAGCCAGCAAAAATTGCGCATGCCGACCTGTAGGTCGTCAGCGCGGGGTATTGGGTATAGTTTTCAACTAGCAATAACCACGCCTCGGAAATTCCTCACTGGCTATGGTACCGCCACTGCGCAAAGCTAACTACAACATGAAAGGAAATGGGATACAATTTAAACAAGTTTATTTAAAAATATGATTCAAGTTAACAATTTATACAGGATAATTTACATCAAATCAATATTAATTGATAATTTAAAATCCAACATTAAACGACTGCGTGAAGAAGTAAAATAATTTAAAATTATGGCATTTTCATATTTTTTTAAAAATATATTTATCTTTTATTTCATTAATAGAAACATTTAATTTTAAGGAAAAGTATTCCCGTTTTCTTCAGTGGTTATCTCCCTTCATAACATATTTAAAGAGAGATAGAGGAATGGGGTTTAACGTCCACTCGACACAAACTAGGTCATTTCGGAACTAACATATGATTTAATTTTATTTCAATAATTCACTTGCGCGTAGGGGTCTTTAGCAGTGGGAGGAAACCCATGGGGTTGAGAAGGCGCACCTATCTCCATGCCACATACGCTCACACCTGGGATCGAAACCACAGCCGCAAGCCAGAGAAGACTGGCCAGTTAGAGGTCGAAGCGCGGCACTCTAGACAACTAGGCCATCCCAACCCCCACGTATTTAAAAGTTGATAAAGACCACCATGCAACACACAGTCACGTTGAACTATCTATAGATGCGTTCGCATGTGAAATGAAATGAAATGGGATTTAACGTCCTACTGTTCTGATCCTAACCTGGGCTATTGGAAGACGGGCATATGCCATACAGTGTGCTATAGGGGAAATTTTGCCCGGGCAGCGGCGCTACGGCCTACTGTTATATCGAATTCCAACTGCAAAGGGGTCTTTAACGTGCAGGTCAATGCGTACACGTTACCTCGGTTTTTCGTCCCATCCGAACGACTAGACAGCTGTCTTTGTCGGGCCCTCCATCCTGTGGTGGAGCGTAAATATAGTCAGAAAAATCACACACATTTATTTTAGATAGGACATTTTTCTTTCCGTGTAACAAAATATACATGTATTTTTAAATTTCTTTATTTTACTATAACCGAAAAGACAACCGCCTGTTGCGGAAGAATGCACTTTCACATGAAATGTGGGTAACAAAATATTATAAGGATATCAGATAATCTCGGGTGAAAGTCTGGAATACGTGTTTGATTCTCTACGAATACAATTCATATAAAACGAAAAGATAAGATGTAGATCACGTTTTACTCTGTTTTAAACCTATAACGGTAAATCTCTCTGATCTGTGGAGTATAGACTATGCCCGGGGTAAAATGCGGTCTGAGTCGGGACGGCAACGGCTTTAGATATAATAGGGGAATTTGGGGGTTATTCTTTTGCAAGTTTTTCATTAATCTTGTATCGGGTTATTCTTCAAGGGTAGGTTTTTCGATAAAAGATAGGCTGGCACTGCCAGGCAGGATACGCCCACATTTTCGAGAGATGGACAGAGAACAAGCAATACCGAAAGTGATTTTTCCTGCATCTTTAAGTCCTGTATTTCATACTGTATTGGGAGCAGCCATTTAGTTGGTCAGTTCCAGTCTGATATTAATGAAATTCGAAACCGACAATGATTATGGTGTGACAGTACACAACCTAGAAATGTGACGTTTCATCAAAATCCGATAAGAATTGTGACCTGTATTGAGTCCACAACCATGATATACCATATTTTTACATTATTCGCGTACAAACGGCGACCATTTCGTCCGGCAATTTTTGTATGATTTTCACGAAATTAGAACTCAACCTTCCTAATCAAAATCGAATTAAAATTGTGACCTATACAGGGTCCACAACCATGATATACCATTTTTTTAACAGTATTCGCGTACAAACAGCGGCCATTTTGTCTGTCAATTTTGGTCCGATTTTCCCGAAATTCAAACTCAACCTTCCTTACAGTGTAACGGTGATATAATCAAACGTTTTTTTAAATTGGATAATAATTGTGACCTCCAGAGGGACCACAAGCTAAAGAAAGGGGGATTTTGCGTATAACCAGGGGCCATAATTCAGGAAGTTACGATCCGATATGCGCAAATATCGAAAAGAACCAAGATCTTTGGGTTATAACCATGAATTTCAAGTTTCATCAAAATCAAATTAAAATTGTGACCTTTACAGGGTCCACAACCTTGATATACCATTTTTTAACAGTATTCGCGTACAAACGGCGGCCATTTTGTATAGCAATTTTGGTCTGATTTTCCCGAAATTCGAACTCAACCTTCCTTACGGTGTAACGGTAATATAATCAAACATTTTTTTAAATCAGATAATAATTGTGACCTCCAAGCTAAAAAAAAGGCGATTTTGCGTATAATCAGGGGCCATAATTCAGGAAGTTACGATCCGATATGCGCAAATATCGAAAAGAAGCAAGATCTTTGGGTTATAACCATGAATTTCAAGTTTCATCAAAATCGAATTAAAATTGTGACCTCCACAGGGTCCACAACCTTGATATACCATTTTTTAACAGTATTCGCGTACAAACGGCGGCCATTTTGTATGGCAATTTTCGTCCGATTTTCCCGACATTCGAACTCAACCTTCCTTAGGGTGTAACGGTGATATAATCAAACGGTTTTTTAAATCGAATAATAATTGTGACCTCCAAGCTAATAAAAAGGCGATTTTTCGTATAATCAGGGGCCATAATTCAGGAAGTTACGATCCGATATGCGCAAATATCGAAAGGAAGCAAGATCTTTGGGTTATAACCATGAATTTCAAGTTTCATCAAAATCGAATCAAAATTGTGACCTCCACAGGGTCAACAACCTTGATATACCATTTTTTAACAGTATTCGCGTACAAACGGCGGCCATTTTGTATGGCAATTTTCGTCCGATTTTCCCGAAATTCGAACTCAACCTTCCTTAGGGTGTAACGGTGATATAATCAAACGGTTTTTTAAATCGAATAATAATTGTGACCGACAGAGGGACCACAAGCTAAAAAGGGTGATTTTTCGGACAATCAGGGGCCATAATCCAGGAAATTACATTCCGATAGCCGCAAATATCGAAAGGAACCAAGATCTTTGGGTTACAAACATGCATGTCAAGTTTCATCAAAATCGGTTCAAAATTGTGACCTCTATAGGGTCCACAAGCTAAAAACGTGATTTTTCGTACAATCAGGGGCCATAATCCATGAAGTTTTGATCCGATACATGCCAATATCGAAAGCAGCCGAGATCTTTTGGGGATAAACCTATATTTCAAGTTTCGTCAAAATCGGATAAGAATTGTGACCTGTAGAGAGTCCACAAACAAATTGTGGACGGACGGACGTCCGGACGGACAGGGGCGACGACATAATACGTCCACATGAAAATGTGGGCGTATAAAAACCAAGATATAAGATATTTCTTACTGAAATTCTGGGATATTCTCAGTTTAGGTATTCACGGTCTATAAACAGGAAGATAAAGTCTTCGACTTCGGTTATGCTGGAAAAGATCGAACCCTGATACCGAGTTCAAATGTTTGTCAGTGACCCTTGAGAATCAACCAATAATCAAATCGCGAGCCTCGATGTTCTAATCTATTAATGGTGTTAAATATCTTGAGGGTTAATTAGATCTGTGGACTAATTAATCAAATCTTACATCAATATTATAGTCTAGGTGTCTAATTCTAACCTCGTTTAAATCTACTTAATCTAATCTAATTCAAGTGTCATATTCTCTGTAAGTATATCAACGTATCTGATAACAGATCTGTACTCGGAACAGCCGGAAAGGTGGCAGATTCAGAATCGATATAATACAAGTGAAAAAAGACAACAAAAAATGTGTTCAACTTGCGTTGAGAAGCGTGTTTTAAAATGTAAAAAAGACATGAAATCTTCATAATAATTTACAATGACAACAGCTGAGATATAAGGATGAAATCTTCATATATTTATCAAATCGTCCAGTCCATATTGGCCGATAAAATATCCCAAATTCTAAGACTGAAAAACACTTGGTATATATAAATATAAAGTTTACTAATAGTCTGTCTTGTTATCAACTTTATATAAATACCGTTTTAATAATCATCTACACACGCCAAGTGTCACGCCCACTTTCTCCACTAATCTTGCGGATTGTGCCAGACAATGATTAGGATGATCCAAACATCTGTCTCGCGCGGCGATAAACTATCAACGTCACTGATTGGTTTATTGTAACGGTCTGCCCCAATGGCGTCGAGTAATCACGTGGTATTATTGTTTACAGTTATGTGAAGGAATGGTATAAATATCTGATTTCTAAATAATTTATCAGTCAAACTTGAAATATTCTATCTGAACACATCTACCTGTTTAAACTTTAATCATGGAATCTCAGTCTTATACTTCTTTTAGAAAGGGGCGAAAATTATTAGCTGAAAAGAAAAGACGAAACCGAATCAACGAATGTTTGAAACGGATTAAAAACTTGTTACGTGACAATTCAGTTTCTTATCAAACGGTAAGTTGTTATAATCTTTACGTGAGATATTAACTAACGTATCAGCATTTTAAATTTAATGAAGGTCAAATAGAAAAATTAATTTGTTTCCCAAATCTTATGAATGTGTTTTTCCAATGTTGTAGGATCTTGATGGCAATAAAATAGAAAAAGTCGAAATTCTGGAGTCTACTGTGGAATTCCTCAAGAAATCTAAAAATGCATCTCCAAGAAAAGATCAAATCAAATATCAGAAAGGATTTACTCGATGTTTCCAGGAAATGACGTCATTTTTAGGCGGTGTAACAGAAGTGTCGGACAATGTGAAATATGCTCTGATTCAACACGTGTCTAGAAATATCCAATCAACACAGTATGATAGTAATATAAAATATCTTCATTATCCTGGAATATCAACAAATATAAATGGACAATATTCACCGAGAAGTGAAAACCAGAATTACACTAAATACAACCCTTCATTAGCAGTACCGTTAGATAGACACAATTATAGACAGAATATTAAAACTGAAACAATCGTAGACTCTAATAATCACAATAGCAGTTGTATTAGTAATAACAATGTTTTAAACAATAACAGTAGTGTTTGGAGACCTTGGTGAAATCGGATATTTGGTTAAAGCAGGTTTATATTTCAAGAGTATTATTACGAACAATAATTTTAATAATTAATTTAAGATATTTATATTTGTTATGTTTTTGTTTTCATATATATTTATGCTATTAATACATATGACGTTTAGATACATCATTTTGAAACATAAATTATTGCTTTGATAATAAATGTGATATTTTGATACACAAGTTTTAGTTCCACGCATTCTTATATTTTGATAAATAAATTTAGAAACAAAAGTTTTTGGTTGATTGTTCAGTACAGGGTAACAAAGGGTTACATTGTAAATTATCAGTGTTGGTGACGAGAGGGACAACGGGTGTGGGGGTGGCATGGGTATGTATCTGGTCGTGAATTGAACACGCCCATTGAATGGAGGCGTAAATATCGGTGTTTGTTCCTCACAATAAATACCATTGGAGTGGATGGGAATGTATGTCGAAATGCATGGAAAAGCATCGCGTAGTTGAACGAGTAAACTGTTGAATCCGAACAGAAAATCAAGTCCGCGGTCAATCGAATAAATTTTGAAGGTGTCGCCATGGTCACCCTTTAAACAAAACAGCCACGTTAAAGAGATCTTCAGTAACGACAGACGTCTCCCAAGGATCAACGGGTGTTGAGGGTTGTGGTGGCTTGGGAATATATGGTCACGTGAAAGGCGATGATCCATCTTCAGTAACGATAGACGTCTCCCGATTACCTTTTGTTCTAAAAATGTGGCTATCGAATAACTCAGACCACAGATATAGAAAACGCTGGCGTTGTGAACACAAATCAACTCTATCAATCCTCTTCATCAATCCTGTTCCATTGGAACAAGACGAAAACAAAACATAGAACGCCCGACATTGGTCTAAAGCCATGTTTGAATTCGGCGACCAATTCTTAATCTGTTCGATATAGTAAGCCTCACTGTAGTCTTGATGGTTATCCGATAATTTGACTTCCTAGAATAAAATCCACAATATAATGAATGCGGAAAAGCATTGACTGGTTTGCACACATTAGTCTAGTTTGGTATCCTGGAATTTGACTTTTTGGAATAAAACTACAACATAATGTTTGCAAAAAAACAAAAAAAAAAAAAACCAACACAATGTAAGCAGAAAACCATTAACTGGTGTTTACACGTATAGCGCGATGTTTCGGCAAGTCTTCTCGTATCGTTACCAAGCTTGATAAAGATAATATAAAGACTTTTTCATATAATGATATTGCTTTTTGTATGGTGCACAAATACTCCATGCTACTCGTCATTAACTCTTTTGATTTGTTAATTTAGCTCCCGTAGAAGCCGGCAAAAATTGCGCATGCCGACCATAGGGTCGTCAGCGCGGGGTATTGGGTATAGTTTTCAACTAGCAATAACCACGCCTCGGAAATTCCTCACTGGCCATGGTACCGCCACTGCGCAAAGCTAACCTAACTTAACAGAAATCAGACTCACTTGAAACAAGTTTATTTATAAATATGATTCAGGTTAATAAAAGATACAGGCATACTGACATCAAATCAATTTTAATTTATAATTTACCATCCATCATTAAACGACGTCGTAAATAAATAAAATCATTTAAAATTATGGCATTTTTATATTTTTTGAAAAAATATATCTTTCTTTTGTTCAATTAATAGAAACATTTAATGCTAGAAAATAGTATTCACATTTTCTGTAGTAGTTATCTCCCTTCCAAAGCGTATTTAAAACGAAGATTAAAAACCACAGACAATACATCAGTTACTGGTGTGTCCACTGCGAGTGCCATGAACAGCAGCACAGTGTCTGTACATGGAGTGAACCAGACAATAGATGAAAGCCATTGGCACCTGGAACCCCACTCTCAGAAACACCTGGAGCAAGCCATCGGCTATGTTTGGTCAAGAGTAAGTTTTTTCCAATAAATTTATGGTTCTAAAACACTCCGCGAACAGAGGTGGGGAAGAGTGGTATTTCTATATTGCAGCCATATAAGGCCAAATAGGAACTGTCAGTGGACATTGTCCACTCAAAGACACTTCCAAAAGGAATTACTGTAGAATTTGTTATTGGCTGATGAGTTCGCATTTATCATTGCCTATGAATCAATCACACTTGGTCTTTGTCACGTTGCTGTTCAATAATACATACCAATAAAAACTTAAAATATAATTTGATAAGTTAAATATTTATATAACTATAGGTATGTTATATCTACAGTCAGGTGTCAAGATGGCTACTAACGCCAAGTGTCACGCTAACAAGTGTACAATTTTCTACTATTGAGCAGACGATACATACCTGTACACCTGTCATACGACCAATCAAAACGCTGTATTAATTTGAAACGCGTTCTGATTGGTTAATATCGCTTATCAAATAAAGGAATGTGATAAAAGGTCGATAAGAATAACCTAATGAAATAAGATAAGATGTTTGTCTCGAATGAATGTCGTGACTGTTAAAATAAATGGGTGCATTATAATTACAACTCACCATCTATTGAACTACGAAAGGAAGGACGCCACGTACCAGAAATTAATAAGCTAGGAATCAGCCGTCATCTCAATATCAAACAGTTATGAATGTAATAATACAACCAAACATATTTCTCGGGTCACTGGTTAACCTTGACTTTAGCTTTTAAGCGTCATTTTTTTAAAATTAATAATATTGTTATACAGGAACGACTCAGTCGTCTCCATTAATTTTATTGGCATGATATTGGTAGTGTCCCCACCTGGATTGGCATTCAGTACAGTTTAAAGAATGATAATCAAATCAAAGATAATAAAATCTGGAGAGAGAAATATTGGGGTTTAACGTCCACTCAACACAAACTAGGTCATGTCGGGACCAACATATGGTTCAATTTCATTACAATAATTCGCCACCGTGTAGGGGTCATTATCAATGTGGGGGGAGGGGGCTGTGGTGGAGATAACCCCATGGGTTGGACAGGCGACCCCCTATTCCTTGTCGCAAACAAGCGGAGAATAAAAACCACGCCACTTGTTCAGTGGTAGCACCCTATGGTCTCAAGCACACATTTTAACATGCCATTCGCAAGTGATAGATGGCACACTGATTCAAATTGATGACATCTTTTGCAGTAACAGAACAATATCAAACGAATAAAATCGTAAGTTTTGTATGAATATTACAGACGATCCGGCTATATCCCATTAAAATCGACTTAATCTAATCCAAGTGTCATGTTGCGTTTTCTTCCACCGATTCATCCACTCTTCAATATGTAACACGTAATCATATTGTTAATAATAATCCCTGTCTTGTCTTGCTGAGGTTGGATATCTACTTGAGTAGATTGAAATAAAGTACTGGATTATTTAGGTCCGTAAATTAATCGAGCTTCATGTCCAATAACCGACTTGCATCTGAAATATAAATTACAGACCCAAGTCGGTTAGTGTTTAAAACACTTCTTCAATCCATTTGTTCTCTCATTTGAAAGTTAGTCGCGGAATTTTATAAAAATGTATTTTGTTTATACTTCTAAACTCAGACCATTTTACAAACCTGATCAAAATATTCTGGAAAAATTTAATTTAACCAAAAACTACGTCTATTAGTGATATTTGCCCACCTGTATCTTTGTTACAATAATAGCAGTCTGTTTTCTAATCAACTTTACAAATACCGTTATAATAATCACCTACTTGATGTCATATCTTCTACACACGCCAAGTGTCACGCTAACTTTCTCCATTAATCTCGTCTACAAGATTGTGCCAGACAATTAGGATGATCCTAACATCTGTCTCGCGCCTAATCTACTCGCGTGCCCATACACTATCAACGTCACTGATTGGCTGATTGTAACGGCATGCTTCAATGGCGTCGAATAGTCACGTGTTATTGTTTACCGTTACAGTTATGTGAAGGAATGGTATAAAATATCTGATTTCTAAATAATTTATCAGTTAAACTTGAAACATTCTACCTGAACACATCTACCTGTTTAAAATTTAAACATGGAATCTCAGTCTTATACTTCTTTTAGAAAGGGACGAAAATTATTAGCTGAAAAGAAAAGACGAAACCGAATCAACGAATGTTTGAATCAGATTAAAAACTTGTTATGTGAAGATTCAGTTTCTTATCAAACGGTAAGTTGTTATTGTGCTCAAATATAAACCTACTAAACTTGTAAGAGTGGATTTATCTGTGAAAATGAAGGTTTTTATTAAACGGCTAGATTATAATGTGTTCGTGAGATATAAATGTGCCTGAATAACATTTTTAAATTAAACTAGAGCTATTAACAGAAGAGTTTTTATTTGTGTCGTAAATCTTATGAAACTGTCCTTTCTATTTTAGGATCTCGATGCCAATAAGATGGAAAAATCGGAAATTCTGGAATCTGCAGTTGAATTTATCAAGAAAAAGAAATATTCATCTCCAAGTTGTCCAAGAGAAGATCAAAGCACATATCAGCAAGGATTCACTCGATGTTTCCAGGAAATGACGTCATTTTTAGGCGGTGTAACGGAAGTGTCGGACAATGTGAAATATGCTCTGATTCAACACGTGTCTAGAAATATCCAATCAACACAGTATGGCAGTCATATAAATTACGTTCAAAATCCTGGAATATCAACAAATATAAATGGACAATATTCACCGAGAAGTGAAAACCAAAAATACATTAAATACAACCCATCATTAGCAGTACCATTAGATAGACACAATTATAGACAAAATATTAAAACTGAAACAACAGTAGACTCTAATAATAACAACAACAGTTGTATTAGCAATAATATTGTAAACAATAACATTTGTTTAAGTAATAACAATATTATGAACATTAACAGTAGTGTTTGGAGACCTTGGTGAATACAAAGAACAGTGTCATTAACCACTAGTGAAATGAAATGAAATCAAACAGACGTCCTTCTCTTCTGCTCCGATTTCGCTAATTAAGACGGACATATGCCATGCAGTGTGCTATGAAGCGCATTTTGCCCGGACAGTGGCACTATCTGTAACACTGATATTGTATTCCAACTGCCAAGGGATGGTTTACGTGCACGCCAATGTACACACGGGACCTCGGTTTTTAGTACCATCCGAATGACTAGACGGTTGTCATTGTCAGGCCCTCCGACTTGGACCACTGTCAATGGGGAAACCACGTCGGAAAATACCGATGAACTTTCTCGGCTAATGCAGGATCGAACACAGCGTCGTACCCACTTAACCACCAACAACGAGGGTATATGGGAAGACCAATAATGTCTTAAAGAATAACAATGTTTGGAAATCTAAAAATTAACAAAATTACATATATTGTAAGACTAATAATAATGTTATGAACGATAAGGATGTTTGAAAAGAAGTAAATAGAGAATACATATATTGTAGTTTATTAGTGTGTATAGTATTAGATACTGATATTATTTATTTGTTGATTTTGATTGTTATTGCCCTTAATTCTATCTTTGTTAACTTTTAGCTTTAAAATATTTTATTATTAAACTGTGATTTTAAAAAATTGTTAAAGGTTATGTTGTGTTTTTGGCATGGATATGAAGTGAACTGAGCTTCGTAATGTGAGATATGAGGAATAACGTGAGATAGGCACATAACTTGTTTACACTAGGAATACTACACAGTAAAACAGGGTTAGCAAACCCCTAATTCAGATGCGGATTCAGGGCGCGCGCCTCCCTTAATTTTCGACAGTGTCCTTTTTTACTACTGAAAGTGGCTTTCAATTGTCCTTTTTGCTCAATTTGAGGCTCTCTTTCAACGATTTCCAAACGTTTAGACGAAAATATCAGCCAAATAGCTCTTGGAATGGCTACAGATGCAAGGAAATGACGGATGATTTTCTTGCCCCCCCCCTCAGCGGCGTGCCCCGTCATCGCTGTCAGTGCCCTTATTTTGCGGCGCCCCCCTCCTTTTCAAAATTCCTAGATCCGCCTCTGCCCTAATTCAAGGTCAATATCGCAGTTCGCAATTCCGTCATTCAAAGTCAATATCGCTGCTAGAAATTCTCTATTCAAAGTTAATATCTAGCATTATCGGATCTTAATCCACGTTGTATTTCCTTCCGTGACTAAGTTACTACTACATTTCAGATTCTTGTCTTAAATATTTTATTTGAATAAACTGGAAGCGATAATCACAAATCTTCCTAGTCCCAAATAAGTATATGCCTCGTATGACAGGCGGTGTAATTGCTGCCAAAGTCTATCTCGCCACTCTATTTTATCGTGCCAACGCCGTAATTGGATTTTCGTCAGAGACTGACCACCGTCCGGATTCCAAATATGGAACTGACATACCCTACACCTCGCACTAGTGCTGTGTCGATATATTGATACACCAATATGTATCGATACGTTCCAGCGATATTTATATCGATACGTAATAGAGCCGTATCGCCGTATCGTTTTAAAAATATTTTCTTCAGTTAAGAAAGACCACGAAACTTATTAATAGATTCTAAATAACTATTAAAATTATAAATTTGTTTGCTTCGCCATCTCTGGCTTTGTTGCAAACGAGTTGTGCTGTCCGTGGATCCTTCGTCATGTGATTGTGACGTAATGTAAACAAACAAGTCTGTCTTAAATGGACCCCGTCTTAAGTTCTTCTACTTAAATAGTTTTATGTTCCGTAATCACTTACTGTACTTTGTAGTTTTACATAATTAATCAAAGAAAATTATTAAATTATCATTACACAATTTATGGGGGTTTTTCTTCGTCGCACGATTTGACGTTTCTCGACCTGCACCTAGGAAAATAGTCAAAATAACCCTTGACCTGCACGCACGGTGCATTTTCGATTATCATGTCACACATTCACGCTATTCAGTTTGCTATCTGGTTAACCACAGCTACACGACCTCGATCTGGGTTTAGGCGCGCGCGCTACACTTGTCGTCTGCTAGGGTACTAATGGTGTAACAATGTCAGGCAAAAAGTCAAAAGTATGGCTTCATTTTGTACCCAATGAAAATAATAAAGCCACCTGTTGCCTCTGTAAGGCAGAAGTAGCCACCTCAGGTGGAACAACGAATATGTTTATCCACCTCAAACGCCACCATGGAATCGCATTCGGTTCCGGAGCTCCAAGTCAGAGGTATTCTTCGAGTCCAACTACTCCAACTCAGTTTGTCACCCCCCCCCCCTGAAACAAACGTCAGTAAAGCCGGAAGTTCGATAACGGGTCCATGTAATGTGACACGGAATGATATTGGTGAGTGCTATTCATAGTATGTTGACCGTGAATGTAAAAATGTTGAAATTATATAATCAAAGACATGCGACCATACAGCACAGTTGAAAGTCCCGCTTTCAGGTATGTATGTACTCATATAAGCACTTAAGACCTCACAGTTACAGTTCAAATCAAGTGTTGTTTTTCATTTACTTTTCACTTATAATATGTTCAGAATTGATACATTGTATTTTTCATCAAGAGGCTACACCAGTAATGTTTTATTTGTTTGAAAAATGTGTAAGATGTTCAAATTGTCATTTTCCCCAATTATTAAGAGTCTGTGCAAATTGTCATTTTTGGAATTTGTTTTTTTTTTATAATTTCAGGAATATGTTGTTTTCATTGGAACCAAGATACCAACCTCCCAGCAGAAAAACCATCAGTGAAAAGTTGATACCTGAACTTTATGAAAGGGAACAAACTTCTTTAAGAAGTGAATTATCACACACAACATCAGCGGCGTTAACAAGTGATGCATGGACATCAAGAGTTGCAGAATCTTACCTGACCATAACTTGTCATTATATTCATAATTGGGAACTACGCTCAAAAGAATTACAAACTGAGAAGTTTCAATGAAGTCACACTGGAGCAAATGTTGGTTTTGAGCTCAAATCTTCTATGCTGAAATGGGGTATACATGAAAAAGTTAATGTTATAACGGTTGACAATGCATCAAGTATGACGTAGCGATAAATGTTTCAGGTGAACACATTTTGAAGCTGGGCTGTTTTGCTCATACATTAAATCTGGCAGCAAATAAGGTTCTCACAATTCCTGGTTTCTGTAATGTCTTAGCTAAGATTAGATCTGCAGTATCTTTTTTCCACAAAAGCAACATAGGTACAGAACTGTTAAAAATGAAACAGAAAGCACTAGACTTGCCTGAACATAGACTGATCATAGACTGCAGAACTAGGTGGAACTCCACGTATTATATGCTAGAGCGCTTCTTGGAACAAAGACCTGCTACTTTAGCCACTTTGTTAGATGGGACTGTGAAAAGGTTACACGATAAGTCAAAACTAGTAAGCGGTCTGTCCGACTCTGAAATTCAAAACTGTGAGGATTTTGTAAAAATAATGCAAGTTATGGAAACATCAACCAAGGTACTATCAGAAGAAAAATCTCCAACTGCAAGCCTGATATTACCGCCACTCACAAAACTCAGAAAACATTTTCATTCAAATCCAGAGGACTCAACATTTTTCATAATTTAAAGAGTGCTAGAAGTGGTAATCTTGCTATACGATACACAGATCCTGATGTTGTAAACTTTTTGGAGGAAGCCAGTGCCCTTGACCCTCGAACCAAGAACAAATCCTGTATTTCAGATACAACACTTCAGAGAATTGTTGAGAAGTGTGTTTTGTCTGCTCCATTCATCTATGATAATAATGAATTACCAGACAATTTGGATTCAGAAAAGGTTAGTTTTTGTCAATATTTGTTTGCAGTTAAAAAGTAGAGATTAGAGCTTAATTATTAATATTATCCAATAGGCCTACCCATAAGGCTGCTCCAAGTACTGATTGGCATGTCATAGTCATCTGCCAGCTAAATTAAAAGCTATGATATAAGGTTGTTTTAATGATTAATAAATATGTAAACAAATTATTAATTTTTCAGGAATTTGCTGGTCCTCCTGCCAAAAAGACTGCCTTGGCATCTTTGTTTGACGATGACGATGATGATGATGAGAATACTAATAATTATATACTTTTTCCAGTTTCACAAAAAGAACTGATTAAAAAGGAGATTCACCATTATAAATCTATGCCCCAAAATCCAATGTCAGAGTCTCCTTTAACCTTTTGGAAGTCCAAACAAGATGAACTTCCATATTCAACTTCTTTAAGTGTGAAATATCTTGGCATCCAGGCATCTTCTGTAGCTGCAGAGCGGGTCTTTAGTACAACTGGAGACATTGTAACTGCTACTGGGTCATGCTTAAAAAGTGAAAATGTAGATTCTTTGGTTTTTCTTAAAAAGAATCTGGATACATGATGGATAGACTTTCTTGTTAAAATAATAATGAATGTATTTGAAACAAAACAGGTTTCTTACGGTACATGGCAATAAAACCATGCACAAGGTTGATGACAAAAGTAAATAAAAAGTGTTAATTATTTAAGTTTGCTATTGTAATTTTATTTGAACATGTAGAAGGGGCTAAAATAGAGACCTGTTAAAAAACAAAATAGCGTTTGAGACTATTTTGGACATAATTTGTGATGTCACCGTATCGCGATACGTATTGCGTATCGGTTTGCCGTATCGTCAATACGTATTGTATCGAAAATCAACTGTATCGACACAGCCCTACCTCGCACCGACTCTTTATCGCTGTTCGGAAATCCGTAATTCAAATTGTATACCGCTGTTAGTACATTCATAATTCAAAGTGACTATCGTTGTTAGCAAATGAATCTGCAATAAAACAACAATCTCCGTAATGAATAAGAAATGTCAAGTATAAAAATATCTCAAGATTTACAGTACAGTATTTTTGTGACCGATGTGTTATTAACTCTAATCTTTAACCGACTAAGTCCATATACAAGTAGTCAAGCTGATTTGACTTATAAAGAGAAATGGAACTTAACGTCCTACTGTTCTGCTCCAACTGGGCTAATAAAGACGGGGTTTGGCCTTTAATGCGCGTGAACGCATAAATGAGCGTCTGGGTGGCTTTAGAAACTTGTTCCGTAAAAACCTTGAACTAACAATGACAAACTAAAAACTGAAGTGGCTTTCTATAAAAGACCGATTTTAAAAGAATGGCATTGCATTGGACACATGCACCTTTTCAAAGGGAGAGAGAGAGAGAAATGGGGTTTAACGTCCACTCAACACAAACTAGGTCATTTCGAGACTAACACATGTTTTTTTTTTTAAATTTATTTCAATAATTCGCTTGCGCGTAGGGGTCTTTAGCAGTGGGAGGAAATCCACGAGGTTGAGAAGGCGCCCTATCTCCATGCCACATACGCTCACACAACTTTTCAAAGGGATATGCACCATTAAACTGTTGATTGGTTGCCACCAAGTGTTAAAATCTAACAGGATGTGAGATACGGATGTATATACATGATATTTTTAACCTTTTCCTGGGGCCTTCTCCCTCAGCTGATGTCATCAAACCAACTTCCTAGTGTATCTAGATATCATAATCTTAAAGTGACATTAAGCGATTGAGACACACATTAACGGAACACCGTTTTTATGAGAAACATCACTGGTTTTATTCTAAGAGCACGACGTTTCAACAAGTATCCCCTTATCGTTATCACGGCACAACGATAACATGATACATGTCGAAACGTAGTGCTTCAGAATAAAACTAGTAAAGAATGTGTTTCGTTATCTAGATATCCCCAAAAAACACTTCCTTTCTGTCGAAACGTCGTGCTTTCAGAATAAAACCTGTGACTGTTTCCCATAACAAATGTGCTGCGTTATATAGATATCCCCAGTAAACATTCCCTTTTTGTAGTCAATGATAAAACTAGAATCTTTTAAACTGTTGCCAATGTTTATTCACTTGCGACTAAAAATTTGAAAACCCTTAGAAACGATGATTCTGTAGCAGACGACATGTACCTGTGCACTGGCCAATCAGATAGCTCTATTAATGTAAACCTCAATGTGATTGGCTAGCATGTATAAACATGAATAGAGCAAGAATGACTAGAATAACCAAAAGATAACGATTCACCTGTTTCAAGTTATAATAGACAGGTTGATTACTATTTCAAAGAAATACTGTTACACTCGGACATGCGCCAGTACACACGTAATTGGCGAACGCCAAGTGTCATAATGTAATAGGCTCTAAGATTAGAATGTAAATATATCTTTTGTTGGGGACATCATGCTCAGCTGTGTCACATTCATCTCATTTACGTACAAACAATTTCGCTCATATCTAGATATCGCAACAATGAGCTTCCGGTTTGTAGGCATTGACAAAAAAAAACCCACAGAATCTCAGGGATTGTTCATTAATCCGCGGGTTCACTAGTTCTACGCTGCTATCTATTATTAGGGTTCATTGGCCGGTCCAACGATACCTATTATTAGGGTTGGGTTAGGGTTCATTAGTTAACCGATATCTTTAAGGATGTGTTAGTGATACCCATATTAACTGTATTTCTGATAGCGGCTGCCTAGTGAACAGTTTCAAAATGTCTACCGTTGTAAAGCCGAGACCGCGGTGTGTTGGACATTATAAAAAATCTGGGCTCTTATATTTATTTTACTTACAAACCAGCTTCCTCGTGTAACTAGATGTTGCGTGGACAAAATTCCCGTTTTGTAGCCATTGGACGAAATCAAAGTCATTTTATCAACCAAGCCCCACAATCTGTAAATACCTACGGCCATGCATCTAAAGATTGAACCTGAATTGTGTGTATACCTTTACCACATAATCAGTATAGCATGTTGATCGTTATGGACAAGGGTCGAACATTCTACAATCTCAATAAATGTCGGATGGTATGTAAATTGGCAATTGAATCCATCGTCGCGTCCAAGTATCCTAACATTATTAGACTTGGTATGATCGCACGAACAATATAACGTAGGTTCATTAAAAGTATAGATAACCACATGCGTGCGTAACTAGGGAAACTAAGTAGACCCTCCGAAACATTATGCTGGTAAATTCTCCAAACTGTTATATACCTTGAGGGTTAATTGGGGGTGTTGATTAATTAATCAAATCTCACATCAATATTATAGTCTAGGTGTCTAAATCTAACCTCGTTTAAATCTACTTAAACTAATCTAATTCAAGTGTCATATTCTGTTTAATTATATCAATCTAACAGTTAATGATACCATCCTTCCTTACAACTGTTAGTGTTAAACCCCTCAATAGATATCCTCCCAATCTAACGTTCAATATGTAACACCTCAACAGATGGATACCTAACATACAATTACTGTTTATTTCTGAACCAAGTTTTAAATAAGATTTCCGTTAGTAGTTATCAAGTACCATTCCCAGGCCTTTGTCCATAAACGTACCGGTCTCTATCAGGTACTCTAATCCAAACAAAATATTTGAAATTAAGTTGTTTTTTTTTTGTTAAAATGAGCTTTGGTTCACAACAAGCTTAGAACTGTTCCCAACAGTTCTCGGAAATACACTATTAGACTAACGTAGATCGATTTGGTATATTTTTTGTTTTAGAATGAATTTCTATGAACGAAAATTCGAGAACCTTGAATTACAAACAAATTGAGCGCCTGTTTCCTTCTAATGTAATGTTTACTAATAGTCCGTCTTCTAATCAACTTTATAAATACCGTTATAATAATCACCTACTTGATGTCATATCTTCAACACACGCCAAGTGTCACGCTAACTTTCTCCATTAATCTCGTCTACTGGATTGTGCCAGACAATTACGATGATCCTAACATCTGTCTCGCGCCTAATCTACTCGCGTACCGATACACTATCAACGTCACTGATTGGCTGATTGTAACGGCACATTTCAATGGCGTCGAGCAGCCACGTGGTATTATTGTTTACAGTTATGTGAAGGAATGGTATAAATATCTGATTTCTAAATAATTTATCAGTTAAACTTGAAACATTTTACCTGAACACATCTACCTGTTTAAACTTTAATCATGGAATCTCAGTCTTATACCTCTTTTAGAAAGGGGCGAAAATTGTTAGCTGAAAAGAAAAGACGAAACCGAATCAACGAATGTTTGAATCAGATTAAGAACCTGTTATGTGATGATTCAGTTTCCTATCAAACGGTAAGTTGTTATAATCTTAACTTCAGATATAAATGTACTATATCAGCATTCTAAATGCAATCGTATTCTTTTCTAACAGTGGATGTATTTGTTTACCAAATATCATGAATTGTTTATTCTAATCTTTTAGGAACCAAATATCATGAATTGTTTATTCTAATCTTTTAGGAACTCGATGCCAATAAAATGGAAAAGGCCGAAATTCTGGAATCCGCAGTTGAATTCATCAAGAAAACTAAATATCCATGTCAAAGTTCTTCAAGAGAAGATCAAATCAAATATCAGAAAGGATTTAATCGATGTTTCCAGGAAATGACGTCATTTTTAGGCGGAGTAACGGAAGTGTCGGACAATGTGAAATATGCTCTGATTCAGCACGTGACTAGAAATATCCAATCAACACATTATAATAGGAATAAATATCCTGGAATATCAACAAATATAAATGGACAATATTCAGCGAGAAATGAAAACCAGAATTACATTAAATACAACCCATCATTAGCAGTACCATTAGATAGACACAATTATAGACAGAATATTAAAACTGAAACAACAGTAGACTCTAATAATAACAATAACAGTTGTATTAGTTATAATAACATTATAAACAATGATAGTAGTGTTTGGAGACCTTGGTGAATAAAAACACACATTTGATGGAAACAATATTATGAACAACAAAATAATGTGGCATGAAATATGTTAAACGCGAAACGTTGGTGAATACAAAACTGCTGATTAAAATGGTGAATAAATAGTATATTCAAACTATTTAATTGTGAAACGAGACCCTAGTGTATATTCTTCGACCAATTATAGCTTGGACACCTTGATTATAATGTCTGGAAACCTTTGTCAATAGTACACAGACAATATTTTTTTTATAGATATTATTTATTTGTTAATTTTGTTTGTTATTAAATTATTATCTTTGTTAAGTTTTTGTATTAAGATATTCTATTATTAAAGAGTGCTATCTTCAAGTATTTATGAATCCTTTGTTATTTATAGTTGAAATAAAAATGAAATGGAATTGAAAGTCCTACTTATCAAGCATCATTGAGGTTCGTCACTGGAAATATTAGAATCAGAGTTATACGAAGGTAAGATCAAGTTTGGTCAAAGGTCACAAGATAAACAGGGCAAGTGCTAATCCCAACCTTAACCCTGAACCTAGCCCTAACATACCATCTCACCAACAATCACGTGTCCTAGCCTTATTTACATCGCGGCGACCTTGACAAAAATTTAGGGGTTTTAACAAGTAGATCTAACCGTTACACGCGCGGTATGCAATGTGCTGACACACCACTGCAGCAAAGAAAAGGGACTTTACGAATAGAAAAGAAGAAGAAAAGAGATGTGTTTCCAAGCTTGTGCTGTATATGTACAAACCAGCGATTGGGATTTTCCACACAAATTGTGTGGTTTTTGTATTGTGCCCAATACCCAAATACCACTAAAGGCACCAAAATGCCTAGTTTTGTGAACCAGCAGAAATACACGAATTTTATTAAATAAGCGAATTATATATTTTTCAATAGAAAACAAATAACTTAACATCCCCCTTTATTTAATGTCTCTTTTTACTCTTTTAGATTGTTTAATTAGCTCCCATAGAAGCCAGCAAAAATTGCGCATGCCGACCTGTAGGTCGTCAGCGCGGGGTATTGGGTATAGTTCTCACTGGCTATGGTACCGCCACTGCGCAAAGCTGACCTAACTTAACAGAAATCAGACTCACTTGAAACAAGTTTGTTTATAAATATGATTCAAGTTAACAATTTATACAAGAAAACTGACATCAAACCAATTTTAATTTATAATATACAATTCAATATCAAACGATTTCGTAAACAAATCTTATTATTTACAATTATGGCCTGACACTTTTATATTTAAACATAATACATATCTTGCAATAGACAGCATTTAATTCCAATAATTAGTCTACTGTGCTGCAGTTATCTCCCTTGACAACGTAGATAAACGCCATACTGCATACAGATAATTTCCGATATATTGCACACTGTAATTAGCCCAGCCTGAACAGAACAGTTGGACGTTAAACCCCATTTTCATTTCGTTTCATTGGACCATTCCTTTCTTTTATTCAAGAATTTCTTCCACGTTCTAACAGTAGCTGATTTTGATTTTCAGGTCAGTGTTCAGTAAAAAGAAAACGTTTAAATACTTGTCATGAGTTTATACGTATACATGATAAACAAAGAAAAAAGTACCCGTGTATATTTTACATTGTAGCATGCTTCAGGGTAAACCCTGCGTTTTGATTGGTCAATTAGACACTGTCTATTGGACAATAACACCCTTCTGTTTTAGTAATGTCTTTTAAAATTCTAAAAAAGCATGTTACAATGTCGATAAACACTTCCTGTTTTGCATTTAGAGGGGTGTTATTGTCCAATAGACATGTCCTGAGATTTTACATTAGAACCCTCGACGCTCAGGACATGTCTATTTGACAATAACACCCCTCTAAATGCGAAACAGGAAGTGATTATCTCCTAAATACAAATCCGGATAACGAATCTGGTTTGACCGAAGAAACCTGTGACAGTTAGACAACAGAACGGTTTTAAAGGGGCTAAATCTCTATTCTATGGGGGCGGGGAGCGAATGGTTAGCGTACGCGCGCTGTATCATGCGGCCTGTCATTGAGTCAACTGGCGTGGTTTCGAATCCCCGGTTGTACGTGGCAAGGAGCAGGGTCGCCTGTCCAACATTTTGGGTTTTCTCCGGATACCCCGTTTCCCCCAACTGCTAAAGCCCCCTACGCGCAAGCGAATTATTGAAATAAACTTTAAACAAAATCATGTTGGTCCCGAAATGACCTAGTTTGTGTCGAATGGACGTTAAACCCCACGAGGTTGGACAGGCGATCCTACTCCTTGCCACGTTCCACCGAGAAATCGAAACCACGTCAGCTGACTCAATGACAGACCTTATGATAGAGCGCGCACGTGCTAACCATTAGGCCACCCAACCCCCGGCGCCAGGAGGAGATTGTTATCTAAATGTATTTACACCCCGTCAATTAAATTATGACACTTAGCGTCCATCGTTTAGCTGTTCAATGGTGCATATCACACGCCTATTTATCAACAACTTGTCCTACTCCCCAATAGCAATCAGTTTGCTGTGCCGTAATGTGTCTAAATGGATATCACAGCTAACCAATGGCAATACTGTTTATTAAACAAATTTCAATAGTTCCATGTTACTATAACAGTAATTATAAAAGTTTTCACGCTTCATTATTGCATATTAATGTAAAGTTTATAGCTGTCAACCAATCGTAGCTTAGTTTATAGAAATAGAGTAATATGATTGGTCAGTCGACAGGTGTACGAGTAACATGTCCTTGGTCTATTAGTTGACGTGACAGGTGTATGAGTAACATTTCGTTGATCTTTTAGGTGACATGTGGCGTTAGTATAAGTTTTTGATTGACATGTTGACATACCTATAGATACACCTGTAGATGAAGCGTGTTGTACATGTCTGGACTAAATAGAGAGAGGAATGAAATGGGGTTTAACGTCCAACTGTTCTACATCGATTAGACACACGCCATACACTGTGTTATGGGGGGTGATTTTGCTCAGATGGTGGCACTACGGTTTACTCTTATTTCCAATCCAGACTGTCTAGACTTTTTTTACGTGCTCGCCAATGTGTACACGGGAACTCGGGTTTCCGTCCCTTTTGAACCACAAGAAACTATTCCTTTTCACCCGTCTATTCCTTTTCACCCCCCCCCCCCGTCTTGCACCACTGACAAGGGAAATCCCGTGGAACAGTCTCGGCCATCACCGGGGGCAAACCCTAGACCAGGCCCCGAGTTCACAAAGCATTCTCAGACTTAAGTTGAGAATTTGCTCAACTTCTGTTTATGAGAAATATCTTTAACCCAGAAACACAAAACTTCACACATAGTTTCTTATTGGTGTATTGGATACATTAAAACAACAAAATTATTATAACGGGCTATGTTTTAGTTAAAATAAGGCGAACAAATTTGAGTAAATTCTCAACTCGGGGCCTGGTTAACGAGCCACCATGACTTCAAATAGAGCGAATGGCGTTTATCGCCCAGAGAGAGAGAGAGAGAGAGAGAGAGACGGACGGGAGAGAGAACGAGAAAGTGGGGTTGCGGTTAAACTTACAAGTCGTTCAGCGAATCCTCGATTGTGCGTGACAAGGAGTAGGGTCGCATGTCCAATCTCGTGGGTTTACTCCGGGACCTCTTCTTTCCTCTCACTGCTAAAGAACCATACGCTCAAGCGAATTATTAAAATAAAATTAAACCATATGTTAGTCCCGAAATGAACTAGTTTGTGTCGAGTGGACGTTAAACCCCATATAATAGTTTGTTTTTACTTGGATTAATTTTATTCGAGGTCTCGGACATGCTTGGCTAAGTAGCGATTAGCGCTTGCGTTGGCATTCCAAAGACGGGGATGACAAGAACCTAAAAATATGTTATGCGACTGTGCAATCCGTTCACAAAACATAACCAAGGATAAACGATAAGCAAGCACCCTTTATCAATTGTTTATATTGTATAAACTGATGTACATAACTCGATTTTACTATTGATTACCTACATCTCCAGTTACATGCACTCCGGTTTCCTCCCACTGCTAAAGACCCCTACGCGCAAGCGAATTATTGAAATAAAATTAAAACCATATGTTAGTCCCGAAATGACCTAGTTTGTGCTGAGTGGACGTTAAACCCCATTTCTCTCTCTCTCTCTCTCGCTCTCTCTCTCTCTCCAGTTACATCGATAATTACAAACTGATCCCGCAGTGAATATTTGCTTGGCCGCTACAATCACTGATAAGCATGACATCGACGAGGCTTAATAAGTACGGCATATTAACTTTTTTACTCCGACAAATTAAATTCTCAAACATTTTTTTGAGTTAACAGAAAAATAAATAAAGACGTTTGAAGTAATTGAAGTTAAAAAATATTTCCTATTAAGTGTAAATGGGTATTAAAATGAGTAAAATGCGTCATTTTGCCCGAAGCAGTTAGGTGTTAAGTAAACATTGCACGAGCCGTTGAGCCAATGACTGCAGTCAACGCACGTGCTTTGGACACTATCTGTTACAGAGTTAATTCCTAAGTAATTCTCTGTGAAACAGATTGCGATAATTATACCACAATGTGCATGTAAATAACAAGCTGTGTGTGTGTTGGGGGGGGGGGGGGTCGCCTTCATTCATCAGAAAACGCGTCGAACAAACGTGTAGAGCGTCGCCGCCGTTTTGATCTGACTCCATTCTAATCCTTCACAGCATTAGGGTTAACTAATGAAACGGTCTGTTACGGCGAGTTCTTGGCGTGCTCTGCACGGAACTGCGGGTAAACCAACAGAAACGTCCACGCTGATTGATCAATCAATGTATGACCTCATAGTGTCAAAAGTCGATTCTCCGGTTGCCGTGGGTTTTCTCCGGTTTCCTTCCGCTGCTAAAGACCCCTACGCACAAGCGAATTATTGAAATAAAATTGAACCATATGTTAGTCCCGAAATACCTAGTTTGTGTCGAGTGGACTTTAAACCCCATTTTCTCTCCTTCTCTCGGGGGTTGGGATGGCCTAGTGGTCTAGAGTGGCGCGCTTCGACCTCTAGCTGGCCGGTCACCTCTGGCTTGCGGCTGTAGTTTCGAGCCCTGGTGTGAGCGTATGTGACATGGTGATAGGGGCGCCTTCTCATCCTCGTGGGTTTCCTCCGGGCACTCCGGTTTCCTCTCACTGCTAAAGACCCCTACGCGCAAGCGAATTATTGAAATAAAATTAAACCATGTTAGTTCCGAAATGACCTAGTTTTTGTTGAGTGGACTTTAAACCCCATTTCTCTCTCTCCCTCTCTCATTCTCCCCCCCCCCCCCTTTATGTAAAAATGGGGCTACTGGTCTAGCGTATCGGCTTTAGATCTTTTAGTCAACTTCATGTTTACCGCCACTGCTAAACGCCAGTACGCACAAGCGAATCCTTCAAATAAAATTAAACCAAATGCTAATCTCGATATAACCTAACTTAAACGATTTATTTAATTCCCCGTGTCCGCTGTTGTCGATAACTGTGTCCTTTTTCTACCAGTAAAACAAATACTGCCGTAACCAATCCAATTAAAGCTATCAAAATAGCACCCATTAAATCCTCCAATCGATGAGTCCGTTTTGTGTCTGTTGTTTTACAATATTCAGTGCGGTTAGATTCAAATACCCTGGCAACAAAATTACTTAGATATCCATTGTCCGATAATCTAACCATCACTGATTCTAGATCGGACCTCAGGTAAGAATTCTTTGTAACGGCTACGCACATTGGAAAATTCGAGTAGAGTCTGTCAATAATTTCTAGACTGCAGTCGTTTCTTTTTAACATCAGATATTTGGCATCAACACCAAGATAAACATACTTTTCACCTTCGGCCAATATTCTGTTAATATGGATGTTAGCATCCATACTCAAAATCATGTCGTCGGTTTTGTTGAACTCTAACATACCTTTCCACAGTTTGTTCATTAATGTGTTTTTAGAGTCTCTCAAAATGTCCGTCGTTAATTCATATCCACGCGCACCCCATTTCCAATCCGGTAATTCAACGAGTTCTTCCAGACTATTAAATGGTGTTTTGTATTTAATAGCAGTTAGTGATGCGGTCAGGTTACCCATATAAACACCCGTTATTACAACGCAAAACAACCATAAAAAGGTCACCAATACTCGAACCGAGGCCTTCTTAGTGGCAACACCGTCTCCACGCACAGACAAAAAACCAATTAGAAATACAATATTTGAGAATATTTTAACCAGAATGTGGCCGAGAACGAAATCACGCTCCTCGCGTTCTTCATAAGAATACATTTGTACAACGAGCAGCAAAATGGCAACACCAGAAACTGTTGCTATGGTTGCTATGTAAACATAAACATCAAATGGCCGAAATATCTTAAACCAGTTGCTCTCTATTTGAATTCCTCTTTTACGTAAAGCCGACCAGGTATCGACGAAAAATGGCGGGAGAATAAAGTCTACGACTCTGGACCTTTTCTCAGTTAAAGTAAGATCAGCGATGACAATATCCACCTCTTTACGATCCAACATTCCGACCAACCCCACCTGTTCGTCCTCGTCGGTTGTGCCCCCGTACTTTCCATCATTCGGTTGAATGAAGGTATATGTAAAGTTTAATTGTTCCGCCAATATGTCGGTCAATTCTGCTATAGCGCCGGAATAAGTAGTTTTATTGTTATTGTCAACATGTCTGTGCAGAAAGTGTGACGGCATGCTTCCTATCAACAAATGACGACTGCAATATTTATATTTAATATTTGGAAACAAATAGTTCACGGAACAGTTCTGAGGCCTTAGTTTCTTTTCATGAGTGTAACGATAGTTCAAACAGTCGATCATATTTATCCCCCTGCCAGATACTGTGCAATGGTAAACAAGGTGGCGACAACACGACAAAACCATAACGTTCTGTAATTCAAAATCCATCAATTTTTTCTTTACAATTAGTGATGACAAAATAATCCACCTGGAAAAGGTTCGATAATTCGTTGTTTTATTTGATTTGGTGTCAAAACTATTGGCTATTTTCAGAAGTTCAAAAGTTCCGTTACTAAGAAGGAGAATAATGTGAACTTCCCTGAATCGTACTTTATAAATTTGATCCAGAAGTTTCTCAATATCTGATGAGCTCATCGTTGTGACGTCATAAACTGTTGTTTGAAAACCCACACGTTCTCGTTCAATATCGTGGATTATTCTTTGAACTAATTCATCATCCATAGTTTCGTAGAAAATATTGACATCTTGCCATTTCAATGTTGTAAATATAGTTTTTAACGACTCTAAGATATTATCAAAACAAAACCAAGTCCTGTCCTTGCTAAAATCTAACTGTGCATTACTGACTGAATTTCGAGAATTATCCCCAGCCGCTACCACCCAAACTAAGGCTAGAATAATACACGTATGTCTTATCGTCAGGACCGCCATGTTCACAAAATACAATTCATATAATAAAAACTAGAAAAAACATTTGATGTAGAAAGGGTATAATCAATATACAGAAAACATGGAGCATATAAAGTTAAAGGGGAAATGTTCTGCAGATTAGTTTTTCACGATGTGATGGTACAGTGAAAGTTAAAGGGGAAATTTCCTGCAAATGAGTTTTCCCTCGTTGTGAGTGTACAGTGCAATACAGCATTTCAAATCAATTATTTTCATTATTTAAGACCAACCCAAAAATACATCGCCGAAATATGGATGTTTTGGGATTCATTGCACCAGATATTGACAAGTTAATACAAATGCTGGAGAGTCTAAATTTATCTTTTATATGTAAAATAAAACGGCACACCCAAATCAAATATGGAACCTTGAACTTTGCAACTCGATTATCGCTGGAAAATGCGAGACGTGGATATTCGCGACAATCGAGGAATCTGGCGCGCCATTGGAAATTAGTTCCAGAATATGCAGGGTTTTACATGAAGGGCTTGATAAGATGTACGGAAGTAAAGCGATATCAAGCACTGTGTTGAAGATGCTGCTTCATATGCGTTGTCTAACAAACCCAGTGCTTGCAATTGCGGTAATTAGGGGATTCTAATTGTAGTTTAATACATTTATATTTTTTGTGAGATTGATAAGGCATCTTTAAGGTCACCCACTTCCAGGCAACCAATTAACCATAATGGCCTGTTGTGTTTCAGTTATTTAGAGACTATTTCAATACTGTAACAAAACAAACCTTTATAGCTCGAGCGGGTTCTCTACAGATTCAAGTGTTCCTCAAATAGACAATTCATAGAATGGTGGAAACAATTTATACCCATTAAGTAAAATTATAGGTTATTATTTTCAATAACGATATATCATATTCATTTTATAGAAGATATCGAATTACCTCACCGTTTAAAGGTACCCACACTGCAGTAAGCCTTTTCTGTAAGCATCACGGATTTGTTTTTGTAAAACATCTGGATGTTTCAACTGTCATTTCAGAAAGAAAAGTATTCATCTCTGTTTTGATGACAGGAGACGCGTTTTCACTCCTCGTTTTGGTTCCATTAGCATTAATGTTCAACCTACTACTTGTTTTAATGTACTCTCACTTTCACCGATTAAAAATAACTTCCATGTCAGGAAACGATATTCATAAGCATGCTGCTGAAATCCTAGACTGTATAATGGGATGATTATGTGAAATTATATTGAATAAAATATTGTTTAAACCACTCTTTGACGTATATTTGACGAATCTTGAAATACGTGTACATGTTTATATACTAAAGATCTCGGTTATGTTCGATATTGACACGTAACGTTACTAATTATGGCCACTGATTGTGTAAAGATAGGTTGCCAGGCAACGAAACATACGCCCACAACAGCTAAGTCGTCCGAGCAGTCAACAAGGGTTGTCGCATATTGTTTCTTTTATCAGTAAGGAGAACATTAAGTAATTATCAGAATTGATTAGAATAGTTTTGATGGTTTGTCTGAAGGCCTTTGTCCACAAGATATTTCAAAGTGATCAAGTGCCAGAAATTATCAGATATCACAGAAAATCAAATAGGATTCTTCGTCTCATGACCCTAACCAAAGTGTACAAATTTAAAGTCAATCTGATATTAACTTTAGCCTTTAGAGCATTCATAGGGTTTTTCAAAGTGATCAAGGGTCATAACTCTGGTAGTAATTATCGGATATCGCTGAAAATAAATAGGCTATTTTGTATCATGACCGTAAATAGTGTGTATAAATTTAAAGTCAATTGGATATTAACTTTAGATTT
This sequence comes from Patella caerulea, assembly GCA_036850965.1. Taxonomy (NCBI): domain Eukaryota; kingdom Metazoa; phylum Mollusca; class Gastropoda; family Patellidae; genus Patella; species Patella caerulea. The sequence continues at coordinate 72,341,286 of JAZGQO010000010.1, read as the reverse complement.
TTCAAAGTGATCAAGGGTCATAACTCTGGCAGTAATTATCTGATATTGCTGAAAATCAATAGGCTTCTTTGTATCATGACTTTAAACACCGTGTATAAATTTAAATTCAATCGGATATTAACTTTAGCCTCTAGAGCGTTCACAAGATTTTTCAAAGTGATCAAGGGTCATAACTCTGGTAGTAATTATCGGATATCGCTGAAAATCAATAGGGTTATTTGCATCATGACTTTAAACACCGTGTATAAATTTAAATTCAATCGGATATTAACTTTAGCCTCTAGAGCGTTCACAAGATTTTTCAAAGTGATCAAGGGTCATAACTCGGGCAGGAATTATTGGATATTGCTGAAAATCAACAGGCTTCTTCGTATCATGACCTTACACACTGTGTATAAATTTAAAGTCAATTAAATATTAACTTTAGCCTCTAGAGAGATCACAAGATTTTTCAAAGTGATCAAGGGTCATAACTCTAGTAGTAATTATCGGATATCACCGAAAATCAATAGGATTCTTCGTCTCATGACCTTAAACACTGTGTATAAATTTAAAGTCAATCGGATATTAACTTTAGCCTCTAAAGCGTTCACAAGATTTATCAAAGCGATCAAGGGTCATAACTCTGGCAGTAATTATCAGATATCACCGAAAATCAATAGGCTTCTTCGTCTCATGCCCTTAAACACTGTGTATAAATTTAAAGTCAATCGGATATTAACTTTAGCCTCTAGAGCGTTCACAAGATTTTTCAAAGTGATCAAGGGTCATAACTCTGGTAGTAATTATCGGATATCACCGAAAATCAATAGGCTTCTTCGTCTCATGACCTTAAACACTGTGTATAAATTTAAAGTCAATCGGATATTAACTTTAGCCTCTAGAGCGTTCACAAGAAATTGTGGACGATGGACGGACGGACGGACGGACCGACGGACGGACGGACGGACCGACAGACGGACGGACGGGGGCGACGGCAATATACGACCACATTTCCATGTGGGCGTATAAAAATTGCTTTTTTAGCTTGTGGACAATCGTCACAATTTTGAGTCGGTTTTGATGAAACGTGAAATGTAGTTTTATAATCAAAAGAAATCGGTTCCTTTCACTGTTCGTGAAAATCCTAATAGTACGAAATATTACGTATTTACCGTGTGTTCCGTGTAGAGGTCACAACTTTTATCCAAACCGTTTAAATATATTACCAAAACACCGTAACGACGGTCGAGTTCGAATGTCGAGAAAATAAGACAGTTAAACCTGTGTATTAATCATAACCCCCAAGTGCTATTCAGATCCCATGTATTATTATATATACTTCCAAGCCAATTCTTTATGTTGGTGTATGTTATCACGTTAGTAAATCTCTTACCAGTAAAGATGGCTGTTGCTATTATAATGACTGTTTAATTCTGTAAAATATTAAAACATATTCTCTGTGATGTCATTTGCCAATAATATATAACAAACTTACAATACCTGATATTATTTCATAAGTTAATAAGTTAAATATTTATTTGACAATAGGTATGTAATATCTACAGTCAGGTGTCAAAATGGCCACTAACGCCAAGTGTCACGCTAACAAGTGTAACATTTTCTACGATTGAGCAGACGATACATACCTGTACACCTGTCAGACGACCAATCAAATTGCTCTCTAAATATCGCTAGCGGCGGAAAATAATGTGATTATGAATGAAGTTCGTGTAAGCAGCTTGCTTGATTTTTGAGGAGGTTTTATGTGACAATAATGTAATTATAAAAATCCCCTTGCTTATTGGATAATAAAAGACGAATTGGTAAAGGGTTATCCATGTAGTTCGTGGATATATTGACCCATGTCACGTGTCTTGAACAATAATACTCTTACTAAATAATAATAATATCGTCATTTATAAAGTGCGTTATAACTGAAGAAATCAGTTTCTAAGGCGCTGTTGGTTTTTATATGTTGGCATTTCGTAATTGAACATATTAACACAAGGTACAATTTTATGGATACACAATTACTGAGTTTATCAAGAAAATGATACAGATGGGAGTTGGTTTAGTTGTAATTGGTCCCCTAACCGACGGATGATTTATTTGTGTTGCATATTCCCTATAAATTTGTGTAGTATTCACATATCTTTATCATTTGCTTGATAAAGACGAGAGTATTAAACTCATTACGCGTGTATCAATTAAATGATACCTTGTGTTAATAATACATTATTTGTGTTAAGTACCACAATATCTATGCAAGAAAGGTTTATATTTCTAATCGGACCCGATTCACTCGTAAGAAGAATGTTCAATATATTTCGGGGGGGGGGGGCTGGGATGGCTTAGTGGTCTAGAGTGCGGCACTTCGACCTCTACCTGTTCGGTCACCTCTAGCTTGCGGCTGTGGTTTCGATCCCTGGTGTGAGCGTATGTGGCATGGAGATAAGGGCGCCTTCTGAACCTCGTGGGTTTTCTCCGGGCACTCCGGTTTCCTCCCACTGCTAAAGACCCCTACGCGCAAGCGAATTGTTGAAATAAAATTAAACCACATGTTAGTCCCGAAATGACCTGATTTGTGTCGAGTGGGGGTTACCCCCTCTCTCTCTCTTCTCTCTCTCTCTCAATATGTTTCTATGGAATACCGTTAGTGTAATAGAGATGTGTATTTTGTGGTATGCCTGATAAAGCTGTTTGATTCGGTGCACGTTTACAGTGATTCATTTTTATACGCCCACATTTTCATTTGGACGTATTATGTCGTCGCCCCTGTCCGTCCGTCCACAATTGTTTGTAGACTCTCTACAAGTCACAATTCTTATCCGATTTTGACGAAACTTGAAATATAGGTTTATCACCAAAAAATCTCGGTTGCTTTCGATATTGGCATGTATCGGATCAAACCTTCATGGATTATGGCCCCTGATTGTACGAAAAATCACGTTTTTAGCTTGTGGACCCTATAAAGATCACAATTTTGAACCGATTTTGATGAAACTTGACATGCATGTTTATAACCCAAAGATCTTGGTTCCTTTCGATATTTGCGCCTATCGGGACGTAATTTCCTGAATTATGGAACCTGATTGTCCGAAAAATCACATTTCTTAGCTTGCGGTCCCTCTGGAGGTCACAATTATTATCCGATTTAAAAAAACCGTTTGATTATATCACCGTTACACCCTAAGGAAGGTTGAGTTCGAATTTCGGGAAAATCGGACCAAAATTGCCATACAAAATGGCCGCCGCTTGTACGCGAATACTGTTAAAAAATGGTATATCAAGGTTGTGGACCCTGTAGAGGTCACAATTTTAATTCGATTTTGATGAAACTTGAAATGCATGGTTATATCCCACAGATCTTGGTTCCTTGCGATATTTGCGCATATCGGATCGTAACTTCCTGAATTATGGCCCCTGATTATACGCAAAATCGCCTTTTTTAAAGCTTGTGGTCCCTCTGGTGGTCACAATTATTATCCGATTTATAAAAAAAAGTTTGATTATATTATCGTGACACTGTAAGGAAGGTTGAGTTGCCATACAAAATGGCCGCCGTTTGTACGCGAATACTGTTTAAAAATGGTATATCATGGTTGTGGAGGTCACAATTTTGAACCGATTTTGATGAAACTTGACCTGTATGTTTATAACCCAAAGGTCTTGGTTCCTTTCGATATTTGCGCATATCGTAACTTATAGAATTGAAATTAAACAATATGTTGGTCCCGAAAGGACCTAGTTTGTGTTGAGTGGACGTTAAGCCCCATTTCTCCCGCTCACCAAATAAAACCCTTGGAACTGATTAGTGAGAACCCTGATCAAGTGTGTCTAAATGGCCCCGAGAATCAACCAATGATCAAATCGCGAGCCTCGATGGTCTAATCTATTAAAGGTGTTATATATCTTGAGGGTTAATTTGATCTCTGGACTAATTAATCAATTCTTACATCAATATTATAGTCTAGGTGTCTAAATCTAACCTCGTTTAAATCTACTTAATCTAATCTAATTCAAGTGTCATATTCTGTTTAACTTTATAAATCCCACAGCTACAGATATCCACCCTCCTGATAACTATCAGTATGTAACACACCAATATATATCCACCCAGCCTAACCTAACGCCTGAATAGATATCAACTCAACCATACCCTCAATATGTTACGCCTCAATAGATATCAACTCAACCATACCTTCAATATCTAACACCTCAACAGATGGATATCGAAACATACAATTAGGGATTCCTCAGTTTTTATCCGGTGAAAGTCCCTAATAAATGATATTCATGTGCCAAAATAATACAAATTACAGAAAGAAGAACATTAAAGGACAATATTGGTGCCAGTCATTATCACATATGTGATAGAACTGATTAAACACTTTCCAAATATAATATTATCACAGAGATTATCGCTACCATAGAGGAGTAATAAAGGATTCACGAATCGGAAGTGACGAACGCCAAAGGAAAACACGAGTTATTCCTCTATATAACTAACTGAAGTGACTAATGATAACAGATACATGGGCGAATATCTGCTCACTAATAATTCCTTCGAAGACCTAAAGTTGCTGTGTGACGCTGTGAGAGAATATCTTACAATTCATGAAAAGAATTGACTGCCACTAGATAAGAGAACAGGAAAGAAATACAGATTAAAAGTCCGTGCATTACCATGTTTTTATAAGGTAGGGGTGACCGGGACACATTGAACCACCATGGATATATCCTTTATAAATAATACTGTACAACCCAACACTATACAGATGTGAGATAACTTCTTAGACCCATTTCTCAATCAATAAGCCACATGCTGTCAATTATTTTCTTAGGCAATGGATTTTTCAAAAAAGTGCTTAAAAGAGAAAAATTTTCCATACATGTTAACTTCTTAGCCTACGAAATTCTTGTACTTAAGTTCATATATGTCTAATCCATACAATCCAGATAAACCGGGGTTTGATCCATATAAGAGGGCATATTGCTTTGTATTGCTTTTTTTTTAAATTTTGATAATGAAATAAAGAGATCTTCCAATAAAAACATTTGATATGGAATGAGTACAAACATGTATGTGAACAAAGCGGTTCAATGTGCCCCGGTCTCCCCTATAGAATGAATAAAAACAAGGGGCTGTACGGAGTATTTCTATTTTTCCCGTGTTCTCTTATCTTATGACACTTAATTACTTTATTATATCGTCAGATAACCTCTTGCGGTCCCATATAACAACTTTTTGTCTTCGAAGGAATTGTTAGTGAGCAGAAATTCGGCCGTTTATCTGTCATCACTCTTCACTTCAGTCATTCACATAGAGAGATAACTCGTGTTTTCCTTTGGCGTTCGTCACTTCCGATTCATGAATCCTTTATTACTCCTCTATGGTAGCGATGATCTCTGTGTTAATATTATATTTTGAAAGTGTTTAATCAGTTCTACCACATATGTGATAATGACTGGCACCAATATTGTCCTTTAAAGGCAGATGTTGAAATAGTACACCGGTTATGGAACTTGGATTGACACAAGACTCTTAATATCTCTAAATACAATACCCAGAAAGTTTGTGTTTGTTATTTTGAATAAACGAAATATCAACTAAATACCAAAGTATATATGGAATTGTATGATTTGCTTTTGTTGATGTCGATTTCCCAGAAATGATGTGAAATTTAGAAAAATATATTCTTCTTTGCTTCTCCTTATTTTTGTTTCTTGTGGGTTATGAGAACCAGGCCAAAATATCCAACTAGCTTCAATGTAGGCTATTTGAGCAATTGCTTCCTGCTAATATAATGTTTACTAACGGTTTGTCTTCTAATCAACTTTATAAATACCGTAATAATAATCACCTACTTGATGTCATATCTTAAACACACGCCAAGTGTCACGCCAACTTTCTCCATTAATCTCTTCAGGTGGATTGTGCCAGACAATTAGGATGATACTAACATCTGTCTCGCGCCTAATCGACTCGCGTGCCCATACACTATCAACGTCACTGATTGGTTGATTGTAACGGCATGCTTCAATGGCGTCGAGTAGTCACGTGGTATTATTGTTTACAGTTATGTGAAGGAATGGTATAAATATCTGATTTCTAAATAATTTATCAGTTAAACTTGAAACATTTTACCTGAACACATCTACCTGTTTAAACTTTAATCATGGAATCTCAGTCTTATACTTCTTTTAGAAAGGGGCGAAAATTGTTAGCTGAAAAGAAAAGACGAAACCGAATCAACGAATGTTTGAAGCAGATTAAAGAACTGATTTGTGAAGATTCAGTTTCTTATCAAACGGTAAGTTGCTAATATCTTTACTTCAGATATAAATGCACTATATCATAATTCTAAATTCAGTTATGTTATATTTTTTTAAAACAGTGGATTTATTTGTTTACCAAATGTCATGAATTGTTTGTTTTAATCTTTCAGGAACTCGATGACAATAAAATGGAAAAAGCTGAAATCCTGGAATCTGCAGTGGAATTCATTAAGAAAACTAAATATCCATGTCAAAATTCTCCAAGAGAAGATCAAATCAAATATCAGAAAGGATTTGCTCGATGTTTCCAGGAAATGACGTCATTTTTAGGCGGAATAACGGAAGTGTCGGACAATGTGAAATATGGACTGATTCAACACGTGACTAGAAATATCCAATCAACACATTATAATAGGAATAAATATCCTGGAATATCAACAAATATAAATGGACAATATTCACCGAGAAATGAAAACCAGAATTATATTAAATACAGCCCGTCATTAGCAGTACCATTAGACAGTAACAATTATAGACAGAATATTAAAACTGAATCAACAGTAGACTCTAATAATAACAATAACAGGTGTATTAGTTATAATAATAATATGAACAATAACAGTAGTGTTTGGAGACCTTGGTAAAAAAAAAAAAAAATAAAGCAACAGACCTCGTGTATAGAAAACAATTTGACTTTAGACTGGTATAATTTAATAGATACTTCTGCTAAAATTATACCGGTAGGCAGGACGAGTACAACATGTTTAATTTTGACCGGTGTGTACTAGAATACAATATATATGATACACATTGGTTAATTGTAAGACTAAAGCTAATACAACCCTTGCTAGTGTAAAATATATAGCAGACAAATTATCTAATTGTAAATGTTGATTTTTATTACTTTATATTATATTTTATTTTAGTTAAGTTTTTGTTTTGAAGTATTTCGTTTATAAATGTGATATATTTAATTGTTATTCATCGAGCTGTTTTTGTTTTTGTTGTGGTCAGCGGTATGGGGTGTTTCCCTACTCCAGAGAACGTATTCGTTGCAAGAGAGCAGTGAGAAGAAACGGGAGAACATTATTTTAAATACATCCTAATGCCGAATATTACATTATAATTGGACATGTATGTTATCTACACATGGGTCGGGGGGGGGGGGGTCACGGTGGCTAAGTGGATAAGGCGCTGGTTCGCTAGCCTGGAGGTTGGGTGTTCGATCCCTGCATTGGCCGAGAAAGTTCATCTCGATTTTCTGGCGTGATTTCCTCTTGTCAGTGATGCAGAAGGAGGGCCTGACAAGGACAGCTGCCTAGTCGTTCGGATGGGACGAAAAAACGAGGTCCCGTGTACACATTGGAGTGCACGTAAAAGATCCCTTGGCAGTTGGAATTCGATATAAGAGTAGGCCGTAGAGCCGGTGCCCGGGCAAAATTTCCCTCACAGCACACTGAATGGCGTATGCCCGTCTTCCATTAGCCCAGGTTAGGTGCAAAAGAGTAGGACGTTAAACACCATTTCATTCATTCATACACATGGGTCATTTACATTTTTAAGATATTGTAAATATATTTCGATGGTATAGGCGTGTCTGCTTATCCTTGTCCATTGTCAATCTCCAAGGATTCTTTTATGTGAAGTCCAATGTGTACACTGACACCTTGTCCGCATGGGAGTTACCCATTAAATGTACCCGGTCTTTTAAGTCCCAATGGTGTTTTTCGCTAAGGACCATTATTCAAACATCAGATATTCATTCTAGCAATGTGTCCCCTGTCCTTCGTTAAAAAATAATAGCTTGTGTTGTCTTTGTAAAGAAGCGTCTGGCCAGTAATTTCAACAATTGAAATCCAGTTCCATTTCGCTGTAAGCAAAGCGACGATGGGTGTCCGCATATCACATCCGAAGAGATCACAGTTTTCAAATTTGTGTCGCACTTCGGTTTTGGAAACATGTATCGTGGTATTTTATATCTGTTCAAGGAATCCAAGAAATAAAAACATCGGGGGTTTAGATCAAAACGTATCACCAAACGCACAGTTGCCATAATTCATTAAATTTTGAAGATGTCATTACTCTTGTTTACAGTTTTAATTCCATTTGCTTCCATCTTCTGAAATCTCGTCGTGCGCGTTCAAAATACCAAATTGTCGTGAATTTCGTTCGTGTTACGATTAAATGCATCATCGAGTGGAGCTAAAACCAAATAATCCACTGCATTGAAGACAGCTACATACGTGTCGCTCCAGTAACAATTCATTCACATCCATGGAACTATCCTGTTTAAATTCCTGATACCCTAAAAGTGCATGTGTTTGTAACAACTATCCAACCATTGTAATATCTTCCATTATAATCCTATAACATTATCCTGACTACAGGTATGCCAGGTTTCCGTCAGATGTCAGACTTCTACTAACGCCAAGTGTCACGCTTACACTAATATCTCCTGCTCATTGATATAACAGACGACATCAACCTTCACACCTGTCCACTGACCAATCATGTGGCTGTATTTATGTAACACGAAATACGATTGGATGACTGGGATCAACGCTATAGTAATGTGACATGATAAAGTGTAACCCAAGTAGATCTTATACAATTGATTTCATAGAATACAAAATTCTTAGGTCATATTTCGTGTATGGGCACGCGACTGTCTCGTTGCTTCACTCTATATCCGGAATGGCTCGTCCTAATGTAAAATCAATCATTACGAATCACACTTATTTTCTGTTTCCATAAGGAACTTTTTTTTATAGCAGCCGAGAATTGATGTATCATGCTGCTTCAAATTTGTTCATTGTCGCTGTGGAACAAGCTTTTGGGCAACCCATCTGTTTATTATTGTATATATGAACCAGGTACTTATTCAAACCGGGCGCTGGTTCAAACCGCCATTGAACTATGAAAGGCGGGCACATTAATAAAAGATGATTCTCAACGATATACCCCCCCCCTCCCTGTGGAAGTGGACGTTAAACTCCAGAAACGAACGATCAAAGATGGACGTGTGAATACCCGTTTACGCTTTTCGTTGTGTCTGCGTTTATTTGTGGTTCTTGATCTAATGTCAAAGAAATGACAGTAACAAAATAATATTGACTTATTATTCTGTTTGTAAGTAACGTAACGTGTGAATTGGAGCTTTATGTTTGTTGGGGATGTTATTTTCGGGGCCATAAATCGCCACTGACACACCAATGTTTCAAAACTGTCAAAAGCTAAATATGCATCTCCCAAATGATAGCCGCCAAGTGTCATAATTTAATAGATTCTGATTTCTGAGATAAGGATATAAATACTGTAGTATTTTCCTGGGTCAAACCTCGAGGGTTTTCGCCGTGTCTGCCGGTTACCTCCCAATGCTAAAGACCCCTACGGGCAAGTGAATTATTGAAATAAAATTGAACCACATGTCTAGCACGAAATCGCTCTCTTTCCCGCGGGGTGGGGGTTAGATGGTGGACGGCCGAATGGTTAGCACGTGCGCGCTGTGCCATTAAACCTGTCATTGAGTCAACTGACAAGGTTTCAAATCCCCGGTTGTACGTCGCAAGGAGTAGTGTAGCCTGTCAAACCTCGTGCCTTTTGTCCGGGTCCTGCCGCTGACCCCTACGCGCATGCGAAATAGTGAAATAAAATTAAATCATATGTTAGTCTCGAATTGACGTAGTTTCTGTCGATTGGACGTTAAACCCATTTATCTCGGATACTAGGCCCCAGCAGCGACACGGGAACATCCGGCTCACAAAACTGTTAAATATCTTGAGGGTTAATTAGATCTGTGGACTAATTAATCAAATCTAACATCAATATTATAGTCTAGGTGTCTAAATCTAACCTCGTTTAAATCTACTTAATCTAATCTAATTCAAGTGTCATATTCTCTTTAATGATAACAGTCTAACAGTTAATGATACCCCCGCCCCCTCCTGCTATAATTATATCAATCCAATATGTAACACTTCAACAGATGGATATCTCAACTAACACTTAGTATCTAAACATAGACTTAGTGTTTATTTCTGAACCCTTCAAATCGGGAATCCTTAGTTTTTATCATGTATCATCCTAGTTTTTGCAAAGTAACCATTTTTTTTTCTTTTCAAAATATAGAAATTGTTTTATTCAGAGAAACCTGTTGGGCAACAGGCTAGGCCTATATTATCTATTTATATAAATGGTCTGTCAGTCCTAAGTTAATTTAAAATAAAGGCAGAATTTACTTATTAATGTGATATAAATGATCTATGAGCCTTGGTTCACACAGATCGTGGAACAATTCCCAGTATCTATGAGCCTTGGCTCACACAGATCGAGGAACATTTCACAATATCCAGGCAAATGGAATGCATCTTCTTCTCAACAAAATAAAACGGAGTTCGACTAATCATCAAACCATATTTAAGCAAATGTCTTTAATGTTTATTAAATATTTAAAAACTGCACCAGAAATTATTTGAATTCAGAAATATGCATTATTTTGTGGATTTTATCCACAAGTTTGATTGTAACTAGGATACGGGAATTCTACTAACGAAGACGATATTGATATATTTAATATGTTGTTCGAAAATAAAATCAAATCAATCGACCATCATGCTAGCCTCAATATATGCCCAACTTGATATACAGGCGAATCGAGCACGTGTTTTCTAGGTAATATAATGTTTACTAACAGTCTGTCTTCTAATAAAACTGTTACAATACTTGATGTCATATCTTCAACACACGCCAAGTGTCACGCCAAATCTCTCCATTAATCTCGTCTGGTGGATTGTGCAGACAATTATGATGATCCAAACATCTGTCTCGCGCCTAATCTACTCGCGTGCCGATACACTATCAACGTCACTGATTGGCTAATTGTAACGGCATGCTTCAATGGCGTCGAGTAGTCACGTGGTATTATTGTTTACAGTTATGTGGAGGAATGGTATAAATATCTGATTTCTAAATAATTTAACAGTTAAACTTGAAACATTCTACCTGAACACATCTACCTGTTTAAAATTTAATCATGGAATCTCAGTCTTATACTTCTTTTAGAAAGGGACGAAAATTGTTAGCGGAAAAGAAAAGACGAAATCGGATTAACGAATGTTTGAAGCAGATTAAAGAACTGATTTGTGAAAATCCTGATTCTTGTGAAATGGTGAGTTCTCCTTACTACCCATACATGGATTATAAATATCAATGTTTTAATTTTTCATGATGCATTTAAATGAAACAAAAATTAAATGTTATTTTTTGAAAATTCATGAGGTTCCCTTTCTATTTTGTAGGATCTCGATGCCAATAAAATGGAAAAATCGGAAATTCTGGAATCTGCAGTTGAATTTATCAAGAAAAAGAAATATTCATCTCCAAGTTGTCCAAGAGAAGATCAAATCACATACCAGAAAGGATTTACTCGATGCTTCCAGGAAATGACGTCATTTTTAAGCAATGTAACGGAAGTGTCTGACAATGTTAAATATTCTCTGATCCAACACGTGACTAGAAATATCCAATCAACACATTATAACAGGAATAAATATCCTGGAATATCAACAAATATAAATGGACAATATTCACCGAGAAGTGAAAACCAGAATTACATTAAATATAATCCTTCATTAGCAGTACCATTAGATAGACACAATTATAGACAGAATATTAAAACTGAAACATCAGTAGACTCTAATAATAACAATAACAGTTGTATTAGTAATAATAACAATATTATGATGAACAATAACAGTTTTATTAGCAATAATAATGTTATAAACAATAACAGTTTTATTAACAATAACAGTTTTATTAGCAATAATAATGTTATAAACAATAACAGTTTTATTAGCAATAATAATGTTATAAACAATACAAGTATTGTTTGGAGACCCTGGTGAATACATGTATACAAACCACGTGTATGGATCACTGAAATATTATTATAAATAATTGTGGGTAATATTCATTTATTGTTAATGCAGTGTTAATATTGATTTATTGTTAATATTATGAAAAATTTTGTTATTCAAATATAAATTATTTTTTTAATTTTGTTAAGTTTGTACTTGCACCTGGAAAATAAGACTGTTATATTTTTGTTTTTATAATTTTACCCTTTTCATGAATAAATATGATATACTTTTACTTTCGCTGTGTCAATAATGACTATTACCGTACCCAATACAAAATTTACCCGATAATGATTATGACGTCCGCCACTGACTGTCTTTCTCGTTAGATTTTTTTTTTTTAAAAACAAAAAACAAACGTGAAATGGGGTTTAACGTTGTTCTACTGGGCGAGTTAAGACGGGCGTACATTGTGCTATGGGAGCGCATCCAGCGAACACAGAATGAATGCAATCAAATTGGCACACACCGCGTCATTTCGCAACTAACAAAATTGTACAATTTTATTTCAGTAATTCGCTTAAGGGGCGGATCCAAGATTTTCAGAAAGGATGGGGGAGGGCATGATGCATCGACTTGGGAGTGCGAAGCCCGGGCCGTGATTTTTGGGTGAAAAAAATGCCCACAAGGACTAATTTCATACTAGTACTGTTAATTACGATTTTCAACCTAAACTATTTTTGTTTTCCTTTCGAGAATATATCGAGCCAAAAATTGTTCGCCACCTCAAAAAATAGAGGGGGCGTGCGCTGGATGGGCCCCCTCTGGACCCTCACCTGCGCTTGTGCGAATTTTTTAGGACTTCGAATTTTGTCGAATGGTTTGGATTGTTTTATTTTATTTTTGAACAACTGATGGACCCGAAAGTCCCCCCCCCCCCCAGGTTGGACAGGCATCCATTTTCTTTGTTACGCACAAGGTTGGGATCGACACCCCAAACACTTGACTTGTCGATATAAAGGCACCTAAATTTGTACAGATAAGAATGTAATGGTTTTACCATGTTGACCATCCATTCAATGTAAGAGTAGACCGTAGGACCGCTTTCCAGGCAAAATTTCACTCATAGCACACTTCATTAGACCAGTAGGATGTTAAACCCAATTCCATTTCATTTCGTGTATTGGACTATAATTATCTGTGTGTATCAATCACTTCCAAACCCCATTTCTCTCTCTCTGTATTGTGCGCTTCCACCTTAGGTGATATCGCAGATAAATCTATGTGTCATAATTTAATGGGTTTTATTAGTTGATTTTTGTCAGAGATATTGAACGTTAACAGCTGATATATCAATGGTGAACCATATCAATCAGAGCTACAGTGATGAATTGAAGAGATCTTCTTTCAGAATGGCTGTTTTACGCTCTGTTGAGTTTGTGTATCTATAAGAATGATAGATAAGACGCTAGGTGTCATAATTTAATGTGTTTTATTTGGGGATGGGGAGTCAGGTGTTATTGTTACAAGAACGATATTAAACTTTACCGGAGGCCATTTACAGCTCACCAGTTGATGTCAATAGAAATTTCATTAAACGGAGCGAAACATTTGTCATGTGGTGTAGGGTGGAGGGTCTAGGACAACGTTAGGTTGGGGAGGAAAAAAAACGAGGCCCCGTGTACACATTGGCGTGCATAAGCCATGATAGTTTGAATTCGAAATGAGAGTAGGCTGTTAAACCCAATTTCATTTCTTTTTAGTTCATAGAGTCTTGAGCAGCTAGGATATTAATTGCCCGAGGAAGTTCCTGAGTGGGGTTTCCTTGTCCGTGCTGTAATAGTCCGGCAAGGCAATCGACACTGGAATTCGATGAATAACGGGTGGAAATCCCGCTTTCCGTGTAAATTTTCCCTCATACCACACTGCATGGCGTGTGTGCGTATTAATGTCCCGGGCGGTACACCCATTTTATTTTCTATCGATCTTGGGCATGGCCGTTTGGGGCACTTTCTAGATTTAGATCACTTATACCCGCCTCAGCCCCGGTGGTTAAGATAAGATTTTAATTCCCTTTTACTGTTATTCTCAACCCTGTCAATTCTCGCTCAGCTGAATTACAAACTTTTATTAATTAAATGTATGTTGTGGTGGGATACAACGGTCACATCCACCGAACTCCAATCTAGAATTACAGAGCCGTATCTAGCGCAGAACATCGAGGGGGAGGAAGTGTTCTGAGGGGTGCTGTAAAATCGACGTGCAATATATATCTTATCATTTTATGGTCGACAATATTTGCACAAAGGGGGCTAATCATTTTGCAATCGCCCACCCCTCCTAGTTAAGGGCCTCTAACAAATCGAATACGAAAGTTTCTAAACAGTCAACACAAGAAAGTTAACAGCTGTCGGAAAAGAGAGGGAATCACATTTATTAAAAATTAGAATAAAGTAACAAAAAGTTAACAGAAACAGTTCAACGTTATGTATAATTAACAAAGCAACAACTAAATAATTTAACTATAATATTCAAATTTGTCTATCTATTTTATATTCACCAGGGTCTCCAAACACTACTTGTATTGTTTATAACATTATTATTACTAATAAAACTGTTATTGTTCATAATATTATTATTACTTATACAACTGTTATTGTTATTATTAGAGTCTACTGTTGTTTCAGTTTTATAATTGTGTCTATCTAATGGTACTGCTAATGAAGGGTTGTATTTAATGTAATTCTGGTTTTCACTTCTCGGTGAATATTGTCCATTCATATTTGTTGATGTTCCAGGATAATGAAGATATTTTATGTGGCTGCCACACTGTGTTGATTGGATATTTCTAGACACGTGTTGAATCAGAGAATATTTAACATTGTCCGACACTTCCGCTACACTGCTTAAAAATGACGTCATTTCCTGGAAACATTCATTAAATCCTTTAAGATATTTCATGTGATCTTTTCGCGGAGATGAACATTTACTTTTCTTGATGAATTCAACTGCTGTTTCTAGAATCTCAGCTTTTTCCATTTTATTTTCATCGAAATCCTGCAAGAAAGAAAGAATAATTCAATTATTTTTGGAAACAAAGATTTAGTATGTATACTATCTCTAATTTCAATTATGATATTTAAGTAAATTTGTGAAGTAAAGATTATGACAACTTACCGCTTGAAACGTGACTGAATTTTCACAAATTAAAGATTTAATCTGATTTAAGCATTCGTTGATTCGGTTTCGTCTTTTCTTTTCAGCTAACAATTTTCGTCCTTTTCTAAAAGATGTATAAGAACGAGATTCCATAATTAAATTTTAAACAGGTAGATGCGTTAAGGTAGAATGTTTCAAGTTTAACTGATAAATTATTTAGAAATCAGATATTTTATACCATTCCTTCACAAAACCGTAAACAATAACACGTGACTACTCGACGCCATTCAAGCATGCCGTTACGAACAGCCAATCAGTGACGTTGATAGTGTATCGGCACGCGAGTCGATTAGGCGCGAGACAGCTGTTTGGATCATCCTAATTGTCTGGCACAATCTTGTAGACGAGATTAATGGCCAAAGTTGGCGTGACACTTGGCGTGTGTAGAAGATATGACATCAAGTAGATAATTATTATAACGGTATAGTTGAATACAAACCCTTAATAAAACTAATATTTATATATACATACATAGCAGGTGTTGTCAAATTACTCTTAATGTCGAATCTAAGTACTACTGATATTTGCCAATAAACAAAAATTCCCCAAAGTTTTATGCTGTTTAAAAAATATTAGTATGTGTTGATATTGAAATTATTATGAAAATATATTGCTACAATAACCTACAGATATTATTATTAAAGTTATTATAAATTACTAGGAAATAAATACCATCGACGGATTCTAGATAGCATAGATATATTATTCTGTCAAGTGCAGCAACATGATATTGATGCTGCCTTTTAAAATAAGATTAATAACGCCGTCGTTTTCAGCTACATAAATTATTGTCCATTTCAATAAATTAATAGCAATGTCAAAATAATTCAGTCATTATTAGCCCAATCGGTGCACAAACATAGGACTTCAAACCCCATTTTAATCATTTGATTTTATTATATCAAAAGTCATTCCTTTTTTTAAGAAAAGAAGAGTAACACCATAGTTTTCAGTTACGTTCGTAAGTAGGCTATGGTTCCTTTTTGTTAAAGGTGTTCGAATTGACGAATGAATTGGTTACATTATCAGAATATGACACTTGAATTAGATTAGATTAAGTAGATTTAAACGAGGTTAGATTTAGACACCTGGACTATAATATTGATATAAGATTTGATTAACTAGTCAACAGATCTAATTAACCCTCTTGATATGTAACAGTTTGCTTGATTTTATCATTAAATCTACTAAGGCAATTTGTGGTTAATGTAGACCATGCTGTTGATGCACGACCTGACCAATCTGCTCGTTAGACTTCAAATATAGCCTTTGTAGTCGCGTAGATTTTATCACAATACATGCATATGTTTTTGTTAAAAAAAAAACTATTTAACACAACAAACGCCATTGATCTCAAATTGTCAATACTTGCCGAATCCCTCATCATAAAAAAAGACACCATTTACTTCACTCCAAACATTTGCAAATGCCTAGTTAATTCTTTTTCTGGAATTAGACGTAATAGACATTCTTCCGAAAATTATTGTCGAATTCATGTTCGGTATGAACACTGTATCTAATTCGTTAGATATCCGATACAAGTAAACCAACAGATATATGGCTATGGTATTTTCGTTGAATTATTTTTAAACTATTAATTAGACGAAGGTATAAAACTATCTAATCCGTATCTATCGGATAAAATAAATGAAATGAAATGGTGTTTAATGGCTTACTCTTCTGCACCTAACATGGGCTAATGGAAGACGGGCTGATAACATAATATTTTTATAGCTAATAAATGTATGGGTTGTTACTACAGTGTGTTAAATTATTGTTTTAGTGGTATCTAGTAACCGGATGAGAATAACAAAGTAAAATATGATTTGAATGCAATTTAGACGAAAATAAAACCTTATAAATCCATGCAAATCTTTTTCAGAATGTAATTGTATGTAACAAAAACATGATTTCGTTCGATTTCTTATAATAAAATACTTATCATATACTTAGCTGACATTTCGAAGAACATGCCCTCAACATTTTCAAGCTAATAATGTATCGATACTCGATAAACTATTAAATATACGGGTTTCTTTACTTAGGATTTAAGCAGCAAATTCTCGTTAAAAAATATATTTTTGTAGATTAAGCCAGTTGATGTTTTAATATCAAATCCAGTAAACTATAAGCTTTCTCGTGTAATGCAACATTAACTCATTTTGCGTTCAAACGCGATCGCCTTAAACACGGCATAAGAGACGTCAAGCCCCAATACTGCCACGGGCCTATTATACAGCATATGACCTAAAACATGTCGCATTCCAATTTACAATTGTAACAATTTCAATAGATAAAGTAGTATCCACTTTAGGTCACGCGTTATCGTGTCTTAAAAATGTATTGTGTTGATCCCTGTCCTCCAATCATATTTCATGTTACATAAATACAGCGACCTGGTTGGTCAGTGGACAGGTGTACAGTTTAATCTAGTTAGCTTCATCAATGAGCAGACGACATTAACGTTGGCGTGACACTTGGCGTTAGTAGAGGTCTGACATCTGATGGACACCTGACGTACCTGTACACGTAGGACTACTATGGATAATGTTATGGATTCTAATGGAACAAAGAAAGTCATGGATGGATTTTCCTTAATTAGATAATAATGTACTGGTATTCTCTTTTAAAATGGTTACTTATATTGCTCACTCGAGCCACGAATCGTCGGTGTATGATTAGGATGTAGGTTTTACACCTTCGTATATTATGATACAGTCATCACCATCACACATTTGTTTGGTACTAGTCTGTGTTGTGTAGTTCGTTGTAAATTTACGACACATATGTATTTGTAACGCGGACGACAAGATTTAAGATGGTGAATTTGAATGGAATATACATTGTACTGGTGACACCATGGTTCATGACCAGTGGACATTTTGTGGTAAAGACCCGGTGTTTCTAACGGATATAATTATACCCCAGTAATCGTTTCAATTACTATAGAGCAACAACAATCTGTAGGCTATGTGAGCTCCTCGGATACGAAGTGCTGACGCCGGTCACTTCTTATTGCGACACGAAACTGCCGAATAGGCCGGCAGCCGTTAACATAAAACAATAACGGTTGTTCAATGCAGACCTGTCCTGTGTATCGGAGAGGGGAGGGGGCAGTGCCAACAGGTCATGATTCTAGGTAGACAGAACCTTGACTAGAATGTCTGAGGCTTGAGTTATGGCCCTTGCCAAGTGTATACATTGGATTTCACGTAATGGAATCCCTGGAGATTGACAATGGTAAAGGATTTGCAGATACGCCTCTACAATATTTGAGACATAACCACAGAAATGTATTTACAATATCTTAATAAGCAAATAACCTTTGTGTAGACGAGACATATTTCCTATTCTAATGTTTTGTTCAGAACGGATAAAAGGAAATGAGTCGATGATGTCGCATACAGTAAATGTATACGCATTAAATGTTTCTCGTGTGTATCCTTCCAATTCTCTTGCTACAAACTCGTTCTCAGGTTTGGTCCGTCTTTAAGAATAGGCCGCAGTGCCGCTGTCCAGGCAAACGTTTCATCATAGCACACTGTATGGCGTATGCCCGTCTTCGTTACCCAGGTGGGAGCAGAACAGTAGGACGTTTTACCCCATTTCATTTTATTTCTGGTTGAGCCAACGAATTATTTCTCTGGTTAAGGCAAATTATAATGCCGCATTTCATATCGATGTCCAAAACAAACACAAGATAAATAGTTTGAAATGTCACAGTTTATTAACAAAATTCTTAAAAACAAAAACTTAACTAAAATAAAATATAATGTAAAGTAATAACAATTAACATCAACAATTAAATAATTTGTATGCTATATGTACTTCACCCTAGCCTGGTTTCTATTAGTCTTTGCTTTAAAATAAAACAATTTGATCAATACTTTACTTTATCAGATCAAAGTCAGACTTTGTATTCGTAATACTATTGTTTTCTATTCATTTACCAAGGTCTCCAAACACTACTGTTATTGTTGATAATATTATTATTACTAATAAAACTGTTATTGTTATTATTAGAGTCTACTGTTGTTTCAGTTTTAATATTCTGTCTATAATTGTGTCTATCTAATGGTACTGCTAATGAAGGGTTGTATTTAATGTAATTCTGGTTTTCACTTCTCGGTGAATATTGTCCATTTATATTTGTTGATATTCTAGGATATTGAAGATAATTTATATTCCTGTTAACATTTATAGATTGTATATTGCGAGACACGTGTTGAATCAGGGCATATTTCACATTGTCCGAAACTTCCGTTACTCCACCTAAAAATGACGTCATTTCCTGGAAACATCGGTTAAATCCTTTTTGATACTTGATCTGTTCTGCTCGTGGAGAAACAGGACGTGAATATTTACTTTTCTTGATGAATTCAACTGCCGATTCCAGAATTTCAACTTTTTCCATTTTATTGGCATCGAGTTCCTGAAAGATTAGAAAGAAACATTTCGTGAGATTTGGTAAACAAATGCATCTAATGTTTTAAAAGAACACAGGTTAATTTGGAATGCTGATATAGTAAATTTATATTTCTTAAGTAAAGATTACAACAACTTACCGTCTGATAAGAAACTGAATCTTCACATAACAAGTTCTTAATCTGGTTCAAACATTCGTTGATTCGGTTTCGTCTTTTCTTTTCAGCTAACAATTTTCGTCCCTTTCTAAAAGAAGTATAAGAACGAGATTCCATGATTAAAGGTTAAACAGATAGTTATGCTCGGGTAAAATGTTTCAAGTTTAACTGATAAATTATTTAGAAATCAGTTATTTATACCATTCCTTCACATAACTGTAAACAATAATACCACGTGACTACTCGACGCCATTGAAGCATGCCGTTACAATTAGCCAATCAGTGACGTTGATAGTGTATCGGCACGCGAGTAGATTAGGCGCGAGACAGATGTTAGTATCATCCTAATTGTCTGGCACAATCCACCAGACGAGATTAATGGAGAAAGTTGGCGTGACACTTGGCGTGTGTAGAAGATATGACATCAAGTAGATGATTATTGTAACGGTATTTATAAAGTTGATTACAAGACAAACTGTTAGTAAACATTATATTAGAAGGAAACAGGTGCTCAAACGAACCTACATTGAAGCTAGGTGGATATTGTAATCTGATTCTTATAACCCAGAATAAACAAACATAAGGGAAAGCAAACAAGTATATACTGTTCCAAATCGCAAATCGTTTCTTGGAAATCAGCATCAACTACAGTAAATCGTACATTTGCGTAAATAATTTGGTCATTCAAAAAACAACCACAAACTTTCAGGGTATTGTATTTAGAGATATTAAAGAGTCGTGTGTCAATCCAAGTTAGATAACCGGTATGATCTTTCAACATGAGTTTAATGTTTTTCTTTCTGTATTTTGCATTATGTTGGCACATGAATATCATTTACTAGGGTCTTGCACCCGATAAAAGCGGAGGAATCCCTAATTGTATGTTTCGATATCCATCTGTTGAGGTGTTATACATATTAAAGTATGGCTGAGTTGATATCTATTGAGGCGTTACATATTGAAGGTTAGGCTGGGTGGATATATATTGGTATGCTACATACTGACAGTTATCAGGAGGGTGGATAT
Source organism: Patella caerulea (assembly GCA_036850965.1). Classification (NCBI taxonomy): domain Eukaryota; kingdom Metazoa; phylum Mollusca; class Gastropoda; family Patellidae; genus Patella; species Patella caerulea. The sequence continues at coordinate 72,320,342 of JAZGQO010000010.1, read as the reverse complement.
CGGTAGCTGTGGGATTGATATACTTACAGAGAATATTACCCCGTTCAGACGCGCAAGTTAAACTAGTTTAACTTATCCGGCAAAAGTTAATTCAGCAATTTTCGTAGTCTGAACGCATATGTGGAGATATTAAACTAGTTTAAAATATCCACCTCCGTAGGTGAATTGAATTCAGCTTTTTTTTTTATCTGGTTTAACTTTCGGCGTGTGAATGGGTAGGATTAAAATATCCGGATATTTTCACTCTGGACATGCGCAGTGCGTAGTAAATAACATTCTTAGAAAAATGGCGGCTTCTTGTTCTTCATCAGTGCTCATGCGCGTTTACCTCTGACCCTTGACCGACGAGGTCAGGAACATGGTCGGGAATGTTAATCCAGTATAGTGCCAGTATCTTAAAACACGTATGAACGCAAAAATTGCCGAATAAAAATCGCCGGATAAGTTAAACCAGTTTAGTTATAAGCGTCTGAACTGGGTTTAAGACACTTGAATTAGAGTAGATTTAAACGAGGTTAGATTTAGACACCTAGACTATAATATTGATGTAAGATTTGATTAATTTGTCCACAGATCTAATTACTCCTCAAGATATTTAACACCATTAATAGATTAGAACATCCAGGCTCACGGTTTGATTATTGGTTGATTCTCAGGGTCACTGAGACACATTTGAACAGGGTGTTATATGGAGCGATTAAAGTGTGCCACAATCTATCATTAGTAATTAAATTTTTTAGGACCTCTTAGACCCTTCATGCGATAAATCATTCCAATTTGTATTTGCACTAAATAACAGAATTAAGAATATGGAGAGGAGCGCAGGTTTCTTACTGTTATTGTAATTGTATTTGATGTATTGTATGCCTACCATTTAGCCAAATTATAAACGGTTACCGAATCCAAGGCATACCACAAAATAACACATCTCTATAACAGGAACGGTATTCCATAGAAGCATATTGTAAATTCTTCTTGCGACTGAGTCGGATCCTATTAGAAATATAAGCTTTTCTTCCATAGAAATTGTCCTCAACTAATGCGTTATTCACACAAGGTTCCATTTTTATGGATACACAAGTAATGGATTTAATACATTGGTCTTTATCAAGCAAAATTGTAGATATGTGAATAATACATCAATTTATGTAGAATATGCAACAAGAATAACTATCAAATGGAAATAAAACATTAACACGTTTGGTTGGGGGGGGGGCGAATGGTTAGCGTGCTCGCGCTGTATCATACGACCTGCCATTGAGTCAACTGCCGTGGTTTGGAATCCCCGGTTGTACGAGTACGGTGTCCTGTCCAACCTCATAGGTTTGTTCCGGGTACTCCGGTTTCCTATCACCACTACAGACCCCTACGCGCAAGCGAATTATTGAAGTAAACTTAAACCATATGTTAGTCTCGAAATGACCTAGTTTGTGTCGAGTGAACTTTAAACCCCATTTGCTCTCTCACCTTGGGTTGGGAAACTCATTTTCAACTGAACAAACACATACTTGTATCATTTGCTTGATAAAGACGAGAGTATCCTCGTCGAAACGTCGCTTAATATTAAACTCAGTTATTGTGTATCCATGAAGTTCTATGTTGTTCAATTAACAAATGTCAATTAAAGAAAGTAGTGCGTTATTGTTCAAGGTATGTGACATGGGTCTATATATCATCCAGAATTTCCGACGTGGTCTTCTCCTTGACAGTGATGCAGAACGGAGAGACTGACATGGGACGGAAAACCGAGGTAACGTGTACATATTGGCGTGCACGAACCCTTGACAGCTGGAATTCGATATACGAGTAGGCCGTAGCGCCGCTGTCCGGGAAAAATTTCCCTTATAGCACACTATGACGGGCCCATGCCCGCCTTAATTAGCCCAGTGTATGCCAATGTACATATTGGACTTCACTTAAATGAATCCTTGAAGATTGGCAATGGACAAAAATATGCAGACACGCCTCTCCAATATTTTAGACATAACCACAGAAATGTATTTACAATATCTTAATAAGCAAATAACCTATGTGTAGATGAGACACATTTCCTATTCTAATATAATATTCGGCGTGCATACAAGGAGGTGTATTTGAAATGTGGCTCATGTTTTTTCACACTGCTCTCTTGCAACGAATGCGTTCACTGTAGTACAGTATATCGCTGACCACAACAAAAACAAAAACGACTCGATAAATAACAATTAAAACTAGACCTGCATGCAGGAATGACGGGTTTCACTGGTGCCACGTCACTTTCGGTGCCACGTTACCCCTTAAACATATGTCACTTCCGATACCAATGAAACCATCAAACAAGTTTCCACATAAGCATTGTAAACATCAAATAAAATGGACGAAGAATCAACCAAATCCAGCAATATCAATTCATTTTATATATATGTTACTTGTAAGTGATCCTGGCAAAATTTCATTACTTCCGGTGATAATGAAAATGTTCAATTAGTTTTATGAAATCAGAAATGGCATAAGGCAGCATAATGGCGAAAATTGTATGTAAATCGAATGAGAATTGCCACTTTTATAGACCAAAAACCTTGAAAAGTGACTTGTAGAAAATCGTCTATTTCTCGGCAACCGTACACGATAAAAACTATCTTTTGGTATCTATATGGTCGTATGGGTTCAATCCATTTGTTGATTGGAATCAAATATCATAATTTGAAATGTATTACAAATCAGACTCATTTGAAAAAAATGTCTGTTTTGAAGGCTACAAATTCAGTTTTTGCCAAAATGACATTACTTCCGGTGATACTGAAAATGTTAAATTAGTTCTATGAAATCATAAATGACACAAGATATCATATGGTGAAAATTTTATGAAAATCGAATAATAACTGACACTTTTATAGACTAAAAACCTTGAAAAGTGACTTAAGGAAAATCGCCCATTTCTCTGCAACCGTACAAGTTAGAAACCATTTTGTGGTATCTGTATGATCGTATGGGTTCAATCTATTTGATCAATAGAATCAAATATCACAATTTGAAAAAAATAACAAATACGACTCATTTGAATAAAATATTGTTTTTTGAAGGCTAAAATTTAAGTTTTGAGCAAATGACGTCATTTCCGGTGGCAGCGCAAGGGGTAAAATGGTTTGACATAGTCCACTATAGCATTAGGCATCCAATGGCGAAAGAAAATTGAAAATCGAATAATAATTGATTCTTTTACAGCCAAAAATACGTGAAAAGTGACTCATGCAAAATTGCCTATTTCTCGGCAACTGCTTATATTACAAACTAATTTTCACATACATTCTCTTCGTATGGATTATAGCTACAAGTTTATAAAAGTTACGTTAAAATATTTTAAAATCTGAAAAGCCTGAATGAGTTGTAAATAGGTCAATTTTACGCCTTTTTTCACCTCTTAATCCAATTTGCTAGAAAATGAAAAAGAAATTAAAAAAACTGCTTCCGACATTTTTTGCGCCTTTAAAGGACACACTCTTTGAGTCATATAATTTTTCAAAAAAATAATATTTGTTTTCAAAAAATGTACCTAACTGTCAAAATTGTAGTTTTTGGTAAAATTATGCCACTTCCGGTGCCGACAGATAACACTTTTGGTAATAAAAAAAATGACAATTGAGACAACGAAGCATATGAACTTTGTTTTATACAAATCGAACAATAAAAAATTAATCTAGGACTGAAAAACTGAATTATCCAATGGAGGCCAAGGAAAATTACTGAGACAAAAATTTTTAACATTTTTGCGCAAGTCAGATGACTCTTTAATTCTGTGCACAACACGACTAAAAAATATTCATAAATAAAAAAGTTTTTTTGTAAAATTTTAAATTTCCGAAATTTGGCGCCTAATATCTTCGAAGATTTGCCGAAAATCAAAAATCGAAAGTAGCGCAGCTATGTGCCCTGTCTCCAGCTATGCCAAAATGTATCGAAAGTTAAAATCCCATGATTATTGTTAAAATTACCGCAATATTTGTAAAAACGATAACTTCGGTGATTTCGGACATTTCGCATTGTCGCAGAACGTTCAAAATAGCTTTATCCTCTAAGTCACACCCACTTTCCCAGTAAAACCGAAGAAATCGTAACGATGCGACACGTAGTTGCTGAGATCTACTCAAAACAAAAGAAGAATAATAATAATAATAACTAGACCTGCATGCAGGAATGACGGGTTTCACTGGTGCCACGTTACCCTTAAACATGTCACTTCCGGTGCCAAGTTACCCTTGAACATATGTCACTTCCGGTACCAACGAAACCACTAAACAGGTTTTCAAATTAACATTGCACACAAATAAAATGGACGCAGAATCAACAAAATCCAGCAATATCAATTCATTTTATACATTTGTTACTTGTAAATGATCTTGACAAAATTAAATTACTCCCGGTGTTAATGCAAATGTTCAATTAGTCTTATGAAATCAGAAATGGCATACGATATCATATAGTGAAAATTTAATGTAAATCGAATAATAATTGCCACTTTTAAAGACCAAAAAACTTGAAAAGTGACTTGTAGGAAATCGGCTATTTCTCTGCAACCGTACAAGTTAGAAACCATTTTGTGGTATCTGTATGATGGTATGGGTTCATTCTATTTGTTGATTGGCATCAAATACCATACTTTGAAAAAGATTTCAAAACAGACTCGTTTGAATAAAATATCTGTTTTAGAGGCTAAAAATACAGTTTTTGCCAAAATGACGTTACTTCCGGTGATAATGAAAATCTTAAATTACTTGTATGAAATCCCAAATGGCATTAGGTATAACATGGTGTGACATTTATGAAAATCGAATAATAATTGACCTTTTTATGGCCCCGAAACCTTCAAAAGTGACCTGTAGAAAACCGTCTATTTCTCGGCAACCGAACAAGTTAGAAACCATTTTATGATATCTATATGACCATATGAGTTTTGTTTATATGTGAATTTAAACCAAAAGTTAAAATTATTAATACATATTAAGTTATTCTTGGTTGAATAAAACATTGATTTAAAAAGTTTAAAATGCATTTTTTGACCAAATGATGTCACTTCCGGTGTCAATTTTAAATTGTAATCAACTTGATATGACGCAACGTGCTTTTTGAATCAAATGATGTCACTTTTATAAAAATCCAATCATAATTGACTATTTTACAGGCAAAATAACAAAAACAGTGACTTGTACAGAACTGCCCATTTCTTGGTAACTGCTTATAGTACAAACGAATTTTAACATACATTTTCTTCGTATGGATTATAGCTACAAGTTTATAAAAGTTACGAAGAAATATTTTAAAATCTGAAAAGCCTGAATAGGTTGTAAATGGGTCAATTTTACACCATTTTTAGCCATTTAATCGAATTTGCTCGAAAATGAAATCGAAATTAAAAAAACTGCTTCCGCCATTTTTTGCGCCTTGAAAGGGCACACGCTTTGGGTCAAATAATTTTTCCAAAAAATAATATTTGTTTTCGAAAAATGGTACCTAACTGTCAAAATTGTAGTTTTTGGTAAAATTATGCCACTTTCGGTGCCGACAGATAACACTTCCGGTAATAAAAAAAATGACAATTGAGACAACGAAGCATATGAACTTTGTTTTATACAAATCGAACAATAAAAAATTAATCTAGGACTTAAAAACTGAATTAGCCAATGGCGGCCAAGGTAAATTACTGAGAAAAAATTCTTTAACATTTTTGCACTAGTCAGATGACCCTTTAATTCTGTGCATAATACGACTAAAAAATATTCATAAATAAAAAAGTTTTTTGTAAAATTTTAAATTTTCAAAATTTGGCGCCTAATATCTTTGAAGATTTACCGAAAATCAAAAATCGAAAGTAGTGTAGCTATGTGCCCTGTCTCCGGCTATGCCAAAATGTATCGAAAGTTAAAATTCAATGATTATTGTTAAAATTACTGCAATATTTTAAAAAACGATAATTTGGTGATTTCGGACATTTCGCATTGTCGCAGAACGTTCAAAATAGCTTTATCCTCTAAGTCACACCCACTTTCCCAGTAAAACCGAAGAAATCGTAACGATGCGACAAGCAGTTGCTGAGATCTACTCAAAACAAAAGAAGAATAATAATAATAAGAATAATAATTTTAACAAAAACAATAGTGTTTCACACAAGCTTCGCAGTGTGAAACCCTAATAATAAGAACTAGACCTGCATGCAGGAATGACGGGTTTCACTGGTGCCACGTCACTTTCGGTGCCACGTTACCCTTAAACATATGTCACTTCCGATACCAATGAAACCATCAAACAGGTTTCCACATAAGCATTGTAAACATCAAATAAAATGGACGAAGAATCAACCAAATCCAGCAATATCAATTCATTTTAATATATGTTACTTGTAAGTGATCCTGGCAAAATTTCATTACTTCCGGTGATAATGAAAATGTTCAATTAGTTTTATGAAATCAGAAATGGCATAAGGCAGCATAATGGCGAAAATTGTATGTAAATCGAATGAGAATTGCCACTTTTATAGACCAAAAACCTTGAAAAGTGACTTGTAGAAAATCGTCTATTTCTCGGCAACCGTACACGATAAAAACTATCTTTTGGTATCTATATGATCGTATGTGTTCAATCCATTTGTTGATTGGAATCAAATATCATAATTTGAAATATATTACAAATCAGACTCATTTGAAAAAAATGTCTGTTTTGAAGGCTAAAAATACAGTTTTTGCCAAAATGACATTACTTCCGGTGATACTGAAAATGTTAAATTAGTTCTATGAAATCATAAATGACACAAGATATCATATGGTGAAAATTTTATGAATATCGAATAATAACTGACACTTTTATAGACCAAAAACCTTGAAAAGTGACTTAAGGAAAATCGCCCATTTCTCTGCAACCGTACAAGTTAGAAACCATTTTATGGTATCTGTATGATCGTATGGGTTCAATCTATTTGATCAATAGAATCAAATATCACAATTTGAAAAAAATAACAAATACGACTCATTTGAATAAAATATTGTTTTTTGAAGGCTAAAATTTAAGTTTTGAGCAAATGACGTCATTTCCTTTGGCAGCGCAAGGGGTAAAATGGTTTGACATAGTCCATTATGGCATTAGGCATCCAATGGCGAAAGAAAATTGAAAATCGAATAATAATTGATTCTTTTACAGCCAAAATTACGTGAAAAGTGACTCATGCAAAATTGCCTATTTCTCGGCAACTGCTTATATTACAAACTAATTTTCACATACATTCTCTTCGTATGGATTATAGCTACAAGTTTATAAAAGTTACGTAAAAATATTTTAAAATCTGAAAAGCCTGAATGAGTTGTAAATAGGTCAATTTTACGCCTTTTTTCACCTCTTAATCCAATTTGCTAGAAAATGAAAAAGAAATTAAAAAAACTGCTTCCGACATTTTTTGCGCCTTTAAAGGACACACTCTTTGAGTCATATAATTTTTCAAAAAAATAATATTTGTTTTCAAAAAATGTACCTAACTGTCAAAATTGTAGTTTTTGGTAAAATTATGCCACTTCCGGTGCCGACAGATAACACTTTTGGTAATAAAAAAAATGACAATTGAGACAACGAAGCATATGAACTTTGTTTTATACAAATCGAACAATAAAAAATTAATCTAGGACTGAAAAACTGAATTAGCCAATGGAGGCCAAGGAAAATTACTGAGACAAAATTTTTTAACATTTTTGCGCAAGTCAGATGACTCTTTAATTCTGTGCGCAACACGACTAAAAAATATTCATAAATAAAAAAGTTTTTTGTAAAATTTTAAATTTCCGAAATTTGGCGCCTAATATCTTCGAAGATTTGCCGAAAATCAAAAATCGAAAGTAGCGCAGCTATGTGCCCTGTCTCCAGCTATGCCAAAATGTATCGAAAGTTAAAATCCCATGATTATTGTTAAAATTACCGCAATATTTGTAAAAACGATAACTTCGGTGATTTCGGACATTTCGCATTGTCGCAGAATGTTCAAAATAGCTTTATCCTCTAAGTCACACCCACTTTCCCAGTAAAACCGAAGAAATCGTAACGATGCGACACGTAGTTGCTGAGATCTACTCAAAACAAAAGAAGAATAATAATAATAATAATAATAAGAACTAGACCTGCAAGCAGCACTGAACCGGCTTTCAGGAATCATACAGGAAGTTTATTATACCATAGCCGATCCATTGAGCTACCAAAGTATACTTTAGTTGTTTTGCTTCAGTGACACCCTCTATCATATGTAAAAGTAATATTTGCTGGCGAAAAGACCGGTCAAAATTGTAAATTATGGCAAAATTACGTCACTTCCGGTACCGAAAGAAATTTTATAGGTGAAAAATAAGTCGAAAATTCGCAACACACAAAATACAAACTTTTATTATATATATCAGGCAATAAATATTTAACCTATAACCCATAAACTGAAATTAAGAAGGTAAAAAACTTAAAAGTGACCCTGGGAAAATTGGTTATTATTCGACAAGGGAACATGCTACAAGCCTTTTCTTGATATCAATATGATGGTATTGATTCAATCTTACTGCCCATTAGAGCCAGACGTTATAAAGTTAAACGAATAATGAATATAAATCACTTCAAAAAAATGTTTGTTTTGAAGGCTAAAAATACGTTTTTTGCAAAAATTACATTACTTCCGGTGATATTGAAAATGTTAACTTGGTTCATAGAAGTCATAAATGGCATAAGGCATCAAATGGTAAAAAAATTATAAAAATCGAATAATAATTGACACTTTTATAGACCAAAAACCTTGAAAAGTGACTTATAGAAGATCGCCTATTTCTCTGTAACCGTACAAGTTAGAAACCATTTTGTGGTATCTGTATGGTCGTATGGCTTCATTCTATTCGTTGATGGGAATAAAATATCATAATATTAAAAATATTATAAGGGAGACTGATTTGAATAAAATATTAGTTTTTTAGGTTAAAAATACAGTTTTTGCCCAAATGACGTCATTTCCGGTCACAGTGAAAATGTAAAATTGGCTTGACCTAGTCCAAATTGGCATTAGACATCAAATGGAAAAAAAATATTGCAAATCGAATAATAATTCACTCTTGTATAGGCAAAATAACGTGAAAAGTGATGCATGCAAAATTGCATATTTCTCGACAACTGCTCATATTACAAACTAATTTTCGCATACATTCTCTTCGTCTGGATTATTGCTACGAGTTTATGAAAATTACAAATAAATATTTAAAAATATGAAGACGCTGAATGAATTGTAAATAGCTGAATTTTACACTTTATTTTACATTTTATTCGAAATTGCCCGAAAATGAAATTGAAATTTAAAAATATGAGCTAAGGATTTTGTGCACCTTCGCAGGGTGCATCCTTTTAGTTATATCAGTTTTGAAAAAAAATAATATTTTCTTTCAAAAAGTGGTACCGAACTGTCAAAATTGTAGTTTTTGTTAATATTACGTCACTTCCGTTGCCGACAGAAAAATTTCACCGTAACATAAAAAATAACAATTGGGACCACGGAGCATATGAACTTTGTTTTATACAAATCGAACAATAAATAATTTTTCTGGGTACGAAAAACTAAATTCGCCGATGGCGGCTAACGCAAATTACCCAGACAATTTTTTTTCTCATTTCTGCTCAAGTACGATGATATTTTAACCCAGTGTAAAATATCACCAAAAAATATTCATAAATAAAAAAGATTTTCGTAAAAAAAATAATTTTTTTCAAAATATCGGACATTTTTTCGACTACTTCCAGTTTTACGATCGTTGTTGTGATAGCTTTACGAAGTTCTTTGGATACTTAACTTTCTGTACCAGAAGTGTCAGAAACATCCATTGAGCAGTTTTGGAAAAAAAGATAAATAAAAGAGCGTTTACAAAAATTTAACGATTTTTCAATTTTTTTCAAAGTTTGATGCCATTTTTGGACCACCTATATTATTTCAATGCTTTTCATTTTGGATTCACTATATAGACAACCGATGGGACTTTGAGTTAGAAAAGTTTAAGAAAAATCTGCGGCGTCGTTTTCGGGAAAAGGGCGTCTCAGAATGTTAAAAAATCGGAAAATACTAGATTTTTGGCATACAATAATTTATTTCCTTACCATCGATATCGTATTATTTAGATACCATATGATGGTCCATTAATAGGGCTATCCAACGACACTTTAGTTCTTTTGGTCCGCTATTACCTAAGGGAGAAATCAAGTTTTTCGCAAGTGCGACAATGTTTTTAACCTTTTTTTTCATTTTTTGAATACTTCCGGTATGGTTATTATTGTCGGTATAGTTTTAATAACCGGTTTGGGCACTAAAATAGTCACAGTGCTCTGTAATGATATATTACATTATCTGATCAGATAAAATGCCCCTGAGAAATCCTAGGTTCAAAAGTGCCAAAAATGCAAAAAATTTAAAATATCGAAAATTAAATTTCAATAACTACATACATATTATACATCGTTAGAATCGTAATTAGGTCAGCTATCTGAATATACAATCGTTTTTTGGAAATCTTTGAAAATAAAAAAATAGCAGAGCATTTTCCAAAATTTCACGATTTTTCGACTTTTTTCGATTTTCAGTCCGTTATTTCACCTATTCCAGATATTTCAAAGTCTTATTGGATGGCTTCATGCAAAATACCTCCGAAAGGACTCTCGATAGAAAAAATTACAAAAAAAGTTGCGGTTAAGTTTTCGAGATACAGGCGTCCAAAAACGCTCCAAATCAGAAAATACTTGATTTTCAGCGTGCCATATTTTGCTGCCTGCTCATCGTATCCGTACGAGTTGGGTATCATACGATAGCACAATCCTAGTGCAGTCCAATGGTACCCTAATTTCTTTAATCCATTGATATCGGACGGAGAATTCGCGTTTTTCCCCAAAATATCCATTTTTTGCATTTTTTTCAAAATATTGCACATTATTTCGACCACTTCCGGTTTAAGGATTCTTGTCGAAATTGCTTTATACGTTGGTATTGGACTATACCTTCATGTTCTAGAAGTTTCAGAAACGTAAATTCTACCATAAAATGAAACCCGAGCTGACAAAATGGGAAGAAAATTCGAAAAAAATCGAAAAATAAAGGGCGATAACTCTGAATGAAACTTATATTACTGGAATCGGATGGACTTCAGGTATCCAAAAATGTAGGTCAAATTTGAAAATTTTGAAAAATGACAAAAATGGTCTCTTAAACAACATGTTTTCAATTTTCGAACGATAAAAGTCATAGACGAATGTTCGAAATTGAAAAATGTGAGATAGCCATTGTCTCAAAAAAGATTCAGGGATTCCAAAAATGTAATTAGTTTGAAAATTGATAACGAATTGACGAAACTATGGCCGATTTTCAATTTTTAGACAACGTGCAAAGTTCGGTCACTTCCGGTATGCGCAGAAATTTCAAAAATATTTTATCAAGTAGCCACCACATGGTTTCCCAATAGAAAATCTAATTCCAGATCGATATCTGTTTTCGATCATGGAGATCTAGGCCCCCGCGGTAAATAATAATAATAATAATAATAATAATAATAATAATAATAATAATTTTAGTAATCTCAATAGGCTTTCAGACGAAAGTCTGAAAGCCTAATAATAATTTTAACAAAAACAATAGTGTTTCACACAAGCTTCGCAGTGTGAAACCCTAATAAAATGGACGAAGAATCAACCAAATCCAGCAATATCAATTCATTTTATATATATGTTACTTGTAAGTGATCCTGGCAAAATTTCATTACTTCCGGTGATAATGAAAATGTTCAATTAGTTTTATGAAATCAGAAATGGCATAAGGCATCATAATGGTGAAAATTGTATGCAAATCGAATGAGAATTGCCACTTTTATAGACCAAAAACCTTGAAAAGTGACTTGTAGAAAATCGTCTATTTCTCGGCAACCGTACACGATAAAAACTATCTTTTGGTATCTATATGATCGTATGGGTTCAATCCATTTGTTGATTGGAATCAAATATCATAATTTGAAATATATTACAAATCAGACTCATTTGAAAAAAATGTCTGTTTTGAAGGCTAAAAATACAGTTTTTGCCAAAATGACATTACTTCCGGTGATACTGAAAATGTTAAATTAGATCTATGAAATCATAAATGACACAAGATATCATATGGTGAAAATTTTATAAAAATCGAATAATAACTGACACTTTTATAGACCAAAAACCTTGAAAAGTGACTTAAGGAAAATCGCCCATTTCTCTGCAACCGTACAAGTTAGAAACCATTTTGTGGTATCTGTATGATCGTATGGGTTCAATCTATTTGATCAATAGAATCAAATATCACAATTTGAAAAAAATAACAAATACGACTCATTTGAATAAAATATTGTTTTTTGAAGGCTAAAATTTAAGTTTTGAGCAAATGACGTCATTTCCGGTGGCAGCGCAAGGGGTAAAATGGTTTGACATAGTCCACTATAGCATTAGGCATCCAATGGCGAAAGAAAATTGAAAATCGAATAATAATTGATTCTTTTACAGCCAAAATTACGTGAAAAGTGACTCATGCAAAATTGCCTATTTCTCGGCAACTGCTTATGTTACAAACTAATTTTCACATACATTCTCTTCGTATGGATTATAGCTACAAGTTTATAAAAGTTACGTAAAAATATTTTAAAATCTGAAAAGCCTGAATGAGTTGTAAATAGGTCAATTTTACGCCTTTTTTCACCTCTTAATCCAATTTGCTAGAAAATGAAAAAGAAATTAAAAAAACTGCTTCCGACATTTTTTGCGCCTTTAAAGGACACACTCTTTGAGTCATATAATTTTTCAAAAAAATAATATTTGTTTTCAAAAAATGTACCTAACTGTCAAAATTGTAGTTTTTGGTAAAATTATGCCACTTCCGGTGCCGACAGATAACACTTTTGGTAATAAAAAAAATGACAATTGAGACAACGAAGCATATGAACTTTGTTTTATACAAATCGAACAATAAAAAATTAATCTAGGACTGAAAAACTGAATTAGCCAATGGAGGCCAAGGAAAATTACTGAGACAAAATTTTTTAACATTTTTGCGCAAGTCAGATGACTCTTTAATTCTGTGCACAACACGACTAAAAAATATTCATAAATAAAAAAGTTTTTTGTAAAATTTTAAATTTCCGAAATTTGGCGCCTAATATCTTCGAAGATTTGCCGAAAATCAAAAATCGAAAGTAGCGCAGCTATGTGCCCTGTCTCCAGCTATGCCAAAATGTATCGAAAGTTAAAATCCCATGATTATTGTTAAAATTACCGCAATATTTGTAAAAACGATAACTTCGGTGATTTCGGACATTTCGCATTGTCGCAGAACGTTCAAAATAGCTTTATCCTCTAAGTCACACCCACTTTCACTGTAAAACCGAAGAAACCGTAACGATGCGACACGTAGTTGCTGAGATCTACTCAAAACAAAAGAAGAATAATAATAATAATAATAACTAGACCTGCATGCAGGAATGACGGGTTTCACTGGTGCCACGTTACCCTTAAACATGTCACTTCCGGTGCCAAGTTACCCTTGAACATATGTCACTTCCGGTACCAACGAAACCATTAAACAGGTTTCCAAATTAACATTGCACACAAATAAAATGGATGCAGAATCAACCAAATCCAGCAATATCAATTCATTTTATACATTTGTTACTTGTAAATGATCTTGACAAAATTACATTTCTTCCGGTGTTAATGAAAATGTTCAATTAGTTTTATGAAATCAGAAATGGCATACGATATCATATAGTGACAATTTTATGTAAATCGAATAATAATTGCCACTTTTAAAGACCAAAAAACTTGAAAAGTGACTTATAGAAAATCGACTATTTCTCTGCAACCGTACAAGTTAGAAACCATTTTGTGGTATCTGTATGATCGTATGGGTTCATTTTATTTGTTGATTGGCATCAAATACCATAATTTGAAAAACATTTCAAAACAGACCCATTTGAATAAAATATCTGTTTTGAAGGCTAAAAATACAGTTTTTGCCAAAATGATGTTACTTCCGGTGATAATGAAAATCTTAAATTACTTGTATGAAATCCTAAATGGCATTAGGTATAACATGGTGTAACGTTTATGAAAATCGAATAATAATTGACACTTTTATGGCCCAAAAACCTTCAAAAGTGGCCTGTAGAAAACCGTCTATTTCTCGGCAACCGAACAAGTTAGAAACAATTTTATGATATGTATATGACCATATGAGTTGTGTTTATATGTGAATTTAAACCAAAAGTTAAAATTATTAATACATATTAAGTAATTCTTGGTTGAATAAAACATTGATTTAAAAAGATTAAAATGCAGTTTTTGACAAAATGACGTCACTTCCGGTGTCAATTTTAAATTGTAATCAACTTGATATGACGCTACATGCTTTTTGAATAAAATGATGTCACTTTTATAAAAATCCAATCATAATTGACTATTTTACAGGCAAAATAACGAAAGCAGTGACTTGTACAGAACTGTCCATTTCTTGGTAACTGCTCATATTACAAACTAATTTTAACATACATTTTCTTCGTATGGATTATAGCTACAAGTTTATAAAAGTTACGAAGAAATATTTTAAAATCTGAAAAGCCTGAATAGGTTGTAAATGGGTCAATTTTACACTATTTTTAGTCATTTAATCGAATTTGCTCGAAAATGAAATCGAAATTAAAAAAACTGCTTCCGCCATTTTTTGCGCCTTGAAAGGGCACACTCTTTGAGTCAAATAATTTTTCCAAAAAATAATATTTGTTTTCGAAAAATGGTACCTAACTGTCAAAATTGTAGTTTTTGGTAAAATCATGCCACTTCCGGTGCCGACAGATAAAACTTTTGGTAATAAAAAAAATGACAATTGATACAACGAAGCATATGAACTTTGTTTTATACAAATCGAACAATAAAAAATTAATCTAGGACTTAAAAACTGAATTAGCCAATGGCGGCCAAGGTAAATTACTGAGACAAAATTCTTTAACATTTTTGCACTAGTCAGATGACCCTTTAATTCTGTACATAATACGACTAAAAAATATTCATAAATAAAAAAAAATTTTGTAAAATTTTAAATTTTCAAAATTTGGCGCCTAATATCTTTGAAGATTTACCGAAAATCAAAAATCGAAAATGGTGTAGCTATGTGCCCTGTCTCCGGCTATGCCAAAATGTATCGAAAGTTAAAATTCAATGATTATTGTTAAAATTACTGCAATATTTTAAAAAACGATAATTTGGTGATTTCGGACATTTCGCATTGTCGCAGAACGTTCAAAATAGCTTTATCCTCTAAGTCACACCCACTTTCCCAGTAAAACCGAAGAAATCGTAACGATGCGACAAGCAGTTGCTGAGATCTACTCAAAACAAAAGAAGAATAATAATAATAAGAACTAGACCTGCAAGCAGCACTGAACCGGCTTTCAGGAATCATACAGGAAGTTCATTATACCATAGCCGATCCATTGAGCTACCAAACTATATTTTAATTGTTTTGCTTCAGTGACACCTTCTATCATATGTAAAAGTAATATTTGCTGGCGAAAAGACCGGTCAAAATTGTAAATTATGGCAAAATTACGTCACTTCCGGTGCCGAAAGAAATTTTTATAGGTGAAAAATAAGTCGAAAATTCGCAACATACAAAATACAAACTTTGTTTTATACATATCGGGCAATAAATAATCAACCTATAACCCATAAACTGAAATTAAGAAGGTATAAAACTTAAAAGTGACCCTGGGAAAATTGGCTATTATTCGACAAGGAAACATGCTAGAAGCCTTTTCTTGATATCAATATGATGGTATTGATTCAATCTTACTGCCCATTAGAGTCAGACGTTATCAAGTTAAACGAATAATAAATATAAATCCCTTCATAAAATGTTTGTTTTGAAGGCTAAAAATACGTTTTTTGCAAAAATTACATTACTTTCGGAGATATTGAAAATGTTAATTTAGTTCATAGAAGTCATAAATGGCATAAGGCATCAAATGGTAAAAAAATGATAAAAATCGAATAATAATTGACACTTTAATAGACCAAAAACCTTGAAAATTGACTTATAAAAGATCGCCTATTTCTCTGTAACCGTTAGAAACCATTTTGTGGTATCCGTATGGTCGTATGGCTTAATTCTATTCGTTGATGGGAATCAAATATCATAATTTTAAAAATATTATAAGGCAGACTCATTTGAATAAAATATTTTTTTAAGTTAAAAATACAGTTTTTGCCAAAATGACGTCATTTCCGGTCACAGTGTAAATGTAAAATTGGCTTGACCTAGTCCAAATTGGCATTAAGCATCAAATGGAAAAAAAATATTGCAAATCGAATAATAATTCACTCTTTTATAGGCAAAATAACGTGAAAAGTGATGCATGCAAAATTGCATATTTCTCGGCAACTGCTCATATTACAAACTAATTTGCGCATACATTTTCTTCGTCTGGATTATTGCTACGAGTTTATGAAAATTACAAATAAATATTTCAAAATATGAAGACGCTGAATGAATTGTAAATAACTGAATTTTACACTTTATTTTACATTTTATTCGAAATTGCCCGAAAATGAAATTGAAATTAAAAAATCTGAGCTAAGGATTTTGTGCACCTTTGCAGGGTGCATCCTTTAAGTTATATCAGTTTTGAAAAAAAATAATATTTGCTTTTAAAAAGTGGTACTGAACGATCAAAATTGTTGTTTTTGTTAATATTACGTCACTTCCGTTGCCGACAGAAAAATTTCACCGTAACAAAAAAAATTACAATTGGGACCACGGAGCGTATGAACTTTGTTTTATACAAATCGAATAATAAATAATTTTTCTGGGTACGAAAAACTAAATTAGCCGATGACGGCTAACGCAAATTACCGAGACAATTTTTTTTCTCATTTCTGCTCAAGTAGGATGATATTTCTAACCCTGTGTAAAATATCATCAAAACATATTCATAAATAAAAAAGGTTTTCGTAAAAAAATTAATTTTTTTCAAAATATCGGACATTTTTTCGACTACTTCCGGTTTTACGATCGTTGTAGTGATAGCTTTACGAAGTTCTTTGGATAATTAACTTTCTGTACCACAATTGTCAGAAACATCCATTGAGTAGTTTTGGAAAAAAAGATAAATTAAAGAGCGTTTCCAAAAATTTAACGATTTTTCAATTTTTTTCAAAGTTTGAGGCCATTTTTGGACCATTTATATTATTTCAATGCATTTCATTTTGGATTCACTATATAGACAACCGATAGGACTTTGAGTAAGAAAAGTTTCAGAAAAATCTGCGGCGTCGTTTTCGAGAAAAGGGCGTCCCAGAATGTTAAAAAATCGGAAAATAATATATTTTTGGCATACAATAATTTATTTCCTTACCATCGAAATCGTATTATTTAGATACCATATGATGGTCCATTAATAGGGCTATCCAGCGACACTTTAGTTCTTTTGGTCCGCTATTACCTAAGGGAGAAATCAAGTTTCTCGCAACTGCGACAATGGTTTTAACCTTTTTTTTTCATTTTTTGAATACTTCCGGTATGGTTATTATTGTCGGAATAGTTTTAATATCCGGTTTGGGCACTAAAATAGCCACGGGGCTCTGTAATGATATATTACATTATCTGATCAGATAAAATGCCTCTGAGAAATCCTATGTTCAAAAGTGCCAAAAATGCAAAAAAATTAAAATATCGAAAATTAAATTTCAATAACTACATACATATTATACACCATTAGAATCGTAATTAGGTCAGCTATCTGAATATACAACCTTTTTTTGAAAATCTCTTAAAATAAAAAAATAGTAGAGCATATTCCAAAATTTCACGATTTTTCGACTTTTTTTGATTTTCAGTCCCTTTTTTATCATATTCCAGACATTTTAAAGTCTTATTGGATGGCATAATTCACAAGACTATCGAATGGACTCTCGATAGAGAAAGTTAAAAAAAAAGTTGCGGTTAAGTTTTCGAGATACAGGCGCCCAAAAACGCTCCAAATCAGAAAATACTTGATTTTCAGCGTGCCATATTTTGCTTCCTGCTCGTCGTATCCGTACAAATTGGGTATCATACGATAGCACAATACTAGTGCAGTCCAATGGTACCCTAATTTGTTTAATCCATTGATATCGGACGGAGAAGTCGCGTTTTTCCCCAAAATACCCATTTTTTGCATTTTTTTCAAAATATCGGACATTATTTCGACCACTTCCGGTGTACAGATTATTGTTGAAATTGCTTTATTCCTTGCAATGGTCATTTGGCTTCATGCCTCAGAAATTTCAGAAACGTAAATTCGGCCATAAAACGAAACCCTAGCCCGCAAAATGGGTAGAAAATTCGAAAAAAATCGAAAAATAAAGGGCGATAACTCTGAATGAAACTTATATTACTGGAATCGGATGGACTTCAGGTATCCAAAAATGTAGGTCAAATTTCAAAATTTTGAAAAATAACAAAAATTGTCTCTCAAACAACATTTTTCATTTTTCGATCGCAAGAAGTCAGCGATGAAGTTTCGAAATATCGAAATTTTCAACTGCTATCGTCCGAGAAAAGACTCAGGGTTTCCGAAAATGTCATTTGTATGAAAATAGGTACAGCATTGACGAATCTACGGCCGTTTTTTGATTTTTTGACACCGCACGAAATTCGACAACTTCCGGTCTGCGCAGAAGTTTCAAATATAGTTTATCAAGTAGCCAACACATGGTTTCCCGATAGAGAATTAGGTCCCAGATCGGTATCTGTTACAGGCACTGAGAAATAGGCTCCGGCGAAAAAAAAAATAATAATAACTAGACCTGCAAGCAGCACTGAACCGGCTTTCAGGAATCATACAGGAAGTTTATTATACCATAGCCGATCCATTGAGCTACCGAACTATACTTTAGTTGTTTTGCTTCAGTGACACCCTCTATCATATGTAAAAGGTCAAAATTGTAAATTATGGCAAAATTACGTCACTTCCGGTGCCGAAAGAAATTTTTACAAAATAGAAACTTTGTTTAATTCATATCGGGCAATAAATAATTAACCTATAACCCATAAACTGAAATTAAGAAGGTAAAAAAATTAAAAGTGACCCTGGGAAAATTGGCTATTATTCGACAAGGGAACATGCTAGAAGCCTTTTCTTGATATCAATATGATGGTATTGATTTAATCTTACTGCCCATTAGAGTCAGACGTTATAAAGTTAAACGAATAATAAATATAAATCCCTTCAAAAAAATGTTTGTTTTGAAGGCTAAAAATACGTTTTTTGCAAAAATTACATTACTTCCGGTGATATTGAAAATGTTAACTTGGTTCATAGAAGTCATTAATGGCATAAGGCATCAAATGGTAAAAAAATTATAAAAATCGAATAATAATTGACACTTTTATAGACCAAAAACCTTGAAAAGTGACTTATAGAAGATCGCCTATTTCTCTGTAACCGTACAAGTTAGAAACCATTTTGTGGTATCTGTATGGTCGTATGGCTTCATTCTATTCGTTGATGGGAATCAAATATCATAATTTTAAAAATATTATAAGGCAGACTCATTTGAATAAAATATTTGTTTTTTAGGTTAAAAATACAGTTTTTGCCCAAATGACGTCATTTCCGGTCACAGTGAAAATGTAAAATTGGCTTGACCTAGTCCAAATTGACATTATGCATCAAATGGAAAAAAAATATTGCAAATCGAATAATAATTCACTCCTTTATAGGCAAAATAACGTGAAATGTGATGCATGCAAAATTGCATATTTCTCGGCAACTGTATATATTACAAACTTATTTTCGCATACACTCTCTTCGTCTGGATTATTGCTACGAGTTTATGAAAATTACAAATAAATGTTTCAAAATATGAAGACGCTGAATGAATTGTAAATAACTGAATTTTACACTTTATTTTACATTTTATTCGAAATTGCCCGAAAATGAAATTGAAATTAAAAAATCTGAGCTAAGGATTTTGTGCACCTTTGCAGGGTGCATCCTTTTAGTTATATCAGTTTTGAAAAAAAATATTTGCTTTCAAAAAGTGGTACCTAACTGTCAAAATTGTAGTTTTTGTTAATATTACGTCACTTCCGTTGCCGACAGAAAAATTTCACCGTAACAAAAAAAAATACAATTTGGACCACGGAGCATATGAACTTTGTTTTATACAAATCGAACAATAAATAATTTTTCTGGGTACGAAAAACTAAATTAGCCGATGGCGGCTAACGGAAATTACCGAGACAATTTTTTTTCTCATTTCTGCTCAAGTAGGATGATATTTTAACCCTGTGTAAAATACCATCAAAAAATATTCATAAATAAAAAAGGTTTTCGTAAAAAAAAAAATTTTTTTTCTAAATATCGGACATTTTTTCGACTACTTCCGGTTTTACGATCATTGTCGCGATAGCCTTACGAAGTTATTTGGCTACTTAACTTTCTGTACCAGAAGTGTCAGAAACATCCATTGAGAAGTTTGGGAAAAAAAGATAAATTAAAGAGCGTTTACAAAAATTTAACGATTTTTAAATTTTTTTCAAAGTTTGATGCCATTTTTGGACCACCTATATTATTTCAATGCTTTTCATTTTGGATTCAATATATAGACAACCGATAGGACTTTGAGTAAGAAAAGTTTAAGAAAAATCTGCGGTGTCGTTTTCGAGAAAAGGGCGTCTCAGAATGTTAAAAAATCGGAAAATACTAGATTTTTGGCATACAATAATTTATTTCCTTACCATCGAAATCGTATTATTTAGATAACATATGATGGTCCATTAACAGGGCTATCCAACGACACTTTTGTTTTTTTGGTCCGCTATTACCTAAGGGAGAAATCAAGTTTTTCGCAAGTGCGACAATGTTTTTAACCTTTTTTTAAATTTTTTGAATACTTCCGGTATGGTTATTATTGTCGGAATAGTTTTAATAGCCGGTTTGGGCACTAAAATAGCCACAGGGCTCTGTAATGATATATTACATTACCAGATAAGATAAAATGCCCCCGAGAAATCCTATGTTCAAAAGTGCCAAAAATGCAAAAAATTTAAAATATCGAAAATTAAATTTCAATAACTACATACATATTATACATCGTTAGAATCGTAATTAGGTCAGCTATCTGAATATACAATCTTTTTTTGAAAATCTCTTAAAATAAAAAAAAAGTAGAGCATTTTCCAAAATTTCACGATTTTTTTACTTTTTTCGATTTTCAGTCCGTTATTTCACCTATTCCAGATATTTCAAAGTCTTATTGGATGGCTTCATGCAAAATACCTCCGAAAGGACTCTCGATAGAAAAAATTTTAAAAAAAGTTGCGGTTAAGTTTTCGAGATACAGGCGTCCAAAAATGCTAAAAATCAGAAAATACTTGATTTTCAGCGTGCCATATTTTGCTGCCTGATCATAGTATCCGTATGAATTGGGTATCATACGATAGTACAATCCTCGTGCCACCCAATGGTACCTTAATTTGATTAATCCGTTGATATCGGACGGAGACATCACGTTTTCCCCGAAAATATCCATTTTTTGCATTTTTTTCAAAATATTGCACATTATTTCGACCACTTCCGGTTTAAAGATCCGTGTCGAAATTGCTTTATCAGTTGGTATTGGACTATAACTTCATGTTCCATAAGTTTCAGAAACATCATTTTGGCTGTAAAACGACACCACAGCTCACAAAATGGGTAGAAAATTCGAAAAAAATCGAAAAATAAAGGGCGGTAACTCTGAATGAAACTTATGTTACTGGAATCGGATTGACGTCAGGTATCCAAAAATCTAGGTCAAATTTCCAAATTTTGAAAAATAACAAAAATTGTCTCGTAGGCGACGTGTTTTGAATTTTCGAACGATAGAAGTCAGCGACGAAGTTTCGAAATCGCAAAATGTGAGATTGCTATTGTCTCGGAAAAGTCTCAGGCTTTCCAAAAATGTGATTTGTTTGAATATAGGTAGAGAATTGACGAAACCACGGCCGATTTTTAATTTTTTATCAACGTTCAAAATTCGGCCACTTCCGGTCTGCGCAGAAGTTTGAAAATTGCTTTATTGGGTAGCCACCACCTAGTTTCCCGATAGAAATATGGATCGCAAATCGGTATCTCTTTTCGATCATAGAGAAATAGGCTCCGGCGGAAAAGAATAATAATAAAAAAAATAATAATTTTAGTAATCTCAATAGGCTTTCAGACGAAAGTCTGAAAGCCTAATAACTAGACCTGCATGCAGGAATGACGGGTTTCACTGGTGCCAAGTTACTCTTAAACATGTCACTTTCGGTGCCAAGTTACACTTGAACGTATGTCACTTCCGGTACCAACGAAACCACTAAACAGGTTTCCAAATTAACATTGCACACAAATAAAATGGACGTAGAATCAACCAATCAATCCAGCAATATCAAGTCATTTTATACATTTGTTACTTGTAAATGATCTTGACAAAATTAAATTACTTCCGGTGTTAATGAAAATGTTCAATTAGTCTTATGAGATCAGAAATGGCATACGATATCATATAGTGACAATTTTATGTAAATCGAATAATAATTGCCACTTTTAAAGACCAAAAAACTTGAAAAGTGACTTGTAGAAAATCTGCTATTTCTCTGCAACCGTACAAGTTAGAAACCATTTTGTGGTATCTGTATGATCGTATGGGTTCATTCTATTTGTTGATTGGCATCAAATACCATAATTTGAAAAAGATTTCAAAACAGACTCATTTGAATAAAATAACTGTTTTGAAGGCTAAAAATTCAGTTTTTGCCAAAATGACGTTACTTCCGGTGATAATGAAAATTTTAAATTACTTGTATGAAATCACAAATGGCATTAGGTATAACATGGTGTAACGTTTATGAAAATCGAATAATAATTGACACGTTTATGGCCCCGAAAGCTTCAAAAGTGACCTGTAGAAAACCGTCTATTTCTCGGCAACCGAACAAGTTAGAAACAATTTTATGATATCTATATGACCATATGAGTTGTATTTATATGTGAATTTAAACCAAAAGTTAAAATTATTAATACATATTAAGTTATTCATGGTTGAATAAAACATTGATTTAAAAAGTTTAAAATGCAGTTTTTGACCAAATGACGTCACTTCCGGTGTCAATTTTAAATTGTAATCAACTTGATATGACGCTACATGCTTTTTGAATCAAATGATGTCACTTTTATAAAAATCCAATCATAATTGACTATTTTACAGGCAAAATAACGAAAACAGTGACTTGTACAGAACTGTCCATTTCTTGGTAACTGCTTATATTACAAACTAATTTTAACATAAATTTTCTTCGTATGGATTATAGCTACAAGTTTATAAAAGTTACGAAGAAATATTTTAAAATCTGAGAAGCCTGAATAGGTTGTAAATGGGTCAATTTTACACCATTTTTAGCCATTTAATCGAATTTGCTCGAAAATGAAATCGAAATTAAAAAAACTGCTTCCGCCATTTTTTGCGCCTTGAAAGGGCACTCTCTTTGAGTCAAATAATTTTTCCAAAAAATAATATTTGTTTTCGAAAAATGGTACCTAACTGTCAAAATTGTAGTTTTTGGTAAAATTATGCCACTTTCGGTGCCGACAGATAACACTTCCGGTAATAAAAAAAATGACAATTGAGACAACGAAGCATATGAACTTTGTTTTATACAAATCGAACAATAAAAAATTAATCTAGGACTGAAAAACTGAATTAGCCAATAGCGGCCAAGGAAAATTACTGAGACAAAATTTTTTAACATTTTTGCACTGAGCATATGACTCTTTAATTCTGTGCACAATACGACTAAAAAATATTCATAAATAAAAAAGTTTTTTGTAAAATTTTAAATTTTCGAAATTTGGCGCCTAATATCTTCGAAGATTTGCCGAAAATCAAAAATCGAAAGTAGCGTAGCTATGTGCCCTGTCTCAGGCTATGCCAAAATGTATCGAAAGTTAAAATCCAATGATTATTGTTAAAATTACTGCAATATTTTCAAAAACGATAACTTCGGTGATTTCGGACATTTCGCATTGTCGCAGAACGTTCAAAATAGCTTTATCCTCTAAGTCACACCCACTTTCCCAGTAAAACCGAAGAAATCGTAACGATGCGACAAGCAGTTGCTGAGATCTACTCAAAACAAAAGAAGAATAATAATAATAACTAGACCTGCAAGCAGCACTGAACCGGCTTTCAGGAATCATACAGGAAGTTTATTATACCATAGCCGATCCATTGAGCTACCAAACTATACTTTAGTTGTTTTGCTTCAGTGACACCCTCTATCATAGGTAAAAGTAATATTTGCTGGCGAAAAGACCGGTCAAAATTGTAAATTATGTCAAAATTACGTCACTTCCGGTACCGAAAGAAATTTTTATAGGTGAAAAATAAGTCGCAAATTCGCAACACACAAAATACAAACTTTGTTTTATACATATCGGGCAATAAATAATTACCCTATAACCCATAAACTGAAATTAAGAAGGTAAAAAACTTAAAAAGTGACCCTGGGAAAATTGGCTATTATTCGACAAGGGAACATGCTAGAAGCCTTTTCTTGATATCAATATGATGGTATTGATTCAATCTTACTGCCCATTAGAGTCAGACGTTATCAAGTTAAACGAGTAATAAATATAAATCCCTTCAAAAAAATGTTTGTTTTGAAGGCTAAAAATACGTTTTTTGCAAAAATTTCATTACTTCCGGTGATATTGAAAATGTTAACTTGATTCATAGAAGTCGTAAATGGCAGAAGGCATCAAATGGTAAATAAATTATAAAAATCGAATAATAATTGACACTTTTATAGGCCAAAAACCTTGAAAAGTGACTTATAGAAGATCGCCTATTTCTCTGTAACCGTACAAGTTAGAAATCATTTTGTGGTATCTGTATGGTCGTATGGCTTCATTCTATTCGTTGATGGGAATCAAATATCGTAATTTTAAAAATATTATAAGACAGACTCATTTGAATAAAATATTAGTTTTTTAGGTTAAAAATACAGTTTTTGCCCAAATGACGTCATTTCCGGTCACAGTGAAAATGTAAAATTGGCTTGACCTAGTCCAAATTGGCATTAGGCATCAAATGGAAAAAAAATATTGCAAATCGAATAATAATTCACTCTTTTATAGGCAAAATAACGTGAAAAGTGATGCATGCAAAATTGCATATTTCTCGGCAACTGCTCATATTACGAACTAATTTTCGCATACATTCTCTTCGTCTGGATTATTGCTACGAGTTTATGAAAATTACAAATAAATATTTCAAAATATGAAGACGCTGAATGAATTGTAAATAACTGAATTTTACACTTTAGTTTACATTTTCTTCGAAATTGCCCGAAAATGAAATTGAAATTTAAAAATATGAGCTTAGAATTTTGTGCACCTTTGCAGAGTTCATCCTTTTGGTTATATCAGTTTTGAAAAAAAATAATATTTGCTTTCAAAAAGTGGTACCGAACTGTCAAAATTGTAGTTTTTGTTAATATTACGTCACTTCCGTTGCCGACAGAAAAATTTCACCGTAACGAAAAAAATTACAATTGGGACCACGGAGCATATGAACTTTGTTTTATACAAATCGAACAATAAATAATTTTTCTGGGTTCGAAAAACTAAATTAGGCGATGGCGGCTAACGCAAATTACCGAGACAATTTTTTTTCTCATTTCTGCTCAAGTACGATGATATTTTAACCCTGTGTAAAATATCATCAAAAAATATTCATAAATAAAAAAGGTTTTCGTAAAAAAAATATTTTTTTTCAAAATATCGGACATTTTTTCGACTACTTCCGGATTTACGATCGTTGTTGTGATAGCTTTACGAAGTTCTTTGGATACTTAACTTTCTGTACCAGAAGTGTCAGAAACATCCATTGAGCAGTTTTGGAAAAAAAGATAAATTAAAGAGCGTTTACAAAAATTTAACGATTTTTCAATTTTTTTCAAAGTTTGATGCCATTTTTGGACCACCTATATTATTTCAATGCTTTTCATTTTGGATTCACTATATAGATAACCGATAGGACTTTGAGTAAGAAAAGTTTAAGAAAAATTTGCGGCGTCGTTTTCGAGAAAAGGGCGTCTCAGAATGTTAAAAAATCGGAAAATACTAGATTTTTGGCTTACAATAATTTATTTCCTTACCATCGATATCGTATTATTTAGATACCATATGATGGTCCATTAATAGGGCTATCCAACGACACTTTAGTTCTTTTGGTCCGCTATTACCTAAGGGAGAAATCAAGTTTTTCGCAAGTGCGACAATGTTTTTAACCTTTTTTTTCATTTTTTGAATACTTCCGGTATGGTTATTATTGTCGGTATAGTTTTGATAACCGGTTTGGGCACTAAAATAGCCACAGGGCTCTGTAATGATATATTACATTATCTGATCAGATAAAATGCCCCTGAGAAATCCTAGGTTCAAAAGTGCCAAAAATGCAAAAAATTTAAAATATCGAAAATTAAATTTCAATAACTACATACATGTTATACATCGTTAGAATCGTAATTAGGTCAGCTATCTGAATATGCAATCTTTTTTTGAAAATCTCTTAAAATAAAAATATAGCAGAGCATTTTCCAAAATTTCACGATTTTTCGACTTTTTTCGATTTTCAGTCCGTTATTTCACCTATTCCAGATATTTCAAAGTCTTATTGGATGGCTTCATGCAAAATACCTCCGAAAGGACTCTCGATAGAAAAAATTACAAAAAAAGTTGCGGTTAAGTTTTCGAGATACAGGCGTCCAAAAACGCCCCAAATCAGAAAATACTTGATTTTCAGCGTGCCATATTTTGCTGCCTGCTCATCGTATCCGTACGAGTTGGGTATCATACGATAGCACAATCCTAGTGCATTCCAATGGTACCCTAATTTCTTTAATCCATTGATATCGGGCGGAGAAATCGCGTTTTTCCCCAAAATATCCATTTTTTGCATTTTTTTCAAAATATTGCACATTATTTTGACCACTTCCGGTTTAAGGATTCTTGTCGAAATTGCTTTATACGTTGGTATTGGTCTATAACTTCATGTTCCAGAAGTTTCGGAAACGTCAATTCTACCATAAAACGAAACCCGAGCTGACAAAATGGGAAGAAAATTCGAAAAAAATCGAAAAATAAAGGGCGATAACTCTGAATGAAACTTATATTACTGGAATCGGATGGACTTCAGGTATCCAAAAATGTAGGTCAAATTTGAAAATTTTGAAAAATGACAAAAATTGTCTCGTAAACAACATGTTTTCAATTTTCGAACGATAAAAGTCATAGGCGAATGTTCGAAATTGAAAAATGTGAGATAGCCATTGTCTCAGAAAAGATTCAGGGATTCCAAAAATGTAATTTGTTTGAAAATGGATAAAGAATTGACGAAACTATGGCCGATTTTCAATTTTTAGACAACGAGCAAAGTTCGGTCACTTCCGGTATGCGCAGAAATTTCAAAAATATTTTATCAAGTAGCCACCACATGGTTTCCCAATAGAAAATCTAATTCCAGATCGATATCTGTTTTCGATCATGGAGATCTAGGCCCCCGCGGTAAATAATAATAATAATAATAATAATAATAATAATAATAATAATAATAATTTTAGTAATCTCAATAGGCTTTCAGACGAAAGTCTGAAAGCCTAATAAGAATAATAATTTTAACAAAAACAATAGTGTTTCACACAAGCTTCGCAGTGTGAAACCCTAATAATTTTAACAAAAACAATAGTGTTTCACACAAGCTTCGCAGTGTGAAACCCTAATAACTAGACCTGCATGCAGGAATGACGGGTTTCACTGGTGCCACGTTACCCTTAAACATGTCACTTCCGGTGCCAAGTTACCCTTGAACATATGTCACTTCCGGTACCAACGAAACCATTCAACAGGTTTCCAAATTAACATTGCACACAAATAAAATGGATGCAGAATCAACCAAATCCAGCATTATCAATTCATTTTATACATTTGTTACTTGTAAATGATCTTGACAAAATTACATTTCTTCCGGTGTTAATGAAAATGTTCAATTAGTTTTATGAAATCAGAAATGGCATACGATATCATATAGTGAAAATTTTATGTAAATCGAATAATAATTGCCACTTTTAAAGACCAAAAAACTTGAAAAGTGACTTGTAGAAAATCGACTATTTCTCTGCAACCGTACAAGTTAGAAACCATTTTGTGGTATCTGTATGATCGTATGGGTTCATTTTATTTGTTGATTGGCATCAAATACCATAATTTGAAAAACATTTCAAAACAGACTCATTTGAATAAAATATCTGTTTTGAAGGCTAAAAATACAGTTTTTGCCAAAATGATGTTACTTCCGGTGATAATGAAAATCTTAAATTACTTGTATGAAATCCTAAATGGCATTAGGTATAACACGGTGTAACGTTTAGGAAAATCGAATAATAATTGACACTTTTATGGCCCAAAAACCTTGAAAAGTGGCCTGTAGAAAACCGTCTATTTCTCGGCAACCGAACAAGTTAGAAACAATTTTATGATATGTATATGACCATATGAGTTGTGTTTATATGTGAATTTAAACCAAAAGTTAAAATTATTAATACATATTAAGTAATTCTTGGTTGAATAAAACATTGATTTAAAAAGTTTAAAATGCAGTTTTTGACAAAATGACATCACTTCCGGTGTCAATTTTAAATTGTAATCAACTTGATATGACGCTACATGCTTTTTGAATCAAATGATGTCACTTTTATAAAAATCCAATCATAATTGACTATTTTACAGGCAAAATAACGAAAACAGTGACTTGTACAGAACTGTCCATTTCTTGGTAACTGCTTATATTAAAAACTAATTTTAGCATACATTTTCTTCGTATGGATTATAGCTACAAGTTTATAAAAGTTACGAAGAAATATTTTAAAATCTGAAAAGCCTGAATAGGTTGTAAATGGGTCAATTTTACACCATTTTTAGCCATTTAATCGAATTTGCTCGAAAATGAAATCGAAATTAAAAAAACTGCTTCCGCCATTTTTTGCGCCTTGAAAGGGCACACTCTTTGAGTCAAATAATTTTTCCAAAAAATAATATTTGTTTTCGAAAAATGGTACCTAACTGTCAAAATTGTAGTTTTTGGTAAAATTATGCCACTTTCGGTGCCGACAGATAACACTTCCGGTAATAAAAAAAATGACAATTGAGACAACGAAGCATATGAACTTTGTTTTATACAAATCGAACAATAAAAAATTAATCTAGGACTGAAAAACTGAATTAGCCAATAGCGGCCAAGGAAAATTACTGAGACAAATTTTTTTAACATTTTTGCACTAGGCAGATGACTCTTTAATTCTGTGCACAATACGACTAAAAAATATTCATAAATAAAAAAGTTTTTTGTAAAATTTTAAATTTTCGAAATTTGGCGCCTAATATCTTCGAAGATTTGCCGAAAATCAAAAATCGAAAGTAGCATAGCTATGTGCCCTGTCTCATGCTATGCCAAAATGTATCGAAAGTTAAAATCCAATGATTATTGTTAAAATTACTGCAATATTTTCAAAAACGATAACTTCGGTGATTTCGGACATTTCGCAGTGTCGCAGAACGTTCAAAATAGCTTTATCCTCTAAGTCACACCCACTTTCCCAGTAAAACCGAAGAAATCGTAACGATGCGACAAGCAGTTGCTGAGATCTACTCAAGACAAAAGAAGAATAATAATAATAAGAATAATAATTTTAACAAAAACAATAGTGTTTCACACAAGCTTCGCAGTGTGAAACCCTAATAAGAATAATAATTTTAACAAAAACAATAGTGTTTCACACAAGCTTCGCAGTGTGAAACCCTAAATATCACATTTTATTACAGGAATACTTCAAAACAAAAACTTAACTAAAATAAAATATAATACAAAGTTCTAACAATCAACATCAACAATTAATTAATTTAAATAAAATAAAACCAAGTCCGAACAATCCAAACCATTACATTAGACAAAATTCGAAGCCCTAAAATATGTTATAGGCAAAATAGTGTTATCAGCAAATGGGCTGTTGATCGTGTACGAAATACACAACAAACAGTGGTAACAGGTTTCCGGAAGAGTAAGCTTACCCTGCCTGGCGCGCCAAACCCGCCATAGCTGCATCCAAACTACTGTATACACTCCACACTAGCAAGGTTTGTATTGGTTCTAGTCTTACAATTAACCAATGTGCATCATATTCTAGTCCACACTGGTCTAAATTAAATATGTTATACCCCAGCCTACTGGTATATATTTTTAGCAAGGTATCTACTATATTTAGTTTTATACCAGTCTAAAGTCAAATTATTGTTTTCAATACACGTGGTCTGTTGGTTTTTACCAAGGTCTCCAAACACTACTGTTATTGTTCATATTATTGTTACCAATACAACTGTTATTGCTATTATTAATACAACTGTTATTGTTATTATTAATACAACTGTTATTGTTATTATTAGAGTCAATTGTTGTTTCAGTTTTAATATTCTGTCTATAATTGTGTCTATCCAATGGTACTGCTAATGATGGGTTGTATCTAATGTAATTCTGGTTTTCACTTCTCGGTGAATATTGTCCATTTATATTTGTTGATATTCCAGGATAATGAAGATATTTTATATTCCTGTCATACTGTGTTGATTGGATATTTCTATTCACGTGTTGAATCAAAGCATATTTCACATTGTCCGACACTTCAGTTACACCGCTTAGAAATGACGTCATTTCCTGGAAACATCGAGTAAATCCTTTCTGATATTTGAATTGATCTTCTCTTGGACATGGATATATAGTTTTCTTGATGAATTCAACTGCAGATTCCAGAATTTCAGCTTTTTCCATGTTATTGGCACCGAGTTCCTAGAAGATAGAAAGAATACTCATGAGATCTAGGACACAAATAAATCCACTTTTGTATCTAAACATAATTTAACCTTAAAATATGTATCTAGTACATTTATATCTAAAGTAAAGATTATAACAACTTACCGTTTGATAAGAAACTGAATCTTCACATAACAAGTTCTTAATCTGCTTCAAACATTCGTTGATTCGGTTTCTTCTCTTCTTTTCAGCTAACAATTTCCGTCCCTTTCTAAAAGAAGTATAAGACTGAGATTCCATGATTAAATTTTAATTTTAAACAGTTAGATGTGTTCAGGTAGAATGTTTCAAGTTTAACTGATAAATTATTTAGAAATCAGATATTTATACCATTCCTTGATATAACTGTGAACAATAATACTACGTGACTACTCGACGCCATTGAAGCATGCCGTTATAATCAACCAATCAGTGATGTTGATAGTGTATCGGCACGCGAGTAGATTAGGCGCGAGACAGATGTTAGGATCATCCTAATTGTCTGGCACAATCTAGCAGACGAGATTAATGGAGAAAGTTGGCGTGACACTTGGCGTGTGTTTAAGATATGACATCAAGTAGAGGATGATTATAACGGTATTTATAAAGTTGATTAGAAGACAAACTGTTAGTAAACATTATATTTAGAAGAAAAACACGTGCGCGTATATATTGAGTCTAGCGATATGGGTCTGGTATTTTCTGTTATATCGAACAAATCAATACAATATATCAATATTATCCACATAGTTATAATCAAACTTGTGGATAAAATATACAAAATTATGTATACTGTAGAATTTTAAATAATTTCTTTTGGGTGGTTTTTAAATACTTGTGTATTAAAATACACATTGAAGACATTTGCATAAATGATTTGATGTGTTACTCTGACTTCGACTTTACTTGTTGTTATTAAAATATGCCTTTCATTTAAATTCACTTTGGACTACAACACCATTCACTAGACACAAAGATAATATATGCCTAGCCTGTTCTATGAATAAAATAGTGTTTATAATTATTACTAGAGACCGGTATGTTGACTTAGCAAAGACTAGGGGTGGTACATGGTAAAGACTAAAGAATCTATATTTGAACCGTTCAGATATAAACAGTAATAATTATAGGGTAAGATACCCATCTGTTAGACTGTTATCATTAAACAGAATATGACACTTGAATTAGATTAGATTAAGTAGATTTAAACGAGGTTAGATTTAGACACCTAGACTATAATATTGATGTAAGGCTCGATTAATCAGTCAACAGATCTAATTAATCCTCGGGATATTTAACAGTTTGGAGAATTTATCTGCAAAGTGTTTTGGAGAATGCGTGTTTGTGGAACATGTTCAGTGAGCCGAAACGTATCGTATTTTTACCCGTGTCTCAGCCAAATGTCAAGACCACGGTCGTGTCGTTACATCTAATAAAATTAATATGCCTTGCCAAAGCGAGTACATAATCAAATCGTGACGATGGATTAAATTTCCAATTTAAATACAATCAGATGTTTAGAGAAATTCCAACCACAGATACGAATTTAAATATACACAAAATAAAACGTCCAGTTGATTCGGTTATTTGGTTATTGTGCAACCCACCACATGGACGACATTCCATGGCCATTCAATGCCATTCTAAACCCAATTTGCTGATTCTGATCTTCATGGCCTCCCAATCTGATTTCCCCAGTGTCAAACATATAGGCATACCGTGGCTCAGATATGCTACAAATCGACTACAAGTGTTTCTTACTGCCTCGGAGATAATACCATGGAATTTGTTCTTCGTGCATTCAAAAAGGTCAGTTAATTTCTGGATAGGGCACAGCGATGTGCGCTCTCGTGGTACAATGTATGGTGTGTGCCTGTTTTCATTATTCCAGTTGGGGCAGACCAGCAGGATAATAAACCCAATTTTAGATAAAACTCTACTTTTGTCTGTGGTTTTTATGGTGCATAATCGGTTCATATAACTACATTGCACTGAGTTGATTATTGTCTGCGATATCACTTTGGTGGAAGCGGACGTTGAATAAAGCTATTTCACACATGTATTGACTATGTTGCCAACGTTGGGTCGGAACATCTACTTGAAATTCGATATAAGAAAGGCTTAACGCCGGTACCCCCTTGCAACACTTATTATGCCGTATTCATGTCTTCATGAACAATTTGACGTTAACCCAATTTCAAATCATTTTCGATAAAACCTACCTTTGCTTGTGTTTTGTATTCAGCATAATCGATTAAAATAACCATATTGAACTAAAGGGAAGTAATTTGAGAGGTTAAAGAAGAGTTATTTCCCCTCTGTAGAATTGATTTGAATTAAAGAAATATTTGCCCTCTTTGGTTATATTAAAAGAGTAGGGTGCTAGTGGGAGTGAAGGAACGTGGGGGGTGTGATAACCACTCCTGGACGGAAAAACAAATCCTCGATTTTTTCCGTAAATAGATAAAGACAGCTGCTTATCTTTCGGAGATATGGCAGACAATTGGCAATATTTCGGTATCCATAGATACGTATCCATGGTTTATGTTCAGTAACAGGTCCACATTGTGTCCTACAGTAACAGATATACGTGGCGTCAAAAATGAGTAATAGATACATCCGTAACAAATACTCAAGATGTCTTAAATCAGAGCAGTATAAATTCATATTTTGGCTCTGGAAGTCAGCAACAGATACTCAAGGTGTTCATCAATAGATAAAAAGTACACGTTGCGTCTTTCGGTCGTCGGTAAAGCAGATACATTTGGGGTATTGTACACAATAAGAGTTACCTTATTTTGCTCTTTCCAGGCTAATGAAGATGAGCATACGCCATACAGTGTACTATGAAGGAAAGATTTCCCGAACCAAGGCCTGATTTTATTTCGGATTTACGCCAATGTGTACACGATACATTTTTTCCGTACGATATGAACGACTAGACGCTACCCCAACCCCCTGTCCTGCACAAATGTCACAAGGGGGAAACGTACCACACACTCCCCAGGAACTTCTACGGCCTTCACCGGTATCGAACTCGGATCGGGTGTTAGCGAGTAAGCATCTTAGATCTTTACACCAACCAAACATGTAAAATGAAATGAAGTTTAACGTCCGACTGTTCATCAGAGACTTAGAACTACCATAGTTATGTTAAACCATTTCACGCAAGCTATATTTGAAAGACATATCCCTCGCGGAATGTTAATCTGTTTGCGGTTTATATTCCAATTATATAAAACAGGTAATACAATAAGTCTTGGCTTTATTAAAGTTATATTATGGGAGATAGGATAAAGAGATGGCAGTTTTCACTATAATAGTTAAAAACTAGATAGTGTAAAGATAATTTGCTGAAAATCTCAGTCAAATTGATCCACTATTAGCCGAGAAAAAAGCGTTTGAAATATTCACATAGCCTCGGTCATCATTACTCAAATCATTAATATAAATAGCATAGTCTCGATTATCCACTTGATTGATTTAATTATCAACGGCCATTAAGCTGCATATAAGAATTTAATACGCCAACACCGAAGGCTAGCCTTGACATCAAGAGTTTATTATGGTCTGGATATGTTAATTAATGTCTAATTGATTATTTAGATAACATCTCAGGCCTAAAGAAAGACCTGTAATAAGCAGATTTTGCTCTTGCATAATGCTATTTTAATTAATTAGTTACTATGTATTACGTTATCCTTATAAGACATATAGAAATAGATTTCACTAACAATAAACACACGTATATGGATATATTACTTCTGCATTTTATTAACATGCTACGTTTCAATACACATACAGGTATCGTTATCAAGCAAATAAGGATTTGTTAATAAAAAGAATAGGTTGCAACGAAACATACGCCCAAACAGCAGCTAAATCGTCCTGGTAGTCAACAAGAGTTGTCAGGAAATCATTAGAATTTGTTTGGTTTTTATAATCAAACGGTTTTTTTTTTAAATCAGGTAATAATTGTGACCTCCAGAGGGACCACAAGCTAATATAGGCGATTTTTCGTACAATCAGGGGCCATAATTCAGGTAGTTACGATCCAATATGCAATGGAACCAAAATCTTTAGTTTATAAACATGTATTTCAAGTTTCATCAAAATTGAATTAAAATTGAGACCTCTAAAGGGTCTATAACCTTGATATAACATACTATTCGCGTACAAACGGCGGCCACAAGCGAAAAAGGGCAATCGGGGGCCATAATTCATGAAGTTACGATCCGACAGGCGCAAATAGCAAAAGGAACCAAGATCTTTGGGTTATTAACATGCATGTCAAGTTTCATCAAAATCGATTCAAAATTGTGACCTCTACACTGTTCACAAGCTAAAAACGTACAATCAGGGGCCATAACCCATGAAGTTACAGTCTGATACATGCCAATATCGAAAGGAACCGAGATCTTAGGGTGATAAACCTATGCTTTAAATTTCATTGAAATCGGATAAAAATTATGACTTGTAGACTGTTCACAAACAATTGTGGACGTCCGGACGGACGGACGAACAGGGGCGACGACAATATTCGTCCACATGAAAGTGTGGGCGTATAAACAAAAATGGTGCAATATATAAATAAACACTTTAGAAAATATTTAGCAGATAAAACAATAGCAAATTAATTAACAAGATGAAAGATGTAATATATAAACAGCAAGTAGAATCCCCCAAAACATCATATCAATGATATTGGTTACACTGAGAGGGGAACTTGTTAAAATTTGAAATGAATTAAATAAATTAACAAATTATTATATTTAGTTGTAAATAAAATATCTGAAAATGTAAATAGAGCGAATATAACTTTAATCAAATTATATTGTGGTATTGTGAATAATATTTTGATTGTTAAATTTACCAATGGATTTATCATGATTATATTTCAAATTGTGTTAATGATAATTATTTATTTTTGTAAATATATGAGTATTGTATACTATGTATCAATGAGTCATTCGACCTAATTACTGAAATAAACTATTATTATTTTACTGTGCGTAATAGTAAACCCAGTCCTGATCTTCAACACCAAGTTGTTGCAGGCTGTAGTCGTTCTTGTTGATATTATGTCGTTTGTAGATGTATGTCCAACTCCCATCTTTATAGCTTTCTATAACAATATGACCAATCTTCACATTCTCCTTCTCTTCTATCAACTTCTTTATGTCATTGACACTGACATTCATACTGACAGTTATAGTACTCTCTTCACTATGTCTATAACTATAAATACATGTACAGGTTTAAGTATTATATCATTATCAACCGGACGTCTATAATGTATTGTATTTTATCGTGTCGTATCTTTTTGTATGGTATCGTATTGTATTGTATCCTGTCGTTTTGTGTCATATCTTTTGTATTGTATTGTATCGGATCGTATTGTATTGTATCGGATCGTGTCGTATCTTTTTGTATTGTATCGAATCGTATTGTATTGTATCGTGTCGCGTTGTATCGTGTATTGTATTGTAGCGTATTGTATTGTCAATGGGATATATATAGATAAATAGTTTAATATATTATATTATCAAATGGACTTCAAATCTTTGTAAACCACAGAACCGCTAGTGATAATGATAAATTTGAACTATGAATATTCTAAAATAAATCACATTGTTTCACGAGTCAGTATATGGTTTAGGTCACCTTTATTTAGGGAATATTAGTTGGTTATTATTCACGGGATACAGAACGTTTTATTAAAACAAACCATCATTGGATAGAGGTCAAATGTCAAGACTCTTATAATATATTTTAATATGAACACATTGACTTACTCGCCCACCGTTCTTAAAGTAATATCACCACTCGTATCCTTCTTATAACATCTATTATTGGTGTTGGTGTTTGTCCTAACTTCTGCTTTCTTTTCAGATGCTTCAAGGTCCGCCACCCTTTCTTCTAATTTTTCCAGCTTTGAATTGAAGTCATATAGTTCAGACCGGAGTCTATTCATGTTGTTGCTCTCTTCAGTTAATGTGTTGCCATTACCACACTGTAGATTATGACAATCACCATGGATATGGATAACGGGTGATGATGGCTAGAATAGAATAAGAGAGAGAGAGAGAGAGAAATGGGGTTTAACGTCCACTCAACACAAACTAGGTCATTTCGGGACTAACATATGGTTTAATTTTATTTCAATAATTCGCTTGCGCGTAGGGGTCTTTTAGCAGTGGGAGGAAACCGGAGTGCCCGGAGGAAACCCACGAGGTTGAGAAGGCGCCCCTATCTCCATGCCACATAGGCTCACACCAGGGCTCGAAACCACAGCCGCAAGCCAGAGGTGACCGGTCAGCTAGAGGTCGAAGCGCGGCACGCTAGACCACTAGGCCATCCCAACCCCCAGAATAGAATAAACAACTAATCCCTACTTGTAAATATTACAACTATATCTCTCTTGTCAGATATGATAATCGTCGACATAAATATAACTATCGGAAATAGAGCATGAATACAACCAGCTCCTACTTAGATATGATATAACTATCTGATAGAGTTGTAAGGTATGAAAACGATGTGCATACACTCGGCTAATCTCGACAGATTCCGTAAACTACGTCAACTACATCTAGTCTCGGATGTATGACAGTAAGTGATATGTACCTACGCCCATACATTTGCGATGCGGCTACCGGTTTACTTTAACAGGAAAACTTGACGCTATTACACAAATTGGGAACTATTCGGCTAGCGACCTATTCGACCGATCGAGCTGCAACCTGTTCGTTGGAAACCTATTTAGAGTAAAGACAACAGTCTCTATTTATCAACCAATAAAATCCAACGTTATGTCTATCAAATGAAAGTAGAATATATTATTTTTTATCCATTCCTTCAGCTCAGAATAGACGTGTAATTTCGTCATTATCTTACAGCTGGATCGGTCGAATAGGTCGCTAGCCAAATAGGTTGCCAACTTGTGTTTGGAATGGGCGCAGCCATGTTTCATCCGGGACCTTTAAAGTAGTTCCAATATGGCGGAATTCATCATACAGCCGAGTTTAGATTCCCGAAATCTTACGAGGTTTGCCGAGTGGATGTGCATAGTCTTTATAAAGGAATGACGTTGGATACTACTTCGGTCATGACTCGTTGTCATTCCGCTGCTACGCTTCAATCTCTTTAACTCTTTCGCTGCTGAGTGGCAGTAAAAGACAGTAGCCCTCAGTGCTAAGCCATTTGGCTATAAATAGTTCTAATTTGGAATGGTTTGGTTAAAACTACATAGCTTAAAATCCACTAAAAACTTTTTTTTCTCACGCAAACAAAGAACTTCAACTTCCGCCACTTACAGTGTTGACATCCGTGTCTATTTTTAGTAACATGTTTCACGCGCTGTAAAAAAATGACGTCAACTGTACTAAACTATTTACATCAAATTTGTCGACAAAAGTTACCTGCCGTAGCGACCCGTCTATTCGACTAAAGTCGCCTGCAGCAGCGAAAGAGTTAATGTTAAAGGAGCTAAGTCTTTAACTCAATATCATCCAAAATTTTCAACATAGAAAACACGAATTATTTGTCAATTTAAATCAAAATTGATGATGTGATCCTACCGGGAAAAGGTGGGCTTCTGATATCCAATATTTAAGACAAAATAAATATTTTACCATTGGTACACGAATCGTGTACCATAATGCGCTCCAGACCCAGTTCTAACAAGAGACTCGAGGAACGAGGCTAAAAACATTGTACCAAATCAAACGGCGCATGTAGACTGGAATAACTAGACGCTAAAACAAAAATGCCTTCGGTTGACACTTCTGGTTTATTTTGCCGAACATAACTGATTTGAAATTAGAGTAAAACGGAAACAGTTGAATGCAAATCAGTTTATATACATTCATATTACAGTATTATATGAGTTGCGACCCACTTGAGTCAATTTCTAGGTCCCAAATGTTAGCGATTTAGCTCCTTTAAAACTATAGTTTCTGTTTCTACCGTGCGTTCAAGTTGCTGATACGGTGTAGTTCTTCAGAATGCATGACAATTCGGACCAAAGAACACTCGAACCAACAGAACACCACTCGGACCAAGACAGACAACCAAGTAGAAGACCACCTAAAATTAACCACACGGTAGTCCCGAAATGACTTAGTTTGTGTCGAGTGGACGTTAACGCCCCCACCCTCCCTCCCTCTCTTTCTCCCTCTCTTTCTCCCTCTCTCAGTTATCGATGCTTTGTTAATTGATTTTCTTTTATGTGCGTCATGATGAGTAAATAACACGGATAGTATAACTGACACAGAAAACAAACACAATTGCCAATTTAATAACACAATTCATTATTTCCAAATCATACGGGCCCGAGTGTTCTTCTAATCACGGTACGTTCGGTTTTTCGTCCCACCCACAGACAGCTTTCCTTTTCAGACCCTCCGTCCTGCATCACTGACAAGGCACCCGATCAGATTTTATTACATTCTTCGAGAAGGTATTTGTTGAGTAATAAAACCTTCTAGTAGTTTATCGAGGGCTGACCGTCCTTACCGTACGGTACAAATAAAACCTTCTAGTAGTTTATCGAGGTTCGGGTGCTTCTGGAGTCCAAAATGGCCACTTTATATAAATGAGAATTTTGGGGATAACTAACCCGAACCCTAACCATTTTTAAAAGACTGAAGGTGAGTCTAATTTAGTTTCTACTTCTCTTAAAAGGGTTAGGGTTCGGGTTAGTATTCCCCTAAATAGTCATTTGTGTAAAGGGGCCATTTTGGTATGAGTTCTGACTTGTTCTGGAATTTGTTGCTTCTAGTGGTGATAATATTTGTACCGTGGGGTAAGTACGGCCAGTCCTCGATAAACTACTAGAAGGTTTATTTCTCAATAAATACCTTCTCGAAGTATGTAATAAAATCTAATCGGGTGAACAAGGAGGAACTACGCCGCGAAATCTCGATGACGAGAGGTAAGACAGTGATTATCAAGATTACGATGGTAAGTTACCGACATAATAGCTGACGAAGAAATCAAAACAACATAATTTAAAGGAGCTAAATCTCTATTCTTTGGCAGCTAGAGAGAGAGAGAAATGGGGTTTAACGTCCACTCGACACAAACTAGGTCATTTGGTACTAACATATGGTTTTAAATGTTATTTCAATTATATGTTATTTCAATTATAGGGTCTGTAGCGGTAGGGGGAAACCGGGGTGCCCGAAGAAAACCCACGAGGTTGGACAGGCGACCCTGCTCCTTTGCCACGTACAACCCGCGACTCATAACCTCGCCAGTTGACTCAATGGCAGGTCGTAAGATACAGCCCGCGTGCAGATTAACCATTCGGCCACCCACCCCCCTTGGGACATAGAAATGGACACAGATGGGTCGCAACGAATATAATAATGTACATAAACTAATTTACATTCAATCGTTTCTGTTTTTATTGTAATTTTTAATCAGTTTTTTTTCGGGGAAATACGCCAGGAATCTCAATCGAATGTCTATTTCTAGTGTCTAGTTATTTTCAGACTACACCGAGAGTATTTATTGCGCATGCTCTCCAAATTAGAATATGACGTCACAGTTAGACATGAACTGTGGAATATGTCTAGCCTCTTTCTTCGGGCCTCTTGTTACAAATGGCGCTGAAACACAGATATGGTACACGATTCGTGTACCAATAGTATAATGTTTATTTTGTCTTAAGTATTGGATACCAGAAGCCCATCTTATAACGGCTAGATCACAACATCAATATTGAATTAAATTGACAAATAATTCGTTTTCAATGTCGAAGAATTTGGATGATATTGAGTTAGAAACTTAGCTACTTTAACAATTAGAATTAAATTATAAATATGATGTACTTACTGGTGTAGACATACTTATAACAATACCAACTGCATTAATTGTATTGCTAGGGCAGCTTTCTTCTATTTCTGGGA
Organism: Patella caerulea; assembly: GCA_036850965.1. Classification (NCBI taxonomy): domain Eukaryota; kingdom Metazoa; phylum Mollusca; class Gastropoda; family Patellidae; genus Patella; species Patella caerulea. The sequence goes on along the minus strand of JAZGQO010000010.1, from coordinate 72,279,438 downwards.
AAACTTTATTCCACTCTAGTAAAAACACAGATTAAACTGTAAAATACTGGGCCAAGGGGTCTAGAAATATTACTCATTGGGAAAACCTAGTGTATGTATTATTCATGAGTTATAGTCTTGCATAACTTGTCCCATTGTTATTCACTTTGAGAGAGAGAGAGAGAGAGAGAGGGAGAGAGAGAGGAGAGGAGAGAGAGAGAGAGAGAGAGAGAGAGAGAGAGATGTTTAACTTCTACTCGACACAAACTAGGTCATTTCGGGACTAACATATGGCCCAGTTTTTATTTCAATAACTGGCTTACGAGCAGAGGTCTTTACCGGTGGGGGGTGAGGGGGTGGGGGCAGAGGAGGCGACCCAACTACTTGTCACGTACAAGCGGAAAAAAATGAATACTTGAAATAAGTGTACCATTGCTACACTCACGCATATAATCGAATATGAGTCCTGGTTTAAGACGACCTAAATATTTCAATAGCCATTTTCGATGAAGAATGTAATTGTGACGTAAAAACAAATAAAAAAATATCCTGGTGTTTAAGATAACCCAAATAAATCAACATAATAATTCAACCGAAACAAATAACAACCTTTTCATACGTAAGCTTGCAATATGGGCGACGTCTTTCAATTATTAAGTATACCCATGGGAAAAACCTGGTGTGGGTATTAATCATACGTTATAGTCTTGTTTAACTTGTCTCACGAGATTGAATGCTTGAAATAATTGTAATATACTATTCAAAAAAAGTAGGGGATATTTGATTTTTAAGTGTTATTAAAGTCACCTAATGAAACTGACGAAGAAACAAATGACAAAATGAAATGAAGTTCACATTCATCGATTTATTCCAAATGATCGTTAGACTAAGTAAGGCACAGACTGACCATTATAAGGGTAAAATGATACCCGGGGTCAAACAGCAAAGTTACCACAGCATCACAACAAAGTCAGTAACGGGTAAATCCTCCTCTGTTTGCCAAACAAGCATTGATCCGACGTGGCATACTCCTAATGAGACGTCAAAGGTCATTTTGGTCCAGATTGTCCCATTCCTGTTGCAACGCAGCAGCAAGTTCTTGGACATTGGCAGGACGTCGTTGACGTTGACGTAACCTCTGTCCACGCATGTCCCAGACATGCTCGATGGGGAGAGGTCGGGACTCAGTGCTGGCCAAGGTAATGTGGTGATGTTCTGTTGTTGGAGGTAACCTGTAACGATCCTGGCCCTGTGACATCTTGCGTTGTCATCCTGGGAGACGAAACGGCGGCCATGAAGTCGTGCGAACGGCACAACATGGACTGCCAAGATGTTGTCCCGGTAGTACTGGCCTGTAACACGCCCTGCAACAATATGTAAAGCCATTCTTCCAGCAACAGTGATGCCTCCCCACACCATAACAGAACCACCCCCAAAATCGATCATGTCCGATGACGTTATCGCCTTGGAAGCGCTCGTTTCGACGATGCCACACCCTCCTACGTCTGTCCAAAAATTCAACAGTGAACCTTGACTCATCTGAAAACATCACATTGCTCCAGCGTCGATTATCCCAGTGTTGACGATCCCTACACCAACGACGGCTTGCCTGAATGTGATGATCTCTCAAACAAGGGATCACGCGAGGGCGTCGGGCGCGAAGGTGACCCCTATGCAGTCGATTCCGAATCGTCTGGCCACTCACTCTCACACCAGTGTCTGTTTGAAGACGAGCGCTGATCTGATTTGCTGTGATGACACGATTTCTCAAGGCCAATGTACGGATAAATCGATCCTGGGCTTGAGTTGTCGCCCTTGGTCGACCTGAGCGTGGTCTGTCCTGTACAGATTGTGTTTCACGGTATCTGGACCATAGCCTGCTTATGACAGACTGAGAAACATTCATCGTCCGCGTCACAACCGCCTGTGTTGTGCCGATCTGTAGCATGCCAAGGGCACGTAACCTTTCATTTTGGGTAAGCCGACACATATCAAATTTGTTTTCTGGTCACTGAAACAATCAAACTAATGTTACCACCCTGGAATTCAATGCCACAATGACTGTAACATTCCAAGTCAGAGTCGTGCAAATCTTGGGTTGGACCCCCATGATGATCCCAAGCATCACCTGCATTCTATGCGGTAGCTATTGGTGCGTTTGGGCGTCACATGTAACTGGAAATGTTTCTTCTGTTAGGTTCTATAGTGACTTTTTTCGTAGACATTTGCATATTTTAGTATTATGCCCCCAAAATCAAATATCCCCTACTTTTTTTGAATAGTATATAATAACCATTATAGTATGTAAACGAATAGCCATTTTCCATAAAGATTATAACCGAATATGGTGTTTCAACTGGCCTAAATATTTCTATAGCCATTTTTGATAAAGAACTATTGTGACTCTTAAAACGAATATAAAAATATCCGCAATTATCTGATCAATGGATATTCAGTTGTGTCTGGATAACGTAATCTATCCAATGCAAAAGAAATATAGTTTTAGTACCCAAATACTTGCATCTTATCATATTCACAATGTAATATAATATATGAACATGGTTTTGCTTATCTACATTGCATAAAAGAGTAAATTATTTTTAATTTCCCGTTGGTGTTTTAATTAAATATAGATGATATATACAATAATAAATTTGTTTCTAGACCAGCTGTGGGAAACTAAAAATTTGATAACATTATACAAAAAAAAGTAAATTGGTATTGGTACGTTCACATTATGCCTAATTGTTTCATATTAAAAGTTCCACTAGATTACGAAGAAAATTTTGCAACATCTGATACAGTTGTGTTTTTGTTTTATTAAATTTCATTTAAAAATCTCTAAGTTGGATGACGAATGTCGTCACCCATATCGGCAATGCGCATCATAGGTTCGAACGCAGAGATACCTTACTGCTGAAATTGTACTTTGTGAAATTGAATTTGTTAAATAACTAGGTCCTCTTTTCTAGGATGTTAACTCTTACAATTGTTGTTTCTCCTTTAACTTTAACAAGTTCTTAAAACATAGTTATGGCGACACCCTTTGATGTTTTTATCCAGTATATAGGAGAATGTACGGTTTTCTTAAACAATCGTCCATTATTCATAAAACTGTCCATTATTTATTGAAAATAATGGACAGTTTTTATTAATAATAGACACTTATCTGAAAAATGAACATGTATTTTGAGATAATTTATTCTCTGAACAAATTAAATTACAGTACATGAAATTACTTTAAAAAATCATAGTTACCGAAATGTCACATGACCGAATATTGATTTCACATATTTGTCTACATAAAGAATTCCACTTAAATCCGTCCGTTATGCCACTTGTCCGTTTAATAGTACATTCGGCACTAGATCATACGTTTTTAAAACGCCCACCTTCTATGTGGACACTCTGCAAATTATAACTTGAAATATAGGTATATATCCGAAAGATCTCGGTTCCTTTGGGATTACTGTAGCTTAGTGTTTAAGACGCTGGCTCACTAATCTGGAAGTCGGGTGTTCGATCCTTGGCATTGGCCGAGAAAGTTCATTCAGACATTCCGGCGTGGGTTCCCCTTGACATTGATGCTGGCAAAGACAGCTGTTTAGTCTTTTGGATGGGACGAAAAATGGAGGTCCCTGCACGCTTTTGCGTGGCACGTAAAAGATCCCTTGGTAGTTAGAATTCGATATAAGAGTAGGCCGTAGTGCTGCCCGGGCAAAATTTTCATCATAGCACACTGTATGGCGTATTGTCGTCTACATTAGCCCTTATGAGCAGAACAGTAGGATGTTAAGATCCATTTCATTTCATTCCCTGGTTCCTTTCTACTTTGTATACTAAAATTCCCCATAGTAAATTAAAAGCCAGGTTGAAAGACATCATTCACAGTGTCTTTTCATCTAAATCGGGAACTGCTAGATATCAATATTTAGTTGTTAATTACCAATCCACGTATTTCGTTAAGAATCACAGTGATTCCAAAAACAAATTCACCGCCATCAAGATAATTCAGATGTTGGATTTTTTAATTGATAACATCTTTGTTGAATTTGGAGGGGAAATATATCAGCAAGTGGTAGGTATCCCAATGGGCACCAACTGTGCACCGTTGCTTGCTGATTTATTTCTCTATTCGTACGAAGCCGATTACATCCAAGCGCTCGTTAAAACAAATAAACGATTGGTCAGAAATTTTAATTTCACTTATCGATATATCGATGACGTTTTATCACTTAATAATCCAAAATTTAGTGATTATGTCGAATTCATATATCCTGATGAGCTGGAAATTAAAAACACCACTGACAGTGACAATTACGCTTCCTACTTGGATCTGCGTCTCGATTTTGACAATTGCCATAAACTGAGTGTTAAATTGTACGATAAACGTGATGACTTTGACTTTCCGATTGTTAACTTTCCATTTATTAGTAGTAACATTCCAATATCACCAGCTTATGGAGTGTTTGTGTCTCAGCTAATTCGGTACGCGAGAGCTTGTTCCTTTTATTCTGATTTTTTAAGTAGATCGAGGCATTTGTCATCTAAGCTTCAACTACAAGGATACGTGCGCACTAAACTTATAAAAACCTTTAAAAAGTTTTATGGCCGTCATGTTGACTTGATTGGTAAATATAACGTGTCTCTCTCGGTTATTATTCTAGATATATTTAATTGACAGGTATACTAATACTATCTCACTGATTATATGTCCACTACATAGTTAACACAGTTCATCACGTGCATTTTGCATACCGATAGTTCATTGGCCAATCACGCTATTTTATCGACATTTTGCCTAATAGTTTGGATGCAGCTATGGCGGGTGTGGCGCCAGGCAGGGTAAGCTTACTCTTCCGGACACCTGTTACCACTGTTTGTCGTGTATTTTGTACACGGGGAGCAGTCCATTTGCTGATTACACTATTTTGCCTATAACGTTTTTTTAGGACTTCGAATTCTGTTTAATGGTTTGGATTGTTCGTACTTGGTTTTATTTTATTCCGATACTGGCTATGTTTTAAGTTTGATAATAGCCGAAGACTGTCCATTATGTAAATACAAAGAAAAACTTCGGGGCTAACGCCTCCCAGTTGTTCTTGCTATTTACATAATGGACAGTCTTCGGCCATTATCCATCACCTAAACATACTTTTATTCAGTTAATAAATCACTTTGTGTATATAACGTTAATAAAATAAACTGTTCTTTATTTATATACAGCAATAGATACAATGCTATTAAAGTTAAAAACTAAATAATGTAGAGGGAATTTGCTGAACATTTCAGACAAATTGTTGCACTCTGAACCTAGGTATTAGCGATTAAATTTTGGGCCTATCCTCGATCAACATTACTTAAGTCGGTACGATAAAAACATAGTCTCGATTATCCATTTCATAATTAATTCATGAATGAAAGCTGAGCAGCAAAACGGATCCTAATCCAGTAATTATCACAGGCTAACGTTTACATTGAGAGTTGATTAAAGATACATTATGTAAGATTTAGATAAAGAACTAGCTATAATAGTTCGAAAGTAGATAATGTAAAATAAATAATTTGGAAAATTCATTCAAATTTCTTTATTGCAAGCGAAGATATTAGCCTTTGAAGGGTTGACAGGCATGTTCAACAATTTCAACCACTGTACTGGTTGATCAAACTTAAGTCTAGGTCCTCCATATTTGATTAAATCAAAGGGTCGCTCTACCATTCTAATCTGATTAATATCAGAGAAGTCTGATGCCATCCAGAGATGATTAAGGCCTGAATCAGTTAATTAATGTCTAATCAATACTTTAGAAAACATTTCAGGCCCAAAGAAAGACCTGCAATATGCCGATCTAGCTCTTACATAATGCACGTTTACATTCATGTCGAGAGTTGATTAAATCAATATCTATAGTCAATAATTTAGATAACATTTCAGACCTAACGAAAGATCTGCAATAGGCGGGTTAGCTCTTGCATATTGTATGTTTAATATTGTAAATCAATATCTATCTATATTTATATCTTTATATTCACATACTAACCTTTTTTTTCGCATTGTGTCCTCGTCATCCTAACCGTCAGTCATTCCACCAATAATTAGCGATATGACTTTTTCACATTTGTGTTAAGCATTTGGTCATGGAAGGACAGACTAAATACCCCGTGAACACGATATAGGCAACTGTTTTAGCGGGTGTCTTTATAATTAAGTGTTGAACATTGGGGTCGTGAAAGGACCAATCATATGGATCTTCAGTGATCCAGAGCTAGGTTACCTTTCTAACAACGCTGTCCATTCAATAGCGACAAAATATTTTAACGGACGATTTTAACCGTGGGAACACGATGCAGATTACATTTCATTTCGAATAAGCTGTATTGTCAATGGCTATCCCTTTTTGCAAAAAACGTGGCCGTGGTGGCGTAATGATGATGTCACTAATGTCATATTAAATTTGCTGTAACGGGTCTATATATAATTGTCCATCATTATCTAGGTGTCAACTCCTAAACAATCAAAACACACCGACTACGTGTCATCATAACTTAGCGCAGTTACGTGCATAGCCGTCATGAACTTAACAAAATACATGTATATCAATTTTGATAGATGATAAGATAAGTTAATAATATCAACTGATACACAGCAGATGTTCAATATGGTGTAGACAATCAGCGAAATATCAACATTCCACAATAGATTATATGTTATCGGATAGGCGTGGATATTCGATGATGGTTACGTGTCTTTGTATGTTTTAACATATCAGAGTCAGGTTAAAATACAGTTTAACACCCCCCCCACCCCCCACCCCAATTGCAACAAAAGGTTCTCAACTGATTTTGGCAGGATTTAGTGTACTTTATAACACTAAATGTTTACCAAAGTAGGACCCCCGGAAAAGTGATTTTTCAAGATGGCATCAAAAATGGCCACCGAAACGTCTTAAAATGATCATAACTATGTAACTCAAATTTGATGATCTTGGTGTTTTGTCCTAGCTTGTGGGCGCAAAGAACACATTAAGATCATTAAAAATGATGTTGGCATGTTACAAATGTATGTCAAAAATGGCCGCCAACACCTCTAAATGACTAAACTTTGATGATCTTGAGGTCTATACCCAGGTTTTGGGGGACAAGGAACACCTAAAGAATGTCACTGAACTGTTCAATCATTACTGAATTTAATTCGCGACCTTCAGCTGTCCACTATCACCTAATGCTCAAACACCCCTGTCCATAGAGTGTTCAATTTTCAGTGTTATTGAGTGTTGTTTGCATTGTCACAATTTCCAGTTTGACGATGGCCGGTCACCTCTGGCTTGCGGCTTTGGTTTCGAGCCCTTGTGTGAGCGTATGTGGCATGGACATAGGGGCGCCTTCTCAACCTCGTGGGTTTCCTCCGGTTTCCTCCCACTGCTAAAGACCCCTACGCGCAAGCCAATTATTGAAATAAAATTAAACCATATGTTAGTCCCGAAATGACCTAGTTTGTGTTGAGTGGACGTTAAACCCCATTTCTCTCTCTCTCTCTCTTGACGATGGCCGCATATCGCAGTATAGAGGAGTCCATAGCGCCTGCTGCTGCATCGAGAGAACTTGCATCCCCCGAAAAGTTGCAACGGATAATTTTCAACAATTCGCCAGGCACAGCATTGTTTTGGGTCAAATCGAAATTAACTGATCATTTTTCTCCTTCCATCCCCATTCATTTAGGTTCATTTCATTTGCCACCCTCGTCCATACCATAATTTGAAGTACATACACACGTTGTCTATGAAATCTTATTGCAAGTGATGTTGGGGGGAATCGTTAAGGAATGACAGATGCTGCAGCATTTGCAACTTTCTTGGTGAAAATGATATGACACAGTGATGGAATTAATTGCTGGGCCTAAATGAAACACCAGAGTCTCAGCTATGTGGGTATCAACCCTAAAACATTACAAATATTTCATATTATCAAATACTGCAAACTTTAATGGGTATGGCTACGGGCACGTCTTAATGCATCATATACTCATAAGTTAATGGACTTGCTCGTGACATTAGTCAACGGATTTGCTCGTGATATTAATAATATGAGTAAAATTTTAAAAAAAAAATGGTTGGAATGCTCAAACAATTGATTTATCCTTCGTGTGCAAAGCTATGTGTCTGGCATGTAATGATTGGACAAAATTATGTGGGCAAAAATTATATACACGTGGTGATTTGTTCTATTGGCTGATAATCTGCATAAAAACTGCTTGCAAGGCATGTTGTAGACACAAGAAGCCAGAAAACGCACAAGAAGCTATCTCTACGTTTTAGACAAGATTCAAGCAGACATAATTCACCTGGTGAGTATAATGTGACAGTTAACAATATGTTATCCTTTTTAAAGCCAACGAGACTCTAGTCTGTTATATCAAGTATTGTGCGGAAAACGTATTTTATTGCCAAGCTATTGTACCATTGGCTGTCCTACAGATTTTGAAGTAGAATAGTATATATACTGTTGATATATAAAATATATGTCAACCACTTTGTTTGATTAAGGAAAGCACGTGGCTAAGTGGGCAAGACGCCGACTCCCTGGCCTGGAGGTCGTGTGTTCTATCCCTGCATAGCCAAGAAAGTTCATCGGGATTTTCCGACGGGGTTCCTCCTTTTCAGTGGTGCAAAAAGGGAGGGGACTGACAAGGACACCTTTCTTGTCGTTCGGATGCCCCATAACACACTGTATGGTGTATGCCCGTCTTCATTAGCCCAGTCGGGGCAGAGTAGAACAGAGCAGTAGGACGTTAAACCCCATTTCATTTCATTTGTTTAAATAACAAGTGAATGGTCTGATCCTTTCATTTGTCTTTGTCAAGTGTTCTGTAAGATCAGGCCCCGAGTTCACAAAGCATTCTCAGACTTAAGTTAAGAATTTACTCAAAATTGTTCGCCTAATTTTAACTAAAATATAGCCCTTTATATCAATTTTGTTGTTTTAGTGTATCAAATACATCAATAAGAAACTTTGTGTTTCTGTATTAAGATATTTCAAATAAACCGTGATTGAAAGTTAAGCAAATTCTCAAATGAAGTCTGGGGATGCTTTGTGAACTTGGGGCCTGATATCAGCCCATTTTATACGCACACAATTCAGTGTGAGAGTATTATGTAGGCACATCGTCGTTCCGTACCTCCCACCGCAAACATTGGAGCGACCCAGCTCTTTGTCACGCACAGTCGGGGATTCGAAACCACGCAAATTGACTCTATGACAGGCTGTATGATACAGCGTGCACGTGCTAACCATTCGACCACCCAACCCCCTCCCGAAACATTGTAGTCGCGATTCAGTTGTTTACAGATTGCTTTCAAATGTGGTGGGAAGCATTGGGGTCACGAGCGGATAAACTCTGTCGAGAGGATGCTCATCGCGTGACACCCAGGAAGCGATAGCGGATTTGTATACGCCAATATTTGTAACGGGATTTTTGTCAAATGTTGTGAGATGCAATGAACCTGGCGGACCCAGGAATTTTTGCAGGAGGGTGTTTGCTAGGTTCCTATAAAGGAACTCTGTCATCATCGTCTCTAAATTACATAGACATACAAACAACAAATTCAGCTTTTTTAGAGAGAGAAATCATTTTTATAATGATGTAGGATCACATTGGCATTCAATTTTTTATATAGCTGAGCAGGGTGGGGTTTGCCCCCCCCCCCCCGCTCTGGATCCGCCCCTGATGGGGTTATGTGAGGACGAACCCGGCCTTCAGTTTTTGACGCGATAAAGCCTACAGATGCTAACAGGCGTCATTACCATTCAGTTTAAACCATTGAGGTAATGAAAGAATGAGCCCTCTCGATTTCAGCTTTCCACAACTTTGCGTGCCGGAAAATCGAGATGAACTTTCTCGGCCAATGCAGGGATCGAACACCCGACCTCCAGGCTAGCGAACCTGCGCCTTATCCACTTAGCCACAGTGACCCCCCTAGGTTTTGGGGCGCAAAGAACACATTAAGATCATTAAAAATGATGTTGGCAAATTATGTCAAAAATGGCCGCATACACCTCCAGATGACTAAACTTTGATGACCTTGAGGTCTATCCCCAGGTTTTGGGGGACAAGGAACATCTAAAGAAGACTTTGAATGTCACTGAGCTGTTCAATCATTACGAAATTGAATTCAGCTGTTCACCATCATCTAATGCTCAAACACCCCTGTCCATAGAGTGTTCAATTTTCAGTGCCATCCTACACCGCAGTATGGACCTGTTGAGTGTTGTTTGCATTGTCACAATTTCCAGTTTGACGATGGCCGGTCACCTCTGGCTTGCGGCTGTGGTTTCGAGCCCTGGTGTGAGCGTATGTGGCATGGAGATAGGTGCGCCTTCTCAACCTCGTGGGTTTCCTCCGGGCACTCCGGTTTCCTCCCACTGCTAAAGACCCCTACGCGCAAGCGAATTATTGAAATAAAATTAAACCATATGTTAGTCCCGAAATGACCTAGTTTGTGTTGAGTGGATGTTAAATCCCATTTCTCACTCTCTCTTGACGGTGGCCGCATATCGCAGTATAGAGGAGTCCATAGCGCCTGCAGCTGCATCGAGAGAACTTGCATCCCCTGAAAAATTGCAATGGATAATTTTCAAGAATTCGCCAGGCACAGCATTGTTTGGGGTTAAGTCGAAATTAACTGATGATTTCCCTGCCTCCATCCCCATTCAGTTAGATTCATTTCATTTGCCACCCTCGTCCATACCATAATTTGAAGTACATACACACGTTGTCTATGAAATCTTATTGCAAGTGATATTGGGGGAAATCGTTAAGGAATGACAGATGCTGCAGCATTTGCAACTTTCTTGGTGAAAATGATATGACACAGTGATGGAATTAATTGCTGGGCCTAAATGAAACACCAGAGTCTCAGCTATGTGGGTATCAGCCCTAAAACATTACAAATATTTCATATTATCGAAAGTGTTTCCAACTTGATGGATCAAATACTGCAAACTTTAATGGGTATGGCTACGGGCACGTCTTAATGCATCATATACTCGTAAGTTAATGGACTTGCTCGTGACATTAGTCAACGGACTTGCTCGTGATATTAATAATATGAATAAAATTTAAAAAAAAAAATGGTTGGAATGCTCAAACAATTGATTTATCCTTCGTGTGCAAAGCTATGTGTCTGGCATGTAATGATTGGACAAAATTATGTGGGCAAAAATTATATACACGTGGTGATTTGTTCTATTGGCTGATAATCTGCATATAAACTGCTTGCAAGGCATGTTGTAGACACAAGAAGCCAGAAAACGCACAAGAAGCTATCTCTGCGTTTTAGACAAGATTCAAGCAGACATAATTCACCTGGTGAGTATAATGTGACAGTTAACAATATGTTATCCTTTTTTAAAGCCAACGAGACTCTAGTCAGTTATATCAAGTATTGTGCGGAAAACGTATTTTATTGCCAAACTATTGTACCTTTGGCTGTCCTACAGATTTTGAAGTAGAATAGTATATATACTGTTGATATATAAAATATATGTCAACCACTTTGTTTGATTAAGGAAAGCACGTGGCTAAGTGGGCAAGACGCCGACTCCCTGGCCTGGAGGTCGTGTGTTCTATCCCTGCATAAGCCAAGAAAGTTCATCGGGATTTTCCGAAGGGGTTCCTCCTTTTCAGTGGTGCAAAAAGGGAGGGGACTGACAAGGACAGCTTTCTTGTCGTTCGGATGCCCCATAACACACTGTATGGTGTATGCCCGTCTTCATTAGCCCAGTCGGAGCAGAGCAGTAGGACGTTAAACCCCATTTCATTTCATTTGTTTAAATAACAAGTGAATGGTCTGATCCTTTCATTTGTCTTTGTCAAGTGTTCTGTAAGATCAGGCCCCGAGTTCACAAGGCATTCTCAGACTTAAGTTGAGAATTTACTCAAAATTGTTCGCCTAATTTTAACTAAAATATAGCCCTTTATATCAATTTTGTTGTTTTAATGTATCAAATACATCAATAAGAAACTATGTGCAAAGTTTTATGTTTCTGGATGAAAGATATTTCTCATAAACCGTGATTGAAAGTTAAGCAAATTCTCAACTGAAGCCTGAGAATGCTTTGTGAACGTGGGGCCTGATATCAGCCCATTTTATACGCACACAATTCAGTGTGAGAGTATTATGTAGGCACATCGTCGGTCCGTACCTCCCACCGCAAACATTGGAGCGACCCTGCTCCTTGTCGCGTACAGTCGGGGATTCGAAACCACGCAAATTGACTCAATGACAGGCTATATGATACAGCGTGCACTTGCTAACCATTCGACCACCCAACCCCCTCCCGAAACATTGTAGTCGCGATTCAGTTGTTTATAGATTGCTTTCAAATGTGGTGGGAATCATTGGGGTCACGAGCGGATAACTCTGTCGAGAGGATGCTCATCGCGTGACACCCAGGTAGCGATAGCGGATTTGTATACGCCAATATTTGTATCGGGATTTTTGTCAAATGTTTTGAGATGCAATGGACCTGGCGGACCCAGGAATTTTTGCAGGAGGGTGTTTGCTAGGTTCCTGTAAATGAACTCTGTCATCGTCGTCTCTAAATTACATAGACATACAAACAACAAATTCAGCTTTTTTAGAGAGAGAAATCATTTTTATAATGATGTAGGATCACATTGGCATTCAATTTTTTATATAGCTGAGCAGGCTGGGGTTTGCCCCCCTCCCCCGCCCCCCCCTCCTCTGGATCCGCCCCCCCCCCCTCCTCTGGATCCGCCCCTGATGGGGATATGTGAGGACGAACCCGGCCTTCAGGTTTTGACGCGATAAAGCCTACAGATGCTAACAGGCGTCATTACAATTCAGTTTAAACCTTTGAGGTAATGAAAGAATGAGCCCTCTCGATTTCAGCTTTCCACAACTTTGCGTTCCGGAATAATCCTCCCTTTGTCGAACACGAGAGAAAAAATTGTCAGCGTTTCACAACTTCCGTCTCGGAATAATCTCTTTGCCGAAAACCTTGTAATCGCGCTAGATGCTGTATTTCGCATCGTGGTCAAGCCTTGTGAACGCGATAGAGGCTACATTTTTTACATCGTAATGACAGGGTGAACCCTATTGATTTTCAACTTTCCATGACTGATTCTTTTCGTATGTGGCTCATGGGGACAAGATCCTATCAGTATTCAGCGTTCTTAGACGTCCCTTCGGGGTTATACCCCCCCCTCCCTTGCCAAAAACCTTGTGAACGCGATAGACGCTGCAGTATTTAACGGGTTGCTTTAATTAAGCACTCGTGACCCCCTGTGTGCTTGATAGAGGCTATATTTTTCTAACATTGGGATAGAAGCTTAGGGGCCATGAGGATGACTCACATCGATATTAAGTATTCTGCTATCCCTTGTGAGCCTGATAGAGGCTATATTTTTCTAACATAGTTAAATGTGCTGCACACCGTGCGTAAGAGCCAGTGGAGGACACGCGCGCTACTGACAATTAACCATCTTTGTCGTACTTTTGGTTTTGATCCCTCTGGCTTTGTACCGTTAATTACAGATTAATCATCCATAAGTATACAAATGTGTTGTTATTAATGTCTTCCCTTTTGAATATTGTTCACAATAAGAAGCAAAATAAATAAGATATGTTTTAGAGGATCATTTCTTTATACGAAAAACTAAGTGATGCGTTTTCTATGTGGCTCAGTATATTTACAAAGATTGTTCATAAACTCCGATACTTCCAATCAAGGTAGTTAATTTCATGGTTTCTGTTTATTCTTGTTTTCAAGAATATATGATGAACGTTTCAAACGGACAGAGAATGTTCATCGTGACAATGACATCTGTCTAGTCGTTCGGGTGAGCGGAAAAACAACCTAAAAGATCCCTTGGCAGTTGAAATGCGATATAAGAGGTCATAGTACCGCCACCCGGGCAAACTTACACTTATAGCATACACTGTATGACGTATGCCCGTCTCCATTATCCCAGTCGGTGCAGAACAGCAGGACGTTAAACCCCATTTTGTTACGAGTCTTTTGCATTCTATTTTATCTCTTTAGGCTGTATACAATATAAGACTACAATGAAGATTCAGTTGATCATAGCGTTCTCTTATTACAGTCAGTTTTGTCAATCTACAAATTAATCTGTCAATTTATCTTTTCAGACTGTATAATATAATACTACAATGAAGGTTCAGATGGTCATATTATTAACCCTAATTGCATTAGGTAAGTTATTAAAAAAAAATAATAATATTTTATAGTTAAGATTAATTTGTTATTATTTAAATTCAATGGCTTACCGAAAACAGATTGGAAAAAAAAGAATTAACAGACTGGCTCCATACCGATTCTCCATTGATGGATTTGTGTACACGTACGTAGATAATCTGTATATAGTAGGAACTCATTGGTTTAACCGTTTATATAGAACAATGTATTTTAATTTCTATGATAGAAAGGTACGCAACACGTGTTTGCAAATATTGACATAGATAAAAGTGTATTATTTTAAAAAAAAGTAAAAAAAAAAAAAAAAAAAAAAGTAATCAAATTATGTATTCGTGAAGCTGACGATTTCCCACGAAATATCAATATAGGTTTGGTTATTCTATCGGCAACAGGTGTTGTAATTACTTATATGTAGAAAAAATATTTTTGTAATGTGTAATGAATTTACCTCACCACCCCCTCCCCTCCCTTACGCCATTTAACGTATTGAAATTGAATAACCCGACTTGGAATTATACATCAACTGCTGGGGCAGCTTAGTCAAATATTTCCAGTGATAGAATCTTTTCTAATCCGATCAGAGCACTTTCGCATTTTATTACTAAATTAAAATGATGTAGTTTATTTAGTTTATCTGTCCACGCTTGTTTGTGGAGGCTACAGTTATCACCTTATTAAATGTATATGTTGATTCTGTGAATAAGCCTATTCATTGTGAACGCCATAGACAGACCAGAGCAGTGGTTCTCAACCTTTTTTTGGCCACGACACGCCATGAAAAAAAATGAAAAAATAGTGTCACCTTTGGCTACATATATATGAAAAATATTTGAATTTTGTAAAGTAAAAACGTAGCGAGTCATACACAACCGTAGAATGACTTAAACGAAATAAAGAAAACCACAGCTATGAACTTCCCAGTAGACACCAGTGAATACTCAATTGGTATCATGTGGTTTTTCGCATTTTCTTAGTGTGCCGTTCAACATTTTGTGGCGCACCTGCGTGGTTGTGAATCAGCGACTTAGAGGCTGAAGCGAGAATCCGGTTTGCTTGAGATTTATGTGAACCAGTTTAGGAAACCTCAAACAACTTACGTTATGTGACAACCTTAACACGTGTTAACATTAGCACTAGAACGCATAAGATACATCTCACCTTCTGATTGCTATTTATCAGTTGTGAGTCTGTGTCGTATAGCGTTTTCAATTACCTGCAACAGGTTTGACCACGTGTGTGGACGACCTAGAAGATATGGGAGTATGTTTCGTGGCTTGACAACCGATGTTTTTGTTGATTTTTGCAGGTGATAATAATGTGATTGTCGACGTAGAAATGGAAACCAAAATTGGCCAAAACATCCCAACAGTTAACAACGGTGAGAATACGTCACGTGTAAATTTTAACTGTACTATAAAAATAGAATCCACGCTGGTCACACGTGTGTTGATACTTGCAATACACTGAGATGGTATATCTGGAATGTCTCGCACTAACAAATCGCTATTAGTTGTTCTGGCAACGACGAAATACTGGCTTTAAATGGGTGCCGTTTGGGCAATCTACCCCCTACCCCTACAAGTTATACGCTTCTCCTGATATGTATAAAATACAGGAGGCGTCAAAATGTTTCCATACGTAATTAATTTCTCTTGAGGTTCCGATACTTTTTTCTCTGTGTAGATTATCCTTGTAAACGGTATTTGGGAACCCAGCAAATCGATTATGTAAGACTATTGTGTATTCTCTATGACGCTATTTTCCTGGTAGTGAACTCCAAGAATAACTTGTAATACTATCTGTCCGTGTACTCTAGGACGAACGACGTACCCATAAGGTCAATCGGGTAAAGACACCATCTGGATGTCCCAACATGGAAACTGCATACAAAACTATGCCCAGGCAGGGTAAGCTTACTCTTCCGGACACCTGTTACCACTGTTTGTCGTGTACACGGTGACCAGTCCATCTGCTGATTACACTATTTTGCCTCGACCGTTTTTATTGGACTTCGAATTTTGACTAATGGTTTGGATTGTTCGTACTTGGTTTTATTTTATTAAGGAATAGATATTTAACGTTATTGAACAAGTAAATCAGCTTTCCTTTTGGCTTTAGGAGTATTGATGTTCCCCATCCCGTGATAGTTCATGAGGATCCATATAATTACATTACAAGAAGACATATTTTATAAATAATTTGATTGGGAATATCATACGTAGCAGGAACAAGTTTGATTTATTTTATTAAATAATGAGTTTTGAATAATTAATAGACATTGATTGTACTTTTGATGAGAGTTACTGTGGATGGAAACAAGCGACAGACGATAAATTTGATTGGGCGAGACAAAATGGTAGAACAGAAACCCTTTCCACAGGGCCCATAAATGATCATACAGGCGGCGGTAAGATTTATTTTTAACAGTTACAAAAATTGATAAATAAACTAAAAAAGCAGAGTCTATATGCTGGAAAAAAATGCGGCCCGATTCACAGAGCGAGGGAGAGAGAGAGAGAGAGAGAGAGAGAGAAATGAATGGGGTTTAACGTCCACTCGACACAAACTAGGTCACCTCGGGACCAACATATTGTTTAATTTTATTTATTTGCGTGTAGGGGTCTTTAGCAGTGGGGGGAAACCGGAGTGTCCGGAGGAAACCCACGAGGTTGAGAAGGTGCCCCTATCTCCATGCCACATACAATCACACCAGGGATCGAAACCACAGCCGCAAGTCAGAGGTGACGGGCCAGTGTAAGAATATGGTCTTTAAGACCATATTGTGTCTTTGGGAAAATTGTTAAAAACAACTATTTTTATAAAGTCAAATTCACATGCACCTAGTGCACTGAATGAAAAGCTATACATAAAAAACAAGTGATGTTTTGGTAAAATTCTAACCACTGTCAAAATATTCGTCAAGTTCTACCTGTTATTTAACCTATGGTTGGAAGACCATATAAGGAGTATCACCTGATTGTAGTGGTGAGAATTGTAAGGCTTTATTCCATATTTGGAATGGAATGTAGGTTCAAAGTTAATCTTGAGCCTGCAGGAACTGGGGGATATAAAATAGGGGGTAGAGCGAAATTCGTTAGAAAACTCACCCAGATATTCTACCAGCCATTATCTGTTTAGAACAAGGGACCTGCGAAACTATTCAGCTTGTAATAAAGTTATTTACAACTAATTGCTGTAGTATCATTGTCGATCACAAGAAGAACACAACAAGAAGAAGTCCTACAATACCTATAGTACTACACCAGCTAGAGGTCGAAGCGCGGCACTTTAGACCACTAGGCCATCCCAACCCCCGATTCACAGAGCATTCCTAGACTTAAGTTAAGAATTAAGTCAAAACTAACACTCCTCATCTGATTACCTTTGTCAAATTTGATTTTTTTATGACTGCCATACGAAACTATATCATAGAATGTTTTCAAACTAAATCATAGAAGGTTTTCATCTGAAATAAAGGACTCGACGATAAAAGACCCGTCTAAATTTTGAATTAATTAGAATTTTAATCAAAGCTTCAAATCATATCATTTTAAATTGTAAAGGTAACTTTAACCTGACATTGTCCGAAGCAATATGATTTAGACCTCTTGTAATTGTGTGCGCCCCTATCTCCATGCCATATACGCTCACACCAGGGCTCGAAACCACAGCCGCAAGCCAGAGGTGACCGGTCAGCTACAGGTCGAAATTCGACACTCTAGACCACTAGCCCCCCACCACTGCTAAAGACCTTATGGGCAAGCTCATTAATGAAACAAAATTGAACCTTGTGTTTGTCCCAAAATGACCTAGGTTGTATCGAGCGGGCGTTAAACCCCATCTCTCTCTCTCTCTCTCTCTCTCTCTCTCAATTAATTACTGTTCAATTATTAACCAAACAGAATAAAAATCTTTTTGTTGATTTTCTTTCAGATGGATCATACATGTATATGGAAGCATCAATTCCACAAAAACCGAATCACAAAGCGAGACTAGAGAGCCCAGAAATTTTCTCATCTACTTCTACACCACAATGTTTGTCTTTCTGGTATCACATGTATGGAAAAGATATCGGTAATATTAGTCTGAATATATACTTATAATTATAACTAGATCGGCCAGGCAGATAGGAGAGCTTTCATATTCATGGTCACTTTCCAAATAAGCAACAAATGACCTACTTAATCGTTTGCAGCCAACATTTGATCCGATTTCTAAGATTTTGAAATTTACCCCCTAAACAGCTTTGTTAGCACGAATAACTTCAGAGTGG
Organism: Patella caerulea; assembly: GCA_036850965.1. Lineage (NCBI taxonomy): Eukaryota > Metazoa > Mollusca > Gastropoda > Patellidae > Patella > Patella caerulea. The sequence continues at coordinate 72,260,948 of JAZGQO010000010.1, read as the reverse complement.
ACAATCGAAATTTTCAAATATCAAAGGCTCGACCCTGAGCAAGGCTATCCGGGATTGTATTAATTGCAGAAGTAGGGGGAATTCCCAAAACTACGTTCTATTGTTTCTATTTATAAGTCTGTCAATGTGGATTTTCACCTTTTTTTTAAATCTTTATATAATAATAATAATATTGGTATCAATCCACTAGAGAATGCTGTAAGCGCTCGAGTATGTTCTTTCGCTTTGGATTTAAATATTGAGACAGAATCGCATAATCTGATATTTTCTGGAAGTCTATTCCATACAATTCATTCACTGTGTCGGAATATTCTGGATCAATTATAGGTAGGTACATCCAAAAACAGTAGGTTCTAATATTGTCATCTATAAAGAATGTCAATAATGAAGAACAGTTTCTAAGGCGCTTTTGGTTGTTTTATTTACTGATTATTACAGATCAGAGTTTTGAAACAAGAATATTTTCAGCTGAAATTTAAATGGAAATAGTAGTAATAGATCTAATCCCCAGGCATCAAACTGTTTGGAGACAAAAGTGGTTTAATCCGAAAGGGTTTTGGGCGATGGGTTTTGGGCGATGGTCCTTTATCTGCATTAACTGGAATTCAAAATACATGTCGAGTGGTGATCCGAATTTGTCTCCACCATCCCCTTATTGTTAACGTGGCAATTAAGGTGGTACTATAATGCTAAAGATACGATTAGTTAAAGATACGATTTTAAAGCTAATTTTCTGGAACACGGAACCAACGTAATTTATGCAAGACAGAGGTGATGTGTGACCTTTTAGTAAAATAATGTACACAGCACGATATTTAATGCTATACTTCCAAATTTGATTTTACTCTGTATTTACGATCATTTGCAACCGCCTTTATAGACCGTCGCTGGTCCACGTAGTCCGGAATTCTAGTCAGGTCACTGTAGTCGACCCTAAGAAAATTGCTTTGCTAAATGACTTCTTCAACAATTGGTCTTTTTAGCTCAACTCAATGTGTACATGAAAACAGCCGGAGCATTGGGAGATGCTTTATGGACTAGATCTGGTGAAGAAGGTGACATCTGGAAAAGGGGGGTTTTAACCGTGGATATTGGAGAAACATCTCGTTCGGTAAGTACAACAGAATTACTATTAAACGTGTTTGTGTTGTCAACTACGAAAACCTGAAATATAGTTTCTATTATTGTACATTTCAAAACCTTCAAGATTGTCGGAAATATTAAATTGTGTTTTAGGTTGTATTTGAAGGAGTTGTAGGAGATGGTGAAGTAGGAGATATAGCTATAGATGATGTTAGCCTTGTAGAGGGAGAGTGTCCGGGTAATAATCACTGTCATTCATTTCATGACAAAATACTGTATATTATATTATCGTGTATTTCTTTCATACTGGTCGCAGATTGTCGCGAAACTTTACACTAGAAATTCTGGCTGCAGTCCTATCGTGTATAACGCTGCCAACGTCAGTGGCTGAACATTTATGTCGTCCAGGATACAAGAGTGTTGATAATAGTCATTAATGAGCATCGTTCCCAGTTCACACCTAAGTTGTTGACACCAAATTTCTTCTGTCTTGGGACAACACGCCGCAATTCATGTGGGAAAATGGGTCTGGCACGTATGGGTGTGGAAAAAATCGCGGCCCTTCTTCCAGCGTGATTTGGCCAAGTCAGTGATGCAGGGTGAAAGGCCTGGCAGGGGCAGCTGTCTAATCGTTCGGTTGGAAAAACAAATTGAGGCGTGCACGTAAAAGACCCCCTGGCAGTTAAACCAACATCTAGTCTCTCAGAAATACGCGAGACTAACAACTATAGTAAAAGTCGGTTTGCACCAGGATTAATAATTGCATTATATCGATTTATAATGATGTATAGTATATATTAAATTATAAAATTGTTGTCCCCCTCCCTCCGGCAAAACAAGCCAAAAATAATAGAAAAACACTTAACCATATCCATATATCCAGTTGGTTGCAAATTGCAATAAAACGAATATAAAAACGAATACGCAGAATGCAGACTAGTCTATATGAAGCACGTACTTACTCTTCGAGATTTCAAACTGCAACCGGAACTTGACATCACGTGATTTCCGGCAAAACGACATGGATTCCCATACCGGGACAGACTCCCCCATTGTGAATACGGTAGCTTCATATCATGACGAGTAACATGATTGCATCATAAGCAGACAGAGATAGAGAGAGAGAGAGAGAGAGAGAGAAGGCGCCCCTATCTCCATGCCACATACGCTCACACCAGGGCTCGAAACCACATCCGCAAGCCAGAGGTGGACGGCCGGCTAGAGGTCGAAGCGCGGCACTTTAGACCACTAGCCCCCCCCCCCCCATAAGCAGACAGGTGTCAGACATAATTTGTGTTATAATATAGATGGAGCGGGTTTGAATTTTTATTAAACAATGGTGTTATTGTATAATAAATAGATATTGGTTGTAATTTTGATGAGAATATCTGTGCATGGAAACAACTGAAAGACGATGACTTTGATTGGACAAGAAATGAAGGCAAAACACCAACAAACGACACAGGACCAACAGCAGATATTAAAGGAGGTAAAATTGATGAATTGTCTTTTTACCAAAATGTAGCGTAGTGTACAAATGTTGGAAGTATCTTGATACACCTTCTTTGATTGGCATTTAGTAATTGAACACATTAACACAACGTACAATTTTATGGATACACAATTACTGAGTTTGATACTATAGGCTCAGTAATTATGTATCCATAAAATTGTACTTTGTGTTAAATTAATACAATTTATCCCCTGAGAAAGACTTCAGTGTGAGTTCGGTATCCATGGCAACATCCTAACAATGTTTCCATCTTATATTTTATTTTAAAGAGCAGTCGCTGAGATTTTCACTACATCGTAAGAATTGCTAAAGCCCTTTATATTTCATTTATGCGGTGTGCTCCGTTAAAAACTTTGTCTTGTAGCGGATGTGGATAACATTAGTTATTGTCTATCTCGGGAACCAGACTGATTCTTTGACCGACCCCTAATTCTTGCTCGTCTCGGTTATGCAACGGTCTTCTTGTAAATCTTCCGTAATGCCAACTTTGACCACTACAAGGCCTACAGAACTCTACTCCTGGGAGGATTACCAAATCATCCAGATCCAACCACATCACACACATTCTTAAAGATTGTCATTGGTTCCCTGATCCCTGATCGAATTGATTTTAAACTCTTTACTCTTATCTTGATTGGTATCAATATAAATATTGGCTTCTGTGGGCAGACGATCGGAGGGACAGATCATGGGCTTGGATAATATTTAATTAACACTTTAAGATTTACTGATTCTCTTTCAGATGGATTCTACATGTATATCGACGCAAGTGCAGACCCGAAATTTGAAAATGCCACAGCGAGACTAGAGAGTCAAGAAATTGTCTCGCCCGCGCCTGAACAATGTGTATCATTCTGGTACCATATGTATGTAGGAGATGGCGGTAAGGGCTAGAAGAGAAATATGAATTCACTTGTCCGATATTGCTGTAAAATTGTTCATATTTAAGACAGTCCTATGGCTATCCGATCTTCGGAATTCTCCATTGTTGGGATACACTTGAATATCCCGTTTTTTTTATTTTTAGATTATGGGATTTGGGCGATAGGGTACCATTATCACGATGTGTAACACTAGACTGTCACGTCCAATAGAGTTCTATTAATACTATGAGCATCACTAGTCTGTCATATTACTACTTTGATTCTATTCTGCATAATTTCGATCAGTTACAGCCCCACAGCCACCTTACGCCGACCCGCCATGTCCACAATCCAAACTAGGCCAATACTTCTTCTGATCATTACCGATTATATTCGCCCTTGTATCCCATCCGATACTGTATCCTGGTAATACTTTTGTTGGTGAGAGAGAGAGAAATGGGGTTTAACGTCCACTCAACACAAACTAGGTCATCTCGGGACTAACATATGGTTTAACTTTATTTCAATAATTCGCTTACGCGTAGGGGACTTTAGCAGTGGGAGGAAACCGGAGTGCCCGGAGGAAACCCACGAGGTTGAGAAGGCGTCCCTATCTCCATGTTACATACGCTCACACCAGGGCTCGAAACCACAGCCGCAAGCCAGAGGTGACCGGCCAGCTAGAGGTCGAAGCGCGGCACTCTAGAATATTAGGCCACCCAACCCCCAAACCGAAGGTTGAGAAGGCGCCCCTATCTCAAAGCCACATACGCTCTCTCCAGGGTTCGAAACTACAACCGAACAGAGGTGACCGAACAGCTAGCGACGCTCTAGACCACAAGGTCTCCCCCGCCCCCTCACCTGATAATTAGTAAACTAAAAGGTCATATTTATAGTAATATATTAGGGGTGCCATAAGACCTTTGTTGTTACAATACAAAATGAGTTGGTAATTGGTAACACATAAGGCTAAATAAAAAGTTAATGTGCACAGCTGTTGAAGCCCTATTTAATAAGATATATATACTAATTGAATGTACATATAAAACTTATAGAAAGTATACAACACCATAGAAAAACCAAACAACGATTTTTTCCCTAGATTTGCAAACTACACCAGGAAGCTACAGAACCAAGTCACGGAAATAGATTGCCATTCCCTTCGTACCATTAGCAGCTCTACAAATCTTGCTAAAGATGTGACGATCAAGGACGCCAACAAAGGCTGGTCCATAAATATAATACCTGCTGACAAAGGAAAATCCACAGTGATTGTGGATGCCAACGACTACCACTCCGCCGTTAACAATTTACTCCAAGATGCCCCATCTACCACTAATCTAGAAACACAACTAAATAGTAGCACAGCCAACAAAATCCACCATTTATGAACACCAGAAACTGAACAAACGCCATCAAGTAACCTATTCCAAAGTCCAAGTATTAAACAAACATCTCCATAATAAGAAATCCAGAAAACTACAAGAAGCCATCCAAATCAAGAGATTTAAACCAGAACTCAATAGAGACGAGGGATTGTATCTTCCAAGGAGTTATGATGTCTTAATTAACCCTTAATTAATATCTTTGATGTCGATTTTGTAATGTTATTATTGTTTATTTTTATTAGCCCTTAGATGAATTCATATCTTAATTAATCCTTAATCAATATCATTGATGCCCACTCTAATGTTTTGATTTTCCTTTTTATTAGCCCTCTGATGGTTTCGTATTGGTTATTGTTTTATATGATTTGATTTCTTGCCATTTTACTGTCATTACTCAATTGAGAACGACAAATTTGTGTTATTTATCATATGCTCAGTTAATAAATGCCGTATATGGCTTTCAACTAAATGGTAAAGAAGAAGAAACAAAAGAACAAGAACAGGTCACCAAAACCAATTTTACCAATTCCAATGCAGCCATCCACGACCCACTATACGCCTGTGTCACCACCAAGACTCACAATAACCCAATCAAATCTGTCTTCTACAGTGTTGCCCCGCATGTCAACAAACATCCCTCCCCGTTGGGTAAGGTCGCATCATTCATTACAGATTCCACCATGTTTTGCGAAAAGATTAGAAATTTTGTGACCAGGAAAGACTGTATCTTATGACGTGATAGATTTATTCACCAATATGTCTCGGGATGAAGCTATGGAAAGCCTAAGATCACGAATCGACAATGTTGAATTTCGTGACCAGGAAAGATTGTATCTTATGACATGATAGATTTATTCACCAATATGCCTCGGGATGAAGCTATGGAAACCCTAAGATCACACGAATCGACAATGTTGAATAACCGCTGGAAACATTTGCCACCTCCACAACCTTAAAACAGATCCACAAGTCAAAAAGGAAACTTCTACTTACCAAACCAATTCAACCAAAAGGAATAGTCTACAAATCATACATTGGAGAAATGAAAAGATAACTAACAAACGGATGGTAGAACACAATACTAAAGCCAAAACCAATGCATCCGCAATAGCAGAACGCAATAGCAGAATCGACAATGTTGAATAACCGCTGGAAACATTTGCCACCTCCACCACAACCTAAAGATAGGCTGGCACTGCCAGGCAGGATACGCCCACATTTTCGAGAGATGGATAGAGAACAAACAATACGGAAAGTGATTTTTCCTACATCATTAAGTCCTGTATTTCATACTGTATTGGGAGCAGCCATTTTGTTGGTCAGTTCCAGTCTGATATTCATGAAATTCGAAGTCGACAATGATTATGGTGTGACGGTACACAACCTAGAAATGTGACTTTTCGTCAAAATCGGATAAGAATTGTGACCTGTACAGAGTCAACAACCATGATATACCATATCTTTACACTATTTGCGTACAAACGGCGACCATTTCGTCCGGCAATTTTGGTACCATTTTCACGAAATTCGAATAATTCAGGAAGTTACGATCCGATATGCGCAAATACCGAAAGGAACCAAGATCTTTGGGTTATAACCATGCATTTCAAGTTTCATCACAAACGAATTAAAATTGTGACCTTTACAGGGTCCACAACCTTGATATACCATTTTTTAACAGTATTCACGTACAAACGGTGGCCATTTTGGTCTGATTTTCCCGAAATTCGAACTCAACCTTCCTTACGGTGTAACAGTAATATAATCAAACGTTTTTTTAAATCGGATAATAATTGTGACCTCCAAGCTAAAAAAAAAGGCGATTTTGCGTATAATCAGGGGCCATAATTCAGGAAGTTACGATCCGATATGCGCAAATAACGAAAAGAAGCAAGATCTTTGGGTTATAACCTTGAATTTCAAGTTTCATCACAATCGAATCAAAACTGTGACCTCCACAGGGTCCACAACCTTGATATACCATTTTTTAACAGTATTCGCGTACAAACGGCGGCCATTTTGTATGGCAATTTTCGTCCGATTTTCCCGAAATTCGAACTCAACCTTCTTTAGGGTGTAACGGTGATATAATCAAACGTTTTTTTAAATCGAATAATAATTGTGACCTCCAAGCTAAAAAAAAGGCGATTTTGCGTATAATCAGGGGCCATAATTCAGGAAGTTACGATCCGATATGTGCAAATATCGAAAGGAAGCAAGATCTTTGGGTTATAACCATGAATTTCAAGTTTCATCAAAATCGAATCAAAATTGTGACCTCCACAGGGTCCACAACCTTGATATATCATTTTTTAACAGTATTCGCGTACTAACAGCGGCCATTTTGTATGGAAATTTTCGTCCGATTTTCCCGAAATTTGAACTCAACCTTCCTTAGGGTGTAACGGTGATATAATCAAACGGTTTTTTAAATCGAATAATAATTGTGACCTCCAGAGGGACCACAAGCTAAAAAGGGTGATTTTTCGGACAATCAGGGGCCATAATTCAGGAAATTACATTCCGATAGCCGCAAATATCGAAAGGAACCAAGATCTTTGGGTTACAAACATGCATGTCAAGTTTCATCAAAATCGGTTCAAAATTGTGACCTCTATAGGGTCCACAAGCTAAAAACGTGATTTTTCGTACAATCAGGGGCCATAATCCATGAAGTTTTGATCCGATACATGCCAATATCGAAAGGAACCGAGATCTTTTGGGGATAAACCTATATTTCAAGTTTCGTCAAAATCGGATAAGAATTGTGACCTGTAGAGAGTCCACAAACAAATTGTGGACGGACGGACGTCCGGACGGACGTCCAGACGGACGGACGGACGGACGGACGTCCGGACGGACAGGGGCGACGACATAATACGTCCACATGAAAATGTGGGCGTATAAAAACAGATCCACAAGTCAAATAGGAAACTTCTACTTACCAAACCAATTCAACCAAAAGGAATAGTCTACAAATCATACATTGGAGAAATGAAAAGATAACTAAACAAACGGATGGTAGAACACAATACTGAAGCCAAAACCAATGCATCCGCAATAGCAGAACGCACCACCAGAGCCACAAACCAGACTGGAACAACGTCAAAGTCCTAGCCGTCCATAAACACCGGAGAAAAAGACAAATATCACAGAAGCTCTCCAAATCAAACGTTACTATGGAAGACCAAACAGCTCTTTATTCAGTGTTCTTAGTCCTTAGTTCTAAATTCATAGTCCTTAATTCTTACTTCTTCATTTGTTGTCGTATTTCGACATTTGTACACATTTGTATCTTAACATCAATATTTGTTTCACAAATCAGAAATTTGTCATATCAGATTTGTAAAATGTATTTTAATATTATAAGATATTTATTTATTTTAGAAAATCAAAAAATTAGTCTATATTTACATTTCATCAGGAAAATACAACAAAAAAAAAAATATCGAACAACAAATTTCAAAATACAAATCTTGCAAAACATTTCTCCAAAAACATTTCTTCAAAAACATTTCTCCAAATACATTTCTCCAAAAATATTTCTCGAAATTCATCGAACCGGAACATTAGAAATCAACCTGGCATACAATAAGTCACCATACAATAATGGGAATCGAGTATAAGCACATGTACAATAAGAACAATCGCTCAGTGACCGCGATGCTAGTGAAACGAACCCTTGGCAGTTGGAATTCCATCATTAGCCCAGTTTAGGAGCAGAACAGTAGGAGGTTAAACCCCATTTCATTTCCATCCTTCGGGTTGGGGGGTGGGGGTGGAAGTGGATTGAGAAATGGCACGTTCGTAGAAGGTCTAATCGGACCGGGCCTTTGATAACGAAAATAAATTGAAAGTAGTCTATTTTCAGAAATTAGGCTTTGTCTGATAGCGACATATTTATTTGTTCAAAGAGAGGGAAAAATGGAGTTTAACAACCACTCGATACAACTAGGTCATTTCGGGACTAACACGTGGTTCAATTTATTTCAATAATATGCTTGTGTGTAGGGGTCTTTAGCAGTGGGAGGAAACCGGAGGCCCCGGATATCACATTTCGAGAAATGTTTTTGGAGAAATGTATTTGGAGAAATGTTTTTGAAGAAATGTTTTTGGAGAAATGTTTTTGGAGAAATGTTTTTAGAGAAATGTTTTTGGAGAAATGTTTTTAGAGAAATGTTTTTGGAGAAATGTTTTTAGAGAAATGTTTTTGGAGAAATGTTTTTAGAGAAATGTTTTGCAAGATTTGTATTTCGAGATTTGTATTTTGAAATTTGTTGTTCGATATTTGTTTTTTGTTGTATTTTTCTGATGAAATGTAAATACATGTATAGACTAATTTTTTGATTTTCTAAAAAAAATAAATATCTTGTATTAAAATACATTTACAAATCTGATATGACAAATGTCTGATCTGTGAAACAAATATTGATTTTAAGATACAAATGTTAATTTTAGTGTACAAATGTCGAAATACGACAAGAAATAAAGAAGTAAAAATTAAGGACTATGAATTTAGAACTAAGAACATTGAATAAAGAGCTGTTTGGTCTTCCATACGTTACAGCCCAAAACTGATCAGAGACACAGGGTTATACATTCCAAAGGTCTATGATGAGCTGCTAAAGATATAGAAAAACTAATAATAATTATTTGTTAATTCACAATAAATATAAATTATGGACATATTTAGTTATTCTTATAGATTACAATGTAAATGTGCATCTAATTAATACATGTATATATCGTATTGAATATGTCATTACCAGGGGCCTATTTCACAAAATTTTAACTAAGATAAGATCTGAATTATAGTTATTTGATTGGACAATATTAGATTGATTTTAGTGCTTAGCCAATCAAAATTGAAGTATCTGCTAAAATTTGGATTTTATCTTTAGTTAAAATTTCGAGAAACAGGGCCCTGTTGCGTACAGTAATAGTGTAATTGGCTGTATGTTCTCCCCTTGCACTTTAATAAAATAGGTTACTCCCATTTATTACCCCCTCAAGTTATCAGTTTATAAACTTTCAGTATGCTTTTCGTTCGTTTGTAAGATTTTAGGTCCGCTTTCACTTTGGATGATATCGCAGACAAGTCATCATGCGAAACACCTTGACACCAGTGATTGATTTCAATGTAAATGGTGTTTTTCTGATGTGCTCATTCGCTAAATACCTCTCAAGGACTATACTTTGTATGATACTTTACTTTTTAGCTCAACTCAATGTGTACATCAAAACAGCCGGGGCATTGGGGAATGCTTTATGGACAAAACGGGGCGACCAGGGTGACGTTTGGAAACAATGCTATGTGCAAGTACCTGTCGGATCCTCACCATATTCGGTAAGTTGTAAGTTGTTAATGTAAGCTTCAAGATAGATAGTGAAATATTCTCAGTATTTTTCAGCCAAGTGAAAATCTAAATGTTGTAAGTATTTCCTATTATTGGTTCAAAATTCATGGAAATAGTAATTGTATTTTAGGTTGTGTTTGAAGGAGTTAAATCTGGTAGTAATGAAGGAGATATAGCTATTGACGATGTTACATTTGTAGAGGGTGAATGTCCAGGTAATTAGTAATTCAAGTTATAAAAATACATTATATTATTCATGTGTCTGTCATGTTAGGTGGTCCGTCGGCCGGTCAGCGCCGTATGTAGGATTTCGAAAGTGGGGTGCATCAGAGTGGTGGGGCGCCATAGCCCCCACGTGAGTGATATAAGAAAGTTTGGATTAGGGCAAACGAACCCATTGGCTCGTGGACGCCCTTAAAGTTCCAATAGCATTTATTAAAGTTATATTTTTAAAATGTATTAAAATAAAGCCCTAAAATAGATTGAACCTATAAACAGTCCTACCTTGTTAAAGAATAATCCTATTAATCCTATAATTCACTATTGCCAGTTGGGAAATTGGCAAAAATATCATTTTCAACTTCAAATTCAAACGTTTGAAGATGGCCGTCCATGGAGAGGAATGGGAAAACAAGGGAGGTAATTGAGTAACTATTTCCTCAATCAGCCTTTCTAATGCCCCAAAAAATTTGCCCATGATCGTATAATAGTGAGTTGACAACCTTTTGAGCAAAAGACATAGAAATAATTATGTTTTGACTTTCTTAGAAAATATGAAATTGGAACTTTAAAACCGACCGACAGATCAGTGCCTTAACAGCATCAGCGTGTATGATTATAATTAAGTGTATTATTTTTTTAATTGAAAGATTGTCAAATTTTCTTTCTTCGGATGGGGAGAGGGCGCCATTTTACTGGGCGCCTTATTTTTCTTGGGGTGCAATGTACCCCATGCACCCCCGCTAGATACGACCCAATCTCGAAACCAAAAAATTTTTGACGAAATTTCTCTGGTGAATCGGGGTAGCCATTTTCCCGGAAGGTGACATGTAATTCCTACGCGCGAAATTTCTCGTTTATTTGCGTCATACGCCCCTGATTTTACGTGCCTGGATGACCGAATCACTTAAAAATATACCCACGCGTAGAAAAATAGATCTTTAGAAAAACTTGAATTTGTTCGTTTAGGATTCGTTTTTATGTCAGCGAGTTGACTTTGACTCAAGGATCATTTTACAACAAACGAAACGACGTTGCGACCTCTATTATAGTTTTCGAAAAATCGACCTAAAAAGATTGACCAATCAGAGGTCAGAATGGGCGGGGCTTAGGTTTGAAAAGAAATGGGAAAAATGGACGGTCTAATGCGCCAGAGGCCTTCGGCTCCGCGGCTGCCTCTGGGAACGAGATTGGATACGGCCCTGCTACCGTTACGCATTATTGTACACACAGCAGATTTAAGATGTATATGGACGGTCCGGATAAACGCTACCGTAATGGATAGCATCTGGAAAACAACTGGGGCTTTTGTCCGGAAAGTTCGCATCCACCTGCTTATCTGCCGAACTATATATATACGATAGAGTTGTCAATGGACTTGGTGGATTTGTTAATTGTTGTACCATTATGCACACATAGACAGAGGTGCATCTACTTTATTCTTGGAGAATATATCACTGCCCTAAATGGTCAACATATCCAAACACCACATACTATGGCAAACGTTTTTTACCATCCGCCGGAGCCTGGTCTTATGACGTCATATGTTGATTGTGGGTTAGGATAAGGGTTAGGATAAGGGCTGTGGCCTGCAGATTTCGTCACAGTCTCGAGATGTAGACAGGGCTAGCCCTAACCCTAACCCTGGGCCAAGCCTAACCCTTATCCTAACCCTGATCCACATATGACGTCATAAGACCAGGCTCCGGTGGATGGTAAAAAACGTTTACCACATACTATACTGACTAAAGACTAAATAATAAACTTTTAAAATTGCATTAAATGGAAGCAGAATAAATGCTCCACAACATTATCGAAGTGTACTTAGTGTTTTCGGCGAAAAACGTCGATTTAGGACTTAAAATGTCTGTTCTCAATTGGTGCTAACTGCAGACATACAGCTCAAGTTTAATATATTGTTGTACTTGGCGAGTTAAAGCTACATTTCCTTTAGTACGGATCCAGTCCGGCGCCGGTTCAGAAGCAGACATGACACACGGCATTTTGTGTTTCCTTATACGCGGTTTTTCAAGCGGGATGGCTCTCTTTTCAACATGGCACGTGTCTAAGAAATGGCGAAAATTGGAATTTCCCTACCTATTTTTAGCTTTTTGACGTGCGGGCTACCCCAACTGTGTTTCCTTATGTGCGGTATGTGTGTTTACGGACACGGTTCCGCGTGCGTCTCCGTACCGAACGCGACATGGTCCGTTTCGAAAAACCGTACCGGACGCCGCATTGAGAACCGTATCCGCACCCGCATATAAGGAAACACTCTTACTAAAATTCTATGAAAGTGTTTTTTCCGTATCCGCAACCGGGCCGGAGCCGGACCGGATCTGTACTAAAGGAAATGGAGCCTAATTCCTACCCTGGTTACGAATATAGTTTCTGCAAATTGGAATTTCCCTACCTATTTTTAGCTTTTTGCAATGCGGGCTACCCAAACTGCGTATTGTTATGTGTGTTTACGGACACGGTTCCGCGTGCGTTTCCGTACCGAACGCGACATGGTCCGTTTCGAAAAACCGTACTGGACGCCCCATAGAGAACCATATTCGCACCCGCACATAAGGAAACACTTTTACTGAAATTCTATGAAAGTGTTTTTTTCCGTATCCGCAACCGGACCGGAGCCGTACCGGATCCGCACTAAAGGAAATGCAGCTTAATTTCTACCCTGGTTCCAAATATCGTTTCTCAACCTTTCCCTTTTAACTATGTGGACGTACAATGTCTTTGTTCCGATTTTGACGAATTGGCATGTATCGTAACTTCATGGATTATGGATTATGTCCGAAAAATAACGTTTGTAGCTTGTGGACCCTCTACAAGTCACAATTTGTATTGAATTTTAAAAATCGTTTATATATGTAATCATCGTTTCACCCCAATAATGATGGCATTAGAATTTTGTGAAAATGTGACGGAACTGCGCAACAAAACGGCTGATCCTTGTACGCATATAGTATAAAAATATGTAATACTAGGGTTGCTGACCCTTTAGAGGTCACAATTTTTATCCGATTTTGATGAAACTTCAAGTTACACTATTTTTCCTCGATCGTTTTTTAAGACTTCGAATTTTGACTAATGGGTTGGATTGTTCGTACTTGGTTTTATTTTATTTGTATCTCAATGATGTCGATTCCTGTTGATAACCGCGCATATCGAAACGCAACTTCGTGGATTATGCGTGTTTTTAGCTTGTGATCCGATTTAAAAAAAAAAAAAAACGTTTAAATATATCACCGTTACACCCTAATGATGGTTGAGTTCGAATTTCAGACCGAAACTGGCTTACAAAATGACTGTTTCGTGTACGCAAATGGTGTTTTAGTATGTATTTCCAAGGCTTGTAATATTGATCGGACGGTTTGTAATATAGATCGGACGGTTTATAATATAAATCGCAAGGCTTGTAATATAGATCGGACGGTTTGTAATATTGATCGGACGGTTTGTAATATAGATCGGACGGTTTGTAATATTGATCGGACGGTTTGTAATTTAGATCGCAGGGTTTGTAATACAGATGTAATTGTGTCTAATTAATAGGTAATGATTGTGATTTTGAAAAGGATTACTGTGCCTGGACACAGTGGAAAAACGACGATTTTGATTGGGCAAGAAACATAGACGGTACACAAACAACTAGGACAGGCCCAACCGCAGATAGGACAGGAGGTACGGTCTAGTTATTTAAATTATACAAAATTTAAAATATAGTTGAAAGTACATTTGTGGGGTGAAAGAAAGAGAAATGGGGTTTAAAGTCCACTCGACACAAACTAGGTCATTTCGGGACTAACATATGGTTTAATTTTATTTCAATAATTCACTTTCGCGCAAGGGTCTTTATCAGGGGGAGGAAACCGGAGGACCCGGAGAAAACCCACGAGGTTGGTCAGGCGATTCTACTCCTTGTCACGCACAATCGGGGGTTCGAAACCGCGCCAGTTGACTCAATGAGAGGCTTTATGATGCAGCACGCGCGTGCCAACTATTCGACCATCAACCCCCCTTGTGGGATGAACTGTGATACAACTTTATATAAAAGCATAGTTAAAGGTCCGATAAGGTTACAATGTTATGGGGCCACGGTGACTCAGTGAGTACAAACGTTAGTTCGCTAACCCGAGTGTCCCGTGGTCGATCCAAGCGTTTGCCTACGAGAAAGTTTGTCGGTATTTTCCGGCGGGGGTCCTCCTTGTCAGTGGTGCAGGACAGAGGACCTGTCAAGGAACAACGTATAGTCGTTCGGATAGGCCGAAAAACCGAGATCCGCTCTTCATTAGCCCGGTTAGGGTAGACCAAACAGAAGAACTTTAAACCCCATTTCATTTTCATTTTTGTTATACGCCAACAATTTTATGTGAGCGTATATTGTCGCCGCCTCTGTCCGTCCGTCCGCCCGTTATTATTTTGTTTTTGGACACTCTACATGTCATAATTTTTATCTGATTTCAACGAAACTTGAAATATAGCTGTATCAGACTGTAATTTTATGGATTATAGCCCCTACTTGTAAGAAAAATCAAATCTTTAGCTTGTGGTCACTGTAGAGGTCACACCCAGATTTCATGAAACATGCAATGTTATTTTTATAAACCAAAGATTTCGTTTTCTTTCGATTATGGCCCCTGATTGTACGACAAATCGCATTTTTGAGCTTGCTGTACCTCTAGAGCTCGCCATTTTCATCAAATTTAAAAATAAAAAGTTTCAATATATCACCCCTACACCATATTGATGGTTGAATTCAAATGTAAAAATCGGAACAAAGCTGCCGAACGCAAATAGTGGAAAAGTATGTCATTTCAACGTTGGGGACTCTCCAGAGGTCACAACTTTATTCCGATTTTTAAAAAAGATACGTTTACATTTATCACCGTTACACCACAGTGACGGAGGAACTCGAATTTCGTGAAAATCGGACAGAAATTGTCGGACAAAATCGTCGCTCCCCGTATACAAATAGGTTGTGGACCCTCTAGAGCATTTCATTTTTTTAACCGATTTCAACGAAACTTAAAATATATGTTTATATGCCAAAGATCATGCTTTCTTTCGATACTTCCTCGATTATGGCCCCTGATTGTACGTAAAATCGCTTTTTTTGCCTTGTTTTCTGTCCATCTCTTGCAAAATGTGGGCGTATATAATTATCTGATTAGTATCCTGATTACACCAAGGACAGTAACACACAAACTACTTTTGTGAAATTCTTATTATGGTTGATAATCGGTACGTGAATACTATTATGTACAGATAGATAGGCCCACGGACGAACGGGCTAATTTTGTAGTGGATTCACTACAGATAAGCACGCGCACGTGAATACGCATATTGATAAACATGTTCGACCATATTACACAAGGGGGTATACAACTGATTAAGCGATATATATTTTTCAGAAAAGGGAAAATTGAAAGGATTTTTGAATAATTCTTTTTCAGGTGGATCCTATATGTATCTGGAAGGATCATTTCCAAGGACTGAGAATGAGACAGCGTACCTGGAGAGTAAAGAGCTTATGCCAACTACACCATTGTGTTTATCGTTCTGGTATCATATGAATGGACGTGACATAGGTATAGAAAACAAAATCACTTTTTAATTAATTCTGTGAATCTGTGCAGGTTTATGTCACGATTGACCGATTGTTAAAATCCAATACCCAGTCCTTATGATATTTTGGGTTATGGGATGATGGTGACAGGATACTATTAAAGATACATTATGGGAGATTAGATAACCAGTTGGCAGTTCTTGCTATAAAAGTTAAAAACGAGATAATGTAAAGGCAATTTGCTGAAAATTTCAGTCAGATTGATCCACTATGAACCGAGAATTAAGCGAATGAAAGTTCCGCCTAGCCTCGACCATCATTACTAAAGTCGGTAAAACAAAATCATAGTCTCGATTATCCAATTAATCATTAAATCGTGACGGAAAAATATCCATCAAATCGGATCATAATCCAACAAATATCGCAGACTAGCGTTGACATCGAGAGTTGATTATGGTCTGGCTAAGTTAATGAATGTCTAATTAATAGTTTATATAACATTTCAGGCCCAAAGAAAGACGTGCAATAGCCACATGTGGCTCTTGCATAATGCATGTTTAATAAGTTGTGTAACACAGTCTGCCGCGTTAATATTATGTATTCTGTATCCGTATTTTTAACTCAGAAAGACGTGCAATAGGCATGTTTAGCTCTTGCATCATGCATTTTTAATATGTTGTGTAACACAGTCTGCCACATTAATATTATGTATTCTGTATCTGTATTCGCCGTATTCGAATCCTAACAATATAGAGTTTCTGCTCACTTCCATAAGTGATTCCAACAATTGATGTTCTCAGGTTCTCTCATTTTGTACAAGAAGACAAGGGAATTAGAAAAATTATGGATAACAACAGGAGATAAAGGTGACTTTTGGAGACAAGGCTATGTAGATCTTCCACAAGGAGCTAGATATACGGTAAGCTTTTAGAACATATCCCCGGATGTACGTAACAAGGAGTAGGGTCGCCTGTCCAACCTCGTGGGTTTCCTCCGAGTACTCCGATTTCCTCCCACTGCTAATGACCCCTACGCGCAAGCGAATTATTGAAATAAAAATTTAAAAAAAAACATACGTTAGTCCCGAAATTACCTGGTTTGTGTCGAGGGGACGTTAAACACCATTTCTCTCTCTTCTCTTTCTCTCTAGAACATATACGTAAGTTTCCAGCTTTTATTGAGTTCGTTCATTTAGAGCACCATCTTTATTAGCCCAGTCGGAGCAGGACAGTAGGACGTTAAACCCCATTTCATTTAAGCTGCATTTCCTTTAGTACGGATCCGGTACGGCTCCGGTCCGGTTGCGGATACGAAAAAAACCCACTTTCATAGAATTTTAGTAAGAGTGTTTCCTTATGTGCGGGTGCGAATACGGTTCTCTATGCGGCGTCCGGTACGGTTTTTCGAAACGGACCATGTCGCGTTCGGTACGGAAACGCATGCGGAACCGTGTCCGTAAACACACATAACGCACGTAAGGAAACGCAGTTTGGGTAACCCGCACGGCAAAAAGCTAAAAATAGGTAGGGAAATTCCAATTTTCGCCATTTCTTAGTCATGTGCCATGATGAACAGAGAGCCCTTTCGCTTGAAAAACCGCATATAAGGATACACAACCTGCCGTGTGTCATGTCTGCTCCCTAACCGGCATGGACCCGTACTAAAGGAAATGCAACTTTAGAGCAATTGGATGTTTATGCAACATTATTTCCTTAAACAATCTGTTTTTAATTGTGTATATGAATATTTGTATTTGATAAATTGACCCATAATTAGCAATGTTTAGCGCAATATAGCCCGGTTGGAACTGAATGGCCATAAAATTTCACTAATTCGTTCATTTATTTGTCAGCCATGTAAACTTCTCTAATGTGAAATTTGTTTAAATTTTCATATTATTGTCGTGTTCAAAACTTTAAAGTTTTTAGATTGATAGAAATATAAAATTGTGTTTTAGATTGTAATTCAAGGAATTCGAGGATCTGGAGCTAGATCAGATATAGCTATAGATGATATTACATTTGACGACGGAGAATGCCCAGGTGATTATTCATTAAAATCCGATTTGTCAATTCGTGTTCTTAATATTTCTTATTTTATACTTTACCGGACCCATAATTTTGTTATTAATTCATGAAAATTAAAATATGTCTAATTCCCTTCCATGAAGCTGCCGATGTGAGTAGCTGAAGATTGTGTTACACGTTTGGACCACAATCGTCTGTTCTCTTCAAGGGGTGTTTGACACAAAGAAACGTTGCATTAGATTATATTTATTATTTCAATTAGGCCCTATTTTATATGTTTGGATTATGCTGAACAGGCTTATTATTTCGTGTAATATCGTGTTATTATACTCTTTCTCTTAAGACAATGTTGGTATTCTTTCTTCAAGAAACAAACTTCATAATAAAATCCCAAGAAAACAGTAAATACTTTTTGGAATTTTATGCGCTATTGATGATGTACACAGAATTGTATTTTCTATTTTTCAGCATCGCTATTCTGATTCTTTTTATATGTGAACATATAACTTCGCTACTATGCTTATTATATATGGAGAAATCCCTTCACTATTCGGGATGTTATTATTATTATATGGAGGAATCCCTTCACTATTTGGGTTATTATTATTATTATATGGAGAAATGCCTTTGTTATTGAGGTGTTTTATTATTATATGGAGGAATCCCCTCACTATTTGTGTTATTATTATTATTATAAATATTATTATATGGAGCAATCTCTTCGCTAGTTGTGTTATTATTGTTATTATATGGATGAATCCCTTCTTTATTGGGGCTGTTTTTATTACTATATGGAGGCATCCCCTCACTATTTAGGTTATTATTATTATTATATGGAAAATACCTTCGCTATTTGGGTTATTTTTATTATTATTATATGAGGAATCCCTTCACTATTGGGGTTATTTTTATTATTATATGGGGGAATCCCTTCGCTATTTGGGTTATTATTATTATATTGGGAAACCCCTTTCCTATGTGGTTGTGTTTGGGTTATCAATATAAGGAGATGTCAATTCGTTGTTTGAGTTATTATAATATATAAAGATATCACTTTGTTATTTGGTTTATTATTATTGTTGTAATATTGAGGAATCCCTTTGCTATTTGGGTTATTGTTTCGCTATTTGAGGTTATTATTATTATACGGACGAGTCACTTCTCTATTTGAAGTTATTATTATTATATGGACAAGTCACTTCTATATTTGGGGTTATTATTGTGACTGCCTACCCAAAACGTCATGGCTAATATCCCATCTATGGTCTAAGTCCGCATACATAATAAACCGAAATTGTCCTATCTGCCAAACTCACTTCAATTTCGATAATTCGATATAAAAGGATTGCATAGAAATGTTCAAATTGTAAGTAGAATTAAGACACGAAATATTTCAAAAGGTAAATCCTACTGGAAACTATACGATAGGAACCAAAATAACGATTGGCATGTCGTGTCGTCACCTCCGTTATGCAGTCTGATCTACATTGATGAGTGACACAATAAGCTTCCATTTTGTCATTTCCTGATGTCAAAGAGGAGAATCGAGTTAATTGTTCAAGAGATATACATGTATTTTGGGCTTTGGTTCGAATATTTTTTTTGTACAATGGATTATATTCAATGAAGACGTTTGTTTATACTGGACAATATTAGTATTTTATCAGACAGTAGTGTACGTAGGCTAAGAATATCGCAAAGTAGAACACTTGCTTATAAAAGTGTAACAAGAATGAAACAGTCATGAAATAGAAATAATACAGGTTTTAAAACTCTATTCTGCTCACACAACGATCCCCAGCCTGGTTCCTGATTTAATAAATCGTTGAGTATTTCTACTAATGGACAATATTAATAGATTGCTATTCAAGATTCGGTTATATTTAATACAAGACATGATAAAAAGTGTCTTGTTACTTCGTTGTTGTTTTGTAAGTGCTTCCTTGTAAAAGTCTATGTATATCTTTTGCTAATAAGAGAATATTTGTATCTCACAAAATATTCCTTGTTATTATTGACTCTAGTCGCAGACCAATAAAAGTGTGCCACCAGAACAATTCAAATGTCACCGGAACAATTCAACAAGTGCCATCAGGACAATTCAAGTGCCACCGGGACAAGTCAAGTGCCACCAGAACAATTCAATTGCCCATTTTTACCTGTGTTAAACGAAAACATGATTTTCATTAACCCTGACAATGAGAGAGAGAGAGAGAGAGAGAGAGAGAGAGAGAGAGAGAAATGGGGTTTAACGTCCACTCAACACAAACTAGGTCATTTCGGGACTAACATATGGTTCAATTTTATTCAATAATTCGCTTGCGCGTAGAGGTCTTTAGCAGTGGGAGGAAACCGGAGTGCCGGGAGGAAACCCACGAGGTTGAGAAGGAGCCCTATCTCCATGCCACATACGCCCACACCAGGGCTCGAAACCACAGCCGCAAGCCAGAGGTGAGCGGCCATCTAGAGGACGAAGCGCGGCACTCTAGACCACTAGGCCATCCCAACCCCCGACAATGAGAAGAACACAATGTGCGCTGTTGATAGTCATGTCAAGAGTCTAAGTTAGCCTTCAATCATGGGGCAAATATCGATCTGTAAAAATACAAGATGTAAGTTAACAGAAGTTAACATAGTCTGTCCCGTGACGTGAAATGAATTAAAGCGGAGTTGACATACGCCATACAGTGTGTTAAGGGGAGAATTTTGCCCGGGCAGTGACATCATGGCGTATGAATTCCAACTATGAAGGGTTTTTTTCGTGCCCGCCAATGTTGTTATGGGACCTCGGTTTTTTAACCAATCCAAACGTCTAACGTTGCCTCTTGCCAGGCCCTGTACCACTGACTAGGGTAACCACGCCGGTAAATCTCGATGAATTTTTTGTAGTGCAAAAGGGTCAAACATAACCATGCCAATGTGCCCACTGAAGTGAGGTGGTCTCGACACGGCGCCAGGCACGGTACGATTAAATTTTCGTAGTGTAAACACTATCTGGTCTAAGAACGATTCTCAGTGCGGATTACCGCGCATGTGCCAAATGAACCATTACGTTTTTCTTGCTAAATTTGACCGTTCTGAATTGCACTGAGAATAAAATAAAACCAAGTACGAACAATCCAAACCATTAGACAAAATTCGCAGTCCTAAAAAAACGGTATAGGCAAAATAGTGTAATCAGCAAATGGACTGTTCATTGTCTACAGAATTCACGACAAACAGTGGTGATGGGTGTGTCCGGAATAGCGGGCATACCCAGCCTGGCGCCACACCCGCCATAGGTGCATTCCGAACTATTAGACGAAATCTCGGTAAAATAGCTCGATTGGCCAATGGCATATCCGTATGCAAAATGCACTGGAAAAAAAAATCTAGAATAAAACGAATGGAACGGTGCATTTAAATGAAATGAAATAGGGTTTAACATCCCACTGTTCTGCTCAGCCTTGATTTCCAACTGCTAAGGGATCTTTTACGTGCACATCTTGTCAGGTCATCTGTCCTGCACCACTGACAAGGGGAACGGAGTAGACGATGCCTGTTTGAGACTAACAAATGGTACATTACCTATACGGTGCTACGGTTGTGACTTACGTTGACTGCAATATTCCGCCTTCCGTTTCGAATTGCAACGGCCAAGTTTTGTTGGACCTTGAATATTTGTGTGTGATTTTTCTTACCAAAATCTATGCTCTATCGCATGAGAACCGATCTAATACGTTGTCAAGGGAGATGACTGCTGCACAAAAAGTAAAGACTATTCACTGGAATTAAATGTTCGCTATTGCAAGATATATATTTTGTTTAAATATAAAAATGCCAGACCATAATTGTAAATAATTAGATTTGTTTACGACGTCGTTTGATATAGAATTGTATATTATAAATTAAAATTGATTTGCTGTCAGTGTTCCTGTATCAATTGTTAACTTGAATCATATTTATAAATAAACATGTTTCAATTTAGTCTGATTTCTCTTTCCAGTTAGGTTAGCTTTGCGCAGTGGCGGTACCATAGCCAGTGAGGAATTTCCGAGGCGTGGTTATTGCTAGTTGAAAACTATACCCAATACCCCGCGCTGACGACCTGCAGGTCGGCTCGGCATGCGCAATTTTTGCTGGCTTCTACGGGAGCTTATTACACAATACGTAAAAAGAAAGGCATATCCAGGTATCTGTTTGTCGATTGAGCAATGTAGAATTCGCCTGTTTACACCTCGTTACCTTTGATCTTACCCGCGTATAACCCTGATTCTTGAAGCAATGGCCCGAGAAATCCCTCTCTGGCCACTGCTGGAATAGCGTCTGTTTCTTGAACTTATGCGGGAGTTTGCTTATTCTTTCCGTTCAATGAAAGCTATCACTTAAGTACAGCAACATGACAGTCCTTCGATTAATCTGGGTCTTCCCTAAAACTTTGGACAGTGATTAAAGGTATTAAAAACGGTGAAAGTACGTTGTTTCCAAACAGTATTGTTTAAATTTCATTCGACTAGATAGCCTCGTTTGTTACTCATTTAGTTTTACTGCAGTATTCTGCTCTGCACGGGTTAATTAGGCATAATAAAATCGTGAGTCATGATGTAACGTTATGTAAACATATTTGGTCCAATATTGGCAGCTAGTGATTGGTTGGTAGACGGACTACTGACCAATCAAAATTTAAAACAACAATATCAATCTCATAATAGCAGTGTGTAGTAGGATTACCTCTAATCAAACGAAACGCTGCGCGGAGTATGCGTATAACCCCTGATTCTAGTATTTCCAGTGACGAACCTCAATTATTCTTGATAAGTATGACGTTAAATTCCATTTCATTTCATTTCAATGATTCTTGTATTTGCAAATCACTTGTCCCAAGGTGACAATTATAAATAACAAAGGATTCGTAAATACTGAAATTTTTCACAGTTTAAAGGGACAATCCCGATAAGAACAGAGTCTCAAAAATTAAAGTCCGAGTATTTATAAAATTTATGGACCAAAATATAGTGGCATGGTGTATTTACCTTGTCTAAAAATTTCACCTCAAAATATTGAGTCGTTTGGACGTGAACGTCAACACTGCTTATCCGGACACGTAACCCTTTTAAGATTTCGGGTCAATTTTTTCATTGGGTGACATGATAATCGATTAATGTTTCTTGAGAGGTCTATACAGTGAATGGCCCATGCCCTGTGCTTGATAACAAAAGGTAAATTTCACCTACAAATTATTTTTATAGAAAAAAGTCTTGTTTTATCCAGATACTGTATAATAAAACGTTCTCCATTTCCAGATGAAGACTGTCAGGTTTAAGCGTATCACAAATATTGGGTTAGTAGGTGGGCCTTAGGTTATGGATTTTAAAGGATTTTAACACAAAATTAAGCAGTTCTATTCCCCAAAAAGTTATCGGGATTGGCACTTTAATAATAAAATATCTTGATACAAACAATACAAAAACTTAACAAAGATAAGAACAGAATATCTTTAATAATAAAATATAAATCTATTAATACACAAACTTAACAAACATAGGATTTTCAAATAATAACAAACAAAATCAACAAATAAATAATATCTATTAAATAATATTGTTTGTGTTCTATTGATAAGGCTTTCAAACATTATAAATGGTCTTAGAATATCCACCAGGGTCTAAAGTCATAGTTAAATAGTTTGAACATACTATTGATTCACCGAAATATTCAGCTTCTTTGTATTCACTAGAATGTGGCGATACGTCACATTCCATTGCACATAATTTTGTTGTGCATAATACTATTGTTTCCAACTAATGGTGTGTGTTTGTATTCAGCAAGGCCTCCAAACATTACTGTTATTGTTCATAATAATGTTATTATTTAAACAACTGTTATTAATAGAAAGAGGGAGAGAGAGACAAATGGTCTGTAACGTCCACTCGAAACAAACTAGGTCATTTCGGGACTAACATATGGTTTAATTTTATTTCAATAATTCGCTTGCGCGTAGGGGTCTTTAGCAGTGAGAGGAAACCGGAGTGCCCGGAGGAAATCCACGAGGTTAAGAAGTCGCCCCTGCCTTCATGCCACATACGCTCACACCAGCGATCGAAACCACAGAGGTTACCGGCCAGGTCGAAGCGCGGCACTCTAGACCACTAGGACCCTTCCAACCCCCTGTTATTAATATAGTCTACTGTTGTTTGTATTCACCAAGGTCTCCAAACACTACTGTCATTGTTGATATTATTATTACTAATACAACTGTTATTGTTATTATTAGAGTCTACAGTTTTAATATTCTGTCTATAATTGTGTCTATCTAACGGTACTGCTAATGATGGGTTGTATCTAATGTAATTCTGGTTTTCAAGTCTCGGTGAATATTGTCCATTTATATTTGTTGATATTCCAGGATAATGAAGATATTTTATATTACTATCATACTGTGTTGATTGGATATTTCTAGACACGTGTTGAATCAGAGCATATTTCACATTGCCCGACACTTCCGTTACTCCAGCTAAAAATGACGTCATTTCCTGGAAACATCGAGTAAATCCTGTCTGATATTTGATTTGATCTTCTCTTGGAGCACTTTGGCATGTATACTTAGTTTTCTTGGTGAATTCTACTGCAGATTCCAGAATTTCAGCCTTTTCCATTTTATTGTCATCAAGTTCCTAAAAGATCAGAAGAAACAATTCATCAGATTTGGTAAACAAATGCATCCAATGTTTAAAAAACCCACAAGTTAAGTTAGAATGCTGATATAGTAAATTTATATTTCTGAAGTAAAGATTATAACAACTTACCGTCTGATAAGAAACTGAATCTTCACAAATCAGTTTTTTAATCTGCTTCAAACATTCGTTGATTCGGTTTCGTCTTTTCTTTTCAGCTAATAATTTTCGTCCCTTTCTAAACGAAGTATAAGAACGAGATTCCATGATTAAAGTTTAAACAGGTAGATGCGTTCAGGTAAAATGTTTCAAGTATAACTGATACATTATTTAGAAATCAAATGTTTTATACCATTCCTTCACATAACTGTAAACAATAATACCACGTGACTACTCGACGCCATTGAAGCATGCCGTTACAATCAGCCAATCAGTGACGTTGATAGTGTATCGGCACGCGAGTAGATTAGGCGCGAGACAGATGTTAGGATCATCCTAATTGTCTGGCACAATCCACCAGACGAGATTAATGGAGAAAGTTGGCGTGACACTTGGCGTGTGTAGAAGATATGACATCAAGTAGATATTATAACGGTAGTGATAAAGTTGATAACAAGACAGCTAGTAAATTTATATTATCAAGAAACAGGTGCACATACATATTCAAACTAGTTTAATGCCCGGCATTTATAATGTTGATTAAAAGACAGATTGTTAGCAAACATACTATTACCAAGAAAGCGCGTCCCCAATTCGCTTATATTTCCAGGTGGGAATATTTTGAAGCCCCTTTTCTAAAAAGATATTTTAAAACAAGACATCACATAATAAATATACCAATTCTATCTACGTTAGTGTAATTCACAGGCAGAACCCCGAAACAAACGCAACAAGTTGTTAATCTCCATAACTGTATATTTCTGAATTTACATCAATGATTTGATGTCCCAGTCGGACATTTGCTTAGGTTTTCTTCAAAGATTTTGGTAAACCAAGGTGCACCTTAACAAAAACTTAAATTTAAAATATTCGTTGGGTTAGAGTACTGTGTACCTGAACGAGACCGGTATGTAGACCTGGGAATGGTACTTGACAACTACTAAAGGAAATCTTATTTAAAGTATGGTGTATAAATAAACAGTAATTGTATGTTTAGTTATCCATCTGTTGAAGTGTTGAATATTGAAGGCTCGTTTGTGTGGATATCTATTGAGGGGTTATAGACGATATCTATTGGAGGTTAGATTGGGTGGGTATCTATTGAGGGGTTATAGACGATATCTATTGGTATCATTAACTGTTAGATTGATATAATTAAGAGAATATGACACTTGAATTAGATTAAGAAGATTTAAACGAGGTTAGATTTAGACACCTAGACTATAATATTGATGTAAGATTTGATTAATTAGTCCACAGATCTAATTAACCCTCAAGATATTTAACAGTTTGGAGTATTTATCATTACAATGTTTAGGAGAGTTGAGCTTGGTACGCGACATACCCAGTTTCTCTAGTTACGTACCTATGTGGTTATCTGTATTTTTAATGAACCTACATAACATTGTACATATAAGAAATATCATATACATTTTTGTTACATAAAACCTGCTTAAATATCAAACAAACAGCTTAAATTCCACTAGCTTCATTCATAACTACATTCCTTTACGTCGCGCTGTCTACAGTAACCAACCAGAAACCGTTTCATATAAATACAGTGATTTGATTGGTCGTGTAACCGGTGTACAGCAAAATATTGTTTGCTTCGAAGTGAAACTTTTACTGTTATTAGCGTGACACTTGGCGTTAGTAGCCATCTTGACACCTGACTGGAGATAAAACATTCCTATAGTCATATAATTATTTAACTTCAAATAATATCAGATATTGTAAGTTTGTTTGGTGTATATTGAACAACAGCGTGACAAAGACCAGGCGCGATTGATTCATATTCAATGGTAATTGAACTTGAACAATTTGTCGTTCTTTTGGAGGAAAAATATCAAATTGTATCTATACTGAGCGCCATAGAAAACGCATCACTTAGTTTTTCGTATAACAAAATGATCCCGTAAACATATCTTATTTATTTTGCTTCTTATTGTGAAGTTTAAAAAAAAACATGTTAGTCCCGAAATGACCTAGTTTGTGTTGAGTGGACGTTAAACCCCATCTCCCTCTCTCTCTTTATTCTCATAGTAGACAGTCCTTTGTGTTTGCTGCATTGTGGTTTTATCTTCGTTTTAAATACTTTTTCAAGGGAAATAATTACATGTACTGCAGAAAACGTGAAGATTAAAACATTTGAATTAATTGTTCAATATTTAAAGATGTACATAGTTTTTAATATAATGTGCCATAATTGTAAATTATTATATCTGTTCACGACGTCGTTTAATGTTGGGTGTTAAATTATAAAATAAAATTGATTTGGTGTAAATATTCCTGGATAAATTGTTAACTTGAATCATATTTATAAATAAACTTCTTTCAATTGTATCCGATATCCAACTCTTTTTCGTCAGCTTTGCGCAGTGGCGGTACCATAGCCAGTGAGGAATTTCCGAGGCGTGGTTATTGCTAGTTGAAAACTATACCCAATACCCCGCGCTGACGACCTGCAGGTCGGCATGCGCAATTTTTGTCGGCTTCTACGGGAGCTAATTGCACAATCTAAAAGAGTAAATAGAAACGCAAGATCAAGGGACGCCCAGTTGTTTGTTTCCGATTGTAAAGATATAATTCGCTTCTTGATTAAAATTAATGTATTCTCGCGATTTTACTGCTTGATAAAACTCAGCATTTGGATGTATTGAGTGTCATTTTGGGATTGGACACAATACAAACACTACACAATTTGTATGGGAAAAAAACCAATCGCTGATTTGTACACACACACAGCACGTCGTGTTGACAAGTGCACTCTTACCAAGCTTGGAAACACACATCTTTTTTCTTCTTCATTTGTATTCCAGGAATCCCCTTTCCATTGCTGCAGTCCAGTATCAAAACAATGCATACCCCGCTTATAACGGCTAGATCTATTTGTTAAGTTTCGTCACGGTCGCTGAGATGTATATAAAGTTAGGACACATGATTGTTGGCGTGAATGTATGTTAGGGTTGGGGGAAGGGTCGGGATTAGTGTTAACCACGTATAACTCTGTAGTATTTCTTGATTCTAGTATTTCCAGTGACGAAGCTCAATGGTTCTTGATAGTTAGGACGTTAAACCCCATTTCATTTCATTTCAATGATTATTGTATATGCAAATGATTTGTCCCAAGGTGACGACTATAAATAACAAAATATTCAAAATACTTAAAGTTATCACAGTTTAATAATCTTGATAGAAACAATACAAAAACTTAACAAAGATAAGAATTTCAATTAATAACAATCAAAATCAACAAATAAATAATATCTATAAAATAATATTGTTTGTGTTATATTGACCAAGGTTTTCCAAACATTATAATGGGTCCTAGAATATCTACCAGGGTCTAAAGTCATAGTTAAATAGTTGGAATATACTATTTATTCACCACAGATATATTCATCTTTTTTTTATTCATGTCACATTATTTTGTTGTTCATTATATTATTCTTTCCAACAAATGTGGTCTGTTTGTAATCACCAAGGTCTCCAAACACTACTGTTATTGTTCATATTATTATTACTAATAAAACTGTTATTGTTATTATTAGAGTCTATTGTTGTTTCAGTTTTAATATTCTGTCTATAATTGTGTCTATCTAATGGCACTGCTAATGAAGGGTTGTATCTAATGTAATTCTGGTTTTCGCTCCTCCGTGAATATTGTCCATTTATATTTGTTGATATTCCAGGATAAAGAAGATAATTTTTATGACTGTAAAACTTTGTTGATTGGGTATTTCTAGACACGTGTTGAATCAGAGCATATTTCACATTGTCCGACACTTCCGTTACTCCACCTAAAAATGACGTCATTTCCTGGAAACACCGAGCGAATCCCCTCTGATATGTGATTTGATCTTCTCTTGGACAACTTGGAGATGAATATTTCTTTTTCTTAATAAATTCAACTGCAGATTCCAGAATTTCCGATTTTTCCATTTTATTGGTATCTTGATCCTATAAAATTAAAAGAACAGTTTCGTAAGATTTGCGACACAAATAAAAACTCTTCTGTTAATAGCTCTAATTTAATTTTAAAATGTTGATAAGGCACATTTATATCTCATGTACACATTATCATCTGACCGTTTAATTAAAAAAACTTTTTCCCAAATAAATCAACTCATGATTTAGAAGGTTTATATTTGAGCACTGTTTTAAATGAATTTATGATGCTGATATAGTAATTGTATATCTGAAGTAAATATCATATTAACTTACCGTTTGATAAGAAACTGAATCTTCACAAATCAGTTCTTTAATCTGGTTCAAACATTCGTTGATTCGGTTTCGTCTTTTCTTTTCAGCTAATAATTTTCGTCCTTTTCTAAAAGAAGTATGCGACTGAAATTCCATGATTAAAGTCTAAACAGGTACATGTGTTCAGATAGAATGTTTCAAGTTTAACTGATAAATTATTTAGAAATCAAATATTTATACCATTCCTTCACATAACTGTAAACAATAATACCACGTGACTACCCGACGCCATTGAAGCATGCCGTTACAATCAGCCAATCAGCGACGTTGATAGTGTATCGGCACGCGAGTAGATTAAGCGCGAGACAGATGTTAGGATCATCCTAATTGTCTGGCACAATCCACCAGACGAGATTAATGGAGAAATTTGGCGTGACACTTGGCGTGTGTAGAAGATATGACATCAAGTATTATAACGGTTTTATTAGAAGACAGACTGCTAGTAAACTTAATATTATCAAGAAACAGGTGCGAGTATATATTGATACTAGTTACATGCCAGGTATTTATAATGTTGATTTAAAGAAAGACAGACTGTTAGTAAATATTATACGTGTATTACCAAGAAACGCGTTCTCAATTTGATGGTATTTCCAGGTGGGCGTATATAGAAATATATGATTAAAAAAGAAGATTTAAAAATAATAAATATACCAAATTCATTCTGTTAATCTAATTCATAGGCAGATGCCAGAAAAAAACGCAATTTGTGTATAATATCCATAACTGTCTATTTCTGAATTTGCATCAATGATTTGATGTTCTAGTCGGACATTTGTTTAGGTTTTCTGTAAAGATATGTTGTGAACCAAGACCCACCTTAATAAAAATAAAACCTTTAATTCAAAAGTCTTTGGGTTAGAGTACTATGTACTTGATAAAGTTTATTGGCATAAGACTTCGGAAATGGTATTTGTTTTAACTACTAATTAAGGAATCCCATTTGAAACGTGGTTCGGAAATAGACCGTAATTGTATGTTTAGTTATCCATCTGTTGAGGTGTTACATATTGAAGGTTAGATTGGGAGGATATCTATTGAGGAGTTATAGACAATATCTATTGGTATCATTAACTGTTAGATTGATAAAATTAAAGAGAATGTGACACTTGAATTAGATTAGATTAAGTAGATTTAGACACCTAGACTATAATATTGATGGAAGATTTGATTAATTAGTCCACAGATCTTATTAACACTGACGATATTTAACAGTTTGGAGAATTTATTAGTACAATGTTTTTCCATAGTTGATCTCACGCGGTATAACAAGTTTCCCTAGTACTTACCAATGTTATAATAATGGTATGGTAGGGTACGTGGTCGCAACGATGGATTAAATGGTCAATGTACCTACAATCAGAGATTTATAAAAATTTAACTATTGTAGAATGTTCAACATTTGTCCATAACGATCATCATGGTATACAAATTTAGTTTATGGTAAAGATATACACACAAGTCAAGGTCTTAATGTCTAGATATGGCAGTAGTGATTTACAGATTGTGAGGCTTGGTTGATAAAATAACTCTATTTCGTCCAAGGACTACTAAAAGGAAACTTTCGACCAATCTATATCTCGATACACGGGGAAACTGGTTTTTAAGTAAAAGAAATGCAAGTGATCGAGACTTATATTATGTACAACATACCAGGATCTCGGCTTTACAATTGTGGAGATTCTGAAAGGCGTTCAGTTGTCCGCGGTTGCAAAATAATAGATATCGGTGGACTAATGAACCAAACCCTAACCCTAACAATAGATATCGTTGGACTAATGAACCAGCGGACTAATGAGCATTCCGCGAGATTTCAGATTCGGGGAGTGGGGTGGGCATGCCTACAAAACGGAAGCTCATTGTAGCGATATCTAGATAATGAGCGAAATGGTTTGTACGTAAGTGAGATGAATGTGACACAGCTGAGCATGATGTCCCCAACAAAAGATATATCTACATTCTAATCTTAGAATCTATTAAATTATGACACTTGGCGTTCGCCGATTAGGTGTGTACTGGCGCATGATCGAGTGTAACAGTATTTCTTTGAAATTGTAATCAATCTGTCTATTATAACTTGAAACAGGTGAATCGTTATCTTTTGTATTCTTGTCATTCTTGCTTTAGTCCTATTTATGGATGCTAGCCAATCACATTGAGGTTTACATTAATAGAGCGATCTGATTGGTCGGTAGACAGGTGTATAGGTACATATTGTCGTCTGCTACAGTAATGGGTGAACGTTATTTTAGTTGGCATGACATACGTTACTGTATTTAACCAGCTTTCAGAGAAGGGAATATATTGAGGTCATCATGATGGTTAGTTCTGGAATTGTGTCTTCCATAGACATATATTGACACTGGATACTGAATAATAAATAAATTAATACCATAGTCTAATTCACATACCCCCTCCCCTTCCCCTGAATTTCAAGTCGTTTCTGGAGGTTTTCAAATTTGTAGTCGTAACTGAATAAACATTGACAACAGTGTAAAAGATTCTGGCTTTCGACAAGTATCATCCCATCGATATCGTTGTGCTTGGTAACTATAAGAGGATACTTGTTGAAACGTCTTGTTTTCAGTACACTAAGAAGTTGGTTTCATGACATCAACCCAAGAAAAGATTACATGTACATCCGTATCTCACAACCTATTAAACTGTGTATATCCCTTTGTAATGGCTCAAAGTTTTGAGTCAGGACATTTTTTTATGGTTGTGCAACTGCGGTGAAAAAATGGGGGAGGGGCTCTCCTCCTCTAAACGATAGTTTTGACTTATCTTGAGGGAGATCTCACTACTTGCGACCTTGACCTATCAATTATACCTCTGACAATGCTAGCTTCACTAAGGGGGGGGGGGCTAAACAGATCGTATTTTGGTCTTTAAATTAATATCCTGTTTTGAGTGAATTTATTCCTCAATAGACGTAGGATTGATAACTTCCTGACATTTGAAATGAGACAATAGCGTGTAAACCCCGTTAACGTTTACATACTTTACCATCATGAGACACAATATTATGCAAGGAAAGTAGCAGAATTTGATATGTATGGTAAATTATGGACATAGAAATATCAAGTTAGTAATATTAATATCTGTGTGTTGTTAAAGTTCCTCTCCACCGCTTGAGAACAAATCTGTTCTC
Organism: Patella caerulea; assembly: GCA_036850965.1. Classification (NCBI taxonomy): domain Eukaryota; kingdom Metazoa; phylum Mollusca; class Gastropoda; family Patellidae; genus Patella; species Patella caerulea. Next base: position 72,228,700 of record JAZGQO010000010.1, on the reverse strand, counting down.
GTACCAGGTAGTTCTTTGTGATTGCTGCATTGTTGGGGTGGTGGTGGTTGTGGTGGTGGTGCACTCAGCAATCCTCGACAGATTCCGGAATCCTACATCTAGTCTCGGCTGTTTGACGAATTCCGCCATATTGGAACTACTTTAAAGGTCCCGGATGAAACATGGCTGCGCCTGTGGTGTCTTGTTTGTATGCAATAGTGTTACGTTTTTTTGTTAAAGTAAACCGGTAGCCGCATCGCAAATGTATGAGCGTAGGTACATATCACTTACTGTCATACAGCCGAGACTAGATGTAGGTCCGGAATCTGTCGAGGATTGCCGAGTGGTGGTGGCGGTATCTACGTCTTAAATACGTTTTCAAGGGAGCTAACTACTGCAGAAAACGTGAAGATTATTCATTTGAATTACTTGTTCAATATTACAAGATACGTACATATTTCCTGAAATATAAAATGCCACACCACAATTTTCAATTATTAGATTTGTTTACGACGTCGTTTGATATTGAATAGCGTATCATCAAATAATATTAATTTGATGTCAGTTTTCCTGTATAAATTGTTAACTTGAATCGTATTTATATATGGACTTGTTTTATGTGAGTCTGATTTCTTTCCAGTTAGGTCAGCTTTGCGCAGTGGCGGTACCATAGCCAGTGAGGAATTTCCGAGGCGTGGTTATTGCTAGTTGAAAACTATACCCAATACCCCGCGCTGACGACCTGCAGGTCGGCATGCGCAATTTTTGTCGGCTTCTACGGGAGCTAATTATACAATCTAAAAGTAAAAAGAAACTAGGTGATGTCCAGCTGTTTGTTTTCGGTTGAAAAGTCTATCATTCGTTTGTTCATTAAAATTAATGTATTCGCGCGATTTTACTGGTTGATAAAACGTGGCATTTGGATGTATTGAGTGTCATTTAGGCATTGGACACAATACAAACACTACAAATTCGACAAGTGCTTTCTTACCAAGCTTGGGAACACACCTGTCTTAACCTCTTGTTGTTCTGTCCAACCTCATGGGATTTCTCTAGAGCCTCCCACTGCTAAAGACCCCTAAACACATGCGAATTGTTGAAATAAAAATTGAACCATTTGTTAGTCTCAAAATGACCTAATTTGTGTGGTTGGGCGTTAAACCCCATTTCTCTCTCGTCTTCTTCTTTTCTATGCGTGGAATCCTTTGCTGCAGTCTAGTATAAGCACGTTGCATACAGCGCGTATAACCCTGATTCTAGTATTTCAAGTGACGAACCTCAATGATTCTTGAATAGTAGGGCATTAAACTCCATTTCATTTCAATGTTTCTTGTATTTGCAAATAACTTGTCTGAAGGTGACAACAATGAATAAAAAAATATTTAAAGTTATCACAGTTTTACGGAAGCGTAATAGGGCCACATATTATTTTTTTTTTATTATATTTTCAATTTTTCAAGTTAGTAACTTGAATTTTCAAGTTAGTAACTTGAATTTTCAAGATACTAACTTGAATTTTCAAGATACTAACTTGAATTTTCAAGTTACTAACTTGAATTTTCAAGATACTAACTTGAATTTTCAAGTTACTAACTTGAATTTTCAAGATACTAACTTGAATTTTCAAGTTAGTAACTTGAATTTTCAAGTTAGTAACTTGAATTTTCAAGTTAACTAACTTGAATTTTCAAGTTAACTAACTTGAATTTTCAAGTTACTGTTATATTATTAAAAAGGCGTTTTGATCTAATGATATAGTATGTCATGCAATGCTTTAGTCAATGGACGGCACGGTTATAGACCTCAATGACAAGGTCCGGGAGTAGCCTATTCCCCCCTGCAGCGAAATTACTCCCCGCGAATTATGGTGTCGACGTACCATAAAACACCATTTATTCATTCAATCATTCATTTTAACAGTGTTGAGCCCTATAGAAAACCTTTTTGCACAAATTAAATGACAAATCAAACGTCCCAGTTCCCAGTTCTAAAAATAGTCTTTAGTGACATAATACACGACATTCTCCCCCCACCCCCACCCCCGCCACATGGATATTTGCCCCCAGATAACCCCCCTCCTTTTTAGGACTTTTACTCCCAGGACATTTCCTGCTGAAGACATCTTAACTCCTAGGACATCTCCCCCCGGACTTTTACTCACCAGACATCTGCCCCTGGGACATTTACCCCCACCCCGTAGGACATCTACCCCCAGAGTTTTACCCCCTCCCCCGACATTTTTCCTCTGGAACATCTGCGCCCTAGGACATGTCTGCTGAAGACATCTTAACTCATAGGACATCTCCCCCCGGACTTTTACTCATTAGACATCTGCCCCTGGGACATTTACCCCCACCCCCTAGGACATCTACCCCCAGAGTTTTACCCCCTCCCCCCGACATTTTTCCTCTGTAACATCTGCGCCCTAGGACATGTCTGCCCCTCCCCGCCACCCAGCCTTTAGAGAGAGAGAGAGAGAGAGAGAGAGAGAGAGAGAGAGAAATGGGGTTTAACGTCCACTGGACACACATTAGATCATTTCGGGACTAACATATGGTTTTAATTTTATTTCGATAATTCGCTTGCGCGTAGGGGTCTTTAGCAGTGGGAGGAAACCGGAGGTGCCCGGAGGAAACCCACGAGGTTGAGAAGGCGCCCCTATCTCCCTCCATGCCACATACGCTCACACCAGGGATCGAAACCACAGCCGCAAGACAGGTGACTGGCCAGCTAGAGGTCGAAGCGCGGCACTCTAGAGCACTAGGCCATCCCAACCCCCATCCTTTAGAACTCTGGACGTGTAAAATAATGCACTGTAAAATAATTATACTTATTTTGCATTGTTTCTTGGAGTACCTCGTAACACCCTTTAGAACCCTGGACGTTACGAGGTACTCCAAGAAACAATGTAAAATAAATGTAAATATTTTACAGTGCATTATTTTACAGGTCAATAGTACAGAGTTAGATAGTAGAATGCGTCCATCGCCCTATTCCTAGCGTGTCGTAGTAGCCGACTCTTGGGGAGAGGTTCGGGTGGCCGATAAGCTACGCCTTGGTCTGCCATCAATAATGTCGAGGGTTCGAGTCCCATTCTGTGCTGTCTTAGTGACAAGGTGCAGGAGCAGCCTATCCGATCACTTAGGGGTACTCCCAGAACATAAGCAGATTATCGGCGATAACACGTAGATTACAATTATTTAGGGATCGAAACCACAGCCGCAAGCCAGAGCTGACCGGTCATCTAGAGGTCGAAGCGCGGCATTCTAGACCACTAGGCCATCCCAACCCCCACCTTAGAACCCTGGACGTGTAAAATAATGCACTGTAAAAAATTATACTTATTTTGCATTGTTTCTTGGAGTACCTCGTAACACCCTTTAGAACCCTGGACGTTACGAGGTACTCCAAGAAACAATGTAAAATAAATGTAAATATTTTACAGTGCATTATTTTACAGGTCAATAGTACAGAGTTAGAAAGTAGAACGCGTCCATCGCCCTATTCCTAGCGTGTCGTAGACGCCGACTCTTGCGGAGTGGGTCGGGTGGCCGACAAGCTATCATTAGATCAAAACGCCTTTTTATAATATAACAGTAACTTGAAAATTCAAGTTAGTTAATGAATGAATGAATGAATGAATAAATGGTGTTTTATGGTACGTCGACACCATAATGCGCGGGGAGTAATTTCGCTGCAGGGGGGAAACCTGCGTGATCGAATAGGCTACTCCCGGACCTTGTCATTGAGGTCTATAACCGTGCCGTCCATTGACTAAAGCATTGCATGACATACTATATCATTAGATCAAAGCGTCTTTTTATAATATAACAGTAACTTGAAAATTCAAGTTAGTTAATGAATGAATGAATGAATGAATAAATGGTGTTTTATGGTACGTCGACACCATAAAGCGGGGAGTAATTTCACTGCAGGGGGGAAACCTGCGTGATCGAATAGGCTACTCCCGGACCTTGTCATTGAGGTCTATAACCGTGCCGTCCATTGACCAAAGCATTGCATGACATACTATATCATTAGATCAAAACGCCTTTTTATAATATAACAGTAACTTGAAAATTCAAGTTAGTTAACTTGAAAATTCAAGTTACTAACTTGAAAATTCAAGTTACTAACTTGAAAATTCAAGTTAGTATCTTGAAAATTCAAGTTAGTATCTTGAAAATTCAAGTTAGTAACTTGAAAATTCAAGTTAGTATCTTGAAAATTCAAGTTAGTATCTTGAAAATTCAAGTTAGTATCTTGAAAATTCAAGTTAGTAACTTGAAAATTCAAGTTAGTAACTTGAAAATTCAAGTTAGTATCTTGAAAATTCAAGTTAGTAACTTGAAAATTCAAGTTAGTATCTTGAAAATTCAAGTTACTAACTTGAAAAATTGAAAATAGAATAAAAAAAAAAATATGTGGCCCTATTACGCTTCCGTACAGTTTAATAATCTTGATACAAACAGTACAAAAACTTAACAAAGATAAGAATTTCAAATAATAACAATCAAAATCAACAAATAAATAATATCTATATAATAATATTGTTTGTCTGCTATTGATAAGGTTTTCCAACCATTATAATGGGTCCTAGAATATCCACCAGGGTCTAATGTCATAGTTAAATAGTTGGAATATACTACGTATTCACCACTACATTCAGCAATTTTTTATTCATCGGGGTCTCTCGTTAGCACGTATCATGTCACATTATTCCATGTCACATTATTGTGTTGTACATAATAATATTGTTTCCAACAAATGTGATCTGTTTGTATTCACCAAGGCCTCCAAACACTACTGTTATTGTTCATATTATTATTATAACTAATACACCTATTGTTATTATTAGAGTCTACTGTTGTTTCAGTTTTAATATTCTGTCTATAATTGTGTCTATCTAATGGTACTGCTAATGAAGGGTTGTATTTAATGTAATTCTGGTTTTCACTTCTCGGTGAATATTGTCCATTTATATTTGTTGATATTCTAGGATATTGAAGATATTTTATACTCTTGTCACACTCTGTTGATTGGATATTTCTAGACACGTGTCGAATCAGTGCATATTTCACATTGTCCGACACTTCCGTTATTCCGCCTAAAAATGACGTTATTTCCTGGAAACATCGAGTGAATCCTTTCTGATATTTCATCTGTTCTTCTCTTGGAGAAACTGGAGATGAATATTTGATTTTCTTGATGAATTCAACTGCAGATTCCAGAATTTCAGCTTTTTCCATTTTATTTTCATCAAGGTCCTGAAAGATTAGAACAAATAATTCATGAGATTTGGTAAACAAATGCATCTAATGTTTTAAAAGAACACGACTGAATTTAGAATGCTAATATAGTAAATTATTTCTGAAGTAAAGATTATAACAACTTACCGGTTGATAAGAAACTGAATCTTCACATAACAAGTTCTTAATCTGATTCAAACATTCGTTGATTCGGTTTCGTCTTTTCTTTTCAGCTAATAATTTTCGTCCTTTTCTAAAAGAAGTATAAGACTGAGATTCCATATTTAAATTTTAAACAGGCAGATGTGTTCAAGTAGAATGTTTCAAGTTTAACTGATAAATTATTTAGAAATCAGATATTTATACCATTCCTTCACATACCTGTAAACAATAATACCACGTGACTACTCGACGCCATTGGGACATGCCGTTACAATCAACCAATCAGTGACATTGATAGTGTATCAGCACGCGAGTAGATGAATCGCGAGACAGATGTTAGGATCATCCTAATTGTCTGGCACAATCTTGTAGACGAGATTAATGGAGAAAGGTGGCGTGACACTTGGCGTGTGTTTAAGATATGACATCAAGTAGATGATTATTATAACGGTATTTATAAAGTTGATTAGAAGACAAACTGTTAGTAAACAATATCTAAGCAAAAAAACTAATTGTTCAATTTTTTGTATTTCCAGGTGGGCATATATTGAGGCTAGCATGATGGGTCTTGAAATTTCGTTGCTATTACTTAATAAATATCATACAGCGATCTACGTTAGACTAAATCACTGATGCCAGAAACATTGCAACTGTATATTTCTGAATTTCAAATTATTTCGGGGGGAGGTAAAATACTGAATAAACTTTAACAAATGTAAAATTAAATACAATTGCATCAATGATTTGATGTTCATGTCGGACATTTGTTTAGGTTTTCTGTAAAGATAATGGGAAACCTTAATAAAAAAAAACTCTTTAATTTAAAAGTTTAGGGTACCATGACAGAGAACACTACGTTTATGGATAAACACTTGGGAATGGTACTTGAGAACTGCTCAAGGAAATCTTATTTAAAACGAGGCTCAGAAATAAACAGTAATTGTTTAGGTATCCATCTGTTGAGGTGTTACATATTGAACGTTAGATTGGGAGGATATCTATTGAGGGGTTATAGACGATATCTATTGGTATCATTAACTGTTAGATTGATATAACTAAACCAAATATGACACTTGAATTAGATTAGATTAAGTAGATTTAAACGAGGTTAGATTTAGACACCTAGACTATAATATTGATGTAAGATTTGATTAATTAATCCACACCCCCAATTAACCCTCAAGGTATTTAACAGTTTGGAGAATTTATCATTACAATGTTGCATATACCCAGTTTCCCCAGTTACGTACCTATGTGGTTGTATGTATTTTTAATGAACGTACATTATATTCTACATATAAAAATATCAAGCGTACGGTCGTTTTTTTTGACAACTAATAATGGTGGGGTACGATGGATTCCATTGGCAATTTACAACCAATTAGAGATTTATAGAAATTCAAATATTGTAGAATGTTCAACCATTGCCCGTTATACCATAATTATAGTTTATGGTAAAGGTATACACACAATTCGGGTTTAATGTCTAGATGCATGGCCGTTGGGATTTATAGATTGTGAGGCTTGGTTGATAAAATGACTCTTATTTCTTCAAATAGACACAAAAAACGGACACTTTCCAGTCGATATCTAGATACACTAGGACACTGGGGCCTGTTTCACGAAATTTTAACTAAGATACAATCCAAATTTTAGTAATTTGGTTGGATAATATTTGATTGATTTTAGTGCTTAGCCAATCAAAATTGAAGAATCTACTAAAGTTTGGATTTTATCTTTAGTTAAAATTTCGTGAAACTGGCCCCTGGTTTATAAGTAACAGAGATGCAAGTAGCCCAGGCTTATATAATGTTAAACACACCACGGTCTCGGCTGTACAACTCTGACGATTAACAGATTCTAGTTGTTTAAATGTCTACAAAACGGAAGCTCTAAGTGGCAATATCTAGATATATGAGCGAAATGGTTTGTACTTAAATGAGATAAAGTGGCACAGATGAGCATGGTGTCCCCAACAAAAGATGTATTACATTCGAATTATATTATGACACTAAGCGTTCACCGATTAGGTGTGAAATGGTGCATGACCGAATGTAACAGTATTTTTTTTTTTGAAATAGTAATCAATCTGTAACCATGATATAACATATTTTCACACTATTCGCGTACAAACGGCAGCCATTTTGTCCGTCAATTTTGGTTCGATTTTCACGAAATTCGAACTCAGCATTCATTACAATGTAACGGTGATATATTCACACGGTTTTTTTAAATCGGATAATAATTTTGACCTCCAGAGGGACCACAAGCTAAAAAGGGCAATTTTTCGGACAATCAGGGGCCATAATTCAGGAATTTACGATCCAATGAGCACAAATATCGACAAGAACCAAGATCTTTAGGTTATAAACATGCATGTCAAGTTTCATCAAAATCGGTTCAAAATTGTGACCTCTATAGGGTCCACAACCTTGATTTCACACTAATCGCGTACAAACGGCGGCCATTTTGTCTGTCAATTTTGGTCCGATTTTCACGAAATTTTCCCTCAATCTTCATTACCATGTAACGGTGATATAATCAAACGGTTTTTTAAATCGTATACTAATTTTGACCTCCAGAGGGACCACAAGCTAAAAAGGGTGATTTTTCGGATAATTCAGGAAGTTGCGATCCAATGGGCGCAAATATCGAAAGGAACCAAGATTTTGGGGTTATAAACATACATGTCAAGTTTCATCACAATCGGTTCAAAATTGTGACCTCTATAGGGTCCACAAGCTAAAAACATGATATTTCGTACAATCAGGGGCCATAATCCACGAAGTTCCGATCCGATACATGCAAATACCGAAAGGAACCGAGATCTTATGGGGATAAACCTATATTTCAAGTTTCTTCAAAATCGGATAAGAATTGTGACCTGTAGAGAGTCCACAAACAAATTGTGGACGGACAGGTGCGACGACATATTACGTCCACATGAAAGTGTGGGCGTATAAAAATCTTAGTTTAAAATTTAATCAGCTTTTCAGTTCAGTTCAGTTCTTTATTTCTTGGGCTAACAGCCCATCAGATACAATACAATACAATATACACGACATACATATATACAAAAATGAAATTATTTACAATTTAAATATCTTAAAAGGTTGTTGTATATGGGAGAGTAGACAATGTATTTTTTTTTTTATTTTTTTTTTTTTAAACAAGTATTTAAGATGTCCATTTATACTGTTAGATTTTGGAGTAATTTGTTTCCAAGATTTGTCGATTCCTTAATATTATGTACAGTCAGATGTTGAATAAATTTATATACTCTTGGGTTAATTCTATAATATGGTTTAATATATTTACAACGGATATCTTTATATTTTTTACGTATTAATACAAAATGGTACTCAACTTCAACATCTTCATTATATCGCAAAATTTACAAAGTCTTTAATTTTAGCAACACTGTTGTATCTACCCGTTTCTATAAATAAGTTTTGGGTAGATAAACGGATTTTTGAAATATTAGCATCTAAATTGGATGGATTTGGCCAAATGATATTGTAATGTAAAATTTGAAATGAAGTGCTGATAAAAGAGACCTTTTGATGAATTACAAATACGTTCTACAAATAATTGTTTAAAAATATCTAAAATTCTATGCTTTATGGCTTTGAAATATGATGAGTTATATAATTACTCTCTATGTTCCCAAATATAGCCTAAACCCATTTGAAATAATTCATTCCTTATATTTATAATCCATTTACTTTTATTCGCTTCCTGGTCCTGTAAACAACACTTTAAAATCTTATTATCAGTATTTAGTAGTTTTGTCCAAAATTTAAAAATTCTAATTCTTCTTATTACATATAAAGGGACTCGACCTAATTCAGAATAAATCATACTGTGCATAGTTGTTTGTCTAACTCCTAGTATTGTTACAAAGTGATTTGTACATAGAACTGCTAGATTAGATATTATATTATATTTGACGTTTCCAATTACAACTACTGCTAGGCACGGACTTATTAATGTGTTCAATATGTTATTTACGGGCTACACACGAATGGCCGCTGCTCGTTTTGACAAAAGGCACGATCTCATTAAACATATTATTTATTCAAAGGTGTGTGTGAAAGAGCTTTATTTAACGTCGGCTTCCACCGAGGTGATATCGCAGTGCAGTTACAGTTACTATAATCTCATAAATAAACGATACCAAATATGTACATCGCTCGTGTATCATTTCTCTTAATTGATTGTATGGTTTATAAATCAGACTTTACTGTTAGTCTCAGAAAACTTGGAATGGCGCTGCTCCCGGAGTATGCCTATTTCATGCGTTCGATAAAGGTCTATCAACTATGCTGATATTCTGTTATCTGCAGTGTTACATTTTCGCTTACAAAAATTTGATTGAACTTTCTACACATCAGCGCCTTTATGAAATCCCCATATTTCTGATCCATATGATAAAATGCTTCCGACATAAGTATCAAATACTGACAATTTAGTTTCAATTTTAAAAAAGTTATCATTACATACTCGTAGTACAGAGAATAAAGCCTTCCTGCCCTGATCGGCTCCATGTTTCTGGGTTTTCAAAAATTTACCAATATAGTTTAAAATCAATCCTAAATAGTTAAAAGTGTCAACAATTTCTAATCCATTACCACTATAAAACCATTTTTCATTTTCGGGTAATTTTTCGCCATTTCTAAAAACAACAATTTTAGTTTTGTTCTACGAAAGACGGGTGGGGACCAACTTCAGTGTTCCGACTTCGAACTTCTAAGTTCCAACTTCCAACTTCCATGTTCCATGTTTCATTTGGAAGTTGGAACTTAGAAGTTTGCAGTCGGAACTTTGAAGTTGGAATGTCCCTCCCCATCTTCCGTACGTATTTACAGTGAGGTTCCATTTACAAGAAGATATACATAATGAGTCAAGCAACTGTTGTAAACCCTCGGGATTTCCCGAGAACACTGCCTTGTCGTCCGCATACATTAAAAGGAAAAGGTTCGTGGTATCTAGAGGAATGGATGGAAAATTTTCCGAGTACAGATGGTTTTCAATATCATTAATGTAAAATGAAAATAATATGGGACTTAAAATTTCCCCTTGAAAGAGACCAGAATTACAATTTAAAAAGTACGACAAATCACCTTGTAGTTAAACGCAACATTTTACCTGATCATATAAAGAAAGTATCAATTTTAAAATGCTTCTTTTTATACCTTCCTGAATTAGTTTGTACCATAGATTTACTCGCGTAATTAGGCCAAAAGCTTTTGAATAGTCAACAAAACAACAAAAAAGACGTGTTTTATGTTTTAAAATTCGGTTTATCAACGTAGTTAAAATAAAAATAGCATCTGTAGTTGATAAACTTTTTCTGAAACCAAACTGGGAATGGGTAATTGTCATATTCTAATAATCTATTGTTTAATATTCCAGTGGATAATTTGCTCAAACAGCTATATAATAATTGTCAGGATTACTGGAATCGCCCTTTTTGAAAACGGGCACAATTACACCAATACACCAAGTACTTGGAAAACAACACGATTCTAAAATATTATTGGATAAAATGTTTAAAACTGGTATAAGTTTTTGTGAACAATAAATAAATAATTCATTAATAATTCCATCAATTCCACAAGATTTGTTATTTTTTAAATTCTTGATGGCTTTACAAATTTCGTGATAAGTAATTGGCCTATTAAGGTCAACATCAGGATTATCCTTTACTTCATTTTCAGAAAATGTCTGATTATCATATTGAGATAAGAATTCGTTTACATCACTATCAATAGTATCTGTTATATTTGAAGCCAAATTACTAAAATGTTCATAGAAGTTATCTATAATAACCGATGAGTCAATCGAGTACTTTCTCTTCTTGAAAATTTTATAAAACATGGCTGGGTTGTCTTTCCGTAGAAAATTAATACGGTTGCCTTCTCGTGCCATATAGATGCGTTTAAGTTTGATTTGTAATTTTTTATATGAACATTTTGTGTAAGATACAATTAATTTACTTTCAAGAGATTTATTTTAATTAAAGTTGCTCAAGGCATTTTTGTAAAGTTTATATTGGGAAGTACAAATTTCATTGAACCGTGCTTTAAGTTTATTACACTTGGTTTTATTTAAATATGTTGAACCTGCTATTATATTTATACAGAAGGGTGATATTCTTTCCATGAGAGTCTGAGTGAATCGGTCAATACTATTATCTATTGAAGTTTTCGACCTGTCATTGATTTTCAGCGAATTCTGATAATTACTGCCAGAGTTATGACCCTTGATCAAAAATTCTCGTGGACGCTCTAGAAGAAAAAGTTAATATCCGATTGAAAGTAGATTTATACACAGAGTTTAAGGTCATGAAACAGGGATGCTTCCTATTGAGTGTTATAAATGTTTCATTACCGACAAAGTAAGAATATGCGACAACTCTTTTTGACTGCCCGGACGATTTAGCTGACGTGGGCGTACGTTTCGTTGCCTGGCAACCTATCTTTGTCTTTTCGCATACAACGCCAAACAGATTTTCGAACCAGAATGTTTGACACTAACAGAGCATTGAGTGGGTTTATTTACAATTTAAGAATGATGTTTAAACATGGACCATAATTACTAGTACATCTGATATCTACCTTTCAGGAGAATTAAGGTTAAATAAAGGGTACAATCGACTTGTATTTTTCCGGGAGGCCATTTCAGAAGTGCCTTGGTTCGATGTGACTCCGATTGTTTGTTACCAGATGGCGAGATTTACTGGGATTCGTGGAAAAAGTGACTTAGATCGTTCGTCCCTTGACTCTTCGCATTTATGGAAAACAGCTACTTATTTATTTGAGCGAGGTTTTTGTGGTATTCTACGGAAGCCCATAAGGGTTCAATCAAATAAAAAAAACAATCTGATTATCTTGTAATTTAGATCAAATGACAGCGACCCAAGAGGGAACACATCAACTAAGAATTGATGAAACCACTGATTCGTGAGAATGTGAAAATAGAGTAGCAGTGATTATAGACAATACATGATAGAAAGTACAATGATTGTTTAATTGTTCCACTCGAAAGAGTTTACTTGTTTGCTAATGCATTGATAAGCCAAGTAATCATCAAATATTCATGGGTTTTATTTATGTGAATGTAATCGTGGTGGTATTGTTGGCGATCATTTTTACAATGAAATGTTTATCATTCCTTAGTAATTAATAATATATATATATATTTGTAGAATTCCCTTTGGTGATATGAAGAGATATCATTGGGGATTAAGGGATTCGACTGACAATGCAACAATTCTTCCATGTAGTTTGGTAACCAAAAGAACGAAATTTATGAATATTGATAAGATTTATTTTAACAATAACGGTGCACTAACATGATATATACAAAATCAATAATACAATTTATTTGTAATCTATTTCAATCAGTTAAGACAATAGTTAGTTGACAACCTATTGAGCAAAATACATAGAAATAATTATGTTTTGACTTTCTGTGAAAATATGAAATCCTCGCTTTAAGACAACAAAACTTCACAGTTGTAATTTTTGATTTCCAGTAGACATTCCAATCTATTATATCAAAAAAAATGCTCGAATTTTTGAAAATACATAATTTAAGACAATCTATTATTTTTAAAATGCTAGGATCAGGGCTGGGGCCATTACATTGCCAATGTAATTAATTACACTACCATTACCATTACTTTTCAAATGTAATCATTACAATTACTTTCTCATTTTTAGCAATGTAATTAATTACCATTACCCATTACATTGAAAGTAATTAATTACCATTACCCATTACTTTATGACTATATGAATAAAAAACAATTTTTCACATAGAAATTAAAAAGACAAAGTTATTTTCCACCATGAAGGGCCTATAAAACCAAACTCAAAATAACCCTTGATTCACTTTAATAGATATCTGTGTATGAATTGTTATTTCTATAAATTATAACATCAAGGCGACTTTTCAAGTGAAGGGAATGGTGACAAACGCTGATGCTTTCACTTCATGTTTTGAAAAATGAATTGAAAGTATAATTTGATTAAGTGTATTTTTTAAGATTCTTAATCAATCCAAATAGTTTGTCTATTGTATAACTGGTAAATTATTCAGCATGATTCTAAAACAAAACATATGATTGGTTTATAAGTAACCATAAAATGTTGAGATACTGGAAAGCCATTGTTTGGTTTGACACTTGTTAACTTGAGATTAAGATTAAAGTGTAGTAAGACTATTGTCTTTTAATCTAACTGATTGATTGATTGACTGAATGATTGACTGTAAATTAACACTAATCTTTGATTAAAATATACTTCTTTTCAAAGATCTACTTTTTAGGGGGAACCTTTTTAGGGGAACCTTTTTAGGTTACATGTCTAAAGAAGGGTCCTACGTAAAAAGTAATAAAAGAAAATGTTGAATGCGTTCTTTTGATTTGTTAGAACTGATTTAAATCTTTTTAAAAAAATAAAATAATGAATTGGATTTGTGTCCGATACACTTAATTTACTTCTTTGGTGATATAAAATTTGTCATATGTAAATATTTATATGTGCCTTAAATGTAATTGAAGAGTAATTGAAATGTAATTGAGCATTACATGATTTCTGGAATGTAATTAATTACATTTCCATTACTCATTACTTTTGAAATCTTCCATTACTCATTACTTGACCATTACTTAAAAAATGTAATGATTACATTCCATTACCATTACCCATTACCATTACCCCAGCCCTGGCTAGGATAAAGGTTACAAATACAGTTTAAGACATTAGACACCCAATAGACATTTCCCCCCCCACCCCCGCCACCCTCATCTCCATGTTGATCAAAACAACGGAATAAAACAGGCAGACTTGATCTTTAGCTACCTGCAAGAACAAAAAATAAGCGCATTTAAATTGAAATTCCGTGGTGTAGTCATCACACCACCCGATTAAAACCACAGACAAGCATCGTTTTTTTTTTATCTGTTTTCACATGAGAGGTTCGTGTGATTTCATATTGTTCAATGACTTATCAACAAACAATTTAAGCGACGTTTTCAAGACATCGTTAAATGCCAAACAGGTCATATAACAGGTCATAGAAAATAGTAAAATTATAAAATCTATGTTTGTCGTAATATAAATTTATCACCCGATACCACATTTGACGGTAAATATCGCTTGCGTGATAAATTACATAATCTACTCCTGAGGAGATATCGCTTTACATGAATTTAATTGGTCAATCAAAAATCAACTACTTTCTTTTTTTCTAAACAGACCACTTGTTTTGAATAAAAAGTAACTTATTTTTTTTTGTTAAAAAGAAGCTGTTTTTATTTAATTGACTTCGAAGGAAATATTGGGTTAATATATAGGACTTTGCAATACGTATACTGCTGTCAAAAAATGGTGTATCACTACGTTGTAATGTAATCAGATTCAGTAAAAAAAAATGAAATCAATACTAAAGAATTATAGTTATTTATTTGTGCATGTCAGAAAAGGTTGGGTGATAAATAAAATCTCCAACTCGTCTTGTTGATATCGTCTTATTAGATTCTCAATATATCCAAGATGCAGGTGATGTCTAACGGGTTATATATCCATTGAAAAAGAATACAATAAGCATATTAAAGATGTCGTTTGCCTCAAATGTTATATAAATAATTAGACATGTATTTACATGTCAAGGTCATAATCAACGCTCCAGACCATCGGGTTTGATATCGACAGAATTTAAACCCGATTGCTAATTAATAATGCAATTAACGAAATGAAAGTCGAGAATTTACCGTAACAACGGTAGCAATGGCCACCGAGACTTCACGACGATTAGAACTGAAAATTTCAACACATCCCTTTTTATTATCGGGTTTGGATTTTTGTCCAATGGATTGGATTGTTCGTACTTGGTTTTATTTTATTTTAGCTATTATAGTGAGAACTGTCAGCTCTTTACCTAAAATATATTTAAACCCACCTACCCTTTACACTTGAGATAACCAACTGTGTAATAAAGTTTCTCACCAGCGGTTGTGTCACCTGTCAAAACATAACGAAATGAAACGAGATTTAACGTTATCCTCCGAACTGGGCTAATGGAAACGGCCATATGTCATATAGTGAACTATGAGGGAAATTTTGCCCGGTCAGCGTCACTACCACCTGCACTTGTATCGAATTCCAGCTGTCACTGACAAGGATGAACCTTTCCCGGCCAATTCAGGAATCGAACGCTCGACCTCAGGACAACCCAGCCAGCTTCCCGTAGCCATGACCCCATATTTATATGGTCCGATTTGAAATCGTGTTCCTTGGGTTTACAAGCTTTCCAAAAATGTATCATTTGATTGGTGACGAAATAAAATGTTTCTAAGCAAGCTACAAATTCTGCAGGTTGCAGACCTAACTCCCAATTGGAATGTCTCCGGACGAATATATTAGAACCACTCGTGTAAGCGTGTGCGCGTAAAAGAACACCCGAGCACAATATGAGAGAGAGAGAGAAATGAGGTTTAACGTCCACTCGACACAAACTAGGTCATTTTGGGACTAACATGGTTTCATTTTGTTTCAGTAATTCGCTTGCGCGTAGGGGTCTTTAGCAGTGGGAGGAAACCGGAGTGCCCGGAGGAAACCCACGAGGTTGAGAAGGCGCCCCTATCTCCGAGCACAATATGATTAAAACGCAGATCCTATTTCGTTTCGTATTTATAGTACAAAATTTCATTTTACTTGTCTATACTACACTAGGATCTGGAACAGTTGTCATGATTCACGTGTTCTGAATGATGTGATTCGCCAATGAAACGGTCTGTTAAGTTTAGCTGTAGGCGTGTTAAGTACGGAACTATGGACAAGCCACTAGTAACAACAATGCTTTCGTCTTTATGAAGCCAAGGCCATCGAAAGTATAAAAAAACCCAACGAAATATAGATCTGTATCTTAATCAGATTACCCCGAGGCCCCCCCCCCCCGAGCAGAAAATTTAACGATCATACATACCCGTATCGCCTATCAAAATGGCGGTAATTGGCAAGTCTTCTTTATACCGGATATACCCCTCGTCAATTTGTGCTGTCAAATCATTCTTATCGCAATTACATCTATTACCATCAACACATTCATTATTAAGATGACATGCGCAATCCATCTGACCCTTGACTCCCCCAATTAAATAAGTTGTTAATTCGCCATAGCGCGTATGTAAGCCAGAATCGCGAATACTGGATCCAAAACATTCGAATTTAATATATTGTTCACATTCGGTCGATGTATCAACTATGGTTATAATTTGTTGCAGATTAATATCGTAGTTTATCGTTTTAACATAACTTCTCTTTTCTTCGAAACCTCTTACAAGCGTTCTGTTAGCCACACCATGACCTATAATGTAACATAATTTATTACATGTTCTATTAACTACATACTGACCCATGATACAATTTATGACATGTTACATTATTTTCTGCAATTTATGTCATGATAGTCACTGATAAGGAGAGAGAGAGAGAGAGAGAGAGAGAGAGAGAGAGAGATATGGGATTTAACGTCTACTCGACATATATTAGGTCATTAGGGGACTAACATGGTTAAATTTTATTTCCTTAAGTCGCTTGCGCGTATGGGTCTTTAGCAGTGGGCGAAAACCAGAACACACGGAGAAAACCAACTAGGTTGGACATGCAACCATTCTCCTTGTCACGTACAACCGGGGAATCTAACCCAATGACAGACCTTATGATGCAACGCACACGCGCTAACCAATCGGTAATCCCCACGCCTTCCCAGTACAAAATATAGAACACTGCATTACCTATAATGGTATAAACACCGTTGTTTGTTACGTCACAAGACACCGTAACAACTGTTTGATTTGGATCTGGTTTAATCAGTGCCGTTGGTGGAACTGTTACCCCTAGATTGTATATTTCCTGGCACGACCTGGCTGTAATAATAATAATTAGTGTGATTTATTCGTTAATGTGACTTGCTGTTCATAAAGGTTTACCAAGTAATTGAAATGGCGACGCTAACGGATTTTAAAATTGCGGCCATTTGATTGAAATTTTAAAAAAGTTCTTAAAATGACATCAATTATTTAGTAGATATAGCTATCACAAATAACATTTTGAGGTGCCTTAGAAACTGCTTTTAAAGCGATAATTTCATATTTTCAAAGAAAGTTAAAACATAATTATTTCTATGTCTTTTGCTCAATAGGTTGTCAACTTACTACAATACGATCATAGGCATTATTCCCCACTCTTATAACTCATTAACACAGGAAATGGTAACACAATTACCTCACTTGTTTTTCTACTGCCCCCATGCAATAGCTATCTTCAAACGTTTGAATTTCTCAACTGGCAATAGTGACTTATAGGATTATTCTTTTTAAATTTTAAAAATATATCTTAAAAATATGAAATTTCAGCTTTAACAAATATCTATTAACTTACCTGATTCGCATGTAAATATTGGAAGTTGCCATTGACCAGAAGGAAGACAATGTGCTTGATGTGATCCATTGGGATACATACCCGCTATACAAGTGTAGTTAACAGTTGAACCAGCAGGATATGTAGATTGCACTAATGCTGGAGATGCATGTTGTTTGGTTGGTAATGGTCCACATCCTGTAACACATAATAAGGTAGTTGTTATTGTTTTGGGGGTTGGATGGTCGAATGGTTAGAGAGTGCGGGCTGCATCATAACGTCTGTCATTGAGTCAACTGGCGGGGTTTTGAATTCCCGATTGTACGTGACATGCGGTAGGGTCGCCTGTCCAACCTCGTGGGTTTTCTCCGGGTCCTCCATTTTCCTCCCACTGCTAAAGACCCCTACGCGCAATGAAATTGAACCATATGTTATTCCCGAAATGACCTAGTTTGTGTCGAGCCGATGTTAACCCCAAGTCCCTTCTCTCTCTCTCGTTCTCTCTCTCTCTCTCTGTCTCTGTAACGTATAATAAGGTTGCTGCTATCATTTGAATTTTTTTGTTTGTTGTTTTGTCTGTGGAAGCTCGTAAACATTGCCTTGGCAATAAACAGAGACAATAAATCGTTCAGTTTACAGCCAAACATTTAGGACTGTCCAAGCGGGGAATCGAAACCAGACCACTGACCCAATGGTGTGATCTAGCGAACACGCCTTAAACCATTCGACCACCCAAACCCCTGGTTTAAAAAAAAGTGATGTAATAATTCCTCTGGATATACGTGGACACGGAAAGCTATTACAGAATCTTAACATTTGCACAGAAATGACGTGGTTTTTTGTTTTTGTTTTTTTTGTATGCCATGTTCTATTCATATTAGGTGGATAACGTGACTAAGTGGGTAAGGCGCTGACTCGCTAGCCTGGAGGTCGGGTGTTCGATCCCTGCATTGGCCGAGAAAGTTCATCTCGATTTTCAGGCGTGGTTTCCCCTTGTCATTGATGCAGAACAGAAGGTCTGACAAGGACAACTGCCTAGTCGTTCGGATGGGACAAAAAACGAGGTCCCGTGTACACATTGGATTGCACGTACAAGATCAGTTGGCAGTTGGAATTCGTAGGCTGTAGCGCCGCTGACCGGGCAAAATTTCCCTCGTAGCACACTGTATGGCGTATGCCCGTCGTCCATTAGCCCAGGTTAGGCGAAGAAGAGTAGGACGTTTAACCCCATTTCATTTCATTTCTATTCTTATTATGTTTTTCATGGATCTTCGATTCCCCCTCCGCTTCAAACAGAATCAAATTATACTTACTTCTGTTACTGATGTAAATATTTGTATTCAAACTTGCATCATAATCCCCGTCATTGACATCTCTGTCGTACAGGTAACATTGACCTCCATGTTCAGTATAGGCAAAGGCCACACAGAAAAATTCAATTTCACATTCAAATGCACACAAAGATCGACTTTCAGCATGTGTCGTTCTTGATGGATCCTTCGCTAAAACATTTTGCTCTTCTAAAACATATTTCATTTCCTCAGATTCACTCCCCGCAACAAATAAAGCCAATAAAACAAGGACGGCACTTGTCGCCATGATGTTCTGTAAAATCTCCAATTAAAACACCAATGGTGTTACATAATGATTATTATTTTTTAAATACTATAATTTTGTGCCCGCTTAGCTTTTTTTTGCGATCCAATTTGTGTTGGTTTTTTTTTAGAATATCACGAACTGCGAACAAAGTTTAAGTTGATTTATTGATATTATGTTGACGTATCACGCAGCACAGCAACTCTACAAAGGGTTGCTATTGATTAAATAAGCAGAGAAACATTAATATAAATCAGAGCGACTGTCGTATAAACAGAGGGAGAGAAATGGGGTTTAACGTCTACTCGACACAAACTAGCTCATTTCGGGACTAACATGGTTCAATTTTATTTCAATAATTCTCTTGCACGTAGAGATATTTATCAGTGGAAGAAAACTCTCTCTCTCTCTGTCCAGTCTGACTTGGAATCATCGTGACAACAATGCCGAATTCCGTATATACTTCTGACTTGTGTTCAAGAAGTCATTTTCAGACTTCCTGACATGATCATGCATTACTTTCACCCAATACACCAAGATAGCGACTTCCTCCTTAAAAACCAAAGGTAACTTGAATTCTTGGTAAATGACACACTACTCAATCTGTAACATTCTAATTTATTGAGCTGGTTGGCGTCAGAAACAAATAAACAATCTTGGTTAAGCTTCTCAAGGCCCGGTTTGAAAATTATTCTTTATATACATCCCGGCCCCGAGCTCACAAAAAATTCTTAGACTTAAGAAACTACTCAACTTTCAATCTCTGTTTATGAGATATATCTTTGATCCAGAAACACACTAATTTGCACATGCTTTCTTATTGGGGTATTTGGCAGTTCTTACTATAATAGTTAAATGATTGATAATGTAAAGGTAATTTGCTGAAAATTTCCGTCAGATTGATCCACTATGAACCAAGAATTAAGCGAATGAAAGTTCCACCTAGCCTCGATCATCATTTCTAAAGTCGGTATGACAACAATCATAGACTTGATTATCCATTTGATCATTAAATCGCGAAGGAAAATTATGCAGCAAATCGTATCATAATCCAACAAATATCGCAAGCTAGTGTTGACATCGAGAATTGATTATGGTCTGAATAAGTTAATTAATGTCTAATTAATAGTTAATATAGCATTTCAGGCCTAAAAAAGGACCAATAATAGGCAGATGTATGTTTAACTTAAGTCTGAGAATGCTTTGTGAACTCGGGGCCTGCTGTCCTTATCTTCTCGGTCATTATCTTATCTACTGCACTTTGATTTTAGCACGTGTACTATGAAAAACTCCGTCATTGTGCGACCAGTAAGCGAGATAGCAAGGAAAAAATCAAATGAATTTTGGGGTAGTCCTAGTTGTGATTGTTGCCTTGGTGACTGTAACCATTGCTCAGGTTGATCAATATGCAACTCAAGAAACTAAAATCCTTTACCAGAGGCTAAAGCAGATGGCAAGGGATGAAACAAAAATTATGTTTGGACAGCAGCAATTTTCTGTTCTAGGTGCAGAAGGAGGTCATTCACCATACTTAACGAAAACTTTGGTCCATGATAATGGTATTCATGGTTGGATATTTGGGGTAAGTCCCGAATTAACTAAATACAAAACAGAAATTACTGTTTTTTTAAGGTGAGCATAATACAAAGTGGTTTAAGGGGGGTGGTGGAGGGAATGGGGTTTAACGTCCACTCGACACAAACTATGTCATTTTGGAACTGAAAAATGGGAGAGGAACCGGAGGACCAGGAAAACCCACGAGGTTGGACAGGCGACCTTACTCTTTGTCACGTACAGACGGGGATTTGAAACCACACCAGCTGGCTCAATGACAGGCTTTATGATACAGAGCGCACGTCCATACCCCCACCAAAGTTGCTTTACAAACTTACATTGTTAAGCACGTTTAGTAGTAAGCTAGTAATTACCCTTTGTGTACTGGAAACTATTAATTTAAATATGTTGAGTCGATTATCTAGTCTGTCTAAACTAATTTAAAGTTCAAAGCAAATCAATTCTTATATTTTGAAAAAAATACTAATTTTTTTATCTGGCCTCGGGGGTACTTTCTACCTAGTAAACATCGACATCTGAAATTCAGGCCCAAGCCACTCCCTCATTTAGGTATTCGTAGTGTCGGACACGCGCATGTTATGCTTACTTTGTCATAGCTAACAAGTAAATCCTGAACTCAATAGCGAAATATCAGTAAAACCTCAAATCTGGTAGGTAAATTACTCTTTAAATAAAATGAACTAAGCATTTTCTATTTGCAGGATAAGCAAGCTCGTCAACACTCGCCAGATGACCTGTGTGACGTCAAGAGGATGACAGGGTCGAACCCCGCAATGTTAGGCCTGGACATGCATGACCTGGATTACAAAGGAAATATAACGAGTCATTGGGTAGGGAGATTGGCCTACGAAAGGGGTGAGGTCATCACGGTATCCATGCATCACTCTAACACAGTCACTGGGAATAGTCCTTGGGTCAAAAAGGACAACGGCAATGTTGTTAAGACAGTTCAAAGAATACTTCCTGGTGGCGATCACCACGAAAACTTCAAACAGATACTGGATCAGATGGCAGCTTGGGCAAATTCTTTCACTGATTCGAATGGCAAGCCTATTCCAGCAATCTTTCGATTTCTACACGAATTAAATGGTGGATGGTTTTGGTGGGGTTTGCACAACAAGGCCCAGAATACAGAACATGAGCTCATAGAGTTATATCGATATATGGTCAAATATCTACGAGATCAGAAAGGAGTCCACAATTTCCTCTACGCCTACAGTCCTGATAAATTCTCTGATAAAACTGATTATTTAAAAACCTACCCCGGTGATGATTACGTTGATGTTCTGGGTATGGATTATTATTATTCGGGTTCCTCCAGCACTAAGGCCAATTTTCAGCGCATGGTCAAGGACGTTGTAGAAATGGCCGAAGAAAGGGGTAAAGTGTCGGCAGTTACCGAAACCGGTTATATGAATAATGGCATTGATAAAATACCCAATTTTTGGCAGGACGATATTTTAGATGTTTTGAAAACGGAGCCCACAACTAAGAGAATCGCCTACGTTCTCGCATGGGCCAATCACTGTTCTGGAAACGGACATTGTCAGTTGTGGGTACCATTTAAAGGTCATCCAGCAGAGAATGATTTTGTTAATAACTTTTACAATGATTCACTGACAGTATTTTCCTCTGATTTGACTGATATGTATCACTGAAACTATTAAAGATGATTAAATAAATAAAATGGTGTTTAACGCCCTGCTTGCTGGCACCTGTGGGGCTAATTAAAACAAGCATACGCCTTTCGGTGTGGTATGGGAGAAACTTCGCCAGGACAGCAATTGAATTCCAACTGTCTCGAGACCTTTTCCTCCCATTCGAACTACTAGACGCTGCTCCTTTTCAACCCATAGATTAAAAACTCGAGTTTGATCTAGACTTACTATATCTAGGGATCAAATTTCAAAGAATTCCAGGGGCCATAATTCCCCGACACGTAAGTGAACCGCTACGAAAGATATTGAAGCATAATTAGTATGTGTATGCTTTATTAAAATACGACCTACCCGTGGAATAAATTGGAAGGGGTTTTCATAGACGTCTGTTCAGATGGGAACTATGAGTGCGCAAGGCGTCAAACTGAATCACCAGCCGTTTACAGGTAAATCATATATAGTAAGTTTGTCCAGGTAAATTACATATATAGTTTAGCACAGGTAAGTCATATAGCTTTCGATCCGTGTGTCAGGGAAGCCATCCATGTGCAAATTCAAAAAGAAAAAATCGTTCTGACATTAAAAAAATGGAAGCGCTAGAACCGTCAATGTCTGCCGCTCTCAATATAACTTTATTGTCAGATCGTCATGCTGTGTAGGCCATAGAAATATATTTCTATGGTGTAGGCAATCGAAAGTATTAAAAAAAAACGAAACGAAATATAGATCTGTATTTTAATCAGATTGGATGCTTCGGTTATGTTAGATTTTATCCGGCTGCTAGTAATTAATTTATGTCCATTTATTTCATTTGCGGATACATATCTGATATTGTTCCCTTTGAGATATTCGGTGGCAGTTGAGATTAAAAGACAGTCATTAGATCATTGTAAAACTGGTGATTCGATATATGTTAAGATATTATCGGACAAATAACAATTAATTTTTTCCATTTATTTTAATCTTTGGTTAGATTTCTGACATTGTTGACTTTCAACCTTATTCAGTGGTACATATCGGGGAGCTGAGATGAAAAGACAGTCATTGGGTCCTTGTAAAATTTATTTACAAAATCCCATTCAGAGGGATGACCCTTATAAGGTACCCAGAGTTCACATTTTCCATTTCCGAGGCAGTGATTGGACCAGGTGTGAATATAAGCAACACGTTTCGTTGTTGATTCCCATTTCAGAACATCAAGGATGTCATCATTCCAGAAGCTGTGCATTTTCGTGATGCCATTGTTCGAGTATCCCGTTTCTGTTATGGCAGGAATTTTCCCCCTCGATTCTGCCATTTCTACAACATCTTTCACGGTTCTATGGAAAGTAGTTTTCTTATCGGACGAAGACATATAATACCAATCCATACCTAGAACATCAACGTACTCATCACCGGGGTAGGTTTTTAAATAATCAGTTTTATCAGAGAATTTATCAGGACTGTAGGCGTACAGGAAATTGTGGACTCCTTTCTGATCTCGCAGATATTTGACCATATATCGATATAATTCTATGAGATCCTGTTCTGTATTCTGGGCCTTGTTGTGCAAACCCCACCAAAACCATCCACCATTTAACTCGTGCAAATACCTGAAAATTGCTGGGATTGGTTTTCCTTTGGAATCTGTAAACGAATGAGCCCAGACTGCTAATTTATCGAGTATTGCATTAAGTTTATCATGGTGATCTCCTCCAGGAAGAATTCTTCTAACAACATGAAGAGTGTCGCCATTATCGCCTCCAATCCAGGCATTGTGACCTGTAATTGGGTTAGTATGATGCATGGACACCGTGATTACCTCCCCTCGTTCATATGCCCGTCTGCCCAACCAATGACTCGTGACGTTATTCTTATAATCCATATCAAACATGTCAACTCCTAATATGGCCGGATATGATCCAGTGATACCTTTGGCATCACAGAGATCATCTGGGGAATGGTCTCTAGCTTGGCCATCCTGGAATAAAATTAGGATGTAAATTTTACTTTAAACACTGACAATTCTGGTGTCGCCCACGCAACCACAATTTACTCTATTAAATATATATTATAAGAGATTAGATAACGATTTGAGAGTTCTCACCATAATAGTAATAAAGAAAAATAGATAATGTAAAGGCAATTTACTAAAAATAAAATCAGTCAAATTGATCCACTATGAACCACGAAGTAAGCGATTGACATTTCCTCCTAGCCTCGATTATCATTACTAAAGTCAGTACGATAAAAAGCACTGTCTCGGTTATCCATTTATTCATTTAATCCTGATGGGAAGTTATGCAGTAACTCGGGTCATAATCTACTCAAGATCGCAGGCTAGCGATGCCACCGAGAGTTGATTATGGTACGAATAAGTTACTTAATATCTAATTGATATGTAAGATAATGGTTCAGACCTGAAGAAAGACCTGCAATAGCCAGATTTAGCCCTTGCATAATGTAAGTTTAAAAGTTGTATACGCTAAAGCGAATGAACACGCTTCAGTCACTAGTCCCAAACTGATTTCTTGCTAGTCACTCATAGCACATCAAATTCTCAACACGTCTATCGGCTATTAAAGCCGTAAAAAGTCTATTGTTAAAGATTCTAAATAACAATAATATTTCTGATACGTTGTTAAAGCTCTTTTGGAAAATTACGTTCGTTTTGTTTTTTAATTTGTTATTTTATTAACTATACCGTTAGGAACGGCATCTTTTGGGTTATTAAAACTACTATCTCCGAAGCGCGTTGCATCATACGATCTGGCATTGAGTCAACTTGTGTGGTTTCTATTCTCCGGTTGTACATGACAAGGAGTATGGTGTCCTGTCAAACCTCGTGGGTTTCCCATGGGTCCCCATGTTTCCTTCCACAGCTAAAGATCCCTACACGCAAGCCAGCTATTGAGATCAAATCGAACCATATGTTACCTTCTCCCTCTCTGCTATGTTAGTCCAGGTGAGACGTTATTATTGCTTAATAAGTTTGTAAAAAAGCTTCTCATTTAAACTCATCACCACAAATACGTTCCCCAGAAGACTTACCCCATATATCCATCCCTTCGCACCATCATGATCCAGTCCCCACGTTAAATATGGCGATGTTCCACCTTGAGCGCCTAACCATGTGTGTTCTTGTTGTCCAAATAAAACTTTACTTTCATCTTTAGCAAAACTCTTCAGTCTTTGGAACAACATCTTGGTTTCTTGAGTTGCATGCTTATCAACCTGGGCATCTATTATTGTTATTAGAGCAATAAAAGAAATCAAAAAGCGACACATTTTTATAGTTGTGCATACAAGCTTCTAGGCACGCAGTTTAGGGTTTCTAATCGTCCTATGTGAATGTGTATATATATATAAATATATATCACGTACGTTCACAGATAACGAAATGACCTGAGCCCGATTACCCTCACTTGCACAGAATACATCTTAAAGGGACAATACTCTTTGAAGTGATGTTGGTTTTCGATCCGATCAAATACTGTTCCATCCCTGCATTGCCGGCGAAAGTCATTGGGATTTTCCAATGACTTTCGCCGCCAATGCAGGAATCGAACAGCGTCTTACCCACTAATCCACCGAAATTCCAAAAATAGACGACGATTTGGATTAGCGGATACAGTTTAGCTATAGACTGTTACTTTGATCTTTAGTTTGAATGATTGTTATTTTTCCCACGTTCTTATCTTTTTCTATAATCGTTATGCTGTCCTTGAAGATAAAATAAAAATATCTTGTTGTGGAATTACATATGTTTAACAATCTTTACTTCATGCTCTAATCTTGCACCTGTCTTCTTCATCCCGGTAGGTACACAAAGTTCCACTCTTATGTTGCGATATCATATTAAACATAAGCAATGCTGACACTTCCACGATTCCGTGGCACGCATTGGCGCGACTCGATTCGTGCCAGTGCCCAAACTAATCGTAAACTGGCGTGAAGTGTGCATAAACCCGTCGTGAAATATGCGTCAACTCGTCGTGACTGCGTACCATGTTGGGACGAGAATTTTGAAATGCTCAAAATTTTGTTCACGACAAAATTTTGCGGCTGGTCGTGAACTATGCGCAAACTGTTCGTGAACTCGTCGGGACGATGCCCCAAAATTGCACGACTTGACACGATAAAATCGAGGCCAAATGTCGAGCAAGTGTCAGCCTGACTTTAGGCTGTTTGTCTACCGTTACCTCCGGTTGAAAACAGAGACCAAGCTAGTTGACGGACACTAGAAGTCTCAATCGACGATTTTAGTTGCAAACACTGAGTATAGTTCTAGAAATCTGAGGTGGATTTAATTCGCTTCAATTTAATGGAATTTAAATATTTTATGAAGTCTTTGTGTGTATTCCAGATTTAAAACTGAGTGGAACCGCATAACTATGGAAGCGTATAGGGGTCAATAGCGCGATAGATACCGCAATATTAAGTTAGTATTATGTCAACATATTGTGATTAATCTGATGATATTATCTCTGAATAGTCAATTTTCGCCGAGGTAATTGAGTCAACACGCTATGTTTTATGTCCCCATTTCGTCTTAAATGTACACGTTTGCGGTAAGATATTGCTATTCGGAAGCTTTGGCGACATATTCCATTTCGCCGTAGTATATCTCAACATATTCGCAAAATATTGCCATGCGTTATGTCGACGTGTGCATCTAAAACAAAATGACGACATGCAAATTAGCGAGTTATTCAATTAACTCAGCAAAAAATGCCTTTTCAGAGATAAAATCGTCAGAAAAATCACAATATGTTGACTTATTATCAACTTAATATTGCGGTATCTATCGCGCTATTGACCCCTATACGCTTCCATACATAACAAAACAGTATACTAGTTAATTGTTATAGACGCACTGCATATCGTGATACCGAGATGGTGAAATCTAGTTGTGTTCTGCATCCTGCTTACGTTTATGGACTTGTCTCCCTTATTTCGTTGCTGGCTCGAAGATAAGACGGTACTGTGGGTTCTTTATGGTCGGCTCCTTGGTCATTGCTGAATGTCTTGTTTTTGTGCCTTTGTCTTCTTGGTCGCCGTTTCTTTATTTGTAGCGTGATTATCTTGAACTTAATACTCTAAAACAGATTGTTCAATCAAAATTGACCTGTCATTAGAAAAGACAGCATCCAAATGGCAACTGTATTTTTGTAATTATTATGACGAATTTTAAAAGCAACAAAAGCGATTTGAAAAGCCTTTTAAAAATCTTAATGTATGTATTATATATTACTGCTACCCGCACAAGGCCCAAGGTTGATCAAATGGTCTGTCCACTAACATACATAATGATGTGTATGTTTACCGGCGTAAATTCGTGAATTTTATCACGTGTCGCCGAAAAACAATAGCAACAATAATAATACTTAATTTACACTTTATAAAGTTACTATGTTCCTCATCTATTGCACTTCTATCCGGAAATGGTTCTTCAATGAACAAGGAATTATTCTACATGCGATTTGGAATCGGTAACCCGAGAATAATGTAAAGAAGTCCGTATCCACCTACGTAATCAAGAGTTATCTCCCATGCGTTACATTACAATATTCACAGAGTAAAAATAACTCTGTGACAATATTGCGAGAAAATTAACAGGCGTCGTTGGTTATTAATATTGAAATTAAAGAGTCAATATATCCTTCAGATTACCGGTAGATTGTATGCAAAGTCTGAGATAAATCTGTTTTGAACCGTCACATATATACGCACACAATTAACTCGTCACTCGATGTGGTGCTTGGGTTTGAGATAATTTGTGGTGCTTGGGTTTGAGATAATTTGTGGTGCTTGGGTTTGAGATAATTTGTATGTCTGAGTCAAACTCTTTTGCATCCACATGGCGTTTTGTCTTAGCACGGTGGCTCGGTAGGACAATAACTAGCTCACTAGAAAAACAAATTTCAACAGATTTTACTTGCAATTTGTAAACTAGAGGTCGATGTTTGGTCCTATATATAAATCTTAAATCACACAACGATTTAATTAGAAAGGATTTTCGCTACAAAATATATTTTTTAAAAACTTTATTAGAAATTTTATTATATATGTTCCCGTTCAACATCAAAATTTCATCTGGCTGGTAGTTTCAGATTAAGAGCATTTTCAATTATTTATATAATTAAAATAATTACAATGTACTCTACAATCGTCATTGTTATAATTTAATTTGGCATTATCCGTACGTTTGGAATTTGTACGATCCAGGTGGCGGGGGCGAATGGTACGGCCTGTCATTTAGTCAACTGGTATGATTTCGAACACGGAACCTCTTGTTCACTTAGCCACCGTGGCTCCCCGTTTGATACCATCAAAATGGTCCTCCATTGTAAAAATGGAATAGGATACAGAATTTACCATCATATGATTATTTCTTTACAAAACAATCAATTAACTTCCATCATTCGTCTGTTATGACAACTTCCTTCATTTAATTTCTGTCTTAAAAAATAAAATGGCGGCTGGATGCCGTCTGTCACCGACTGTGTTGAAAAGCAGACATTGAGACCGAATTACTTAATATCAATTAGTCCCAACTGAATATCGTGTTTGTTTAAATTCTTTCCTAATGGATGTTATTTCTTGTAGCAGTGGCGGGATTGTGTCAATTGTTTGACCTTTTATCTGACCTCTGATATGACGTCACATCCTTAGGAACGTCTGTTAATGTTACCCTGGCGTATGGATTATATCAAAATTTAGTATTCTGATTCAGGAATTTTATAATATGTGCGGTCTGCAGAATAGAAAATAAAATTGCGATGTAAATAAACGAAACAATGTATAGATTAAACCTACTTGCCTGACTCCATTTTGTTTTTCAAAATATTTTGATACTTTTTCAAAATATTTTGATACTTTTTTCAAAATATTTTGATACATTTTCCAAAATATTTTGATACTTTTTCAAAATATTTTGATACTTTTTTGATACTTTTCAAAATATTTTGAGCCCTAAGAAATTAACTAACCAAATGTTAATATTATAGCAGAACTTTAATTCTGTAATGATGAACAGATATGATATAGCCCTCTCTTTGGAAAAACATTGACGTGAGATACGATATGACGTCATTGATATAGGTGTCCAACCATGTTACAGAATGATCAAGAATCGTGGATCGGTCAAATGATGAGCATGTGCGCTGGACTGTTTATTGAATTTGGGATTCGCACTGAAAATGCCATTTCATTATTGACTGATCACGCCTGTTTGACACGATAATTTTAGCCCAGTAGGAACAGAAACGTAGGACGTTAAACTTCATTTCAGTATTTGCAAACCATATTCAAAATTTGACCATTTTACTATACAGTTATGCATTTCTCGTTATTTCCCAGGGCACGATTTGCAAGGTATGTTAATACACGCTCTTTAACATAAGAAGTAGACATTTTGACATCTCGCTTAAAGCGGAAATTTCATATTTTCTGAGAAAGTCAAAACATAATTATTTCTATGTCTTCTGCTCAAAAGATTGTCAACTCACTATTATACGATAATGGGCAATATTTCACGGGCATGAAAATCTCTGAAACTGAAAATAATAAGACAATTACTTGAATTACCTCACTTGTTTTCCCATTCCCATGCAATGGCGATCTTCAAACGTTTGAATTTGAAGTAGAAAATGATATTTTTGCCAATATTTCAACTGGCAATAGTGAATTATGGGATTAATAGGATTATTCTTTAACACGCTAGGACACGCTAGGGCTTTATTTTAATATATTTTAAAAATATAACTAAAAAATATGAAATTACCGTTTTAATTTTAGTTCCGCGGGTGTTGTGGTTGCGAAAGGGTTGGGCACCTTCATTATAAGCTTCATAGGCTAGGCTACCATGGTGATCCACATGTACCGTAATTATTTAGAGATAGAGGGTTCCAGCACCTCCAAACTAAACTACTAGGGTGATCCACGGCTACACGGAAACACATTCAATACAGGCAACCATGGTGATCCACGGCTACCGTGATTGTCTTGATCAGAAGGGTTCCAGCAATAAGCTGTATAGGCTACCATGGTGATCCACGTGTACCCTGATTGTTTTGAGCTAAGTAAAAATAATAAAATGTTCACCCACGATGATGTATACAAATCAAGTACATAACACGCCCGCCATCTTGGATATTTATTCCTTTGTAAAACATACATATCGACCAACGTCATAACAGAGTTGGATTTCGTTCTGCAACTCACTAAAACGTTTTCATTTATTCGCGTGCCGAGTCTACAAACAAATTTTGGCACCTTTGTCTAAACAATTTGCCAGAATTCTAAACAGAAATCCGAGGGAGGCCTACTTGAGATTTTCCGATATATAGGAATTGTATCAACCACGAAACGAAATACAAATATACAAGTGGAAACAAATTGAAACGATACTATCAGAGTTTTGTTTGTGAAAATATAAACTCACTTTATGTCCGTTCTGCTGATCTTGAACGGGTTAATAAATCGCTTACAAGAAGACTAAACCCACGATAAGCTGCCACTGAGTGGTGAAGCGCCGATATTTTCGTATCAGTTTACCGCCAGATACGAAACTTTCAGTCAAACAAATTGGCTAATTGACTGTACAACATGTCAGAAATATAAGAACTCACTTCTTCTTCAAAGATTTTTCTTTTCAAATATTGAACGAAAATGTAAAAGATGCTAAAATGAGAAAAATCGTTTCCCCGATTCTCTATAATCTAAACGTTTGACATTACTATTTCATCAAATTCACTTTTCATATACATCATAGATGCTTTGAAATGTAATACTGCCCTGTAATAATTGGACTGATGAAGAGAGGCATACGCTAAGAGGGACATAAGAAGTGATATGAAATTTGATTTAACGTTCTACTATTGTGCTCCGATTGGGCTAGAAGACGGGAATACGCCAATTGTGCCCAGACATCGGCCTACTGCCTTCTGTTATATCTAATTCCTACGGCCAAGGGTACTTTTACGTGTAAACTGGACCTCGGTTTTTCTCATCTGAACGACTAGAAAAACAAACTTCGGTTTTTCATGCCATCGAAACGAATAGACACTGTCCTTGTCAGGCCCTCCGTCCAACAACACTGACAAGGGGAAACCACGCCAGAAATCCCGAGATGAACTTTCTCGACCAGCACCAAGACCCACTGGTTAGCGAGCCTGTTTCTTTCTCATGGAGCCACCGCTGCTCACAGTACTTTCTAGAGTTGGTACATCTTGCTATCAACCCGTATTGAAAGACCGAAAGTGTTCTATTATAGTTCTCACAAAACCTGAAACTTGATTTTGGGGGTCAACGGGAGGTTCTCTGTGGAAACATGTTACATGCACTTGAAAGGAAACATTTGGGGTGGTCCGAACCGAATGAAATAATGTCATGGTTCTGAAAAGCAGAATTTATTCTGCCTTCAACAAGGTTTCCTAAATACCAGTAATATGTTTATAATCCTTCGTCACAACAAATCATATAGTTTTAATAATATAGTTAGACAATATGGTGTTACTAGGCAACCCTCGTCACGTGTTGTCATAACAATACATGTCAATAGGAACACTGGTCTAATACGTCTGACTGGAACATGTACAATCGTACTGTAAAACCTAAAGCTCCGTATTCAATGTTGTCATCATTTTGAACTACAAGAAAAAATTAATGAATGCGAAATAGGCCTACTCAAACTGATCCCGAAGTGAATATTCGCTTGGCCGCTGCAATCACTGATAAGCATGACATCGACGAGGCTTAATGAGTACGGCATATTAACTTTTTTACTCCGACAAATTAAATTCTCAACCATGTTGTTGACGTAAGAGAAAAATAAATGGTGTAAATGGGTTTTAAAATGAGTAAAATGCATCATTTTGCCTGAAGCAGTTAGGTGTTAAGTAAACATTGCACGAGTCGTTGAGCCAATGACTACGAGGCGTGCAGTCAACGCACGTGTTGTGGACAGTCATCCGTTACAGGGATTGAGGCCTACTCTGCTTTATTATTATACAGCGTTCGGTGATAACTCCATCCACTCTTTCTCATAAAATAGCTTAGGACATGCGATATTCTATCTAGAACCCTATCCTCAATTGCATTCGTTCAGACAGACACAAACTAGGTCATTTTGGGACTAACATGGGTTAATTTTATTTCAAGAATTCGCTTTTGCATAGGGGTCTTTAACAGTGGAAGGAAACCGGCGGACCCAGAGAAAACTCACTAAGTTCGACATTTGTTCAGATAGAAAGGGAG
This sequence comes from Patella caerulea, assembly GCA_036850965.1. NCBI lineage: Eukaryota > Metazoa > Mollusca > Gastropoda > Patellidae > Patella > Patella caerulea. The sequence goes on along the minus strand of JAZGQO010000010.1, from coordinate 72,195,811 downwards.
ATAAATCCGTAGTTGATTTCCTGTTTGAAATCATTTTAATGATACTCACGGGAACATCAGTGCTACTTTTAGCCTTCAAACACTTCACAGTTGACGCCATTGGCTTCAAAGATGATAGTATCAGTTCCCAGGGACGATGACGGTAACATTACACGATGAACCTTAAAAACTGGAGCACTATGAGAACATATAAGTGAATCACAAAATTGCCCCGACAACAAAATGTAGAGCAGATTATGAACTATGCCATTTGAAAAATGAACATAAATAGGAACACGACGGACATCCATGGTTTTGCAGCGCGTTGTAATCTTATAAGGGTGCGGGGTGGATGTGGTTGTATATATCATGAGCGCTTTCAAGGAGATGTCGCTGAATAGGAGTGGCTTGCTTATACAGATTCTACTGTACTTAATGGTTGTATTAAAATGAAATGAAATGCGGTTTAACGTCCTACTCTTTTACACCTAACCTGGGCTAATGGAAGACGGGCATACGCCATACAGTGTGCTATGAGGGAAATTTTGCCCGGGCAGCGGCGCTACGGCCTACTCTTATAACGAATTCCAACTGCCAAGGGATCTTTGACGTGCACTCCAATCTGTACAAGGGACCTGGGTTTTCGTCCCACCGAACGACTAGGCAGCTGTCCTTGTCAGGCCCTCCTTCTGCATCACTGACAAGGGGAAATCACGCCGGAAAAATCGAGATGAACTTCCTCGGTCAAAGACAAGTGCTAGTTTATTTCGTTGTTAAAAGTTCAAAATGTCGTTTAACTTTTCTTTTCTACACTGGTTCGTTCGTTCGTGGGGTTTTGTGTCCGTTCCACCTTGGTTTATATAGCAGTCATGTCTACACTGGGATCTGGAAGAGCTTTCTGGGATTAGCCAATTAAATTGAATTCGTACTGTCAGGCCCGTAGCTAGCGGGGGACAAGAGAGGCAGTTGCCAGCCTTGGAACAAATTGGACACCCAATGGGTGCCTTTACCAAATAAGGAACGAATCGGTTACTCCAACAGGCGCCTTTGGTGCCCTTTCCATTGGTCGCAACGACCAACGTGACCCTCTAACTTGCCCCCTCCCCCGCCGCTAGCTACGTGTCTGACTGTATGATTTACCGAACTGTGGGTAGATATTCGCATATATAGAAAACAAAATAAAGCAAAAGTTGTATTACAAAATAGTCACTTGGAATACAGACGCTTCTCGGTTAATCGAATGACTGGCGGCATAGCGTCAAACGTCACTCGCATGACCTCTGACGCGACCCCCCATTGCAACCGCTCAGATCTTAAGTGGGGGACATCGAAAGAATAGAAAAATGAAACGAAATATAGATAGATCTGTAATAAAACCTTATTGAATTACTTTACTCAATGTAGAGGATGACATCGTGAGTTTGAAAAAACGAAACGAAATGTAGATCCTTAATGAAACCTGATTGAACTACTTTATGGACAGTGGATCTAGATTTGATGTTTTGTGTTGCACTCATGCTAGTACTAGGCCACGATCGAAATATATTTGAGAATTGGTCACGACCTTCTAAATATGGACGACAATGTTTATAGTTGACGTTACTTTTGAGTGACAATAAACTTTAACCTACCATTGAAATCTGCATAATAATTGTAAACATTTAAGTAGATTTTAAAAAATGGGTAAAAGTTTCAAATATTTCCAGCATTTGGTTCATAAAATAGTTATAAGAACGTACCCGGGCAAAGAATTCAAAAATACTAAATGGGGTATTATCCCCATTGGGGCAGAAAGGTGAGAGAGACAGAGAAAGAGAGAGGGAGAGAAATGGGGTTTAAAGTCCACTCGACACAAACTAGGTAGTTCGGGACTAACATATGGTTTAATTTATTGCGCGTAGGGGTCTTTAGCCGATGGAGGAAACCGGACGATCCGTAGAAAACGGACAAGCAGAAAGGTAAAACGTTAAATTGCAGTTCAATACATAATATAATGCTTGTGATAGAAAAGTTCAACAGGTTAATGACCAACTTAGTAAAAGATAGTTGCCCGATAATATTTGGTTATAAATGTCCAAAAATGGGTTCATTTTGGTCACGAAAACATATCATCATGTTAGTACTTGGTGTGCACCTACAAGACACTTCGCAATTGTAATTACACGAGGGCAAAGCGGAAACACCACTGCTGGGGCAAAATGTCCTGCATATATCCGTCTTCATTATCCAGGTTGGTGCAGTAAATTTGGACGTTAAACCCCATTTCAATTCATTTACGCATATCGTAAAAAATAATCTTAAAGGGAATATTTTTCTAGTTAGATCGGGCGGGACAAAAACATTTCGAATTGGAAATGAGTAGGCCGCAGTTCCGCTCTCCGGGTACAATTTCCTTCGTAAGCAAATGGAATGAAATGGAGTTAACGTCCTGATGTTCTGTCCTACCTGGGCAAATGAAAATGGGCGTACGCCATACAATGTGCTATGGGGGTGGATTTTGCCCGGGCAGCGGCACTATGGCCTATCCGTCTATCGAAATCTAACTGTCACAAGAGATCTTTTGTGTGGATGCCAATGTGTACACAGGACCTCGGTTTTACATACCATACGAACGACTAGACAGTTCAACTTTCAAGGGGTCTTTTACATGCACGCCAATGTGTACCCGGGTCCTCGGTCCCAACCAATTGACTATACGTTATCCATGATTAGCCAAATCGGTGCAATTGATTAAGAATAGGCCGCAGTGCCGCTGTCCGTGCAAAATTTGCTTATACTACACAGGCCCGTAGGGGGGTTGGAATGGCCTAGTGGTCTAGAGTGCCGCGCTTCGACCTCTAGCTGGCCGGTCACCTCTGGCGTGCGGCTGTAGTTTCGAGCCCTGGTGTGAGCGTATGTGGCATGGAGATTGGGGCGCCTTCTCAACCTCATGGGTTTCCTCCGTGCACTCCGGTTTCCTCCCACTGCTAAAGACCCCTACGCGCAAGCGAATTATTGAAATAAAATGAAACCATATGTTAGTCCCAAAATGACCTAGTTAGTGTCGAGTGGACGTTAAACCCCATTTCTCTCTCTCTCAGGCCCATCTTCATTAGCCCAGTTCGGTGCAGAACAGTAGGACGTTAAACACCATTTCATTTCATTTTTTTTCTGTAATAATAGTTAAGGTGTAGCGGGTGGAAATATAAAACACATTTATTTTTATTATCTTTACAAGAATGTAGAGTAATGGTTCTATGATGAAAAGTTAATCGATTAATATCTTTAATGATATGTTACAAATAAACAACCCAACTCCTTCAAAAACATTCTTATTTTTCCAGATATCTTTTATATTAAACAGAATTTGTAACAACCTAAACCAGATCTACCGTTTAATTTAATGTTTATATTATTGAATTATTTTGGTAATAAAATATGTTATATTAATAGAGTAATTGGTCGGTATGGAATTTAATTTCAGTTTTACAAACAATGAAAACATTTGATTTTCATCAAAGAAATTTCCAAAATATTCTGAATAGATAACCACCGTGGTCCTAGAATTTGAAAATTACTCCCGTTATAGAAGACACGGGGAATTTGAACGTGGGTATCCTGGTGGAACATGTGCGAGAGAGAGAGAGAGAGAGAGAGAGAGAGAGAGAGAGAGAGAGAGAGAGAGAGATAGATCACGTCGTCCACTCGACACAAACCCGGTCATTTCGGGACTAACATATGGTTCAATTTTATTTCAATAATTCACTTGCGCGTAGAGGTTTTTAGCCGTGGGCCTAAACGGAATTGCTAAATGTTTTGTTTTTTCTTCGTCGGTATTAGAAAAATCATTTAACTTTGATCAAAGAAATATCCGACATATAGAAAACATTAGCAAAATAGACTTAAATATGCATTATATAAGAGCTAAATCTAATTTTTACCCCAAACGTTAATATAAAGAATTATTTAGACATGTATGCGCATGACAACTCCGTAATCAACGCCTTAGACCATGGCAGAGATTTAATGGATTACGACGCTCGCGAGATTTAGACATTTAACGTCAAAATGGATAACCGGGGTTATATCTCGATTGTCAAGTACCGTTGCTGCGATAATGAATAATCTACGCTACAACAGTCATGGCATCGCTCTGATTAAAGTAATTTGAATAAAATTTTCAATATATTCATGTTTCATTACCTATTTTGAACTATTATTGCAAAAACGGCCAGGGGGTATTCACAAAATCTTAACTAAAGATAAAATCCAACTTTTAGTAGATACTTCAGTTTTGATTGGCTAAGCACTATAATCAATCTAATATTATCCTATCAAATAACTAAAATTTGGATTTTTTCTTAGTTAAAATTTCTTGAATAAAGCCCTTTATCTAAATCTTACATAACGTATCTTTACATTGAATAGACGTGCATATCGTATGTTGCTTTCAAAAGCGAGAGAGAAATGGGGTTTAACGTCAACTCAACACAAACTAGGTCATTTCGGGACTAACATATGGTTTAATTTTATTTCAATAATTCGCTTGCGCTTAGGGGTCTTTAGCAGTGGGAGGAAACCGGAGTGCCCGGAGGAAACCCACGAGGTTGAGAAGGCGCCCCTATCTCCATGCCACATACGCTCACACCAGGGCTCGAAACCACAGCCGCGAGCCAGAGGCGACCGGCCAGCTAGAGGTCGAAGCGCTGCACTCTAGACCACTAGGCCATCCCCCCCCCATCCCCCCCCCATCCCCCCCCCCCCCCCGCTTTCAAAAGCACTTGAAGGATGCTTATGGCTGTTGTCGGCGATATCACGTCGGTGGAAGTGGGCGTTGAATAAAGCCATTTCACATACACGCTCGTGGAGGGATTTAGCGTTCAAGAATTGGATATTACTATCATTATTACTGAACACAATTCTATTATTAAATATGTTTTGAATTATCTTCTGTGATACATTTTCCTATGATTAAAAACTAAAGAACGTAATAATTATCTAACATCAATGATAATTCTTTACATTTGTAACTTGTTTTGTTTTTCATAAAGTAGAAGTTTTTCTCAGGAGAGAATCCCACTCGAGAATGTTGACTCAATCAAAGATTTAAATCATAGCGAATTACACAAGATTCTACAAATGACAAAAATAATAGATTTCCTAAAAAATACATAACATATTAAAAATAGCATAAATAATATTTTCAAGCTAAGTTTTCCATTAAGACATATTTTTCTGCCTTTTTTCTGAAGGAATTTCCTTGAAGATCGGAATTATTTTTTACGATGTTACACGTGACGGCTTTCTTGTAAATTAGTTTGGACTTGTGTTACGTTCCTATTTCAAATACGACATAATATTAAGATCAGGCAATAGTTTGGGGTATTTTTTTTTAATTTTTGCAGGGATACAAAAAAAAAATAATTATTCTATCTACAAGCAATACTTAAAGCCCCAATAACACTCTTGTTGTAACTGAATATGTCCCAATCTTCATTCTGGTCAACAAATCGTATTATTTTACAATATTCCAAGTAATTGATGATATAAATTTCATTTTAAAACACCTAATTTAAAAAATTGTAAAAATTCAACTTATTGATTTGAAAAGTCTAACGTAAACCTTTTCAAATGTGACTTGGATTTTAAAATATTTTCGAACCCTCTGGAAAAGTAAAATAGGATGTAATGGATAATTTACACAACAGGTAAGACACTAAAACATCCAGCTACCCAGCCAGCAAGAGTGTTATTGTCCCTTTAACTGAACACGGATGAGGAATTTAAAAAATACATGCTTCCGAGTTCACATCTCTCGGCGTGTTAGATAATTTGTCTGGAGATGATATGGGGTTTAACTTCCTACTTTTATTCAACACTTGACGGGGAGTTGGGATGGCCTGGTGGTCTAGAGTGCCGCGCTTCGACCTCTAGCTGGCCGGTCACCTCTGGCTTGTGGCTGTGGTTTCGATCCCAGGTGTGAGCGTATGTGGCATGAAGATAGGGGCACCTTCTCAACCACGTGGGTTTCTTCCGGGCACTCCGGTTTCCCCCCACTGCTAAAAACCCCTACGCGCAAGCGAATTATTGAAATAAAATTAAACCATATGTTAGTCCCGAAATGACCTAGTTTGTGTTGAGTGGACGTTAAACCCCATCTCTCTCCCTCTCTCAATACTCGACGTGGGGGACGATTTGTCTGAAAATAAAACGGGGTTTGACAACCTATTTTTCTCCACCAACCGAGAAATGAAAACTGATATTCGCTATGCAGTGTACTATAAGGAAACTTTTGCCCGGGTAGCGGCACTGTGGTCTACTCTTAATTCGAATTCCAAATGTCCAGGATTCTTTTACGATTTTTTTTTTATCTAAGACACATAAAAATGGTGGAGTGGAGTCAGTAAAAAGCATTGAATGGCCGGACTGGTCAAAATCTGATTTCATTTTTTTTATACTTTCAATGGTTTACATTTTTTTTATACTTTCAATGGTTTACATTTTTTTTATACTTTCAATGGTCTACACTTAGAACGCTAGATCGGAGACGGTCCTACGCAAATTGTGACGTCATATGTGAATTGTGGGTGTGGCTTGATCATGGGTTAGGGTTAGGGCTAGTCCTGTTTATATCTCGGGACTTTGACCAAATCTACATGTCCTAGCCCTTACCCTAACCCTAACCCATAATCTGTATATGACGTCATATGTGCTAAAATGCGTAGGACCGTCTCCGATCTAGCGTTTCCGGTCTACACAACATGAACATCTGACACGTTGTACTCGAAGGTTCAAATACAAGGACGGTGTATTCAGGCGCGGATCCCGGATTTTTTTCAGGGGGGGGGGGGCTAGGTTTGATAATTGCGCTCAACCGATTAACGGGGGCTTTGGGGGCCCTCCCTTAGAAACATTTGGTAAATTAGATTCAATTTGGTTCATTCTGACGTATTTCCGGAAGGTAAATTCCAAAATTACAGGTCTAAATCGCCAATAAAATAGCATAAAAAATTTTCAAGTCTGAGCAGGGGGAGGGGATCCGTGCCTGGTATTGTCGTTCGGATATAAAGAACAACCGAGGTGCACGTGAAAGAATCCCTGACAGATGGAATTCGAAATAAGAGTAGACTGTAGAACAACTGTGCGTGCAGAATTTCACTCTTAGCATAGGTGAGGGCCGGCCTAGCAACGACATCGGTCTAATGTCCGGATGGTACGAAAACCCGAGGTCCTGTATACACATTGGCGCGCAAGTACAGGTCCCTTGACAGTTGGAATTCGGTAGAAGAGTGAGCCGTAATGCCACTGTCCGGGCAAAATATTCCTTATTACACAACATTGGGTATGCCCGTGTTCATTAGTCGACTAGTATGACATTTTAAAAAGCCCATTTCGTTTCAGTTAATTTTTATCCTGGTTTCCCGTGGCTAAAAGCAGGAATGGATCGTGGGTTTTGGTCTACATCATGCCCACCATTAGGGCATGCCGCGAATCAATGGTGCTTGCGTCAACGTAGGTGTAATGGAAAATAGGATCAGCGACTAACCTAAGTTTAAAAGAGTACATTTAATATTGTTTAGTTTGAAAGTGATGCATATAATGAGTTGATATTTACACAAGGGGGTAGACAGTTTTAAGAATAACCATGTGTATCCAGCCGGCACCAAACTCAACAACTTTACTCAATCCTTCTAACTATAAACAAAGCATTAGATGTTTCGGCAAACAAAAACATGGCTATTTTCATAACCCTATCCGTTCTTAGCTGGGATATGGGGATACGACGTTAACAGCTCGGGTGATGTCGAGACAAGGAACATTTGGGCAATATCGACATCTTCGTCAAACTTGTGCTATAACAGATTTTGTGAATGCGCGTTCCGTGTGTACTAAAAATAACGTAATAAATTATGATCTGCACGTTTTTGTTATATTTTCCTATCATTTCAAATCTAATCTTTAGTGGGCCTTGATCTATATATGTATATGTTTTGACCTTTGGCGCTTTCAGATATTAATTAAACATAACCATTTGACGCTTATAATCTTTGGCGCTTTCAGATGTTACACGGTACACATTGGACTTTGACGCTATGATTGTTTTTTAACGTCATTTTAACGTTGACGCCATCTTCTTTTAAAGCTATGATATTTTTGCTCCGTTTGACGCTATGATATTATTTGCGTAGTTTTAACCCTGACGCTATATTTTTGCGTCGTTTTAACTCTGACGCTGTGATACTTTTTGCGTCATTTTAACTCTGACGCTATGATATTTTTTGCGTTGCTTTAACTCTGACGTTATGATATTTTTTGCGAAATTTTAACCTGATGCTATGATATTTTTGCGTCGTTTAAAGTTGACGCTATGATATTTGTTCGTCGCTTTAACTCTGAAGCTATCATCTTTTAACGTTGTTGACGATATGATATTTGTCCGTCGTTTTAACTTTGATGTTATGAAATTTTTTGCGTCATTTTAACTTGAAGCTGTGATATTTTTGCGACGTTTTGACGTCAGTTTAAGTGTGACAATCTTTTAACGTTGTTTTAACTCAATCGCTATGATACTTTGCTCCGTTTTAACTCTAATATTTTTTTTAGTTTTAATGTGTCTTCTATTAACGTTATTTAACCTCGCTGTCTTAAAATATATGTTCAGCCTTGCGCTGTCGCCTTTTTAATTATAGATTAAATTATATCTACAGTCATGGCAATTTTGCGTACCATGATTGACGTAATTAGACCCCATACATGCTTCTGTTTGCGACGATGGCGATATACATCTGAACAAACTTCAAAGAATGGTATTTTTCTATATGCGATATTCTAAGCCGATACCGGTGCCATTTTCTAGTTATCTACAACGGAAGACAGCTACCGATATATGTGGATTTCGAATATTTTATATTAATAATAATAAATGTATGAGGATGATAGAATCGGGGAGAAATAAGTAAAGATAAAGTGATCGGTGTTATTGGAGAAATAAAATAAATAAATAGAGTAACATGGCCCCATTGATGTATTTTATGCTTTTATTTGTTTAAAAAAATTGGGAATTTATAATCCATTTCTTTTAATGAAATAATAAAGAATTGGAAATAATCAGACTACAAACAGCCCCGAATAACCAGAATAGTAAACGTGTATTTACATTATGTTTAGTCATAGTGAAGTTATTTTTTTAATAATTTCAATAACTGTTATTCTTATTTCATATTAAAACTTAACTTGTTTATAATAGAGATACATCAATTGTAATTTTAACGGACTGTGTGGTTAGTTTTGCGGGGCATTTGTTTTGTTTTGATATTTTTTTTTTCATTTAAAATTCAAATTCACGATTTTTTTTTTGATTTTTTTTTTAAATACAGTTTGAAATGAGTAGATCCGATGTTTCCAAGTAGAAGTTCGGACATAAAATTAAATGGAAAAGATGGCTGATCAAAATCAAAGATCGCAAACAAGTCTAGCCTCTTCATTGCACATATTTAATGCACCTTTAACGGGCCGCCGTTACCGTTTCCAGAAATCTCAAAATGTTTTATCGATAACTTCCATCTTAAAACTTGGGCACTGGCAAATCTCGACACCTTAGTCCTGTGTTCTCCGTAAAACAAAAATATTTGCTTGACCATACATAAAGATTCAATAAAAGGAATAATATACTACATTTTGTCTAATCTGGATTTAATTATTTCATTTTTGTCAAAACTTTCTCCTTTTTTTCAGAAGGTTTCATGTTCATTTTTTTTTCTCAGGGAGGAGAATTCCTCATGAGTAAAAATTAGCTACAATTACCCCTAGCTGTGAGCTGTGAAATCTCAGGACTTTGCCTCTTTCTGGTTAACTCGAGCGTTCGGCAGATGGCGCTAGATCTCTAGAACATATGTTTGAAAATATCTGCGATTAATTAACCGTGAGGTGTTCGACTACACTCTAACAACCATGCCAAGCTTTATTACACATTTCTTGCCATTTTCCATTAAAATCTGTGAATTTCTGCTCAAATGTCTGCGAGGGAGAGTGATTAATATTCCGTGAAATTCATCATAAAACACCACAGCGTATCCACAAGATTTGCTATTAGTGTTCGACTTGAATGCAGTTTGTTTACTTTCTTCAACAGTAATATTTGTATTAGTAAAAGATTTTAGAAAAATAAACTAAAATAGTTTGTAAAACCATCATTTTACCTACGTATATTTTCACCATTGACTTTTGTTTCATGATTTTGCTCCCTGCATGAACTTCATATCCAACTGGGTTGAATAAACATGTATATAATTATTTATTTTTTTTTGTTTACTGATAATCTTAATAAAAAATAAGATTTATATCTAAATATTCCTATTAAAATTCTAAAGTTACATGTGATTTTTTTTAAATATGCAGATAGCTTTATTATGTTTAATTTTTAATTTATTTCTATTTTATTTTCTCAAAAGTTATTCTCAATATCCAAATTTCGTAATAACGAAGTGGGAGTCGCCATGGGTTTAACATTAGATTACGCCCACCTTATTTCAATAAAAAAATATATATATTTGTATTTGCCAAATAATGCCCACATTTTATTAAATATAATTATCGAGAATTTTTACTTTAATTGCGGTTATATTTTTACCGACAAATTACGGTTATATTTTTACGAACAAATTGCAATTATTTGCAAAATCTATGTTCAAATTGAACGCAGGCCTATTTTCATATATTGTAAATACTACCATATTATTAGCGTGTATTTTAACAAACAAAATATAGAGTTATGTCATGTTTGATATAATATATTTAACATATACAGTTTATACCCCATAACAATATGTTTCATATTTTATATCGGCGCGCTACCGTACCTAGAATATACATGATATATATTTGTTTGTCTACATATTAATGCATTTATAAACAAAGTAATGTTTTGTTCAACATATTTCCAAAAGTCATTTATATTTATTATTACATGGTTATAGCTGGATGTAAAAACATTCATAAAAACACGTCAATATTGTTCTTAGTCTTCTATAAACAGTTCTATTGTTTCTTTATTATAAATACACGTTAGCTTAGACTTATCTTATCGCTGATGTCATCACTTTCTGTGGTAAACATCATCAATTTTACATTAGATACGTCATATTGTCATTCTGTGTTGACGTGTCACTCAAACACCCCATTCTTGAAAACTTCGATCGATTGTATCAGCTTTACAGTGAAGTTGAATAATTATATAGCATACGTCATATCTTTTTCTTAAAACCATGATCCAAGTTTAACCTTGGCGGACTGTTTTTGTTTTGAGTTTTTGGAGGCATCATTAATAATATTACATAGATATTTTCGGAATTAAGTCAGTGTAATGACCTTCTCCCGTTGACAGAAATTTTAAATTTAATTATTTATTTGTAAGAATTTTATTTTCTCTTTTTCTATGTTAAAGCGCCATAACTGTAAAGTTCCAGACAATGCACTATCAACAATAATTTTATTATTAAACATTTTTGTCCGAAAAATATTTAAATCGTTCTACCTCAAGCTATTTACACTCCATCTGTTCATTTTTCACAACGCCATCTTTATTTGTCTTAGATAAATAAAGTAATAATAGTTCTAGCTGTTTTTGTAATTAATTAACAATCTTTCGCAGGGCCGGATTTAGATTACATTGGGCGTACCTTCTACTGTCCTTTCCGTGGCACCAAAAGTTTTATGAATACATGTACAAGTTTGTTAAAGGGGAATGATATAAGACGTGCCCGTGGATAAAGAGCTGGTGATTCTCGCTACAGTAGTTTAAAAGATGGATAATGAAAAGGGAATATGTTGAAAATGTCAGTCAAATTACTTCATTCTGAGCCGGGTTTGTCCGGGCAAAATTTACCCAATAGCGCACTGTATGCCCGTTCATTAACCCAAATCGGGGTAGAACAGTAGGACGTTAAACCCCATTTCATTTTTCGTTAGACTTATTCAAAGATTTTGGTTAAAAATATGTAAAACACACAGATTAGCTTATTTGTTTGAATCAGTGTGCTTCTTCTCCTAAAGATAACATTAACCAGAAAAAAACTTCTTTTCGTTGAATGCTAACATGAATTTTGTTTGTTACATAGTTTCATGGTTCATTACATCACGAGTAATATTGGTAAGTATTTTGTCATTTGTTGCAGAATTTCAAGTTATGACAAACGAATTCTTTTCCCTCATAAAATAAATAGTTATGACATGTGTAACATGTTAGAATTTATCTAAGGTCGCGCCGTTTGTCATATTTCACTTGTAAAATATGTAAGTATTTTGATAACTTGCATTTTTCATGTTTGAATTTAAATGACATTTCAGGTTTATTCCATTAATGCAATCATTTATAGGATAATTGAAATATTTGTAATTTTCTTTTTTGAAATGAACCACAGAGAAATGATTAACATATGAAATGAACACGGAGATAAAATCTTAAATTTGAAATACAAAAATACCAAAAACATTAATATTAAATCTATATATTTTATTAAAGACACAACAAAACATTTTTGATACACTGAATATTAAAGTTTAAAATATGCACAAATTTTATATACATACCAGGACCGGATTAATGAAATATATTTTGTAGCATAAATATATATGTCAGCTACGTCTGCTTATTAAACGTCTTTCTTTAGGCCGTAAATGTTATTTAAATTATTAACCAAGGACATTATCAACTCTCGGTGCCATCGGATTCTCGGGATTTTCAACAGATTCATTTACAGATAATGATTTAATTTACAAATGGATAACCGAGACTATGTTTATTATCTTAACAACGGTAGCAATGGCAATCGAGACGACACTGTTTTTATAATAGAGGTTACAGTAATAAGGTGACAGACAGATGTAGCGAGTCTAGTTTTAATGACTTAAAGAGAAACCTTTGATATTTGGAGCGTATCTGGGATTTTATTATTTTATATTTTTATATGTAAACAGCATATTATTTTCAATCATTTACAATTAATTTATTCACGACTCTTCGCGGAGGGAAGGGGTGGCCGAATGGTTAGCGCGTGTGCACTGCATCATAAGGTCTGTTATTGAGTCAGCTGGCGTGGTTTAGAATCCTTGTTTGTACGTGACAAGGAGTAGGGTCGCCTGTCTAACCTCGTGGGTTTTCTCCGGTTTCCTCCCACTGCTAAAGACCCGTACGCGCAAGCGAATTATTAAACTGAAATAACCTAGTTTGTGTAGAGTGGACGTTAAATCCCATTCCTCTCTCTCTCTCTCTCTCTCTCTCTCTCTCTCTCTCTTTTTTTTTTTTTTTACACACACTTCATGGATATGTAATTAAATGTTCCCACAGTATTTATACTCTTTGGCAAACCTTTAAACCAAATATCAGACAAAGGGATACTCTATTCCGTTTTTAAACGGGGAATTTTATATGTAAAACAACTTTGTAAAACAATATTTTTTAAATTCAAAAATCCAGATTATCACATAAAGAGCATGCACAATAAAACGCGGCCATGTGCAAATATAAGTCTTTTACCAAATGTTTAACCCAACTTCCCCACAAAACTTGTCACACGAAACAATTAAATGTAAAACAGCGGGAAAATATGTTCAACGTGAAAAAATTAAAGAATGCATGTAAAAAGAAAATAATTATTTAAACTATGAAAACTGTTTGTTTGGTTGTGTTTTTGAGGTGATTTTGCTGTAATAAGAAGCGGTAATATTATCTTTTCTATCTCCAAAACAATGTTAGGGTACCCTGTAAAAATCATCAGGAACGATGACAGATAGGTAGATGTTGTTCCGCACCACTGCCATAAATACAATACTTAGCTGCTATTCTCCTTAATATCACTACAAACAATCATATACATTGCGCGTGCCACCTTAACAACCCCTCCGCCATATTCCACGCTAGCACCCAGCTTCAAATTTAAAAAAAAAAAATTTCAACTTTTTTTTCTTTTGCTCGAAAATGGAAAAAGCAGATCGAGTTGTCTTCGTGCGAAGTGTTTGTTATCTTAACAAAAGCCAATTCAATGGTGAAAGAATTTAGGAAATATTTGTTTTGTGAAATAAAAACGTGTGGCCTAGTGTGTGTTCTTGTCAAATATGTACACGAACAATGTAAAATAAACTTAAATTAATGTTCGCGCATGAACTACTGTAATACACTGTTAAAAATATTTCATGGGCGCGCAGGATCTATTTAATAAATGGTCTAAATTTAGTCTGTAAATTGCCATTCTAGTTAAATTGCGAAAAATAATGCAAATAACTGCAGAATTTTATACCAGCCATTTTTGATGCGAGCAACATCTATATCGGGTTATAAGGCAACATTTCCGAGAGTATTGTCTATGTTTATTAACATGTCCATCTGTGTTGATATCCCTGGACATCAAAGACACCTGTATCATTTAGTATTATTCTTGAGCAAATTTCAGAAAGAATGTCTATGTTTTACCTTATCGACCCGTGTTGATATATTGAATATCACGTTACAAGAAAATTGACTTCATGAAAATATTCAAAAGATATAAAACATCAAAGGAAAGTCACGGTATGCTTACTCCTTCCGGAAACTCATGAAAGTTATCTCCCATTTTTTATTTCTTATTTTGTTTTTCTTATTTTGGACTTTTGTAATATGATTAAGACCGTTTATGATGGACGTTTTTGTATTGAAATTATTTTTGAAAAATGTTAGAAAAGAAAAATGGAAAAGGAAAAATTATTTATCTAAAATTATTATTATCATTTATTAAGTTATTTTAAAACATTTTTAGTTGTAGAATTATTGTTTCTGATTATAAAACTTATTTTTAGTGTGTTTTAAGAGCTGGGTTTATATATCAAGCGAATTCAACGTAAAAAGTTGTAGTCTATGTTTACTCAACATTAAAACTCGATTTGAAAGTCGCAGTTTTCAAAATATTGATAAAAACAAAATAACATGAAACGCGATGTTTTCCAAACAAAAAGTCTGATACTGCTAGTTCCAAGTTTGTCAGCTTAATAACTAAATTCGTGAATTATACAAACACAAGATTACAAGTAATGTTGTTGTAAATATTGAAAATAAAATGTTTGACAAATAAATATATAAAACTGAACGGATAAAAATAAAAACAAAATTAAAATAGAGACAACAAACACGAAAATAAATTAAACACATTAATATTAATACGGCTATTCGAGAGACAGGAGGAAGGGGACTAAATAGAATATTTTATGTATTATGTATGGTTAATTTTTGTTTCAGTAATTCGTAGGTGATCAGTGAGTAGTAGGGGAAAATTCCCCATAGAAAATCATTTGACATACACGTTATCACATGTTAACTCGACTCCATTCAAAAACATTCAACATGCACATTGTCACATGTCTATCGCGACATTCACCATACAAAACATTTGACAGCATAAATATATGGAAGATGAAAGACCCCAATACAGAACCCTGTGGAACCAACTTTCTCGGCCAACGACGGGGGCGAACCCGTAATTTTTCAGAATACGTCACAGCGAAAGTTTTCAAAACATTATGCCATCAGCGAATGTTGTTCTTTGAATCTTAGAATATACTTGAATCGTTACAATCAAATTAATATATTTATTTTATAATACACATTATTATACATTTAAAATGGGATCAGAAACATGCTTCCTTTAAGGCCCGTTATCACGGTGCAACTTGTAGTATCTACGTGTAGTATCTACATGTAGTATCTACGTGTAGTATCTACGTGTAGTATCTACATGTAGATTACAAAATCGTATATAAATGAGTTGATACGACTTGGAATCTCACGATAATCTCATCTTGTCTTAGCATAATGGCGTCATCAAGCGACGAAGAGACACTGGGTATTATTGCCTTACATTTGATAAATAAGAACAAAAAGAAAAAGAGAAAACCCAAATCCGTCTGGGTTAGACAGTGGATACTGCCTAGACCCACTTCCGGCGCATGCAGTTCCCTATTACGTGAACTTGAAGAAGAAGACCCTCTCAGTTTGAAAAACGCACCCATGTTTACAAACAACAAGGGGAGAGAACTCGTGTTTGTACTAATACTCGACGTCTCTGATTGGTCCATTTCATACGATCTGTTGACTGAAATAGGGAAGTTTCTATTTCACCCAACTCGCTTTCAACTGGTTGGGAGCTTGTAAAAGTTGGTACGACTAGAGTGTTCTCACGCTGCAACTCAGGTCGATACTACAAGTAAGTTACTATAAGTCGCACCGTGAGAATGGGCCTTTAGATAAAAAGGCATACATAGCGACTCAATAAGACAGGCTTCGTCTCACTAACCGGATGGTCACGGATTCGAAGACAATGCTGGCCGAGACAGTGTGGTTTCCCCTGGTCAATGGTGTAAGCCAGAAGTCTTGGTAATGAACGGTGTCTAGTCGTCCGTGTATACTTTGAAATTGAATCACGAGCAGACCGAAAGACCGCTGTACGGGCAAAGTTTTCCTCGTACAGCACACAGATTCACGTATGCCGTCTTCTTTACCTCGCGGTTGGTGCAGAAAAATCGGACGTTAAACCCTAATTTATTTCTTTTTCCTTGTGGTAAAACACGTTCTATTCCATTCAATGGAAGGCTATTCCGCAATTATTAATGCCTTCGAAAGCTTATTTATATTTTTGTTTATTTGTACATTTTCAGATTAATGTGTACACGTATTTGATTCCTGTGCTGTACGTATTGGGCATATGTTCTATTCCATTCTATAGAAGGCTATTCTACAATTATTCTACAATCGTAATCTAATTTATCTATTTGTTTATTTTCACATGTTTACAAACAACAAACAAACATTACACGAGTGGAATATGATCTAGAGCGTATTTCCTTTTGATATAATATTTTATAGGCATATGTGAACCGTTTAAACTAAACATATGATTATAATCACTTGGCTTTAATCTCCGTCTTAATAGAAAAAACAACAAGGCTGTTTACTAACATATGTAAAATATATGAATAACACAAACTTAACTAGCAATTTCCGTCCTAAT
The DNA here is from genome assembly GCA_036850965.1 of Patella caerulea. Taxonomy (NCBI): domain Eukaryota; kingdom Metazoa; phylum Mollusca; class Gastropoda; family Patellidae; genus Patella; species Patella caerulea. The sequence continues at coordinate 72,178,820 of JAZGQO010000010.1, read as the reverse complement.
TGATGTTATTTGAAACATCTTTTTTCATGCCCGACTTACGAGTTGTCAGTACTTCAAATATAAGAATTTTTTTTTCTCCATTTTTCGCTCAGAATTTTTCGTGGCTTTTTTCTTTTTACAATTTGCTACTTTCTGCCAGAATCGTAATAAACCGTGATGTACGTGTCAAGCCTATGTTATGACAGACCTTTAAAACAGAATTACACAGAATTCTGTAATAACTTTAAAGTGAGAATTTCGTTTAAAACCCGACTTGAAAATACAGATAGCATACAATTTAGGAAGATTAGTGAGAACGAGAACGAGTCTGGGAGAAAACCGAAAACCCATGGGGATAGAGTGGCGATCCACTCAGGGTTCAGATCAAAGCCTTGCCACTTACTCAGTGACAAACTGCGTAGAAAGTGTGCAGTTTAGACCCCTCTGTCGCCACGACAATGGCAATTTGTTGGTGTATCGATAGGGTTGCTGGAGATGTGGGGCAGCGGTGGGTGGGATGGGGAGCATTATTTATCCAGGTCCAACTTTTTTATCCATGTCCAATGGTTTCCTCCCACTGCTAATGACCCCTATGTGCTAGCGAATTATTGAAATAAAATTGAACATAGTGGGTGTCGAAAGGAGGTTACCCCTCCCCACCCCACCCCACTCTCTTTCTCTCTCTCTCTCTCTCTCTCTCTGTCTCTCTCTCTTACAATACCGTTCCTTTACATGTCATAGTTAGATGTGTTCACTCCGTTTGTTTTGGTTTTCAAAGTTTGAAAAGCTAACATAGCGGAGAAAATAAACTGGGTTTAAATCTGGTGTACAACTTCTGTGTAACAAATTCAGGACAGTATGGTGTTATGTATACTGGCATAGATAAACAACCATAATACATACTTTCACCATTTTAAATTATTTAAACATGAATATTAAACCAGTCTAAAAAAAAACACAGATCCTATTTTGTTTCGTCTTCATAGTTCAAAATTTCGTTTTACTTGCCTTTACTACACAAGGCTCTGGAAGAGTTGTTGTCATTGACGTGTTCTGAATGCTGGGGGGTATTGGCCAATTAAATGGTCTGTTACGACAGGCTTTAGGCGTATTTTGCACGTAACTGTGGGTAATCCACTAGTAACATCATTGCTGATTGGTTAATCAAATACCTGACGGCATAGAGCCAGAAAGCCGTTCGCATGACCTATGACGTGAACTCCCACTATAACTTGTCAGATCTTTATGTAATGTAGGTGTCATCGAAAGTATAAAAAAAAGAAACGAAATATGAGTCTTTTTTAAATTAGATTGTGTAACAATTTTAAATTATTTACACATGAATATTAAACTAGGAAGGTGCTAATTGTACAGGTTGGACAGGTTCGGGTATTCTCGGAGTCCAAAATGGCCACTTTATATAAATGACTTTTTGGGAGAATACTAACCCGAACCCTAACCCCAACCCTTTTAAGAGGGATAAAATATAAATTGGATCCAAGTTCCATTCTTCTAAAAAGGGTTTGGGTAAGGATTAGGCCTAATATTCTCCCAATTTACATTTATAGAAAGCGGCTATTTTGGGCTCCGGAAACATCCGAACCTTCCCAACCGGTCTACAATTAGCATCTCCCAACTACATCAATTGCCAACTTGTTTTCATTATTTGACGTTTCGAAATGTTCAATCCATTGTGCTAGGTTCAACTCGGTCCAGCATTTATTTTGACATGTTTTTGAAAACAGAAAAAAGAGCTCGGCTTGCGAGTCTGTGTCAAGTAGCTGCATCTTCTAATTCTGAAATCCAAGTTTAAACTGTCTCGCCAATTATCTATTGAGTGTCGTAAGCGAGACTGAGTATGCTTACTCTAAATTGTGCAATATAAGTGTCCCTCATTACGCAGTTTCGATTAAAACCTATTACATTTTAGAAGGGTATTAAAATACATAAGAAGGTCCCTGTATTCTGTGTAAGACAAAATTGAATTTTGAAAAAAAAAAATATGAGTGGTAAGCTAGCATTACATAAAATGAATACAAAAGTGTCTAAATATTGGCTTGAAAAGGCAATGGTGAGTAACACAACAGAAATTACTATTGAAAATAAAGAAAATGCGGTTTCCGTGATTTCTGAAGCTGTTGGTGAACTAATTAACGGAAAGTATGTCTAGGTCATCCGAAGAATGGAAATGAGATGGTAAAATGTTATTTTAATATGAGTAGCAGCACTAATACCACTTGCCATAGCAACTATATCACTTAACAACCAGCTCAGATTCTAAACATCGCCTTACATCCAATGTTAAACACGCTCAATTCTTCTTTAATTACTTTCTAATGAACGTCTGGGGAGATGTGTAACGTCACAGATACTTAAACGTCATGATTAAATATCACGCTAATGACTTCCACTAGTCACGTGATCAGTTAACTGGAGTTACGTCATAACATGACAACCGGGCTTCAAGAACTTCCCCAGCTCACGTGCTCAGTTAAATACCATTACGTCAGAACATGGCGACTGGACTAAAACTGGTGCTTTGATGGTTTGTGTTGACATAAAGCACGATAAACTATAATGACAAGTTAAATATGGTTGATCTCTTGTTTATCTTCAACATAGTTTAAATGTTAAATTATTTGTAAATATAGATGTAAACTGAGAATCGTCGTATCAAAGATTTGTACATTTACAGATTAATGTGTACACGTATCTGATTCCTGTGTTGTACGTAGTAGGCCAATGTATTGATTAACAAATGGAGCGCCTGATCTGCAACATCGATGTGCTGCTAATCTGGGCCGCTGGAGATTTTAAATTGTTGATTTTAATTTCGCCATCACAATCTAAATAAAACTATATATTAGATCTTCATTTCGTTCATTTGTTGTCCAATTTTACACTATGGTACATAAAATAAAAAAAAGTAGGATCTAATTAAATCAGAATTTGAAGAAAATCTCTGAACAAAAGAACGAAATAGATACAACCCTTCAATTTACATAAATCCCGATATTTGTAAAAAATTGTTTGTAGATTAAGATGTCCAAAAGATGTTTCAAATAAAGAAAAAAAAATGGGTGTGGTCTCGAGATTATACTATCTAGGGATTCTGTTGGTGGTCTTTAGCCCCGAAATTTTATTCTACTTCTACCCAGTAACTTCGGTTTCAGAAATCCAGGTCCAAACTATCGCCCCATTTAGCATTTGGGAGCGTATGTGGTCGTATTGTATAACATTTCCCAAATGAGGAGTTGACAAATATTCCTTCTTGTCTTGAAAGCTCCCTCGCAGATAAATACAAATTACCTTCGTTTATCTCAGAATTATCAAAGTACATATTTTTTGACGAAACATCAATTCTGTGATACAACCAGTCCAATGTTTGGCAAAGACGTATGCGCTTACATTCATAATTGTTTCATTACAAAAACCGATGAAAAAAGCATAGCACGTAAATCTATATAACATACTTTTATTTTGAGTACGCGCATACCTTTACATGTAGAATAATTACATACCAGTATATATGATATACGGGAGGGGGTTGGATGGCCGAATGGTTAGCATGTTCGCACTGTATCATAAAGCCTGTCATTCAGTCAACTGGCGTGGTTTCAAATCCCCGGTTGTACGTGACAAGGAGTAGGGTCACCTGTCCAACCTCGTGGGTTTTCTGCTGGTTTCCCTCCACTGCTAAAGATCCCAACGCCCAAGTGAATTATTGAAATAATGACCTAGTTTGTGTCCAGTGGACGTTAAATCCCATTTCTTCCTCACTCTCTTTCTCATATACAGGAGCCATGATGGTACAATTATATCATTGACATCACTTTAAAGATCCCCTGGCGGTTGGAAATCAAAATGAGAGTAGGCAATAGCAGCCCAAAATTTCACTTCTAACATAGCACACCGAATTTGGTCGATTGTTTTGGAAAATTAAAAGACGATATACCTTATTTCGACACCACAGCTGAATGTCCGGCACAATTACGTTGCAGAGTGGTTGCGCGGAGGACGCCTCTGGCAAGAACTATTTCTAGTCGTTCGAATGGGACGAAAACCCCAGGTGACGTGTACACATTGACGTGCGCGTAAAAGAACACTTGACATTTGGAATTCGATATAAGATTAGGCCGTAGTGCCACTGTCCGGGCAAAATTATGATCATAGCCCACTGTGTGGTGTATGCCTGTCTTTAACAACCCAGTCGGTGCAGATAGTTAGGACGTTAAAACCCCATTTCATTTCATTTCATTTTGAATCATACTATGGTAAAGAGAAATTCGCTTAAAGAAGTTGAAACGCTAGATTTATCTTCTCCAATATTCAGCCTCGCTGGAGCGATGCAAGAAATCAAGAAACACGTTCTGCAAAATTGAAAATGGCGAAAGGAAACATTTGTTTCGCTAGCTAATTAATTACTATAAGAACACTAAATCACGTGAACCGTGATGGCATTAATACACAGAACTGGTCTGTTTTCACAATATTTGAAAAAGCACGCTATTAATGCGTGTAAACAAGTCGTTTATATTCGCCTGTGAACGAGATTTTAAGTGTTTGACACGGCAAGGGTAAAAAGAGTTATCTGTTCAATCACCGTGGCGCTGTAAACACCAAAATCTACAAAACATCCAAAATGGGAGAAAAACATCCATTATGGTTGAACGTCTTGTCGCTATGGTGATCTTTTTGAAAATTGCACTAATGTTATGTACTGGGTCCTCATGACAGCTCTATAGACCCCGGGAGAGATAAGTGAACTGTGGCCTCGACCTATACAACCACTCACAGAAATAAAAAGGTGTAAATTGTCGATAAAATTAAGCATATATTAATTGCATTGTAGTTCCTTTTGGAACTGTCCCTGAGCGAACGACATATTCGCCACACAGTAGTTCATATCTCTTCTTCTATAACTGCAGTATGAAATACCGTTCTTCCCCACCTCTGTTCTATAGCTATTTTGGAATCATTACCTACTATTTCCCACCTTGATTCTTCCCTATTCGCCAAAGGAATCATTTCTTGCCACAGCTGACACACATTTATAAAGATTCAATACTATTTTCAAGTAGAATTCTGCGATTATAAACATACACCAAATACGTTCAAACTGAAGAGACATTACGAGACCCAGACATTCGCAATATAGTGAGAAAGGATTCCTTTTGGTGGAAAATAAAGAATTGTGGTGACAAATAGACGGTAAGGTTTCTAAAACACCCTGAGAACAGGGATGGGGAATAGCGGTATTTTACCGTATTTTCATACTGCGGGAGTTTTAGAAGGCCGCATAAGAACCGCCAGCGAAAGTTCGCTCAAAGACAGTTCTGAAAAGAACTAATTGCATTGGCACTTCAAACCAAATTAGTGTTTAAACATTAAAAATCAGCAAGTCACAACATACATAGATTAGCACTGGACCCCTGTGCTCGTGAGGTCACCGGGTAACAACGTGTCCATGCGTTACGACGACCTTGATAATAGAGACTTTTGGCAAGTGGAATTTTCCGCATCCGTATCACGTATCCGTATCGCCACGTGATACGTTGCGTCAAGGTGGTTTTAGAGTTTTGGCAGATTTTCGCGGCGTGTACATATGGGTAGCTGGGCTAGCTTAGTTCTATTACAGCATGATGTCAGTTTTCTACCAAGATCTTCAGTACTAGTCAAGTGTCTACTATGATACAACATTTCAGCGTCTAAAAGTAGCAAAAAGTATGGTAAAAAGACGACGATGTTATATGGACCTTTTCCGTATGGAAGCTGTTCGATACGTGCTGCCTTATCCGTGTACCATATCACGTATGAGAAATACACAAGCATTGTTGACGTCACACACAAAATCGATACGGATACGCGATACGGACCAGAAATTTACGCTTGCCAAAAGTCTCTAATGTATGAGATACAATGTGCATGGAGGTTTTTTGAACACAGTGACGCTACCCATGACAGGTTGCAATCAGGCATGACAAATTCAACATGGAAGAAATGATAACGGCGTTGTGGGACACTGTTTTTATTATTGTTAAAAGTGTATAACCTCCATTTTCAACATAAATTGCATAATTTGTGATGGCTCAGCAAGTAAGGTGTCAGCTTACTAACCAGGAGGTTCCCGGTTCGACCCTGATGTTAGCTCACTAAGAAGAAAGTCGCGGGTCCGATCCTGTTGTTGGTTCAACAGCGAGCAGGTGACGGATCCAATCTTGGTGTTGGCCGAGAAAATTCCTCGGGATTTTCCGGAGTCCCCCCACCCCCTTTAGTGCAGAACGGAGAAGTTGACAAGTGGCAGCATCTAGACGTTGGGAAGTTACGAAACATCGAGCTCTGGTAAAATTTGGAATTCGATATAAAAATAGGCTGTAGCTACAATGTGCAGAACAGGAGGACGTTAAAAATATTGTTGTTCCAAATTGCATGTATATAAATATATAAAAGTTTTTTTTATATTTTCTTTAAAACTCCCAGTTGATGAAAATACTGAAAAGTGCTTTGAAGGGCGTAATAATATCAATAGACTCTTTCTTTACAGGAATCTATAGCCTTAAGACCACGTGTTTTTGTGTGAATGTTAAAATGTTGAACTATTAGATGTCGAACATGGTATGTGTTCACAGCATGGATGGTGTTTCCATTTGTACAAGTTCACGCGGCTATGCACGGCTGGAGACCCTCGACCTTTTCAACAGGTTATTGCAGTAACAGACGCTGAAAACAAACATGGCGGTGTTGAAACGCAGATCCCTGTAACAGTCGCGTTCAACCAGGCACTAGTATTAAACATTGCATTTCGTCTGTTTTCAGTTCTGAATAATGTGTTTTCCTTCAAGTTGTTTCTTTTAAAAGACCAATACTTAAATGTTAGATACGGTGTCTACCCAGTTTAAAGAACAATCGTGGACCCTTTTCGTGGTTCATTTCACATACAATTGAACAGTTGTAAACGGGCCCTTTACAGTTGGAATTCTATTAGTAGACCGTGGATCCGCGTATGCCCCTTTTCGTTAGCACAGTCGGTGCATAACAGTAAGACGTTAAACCCCATTTCTTTTCATTGCAATTGCATCCATGACAAACTGTATACAGATACTGCTCTATGAACCAACAGGCCCTGTTAATGTGTCTGGTAGATCACGACTCATACTATTCTAGTCCAAGTTATTGTAAGATCATGTTCTAGTCATTAGTAGATTGATCTTTGACACCCAGACATTTTTACCAGATTTACTATACATTCTTAGATCCTTGGCTGACTGATACAACCAAGGCCATCATATAGACATCATTCATCGGTGCAGCAATGGTGTTGTGTTTGTCAATCTTTGACCAATTGTGGACTGCATGTATCTCCGAATATATTTTTGGTGGGCAGGGATGGGGTGGAAGGATTGGTGCGTCAATGGTATTGTGTTGTGTTTGTCAAACCTTGACCAATCGTGGACTGCATGTATCTCCAAATATTTTTTGGGGGTGGGGGGGTATACGATTAGGTTTCTTTATTCCACTGAATAAAAATATTCCTGGCATAATAACTCACAAGGAACGTAATAATACGGAATTTTTGATGCGCTCCGACAAAGGTGTATAATATTTATGAGACTTTCATGATTTTCTTACATACACTGTGGTCTTAAACAACCGCCATCATTCCCGGCTTTACTCACTCGTGTTTAAAACACACTTTTATCTTCCTCTTGTCGTGAGGATGGAGGATAGCGGTGGGTTTCATAAGTGGGATCAGCCCCCGTCCCCGTCCCCCTCCCCGTGAAAACATTGTTGACCGTCAATTTTACATCACCCCTGACATCACCCACCCCCATCCACCACGTTGCGCTGAGCTAGTTACGGGGCTGAATGGAATAGCCTCTTAGGTCTCCCTGCATCTACTTCTCTATATAATTATCATTGTGTTCTTTGTGTTACATGTGGTCGACCAGTAATTCCCTATTAAATATTGGGTAACTCAACTGGCACGCGAAGACATTTGTGTTTTTGGGTGATCCATTTGTTTTAAGATTTCCAGTTGTAAAACACGACGGTTTGTTTATATTGGATGCCGGCAATTGTTGAATGTTTTAAATTAAGTACAAAAAAACTCTAAAAACACGATTTGTATTTTTATTTTGTGAGTGTTTAATCTTTTACCACCCACAAGATATAGTACGTTAAGTGAATCTGTACTATCTTAAAACAGATAGGAGAAGATAACCCGTGATAAGGGCACGGTTGGGGTTGGGTATAACTAGGCTATAAACTTTCTTCTTGAAATCTTCGACTGACTTTTATTCCTAGATTTGTTTCTTCCGATATATACACAACCCAACAACGCCCTGGAGAGGTTTGCTTAAACAATATGTCAGGATATCGGGACGGAGGGACTGACAAGGGATTTTTTCCTTCCGTATCGTCACGTTGCGTCAGTGTAATTTTAGAGTTTTGGTAGATTTTGGCCGCGTACGCATGAGTAGCGGAGCTGAGCTGAGCTTAGTTCTATTAAAACATGATGACAGTTATCTACCAAGATCACCATCAGTACTAGTCGTTTCCGAAAGTTTATACCCCTTTACCATAGAATCACATCATTTACAGATTTACAAGGTCCCACCTCCCAACATTTAGCGCGTAGATCAACCAGCATGCAAACAGACACACAGGAAAAATTTAGGATACACATAGATTCATAAAAACGCTATGGCACAACTTTTCGGGGTCTAAAAGTTACAAAAACGACAACAATGTTAAATGGACTTTTTCCGTATGGAAGCACGTATGAGAAATACTCACACGTGGATGACGCCACACGGTAAGTCCATACGTACCAGGAATTTACACTTGCCAAAAGTCTCTAATGTCCGGTATATACGTTGCGTACTCGATATTGAGTAGCCAGTGACGCCGCTATCCGGGATCAATTTCCCTCACATGACACTTTATGGCGTGTGTCCGCCTGCATTAGCCAAGTCGGTGCAAAAAATAGGACATCATTTCATTTCTGGTCTTCGGTTCTCAGAGAGAGAGAGAGGGGAGGGGCACGAATTGGGGTCTCGGGGTTCTGCATGCAACTGGACCATTGAATAAAGATTACAATGTACTTATATGTTATTCCCGAAATCAACACGACACCATATTGTCCTGTATAGAGATATCTCACAATACCCTGGTTAATTCTAGCTGTTAGGGATGTTCGGTGACAGATACTGATCTTTTGAAAATCTTAAACAGAGAAGACGCCTGTGCAAAGCCTCGGAGAAGAGCCTTTTCTGTTGATGGTTCTTCGACTTGCGCGCCAACGTGTACACGCGCACAGGCTTTACCTCTGACACGTGCATACCGGGCTTAAGAAGTCCTGGGGTTCTTTTTGGCCCATGAAGCGATCCTGTTCCCATTGACTCGCCAACTTGAAGGTCCTTGGTTTTTACACGTGGTTCCTTATTGTCAGAGGTGTTGGCGTGCATGTAAAAGATCCCTTATCAGTTGGAATTCGATATAAGAGTAGGCCTCAGTGCCGCTGTCCGGGTACCATTTCCCCCATAGCACACTGTACGGCGTATGTTCACTAGCCCAGTTGCAGCAGAAAAGTAGGACGTTAAACCCCATTTCATTTCATGTTCTTACTGATAGAGCACATCAGTCCAAATGGAACAGACGATACATTAGCAGGCGCGGATCCAGGATTTTTTGCAGGGGGGGGGTCCAGGTTTGATAATTGCCACCACCGCCCGCCATTAACGGGGGGTTTGGGGGCCCTCCCACAGAAAAATTTGGTAAATTAGATTCAATTTGGTGCATTCTGACGTAATTCCGGAAGGTAAATTCCAAAATTACAGGTCTAAAAATCGCCAATAAAATCGCATAAAAGATTTTCAAGCCTGAGCAGGGGATGGGGGGGGGGGTCCGGACCCCCTGGACCCCTCCTCTGGATCCGCGCCTGATTAGAGGTGGTACAATAAGATAGACGTCCCCAGATACATCATTGAGACATCATTAAACTCGAAACCCTTGAGACAAATATAATTTTACGTAGTGCAATATCAGGAAGAGCAATTTACTCGATTATTAGAATCTGATCCATGTGCTTGTAAACGGATTATGCGTCCCAGGTCAATGACGGGAAGGTCTTTCATTGTCGACCCGGCACATTTGCCCAACCACATGATAAGGCGGGTTTCGCAATGGTATTTACTATTTGGGAAGGCATGAAGCTTATTTTAAAAGAACCATCTGAATTTAAACTCACCACAAGATCCATACCCACGGGAGAATAAGTCGATACATCACCCAGCTAGTTTACCCCGTGGAGTTCTCTTGTGGACAGTTCATTTCAAGTATTTCTCGACACAATATGAACGGAGCTGGGTAAAATGTGACAGGGGCATTCTTTGGGACTTTATCAAATTCCCGCAAATGAAACATATTTCTGCCATTCAGCGTTCACGCACGAGTCAATCGTTCATTTCCGCAATATGGTGAAGGTCGCTTGAAACAACATGGCGGGCACCCCAGACAATCTAAACGTCTTCATGGTGAATTAGTTGGTATGACGCTGGCTCGCTAGCCTGGGTGTCGTGTGTTCGATCCTTGCATCGGCCAAGAAAGTTCATCCAAAGTTTCCGACGTGGTTTCCCCTAGTCAGTGATCAAGGACGGGTGGTCTGACAAGGACAGCTGTCTAGTCGTTCGGACGGGGCGAAAAACTGAGGTCCCGTGTACACATTGGCGTGTACGTAAAAGATCCCTTGACAGTTGGAATTGGATATAAGAGGGGCCGTAGTGCCACTGTCCAGGGAAATTGTCCCTCGAAGTAAAGGGCGTATGCCCGTAATCATTAACCCAGTTCGGAGCAGAACAGTGGGACGTCAAACCCCATTTCATTTCATTTCGTGGACTGAATTAATCATTTAAGACAACATGGTGATGAACTCTTGGAACCATCGAGTAGCGCTAAACGAAGAAAAAACACAATATTTTGTTCTATTTACATTTTATTCTGTTTTCTAGATAATTTTCTAGATTATTTCACCAATATCATTAAAATAATAAAAATGATACAAATAGACCACTAAATACACAATTTACAAGAATATTTCCTTGTTCAATAAAAAATTACAACTAAATATTCACAAGATGAGACTCTTCTTGTTTAATACTGTTTTTATATAAACATAAATATTATCTTTAAAACACAACACAGTTTACATGGAAAAACAATCTCCTGGGGCCTATTTCACGAAATTTTAACTAAGATAAGATCCCAATTTTAGTAATTTGATTGGATAATATTAGATTGATTTTAGTGCTTAGCCAATCAAAATTGAAGTATCTACTAAAATTGGATTTTATCTTAAGTTAAAATTTCGTGAAACAGGGCCCTGGTTTATAAGCATAGCACGACTTTTCGACAAGTATTCTCTTGTTGTTATCTTTGTGCTTGGTAACGATACGAGAATACTTGTCGAAACTTTGTGCTTTGCGTATAAACCAGTGATTGCTTTTCCATGTAAACTGTGTCGTGTTTGAAAGAGTTCAACAACTCAAAGATTATAATAATATTTTTATTTAAAGTGGATGACCAGACATTAGGCATAACCTGTATCACCCCCTCTTCTTTATACTTGGAATTCTATGGATTTAATCAGGATTATTTGTTGGCGATTTTCATCCTCCGAGGAATAAGCCTCGGAAGTCAAAAAAAATCTCCGGTCTGACCGATTGTCGGCGATAAAGTCAGTGTGCAAAACAGGGCCGGTCTTCGGAGCTACGTAGCCCAATGAGGACCAGTTGTGATGCTTCACAATCAGTGTCCCTTTTAAGGAAATGATTTATTAAAAATGGTCAGGTCCCGAGTTCACAAAACATTCTCAGACTTAAGAATTTACTCAACTTTCAATCATTGGTTATATGAGAAATATCTTTGATCCAGAAACACAAATCTTTGCACATAGTTTCTCATTTGGGTATTTGATACATTAAAACAACAAAAGTTTTATAACGGGCCATACTTTAGTTTAAAAAAGGGCGAGCAATTTTGAGTAAAATCTAAACTTAAGTCTGAAAATGCTTTGTGAACTCGGGGCCAGAAATGACTATTTTTTTTTTACATTAAATACTTCCGCTTTTACGCGCAAGAGCAGATTAGATTACCATAGCATGGGACCGCATTGAGAGCGACTGGTTCAATTGGGAGTAATCGGCCGAACTGGCTTAAAGCAGGCCCAGGATGTTGCTTCTTCATGGTTAATAATTTTGTATCCGACAGTAGACTAGGCTGGTGATCTGCCGCACTCCGGGAATTCTATCGCCGAAGAAGAACCGTCGTTGTCAAAATAATCCTTGTTCGACCCTGCGATTTGTCTAGTCTAAGTTCGTTTCGTATCATTTCACGACCATGTTGACCTTCAAATAAGAGTGCATGCTAACGAAATAACAACCGATACGAAATATGTAATAAGATATTATATAAATATTTTAACAAATTATGGGTCTACAATTCACCATGTAATTATTAAATTAATAAATCAAGGTAATTCGCCTTTAATCTAATCATAATAAATAAATAATTCAAATTGATAAACACCACTTAGATGTTATATTCTGACATCGTAAAAGATTTATAAATTCTACCACCAAGACAATAAATAGCTTGATGAAGTTTATCCAATCGCTTGATGTCAACGCTGGTCTGCGAAATTTACTGGATTAGGATCCTCAGTAATAACTGTATAAAATACACGCAGTCATTACTCGCATTAAACACACCATCATTACTCGCATTAATTACGCACAATCATAACTCGCATTGATTACGCAAACACGTCTCTGAAAGGTTTGTTCAATAAATACAATGCATCACGTGACCCTTGTCTGGAACTTCAACGGCCAATCAGGTATTAGGTTACAAGACGTCATCAACTAATCAGGAATTAGGTTACATGACATATCATTGTTTCTTTCCAAGTAACGAGCAGTCTACGAGAATCCAGGAACACACTTCCAAATAGTAATGGTCATTTTGGCACATAGTATTTTGTGTTATGACAGTCAAGGTACCATATAATTTCTATGTATCTACACAGTCGCACTAGATTTAGCAAAGTATGTGTAGTCTTTTGGCACAGTTTTCTTCTGAGAATACGATCTAATACCCAGATTATAATAATAATAATAATAATTGTTAAACACACCTATCTGTAATTGCTAACATCTTTACATATATTATCTGAAAAGATAAAAAAAATATAAGTAATTTTATAGCATCTATGTAGAGTGTGAATTTGTAGACGTGCCCAACAAAGAGCCACTGCCCAAGCAAAATTAGTATTATATTTTTAGTTTGGCCATGCACATTTACATATAACAACACAAAAAAGTATGACGTGATCAAAATATTGTTCCGGTGTGGCGGTTTGACTACGTACCCGGTTTGACTCGGCACTTAATGCGACCTTATCAACTACATTTTTCTAAGTAAAGCAGCGGACATAAATAATATACAATAAAGCACTCCTAAGATATTGCTAGGCTCAAGTATAATAGATAAACGTATAATATAACACTAAATCAAAGATTTTTAGTAAGGCCAAAAATAATAATTTAAAAAAATAGGCTACCTGTGTTTAGGTTTAGCCGACCGACTTTGTTGTTGTCTTTATTCAAAATCGTCGACCCTAAACCTGTTTCTCTCATTTCCCAGTCCCTATAACTCGGCGTCGGCGTGATTTTCTCTTGACAAATTCCAACACTGAAATATCGGTATTATTTTCAAGAATCTTTCCCATGGAATTAAACTACAAATTCTAGGAAATAGAAAAAAAGGGTTCCTACCGACCGACCGACCCTTCTGATTGGGACCCAATGACCGTAAACACATCTTGGGGGGGGGGGCAATAACAAACACTTTGGTTGAAAATCTTCGCAAGAGAACATTTCATTGAAACAATGGAAAGTGAAGCTATAAAATAAATCTATTCCGAACTGGGTACCGAGTCGACCCGCCCCTATTAAACTAAATTCAGATAAATGGCACGCCAGCATCAACTATATTGCAATCTATGAGCCACAAATATAAATGATCACAATAATCAATCTATTAAATTCAAGAAATTGCCGCAGATAAGTTTTAACCATATTTTAAAGCAAATGTAGATACGCCATGATCCCTTTAAAGGGGATAAACCTCTAACTTAATATTATCCATTGTATTCGAAATAAAAAACAAGAATTAGTATGCAATATTGATATTTTCATCTTACTGTGAAAATATGGGATCCTAATATCCCATATTTGAGACACAATGAACATCTTAAAATCTGTACACGACTCGTGTACGGTACTCTATGGTTTCGGGTGCCACTTGTAATTTACAAAGAATAATATGGCCCATAACACAACGCGGAAGTAATTAAAAATGGCCGATTCACAAACGACAGATTTATTTTTTTAGAAAAACGTGTAGAATTGACTGAGCAGCAATAAGCTACTGTCCTTCAATTTGGACTGTTGACGTATTTAACCAAATTTAATAAATTACAAAAAATAAAATTTTTTTTTTAATGTAAATCACTTTGTAAACGCATATTACATGCATAAGTGTTAATAGGCCGATTTTGATTTATTTTAAGGCTAAACAAAATAGAGCTACGCACCCTTTAAAGGTAGGTAGACTGGAGATATATTTGAAAATACATTAAAGATATCAATACACTTGGGTGAAAAACGCTTACTCGAAAAATGAACAATTTTCTTTATTAACATGCATTTTCATCTCCACTCAAAATGCCACATAATAAAAACTTTTATTTCGCTACAAGAATTTCTTTGTTTCGGTCTGTTACTGGTAATCTAATTGTTTCGCAAAATAAGCATCAATTTAACGAACATAACGTAAAATAAACAATAATTTTTTTCTCTAAGTGAAAACTTTGCAACATTCAGAAAAACTAAATGATAACCAAATGTGCTTTAATAACGTAAAAAGCTTTTCCTTCTGGCTTTCGCGGTTTTGTTTATGAAACAGAAATATAAACAAACCCCAAAACACGAAATTGATATTGTACATAATTAGTTAAAATCCGCTCACCATTTCCCTCTTCGGTTCACTTTTTCCCTCCATTTGAAACCTTTGAAGAGAATATTTTGAATTTTGGGACAAGATTTTTGCTAGTTAATTTTTTTAATGTTTTTTTTTTTTTTTTTTTTCTAGAGTAAATTATGGAGATTGTCTTGATCTTCTGTAATATGTTTTAACTTTTCCAATTAATTTTCCTGTAAAATATTTTTTTAGAGATCTGTGTTAAAGGTTATCTTTTTACTAAAATATCAATTTGTTAGACAGTCATAAAAACTTCATTTTTATTTCTGAAACTTAGATTTATTTCTGTTTTCCACGTGTTAAAATTCTAAACGACAAATTGGATCTACGGTATACGCCAAATGCATTGCAAAGTGCAATTGGATCTACACCGTCCATGCCAAATGCATTACAAAACGCAATTTTGAGTTTGCTTTTTAATAATAAATGATATTTATATCGACTTCCGATTCAACATGTTACAACTGATAGAGAGGCAGTGGGTAGAGAGAATGAGAGAGAGAGAAAGAGAGAGGTGGGGAGAGAGAGAGATAGAGAGAGGGAGAGAGAGGGGGGTATTCGTATTTAGACAGGACCATAAGACAGAAATGCAGAACAGTTTAGAGTCTATTTCAACTTCCGGAAACTAAAAGAAACGTATTTGATTTGATTTGATTGACGTCGTATCACCAATGACGTAACAGCTTTCAAATCAAATTCTTGTCATTTTGGCTAACAAATTTACAAATTTATTTCTTATCATATGGAAGAAGAATTCCGATAACAATAGGGGATATCACACTATCGAATATTCAATTTACGATTCGAATTTCACGTGTCAAAATTTATACCTCATTGACATTAGCAGGAAATCATATCAATTGCCCTCTGATCCCTACACGTCATTAACGTGTCATTAAAGAGGTCATAGTTCATGGTGTAATGTGTAAATAAGGCTGATAAAAACATTAAGATCGGATGATGAGGTTAAAATTTTCTCATGCTGAGTTAACAAGATTTTTAATTATTTCTAAAGTTTACAGAATCTTCGTTTTGTCGTTTAATTTTGGAAAGTTTGTATCGGTGTCTTCTGGAAATCTTTATTTCGTTGGTTTGAATAGTAGGGCTTTGGGGTGGTTTTTTTAAAAAAAAAAAAAAAGTAATGTACATATCAAAGGCAAAGAATAGGATACAAGTACAAGCAGGGATAGCCTTTCATTTTTACCATTTCAAGATATTATGTCGGCAATTATCAATTTTGAAAAAAGAAATAAATGCTACTCAATTATTCAGGAAGCACTCATTCGCTTCAATTTTCGTGTGAACAGTTTATGTATGACCTCAATCAAATGTTTAAGATCGCTAGAAATTGACGAAGCTTTTCTGCTATCCGTAGTACCCCCATGTCAGTGATTCAGGGCGGAGGGCCTGACAAGGACACCTGTCCTAGTCGTTCGGATGGAACGGAAAACTAAGATCCCAGGTACACATTGGCGTGCACGTGAAAGATCCCTTTGCAGTTGGTATTCGATAGATATAGGCCGACGTGCCGCATTCCGGGATAAATTTCCTCCATAGCACACTGTATGGCGTATGTCCGCCTTCATTAGCCCGATAGGGACAGAACAATATAGGACGTTAAACCCCCATTTCATTTCATTTGGCTGTCGGATTTTCTGGACATACCGTAAGATACAGCAAACAACCATTCATGACCACAACTTGACGGGGTTACTCTACTCTAGACATGGACGAAAATGTTCTGGGTATTTTTTGTGTCTGCTATCGTTTTATTCTCAGCTTGTTTGTAAATAATCATAAATATCAAAATGTCGACATGTCTTGGCCTTAGATTTTATCAGGCAACGTGTAATATGATTGACGTAATTTATATTTTCATGAAATCCACCGGGAACGCCTTATCAACATTTCTAGACATGGGAACGAAGATTTTATTTCTCAAATCAACATTTTTTTAAAAATGCAAATGTAAATTGCGGCTTCGCAAAGCCATGTAAAGTTTCATGAATATAAACTAGACTGTCCTTTGACATTACAGTTTCTGATCTTCATCTGGGGCATTGTTAATCCTCTTGCAAGAAATGAAATGAAATGGGGTTTAACGTCCTACTGTTCTGTCCCGACTGAGCTAATGAAGATAGGTAAACCTCTTGCAAAGTACAATATTGAACTAATGACATAATTCCGTTAAATATTTACAAAGATATGATGAATTGAAAATTTCCCAACATTCGGCATCCGCTGCTAATGATATACATGATTTAGTCAAAACAAGCCAGCGCCACCTTTCACCTTTACTGGCCTCTTTTTAATCTGGTTGAATTCAAGTCGGGAGATTGTCTACCCTTGACATTTTGATTTTACTCCGTCAATAAATGATGAATAATTAGAATAAGAGTGGGTTAAACATACATTATGCCAGAGCTAAATATGTCTATTGCAAGCCTTTCTTTGGGCCTGAAATGTTTACTAAATTATTAATTAGATATTTTAAAATTAACTTGACAAGACCATAATAAACTCTCAATGCTGTAATAGTATTTCTGTTTGACCGGAGTTGCACAGATCTATCTAAGTTCACTCGATTACGTAGTTGCCTGTGGTCTTATTTCAATCTTCCAATTAAATGCTTTGCTTTCAGTTATATTCGTGGGGTTGGGATGGCCTAGTGGTCTAGAGTGCCGCGCTTCGACATCTAGCTGGCCAGTCACCTCTGGCTTGCGGCTGTGGTTTCGAGCCCAGGTGTGAGCGTATGTGATCTCAACTTCGTGGGTTTCCTCCGGGCACTCCTGTTTCCTCCCACTGCTAAAGACCCCTACGCGCATGCGAATTATTAAAATAAAATTAAAACCATGTTAGTCCCGAAATGACCTAGTTTGTGTTGAGTGGACGTTAAACCCCATTTCTCTCTCTCTCTCTTTCAGTTATATTCTACATTTTAAACTAATTGTTTGGGTTTTTCTTTTTAAATGAATATATTTTTTTTAATTGAGAATCAAAACACAAAGTGGGCTATCTTTTTAAAAACAGAATCGTCAAAAGTTTAAAATCCATGATTTTTACAATTGGATTAGATCCCCTTGTTTTACTACGTTTTTATTTCTAAGTCATGTCGTTTAAACAAATCCAATATCGTACATGAAATCAGTGGTTGAAGGCAGGCTAAATATCTTGTTTTACATTTTAAAATCCGGAATACAAGACCTATGAGAATTTTATCAAGAGAATCAAGATAAGCACAACTCAAATAACCCGATTCAATGAAAAGAAAACAAAACCCTCCCGCGTCCTTCGTTTTCCGTTTCATTAAAACTGAGTTCCAAATTTTCATGTCGCTCGTTTCGTTTCTTGGTTCCGGTTGAGAAAGTTTAAAAGATATCACCGTGTTTACTTTAAGGTTGAAATAATTTGATAGTTTTTCCATTTCTCAAGTTTAAAACTATGGTATTTTATCATTTTTATCAATTCTGTGAAATTTGATGTGGAATAATATTTATACTGAAAAGACAGTGAATTAATGAAATTTAATTGTTTAAAATTAATTTAATTGTTTTTATAAAGCTAACTATCGTTATATTAGATTATAGGCTTCATATTTCAATAATCTTCTAATAATTTTATTATTTTCTGAATTTTTTACTCTAGAGTTAGTTCCGAAAACGAACTAGTGTAGCCTGAAAATACTGCTGTACAATCCATGTGATGTAGGCTAATCCTTAGTCCCTATAAGACATATAGAAGTAAATTTCACAAATATGTGATGTAGACTATTGGAACCTCTCCAGTTTGAATTTTGATAGACTATCTTTTAATATGCACCAGTCTTTATTAGCTCTATCGGTACAGAAAAGTAGGTAGGACGTTAAACCCCATTCGATTTTACTTCAGTTCACATGCAACTGATTTGATTTTTTTTTTTTTTATCTTGATGGACATCAGTATATTATATAACGGGAAGCGTGCGAAAATTAATTTAAAAGCCACCCGTCTCGATTTTTTTTAAAAATACACAAATCCATTCAATTTTATGTGAGAAAATCAGAAATTGACACTTAGTTAAATTAATTTCTGATTAAATTATATGATGTTATTATGGATATAGATGCACAGTTTTATAAAATTAATATTTGAATATGAAAGATAATAAAACGAGGTTATTTCGCCAATTTTGCTGAGAGATTTTAAGCAAAATCTGCTAATTTTCTGAGCGGTTTCCAGATTTTCTGGAAGAAATTTAAGTTAATTATTGGGGTGATATGTGAATCATAAGGTTTTATAAATAGAGCGTGTATAAGTTATATAAAATATGTTTTTAGTTAAAGTATTAAGTGGGGAAGTTAGTTCTTTAATAAAACTTTTAATGCAGAAAGTAAATATAAAATTATATACATTTTAAAGAGAGTGGTCCAACATGTTTTAATGTAGAAAATATGAATATATAATTATAATGCGTTTATACATTTTAAATAGAGTGGACCGACTATTCATATATATCAAGAAAATTTTGTAATGTAGAAAGTATAAATATTATATGGGTAACACATTTTAAACAGAGAGGTCCATCCATTCATATAACCAATAAATTTTTTAATGTAGAAAGTATAGATATATTATATCATGCTGACACATTTTAAAGAGAGTGGCCGGACAATTCATATATATATCCAGAATTTTTTTTTAATAGAAAGTATAAATATAATGTAGAGTAGCATAATAAAGAGAGCCGCCCGTTATTTCATATATATATCAAGACAATTCCTTAGGTTTTTTTTAAATCCGTTCAATGTGAATAATATTTATAGGAAATTAGTCTTATTCCAATTAAACGTTAAATATTGGTTGGGTTGTTATCTTTTATATTAATACCCGTGGTCATTAGCCTAGTTGGCACAGAAAAGGGCCTTAAACTTAATTCATTCATGTTTTCATCCACACACGATATTAAAATCATTGACGGATATTCCCAGAAAACAATTAATTTAATTGTAGAAACTTTGTCCTTACGTGTTGGTTAGCATTTAAATAACAGCGTGAGTTTTTTTCTTGATAAGTAGGATGGCCGAATGGTTAGCGTGCACGCGCTGTATCATACGGCCTGCTATCAAGTCAACTTGCGAATACCCGGTTGTACGTGGCAAGGAGTAGGGTTGCCTGCCCATCCTCGTGGGTTTTCTTCGGGTACTCCGGTTTCCTTCCACTGATAATGACCCCTACGCACAAGCGAATTATTGAAATAGAATTAAACCATGTGTTAGTCCCGAAATGACCTAGTTTGTGTCAAGTGGACGTTTAATCTCATTTCTCGCTATCTCTTCTTGATAATAACGGCATCTCGCCTTTAACATTTCAACAAATCTGACAGACTGAATGAGAAAAGTATAACCCAAAATATTTACAAAACACGGAGAAATATATTTGCCTTAGTCATGTACGGAATCAAAATATTACTTATTGTTATGTAAACAAAGTAAAAACTGCATTCAAACAATGAATAAAAACGAAAAAATATGGCAAATTCATTTGATGTGTGGTCTACAAGCTTATTGTAGTAGTCTCAAGAAGAGCGCTTACTTTACGACTGTCTTTACTAAGGATTGTGATTTTGCTAAGTCGACAAAATCCGCAAACCATGGCTCGAGACTAATAAGGAAAAGGTCCGAAATGCGATTAATAATCGCCTATTGTCGAGAGGTCGTAGACATGGTTCGATTTAAAAATTGCAACGCTGTCGACGAAACATCGTACGGTGGGTGTAGATCCTTAGATAGATAGAGTCGATACGAGGCACTACAAAGTTGTACAAAGATGTTTAAATTAACCGGATTAAATATCTTAAGTTTTACGAGCCGTCGACTTGTAACTTGTAACCTCTCGCTCGTAGCCGACACCCCGTGATGCCCAACTAGCAATATTCTCTTTACATTAAGAGAGAAAATAACACCGAGATGGAGAAAACCATTTCAAAATATTTGGATTTAACCATTTATTTATTGTGAGTGATTATTTGTTAAAACTTCGACATGATTTAGTCGAGATGTGACACACCAATAACACAATTAATACTCCATTATCAAGTGACGTAAATATCGGATATTGCTTTGATAATCGCAATAGATATTTTATTTATTCCGTCTTCATTTGGACGTTAAACCCCCATTGCATTCAATTTACTCCAATATAATCTGATTTTTTTTTATAAATTATATACGCTCAGATAGGAGGAGCGCACAGCAAAATACAGAACCTACAAAGTACAAATAGATCCATATCCCTGAGACTTTGAAAATTGAAACAAACAAAGCATTCTAAGTTATTAAATCCATAATCCTTTATAGGCATTTAGTAACTGGACAGGGCAATAAACTATAACACATACTTATGGAAGAACAATTACTGATTTATTTAGGCGACATTCTAAGAGTATTTCCACAATGTTTTCAAACTTGCTTGAAACATTGATAGTATACTCTTCGAAACGTCGCCTAAATAAATCAGTAATTGTTCTTCAAAAAGTATGTGTAAAGAGAATACTAAACTCAAAACAACTTTGGTCATTTTATTTTTTAATTCTAAAAAATGTCCATCTTCATCGTTATTATTTGAGCGATCGTCTAATATTTTATTGGATCCAATATTACATACGTTTTTTAATTGTAATGTATGGTTGAAAGTGATCTGGAATAATAATTAACTATTTGATAGAATTCGGTTTAGGAAAAATAAATTACTTTCTGGAATTGAATACAATCGGTACTGATTCGTCAAATAATTATTGTATTTTAGTAATTTACCAAGGAAATGTCTGTTTTCTGTTTGGGAATAAATCAGATAATATTTTAATAATATGGGCCTAAGGATTGTCGAGATTTTCATTCTACTGCTTCTTGGTAAAGTCCTACATTTCAACACTGACTGAGCTAATGCATTTTGCCAGGGCAGCGGCACTGTGACCTACTCTTGTTCGAATTATAACTCTCAATAGTTATTTTACGCACACGTCAATATGAGCACTGCGGTTTTTGTCCGACCCGGACGACTATGTAAATATTGATAGAGTACAATTAAAAGTTTGACACCCGGTTATCATTTATAATATATTTCCTTTCGTTTCTTTCTGTTATAAACTAGCTAGTAAAATTTGAGTTCAATATTTTCACGACGTACAACGTTAGCCAAGTGAAGAATTTAGATTTGGCGAGGCCCTATAATCTATATACGAAGGTTTGGGTTCCCCTGGATGATCGTCATTAACAAAAATATATTGCGGATGCTGGTCCCCAAGGCTGTACCAGGTTTAGCACAGGTTAAAACCCGACACTGGGTAATAATCGAAACAAACATAAAAATATAAGAAAAAAATATATATTTTAAAATTAGACTTACCTATCGGTCCAATAAGGGTAATGCATTGGACTAAAGGCCTCTGTTTGTTGACGGCATGGAAAGGCGAACGGTCCTGAGCCTGTCACAGACCCGTATTCATTAAACTGGGGGTACGGAGAGGGTGTAGGAGACATCTGTACCCCCGCCGACTGCATACTAGGATAGGGATTTATTGCAGATGGCACTCGTTGACAGGAACCGTAATTATTTATATTGGACATTCCCATGTTATTTTGCGATGAATTATGAGTTAAACTCCATGGTGAATAGTTCGAATATTGAGAATACGGCGAGGAAAAATAGTTTTTGGTCAGAGCAAATTGATTGAAAGCACAGCTCGAATCGGCAAACAGAGGTTTAGGTAGAGATATGGCTGGTCTGTAGGGTCGTTTCATCCTCCGTCTTCGCCGGTAATTTCCCTTTTCAAACATGTCTTCAAAAGCCGGATCTACTGTCCAGTAATTGCCCTTTCTTTCCCCTCCCCCTTCTCTTGGAACTTTCACAAAACATTCATTTAAACTTAAATTATGTCTGATAGAATTCTGCCATCCCTTTTTGTTTTTCTCATAATAAGGAAATTTAGCAACGATAAAATTATATATACCACTTAAAGTCAGACGTTTTTCTGCAGATTCTTTAATCGCCATAGCAATCAGAGCAACGTAAGAATACGGCGGTTTGGTGTTCGGATCCGTATGCTCGTTCGAACTGTCCTTAGAAGATTCCTTTTTACTGTCGGAATGAGAATGGTCTTCACTCTTCTTTTCCGGAATATCCGCTGTTATTTTATCATTTTTAGAACTTTTTGTTTCCAAATATTTCGATGATTCCAGGGGCTCCATTTTGACTCCTGGACCGCTGGTGTAGTAATCTTGATGCGATAAATTCAGTTTATAATCCATAGCGCTAAGGTTCATGATGAAACCTCCTATTATTTGATTATTTAAACAAATTCTACACCTTGAAATTTATATAATGTTTGTCTTCTTTGCTCGATGAAGCACAGCGGAAATGCTGCACTTGTCTTCGAGTCCAAGTTTATACAAATCACCGGTCTGTTTATGTTGCCTCGCGCAGTGACGAAATGAGACGCGCGCCACTGACGTTCCAATCTCCACGAGCTGATGAAATTCCTGGACGAAGTTTCAACAAGAAGACAGGATAGATGTAAACCTTGTTATTTGATGGCCTCCAGATTTTACTCCAAATATTTGATAATTCAGTTAATCAACTTGGCTCATTCTTTTTTCCAAAATGTCGGCAATTTTCTGTTCTACGTCACTTGTTTTGATCAACTAAACTTGATGATAAGTTTTGATTTTGAATTATTTAAACCAAGCGTCACACAACATTCTGCCTTAACCAAAATATTTTCTCTTGATAATGTCGCTATCAGCCACTCCGTGATTAGTTTGCATTTTCTATTGACACGAGGAATTTTTATTTTACATATTTGAGGCATGGTTTCCATCAGCTGTCAGTCATAGACAGTACTAGGCACTGATTGGAAGGAATGGGGATGGAATAATGGAAACTGACCAATCGCAATGCGCGCACCTTACGGAATGGCCCCACCTACCGTAAATACCAATTCTCTTATCAGACTAATTTTTAAAAGACTAAATTAGTTTAGGCAAAGAGAAGTATTCATTTTCACGTGTGGGCTGCCAGTTAAAACGCATGGACGTGTAAATGAACATATAAAACGGCCATGGATAATGTAGTGATTAGAAGATAAAGCTTAATTTAACGATAATAATCGAAAACTAAATTGACACATTTTCTTGAAATGGAAGTCTTGCACATTTTTGTCACTGCAATCAAAATTTTCAAAATATTTTCTAAAATGGTTCCAAAATTACTGGCATGTTTTAAATAAATGATATACTGACGGTTAATTCGTAATGAAAGGCAACTAAAATAAAAACAATTCTATTTTACACGGGAAAAAATATCCAATAGAAATTTCTAAGTTCTTGAAAATAAATCCCCTAAGTTTGGAATAGGATATAAATCTATTAAAGTTTACAAGAAGTATTTTTCATCTGTAGTATAGTTTCGTCCTCCGTCTTCATCAATAATTTCTCTATTCAAACTTCTCTTCAAAAGCCCGATCGATCCAATAATTGCCCTTCCGTCCCCCACCCCCTTCTCTTAGAACTTTCACAAAACATTAATTAAAACTTAAAAAGATTGAAAAAAAATAATCGACCATCGGATTTTTTTTAGGGTGAAGTAACATTTTAGCTCGCCTCGGAAATAAATATATGCAACAGTTTTAAAGATTATTTTGAAATACTTTATGAAAGAAAACCATGTAGTGTAACGTGTAATCGGAGTTCTTTACCAATTGGAACTGCTATTAGATAATGCACACAACACACTTCCAGGGCAATCTG
This sequence comes from Patella caerulea, assembly GCA_036850965.1. NCBI lineage: Eukaryota > Metazoa > Mollusca > Gastropoda > Patellidae > Patella > Patella caerulea. The sequence continues at coordinate 72,153,960 of JAZGQO010000010.1, read as the reverse complement.
GTTAAAATCAGACTTTCTTTCCATATGTTTCCATATTCTTTCGTTTTAAATTTTGTATTTTAATGGGATCGCTTTTGACAAATTTTACCATCATATAGTGTAGTACGTGTACATGTTTTACTGTAATAATCCAATAATAACGTCCCCTTTTACACCAAGTGATCGTCACACTGCTCTTTTTAAAATTTACTGAAGTCTTAGCGGCAGACGTTCGGAATATCAATTATGTGGTGTAGAGAATCAGACCCCCCCCCCCAAAAAAAAACCCTCGAAACGAAATAAAACAAATATAATTTTCAATTTTCTTCGGATTGGTTGCAAGGTTGGAATGCTGTCGAGTTTGACTTGTCAAGTTACTGTTCACTTCATGGCGTTTTAAACCGGTTGTTTGAGGGTGGTTTTGCCTACGGTACCCAAGTTTACGACAAGGCCTAATCACCACAAAAAGGAAAACGGGCCGTTGATTGCCTTTCATATTTTGGGGGGCAATATGTAGTTTTCTAATTAAATGATCACTTAACATTTAATTTAGGAATGAAAATAAATCAAAATATCAAAAGATATGTAATCTCACGACTTGGTGCCTAGTGGTATTAAAAAAATGCTCTGAAAAGATTTCTGTGACGACTATGGGTGGCGCTGGTTTGTTTTGACCATGTTCCGTCTCGGTCGACTTCGGTCTGTCTTCAGTGTATATAGAGGGTTGACATATTTTTTAATATCGCACAGAGTTCAAACTTTTCAAATATCGTAGTTTTCAAGGGATTTTAAACAAATCGGCCATTCAATGCAAATCATAACAAAACCCTCCCTACATCACGTGATTGATCCAGACACCAGACTGAGGTCACCCGATCGTTCGATTTGTCTCGTGGTCGCACGCAGGAGAAAGCGGTATAATATCGATATTGACAAGCGAACTGCACGTGTTAATAAGAGTATCAATGATGTTATGGCGTCGTTATATACGTGACACGCAAGTTGTCGATTTCTGTCATGCTATATTAATGACAGGCGATCAGTCCGTTAAACATAAACAATTTAATATCCCATAGAAACTATAATTTAAAGCGGAATTCCACCGAGAATGTTTTCTCTGTTATCTTGAATATTTGGGGATGGGGGTGGGAGGTTGCTGCTTTGAACGAAGGAAATAAATGAAATACTATAATGTTTTGTTTTTTTTATTAATTAATTTATCAAAGTTAAGTTCCTTTTCGGAGCCACCGCCCTCATTAGTTCAGTCCGTCGTTAAACTCCATTTCCCTTCCTTTTCGATGCCACGTTGTTCATTCGTTCAGTCGCAATAGAACAGGACGTTAAACCCCATTCATTTCATTTTCGGAGCCAGGGGCCTATTTCACAAAATTTTAGCTATTTGATTGGACAATATTAGATTGATTTTAGTTCTTAGCCAATCAAAATTGAAGTATCTGCTAAAGTTTGGATTTTATCTTTAGTTAAAATTTCGTGAAACAGGGCCCAGGTCTTTGCTTTTCCTTTGTCAATGCTGCAGAGCGGGGAGTTTGGTCAGATGGTTTTACTTACTGAGTCACTGTGGTTCCATGTTCATGTACCATACGGACGAGTCTAACGACTCGACCGACAGAGAGAGAGAGAGAGAGAGAGAAAAAAGGATTTAACGTTCACTCGACACAAACTAGGTCATTTCGGGACTAACATATGCTTTGATTTTATTTCAATAATTCGCTAGCGCGTAGGGGTCTTTAGCAGTGGGAGGAAACCGTAGTGCCCGGGCGAAGGTTGAGAAGGCGTTCCTATCTCCATACGCTCACACCGGGGGTCGAAACCACAGCCGCAAGCCAGAGGTGACCAGCCAGCTAGAGGTCGAAGCGCGGCACTCTAGACCACAAGGCCATCTCAACCCCCCGACTCGACTGACAAGCGGAAACCACCCTGAAAAATGCTGAGAACTTTCTCGCCAAACAACGGAACCGAACTGCCAATGCCTTACTCGCCAAGCCACTGTGGTTCCATGATCACGATGCAGATGATAATACCATGAATAGAAAGAACAGATCGGAGGGTGGACACATTAAAACTAGAATAACATTTTACACATGAGTAGGTCATCTGTCAGTTTTCACTAAAATCAAACCCGAAACCAGAAGCTATGGCGGACCTTCTGTTTTACAAAAGGCAATAAAAGGCGAAATTAGAGTACACGCTCGCAATTCAAGTGTGAACAAGTTAGAAAAAATAATGGCGGATCGTTTATCCAAGCTCAAAAAATAAATTGGGTATCGGGTTGTCAAAAACTGTGTAAAAAGTCAACACGTCATGTCGAGTCGGGACAGGATGATGGAATGATAAGATCGACCTGTTTCATTTTCTCTTTCATCTTTTTCCTCCATCTTTTCTATAGACCAGGATCAGTTGTTAAAGATAAACACGGCTTTCTTTAAAACACAAATAAACGAGGGATTAATTCTCTAAGTTTTATCCTCGATTGTAGAGAAGTCGGTCTGTGGATTAAGTTACACGACTACTAGAATATATATATACTAACAAACACAATAAACACTACAATCAAAACATACACGAGCTCCGGCAATTAGGGTTTTTTTGTGATTATCTATCAGTCCCCAATGTCCTCCTTCTCCATTTTGATTTTGAAGCAGAAACATTTGGGTTTTCTTCTAATTGTTGCGACGCGCTTAAAACTGTGGACCGGAAACTGGCTATGGCGTCATTGTGGACATTTTGGAATTGTTACGGAATGTCAAAAATCCGAAGTCCGTGCGGCCTTTGCAGTGGTCCGAGACAGAAGTATACCAAGTGTCATGTCGACCGTTTTTGAAGAGCGACGCCCAAGAACGACAACACCAAAGCGTAACGTCCACGATGAAAAAAGAGAACAAGGGGCAAACATATTTCAATAATTCCTTAGCTACAATTTTATTTCAATAATTTGCTTGCGCGTAAATGTCTTTAGCAGTAGCAGGAAACAAAGGGAAATGAGATGGTGTTGTAAACATCTGTTTTGCTCCGACTGGGCTAAAAAAGGAAATTTAGCCCCGACAGCGGCGCTACGGCCTTCTCTTATATCCAAATCGAACTGTCAAGGTATTTTTAATACGTGCACGCCAATGTTAACACGGGTTTTTCGCCCCATCCGAACAACTACTGTATACGTTGTCCCTTGTCAGGTGTTCTATTCTGCACCACTGAACAGGGAGAAAACCAGGTCACATAAAAACGATCATTGAATTGGACATTACCACCCCGATAGCCTGTAAATGGGCGCCGTGTTTCTCTCAATCGATGCACGTCCTAGGCACATCCATAACAAGTTCCATTTCAGTGTCGTAGAGCGTAGCCACCAACAACAACAAGAACAGACAGTGTAGCGCGCTTGGTTTCGGGAGAGAAAGGGTGATTCCACGTCCACAATAAAAAACCCAGGTCATTTCGGGACTAACACATGACATTATTTCATTTCTGTGCTTCTATTGCTATAATTCTATGTCAATTGAGCGATTGGGGTCTTTAGCAGTGGCAACCCTACTCCTTGTCACGGACAAGCGGGGAGGGGGGTCGAAATCATGCCACTTGAATCAATGGCAGACTTTCAAATCTACAGCGCATACGTTAGACCACCGAGCCAATGATCGACAATAGACTAAACTCTTTTCCATTCACTTTTAGAAACAGGAAGGGAAAAATGAGAAAATTTGCCAGTTTCGGGAAGGAAGTGAACCGTAAAGGTGTCGTGTCGTGTAGGAGACTAGATGCTAAGATCTACAAGTTGTAGTCTGGTTTTCCTATCAACCAGATCAACCTGATGAACATCGCCATGGTTGGCCACATATGTAAACATGGTGAGATCTTGTTCCACGCCAGATGAGAAAATAATTATTATTATTCACGCCCTTCCTTCCATTATGCGTTCCAAAAGGATAGTGTCTAGTCTTTCGGATGGAACGAAAAATTGAGTTTCCGTGTTCATGTTAACGTAATCATATTGCGATCTTGTCCCCATGCCAGATGAGAAAATTACTATATAATTATTCTACACCTCCTTCCATTATACGTTCCAATAAGATAGTGTCTAGTCTTTCGGATGGGACGAAAAATTGAGTTTTCATGTTAACGTAAACATAATTGCTATATAATTATTCTGCACCGCCTTCCATTATACGTTCCAATAGACAGTGACTAATCGTTCGGATGGGACAAAAAATTGAGTTCTCGTGTTCATGTAGGCGTAATACATGGTGACATCCTGTTCCTATGCCAGATGAGAAAATTACTAGTAGTATTCTGGCACCTACGTTCCAATAGGACAGTGTCTAATCGTTCGGGTGGAAAAATTGGGTTCCCGTGTTCATGGTGGCAATATACATAGCGAGAACTCGTCCCTATGCCAGATAACAAAATCACTATAGCATTATTCTCGGACTTCCTACATATAAATACGTTCCAATAACCCAATTACAATGCTATTTTAAAATAAGACGCTGACTTGCAAACCTTTTCTCGGGTTCGATCCGAGAAAGTTCTTAGGGATTATCCGATCGTGGTTCTTTTGTCAGTGGTATAGGTCTAGTGATTTCTTTGACCCATCCAAATGACTAAAGACTAGCCTTGCCAGACCCTCCGTCTTGTAGAGATAACAAGGGGAAACCCGTCGGAAAATCGCGTTCGGGTGGAAGGGGACACCTTGGCGTGCACATGGGATCCCTTGGCAGTTGTAATCTGATATAAGAGTAGGCCGTAATGCACCTGCCGGATAAAATTTCCCTCATAGCCCCCTTTATGCATACTCCTGCGCAGTGTTTCGTTTGATTAGAACTAATCTAAGAGAGGGATTTCTCGCGCCATTGCTTCAGGAATATGCCTTTATGGCGTATGTCCATCTTCATTAGAACAGTTCGGATCAGAACAGTGGGACATTTAACCCATTTCATTTTCAATCAGGGACCTCATTCATGAAATTTTAACTAAGATAAAATCCAAATTATTTGATTGGATAATATTAGATTGATCTTAGTGCATAGCCAATCAAAACTAAGGTATTTACTACTATTTGTATTTTATCTTTAGTTAAGATTTCGTGAATCAGGGCCCAGTTCTTATACAGGCATTTTCTGTAACGGGAGTAATTTTCAAATTCGACCACGGTGGTTATCTATTCACGATATTTTAAAAATTTCTTTGATCAAAATTAAATTTTTTCATTGTTTGTAAAAGTGAAATTAAATTCCATACCGACCAATTACTCTATTAATATAACATATTTTATTATCAAAATAATTCAATATTATAAACATTAAATTAAACGGAAGATCTGTTTTAGTTTCTTAAAATTCTGTTTAATATAAAAGATATCTGGAAAAATAAGAATGTTTTTGAAGGAGTTGGGTTGTTTATTTGTAACATATCATTAAAGAAATTAATCGATTATCTTTTCATCATAATATCGTTATTGTACATAGTTTTACTAATATGAAAATGTGTCTGAAATTTAAACAAACTCTGCTGAAGGTTAATAGTTTTTTGGGGTTTCTTTTCAATTTGAGAGAATCTTATATCATTATACGGACCGAGACTGTACAGCGCAGTGGTGGATGCTTACATCCAGGCGCGGATCCAGTGGGGGGCGCACCCGGCGCACGCCCCCTCTATTTTTTGAGGTGTCGAACAATTTTTAGCTCCATATATTCTCGCGAGAAAGGAGAACGAAAATAGTTTAGGTTGGAAATCGTAATTCACAGTACTAGTACGAAATTAGTCCTTGCAGGCATTTTTTACACTCAAAAATCACGGTTCCGGGCTTCGCACTCCCAAGCTGGTGCAGCACGCCCCCTCTTTCTGAAAATCCTGGATCCGCCCCAGACATCGGACCCCTTGATCCATCACTTGATATGATATTTGTTGTGTATTGCTTGCAATGTTTCTGTAGTTTGTGTCGTCTAGGGTTTGTTTTTGTTTAGCGTGAACCCTGGACTTGTAAATACACTGAATAGAATATTCCCCGGTTGTGCGTGACAAGAAGTAGGGTTGCCTGTCCAACCTCGTAGGTTTTCTCCACGCAAGCTAATTATTGAAATAAAATGAAACCATATGATAGTCCCGAAATGACCTAGTTTGTGTTGAGTGGACGTTAAACCTCATTTCTCTCTCTCTCTCTTTCAGGCCTAAAGAAAAGTCTGCAATGGACATTTTTAGCTCTTGCATAATATATGTTTAAATAATCAATCATTATTTAAGCCTTGAATAAGACGTGAAAAATTGATTATTTTCCTAAAAATGACGCAGAGAGGCTTTAACGATAAACGGTTATATGTTTGCCATGATGTCTAACACTGCACATACATGTAATCATTGTAACCCTACACGCACGTACCTGCATCTGGTAATATACAGATTATCTTATTGACAGTCGGAGTAATTAAGCAATTAGTAAACTATAATTTAATTAAACTTAGTTTAACTAATCATTAGATTATCGGTAAGTATATTGGTATATTTATAAACATGGTATATTTTGTGTAAATATAGAGTATATTATAGTATATTATATATATCTATCTAATATTTATATACAAACTGTCTTAGTTGATAAAATACAGTCTCTACTCTACCCTATCTCATCAAAAACTTACAATTAATAGTAAAACGAGAGAGAGAGAGAGAGAGAGAGAGAGAGAGAGAGAGAGATGTGATTTAACGCCCACTTGACACAAACAAGGTCATTCATATGCGTACGGGACGGGAAAGCCGGGGGTCGCCCCCCCCCCCCCCCCCAATATTTTCATGAAAAAAAATAGAAATCTAAAAAGAGCTCAGAATTGTGAGATCGGTCATTAGGCGAGGAGTTTTTTGAAGATGGGTAGGGGTATGGCCTTGTCGGGGAAGGCTATGGTCTTGTCGGGAATGGATGCTCAGTTTGTCGGGAAGCGTCGCGCCGTCTGTCGGGTTTTGAATATTTTTAATAATATGGAAGCGGAAAGAAAGCAGTCCAGTCAATGCTGAATAGAACTAGCACGTACACATGGCCTTTCTCAGTTCTTGAGTACTGTGTTTCTGTATACTGGCATCCAACTCCATGCACCCGACGAGCCCAGTGATAGAAGTGAGCAGCTGAAAATTTTCTTTAATAATAATTGATAAGTTTGTAATAATATTGTACCTTGTAGTCACATATAATATACATGTACGATGGCTCAATAGGCCGTAAATAACTCGATATTGAGCCGTTTTCTTTGGAAATAAATATTCATAGGTGAATGTAAAGTGCCACTGGCAAGAGTTATACAAAGATAATGGGCTCAACAACGCTTATTTTACTTATAAATCTCTCCAGGAAAAAGTTCCAAAACCACTATGATGTAGATGTTAAATATCATTAAATAATCTTTTTATTACATTATGTAATATTTGAATCCAATTTTACTAAATTGTTATTAAATTTGATTAGTTTCTCTTAATAAATTTCAAGTTCAATTGATGACTTTTTACCAGTTTTTATGCTGCAACTGACATAATTTACTACCCACTCCAAATTACTAGAAAGTATTCGAAATGCCTAGAAATCGCGTCTACGACCGGACTCTAAAGAAATATATTTGTCAGGAAAATATGCTGGTCCCCCCCCCCAAACAAGTTCGGCCTCGTATACTTATGAGGTCATTTCGGGACTAACATATCGTTCGATTTCATTTCAATAATTCGCTAATTGGGTCTTTAACAGTGGGAGGAAACTGTGGGACCCAGATAAATCCCCGAGGTTAGAAAGGCAATCACACAACCACTTCAGTTGACTCAATGAAAGACCTTATGGTACAGTGTGCATGTGCTAACCAATCGCATCCCCCCCCCCCCAAAAAAAATAGTAAAACATTCGATTATACTGTGATATATGTAGTCTGTATAATGTCTATCTAAATGAAATAAATTCATTTGCGTTCTGCTTTTCTGAGCCAATTAGGGCACTATGACGAAAGGTGTGGCGTCATCATGAAATAGCGTCATTTCATAATCATATGACGTAGTGTTTTTATGTTGGTGTCAGTCACCTGTGGTGTCAGTGTCATATTTCATGCCGAGGACATCATATTCCATGCTGACGTCATATCAAATTCAAGATCAAACGATATCATACATACACGACGTCACTGTGGAGTATGGCCTTACTATGATATATAATAAAATCAAAGTTTATTATGTGTTTAGGATGCATACAAAAATTATTATAGCTGTGTGGGAAATGGAGAAATGCCACAACGTTGTCTGTATATTATACGTGATTCCCCTTGTCAGCGATTTAGACTGGGGAGCCTGTCAAGGACATCGGTCTAGTCGTTCGCATGGGACGAAAAACCGAGGTCCCAAGTACACATTGGCGTGCACGTAAAAGATCCATGAACAGTTGGAATTCAATATAAGAGTAGACTGTGGTGCCGCTGTCCGGACAGAATTTCCCTCATAGCACACTGTATGACGTATGCCCGTCTTCATGTAGCCCAGTTCGGTTCAGAACAGTAGGACGTTAAACCCCATTTCATTTCATTTTTGTATATTAGAGACCAAAACTAACTCATATATTTACGAAACGACGCTCGTCGCTTTAAACTGTAAAATGTGGATGATAACGAAGAAAGAGACCGCTTATGCCAACCCTGTAAATTAGACAGCATGGAATTTTACTTGGCTTGTCAAGAGCTCGCGATAATTAGAATGGACGGTAGTTATTTGGTTCCACTTAATCCTGTAATCTGCACGTGTTTAATAGAATAAGTTTGGATAATCTAAGAGAGACGTGCATGTAGTTCACGAGATGTCAATCAGCACTAATTGAAGCAGACGATATGATTAGAATTGTCGGTTGGATGTCCGGATTCCAGTGTTTCCCGCCCAAAATAAACATGTAACCGTAGATCAGTAACCAGATTTAAACCGTGATATCGTTAAAAACAGGAATTAGTAAAAACAAGGGATAGCCTAACGTGTAACCAAAAGTCTTTTTAACTATGTGAACTTTCCGATTGAGAAATGGTATCAGTGAAACGTCAGACAAGGCAAGCCAGGCAGATGTGCGCTTTCCAGCACGATTCCGAGGATCCACGGTTGCATCATACATGGGTCCCGTGTTCGATACCGGTCGATCAAATACATCGAGATTTTATAATGTGGTTTCCCCTATGGAGTAGGACGAAGGGGTGCGGATTGCTTTCTTGGTAAAGAATTTATAATCTTTCGGGTTGGCGGAAAACCGAGATCCCGCAGGACGGAGGAAAGGGCAAGAAAATGGATCTAAGGGTTTCCTTACACGCGCACGCCAACTGGCACACTTAGGGATCTGTGATTTTGGTCAAAGCCGACTAGCCTAAACGCCTTTTATTGTCATGCCCTGCAGCACCGGAATCAAACCCCCTAGACTCTCTGGTTAACGGGCCAGTGCCATCTCCAGGTCACCGCGGTGCTCGCATAACAGGTCAACATCTTCCTCCAGTACCTCTCACCATGGAACCAATTCATCCATCAATGAACATGAGTTACTTGTAGAATGTATTTAAGAATTATTTATTTAACAATCACACAGCCAGCTTGTTGTTCTAACAGTATGGCGTCCATTGATCACGTATAATTAACATGAAGAAACCAAGATGGCTACCTCGCTTACATCACACATGGATTAAATAACACTTTCTACAAATCTCCAAACATTTCAGCACTTTACATTTTGGCTCCAATTACACCTGTACATTTTCCCGCCTTTTATCTTCTGGTATGATCGGACATTATCTTGCTTCGATCCAAGTCTTCGTGAGTGAAAAATGTTCATCACTTAGCTGCACATTGCAGAACTTTATATTTAAATTAAATAGCAATAGCATGTTATATAGTTTTAAACCCCCATTCGGCTAAAATTAGAGATAGGCCTCTGTTGTCTGTTGTAATTAAACAGAGTATGGCGAAATTTTAAAAAAACTTTTAAGTTCGCATTCCTGAGCTCTATGTTTTTTGGGGTTTTTTTTTGTATTCTATCATTATTAGGCCCTGTACCCGTAAAATGGTTCAGTTAAAAATAATTAAATTTCATTGAACGTTACACAGAGTAATCAAATATTTCCAGCCGATATCCGGTTCAATTTTTTAGTACAGTGAGTAGTGGAATAAAGGCGGGGGAGGGGGTGTTGTTATGCCCACCACACTAAATCGTCTCAAGTTTGTAAGGAGAGAGAGAAGAGAGAGAGAGAGAGAGAGAGAGCGAAATGGAGTTTAACGTCTACTCGACACAAACTAGGTCATTTTGGGACTATCATATGGTTTAATTTTATTTCAATAATTCGCTTGCGCGTAGGGGTCTTTAGCAGTGAGAGGAAACCGGAATGCCCGGAGGAAACCCACGATGTGGAGAAGGCGCCCCTATCTCCATGCCACATACGCTCACACCAGCAGGGATCGAAACCACAGCCGCAAGACAGAGGTGAGCGGCCAGCTAGAGGTCGATTCGAGGCACTCTACACCACTAGGCCAGCCCAACTCCCAAGTTTGTAAGGAGGGAATGGGGGTGATCGAATATTAAAGTTCGTCACTCTATCTCTCTGTAAATCATCTCAAGTGTGTAGGGGAGAGGTGGTGGGGATGTTATTCTCTTATCCCTAACCCTCGTTAAACCAATTCTAGTGTGTATATATAGGGATGGAAGGGGGAGGGGGTATGCCCACCCCTAACCCTCGTTAAACCCATTCTTGTGTGTATATATAGAGATGGAAGGGGGGTATGCTCACCCCTAACCCTCTTTAAACCAATTCCTGTGTGTATATAGGGATGGGAGGGGGAGGTGGTATGCCCACCCCTAACCCCCTTTAAACCAATTCCTGTGTGTATATAGGGATGTAAGGGGGAGGGGGTATGCCCACCCGGAGGGGGTATGGCCACCCCTAACCCTCTTTAAACCGTCTCAAGTGTTGTCTATTTACTGTTTAATTTGTTAAAAGCCCCGTTGATTTAAGTGGTATTACTAATAGTTTATCTTTACTTACACCATATCCTCATTCCCTTTGACTACTACAAATTCTAATTTACACACATCTCTTATTTACAACGATTCTAATCATTCCCGGGATTTGTAGAATTATTTCTAATTTCACAGTAAAACCTGGTGATGTAATCCAATAAACGAACGGAAGACAAGATAGGAAGTTTCCAAATCTATGGTTATTAATATCGCCTCTGAAGTTAAAATTATCAAAACAGGAATTAAGACGAAGGATTATTCTGTAATCTGTTTTAAAACTTATATATGTTCATTTTGAAAAAAAAAAAATCCTCGCAAGATGGCATTTTACAATAGAATAGAATTACAGGTACTTTGAAATGCAATGAAAAATACAAAAAGTGCCGCTAACATTGCAATTATATCATTTCCACAAAGTCACAGAGTCACTGAAAAACAAATAACAAAAAAGCGCACAAGTGAATCTGGGTGGCCTCCTCGGAAAATTGCGAAACTAGAAGTCCCATTCTGCGATTTCCATTGATCTGAGACAAGAACCTTGGCTTTTCTGAGAAATATCTCATAAACCGTGATTGAAAGTTGAGTATATTCTTAACTTAAGTCTGACAATGCTTTGTAAACTGGGGGTTTGGTAAATAAGAGACCGGTTTGTTCGACGCTGTCCGTTTAGGAGCCGAACAGTAGCACGTTGAACCCCATTTCATTGTTTTCGGCGCTGCCCTGGCAAAGATCTTCGTTTGTGCAGTTAATTGTTCGCTTAAATACTTGAATCCCCATCCACAAATCTTACCGTCTAGACATTAGAGTATGTAAATTAGAGATAGTCTGTTGGGCGCTGTTCTCGCAAAGGTCTTCCAGGATTTTTTGCAGGGGGGGGGGGGGTCTAGGTTTGATAATTGCTTAACTAATTGCGCTCAACCGATTAATTTGGTAAATTAGATTCAATTTGGTTCATTCTGACGTATTTCCGGAAGGTAAATTCCAAAATTACAGGTCTAAATCGCCAATAAAATCGCATAAAAAATTTTCAAGTCTGAGCAGGGGGGGTCCGGACCCCCTGGCCCCCCCCCCCTGGATCCGCGCCTGGCTTGTGTTGGAAATTGAACCACCACTCACGATACCTTGCCATAAACATCCTAGTACCTAAATTATAAACTCTATGTACGACGCTGTCTTGAAATAGATCTTCTCTTACGAAAGAAAATCTTCCCAAACGTCAATGGACCCAACATTTAAATACCTCACCCTCTAGATGTTACTATTGTGTTATTTACCAAACAATTTACCATTATATTTTTGTCTACGATACTGTTTTGTGATAATTTATAATGTGTGATAATTAATAATGTTTTGTTAAGCGAATTTGAGTACCTTATAGCGAATTGTGTGCTATAAAATAATAATAATAATAATATATATCAGTACGTAGACCTATTGTAGAAATTGTCGCCCTACCCATTAGATCCGACCACATATCCGAGTTTGTAAATTAGAAACTGTTTGCAAAGATCTGCTTTCCAAAAGTCAGTGAACCTACCATTTAGACACCCCACCCACAAGATGTTACCTTAGATATACAAGTACGTAAAACTGCTATAGTAGAAACTGTTGACTGTTTTTTTGTACATCATACATAAACACAAATAAACAGCGATATTTACAACAACAAACACCATGATATACAATATATACTGTTTCACGAATCACTGATCTCACTGACTATATTATTATAACAGATTCACTCCACGACCACAGTTTGTAAATATACGCCATTTTGTTTACGGTTTAGTCAGATTGTCCCAAACTCATCTCGCAGTGAATATTCGCTTGGCCGCTACAATTCGTAAGTAATTCTCTGTGAAACAGTTTGAGATTGTCCCCGTACGTAACTAACGTACGAAAATTAAATGGTAGCCGGCTTTTGTTTCGCACGTATACAGTGAATGGCCATTTTGCTCAGTAATCCCAGCCAGAATTTGGCTAATTTTTTAATAAAAATTGCGTTAAAGTTTTAAATTTTTGCTTAGAACTGAAAAAAATAACTATTAGTCAATCCCAACGCTAAAAACATTAACAGAATTGATTGTGTATATCTGAAACAGACACGACCGAAGCACAAAATAGTGCCAATATGCCGACGTCAAATCTAGAGTTGTAGATGTTATTTTTGTGAACAGGACAGATTATAACCACAGTGACAAAACGAATCAACAGATAAAATGCAATTAAATCGACAATTTGATTTTTGAAGTGGGTAAAAGGGGAATATCAAATTCAAAATATTTGTTTTTATCTTATAACATATTGTATTAGAGTTTGAGAATGGTTATAAATTTGTGCTATAATGCTGGGTTCCTACTGTCGTTCGGTGCGTTACGAAAGGATTCATTCTCGAAACCAGAAAAAGTTTTGAAGAAATTTCTCTGGTAAATCTGGGTAGCCATTTTCCCGGAAAATGACATGTAATTCCTACGCGCGAAATTTCTCGTTTATTTGCGTCGTACGCCCCTGATTTTACGTGCCTGGATGACCGAATCACTTAAAAATATACCCACGCGTAGAAAAATAGATCTTTACAAAAACTTGAATTTGTTCGTTTAGGATCCAATTTTTTATGTCAGCGAGTTGACTTTGACTCAAGGATCATTTACAACAAACGAAACGACGATCCGACCTCTAGTTTTCGAGAAATCGACCCAAAAAGATTGACCAATCAGAGGTCAGAATGGGCGGGGCTTAGGTTTGAAAAAAATTGGAAAAAATGGACGGTCTAATGTGCCAGAGGCCTTCGGCTCCGCGGCTGCCTCTGGGAACGAGATTGGAAAGGATTGTACCTAATAGAGACTTTATGCAAGTGGCATTTTCCCAGAGTAGTTTTAGAGTTTGGGCAGATTCTTACGCCGCGTACGTATGCGTCATTGAGCTGAGCTTAGTTCTGTACAGCATGAGCTATTATAAAAAATTAATGTAGTATCTTATTGAGTACAAATCTTTGAATTTGACTCGACAGCCATTTTCGGTTTCACTAATTTATCATTTATACCCCTTTACCATAGAATCACATCATTTACAGATTTGCAAGTTCCGATATCTAGCACGTCGATCAACCAGCGTGCAGACAGATAGACCGGAAAAGTATGAAAATTCCGAGAAAACCCCATCAAAAATAATGATTAAATTCCAGTCGTCATTATGGTTAATTCACATCAAATATACACCTCCGTGTTCTAAGATACACATAGATTCATAAAAACGCTATTATACAACATTTCAGCGTCTAAAAAGACTACAATATTATACAGACCCTCTCCGTACGAAAGCTGTTCGATACGGGCAGCCGTATCCGTGTGCCGTAGCACGTATGAGAAATACACACACATTGATGACGTCACACACAAAATTCATACGTATACGCGCTACGCACACGCAGTTTATGCTTGCCAAAAGTCTCGATTGAGTCCACTGTCTCATACGTTTCGATATGATTGCTACGACTGACCTCTATATATGATGATAAGATCTGATAGGATTACCACGATTACTCCACGTATAGGCTAGTTAAAAGCGAGATTTTAATCGTAGCGCGACGCGAATAGTGATAGGTACATAGCATTAAGCAAGGCTGACACTTGAACGATTCCGTGGCACGCATTTGCACGACTCGAGTCGGCACGACACCGTCCGATTTGCGCAAATTCGTCGCGCCAATGTGTGCAGGAAGTGCGTAAACAATGCGCAAACTATGCGTGAACTCGTCGTGCCAGTTCGTGTCAATGTGGAGACTGATGGGCATGACAAAATCGTGGCCAAAAGTCGTGCAAGTGTCAGCCTGGCTTTAGGCAGTAGCAGGGGCGGACCCAGTGGGTGGTATGAAAATTAAATCACAATGTGATCATAGATCATTACAAAATTGATTTCTCTGTTTAAAAATCACAAATTGGATGTATGCTTATGTAATTTAGAGACGATGATGGCAGATTTCCTTAACAGGAACCTGCCCCCCCCCCTCCTGCAAAAATTCCTAGACCCGCCCCTGAATAGAAATGGGGTTTAACGTCCTCCGTTTCTGCACCGACTGGAATACTAAAGAAAGCCTACTCTGATTTCCAATTCCAATTATCAAGGATTCTTTTACGTGCATGCCAACCCGTGGCAGATTCTGTTACTGGCCATGCCGTCCGTCCCTCACAAGATTGTGATACGATCTAGCACTAACGGAATTGTTTAAAATAAACAGTTTTGCGTTAATAATGTTAGTGCCAACAAACCGCTTTCTACTAATTACACACTCGCTTCATTTGTTTTTATTTTACAAACTCCAGTGTTTCCTAAAACAAAAAAACACTTGTAAATAAATCTCAACCAGAGATAGCGTGGTAAATGGAAGAGAAGGCAAAAGAAACGTGAAAATGTTTATAAGCGATGTTCAAGCTAGTCCAATATTTTATAAATATGCGTAATAACTTGTACAACATATGTCGATAAGAAGAGAAACAAGTGAATGGGAACATCGTGGGGGGACCGCAAGCAATTAGTAAGAAGAGACGAAGACTTACAGCGAGCCCGAATGCAGCAACACGAGTCTAATAAGCTAATATCGCCGGATTAAATAAAGTTCGTCGAGTTCTCCGTGTAATTATTTACATGTTTAATAATGTATTATATATCCTATCATATCTCCTCCTCGACTACATAGCTTGTTAAATTGTTACACTGACGCACCGTGAAAAAATTAACAGCGGACGTCGGAGTAAACACCAACTTATGGGACATAATTAGTTCACAGATTTTACTGACACATTGCTGCCATTTTTTTTCTCCACTCAAAAATGTGTCGATAAAATGATTAAAAACAGCAATGTGGTTTTGATAAAGAAATAATCTTAAATTGTTGAAGTTACTAAACTCTCAACCCCCAACCTCCCTCTCTTAAAATAGAGGATCATGGCGGTTAAGTGGGTAAGACGCTGGCTCGCTAGTCGATCCCTGCATTGGCCGAGAACAGTTTATCCAGATTTTCCGGCGTAGTTTCCCCCTGCCAGTAATGCTGGACGGAGGACAGCTGTCTAGTCGTTCGGATGGAACGAAAAACCGACGTCCCGTGAACACATTAGCGTGCACTTAATTTAACCATTGGCCGTAGTGCCGCTGTACGGGCAAAATTTCCCTCATAGCACACTGTATGGTGTATGCCTGTCTTCATTAGTTCAGGTTAGGAGCAGAACAGTCGGACGTTAAACCCCATTTCATTTCCATTTTATTTCTCTTAAAATAATTTAATTGGACCTCGGTGTCTATGATTACTTTCCATAGTTCCTAGTTCCTGTTGAATATGAGAGAGAGCGAAATGGGGTTTAACGTCCACTCAACACAAACTAGGTCATTTCGGGAATAACATATGGTTTTAATTTTTTTATTTCAATAATTCGCTTGCGCGTAGGGTCTTTAGCAGTGGGAGGAAACCGGAGTGCCCGGAGGAAACCCACGAGGTTGAGAAGGCACCCCTATCTCCATGCCACATACGCTCACACCAGGGCTCGAAACCACAGCCGCAAGCCAGAGGTGACCGGCCAGCTAGAGGTCGAAGCGCGGCACTCTAGACCACTAGGCCATCCCAACCCCCTCCTGGTGAATATGGTTCTAACCATATTTTCGGGACAGACAAATGGTTTATATTTTGTTGCAAAAATTCGCTTGTGGGAGACAAAACAGGAAAGATGGGTTCGAACTCATGACTTGGATATATAACATGACATCCAACCCCTTCATAAGTAAATGAAAGATCGTGTCACTTTTAATATGTATTACCCGTACGCGTTTAATGTACGAGTTGTTTGTTAGTGCAGAGTCACCTTTAGAAATATCAGAGTTTTCTTATACGCGCAGGGCCAGTTTTTGGCACATTTGACCAATTTCTCTAAATTGGGCCCCGCACTAGAAAGCGGCCCCTCAACTCAGACAAACTGGCAGTAGAGCTGTCTCGTGGCAACCGTGGTGTATCAATTAATTATTAATTGTGAAGGAAAACATAGTTGGTCCTAAATATGAATGAATATAGGCCTAGTTAAAGTTATTCATATCCTGCAATGTAATCATATCATGTAACTTCGAGCCTCCCAAATTGGGCCCCGCATTTTTTACACCCCCCCCCCCCAATCCCTTTTATCTATAATCATGAGTTAAACTCATTAACATAACATGCCACCCTTTCACAAGTGAAATAATATCATTCTACAACAAGTACGAACATGAATGAGAAAAAATCAAGAGTTTTGATTTACGCGTTTCATTTATGCCACATTATAAAAAGTTGATTTGAATGAAAATAAAACGAGATAGAAGGCAGCCAGGGCAGGTGTTTGAAAGGTGCATATATATATTATTACATAGCAATTAAACTGTTAAAATTACCGCACGTTGTAAGATCCATTTGGCGGCCTTTTAATGTCACTTGTAACACCATTCATTTTGATTTGACGAGAGTTTGACAGGATTGAAAGATGTTGATATTTTGTTTTCGACAGTGACAAGTAAAACATAAGGTGTGCTAAGATAAATAATAATATTATTATGGAGAGATGAAGGATAGTTTTACAGTAGTAGAGAGAGTATCAAGCTACCACTCTTTTCTCTCTCGATCTATGTCTCTAACTGTATCATTTGGTGCAATTTACTTTACACGTAAAAATAACACCAGTAGTTTGTGATGTTTGTGAATGTGAGTGTGTGAAAGAGAGAGAGAGAGAGAGAGGACACCGTCCAACTTGTCTGCAGCATCATCCCGGCTGTTAAAGACGAGCACACGACATCCATCAAGTAAGCAGTGAGGTAAATTTTGCCCGGGTAGCAGTTTTCTCGTCTGCATTGAGTCGCAATTCAACTGGATTCTTATCTTTTACGAGAGAGGGGCCCTCCTTCATACACCATTTACACCATTGACATTGGAAAACTAGGCAGAGAAAAACAAGGAACTTTCTCCAAGAAACAACCCACGAAGTTAAGCAGCAGAGCGCCTAGTTATTTTAATGACGGATAGACAGAGATATCTATCTCTGACTTTCCGGTTTTAAAATAACTACAGGGCCCAGCCCTTTTTCCGCGTACCAGCATTTGATCCAACAGAATTTAGCCCCATTTCATTTCTTCTGTAAAATGAAGGGGAGATAGGGTTTGCTCATCAGATGGAAGGGAGACAACTCCAATTATTAAACCCTTAACGCAAAATAGAGGTTTGTGTCATCCCTTAGCCTCGCTGTGTATCGTCTGATTTTATTGATGGTTATTGTAACGGTCGACATACTGAATACCCATTTCTTACCAGTTGTTATGTCATGTGCTTTCCAATATGTTGGTTCAGAGCAGTATTCAACGCCATTGAAACACAATTGCATGTGTATGTTCAGTTCAGATATCCTACATGTTGAACACCCCAAAAATATCTTTGTGCTAGCAAAATAGAGAGACCCCCGCGATTCTATGAATATTGTTTTTTTTACATCTTCCATCGAATTTTTGTTTCTTGACGCAAAATCAGTGGTCACTACAAACATCTGGAAAACTAACACAGTTCATAACTTCTTGGTGCCCACAGGTAGCTCCCCACGACCCCCTCCTGATATGGATTTTTGGTTTTCGTTCCCGTAAGATTAGCATCCACTACACACCTGAAACCTAATCTCTCAACCCTCCGTGTTTCGATCAGTATATCTCAACGTTCTTATTAACGTTCTCGTAGCTACTCCGCACCCTCCTCCAAAGATATGAATAATGCGTTTTTTTGCCCTAATGATGAAACCTTGCTCCTCATTCAAAATCAGTTGTCTGCAAAACTAACAATTCCACAATTTCTTGGTAACCACGCCCCATGCACAACGATCAACAACAAAGTCAAAATTCATAACAATACACAACACAAGGTATATATATGGATATAACAACTTCTCTAATATTTAATAACCAAATTTCCTAACACATACCATTTGTTATGAATAGTTAATATCCATGTGTTTTGTTATGAATACGGGAGTTAACCGTGCTTCTAGATGTCATTTAAAGAAAAATGAAAATTCTCCTGGGTTGTTTTGAAATGTTGATGTTATTTATTGTACAAAGCTACAAGATGTCACCATGTGTATTTATATATATATAGCTAGAGTAGTGTATACATATCAAGATGATATATTAATTGATGAGAAGGTAAGTCCTGCTGTGCCATTTTAGCACTATATGAATCACTTGCAGACTACAATATCAGAATATCATCCAAAAATGGTTCAATTTTACAAAGATACGACAAATTGAAATTTCATCGACCGTTGTGTCTTAGACCTGCTACCATTTTGTTGCCGCAAAGCAATTTCATTTAAAAACGATTGAATCCAAGCTGGGACATTATCTAGCATTGGTACATTGATTTTGTTTTCTAAATAAAATGTTGAATAATCAACAGAGGCGGATCCAGGATTTTCAGAAAGAGGGGGTGTGCCGCACCTACTTGGGAGTGCGAAGCCCAGAACAGTGATTTTTGAGTGAAAAAAATGCCCACAAGGACTAATTTCATACTAATACTGTAAATTAGGATTTCCAACCTAAACTATTTTTGTTCTCCTTTCTCGCGAGAATATATGGAGCTAAAAATTGTTCGCCACCTCAAAAAATAGAGGGGGCGTGCACCGGGTGCGCCCCCCTCTGGATCCGCGCGTGATCAATTTGAGAACATATTAATAGAAAATGCAAATGGTGCTACAGGACTTAAATACAAGGGTGTGGCGTTATTATTTTTATAATAGACCAAGATATTTACATGTTAGAAATATTTACAATAAACCATCAGACAAAAACAATAATAATAGTCACCATAGCACTGTCACTTATTTTTATAATTAAATATCCAATAATTTGTCATTAAGAAGAAAAATTTATTAATAGGCCAGATATAAAAAATATTCTGTTTATCCTGTGTCACCTGTTTTTATTTCAAACAATATAAAAACAGTTTATTACTGGATTGAAAACAGAAGGCCTAATTATCAAGAACACAACACTGATAATAATAAATTGTAACCCCGCTCCCACAAAACCAGAAGGCCTAATTATCAAGAATGCATCACTGATAAACTATTGATACCATACTGGATTCATGCTTTACTATAAACTGTTTGAGGCGATATCAATAAATATTTTGGCTTGAAATGTAGTGATCCTTTGACAAAAGAAAAATCAGTAAGCCCCTCTCTGGCATCAGAATTGTTTAGAAGGCCTGTCCAAGAGCCAGAATATTTTTATATGACCTAATCGTTTGCGATAATTTAAGACAAAACTTCAAACATATATTCACTGATATCTAGACCACAGTTACACTATTCTTTACGGAATCTTAAATGCATAAACGAATTGTTTTTTTAATTAAATATTTTTATATCTCACATGATAATTATCTGCTCAAAAAATATTCAGAATCTGTAGAAAAGTTTTCATAATGTAACAAACATAACAAATTATTCTACTCAAAATAAATTCATAATTTATGTTTTAAATTCCACCTGATTGTCATTTGTGAGAATCTGAATCCCTGGCAATCTATATTATTGTGCAAGATGGATCTCTAAAAGGAATATCAGCCCATAAATATTTCACTTCCGTTCAATATTTAACAAGAATATGATGAATTGAAAATTGCCCAATCTTCAGTATCCTTTGCAGACTATCGATATAAACAAGTCGATTGGGTCTAGAGAGGGAGAAACAAGGTTCAACGTCCACTTAACACAAAGGTGATTTTGGGACTAACATATGGTTCAACAATATGCTTGAATGTAGGGGTCTCTAGTAGTGGGAAAAACCCACAGAACACCCACGAGGTTTGACAGACCATATGCTTTAAGACGCATATGTTAAACCTTTCGGCCATCTCAGGGCCCTGGGTCACCTGGCCAACAACCCCATATGATTGGATCAAGGCAGGGAGTTTATCTAGATGTACCATTGACGATAAATAATAAATTTTAGCTTGGATTAAGCCATGAAAAGTTAGATATCATATAAGAAATACGATCATTGGCCTTTAGTTCATCGATCCGTCCGACTGATAACATTAATTGATTCAATTAATAATATACAAAACAATGTCAAATAAAACATATATCTTTAATTAACCAAACAATATATTGTAAATGATGTCGAATTAAAGAAATTACATCATCTTATTCATGTATCTCCATTTCATATACAAAAAATGTTTTTGATTGCAATTATACAAGCCCATGAGTCTGGAATAAACTATTGTAGTCTATGAAACTTTTAATACAAAACTTCTTCGAGTTTATAGACATGCAATGTTTTGACGAACTTATTCTTGTCTTTATCAAGTAATATTGTCAAAACATTAGTAAAACCAGTAATTATTATTCCACATAGGTTTTTTATTGTATCAAATACAGAATGTCGACTATACACCATCATAATAGTTGGTCAGTCTCTCTCTCTATGTGGCTTCTTGTAAAACCAGGAATACAGAGAGTGTACTGACTTTACCATTGTAGTCCACGTTACTTGTCCATGGGTTTCATGTCGGACGTACATGCCGGTCGGGACCGAGGGCTTTGACCGAATAAACCTGATCGACATTTCAATATCTTGTTGTATTGCGGATTCTTATTATGTACTAAAAATAGCAGCACTTTCTTCGCAAGAAATAATGACCGACTTGGAAAAGTGGAAGCCCTGTACTGGTCAATACAGTTATGTGTAGTCTATAGACTGGGGCCTATTTCTCAAAATTTTAACTAAGATAAAATTCAAATTTTAGTAATTTGATTGGACAATATTAGATTGATTTTAGTGCTTAGCCAATCAAAATTGAAGTATCTACTAAAATTTGAATTTTTTCTTTAGTTAAGATTTCGAGAAACAAGGCCCTGGTCACATTATTGAAACATGGAATACAGAGGTTACTGGTCAATACAGAGACACTGCGTTGCCTGAAAACCATATTGTACATGTAATGGGAGATAGAACAATATGGTTTTCAGGCAACGACTGGTCAATATGGAGACACTGGTTAATACAGAGTGTTATATTTATACAGTTGTTTGGTTGATTATGATATATTGTGTCCCCCATGATGTATGTTTACATGATAATAATAATATTTACAATTATAATAACAATAAATATACTCTCTTTCTTTAATCCTCTAATAAATCTTCATCTAAATTAACATCCTGAAATATACAAATAAAAAATATTAAAGATACATTATGAGAATTGCAATTTGCTGAAAATCCACTACTAAAGTATACAGGTCACAATTTAGGTACGTGCAAATTAAAGGAGATCTCTGGTTTGTCAGCATTAAGAATGTATTGTTATACACATGTATATATTGACTTGTCTTATCTTTAGATTTTCTCATTGCTTGATAATGACTAGAGAAGCCCAATCGAAACGTCGCTCAGTAATAAGCAGTACTTTTATTCCATAGAATTGTGACCTGTATAATCTAGTTCAATTACTAAATGCCATTGAAACAGACTACTAAAATAGGTCTGGTAAATAGCATAGTCTCAATTATCCACTCCATGATTAAATCATGAATGAAAGGTGAGCAGCAGATTGGATCATAATCCAGTAAATATCGCAGGCTAGCGATGACATTAAGAGTTAATTATGGTCTGAATAAGTTAATTAATATCTAATTTATATTTCAGGCCTAAAGAAGGATCTGCAATTGGCAGATTTAGCTCTTGCATAATGTATGTTTAATATCATTTGGGAGCTTGAAATAAGAATTATTATAAAATCAACTTACGGATGTATCGATATCATCATCTAATTGTAAATTATCTAAATCTAGTTCAAGTTCTTGTTCTATTTCCGCTGCGGATCGAGAACTGATTGGATCGGATGGTTGAGGTTTCGGGGCTGGGGGTTTCGACACAGGGACAGGATCAGGTTTGCTTGGTTCCACTACTGGCTTTTTAGATTCTATTTTAGGCTCTGGCTTAGATGGTTGCTGCAAGGAGAATATCAGAGAAATTATATAAGTTGTAGTCAATGAGTAAATAAATGTCATGTAATGTCGAATATGCTTTCAGTTCATTAATTCTCGGGGAAACAATGGAGTCTTTAGTCGTACAAAATGAATGAAATGGGGGTTTAACGTCCTACGAAGACGGGCATACTCCATACAGTGTGCTGTGAGGGAAATTTTGCTTGGACAGCAGCACTACAGCCTACTATTACATCGAATTCCAACTGTCAGGGGATCTTTTATGTGCACGCTAATGTGGACATAAGACCTTGTTTTTCATCCCATCCAAAAAACTGTCCTTGTCACAATCTATGTCCTGAATAACTGACAAGGTTTAGCATTGCAAAGCAATCAAAGAGACTAGAAGATAGACAGGCGACTACTCCTTCTCACAGCTAGGGGTCCAAACCACAACAGTATTATCAATAAAGGTTATCCTGGTCGTACAGTTACCACGACCCTAACCTAATATATAAATATATGTACCAGAGAAGGTGTTTCGAAGTTATCATCATCGTCGTCATCGGCATCTTCCGTTAATCTATCGATTGGTTTATATTCAAATCGACCAGCTGCTTCCGCTTCCTGCATCTCTTCCACAGCATTACGAGAACTATTTTGCTACAAACAAAAAATTAAGAATGTTAAAGTCTGTTTTTTGATGGGCCTCTTTTTAAATATGATTGGATCCGAGCCATGAAATTAAAGACCAATGATTTTGAGTACAATTCAGCTTTTATTAAGATGTGAAGAATTAGATATAGTCCAAAAAGTGTACGATCACAACTGGACAATTTAACAAAGCAGACTGTCAAAGAACTTACAGGAACTTGTGGATATTTATGAGCTGGTAAAACCAATTTTCTCTGTGGTTCTAGATACTGTTCAACTTTAAACGCCTCTTTAAGACCAGGGAACAGATTCTCGTACTCCGTAGGGTCAGCCAGAGAATCAGCAGATTTCTTGTTGATCTTTGATAGATGTTCACGCCATAATGTTACAACTCTGATAAATATAAAATATCATTTATTAATAGTGAATATAAAATGGGAGAGAGAGAAATGGGGTTTACAGTCAACTTGACACAAACTAGGTCATTTCGGGTCTAACATATGGTTTAATTTTATTTCAATAATTTGCTTGCACATAGGAGTCTTTAGCAGTGGGAAGAAACCAAAGGACTCGAAGAAAACCCATGAGGTTGGACAGGCAACCCTACTCTTTGTCACGTACAACTGTGAAATCTATAAAATAGGGTTCAACATCCTACATATTTGTTGTACCAACCAGGTTAATGGAGATGCTCATACGCCATTCAATGTGCACCTATATAATACGAATTAAAACAACAACATAAAATGTTTGACTTTATTGTGTCCCAATAACTAAATGCCATTGAAAGAATATATTCTGATTATATTTGATGAGTAAAGATTAATTTACTTACTGTGATATTTGTGTAAATATTGATCAACTTACCATGATATTTATGTAAAGATTAATCAACTTATTGTGATATTCAAGTAAGGGTTGATCAACTTATCGTGATATTTGGTATTTATGTAAAGATTTATAAACTTGATATTTGTGAAAGGATTGATCAACATTTTGTGATATTTGTGTGTTTATGCAAAAGTTAACCAACTTACCGTGATATTTGACTAGGTAAATATGTTCGGGCAAAGAAAGCAGCTTCTGGTAATCGTCCCGTTTTTATTAAAACTTCTAAACATTCCTCCAATCTAGGAATAAAATTAAAATATATTTCAATTATTTTGGATGTAAAATAAAAGAGTCGGAGGAGAACTGGAATTTCTGGCAAGTAACCTGACTAACAGGTAAATTCTCCAAACAGTCATTTTCACTGTCAGTTAAACTACTTAGACTACTTAGAAAAATGGAGTTTACCATCCACTAAACCCAAAATAGATCTTTTTTGTCAGGACTAACATATGGTTAAATTTCAATTCACAGAAAACTGGAGGAAGCCCAGAAGACTCACACTTGAACAGACGACTCTACTCCTTGGTAATGTACAACCTGGGCAATAAAAGACTTTCTGATCTAATGCCCATGCAATCACCCACATTTGACCACCCCTCATCCTTAGAAACTGAATACCAATCAGAAACTTGACTCACCTTCCCATCGTAAAATATGAAAGGAATGCAACATTATTTTGTCCGGCCTTCTCTGCCGTTTCTCCGAGACGTGCCACCATGTCTCTGTTACCAGCAGAACTAGCCAATAACATTAAACCACCGAAATCTTGAGCATGATGTAAACACTCTTGAGCTAAACCAAACTCACAATTTTTGATGGCTAACTCAGATAACTGTTTCCATTTCTGTTCAGACTGAAAAATTCAAAAACAAGATTTATTATTATTCTCTAGATTTATCTAACAATCGTGTTAAAAAACAATCTTATTAAAACACAGATCCTATTTCAGTTTCGTTTTTATAGTTCAAAATTTCGTTTTACTTGTCGTTACTACACTAGGATCTGAAACGAAATGAACTATAGATCTGGGGCCAGTTTCACAAAGCAACTTACGATGAAAATTTGCGTAAGTTTATCGTAACGTAAACTTACGTAAAAATCGCGTTTCACTAAACTTCTTAACTTACGAAATTCGTAACTTTTATCGTACACTTTACGGCAACTCTAAACTTGTCGTAAGTGGGAAATTTTTCGTATCTTTGACGAAATGGTCGCCTTTATAATTTATGCGTATCAGGGGGTAGTTTCACAAAGCAACTTACGATGAAAAATTTATCGTAACGTAAACTTACGAAAAAATTGCGTTTCACTAAAATTCTTAACTTACAAAATTCGTAAATTTGATCGTAAAGTCTACGGCAACTCTCACCCTGTCGTAAGTTGGATTTTTTACGTAACTTAGACAAAATGGCCGACTTGTTACTTTATGCCAGTGGTTCCCAATCTGTGGTACGCGTACCACGAGAGATACGAGTGGGCCTTTCAGGTGGTACGCGAGCACTTTCGGGGTCATGAACGTTTTTAGTTATTTTTTACTTCACAAAAATGTTTACTGCCTAACACAAGATAATACCCATTATTTCCCCAGTTTGTATATGTTACTGTTCTTATTATTATTTTGTATAGGCCTACTTACTTATATTTTATCTCTATACTTCTTTATCTATTTCTTGATTGATTAATCTTTTTTGGGGAAAGAAGCAGATAGCCCACAACCCTCGCAATGAGGTGAGTTTTTTTTTTAGTTCTCCTGTGTGTTCTACTTGTAAAATTATTCAAATAAAGTGCAGCTATGGCGGGTGTGGCGCCAGACAGGGTAAGCTTACTCTTCCGGACACCTGTTACCACTGTTTGTCGCGTATTTTGTACACGGGGAGCAGTCCATTTTCTGATTAGACTATTTTGCCTATTACGTACGTTCTTTTAAAGGGCCAATCCCGATAACTTTCTGAGGAATAAAACTGCTTAATTTTGTGTTAAAATCCCTTAAAACCCATTACCTAAGGCCGACCAACTAACACAATATTTGTGATATGCTTGTAAATAATTTAAATCTGACAGTCTTCGTTTGGAAATGGAGACCGTAGTATTATACAGTATCTGGATAAAACCAGACTTTTTTCTATAAAAATAAAATGTAGGTGAAATTTACCCTTTGTTATCAAGTACAGTACATGGGTCATTCACTGTATAAACCTCTCAAGAAATGTGAATCGATTATCAGGTCACCCAATGAAAAAATTGACCCGAAATCTTAAAAGGGTTACGTGTCCGGATAAGCAGTGTTGACGTTCACGTCCAAACGACTCAATATTTTGAGCTGAAATTTTGAGACACGGTAAATACACCATGCCGCTATATTTTGGTCCATAAATTTCATAAATTCTCGGACTTTAATTTTTGAGACTCTGTTCTTATCGGGACTGTCCCTTTAAGACTTCGAATTCTGTCTTATGGTTTGGATTGTTCGTACTTGGTTTTATTTTATTTGATCGAATTGAGTTTCTCTGGAATCAGGTGGTAGCCTACGTGGCGACTGTACGGGACCTCCGGACAAGTGGTACTCTGTCACAAAAAAGTTGGCAACCATTGCTTTATGCGGATCGGCAACTTCGGCGAGAGAGAATATTTAGGGACACCCATACGGACGAGGAGTTAGTTTCACGTACACAAACTTGATTGGACCAGTAGGCCCCCTATATTACATGTTGTTCACTGTATTAAAGCGGGAATTTCATATTTTCCAAGAAAGTCAAAACATATTTATTTCTATGTATTTTGCTCAATAGGTTGTCAACTCACTATTATACAATCATAGGCATTATTTTCCACACTGAAACATCTTTCACATGGAAAATAATAACACAATTACCTCCTTGTTTTCCCATTCCCCCTATACAATAGCTATCTTCAAACGTTTGAATTTAATGCTGAAATTGATATTTTTGCCAATTTCTCAACTGGCAATAGTGAATTATAGCATTATTCTTTAACAAGGTTGGACTGTTTATAGATACCATCTATTTTAAGGCTTTATTTTAATATATTTTAAAAATATAATTTAAAAATATGAAATTGCCGCTTTTATGATGATATCAAAACCGCAACTTGCCGATCGAAATCCTACTGTACAACTTACAAGTCCTGATTGCATTACGGTAGGCCAACTATGCCACACCTAGCTTCCAAAAACTCATCACTGATGCATATGATCATGGGGTTAGTGTACCATCAGTGTCTAGAGTAATTTATCGTGTTTCAAGAGAAATAACAACCCGTGTTGACGATTAATTATCAATAAATTTCCCCTAAAGAGTTGGTTACGCCTATCGCGGCAAAGATCGACACGTGGGCCTACTTCGCACAAATATTGTCCCAAGCTCAGTCTTTCGATTACCTTGTCAGACTGCTGCTCAATTTTCCTTTCAGAATTCCATAATTCTGCTCTACGCCCTCAATCGAAACACCGAAAGCTGTCCCAATTTCGTTTTCGATTTTTAAATTTTCACGCTTTCTATTAATTTCGGCTTTTGACAGACTGACAGGCGACGTATGCTACTATGT
Organism: Patella caerulea; assembly: GCA_036850965.1. Lineage (NCBI taxonomy): Eukaryota > Metazoa > Mollusca > Gastropoda > Patellidae > Patella > Patella caerulea. Next base: position 72,125,872 of record JAZGQO010000010.1, on the reverse strand, counting down.
CACGCGCTATGGTGTAGCAAAGAAAACATGTAAACAAAAGGCATGAAAATAGCTTTTTATTCATAAGTACACAGTTACATCTTAGCGTATATATAAGGAATATATCATTTCGTCCTTTATGTTTCAAAAGGTTAGGATAAAACCAAACATAACGGTTATAATGCCGAATTTGTCAACATTATCACTGTGGGAATGTTTACAGAAGTTTGAATGAAGTGACGTAACATTCCTGGCGTATCTACGTAAAAAGATACGAGAAAAAGTTAAGAAAAAACTTACACCGGCAATTGTGAAACCGACGTAAATAATTCGTATCTTTTTCGTAAGTTTTTTTAACGTAACTTTTTTTTCTAAAAATTTACGAACTTTTTTTAACTGCCCTCGGGAACTTCGTTGGGAGAGAATATTCGGGGATAGATTAAACCCTCCCGACATCCATACAGACGAGTTAGTTTCGCGGTACAAACTTGATCGGACCAATAAATATATTACGTTATTAACTGTATTAATTATGATATGGAAACCGCAACTCACCGATCGAAATCCTTGTCATCTGTAGTGTACAAACTATAGTACAAGTCCAGATTACATTACGATAGAGGGGATCACGTGTCTCGCTAGCCTGGAGGTCGGGTTCGATCCCTGCATTGGTCGAGAAAGTTCATGTCGATTTTCCGACGTGGTTTCCTCTTGTCAGTGATGCTGAACGGAGGGGCTGACAAGGACTGCTGTCTAGTCGTTCGGATGGGACGTAAAACCGGGGTCCCGTGTACACATTGGCGTGCACGTAAAAGATCGCTTGGCAGTTGGAATTCGATATAAAAGAGTAGTCCGTAGTGCCGCTGCCCGGGCAAAATTCCCCTCATAGCACACTGTATGGAGTATGCCCGTCTTCCATTAGCCCAGGTTACGTTAAACCCAATTCCATTTCATGCATTACGATAGGCTACTATGTCACAGGTAGCTTCCAAAATTTCATTGCTAATGGCACATCGTTGACGTACCATCAGTGTCTAGACTCATAGGCGTAAAACTAGGGTATCGCGAGCCTTCAGTTGTAGGCAAGCATTTACACTACAAGTAGGCCTACAACGTATTTAATTTGATTTATCACAAACAGGAACCCAGGAAAAATAATCTTGGTATTACTATTATTATGCCTAGTAGTACTACTGGACCCTGTAGGCCTATAAGTAACTAGGGCCTTAAGAGTAAGCCTATCGCGGCAAAGACTGACACTTACAAATATACTGAGCGCCATAGAAAACGCATCACTTAGTTTTTCGTATAACAAAATGATCCTGTAAACATATCTTTTTTATTTTGCTTCTTATTGTGAAAAATATTCAAATGGGAACACATCAATAACAACATATTTGTACACTTATGGATGTTTAATCTGTAATTAACGGTACAAAGTCAGAGGGGTCAAAACACGAAAAACTAAGTGATGCGTTTTCTATGGCGCTCAGTATATTCTCCCAAACTCTGAATTTCGATGACTTGGTCAGGCTGCTGCTCAATTTTCCTTTTAGAATTCCACAGGTCTGCTCAACTTCCCCAATTTAAAAGCGGAGAGCTGCAGGGGTCCAATTTTAGACCCCATTTCGGCTTTTGGCAGACTGACAGACGACGCGCATGCTACTGTGACACGCGCTATGACGTAGCAAACAAAAACAAGTAAACAAAATGCTTGAAAATATCATTTTATTAATAAATACACAACTACATCTTAGCGTATATATAAAGAATATATCATTTCGTCGTTTATGTTTCAAAAGGTAATGATCAAAACAAACATAACGGCTATAATGCCGACATTGTCAACATGTAGGCCGTGGGAATGTTTACAGAAGTTTGAATGAAGTGACGCAGCATGACGTCATGAATGGTCACGACGAGAAAGGATACGTGAAAAAGTTAAGAAAAAACTTACGCCGGCCTTTGTGAAACCGACGTAAATAATTCGTATCTTTTTCGTATGTTTTTCTTTACGCAGTTTTTTTTCTTAAAGTTACGAACTTTTGTGAAACTGCCCCCTGTATTTTAATCAGATTGGTTAAAAAGAAGCCCAAAAGATTCAAAGAAACTCATGGGTTTTTTTCTTCAGGAAATACTCATTAATAAACAAAATGTTTTTATAAGATGAAACTAAAGGTCTAAAGAGCTCAATCTGATTAATATACTGATCTAAATTTCATTTCGTTTTTTTTATACTTTCGATGGTCTACACTACATGAAGATCTGACAAGTTATAGTGGAAGGTTGTGACAGAGGTCATACAAGTGGCATTGATGTTTCAAGTGGATTACCCACAGTTTCATAAATCAAAAGACCAAGAAATCACCATAAAAGACTGTTTCATTGGCTGATCCGTCTCACCATCCAGGAAATGTCAATGATAACAGCTCTTAGCGTTGTAAAGACAAGTTAAAGGCCCATTCTCACGGTGCGACTTGTAGTAACTACTTGTAGTATCGACCCGAGTTGCAGCGTGAGAACACCCTAGTCGTACCAACTTTTACAAGCTCCCAACCAATTGAAAGCGAGTTGCGTGAAATAGAAACTTCCCTATTTCAGCCAACAGATCGTATGAAATTGACCAATCAGAGATGTCGAGTATTAGTACAAACACGAGTTCTCTCCCCTTGTTGTTTGTAAACATGGAGGCGAAGCGCACCCATCAAGAGCCGCTCAGCAAAACTGGGACAGAGAATTTTGTCAATTTTTACCTCGCAAAACCTAACCCAGACGGATTTGGGTTTTCTCTTTCTCTTTTTGTTCTTATTTATCAAATGTGGGGCAATAATAGCTAGTGTCTCTTCGTCGCTTGATGACGCCATTATGCTAAGACAAGACGAGATTATCGCGAGATTCCAAGTCGTATCAACTCATTTATATACGATTTTGTAATCTACATGTAGATACTACACGTAGATACTACACGTAGTTACTACAAGTCGTACCATGAGAACGGGCCTTAAACGAAATTTTGAACAATAAAAAACAAAAGAAGAGATAATAGTGGCTATGAAGACCTGGTTATCCCGAATGTCAGTGACTAGTTTCGTTCGTATTGAACTCATCAGACTGGACTGATAGGACTCACGTGTTGGGCGTTTTTATTTATACTATTCCGAAACCCCGGTGGGGTTTCTATGGTTACTAATTGGCGGGGTTACCGGGGTTAACCCCTTGGCGGGGTTTGCGAATATTTTACCGGGGTCGGCAGCTCGCTTACCGGGGTTTGTACAGAGGTTTGACAAAATGGCGGGGTGCCAAATTTGTTACCGGGGTCGCTAGCTCGCTTACCGGGGTTGTACTGATCGTATAGATTGAAGTGCTAGTGTCCATAATTTTGCTAACTAGGATGCCTTGGGTTGGTTTGTAACATTGTTACTTGTCATAACAATGAAGGGATAGTATATAGACAAGGGTGTTGATGTAACACCCGTGAGAGGGGCAAAAGGCTAAATATAAATCCAAAGTTGGAACACTCAGGGGTAGGGCATTGTAAAACAAAAATAAAAATGGTTGGAGTGCCCAAGTTTAGATTTGCCGTTGATTCCATGAAGTACCGGAAGTTAGGTTTTAGAACGTTAAATACTGTGTGATTCAACATGGCGCCCGAGGGGTTTAATATGATGAGGTACGGAACAGTACCAAATAGTTTATTTGTGTGAGTGTCAGGGTTGACTAAAATGCCTTGGAAATCGGAAGTAGGAGGCGACTAGTATGTGTCTATCTATTTTGTGGACCGATGTGAGATTGTCCGTTGTGTTAACTGGACGAGTAGGCCTATTCACCTTCGGTTATTTGTCAATGTCAAATAAGAGGCTTCTTATCGACACGATCGGCTCTGGATCAGTTTGATTCTACGTATCTCTCGTAGCTGGGAGAAAAAAGATTTTTTAGCCGAGAGAATATCTTCCGTCAAAATAGTGGTTGATTCCGAGGCAAGGGAAGGAATCACGACCGACCGGTCTGGTCAACAAAATTTGCCATAACGAGATCGTAAGCAGAGAGTGAGATAAAAGAAGAGATAATAGTGGCTATGAAGACCTGGTTATCCCGAATGTCAGTGACTAGTTTCGTTCGTATTGAACTCATCAGACTGGACTGATAGGACTCACGTGTTGGGCGTTTTTATTTATACTATTCCGAAACCCCGGTGGGGTTTCTATGGTTACTAATTGGCGGGGTTACCGGGGTTAACCCCTTGGCGGGGTTTGCGAATATTTTACCGGGGTCGGCAGCTCGCTTACCGGGGTTTGTACAGAGGTTTGACAAAATGGCGGGGTGCCAAATTTGTTACCGGGGTCGCTAGCTCGCTTACCGGGGTTGTACTGATCGTATAGATTGAAGTGCTAGTGTCCATAATTTTGCTAACTAGGATGCCTTGGGTTGGTTTGTAACATTGTTACTTGTCATAACAATGAAGGGATAGTATATAGACAAGGGTGTTGATGTAACACCCGTGAGAGGGGCAAAAGGCTAAATATAAATCCAAAGTTGGAACACTCAGGGGTAGGGCATTGTAAAACAAAAATAAAAATGGTTGGAGTGCCCAAGTTTAGATTTGCCGTTGATTCCATGAAGTACCGGAAGTTAGGTTTTAGAACGTTAAATACTGTGTGATTCAACATGGCGCCCGAGGGGTTTAATATGATGAGGTACGGAACAGTACCAAATAGTTTATTTGTGTGAGTGTCAGGGTTGACTAAAATGCCTTGGAAATCGGAAGTAGGAGGCGACTAGTATGTGTCTATCTATTTTGTGGACCGATGTGAGATTGTCCGTTGTGTTAACTGGACGAGTAGGCCTATTCACCTTCGGTTATTTGTCAATGTCAAATAAGAGGCTTCTTATCGACACGATCGGCTCTGGATCAGTTTGATTCTACGTATCTCTCGTAGCTGGGAGAAAAAAGATTTTTTAGCCGAGAGAATATCTTCCGTCAAAATAGTGGTTGATTCCGAGGCAAGGGAAGGAATCACGACCGACCGGTCTGGTCAACAAAATTTGCCATAACGAGATCGTAAGCAGAGAGTGAGATAAAAGAAGAGATAATAGTGGCTATGAAGACCTGGTTATCCCGAATGTCAGTGACTAGTTTCGTTCGTATTGAACTCATCAGACTGGACTGATAGGACTCACGTGTTGGGCGTTTTTATTTATACTATTCCGAAACCCCGGTGGGGTTTCTATGGTTACTAATTGGCGGGGTTACCGGGGTTAACCCCTTGGCGGGGTTTGCGAATATTTTACCGGGGTCGGCAGCTCGCTTACCGGGGTTTGTACAGAGGTTTGACAAAATGGCGGGGTGCCAAATTTGTTACCGGGGTCGCTAGCTCGCTTACCGGGGTTGTACTGATCGTATAGATTGAAGTGCTAGTGTCCATAATTTTGCTAACTAGGATGCCTTGGGTTGGTTTGTAACATTGTTACTTGTCATAACAATGAAGGGATAGTATATAGACAAGGGTGTTGATGTAACACCCGTGAGAGGGGCAAAAGGCTAAATATAAATCCAAAGTTGGAACACTCAGGGGTAGGGCATTGTAAAACAAAAATAAAAATGGTTGGAGTGCCCAAGTTTAGATTTGCCGTTGATTCCATGAAGTACCGGAAGTTAGGTTTTAGAACGTTAAATACTGTGTGATTCAACATGGCGCCCGAGGGGTTTAATATGATGAGGTACGGAACAGTACCAAATAGTTTATTTGTGTGAGTGTCAGGGTTGACTAAAATGCCTTGGAAATCGGAAGTAGGAGGCGACTAGTATGTGTCTATCTATTTTGTGGACCGATGTGAGATTGTCCGTTGTGTTAACTGGACGAGTAGGCCTATTCACCTTCGGTTATTTGTCAATGTCAAATAAGAGGCTTCTTATCGACACGATCGGCTCTGGATCAGTTTGATTCTACGTATCTCTCGTAGCTGGGAGAAAAAAGATTTTTTAGCCGAGAGAATATCTTCCGTCAAAATAGTGGTTGATTCCGAGGCAAGGGAAGGAATCACGACCGACCGGTCTGGTCAACAAAATTTGCCATAACGAGATCGTAAGCAGAGAGTGAGATAAAAGAAGAGATAATAGTGGCTATGAAGACCTGGTTATCCCGAATGTCAGTGACTAGTTTCGTTCGTATTGAACTCATCAGACTGGACTGATAGGACTCACGTGTTGGGCGTTTTTATTTATACTATTCCGAAACCCCGGTGGGGTTTCTATGGTTACTAATTGGCGGGGTTACCGGGGTTAACCCCTTGGCGGGGTTTGCGAATATTTTACCGGGGTCGGCAGCTCGCTTACCGGGGTTTGTACAGAGGTTTGACAAAATGGCGGGGTGCCAAATTTGTTACCGGGGTCGCTAGCTCGCTTACCGGGGTTGTACTGATCGTATAGATTGAAGTGCTAGTGTCCATAATTTTGCTAACTAGGATGCCTTGGGTTGGTTTGTAACATTGTTACTTGTCATAACAATGAAGGGATAGTATATAGACAAGGGTGTTGATGTAACACCCGTGAGAGGGGCAAAAGGCTAAATATAAATCCAAAGTTGGAACACTCAGGGGTAGGGCATTGTAAAACAAAAATAAAAATGGTTGGAGTGCCCAAGTTTAGATTTGCCGTTGATTCCATGAAGTACCGGAAGTTAGGTTTTAGAACGTTAAATACTGTGTGATTCAACATGGCGCCCGAGGGGTTTAATATGATGAGGTACGGAACAGTACCAAATAGTTTATTTGTGTGAGTGTCAGGGTTGACTAAAATGCCTTGGAAATCGGAAGTAGGAGGCGACTAGTATGTGTCTATCTATTTTGTGGACCGATGTGAGATTGTCCGTTGTGTTAACTGGACGAGTAGGCCTATTCACCTTCGGTTATTTGTCAATGTCAAATAAGAGGCTTCTTATCGACACGATCGGCTCTGGATCAGTTTGATTCTACGTATCTCTCGTAGCTGGGAGAAAAAAGATTTTTTAGCCGAGAGAATATCTTCCGTCAAAATAGTGGTTGATTCCGAGGCAAGGGAAGGAATCACGACCGACCGGTCTGGTCAACAAAATTTGCCATAACGAGATCGTAAGCAGAGAGTGAGATAAAAGAAGAGATAATAGTGGCTATGAAGACCTGGTTATCCCGAATGTCAGTGACTAGTTTCGTTCGTATTGAACTCATCAGACTGGACTGATAGGACTCACGTGTTGGGCGTTTTTATTTATACTATTCCGAAACCCCGGTGGGGTTTCTATGGTTACTAATTGGCGGGGTTACCGGGGTTAACCCCTTGGCGGGGTTTGCGAATATTTTACCGGGGTCGGCAGCTCGCTTACCGGGGTTTGTACAGAGGTTTGACAAAATGGCGGGGTGCCAAATTTGTTACCGGGGTCGCTAGCTCGCTTACCGGGGTTGTACTGATCGTATAGATTGAAGTGCTAGTGTCCATAATTTTGCTAACTAGGATGCCTTGGGTTGGTTTGTAACATTGTTACTTGTCATAACAATGAAGGGATAGTATATAGACAAGGGTGTTGATGTAACACCCGTGAGAGGGGCAAAAGGCTAAATATAAATCCAAAGTTGGAACACTCAGGGGTAGGGCATTGTAAAACAAAAATAAAAATGGTTGGAGTGCCCAAGTTTAGATTTGCCGTTGATTCCATGAAGTACCGGAAGTTAGGTTTTAGAACGTTAAATACTGTGTGATTCAACATGGCGCCCGAGGGGTTTAATATGATGAGGTACGGAACAGTACCAAATAGTTTATTTGTGTGAGTGTCAGGGTTGACTAAAATGCCTTGGAAATCGGAAGTAGGAGGCGACTAGTATGTGTCTATCTATTTTGTGGACCGATGTGAGATTGTCCGTTGTGTTAACTGGACGAGTAGGCCTATTCACCTTCGGTTATTTGTCAATGTCAAATAAGAGGCTTCTTATCGACACGATCGGCTCTGGATCAGTTTGATTCTACGTATCTCTCGTAGCTGGGAGAAAAAAGATTTTTTAGCCGAGAGAATATCTTCCGTCAAAATAGTGGTTGATTCCGAGGCAAGGGAAGGAATCACGACCGACCGGTCTGGTCAACAAAATTTGCCATAACGAGATCGTAAGCAGAGAGTGAGATAAAAGAAGAGATAATAGTGGCTATGAAGACCTGGTTATCCCGAATGTCAGTGACTAGTTTCGTTCGTATTGAACTCATCAGACTGGACTGATAGGACTCACGTGTTGGGCGTTTTTATTTATACTATTCCGAAACCCCGGTGGGGTTTCTATGGTTACTAATTGGCGGGGTTACCGGGGTTAACCCCTTGGCGGGGTTTGCGAATATTTTACCGGGGTCGGCAGCTCGCTTACCGGGGTTTGTACAGAGGTTTGACAAAATGGCGGGGTGCCAAATTTGTTACCGGGGTCGCTAGCTCGCTTACCGGGGTTGTACTGATCGTATAGATTGAAGTGCTAGTGTCCATAATTTTGCTAACTAGGATGCCTTGGGTTGGTTTGTAACATTGTTACTTGTCATAACAATGAAGGGATAGTATATAGACAAGGGTGTTGATGTAACACCCGTGAGAGGGGCAAAAGGCTAAATATAAATCCAAAGTTGGAACACTCAGGGGTAGGGCATTGTAAAACAAAAATAAAAATGGTTGGAGTGCCCAAGTTTAGATTTGCCGTTGATTCCATGAAGTACCGGAAGTTAGGTTTTAGAACGTTAAATACTGTGTGATTCAACATGGCGCCCGAGGGGTTTAATATGATGAGGTACGGAACAGTACCAAATAGTTTATTTGTGTGAGTGTCAGGGTTGACTAAAATGCCTTGGAAATCGGAAGTAGGAGGCGACTAGTATGTGTCTATCTATTTTGTGGACCGATGTGAGATTGTCCGTTGTGTTAACTGGACGAGTAGGCCTATTCACCTTCGGTTATTTGTCAATGTCAAATAAGAGGCTTCTTATCGACACGATCGGCTCTGGATCAGTTTGATTCTACGTATCTCTCGTAGCTGGGAGAAAAAAGATTTTTTAGCCGAGAGAATATCTTCCGTCAAAATAGTGGTTGATTCCGAGGCAAGGGAAGGAATCACGACCGACCGGTCTGGTCAACAAAATTTGCCATAACGAGATCGTAAGCAGAGAGTGAGATAAAAGAAGAGATAATAGTGGCTATGAAGACCTGGTTATCCCGAATGTCAGTGACTAGTTTCGTTCGTATTGAACTCATCAGACTGGACTGATAGGACTCACGTGTTGGGCGTTTTTATTTATACTATTCCGAAACCCCGGTGGGGTTTCTATGGTTACTAATTGGCGGGGTTACCGGGGTTAACCCCTTGGCGGGGTTTGCGAATATTTTACCGGGGTCGGCAGCTCGCTTACCGGGGTTTGTACAGAGGTTTGACAAAATGGCGGGGTGCCAAATTTGTTACCGGGGTCGCTAGCTCGCTTACCGGGGTTGTACTGATCGTATAGATTGAAGTGCTAGTGTCCATAATTTTGCTAACTAGGATGCCTTGGGTTGGTTTGTAACATTGTTACTTGTCATAACAATGAGGTTTGTGAGGTTATAGAATGAATGTGTATAAAATCAACTAACTTACCTCTGTTTCTTTTGCTAGTTGATATGCAGTTTTTAAATCACCCAGTTGTATGGCTAGTTCAAATTTATGTTCTGGATCACATGTCACAGCTAAAGCTTGTGTTTTAAACCCCTGTAATAAAACAGTCATATATATTAATCTTCATATACTGTGAAACAACGCTCGATTGAAAGTTATTAATCTTCATATATCATAAACAAAACTTTATGGTATACCGAGGGTGAAAAAAGTGATTTATGGCCTGCAATTCATGTGCAGGTCATTTTGGAACTAACATGGTTCAGTTTTATTTCAATAAATAGCTTTCACAGTTGGAGGAAACCTGAAGACCGAGAGAAAACCCACAAGGTTGAAAAAGCGACCATACTCCTTATCATAATTCTTTAGTGACATTTAGCGATTGGAGACATAACAGAACTAAGACAGTTATATGGGAAAATAATCACTGATTTACTATAAACAAGCACGACGTTTCGATAAGTATCCTCCTATCGTTATCAAGCACATTTGATAACGATAGGAGGATACTAATCGAAACGTTGTGCTTGTTTATAATAAATCAGTGATTATTTTCCCATATAACTGTCTTAGTTCTGCCACTCCTTATCATATACAATCAGGGAATCGACTTCACACCACTTGACTCAATAACAGACCTTATGATCTAAAGTGTACCTAAACCACCCAACCATGACACAAACAGAGAGAGAGAGAAATGGGGTTTAACGTCCACTCAACACAAACTAGGTCATTTCGGGACTAACATATGGTTTAATTTTATATTTCAATAATTCGCTTGCGCGTAGGGGTCTTTAGCAGTGGGAGGAAACCGGAGTGCCCGGAGGAAACCCACGAGGTTGAGAAGGCGCCCCTATCTCCATGCCACATACGCCTATACCAGGGCTCGTAACCACTACCGCAAGCCAGAGGTGACCGGCCAGCTAGAGGTCGAAGCGCGGCACTATAGACCACTAGGCCATCTCAACCCCCCATCACACAAACAAGAGATCAGTTTTAACAATAACAGCTGATTAACAACCTACCTGTTTCTCTAGGAAATGAGCTACACGAGTTCGCTGTTCCCTGGGTACCGTACTCAATACTTTATCTGCTGTATCGAAATCTCGTCTCATGACAGCCGTTTGATATTCTAACACTGATACCAGTAGACTATAACTAACAACGTTTAATTCTTTATCACCCAGGTATAGACGATTTTCTTTAGGTATATAACCTAACAGATACATCACTCTGAAATAATACAATACATATATTCATTCATGGTTCATATCTATTCATTCAATAGAGGGAGATATAAAGAGCAATGGGGTTTGAGAAGGTCTGTTCGGGACTAACATATGGTTCAATTTGATTTCAATAATTGTCCACACAACACAAGCTAGGTCATTTTGAGACTAATATATGGTGCAATTTTATTTCAATAGGGGTCTTTAGCATTGAGAGAAAACCCACGAGGTTGGACAGGTGACCCTACGCTTTGCCACGTACAACTGAGGAATCAAAACCATAATAATAATAATAATAATAATTTATTGAACTTGTATAACGCCAAAATCAAGCTTGTAAACCTGCTTGGTGACGCTTGTACAAAACAAAATATATGATAATGAATACACAATGTAAAACAATATAGATAGAAAATCATAAAAACAAGATAAGAGCATTAGATAAAATATAGATAGAAAATCACAAATTAAACTATTTAGTAAAACAAATAAAAAGCAGTGTACAGAAAAAGTATAAAACATTAAAATAATTGGTAAAAGAGATAAATGGCAGTTGAATAAATGGCAGATCTTATAATGCAGTACACAGGCTAACTATTCGGTTATCCACCCCCCAGGGTTTTTGTGAGCCACAACAGCTCCCAGTGAAACAAGATTAAATTAGATGGTGATCTTACCTATCTAGATGAGCAACTGTAACTATTTCACCTCCAACATAATAATTTAATCTATTAACACTGTTTGTATAAATAAAACAATCTCCGACCCATATACCAGTCTTAACAACTTCTTCTATCTCACCAATAACCTATAATATAAATATAATAACTCTTATCAATAACCTAGAATATAATTATAATAACTCTTATCAATCACCTAGAATATAAATATAATTATTATAACAACTCATTAACCTATAATATAATTATAATAACTCTCACCAATAACCTATGAAATAAAACTCACTGGCCAATAACCTGTAATATAATTACTATAAAAATCTCTGGCCAATAACCTAACATATGTTTTCATTTTCTTATTATCACATACACGAAGCTTAGTAGCTGATTCTTGCCTGACAGCAGTCCTGCGACTCTGACTAGTGTCCAACTCAAGTCGCCTCAATGACCCGACTTGTGACTTGACTTAAAATATTCATTTTGACTTGACTCGACAGTTAAGACTATTCTCGACTTGAAAAGAGCTTAGAACTTGAGTCGCGGAGAGTGGACAAAATTCTAATTTGCCTTATTTCATGAACTGGCAACTTGAACTGGACTTGGCCTTGTTGAAGACTTGGGGAATTGACCCAGTACTAAATTCAGTGACTTGGGAGTCAACATGGTACTTAAGACTTGGGACACGACTCGAACACATGGGGCTGGTGACTTAGGGCTCTACTTAGTAGTGAAGCTAATGACTTGGTTTAGGGTTTGGGTAGGACTTGAGATGCAGCGACATGGGACTTGACTTGTGACATGTCTCCACCTATGTTATTTACATATCAATATATTTACCTCAAATGCATCTTCAATACCATCTTCAGTGATTCCTTCCTTTGTTTCCCTGGCGTTCTCCACGGCTTCTGGACTGTAGCGTAAAATAAAGAATGACTCATCTGTTGCTATACAAACCAGATCACCATTCTCACTCCATACAATCTAGAAAAAAAAAACATACTCATATATCACGCCCAAAGATTAGTTAAAAAGAATAGGGTCACACAATTAGCAATAGAATAGGGGTATCACTAGACAAGGGTCACTTAATTAGTATCACAATTGGGTTGTATAATTAGTAATAAGCATCACTATTGAGTCACATAATTAGAATCACATTTGGGTCACATAATTAGAATCACATTTGGGTCACATAATTAGTATCACATTTGGGTCACATAACTAGTATCACAATTAAGGAACATAATTGGCATCCCATTGGGTCACACAATTAGCATCACAGTTGGGTCATACAATTAGCATCATATAATCAACATAACAATTAGGTGACATAATTAGCATCACAAATGGGTCACATAATTAGCATCAGAATTGGGACGAATAAAAAGGACTGCATAAGAATCTTTTCATAAAAAGAATCCCAGAGACCTCGTCTCTAATTGAATTAATTTGTCTACTTATCCTTTTAGGAGTAATTTCTAATTGAATTATTTGTCAACTTACACTTTTAGGAGTGATTTCTAATTGAATTATTTGTCAACTTACACTTTTCGGTGTAATTTCTATTCTTCTAACGAGTTCTGTTGAATCCCAGTCATAGAAAGCTAAACCACTAACAGACCTTACTCCTAACATAAAACCTCCATAAATACCTAGTAAATATAACATATGTATCATCATAATCACTGTATACCATAAATACCTGATAAATATAACATGTATCATAAGTACCTGGTAAATATAATGTAACGTATGAAGAGTCCAGGGGAAAAACAATCTTAGTCACTTTTTCCACGAACCCCAGTTACTGGCGCCATCTGATAGCAAATTGCATAAGCTTTTTGTGGAACAATCAATTTCTGGTAAAAGTGATAGGAATCGCATTGAACCAAGGCCCTTCTGAATACAAGTCATTCGTACCCTTTATTTAACCTTAATTTGCCTGAACAGCTGAAGTCAGTTGTACTGGTAATAATGGTTCGCATTAAACATCATTTTGAAGTTGTATTTAAAGTTAAACCCACTCGTTGTTCTGTTCATGTCAAACATTCTCGTCCAAAAGTCTTTTTTGCATTTTATGCGAAAAGAAAAAAATGTGACTTAAATCGTTCTTCCCCTGCACTCTTCATATGTATGATCAAAGGGAGTAACTGTTTGTTGCGAAAGGCAATCAGCTACTTTAAATATATTTGTACAAGTCCATATTTTCTAGTCTAAAGACTGTTTATGATGTATGCATTTATGCATAAGTTGGCATTTACATGGAAACAGTCCCATTAAATCTGCATTAGACCGATTTTTTCTTCAGCAAAAACATGTTCATGGTAAACAGGCCTTATTCCAATCTTACCTTCAGCTCCAAAGTCTGGTTTGAAAGATTTTAATTCTTTGAAATTTTTAAATATTTTCACCATGCTGCTTCCTTCTCTGATAGCATACACTGATGCATCGTTACTCCAACAGAATTCCTGGGCTGAACCAAAACTTTTATTTCTGAGAGCCATGGCGGTGTAAATTATATACTCCCCATCTCCACACACAACCACAAATCTAAAGAGGGATTGAAAAATATTTTTTTCTCTTAAACATACATTATGGGAGAGCAAAAACTGACTTTTGTCGGTCTTCCTTTGAGCCTCAGATGTCATAGAAATTATAAATTAGATCTTTATTTAAACAACAAGCCCGAAATGAACACTGTAGACCCACGGATGGCTTGGATTGGGCTCGGATTAAAACAGGATTTCGTCGACTGATTTAATCACTATGGCGTCGTGGGTGGGGTTTCTCCGTGACGTTGACGTCATCATACTTCCGGAAATTATTCATAAAAGACAGTGATGACCGAGGCTATACACAAGCTTCACTAGATACCGTTTAAACATTACTTGATGATCGAGACTATGTAGGTGGAGTTAACGCGAAAAGTGTGTCGATGATTTTAACTACCATTTCTAGTAAAAAATTAGAGTGGTAACAACTTTGTTCAGGATAAAGTTATTTGACTGAAATTTTCAATATATTCTTGTTTCAACATCTATTTTTGAACTTTTATAGCAAGAATTGCTAACTCCTTGTCAAAATCTCCCGTAATGTATCTTTAATTTGATGATAATCTTGACATTAATGATAAGTTAGAAATGAAAGGAAAAGGGGGTTTAATGCTCTGCTCCGAACTGGGTTAATGAAAACAAAAAGAGGGAAATTTTGCCTGGGCAGCAACGATATGGCCTACTCTTATATTGAATTCCAACTGCCAAGGGATCCTTTACGTGCATGCAATGTGTACATGGGACTTCGATTTTGGGTCCCATCCGAATGACTAGACAGCGGTTCTTGTAAGGCCCTCCGTTATGCATCACGGACAAGGGAAAAATCATGCCGGATTTAATACTTCCAGGTTTATCAATATAACTCGCTAAAGAAAACTGCCCAGCCTCCCCCATTCTCAGGCTTAAGTTAGGAATTTACTATAGTTTCAATAACTGTTTATAAGAAATATCTTTCATCCTGAAATACAAAACTTTGCACACAGTTTCTTATTGATATATTTAAAACATCAAAAGTTTTATAAAAGGCTATATTTTAGTCAAAATAAGACCAACAATTTTGAGTAAATTCTTAACTTACATCTGAGAATGTTTTGTGAACTCGTGGCCAGTAAGTGTATTGAAATGTTGTTTAAAATTTGCTCACCTTCCATTAGGATTATGTGCAATGGCTTGTGGATATATTTCACAGCTTCCCATATCTTTCACAGCAAGAGGTAATCTCTCTCCATCCTTGATTTCCTGATCTCCCATAGCTTTAATATTAGCTTGTTGGATTTCGGAATGTTTGGCCCAGATTATTTTACCACTGGTATCCATTGACATAGCAGGTTCTTCTCTACCAAGCTATAAAAACAAATAAAATGAAATTGAGTTTAATTCCGTATTTTTCTGCTTTAAATGAGCCAAAAAAGATGAATATACATCATGAAGTGAAATTTTGCCTGATAAACATGCTGCAGTCTGCTCTTTCTATGATGTTCCTTGCAAGACCCTCCCTTTCCACTCCACACCAGGCAGGAAAATCCTATTGAAGCTCTTTTCTGACTATAAAATTAAACACGGATACTCCTTGTTAAGGAGTCAGCACTATCCTCACTGAATCGCTACGGCTCATATATGATCCATGGATCTCTAAAGTGCAGCTAATATACAGGACATTGCGTACAATCTATAAATACATCATTACAACTAAACTATATTTTCTCCCATTCAATCACGAATTTCAAAAATACTTTATAACACTTACCTTAATAATAATACTGCCTTCATCATAACCTAAAGCAACATTATTTGATCCTTTCTGAGACGCTATTGTCCAGACTCTTTCTAAACCATAATTTAGTGTACTCTCTAATCTGTATGTGTTGGCGTGCCATATTCTTACAGTACCTGGAATACGTAGTAGAATATTCCACTAAAGATTCATTATGCAATTAGGTTTTTTACCTGACAATCCTATAATCAACTCTCTAGATGGCAGATGGAAAATCAATACTTTGTTTATTATCGTAGCAATGGTACTTGATAAATCAAGAATATCTTGTCAAAACATGACCAAAATTTTCAATATATTAAATTTCCATTATCTAGTTTTGAACTAATATATCACGAATGGAAAGCTCTTTATCTAAATCTTACAAAATACATCTTCGAATACAAATCAAAAGGAACTAAAAAAAAACACTATCAAAATTTAGATTTGATCAGTTAAATAATGAAACTAAACAATTTGAGTTAAATTACTTGAGTAATAAATATAAAGTGATATTTACCATCTTCTGAACCGGTCATTATAATGGGTAACTCTGGATGGAATGAGACCGCTGATATATTCTGGGCGTGTCCTTCTAATGTCTGTACACATGTTTTATTCTAGAATAGATTTAAGGTTTATATATAATATAGATGTGATTATATATATTGAACTATTGGTGGGGATAGTTACAGTAGTTGGTTTATATTTTAATTCCATGTTCAAATAAAAAGAATTACATGGAACTGTATATCTGTAATAAAACCAGAACAACCCTACTATGGACCACGAAATAACTATGACCTAATCACAGTCATCTCGAAAATATGATGTTATATCAAAAATCAAAGTCTGTTAATAATTGAACAATTGTCCAATAAATAAGCATACCTGGTAATCCCAAATTTTAACCAATCTGTCGTCTGCTCCTGAAATCAGATATGGTTTATCTCCTCCTGTATAGTAATCAACACAGTTAACTCCCTTTTCATGACCTTCTAATGTAAAGTTTGGTGCATTGGATCCTAACTGCCATACCTGAATATAAAAAAAACCCATACAAATTCAGTCTAAATGAAAAGGGGTTTATTATCTTAATTTTCTGTATCAACCAGGTTAACGAGACAAACATAAGTCATGCCATGTTCTATGAGGGTAAATATTGCTAGGACAACAGCATCAAATTCCAACCAAAAGGGATGGACAGAGAAAGAGAAATGAGGTTTAACATCAACTTGTCAGAAACCAGGTCATTTCGGGACTAACATAGGGTTCAATCTTATTTCAATAATTCGCTTGCATGTAGGGGTCTTTAGTAGTGGGAGGAAACCGGAGGGCCCGGAGAAAACCCATGAGGTTGGACAGGCGACCCTACTCCTTTGTCATTTGCAAAGCCGGTTGACTCAATGACAGACCTTATGATACAACGTGCACGCGCTAACCATTCGCACCCCTTTCAACCCAAACCAACAAGGATTCATTAATATGCGTATGTTATTTTCATTTTGTTTTCTTAATTAGTAAATCGGAGTATATATTTAGTGTGGATTTGATATTTGAGCAAAATATGCAAATGACAAACCAAGCCTTTAATTTAAAGACCTGTACTTACCTTGACAGTTCTATCTAATGAAGCGCTAGCAAATTGATTATTATCTTTAGGATTAATAACAATCTGCATACAGTAGTGACTGTGTCCTTCAAATACCTGAGTACACGTCCATTTCTTATCCCAATCCCATAGTTTAATTAACATATCATCTACAAAAACAAACAAAATACATAATTACATTGCCGTGGCAACCACATTAAAGTAATAAATTGAAATCGGGTTTAACGTCCTACTGTTTCGGAGCTAATGGAGACGGTAGTGTGATATGAGTGTCATTTTGCCCCGGATATCAGTACTAAAGCATATGCTTCTTTAGAATTCTAACTGTTGAGGGTTCGTTTATGTACACAACAATGTGTGCACAGGACCTTAGTTTTTTGTCCCATCCGAATGTCAAGATACTGTTCTTGCCAGGTCCTCCTTCATGCAACACAGACCCAGGGGCAACACATGGTGGGTAAAATCTTGAGAAGTCATATCTGAGATACTTACCACTGCTAGTAAGAATATAAGGTTGTGTTGGATGGACAGCTATAGATCGAAGGTAATCAGAATGGGCTTCAAATTGATGAACTCGTTCTAATGTGTTGTAATTAAAAACACGGATAGTCATATCATCCTGTAAAATTCAATCAATTAATAAAATTAAATCACATATCATTTCTCTCTTCAAAAAATGTTGTATATAGAATTTGTAGAATACCATATTGAAATTTCAAGCATATCCAACTTTAAGCAAAACCATGATGACATTTGTATGACTAAGAATACAGAAATCACATACATCGTGACCACCACCTCCTCGTCTATGGCGGGGGAAAGCGGCAAAAACCTAATGCTATGTAGAAATGTCTAATTCAAAACACACATGTAACATAATGCCATACCAAATACCTAAAACGTCTAATGCAAAAAACAAAATACAAGAAACCTCTAATACAAAATACCTCATACGTCTATTGCAAAAGACAAAATACAAGAAACCTCTAATACAAAATACATATAACCTCTTATGCACAATTGATTTTACAATCTGAAACATCTACCATAAGCATTAGATGACATATCTCGTTGTCATTACTTACATTTCTCCACTGAATTATCTTTATTTAGGTCAATGTCAAGGTCACCGAACACAACTTGGCGACCTATTCGGCTAGCGAGCTATTCGACCGATCCAGCTGGCAACCTGTTCGTTGGCAACCTATTCAGAATTAATACAACAGTCGCCCAAACTCATCTATTTTTAACAACCAATAAAATCCAACGTTACGTCTATCAAATGAAAGTAGAATAATAATATATTATTTTTATCAATTCCTTTAGCTCAGAATAGAGATGTAATTTCGCATTATCGTACAAAATTCTAGACATCCAACTAAATATATTCCGAAAGGTAATTAAATAGGCTTTCTAAGTATTATCAGTAAAAATTGGCACATTCATATTAAAGGGGTGCACTCTCTTCCTAAACATGACCAATTTTTTAAAAATTTTAAAGGGAAAAACTGTTAATATCCCGTGTCAAAATTCGGACCATCGTACAAAATTCTGGTGATCCAACTAAATATATTCTAAAAGGTAATTGAATAAGCTTTCCTAATATTATTAGTAAAAGTTGGCACAATCATATTAAAGGGGTGCGCTCTCAACCTGAACATAGCCAATTTTTCAATATTTTAAAGTGAAACAACGGTAATATTCCGAGCCGAAATTCGGACCATCGTACAAAATTCTTAGCAACCAGCTATATATATTCTGAAAGCTTTCTAAATATTATTAGTAAAAGTTGGCACAGTCATATTAAAGGGGCGCGCTCTCAACCTGAACATGGCCAATTTTTCAATATTTTAAAGTGAAAGAACGGTAATATTCCGTGTCAAAGTTCGGACCATCGTACAAAATTTGGAGCATCCAGCTATATATATTCTGAAAGGTAATTGGATACGCTTTCCAAATATTATTAGTAAAAGTTGGCACAATCATATTAAAGGGGCGCGCTCTCAACCTGAACATAGCCAATTTTTCAATATTCTATATGTAAAGATAGACCGGAATTTTTTTCGAAGTCCGAATTTGGACCATCGTACAAAATTCTGACCATCCAGCTATATATATTCTGAAAGGTAATTGGATAAGCTTTCCAAATATTAATAGTAAAAGTTGGCAGAATCATATTAAAGGGGCGCTCTCTCAACCTGAACATAGCCAATTTTTCAATATTTTAAAGTGAAACAACGGTAATATTCTGAGTCGAAATTCGGACCATAGTACAAAATTCTGAGCATCCAGCTATAATATATTCTGAAAGCTAATTGAATAAGCTTTCTCAATATTAGTAGTAAAAGTTGGCACAATCATATTAAAGGGGCGCGCTCTCAACCTGAACATCGCCAATTTTTCAATATTTTAAAGTGAAAGAACGGTAATATTCCGTGTCAAAGTTCGGACCATCAAAGTTGGCACAATCATATTAAAGGGGCGCGCCCTCAACCTGAACATATCCAATTTTTCAATATTCTATATGTGAAGATAGACCGGTATTTTTTTCGAAGTCCGAATTTGGACCATCGTACAAAATTCTGACCATCCAGCTATATATATTCTGAAAGGTAATTGGATAAGCTTTCCAAATATTAATAGTAAAAGTTGGCAGAATCATATTAAAGGGGCGCTCTCTCAACCTGAACATAGCCAATTTCGAACCATCGTACAACATGTTCAGGAAGAGAGTGCACCCCTTTAATATGAATGTGCCAATTTTTACTGATAATACTTAGAAAGCCTATTTATTTACCTTTCGGAATATATTTAGTTGGATGTCTAGAATTTTGTACGATAATGCGAAATTACATCTCTATTCTGAGCTAAAGGAATTGATAAAAATAATATATTATTATTCTACTTTCATTTGATAGACGTAACGTTGGATTTTATTGGTTGTTAAAAATAGATGAGTTTGGGCGACTGTTGTCTTAATTCTGAATAGGTTGCCAACGAACAGGTTGCCAGCTGGATCGGTCGAATAGCTCGCTAGCCGAATAGGTCGCCAAGTTGTGTTCGGTGACCTTGACATTGACCTAAATAAAGATAATTCAGTGGAGAAATGTAAGTAATGACAACGAGATATGTCATCTAATGCTTATGGTAGATGTTTCAGATTGTAAAATCAATTGTGCATAAGAGGTTATATGTATTTTGTATTAGAGGTTTCTTGTATTTTGTCTTTTGCAATAGACGTATGAGGTATTTTGTATTAGAGGTTTCTTGTATTTTGTTTTTTGCATTAGACGTTTTAGGTATTTGGTATGGCATTATGTTACATGTGTGTTTTGAATTAGACATTTCTACATAGCATTAGGTTTTTGCCGCTTTCCCCCGCCATACTCGTCTCTTATGATTATTAATCAGCTGTATAAACGAAATGAAATGACGTTTAACGGCCTAATGTTCTGCTTCTAACTGGGCTAATGAAGACGGGCATACACCTTACAGTGTGCTATGAGGGAATTTTGCCCAGACAGTGCCATTACGGACTACTCTTATATCGAATTCTAACTGTCAAGGGATCTTTTACAGACACGTCAATGTGTACACAGGACCTTGTTTTTGTCCCATCCGAACAACTATACAGCTATCCTTGTCAGGCATTCCGCACTGCATCAATGACAAGGGGAATCCACGCCGGAAAATCTGGATGAACTTTCTCGGCCAATGCAGGGATTGAACACTCAACATCCAGGCTAGCGAGTCAGCCTCTTAGCCACTGTGATCCCACCCCATCCCCAGATTAGAGATGAGGCTTTAAAAAATACTTACTGAACCAGTTATAACCCAGTTTTTTCTGGCAACAAATTTGGATGCTCGAACTGGTAGATCACATACTTCAAACGATTTGATAAGTTGCTGAAAAACAAGGAAAATCATAAATATAGCAGTTTAGATATGCATCTTGGTGAAAGTTCAAAAATTAAATACATACACCATAATAATACAATTCAAGTTATTTCAAAAAGATTCATTTTAAACTCTTCCATTTCCATTCAAACGAGCAGATATCTTTCTCAAGCGGATATTTGACATAAAGGGATTTTTTGTTCCAATAGTGAGTTTCGGTGACAGATCAAATTATACGGTGCGAAATCAGTGTTTGCTGTTGATGCATCGATGCATAAAAATTTTACTTGATATCGCTATCAGCTCCTTATACCAAACTTGTGCAGAGGTCTGAAACTACATGCAAATAAAAACAATAAGACAAATCCGCGAACAAACGACACAGACATTGCAAGCAGCAGTCAGCAAAAAAAAACCAACAAATATCAAATGAATGTTATTACCTGTGATTCATAATTCCATACATGGACATTTCCATTGTATAAACTTGCTAACATCCATGGTTCTGATGGATGCAGATCAACGGATTTCACTCGATCCGAACGAGCGGATAACTTTCTCTTTATATCTAGTCTAAGCGGCTGAAAAATAAAAATTTGAGTTTCCGGTAAGCAAATACATAATATAAAGTGCTTGTATAGATAATAATTTAACTGCTTCTAGCGGGCATGGGATAGAATCATAAGACCGGAAGACTAACAACGGTATTGTTCTGTAGATCAGAGGAGCACATTCCTGCAGGAATGTATGGGAAAACAGGCAGCTGCATTGGGGCCCCCTGCAACAATTTCAATTTGGAAATCAAGTAAATGTGAAATCTGATCTTCTTGTAAAATAATATGACATCAGTTTGTTGAATGTTTCCCTCATGTGCATTGAAAGTGATTTTGTCAAAGACAAAGGCTGTCAACCATGTATAAAATAAACGCAAATTTCTGTAGTGACTAAACTGCAAACTACCCCAGAGCAAAAAAACTTAATGATGGTGAGATAAGTAAAGGAGGGTTAGGCTATACTATTTTGCCCGAGGGTCCCGAAATATTTGTGGATTATAAGCAATTCTTCTTAGGTGGACCTTGCTCTCTTTGACCTGGGGTTCCGAAATATCATTTCATGCCTTGAATCAGCATCTGTGAATGGATAGTTGATCTCTGATTTTTAATATTTTAATATACTTTTAAGATTCTACACGTCTGCAAGAACCAGGCATAGAAATTAAGAAGGGTATAATAGAAATTAGACGACGTGATGAAATTACTGGACCGTGAGTGAATAGGCATTACGGTTCTGTAGATGTTATGTCTATGGAAGGCTGAATGGAGTATATTAAAATATTAATAAATTAATACCAATTTTTATATTATGCACCCATAAAACATCTATTTTCCTTTAGTTTAAAACCTCTAACCCCATATAAAAACCTCTAACCCCACATAGTAGTAGATTCTACTAGAATATAATGTAGATTTAGATAAGAATTAGAAGACATGTATATTTGGCTTTGACTACTTTGAGTATTTCACTCAGACTTGTTTGTATAAGAAAAATGACAATATTTATTTTCTTATTTTATTATGCTTGATGTTTTAACATTGGTGTAAATGTAAGAACCCTAGGCCTATGACAACTCTCTGCAGAAAACGTATGCATTCGAACATCGTCTCGTGTCAAGTCGGAGAGTGTGTTTTCGATGTTGACATCTTTTTTAAGTCACCGCGTTTTACGTCCTTCGTAAAATAAAAAACACTTACCATTCTACTTCCAATAATTAAATGAAATGCCAGAAATTGTCGTTTCTTAATATATCCAGAGGATAGGACAAGATAAGATAAATACTTACCATAATGTAATTATTTGAGTTGAATATTAGTAAATGTTGGAGCAGAATACGTGGCCCACATCAATACGCATGCACACCGGATATACCAGACAAACTTCCTGTTAAATAAACTTGATTATCCAGACGCAAATAACAATAGTTATGAACACAGAATGAACTGCTGGTAAATCGGGACTATGGTAATCTGCAAATTACCGATTCAGATTAAAATGAATCGAAAGTTGTAACGGTGAACGATTCGCAACAAATGAAATGAAATGGAGTTTAACGTCCCATTCCGACTGGCTGAAGACCGACATACTCCATACAGTGTGTTACCATGGAAATTTTGCCTAGATAGCGGCATTACAACCTACTCTTTAAAATTCCAACTGCCAAGGGATCTTTTCCGTGCAATGTGTAGCCTAGCAGTGGCATACACAGATTGTTTTTGTGCAATCCGAAGGACTAGACAGCTGTCCTTGTCAGGCCCTCCGTCCTGCACCAGTGATACACAGAATCTCAGGTTTTTGTGCAATCCGAAGAACTAGACAGCTGTCCTTGTCAGACCCTCCGTTCTGCACCAGTGATAAGGGGAAACCACTCCAGAAGATCCTGATGAAATTTTGAATCCGGTGTAGTTTCCCTTTGGTGCATGGACTGAGGAACAGACGCCAGCTGTCTAGTTTCCCGGATGGGACATGGAAATTTGATATAAAAGAGTAAGCCTACGCCTTAGCGCCACTGCCCGAGGAAAATTTCCCTCATAGCACAGGGGCGGTTCGGATCTAGGAATTTTGAAAAGGGGGGGGCGCTGTAAAATGTGGGCACTGACGGAGGAGACGGGGCTCGCCGCTGAGAGGGGGATGGGGGCCACAAGAAAATTATCCGTCATTTCCTTGCATCTGTAACCAATCTAAGAGCTATTTGGCTGATATTTTTGTCTAATCGTTCGGAAATCGTAGAAAAAGAGCCTCAAAATCGAGCAGTAGTAAAAAAGGGCACTGTCGAAAATTAGGGGGGGGGGCGCACGCCTCCGCCTCTGTAGCACACTACATGGCGTGTACCCATCTTTATTAGCATAGTCAGCGCAGAAGGGTAGGATGTTAAACCCCATTCCATTTCATTTCATTTCATTTCCAACACCGAGAGGAAATCTGAGATCTCCAGGGCAGCGTCTTAGGCATACTCCGCGCAGCGTTTCGTTTGATTACAGGTAATCTCACTACACACTGCTATTATGAGTGGATTGTTGTGTTAAATTTTGATTGGTCAGTAGTCCGACTACCAACCAATCACAACCTACCATACAAATGCTTTACATTTAAAACGAGTGCCAGTATTGGACCAAATATGTTTACATAACGTTACGTCATGGCTCACGCTTTTATTATGCCTAATTAACCCGTGCATAGGAGAATACTGCAGTAAAACTAATTGTGTGACAAATGAGGCTATCAAGTCGAATGAAATGTAAACAATACTGTTTGGAAACGAACATACTTTCACCCATTTTAAAACCTTAAATCACTGTCCAAAGTTTTAGGGAAGACTCAGATTAAACGAAGGACTGTCATGTTGCTGTACTTAAGTGATAGCTTTCATTGAACGGGGAGAATAGACACACTCCCGCAAAAGTTCAAGAAACAGACGCTATTCCAGCAATGGCTAGAGAGAGATTTCTCGGGCCATTGCTTCAGGAATATGCGTCTTAGGCTACTCACTTAGCCAACGTGGCTCCTGATTTACAACAATAATCCAAGCATATATTTATCTAAACTTCTTCTTGAGACATCATAATATTTAAGTCCAGTAGTCTGAGAAATGAATGATAGGCCTACCCAGTAGTCTGAAAACTCATTAGACAAACCATGCTTACCTGTCTTCATTAGCCCAGTCAGAGCAGAACACAATAGGATGTTAAACCCCATTTTATTTCATTTATTAATAATAATAATATGTATTAATATAGCATTAGTAGATACAGTTAAATTATTGTCCCCCTGCCTTTCAAAGTTAGCAGGGGACTATTAGAATGGGTTCGTCCATCTGTCTGTTTGTCTGCCTGTCCGTCACACAATAACTTTCTTTCCAATTGAGCTAGAATGTTCAGACTTGGTGCACATGTTTATTAGGTCAATGCCTTGATGGAGTTCCAAGATGAGCATTTTCTGCTTAGGGTAAGCAGACCTAAGCAATTTGACTGAGTTCAATGATTAACATTTCTTCTAGCTGAAGCTAAGCAGAGCTAATCAATTTCATTGGTCAATGCTTTGGGACAAGATAATCTTGAAAAAAATAAATGTGCGATTAATTAATATGTGTCATCTATTTATTTTGGGATTTCGGTTGGGGACATCAGCCTCACTGTTGGCTTGTTTTAATTAATCCTGGTAACATTTCTCAAAAAGATAGGTTTTATGTTTTTAATCAAAAGCTTAACTGTTCCAATCTATGTAATATCAGAGAAATCTGATGCCATCGAGAGTTGATTATGGTAATTAATAATTTAGAAAACATTTCAGGCCTTAAGAAAGATCTGCAATAGGCAGATGGTCAAGACATCAATTAAACATGAATTCAGTTTGCAACAGTGAACAGATTAAATTTGTTGTTGTGGTGACAGAATTTTATTATACGTTATCCATAACCATGGCAATGAGAGGAATCTTTCCACCGTCTCTCCATTACAAACTTACCAACATCAAAAATAATTTAAAACCGTCAAAAATAATTTTAAAACCGTTTATTATTTTATTTTATATAACACTTCATATTTCACAATTATATATATATATATAAAATGCTAACATATTATTACATACACATTCTTAATTATTATTAGTTCATTTCATTTACAATCAGAAAATTGGTGAGGGAGGACAAGAGTTATTCCCCTTGACACACTTTTAGGCATACACTATAAAGTTTCCTCAAGACAATGAGCCTTCGCAAGTCATGTTGATCTCTTTTTTTGTAATGGTAGAGTATATTTGCAATAGCAAATCACGACTCAAAATGACAAAGTATCTCCTACCTGAAGCATAATGCAGATTTGATGGTGCAATGGGAAGCAATTTTGCAGTTGTCCCCCCTTTCTAACACCAAACTAATTATCTACATGTGACTAATTGACATGACAAGATCCACCCATACACATTCACATGTAAGCCTATATAATATCCAGGCCTTGACATATCAGGTGATCTTTTAAGGCCTTTGTATTTTAGATTAAACATTCGTACGAGTCCAAACTCCACACAATTTCCTTCAGTTTATGTAAAAATGTTGTCTTTTGAATCATAAGTAGTACGTGGATCATTATATAATATTAGTTTTAACATAATTTTCTTTTTTAAACAAATCTGTAATAAAACAGTGATTGGCTTTAAATGCCCATATTGACACAATTATTCAATGATTCAACAATTTCATGTAACCTATTTGGGCTTAATTGAGACAGGAGCTTGGAAAAAAATTCCTTTTTTTATGCAATTATACATTTAATATCATTTATTCACGAGATGTAAGTTATAAAAATGGATTTGAAATTAACATTAACAGAAAATAAATCTTGATATTTTTTACAATAAATATAAAAATTATAGTTACCCCATGCTTATAGTTACATCATGCTTTTAATATTTGAAATACCGGGAAATGTAAATAAACATTCCACAAATAATGGCCTTTAATTTCCCATTAAAAATAATTAAAGTACTGAAATAGATAGATGGCTAAAAGAAAACAGTAGATTTATTTTTCATCTAAAACAACATTTCATAAATTTTTGTTTATTTCTTACAATTTATACGACCTTTATCTCATGCATGTAAAACTTTCGTAGACTTTCACAACTAGTGAATAGAAATATCATAGACTTTTACATCAAGTAATTATTAATCAGAGACTCAATCATGACTTTTACAACTAGTGAATAATTTCGTGCACATAGAAATATCATAGACTTTAACATCCAGTAATAATCAATCATCAGACTCAATCATTACTATTTTGTATAAAGATTCTGATTTCTTGAAATCAACAACATATGAAGAAAGCTTCTGGGGTCTTTTTCACAAAAATTCAAAACTAAGATATTTTCAGAATTCAGACATTTCATTGGTTAAGATTTAAAATTCTAGTACAAACTATAATTCTTGGCCAACCAAAAGGCTGAATTCTTAAAATAATTTAGTGTGAGTTTTTATGAATCTGATTTCTGATTCGTTCAATAATATTGTTGTCCTTTGATCTACCATAAAATTTACCGTAACTCAAGTACAAGCACAGATATAAAACCATGCTCATTGAGGTAGTGGTTTGCTCTGATACAATCATTTCAATTAAGGTCATACCAAAATGACTTCCTATTTCATAATTTCATAAAATAATCTAAAACCAAAAGTACTTGGTTGCGTTCCTCTAAAGCCTTTAGTTCCCAATTTTTAAGTGTTGTAATTTTATTGATCAATTGCCAAGGAACTAAAAATTTAATTGGCTTAGCCTGAGAATGAATCGACTTTGCTAATTCTTTCTCGTTTGATATACATTGCGTGATTAATAATTTATCAATCAACCCTTGCAGACCCTATATGCTGTTAGATTTCAAATTTTTAAGTTCTACAAGTCTAGACCCTACACTTGGCAAAACAAAAATTCTAGCGGTGCCTGGTGTTAAGTTTCAATATGAAGACTCTTCGAAAATATTGATAGAATTTTAATATTTGTCTTTGGCCCTAGGATATTATTAGAGTCCTGATATTCATCATAAATTTAAGATTTCTGTCAAATAACGGTTCAATTCATTCATGTATATATCATTTGCCAAGTGCTCCGGATATTCTTGCCCTCGTCAGAGATCTTGCGACTAGAATTTCCACATTTTATATACGGACAGGAGTTTTATATTTATAACAGTATAACCCCTACATATAACATTACTTTGCTATATATCGCAGGGATTTTAATATCATAACTTAAAACTCCTGTGACATACGTGTTTGTGTGTTAATTAATTTAGAAGTAACTTTTTTTAGCTCTATAAGATTTAAACAATGGTACCATCATTAATTTGAGCCAATCTGTTATTTTTAAATTTGTTTTGGAATATCGATAAATGTAATATTACTGATGGTTCATGTACGATAAACCTATGTAAAGGTGAAGTTCAAACGAAAAATATATTTATCCAAAAATATAAATTTAAAATCTCTTATGTTTAAAAAAATAAAACAGCACCAATATATTTCTATCAAAGCTAAAAATAGGTCTAAAACTTTAAGAACTTAAAAATAAACATCAGAATCTTGAATAAGACAATAATTAAACAATAAACAGGACATTTAATTAACAAGAAAAACATTATAAAAAAATTTGACAAATGTATGCTTAATTAATTAACAATTAATGGAAGTTAAATGGTCATAGACTGCAAAGGTTACCGATTGTGAAAACACACAAAATATTGGATTCAAACAGGGGTTTACCATCCTACTTTTCCGCAAAAATCGATTCAAAATAATGGGGTTTAATGTCCTACTGTTCTGCTTCGATCGACCTGCAAATTTTGCCACCTGCCCATGGTTCTTTTACATGCAAGCCAATGCTAATCTCTCTAGGAGTTGGTAAAGCAAACACAAGTTATTTGTGTTAAAATTTTAAATGTTTCACACCCTAAGACATAGAACTTGTATTTTCCGGTAGTTCGGCCACACATAATATACCCGCAGTGTAAACTATGTAGGCCTTAATGAATTTATTTATTTACAACTACCGTGGTATATTTCACAACCAGTAGCCATTTCAGCCTAATATAATATAGCAAAATTAGTAGAAAGAAAATTAGTAGCAAATTTTCATTCCAATCAAGTACATATATCGATCAAGTACATATATCTATCAAGTATTCTATTCTGGTGGGTTTGTGCTCAGTATTCGAAAGGCACATTTTGTGCCCCTGTTTTAAGGTTTACAAGGAGTCAGTAAGCTTTATCAAACTTATGGCATAACCAAACTGAAACGTGGCACTGGAAAGTTAGTCTAAATTCCCACTGCTAAATCTAAATCTGCCAATACCAAGACTAAATCTTGTGCTTGTATTTTTTTCCCCATAAACAATTTCAAGGCAATAACACAACAATTATTTTCATAATCAAAAATAAAATATGCACCAGAAAGTCAAATGCCTTACAATACCTGGTAAAAAGGAAAAATAAACATGGAGATAAATGCAGACTAAAATAAACGTCAAGCAAGAGAAGAAAAGCATTTTTAAACATATATATTATTTACATTTTGTTTTTATATGTTTTTGACTTAGTTTAAAACAATTTGTTTTATCAAAAGAATCCCACAAAGCATATCTTTATTTTGTTACTATAGAAACCAATAAGGCTGCTGTAGAAGTCAAATTAAAAATAACGCTAACATTGCTGTACAGCAATCATTCTAAATCCTCAAAATCACATCAAAAATGTAAAATCAACCACAAAATTATTAAAAAATTAACACCCACTTGGTTTGAAACACATCAAACAAATTTTTACATTTTAACAATTTTATCAAATCACAGAATTTAATTAAAACACAAAAAACACACACACACACTCTCACAAAACGTATCAACTAAATTTATCATAGGTAAATGAACAATTAGGGCCTTGCTGGTGCAAACTTATCTCATCGTCAACTTTTCAATTTAAATTAAATCGAATCAAAAATCAATTAAAAATTCAACAAACTATCTAAAAAAAATACAACAAATAAATGATTATCGGGTTTGAAGTTTTGATGAAGATGGTGACGGTTTGTGATTAAAAGTCTCTGCACGCCATTTAATGGAAAATATCAAATTCATCTACGGTTTTATCCATGCTAAAATGACTCAAGTTCATTATCTAACATTTTATTAAACAACTAAATTTAAATATCAATGGAATTCAAATGAATTAAAAGATTTTAGGTTTTAATCAGATGCTGAATGTTAACATATTTTCAATTTCTCACATCTTTATTAATACTCGGCAGAATTAAACCATTTTTGGCCAAATATTCTATTAATGGATTCAACTTGTACTTTCTAAGGGATTCCCCAATTCCTTATATGACGTTCAGAGACTTCAAGATAAGGGGGATAACAGACTGTATACAATTCTTACACCGATACGATTACAACCCAATACTCTGTTTCTAACTTATCATACCTCAGTAAGGCCACAAACAGTTTAAATATGTGTTCTTTGTGAACACCTGTGACAAATTTTGCTTCTTTTTCCATCAGCAAAACGAATAATTTAAAAACAAAAAGTACTTGGTGGCTCGTCTCAAAATATTTTAGTTTTAAAATGCAGAAATTGTAAATGAAACATTGTTCGCGAGACAAGAGTGTCAATTTCTTTAGGTTTACGTTTGGTCGAAGGACTTTTACCCAGTGGTGGGATTTGCTGTTAAAATCTCATTGAAATTCTTGTTAATAATGTTTTTGAGTTTACACAAAACAATGAGATAACCCATGTTACACGGCGGATAACTGATGCCACTGGGATAACCCATGTCACTGGGTGACCCATGTCACGGAGATAACCCATATAAACCATGCTAATGGGATAACCCATGCCACTGGGATAATCCATGCCACTGAGATAACCCAAGTCACTGAGATAACCCAAGTCACCGATATAACTCATGCAACTGGGATAACCCATGCCGCTGGGATAGCCCATGTCACTGAGAAAACTCATGTCACAGGAATAAACCATGCCATTGAGATAACCCATGCCACTGGGATAGCCCATGCCACCTTTTTTTATTTGAGCTGATTATTAGATATACTGAACGTCTCACCACTTATCCCCCTTATTATAATCATGAGTAAGTAACGAGGTTGGAATCTTGGTCGTAAGGATCGTAGGAAAACGACTCATGCCACATAGCTACTTTTGCTATTACAAACTTCTATGTTTCAAAACTAGGTCGATTCGTAAATGAAGTTAGAAATTATCAGAAGCATGTACAAATATATATTTCTATGTCAAAAATGTTTTGAATTAATATAATTGCTATTTGCAATATTCTCTTTCAACAATGAATTTGGAAAATACAATTATAAATGCCTTTTTTTCTCCCAAAATGCTTTTTATTTGAGTCTAAAATGCTATGGTTTACTACGATACCCTCGTTTATTACAGATATATAGTCAGTCAATCAAAATACACATTGAAACCGGAGAAGCATAAAATCTTTCAAACCTTAAATTAATTCATTCAATGTTCATGCAGTAATCCAGACTAGGTGGCTAGACCCAATGTAATCCTTTTTTTTCCCCACGCTCTTCTAATCCCAACTTTGCAGCGACAATCTTTCTCCAGTTCTTAATAATAATATTTAATTATATTTATCCTAAAAAAAACACACGTTTAAACCTTGTCTCCCATGGGTTGAAGTTCTGCTTCATCAGGAAATTTGTACGAACTTTTAGGACCACGTCCACGGGTCAGACCAAGGGAAGCAACGATTTCATCAAAGGTCCTATTTTTGGTTTCGGGAACGAAGAAGAATATAAAGACTACTGCGGCTGCTAATATTATGGTGAACAGCAGATACGTATAGGCCCCCAATCCATCCTATAATAATAAAATAAAACAAAATACTTTCATTTTTGATCTTGAAAAGTCTCACAAAATTTATTTTACTAACGAAATGAAATTAAATGAGACACACGAAAATAATATCACAAAAGTATATTATGCATAAAATAAAAACAAACATGGACGGAAAATGAAATAAGGTTAACGTCCTACTTTTCTTGCTAATGAAGACAGGCATACGCCATACACATACAGGCATACGCCATACACATACAGGCATACGCCATACAGTATGCTATGAGGGGAAATTTTGCCTACTCTTATTTCAAATTTCAACTGCTAATTCTTTTACATGCCGACTTCTTTTTATTTTCGTCCAATCCAAAAGACTTTACACTGTTCCTTGGCAACTCTCGATACTGGGATTGATCTTACAACGTCCTGGCCCCGAGTTCACAAAGCATTGTCAGATTTCAGTTAATAAATTATTGAAATTTCAATCATTGTTTATGAGAAATAACTTTGCACATAGTTTCTTATTGATGTTATTGCTACATTAAAACAAGAAAAGTTTCATTAAGGCCTGTATTTTACTTAAAATAAGGCAAACGATTCTGAGTAAACTCTTTATCTGTGGTCTGAGAATGCTTTGTGAAGTTGGGGCTTGGTAAGTTAGCAGTAATGGTCTTCCATAGAATTGTGTCCATCTTCCAAATGCAAGAATATGGCCAATCTGTTTCACAGAGAATTACTTACGAATTAACTCTGTAACAGATAGTGTCCAAAGCACGTGCGTTGACTGCAATCATTGGCTCAACGGCTCGTGCAATGTTTACTTAACACCTAACTGCTTCGGGCAAAATGTTGCATTTTACTCATTTTAATACCCATTTACACTTAATAGGAAATATTTTTTAACTTCAATTACTTCAAACGTCTTTATTTATTTTTCTGTTACCTCAAAAAAATGTTTGAGAATTTAATATATCAGAGTAAAAAAGTTAATATGCCGTACTTATTAAGCCTCGTCGATGTCATGCTTATCAGTGATTGTAGCGGCCAAGCGAATATTCACTGCGGGATCAGTTTGGAATATGGCTACAGTGGCAGGTAATTTCAATGCTGTTGCCAATTCCTTGACTGTATGCCCCCAAGGCTCATGTTATCGGCCTAGTACTCAGAATATGTCAATACTTAATTTAATTTCCCATTTTGATTGGACACCCATGCCTCCTCTTCCCTGAATTGGTTGCCCCGCACCTTCACCCCTGAATTGGATGCCCAGGCCTGTAGCCCCTCTGCCCCTCTCTTTGCAAACTACTGTTTCAATGATGAACAAATGGTTGTATTATTGTTATATTATTTTCTTACCTTCATAAAGGGGAAAGCCAACATCAAAACGAAGTTACAAATCCAGTTAAAAGCGGTAGACAGACTCATGGCTGCAGCTCGCGGCTCTTGACGGAAGATCTCCGACACAAGAATGAACGGGATCGGTCCTGAAAGAAAAATTTGTGCTTGTTGAAGACAGAACAGGCCAGATCGTAAAATATACTGTTACAGGCTAAGTTGTACCTAACAATATGCAGTGTATTACGTGAAGGGCTTGATAAGATCTCCCGTAATCTGGAAAAACCTAGTAACACTGTTGACGAAAGTAGTTTTGTGTAAACAAAAGAAAACTGTTTTGTTAAGCTACTGAATATATAACCAATTTTATTTTGTCTTTTTAGATGAAGATAATTAGAAGCCCTTTCAGTGAAGGAGAAAAAAAACCTACTATTACATGTATATACATGTGTAACAAGTCCAAATATGGGTCTAACTCAATTTTCACCAAAATTTGACTTGCTAGGTTTTTCCAGATTACGAGAGAGATGTATGGTGTTTAATGAGTTGTACCTGACAATATATCAGAAACAAAATGAAATGGGGTTTAACGTCCTACTGTTCTGCTCCGACTGGGCTAATGAAGATGAGCATACACCATACAGAGTGCTATGAGGGGAAGTTTGCCTGGACAGTGGTGCTGTGGCCAAATCTTGTATCAAATTCCAACTACCAAGGATTCTTTTTGTTAAACTCCATAAAGAATTATTATTATTTTATTTATCTAATAGTAAGTGCAGGGGGGCTGCACCACACACAATTCTACACAAAAACAAATATACAGATAAGACATAATGCTAAGAGACCACAAACAACAACAAATCAAAAAGAGTGAATGGATCCGGGGGCTAGCCGTAAGCGTCCACTGCGCTGTACAGTCCCGGGCCTGTGGTGACACAGACTTCACTCATATTTGAAAACAAGTTGGGAATAAAACCCAAGGAAATAATTATATAATGTCAGTATGAGTCACGATTTGTCATATGTTGCAAGAAATACGAATGAGAGCATATTGTTGTATAAATTCTGTTATACAAAACCACACCGTTAAATGTATCAGAGAAGTAGGCCTAGCTCCGAAAAACTAAATGCACTAAATCAATAAAGAAGAGGATTGAAGTATATTGAATGCATTAGGACACACATTACAAGAAATAAAAAGACCAATTTAATTCACCGTTAAGCATCCTAAAATTCATACGCCAATCTTAGTCAAATGCTAAATGTGAGAGAGGTCAAATAGGCCCTGCCTGTTCCTCAATCCCTTTTAATTTTAGAATAAACTTTTGATTAAATAATAAACGTAAAAAATTCATCTACAGTCAAATGTGAAATAAAGGATGTAACTTACCAAGACCAAGGGCAAAACCTATAACGTATATATGCATGAGAACGATACAAATCATAGCAAATGTCGAATGGTGTTCGGCTAAATCAACGTTAAATTGTAGATTAATAAAAACGGTCATCAACAAGAAAGAGATTGCCATCATACACATCGGCCATAATAACAAGGGACGTCTTCCTAATTTCTCCATCAAAGGTACCTACAATTACAACAAAATACAATATAACAAGATGGATTTGTTGAAAATACATAAATTCTATTTCATTAAAGATACATTATGGGAGATGAGATAAAGAGTTGACAGTTCTTACTATAATAGGTAAAAAATAGATAATGTAAAAAGAATATGCTGAGAACAGGGGCGGATCCAGGGGGGGGTGACTAGGGTGACTAGTCACTCCCCTCCCCACCAGTGTATAGGAATTCCAGATCCTACAAGCTTCCACCGGGACATGCACGCATGTTCGTATATATATATTATATATAATGGTCCGTATCTAATCAGACACACAATCAGCATCTATGTTACTAGCGGCAGAAATTAGCTCCGTAAACCGCAGTCGGCGAGACAAAACATGGGGTTGTCACCCCCCTCAAAAAAATCCTGGATCCGCCACTGGAGAACTTTAGTCAAATTGATCTGCTCTTAACCCAGATATTAGCTTTTGAATTTTAGGCTAGCATCGATTATTATTACTAACGGTTCGATTATTCATTTAATGTTTAAAGCATTTTTCAAAAAATGTATTTCAATCCACTAAATATCATACGCTTGTAATGGCATCGAGTCCCAGAAAAAAACATGCGGTTTGACGGATGACCCTACGTCTTGCCACATACAAAACAATGCCATTTTACTCAATGAAATGGGGTTTTACATTCATCTGTTCAGCTCCGACTGGGCTAATGAATACAGGCATACGTCATACAGTGTGCTATGAGGGAAATTTTGCCTGGACACGGGTGTAACTGCCTACTCCTGTATTGAATTCCACCCGCCATGGGATCTTTTACGTGCACGCCCATGTGTACACTAGAATCAGAACCCACAATAAGATACTTACAGCTATGACAGTACACAAGACATTGATAGAACCAGTACCCACGATAACGTAACCAATCTTATCAACTGGTACTTGAGCTTGTCCAAATATAAACGTAGAATAAGACATCACCTACAATTATACAAATATATATTTATTAAAATGTCATGATACATACAGAGGAAAAGGGAAAGGAGAGAGAGAGAGAGAGATCTGGTTTAATGTCCACTCAATGCACGAGATCCTGTCTTTAGCAGTGGGAGAAACCCAGAGGACCGGGAGAAAACCCACATGGTTGGAGAGAGAGAGAGAGAGAGAGAGAGAGAGAGAAATAGAGTTTAACGTCCACTCGACACAAACTAGGTCATTTTGGGACTAACATATGGTTCCATTTTATTTCAATAATTCGCCTGCGCGTAGGGGTCTTTAGCAGTGGGAGGAAACCGGAGTGCCCGGAGGAAACCCACGAGGTTGAGAAGGCGCCCCTATCTCCATGTCGCATATGCTCACACCAGGGCTCGAAACCACAGCCGCAAGCCAGGGGTGACCGGCCAGCTAGAGGTCGAAGCGCGGCACTCTAGACCACTAGGCCATCCCAACCCCCCCACAAGGTTGGACAAGCGACCCTACTCATTACCACGTAGGTACAACCAGGGAATCAAAATCATGCCAGATGACTGCTAGGAAAAGGGTAGAAGGTACAGACAACATCAAGTTTGATAAATTAAGAAGCTTTGAGATGATATGTCTGCTCATTTTGACACATACATGTATAGGATTACAGATGTCAAAATGACGAAAATACCTGTTTAACGTTATTTGGACAACACTCTTCTAAGGCTGTATATGCCAGATCAATTAACTAACATTGTAAAATCTTTAAAAAAATAAAAACGAAATAGACTTACAGCGTTGATACCAGACCATTGTTGGGTGACTTGAAGTAAACAGGCAACTACGGTTGGGAATCGTAGTTCAGGGGTGGTCAATAATTGATGCATGGAGAAATTGGTACCACTGACGGATCTCTTGGATTCAATTCTCATTTCCTCTATCTCATCCTCAACGTCATCATAGCCTCGTAATTTTCTTAAAGCTGATTTTAAAAAATAAATAATCGAGATGACTTAATGACCCTGATACTCAATTGAATTCTGACGTCCGAATTCACGAGTATTTCATATTTAATTTAGAAAAAAAAAAATTCAATAATAGATAATTTCGAACGGATAATGGATGTTGATTGTCGCCAAATTTTGAATCAGAAATGGAATGAAATGGGGTTTAACATCCCCATGATGAAAGGAATATCAAATGGAACTGAATTGTTTTGGACTGATATTCATATTGGATATTCAGCTTTTACCTAATTTAATCTTGCAAGGGATAAACAATCTGGGAGTGGGAAATGGGATTTAACGTTCACTTGACGCAAACTTTGTCATTTCGGGACCAACTTATTGTTCAATTTTATTTCCATAATTCGCTTGCGCATAGGGGTCTTTAGCCTTTAGCTGTGGGAGGAAACCGGAGGTTGGACAGACGACCCTACTCCTTGATACGTACAACTGGGGACTCAAAACCTTGCCAGTTTACTCAATGACACAACTTTATGATACAGCGTGCACATGCTAACATTTTGGCCAACCAACCCACTTACAATCTATTAAACAGCATTAGGTAAGATCTAGATAAAGAGCTGGCTGTTCTATCTATAATAGTCGAAAAATTAGGAAATCTGTTGAAATCAAAATAAAAAAAAAATATTATTTTCAAAAAAAAGGAAATTACCATTGGTAGCTTCTTGTTCTTCATTTCTCTTAATGAGTAGATATCTCGGACTTTCAGGACACAATGGCCAACAGACAAGATGAATGAAGAGAGGTACGGCATTGAATGCAAACAACCACGGCCATAAGTCCACAGTACCTAATAAATAAAGAAAATATTTATATGACAGTTATCTCCCTTACCACATCTACATGCAACTG
The DNA here is from genome assembly GCA_036850965.1 of Patella caerulea. Taxonomy (NCBI): domain Eukaryota; kingdom Metazoa; phylum Mollusca; class Gastropoda; family Patellidae; genus Patella; species Patella caerulea. The sequence continues at coordinate 72,088,347 of JAZGQO010000010.1, read as the reverse complement.
TATGAAATGAATTAGACTTTAACCTCTGTCTTTTTGACTGAGTGGGATGATGCAGACTTTTTTGACTGAGTGGGGTGATGCAGACTTTTTGACTGAGTGGGATGATGCAGACTTTTTGACTGAGAGGGATGATACATTTCTTACAATCTCCTCTATGTTTTTTTTTTCATTCATCAGCTAGGAGCATCAGGTTAATTTCGGCCCAAACTATCATACTCACCAAGGAGTTCGTTCAGTCCGAGAATCTGGGAAGACAGAATACCAACAGTAATAGCCAGTTGATGACAAGTTCCGATAGCTCCACGAATCTTCTTAGGAGAAATCTCCGCCAAATATAGGGCAGCTAAACTGACATTTAGACCTGTAGATAACAAAACAAACATGACATCACAGCCAAAAACATCAAATAATTTAGAGACGGACATTTTTACAAAGAACTGCTTGGTGTAATCCTTGACTGTCGTTTCTAGCAGTTGACAAATACAAAGCAACTTATATGGAGAGAGAGAAATGGGGTTTTATGTCCACTCGACACAAACTAGGTAATTTCGGGACTAGTACATGGTTCAATTTTATTTCAATATTTTGCTTGCGCGTAAGGGTCTTTAGCAGTGGGGGGAAACCGGAGGACCCAGAGAAAACCCACAAGGTTGGACAGGCGACCCTACTCCTTGTCACATACAACCAGGGGAATGGAAACAATGCAAATGACACAAAGTGCACATGCTTACCAATCAGCCATCACCCACGCCCTCCCCCTGCTTATATCAAAAACAATCAATGCTTTACATTTGGACTAGTATTCTGTGCCTGAAAATGATTGTCTTCCATATAAATTGTCTTTAGTATGCGTTAAACCATTTTGCACCCCCAATCCCCCAAATAACAATTTTTCATACACAGAACATGGAAAGAAATTAGAACTACAAAATGTGAAAGAAAATTTTATCCATGTTTTAATCATGTGGCCTCAATTTTCTGGACCATCTGAAGGACTAGACTTAATCAGACTGTCGGTTTTTCAGACCATTCAAAAGACTAGACAGGGACATTTACTCAGTGTTATAATCTGACCAAATTAAATAGTTGTACTCACCTGAATGAAGACCAACAAAGATACGAGACATAATCAGACATTCTGGTGAAGCTGCAACTTTCGTTATTCCGCCAAAAAGGGCGGCAATGAACATAACAAATGTAATGACAATCATACCCTTCTTCCTACAAAAAATTATTTTAGAAAAAAAAATTATACATTTCAATACAATTCAAAGGTATTTTCATGGCTTTAGAATTAACAAGAAAAAAAAGCAATTTTAATGAGATTGAGAGAAATGATGTTTTGAGCGTAGATTCTTTAGCAGTGGGAGGAAACCTATTTTGGCTTTGCAAATAAAAACATACGAACCATAAAAACTAACAAAAGCTAAAAAAGGCAGGTAATTTATCATACCTGCCAAAAAAATCTGCGACCTTTGCGGAAGTAAAAGCGCCTATCATTCCAAATAAGACAAATGCAGCAACGGTTGTAGACCACAATAATTCAATCTCCCATTTTTCCAACAAAAGCGAATGATCGACACCCAACTTGTTCGAGAGATCGTCGATTTCTGATTGGTTGGCACGGAGGGTTCCATTTTCAAAGGTAAAATTCTTGCTGATCAGTTGCCTGTCAAAGTCTTGAAGGTTGCCATAGTTTCCACCAGCTCTCTCAAAATATACTTTGCGATAAAATTCTTGAATAATCTGAAAGTACACAATAAAAAACAATGGTTTAAATACATATGAATTTCACAAAATTCAATATTGAAACATTCAGCTTTATTGGTTTAGTTCATATAGTATATAAAGGTCTACTGAGAGGGTTTATATCGTATATTAAGGTCTATTAAAGAGAGAGCGAAATGGGGTTTAACGTCCACTTGACACAAATTAGGTCATTTCAGGACTAACACATCATGGTTCAATTTTATTTCAATTATTCGCTTGCGCGTGTGGGTCTTTAGTAGTGGGGAGAAACCCGCCCATCTGGAGAATACCCACATATAACAGGGGAATGGAAATCACCGCAGCTGACTCAATGACGGATCGTATATTAAGGTAAGTAAGAGAGTTTATATTGTATATTAAGGTCTACTTAGAGAGTTTATATTGTATATTAAGGTCTACTAAGAGAGTTTATATATTAAGGTCTATATATATATAGAACTGGTTGAGTTATGTTTATATTCTATGTCATGGTCTATTTAATAATATTGTATGAGTTTAAGAAACGAATGTAGCAACTCATCTACCAACTTCCTTCCTCATAGTAATCCTGTTTACTGATAACAAAATCACCACAGCCTAATAGTTACGAATACAGCAATTAGGAGAGATGACACATTAGTTTAACTGTTAAAGTACTAGTATATCTCATTTACACTTCCTTTCTTAAGAAATAAAATGAAATGAAATGTGGTTTAACGTGCTACTGTTCTGCTATAAACTGGTTTAATGAAGGCGGGCATGCGCCATACGGTTTGCCATGAGGGAAATTTTGCCCAGGCAGCGGCACTACGTCCTACTCTTATATCGAATTCCAACTGTCAAGGGATCTTTATCAAGCTATAATATTTATAATGTTATATAATTTATCAAGTTATAATTCATAATTTTTCAAGTTATAATATCAATATAACATTATAACTGCATAATTTATCAAGTTATAATTGCATAATTTATCAAGTTATTGTAATTAAATGGTTATAAAATTCATCAAGTTATAATATCCATATGATTGAATAATTTATTCTTTGAATGGCATTTTGTAATTGGAACGTAATCAAAAAACACACTTTTACGGAATAACAATTACTATGGTTTATTTCTTTGTGACGTTTCAACAAGATTTCACAAGTCGTTATCAAGCATTATACTCAAATACATAAAGAATATTCATATTTTTCTCATTCTTTATGTATTTGTGTATAATGCTTGATAACGACTTGTGAAATCTTGTTGAAACGTCGCGGTGAAATAAACCATGGTGTGTTTTTTGATTGAATAATTGGTCATGTTATTATATTTATATAACCGGTGTATAACCAGTGTAAAGTTATAAAACACGTGTTTGAAGAGGTTGAATATTTACATACGATAAAATACACATAAACTTATAAATAGAATTCAGCATTTCCAATAAAAGAAGATTTAATGTTTTAATAATATATTGGGTTGTCTTTATAACAAACGACTTGTTACAGAGAAACGGAGACAGAAATAGAGTTTAATTTCCAATTGACACAACCAAATCATTTCGAGACTAACATATGGTTCAAGTTTATTTTAATAGATCACTTGTTTCCGCGTGTGGTGTCTTGTATTTTTATAGAGAAAGGGAAACAGAAATGGAGTTTAACTTCCACTTTCCATTTGACACAACCAAATCATTTCGGGACTACTGTTTCAAGTTTATTACAATAGCTAGTTTACATGGGCATATGGGTCTTTAGCAGTGGGAGAAAATCAGAGGACCCAGAAAGTTGAAAAAGTGATAGTACACTTGTCATCTAAAATATCAGGCTATATCCAAAGTTTTGTGTTTCTGGGTCAAAGATATTACTTATAAACAGTGATTGAAAGTTGAGTAAATTCTCAACTCAAGTCTGAGAATGCCTTGTGAACACGGGGCCAGATCTAACTAGTCTCAATGACAGGCAGACAGACCTTATGATTTAAAGTTCTCTTGTTAGACTTCTAGACCACCCACACTCTTCAGTATGTGATCTTGTATGTTATAGAGATATGTAACATTATCTTGTATTTTGTAACAGTATCTTGTATTTTGTAACAGTATCTTGTATGTAGATATGTAACAGTATCTTGTCTGTAACCATAGCTTGTTTTTTATAGATATATGTTATGTTATATTTATGTTAAAATTACAAAATATAGAGTTACAAGATATTCAATGTTTTAAAACACAATGTGTGTGGAAAAGTTTTCAAGTTTCAATAAATAAATCAAGTGAATTAGGTTCCAATAAGCCGTGGAGAGTTTTTAGGCCTGACTACCACACAAATTGTAGAGTTACGGTATATTCACGGTTCCCTAGTAATTTAGCCTTCCGCTATATAAGTTGTTTAAAGTTTTAAACCTGAACACAATGACCTTTTCATTCAAGGTTTAATGGCAGACCGTAACTGTTTTTTCGAGTGATTTAACCTTCCAATAAGTCGTGGGAACTTTTAAATCTGATCACGCTGACCTTGTCGTAGACTTATACGTGTTAAAGTGGGAGTTACATGTGTTTGTTTACCTGTAGTTGTTGACTTCAGGTATTTGATTACTTTACCTGTCTGCACACTGTATAACCTTACCTGTACCCTAGCCACAATGGCTAAACTATTTATATCATATAACTCATCCAGTGTCTATCGGAACAACAGACTAATTAATCATGTCTATAACTACCGTGTGCTCCATGTTAACCTATACGATTGTACACCCGAATCCCGTATATACCTAACAGATCTACCTGTGTTTTAAACACCTGTCCAGGTCTGTGTGTTTTCTATAAGAGAACCTGGTGAGCTACTGGAATAGTTTTTCTATGTCCATTTCAGTCATTTTGATTATCAAGTAGCCAAAGGGAATATTTAATTAATAAATAATTATCATATATTACTAATCCAGTTTATATTTTTGTGTATCCCATGCTGACAAAATGGTATAGACACCTGAATTCACAATACCATAACATGAATAAAAAACCATGAAATACGAATTAACTTTGCAAATTTTTGTATATTGTTATCAAACATGACCAGCAGTGGAAGCCCTGAATTGTACACCCAAACTTAACAAATCTACATGTATAACCACTTGTCGTTTGTCTATTGATTACCTACCTGGTTAACCAAATTATACCTGTGTTTGTCTATATTTAATTTGCAGACGGTCTAAATATAAATGTACCTTTAGCGTTACACCTGTCCCCTGATCTAAACAGAACACGGTACAACAAAACTGTTGTGTGTGCACCCTCATGCAGCAAAAATGGTTGTTATTAAATTCATTTTTTATACCAAAATGTCTTTTGGCCGAAGTGGGTGTTTGTGGCCCAAGTATTAACATGTACACATTTCATCAGAAGGTCTGTCATAGAATCAAATGGCATGCTTTCGCTTCCCTGCTTGGACGTGACAAGGATTGGAGGTGCCTGTCCCACCTAATGGGTTTTCCCAAGGTGCTCCGGTTTTCTCCCACTGCTAAAGACCCCTACTCGCAAGTGAATTATTGAAGTAAAATTGAACCATATGTTAGTCCAAAAATGACCTAGTTTGTGATGTTAAACCCCATTTCTCTCTCACTTCAATTAACTCCTGGAAACCACCCACCATCACCTGCCTTTCTCGTGACCTATGTTTTGTCACTACCGGGGAAAATGAACAATTATAAATTGTTTTGGTTTTATTCATCAACTTGTACCAAAGTCGGTGTATTTACTATTCTGATATTGTATCCATTTATTTATATTATTGCCTTTATGATTTTGTATAATTAAACAGAATAAATATTGTTTAAATCAACTTACCAAAGCCGGTGTATTTACTACTCCGATATTGTATCCATAAAGGAAGGAATTTCCTAACACAGCAACAAATGTGCTGAATATAAGAGTGAACGTGTAGTTGGTTTCTCTCTGAAAATATAAAGAAAAAAACTTGATACATATACGAAATGAAATGAGGTTTAATGTCGAACTGTTCTGCTCCTAATAAAGACGGGCATACAGTTTGTGCTATAAGGGAAATTTTGACAAAAAAGCGGTACTTAGGCCTCATCTTATATCGAATTCCAATTGTCAAGGGATCTTTTACATGCACACCAACGTCCCAACGACAAGACAGCTGTGTCCTTGTCAAGCCCTCCGTCCTGCATCAGTAATCACTGACAAGGAGGGATCACTGCAGAATATCTGGATGAACTTTCTCGGTCAATACAGGCAAGTGAACCAACGTCTTACTCACGTAGCCACCCTAGCTCCCAACATGCATACAGAAAAATGTCAAATCACATTAATAAAACGTGAAATGATATGAAATGGTGTAACAGTAACACCTTATTTTCTTCACCAATCCAGGTAATAAAGAAAAATATATACCCTACAGTTAGCTAAGGGGACAATTATTGGCTTGACAGCGCCACGTTAAACCAGGAATTTCTGGTGTGGTTCACTCTTGTCAGTGCTGCAAGGGAAGAAAGGCCTGGCAAGTGACAACAAATAGTCATTTGATGGGATGAAAAAGTCCTGTGTACACATTACACATAAAAGAACCCTTGGCTGTTGGAATTCGATATAGTAAGTCTTAGCACTGCTGCTCAGGCAAAATTTCCCTCATAGCACACTGTATGGCATATGCTTGTCTTCATTAGCCCAGTTTAGGAGCAAAACAGTAAAACATTAAACCCCATTTCTTTAACAAATACTGGTGTGGGAAAATGGCCGTCTCTTCCTCATATATCAGATATCTTTCTTCAGGTTTACATGGATCTTAACCTATTTTTTTTTCAGAACTCATCCATCGAATTCCAGGAATAGAGCTGTATCAAGAGAAAGTTATTCTAGGCTTCGAGTGATAAGGCTAATTCTCTTGTCAATGAAGCAAGAACAACAAAGAGTTATGTCACAATCCACAAGGTCGTCGGGATCAGAGGGATCGATGATTGAATTTTTGTAACAAATCTGGAAAGAATGACTATTTTACAAAAATGTGGAGATAGTCGAAAAGACTGTGTCCAGTTTCAGCGTGTTGACCGATTATTGTCAAATCAAATTTTTAAGCAAGGCCACAGTTGTTACTGAGAGTTCGAGTTTTGTCATATTCACAGTGTTTTGTAATATTTATGTAATGTCAGAATGTTTATGAAACTAAACAGGCTAGTATCATAAAATATGCTAGGTAATTAAAACTCATATCGGATAGTGCTAATAGATGAAAATATAAATTCAAACTACAATATTTTTCAGTCGTTGTTTTTTGTATTTCAGAGGAGAGCCAAAAAAAGCTCCCCTCAATCAACAAATTGAAAAAAATGGCTCTCCTAAAAGGTTCTCCCACTTTCGATAAGAGGATAGAATGCTTTAGCAATTAAGGAAAGTGATTTAGAAATTAAGGAGAGTGATCTGATATTAAGGAGAGTGATTGGTAGATAAATGTTAATAAACCCCCAATGACTTTGTAAAAAAAAAACTCCCCTCGGTCGACATTCAGGTGAGCTGTAGGCGCTCGAGAGTGAGAACTCGCCTTAAAAAACAATGACTGATTTTTACATGTGAAATGTGTTTAACATCCTACACTACCAGTGATTTGAAGGAGGTGTAATGTTTGTGAAGTCAAGACCTGATTTATGCTTTTGTGACAAGATTTATGTGACAGGGTATTCAGTGTATGTTTATATCTTTTACTTACATCAGCTGGATTTGCTTCGGTCGTAGGCTGATAAAGAGTCATTTTAAATTCACCAAATAATTAATTTTAACACAAATAAATCTCTTTAAAATACTGTCACGAAATCATCAATTTGTAAAAATTCAAAATACACGTTTTCTTAATCACCACGCAGTATTTTTAAATAATATTAATCACAATTTAAACCATCAGCAGTTTTAAATAATATTGTTGTTTTTTTTAAATCCAGATGTAGCAGTATTCAAAATATTCCAGGCTACACTATAAAAGTTTTTTTTTTTTCTTCACTCAAACAAAATTCTTTAAACGTCCTATACATTCGACGAGCGAACTTAAAATGATCACACCCCAGTAAGTCTAGAATTTAAATATGACCACATCCTAGTATTGTATATATATCCTGTTTATTGTATGCAATGTTATCTAAATAAAACCAGGCCATTATTTATTTGTATAGAATGTGAAAAATAATGAAATTTGAAAAATATGTAGAGAATGATTTGACAAAAATAACTGTGTTACAATTACAAGAATATCTTAGGATGGCATTTAGTGATTGAGATATTAAAAAACACAACACAATTTATATGGAAAACAATCATTGTACAGTAGTTTATACATATAGCACGGTGTTTCGACAAGTATTCTCTTATCGTATTCAAGTATTGGGTCTACAAATGATAACGTATAATAGTGATTGTTTTCCATATAATAAATTGTGTTGTGTTATATGATCACTAACGCATTGATAAATCCGTCGTGGTTTGGGGTTATCTATGGAATTCACCAATTTCCCCGGCCCCTAGCCACGAGAACGTAGCTAAAAACGTTGACGGGGGGGGGGGGTATCTACTTCCCCCCATACACCTCGCAGTGTTTTATTTCATTAAACCATTGCTTCGGGAAGGTGGATTTAACCAAATATTTTCTCCTGGAATTATTAGCGTTGGCATTTTCGAAGAATGTAAAAACGGACATGTTTCTGTGTTAGGTCCTAGTACTAGACGCCCGACACATCCGCGATGTCACGTGCAGGAATTTAGGTTTACCAAAAGAAAAAGATTTTCTCCTGGAATTATTAGCGTGGCACTTTCGTCTAAAACGCCGGATTTATAATTTATACACATCCGCTATGTCACGTGTAGTTAGTATTATAATTATACCATTGGTCCATGGTTATATACACTGTAATATACACGTGCAGTTAGACTTACATACGGTAGACCTATATAGGACAAAATGTATAAAACCGCTAGTCCATATACAGCTACCCGTTTATGGCTGGCGGATGTGGACAAAAAGATCATTTAATACACATATTAATTCGACATTTAATATACATATTAAATCTATTTAATATGTATATTAAATCAACCAATGAGAGCATCGTTTTTAATATCTATATTAATTCCATTTAATATGTGTATTAAATCAACCAATCACTAGCAAAAATAATATTTAATACACATATTAATTCGACATTTAATATACATATTAAATCGATTTAATATGTATATTAAGTCAACCAATGAGAGCATCGTTTTTAATATGTATATTAATTCCATTTAATATGTGTATTAAATCAACCAATCACTAGCAATGAAATAATATCTGTATTAAATCAACCAATGGCAGAACTGTTTTTATTATCCATATTAAATCGATTTAATATGCGTGTTAAATCATGGCTGGCGGTTGTGGACAAAAAGATGATTTAATACACATATTAATTCGACATTTAATATACATATTAAATCGATTTAATATGTATATTAAGTCAACCAATGAGAGTATCGTTTTTAATATGTATATTAAATGTCGAATTAATATGTGTATTAAATCAACCAATCACTAGCAAGGAATTAATATCTGCATTATATCATCCTTTCAATGACCGGCCCTTGTGTCAATAATTGGTGGAAAACGACGCCAGCTACACGAAATGGCACGTTTAACTGATTTGCAACAGTTCATTGATGACTTTCGGAACGAAGTAAATGACTGTTGCAGAGCATTCACCATTGAAGAAGACAGTGCAGCAATTACTGAAGTTTTGCTTCATCGTCTCGAGCAGTTACGCCGCGATCTGTACCGGACAAGAGAAGGTTTGAATCCTCGATCTTCTGGACGAAGAGCAGTTCCACAGTCTGAGTTCACCACTGAGTGCCCTCATAGAGGCAGCTGCATGCGAATCAAGTAGACCAGGTGGGATTCATACACCATATCGGCACCAACATATGGTTTAATTTAATTTTAATAATTCGCTTGCGCGTAAGGGGTCTTTAGCAGTGGGGGGAAACAAGAGGGCCCGGAGAAAACCCACGAGGTTGGACAGGCGATCCTACTCCTTGTCACGTACAACCGGGGAATCGAAACCACGCCAGTTGACTGAATGATGAAAGACTTTTATGAGACAGCGCGCACGCTAAACATTTAGCCCCCCCCCCTTCTATGGTGCTTTACTTGTCGGCTAGCGACCTATTCGACCGATCGAGCTGCAATCTGTTCGTTGGAAACCTATTTAGAGTAAAGACAACAGTCTCTATTTATCAACCAATAAAATCCAACGTGATGTCTATCAAATGAAAGTAGAATATATTATTTTTTATCCATTCCTTCAGCTCAGAATAGAAGTGTAATTTCGTCATTATCTTACAGCTGGATCGGTCGAATAGGTCGCTAGCCAAATAGGTCGCCAACTTGTGTTTGGAATGGGCGCAGCCATGTTTCATCCGGGACCTTTAAAGTAGTTCCAATATGGCGGAATTCATCATACAGCCGAGTTTAGATTCCCGAAATCTTCCGAGGTTTGCCGAGTGCTCCAACCACTGCATGGACCCCCCCCCCGTCTCTCTCTCTCTCCCCCCCTCTCTCTCTCTCTCTCTCTCTCTCTCTCTCTCTATGTCACAATTTGAGTATTTTAAAGATACTTGGCATAATCATTATATTTTGAACAGGAACAAAAAATTATAGATAATGATGAAATGTATCCCCATTGTATTCGGTTTTGATATCTTGCGTCATTTGAAATAATCTCTGCGTCGTGTTTTGCGCTAGTGAATTGCCCCCTTTACGCCCCGTTTGTGGATTTGTGTGCTTTAGAGTGCAGCCTTTATCTTGTAGGCCAAGTTATGTGCAGATCCATTCGTGGGAAATGACTAAAATAGAACACCACACTACAGAAAACTGTGCTCTAGCTTGATGGGTGAAATATCAATGAATGATCACCTGACCACCGAGGGAGAGAGAGAGAAATGGGGTTTAACGTCCACTCAACACAAACTAGGTCATTTCGGGACTAACATATGGTTTTAATTAAATTTCAATAATTCGCCTAGGGGTCTTTAGAGGTTGAGAAGGCACCCCTATCTCCATGCCACGTGCGCTCACACCCGGGATCGAAACCACAGCCGCAAGCCAGAGGTGACCGGCCAGCTAGAGGCCAAAGCGCGGCACTCTAGACAACTAGGCTATCTCAACCCCCTGACCACCGTGGGAAAATGAATTAAAGAAGGCTGGACCCTTTTTTTATTTTGATCAAAATAAACTGATAACTTAGCTTGATTTTGTGGGTTATTTCAGGTAGAACCTCGTAGGGTTTCTCCGAAGTCCTTCAGCCCCCCCCCCCACTGCTAAAGACCCCTACGCGCAAGCGGTTTATTGGAATAAAGTTGAACCATATGATAGTCTCTAAATGACCTAGTTTATGTTGAGTGGAAGTTAAACTCTCTCTCTCTCTCCCTCTCCCTCTCCCTCTCTCTCTCCCTCTCTCTCCCTCCCCCTCTCTCTCTCCGGGAATGAGGGAACGTCGTCCCTTATTAAGCCGGATGGAGCTAAATGATTAACGTATCAAGTACTTTTATGAGACAGCGCGCACGCTAAACATTTAGCCCCCCCCCCCCTTCTATGGTGCTTTACTTGTTTAGAATCAACATGAAACAATTTAATTACGTCTACCATAGCAACCATCATTATGACGTCCTCATTTGGTATCTCCAACCACCTCTCGGCTAATCTCGACAGATTCCGTAAACTACGTAAACTACATCTAGTCTCGGATGTATGACAGTAAGTGATATGTACCTACGCCCATACATTTGCGACGCGGCTACCGGTTTACTCTAACAGGAAAACTTGACGCTATTACACAAATTGGGAACCTATTCGGCTAGCGACCTATTCGACCGATCGAGCTGCAATCTGTTCGTTGGAAACCTATTTAGAGTAAAGACAACAGTCTCTATTTATCAACCAATAAAATCCAACGTGATGTCTATCAAATGAAAGTAGAATATATTATTTTTTATCCATTCCTTCAGCTCAGAATAGAAGTGTAATTTCGTCATTATCTTACAGCTGGATCGGTCGAATAGGTCGCTAGCCAAATAGGTCGCCAACTTGTGTTTGGAATGGGCGCAGCCATGTTTCATCCGGGACCTTTAAAGTAGTTCCAATATGGCGGAATTCATCATACAGCCGAGTTTAGATTCCCGAAATCTTCCGAGGTTTGCCGAGTGCTCCAACCACTGCATGCGCAATAATTCCGCACAATCTGCTTAGGCAGGTAAGCGTTTTTATCCGGCCACCGGATCCTGGTCTTATGACGTCATATGTGGATTGTGGGTTAGGATAAGGGCTGTGGCCTGCAGATTTCGTCACAGTCTCGAGATGTAGACAGGGCTAGACCTAACCCTAACCCTGGGCCAAGCCTAACCCTTATCCTAACCCACAATCCACATATGACGTCATAAGACCAGGCTCCGGTGGATGGAAAAAAAAAACGTTTACCGCTTACTCATTGACTTAACGGTTTACCTTAGTGACAGTTCTCCAATTGGTTGATTTAATACAGATATTATTTCCTTGCTAGTGATTGGTTGATTTAATACACATATTAAATGGAATTAATATAGATATTAAAAACGATGCTCTCATTGGTTGATTTAATATACATATTAAATCGATTTAATATGTATATTAAATGTCGAATTAATATGTGTATTAAATCATCTTTTTGTCCACATCCGCCAGCCATGATTTAATACACATATTAAATCGATTTAATATGGATAATAAAAACAGTTCTCCCATTGGTTGATTTAATACAGATATTATTTCCTTGCTAGTGATTGGTTGATTTAATACACATATTAATTCGACATTTAATATACATATTAAAAACGATGCTCTCATTGGTTGACTTAATATACATATTAAATCGATTTAATATGTATATTAAATGTCGAATTAATATGTGTATTAAATCATCTTTTTGTCCACATCCGCCAGCCATACCCGTTTCCTGTAGTTCCTCAACGAACGGTCTCCGATCGGACGATGTCATCTCGCCAATCAGAGACCGTTTCCAAAGGAACTAACTGTTCAAATATCTGGATAAAAAAAAAAGTTTTACCGATAGTATAAATTAATAAGATCGATTCGATCATTACTTAATCATTATTTTTGTCGTTCTATTAAAATTGACCCTTTGGAAGATGCTGGGTTAGGTAAATCTATTAAGCCACCTGTCAATTTCGTCAAGGTCGCGAGATTGTGGGTTATGGCATGGACCTTATAATATTATAAGGTCCATGGTTATGGCTAGGTCGAGAGTTAGCCCTAGTCCTGTTTAAAACTCGGGTAAGCTGACATTTCGGGCAGACGGGGAAGGTGAAAAAAAAAATATTTCATTTACTTGGCAAAATAAAGTGCCTGAAATCGAATAAAATATTGATTTACGGACTGGAATAACAATTAAACGCGTATGCGGCCGTCAAATATTCAAAAATTTTCTAGGGCGAGGGGGGGGGGCGGTCTATATAACGTCACCTCCGCTTCTCGAATATGAAAATGTTTCGGGCATTTCTAGTTTTGCTTCCCTATCTATATCACTGAGCCCTTATAAAACACTAATTTTACTTTTCTTATAAGTATGCGGCCGTCAAATATTCAAAAATTTTCTAGGGGGGGGGGCGGTCTATATAACGCCACCTCCGCTTCTCGAATATGAAAATGTTTCGGACATTTCTAGTTTTGCTTCCCTATCTATATTACTGAGCCCTTATAAAACACTAATTTTACTTTTCTTATAATTGAATACCACGAATTTGTACTGAATTGACTATGGATTCAAATATTTTGTCTGGAGACACGCTATTTAAATTTGTGCGACATCGATTTGTGATGCAGCTGCAACAGTCTGATTGGATGGTTGGAATTCAGAGTGGGATATCGGTTACTTGTAACCATTGGGTACTTTTGGAGTTGCGGTGGTTAAATTTTCAAAATTTTCCCCGAAAGGATGAGGCCCCATACCCCGCGACGATTGATTGTTTTTTTGGGATTCAGGTCATAAATGTAGATTGGACCGAATTGAATCTGCTGAATTCACTGGCTGGAATAGCAGTAAAAACGCGTTTGCGGCAGTTAAATTTTTAAAAAAATTTCTCCCAACGGCCCCTTCTATGTGGACTGTAAACGATTAAATCTTTGATTGGAACTCGAGTCAGCCACCTTAAAGGAGCTAAATCGCTAACATTTGGGACCTAGAAATTGACAACGCAACGCATAATACTGTAATATGAATGTATTTAAACTGATTTGCATTCAATTTCAAATGAGTTATGTTCAGCGAAATAAGACAGCAGTCTCAATCGAATGCAAATTTCTAGCATCTGGTTATTCCAATCTACCTACGCCGTTTCTAGCCTCGTTCCTCGAGTCTCTTGCTAGAACTGGGGCTAAAACTCATTATGGTACACGATTCGTGTACTAATGGTAAAATGTTTATTTTGTCTTAGATATTGGATATCAGAAGCTCATCTTTTTTTCCGGTAAGATCACAGCATCAATGTTGATTTAAATTGACAAATAATTATTGTTTTCAATGTTGAAGATTTTGGATGATATTGAGTTAGAGGCTTAGCTACTTCAATTAGGCTATATTAGACCACGGGCTGAAATAGCAGGAACATGTGTTTTAGCTGTCAAATATTCCAAAATTTTCTTTGGGGGTGGGGGTAAGTTCCGTTTTTTCGTCTCTCGAGGAAGACCGGCGCCGCTGTCTGTAAACTTTTCGGGCATAACATAAATAACTATAGAATGAGTGAGGGAGAGAAATGAATTGGGTTTAACGTCCTATACTGCTCTGCTCCGAATGGACGAATGAAGACGGACACACGCCATACACAGGTGCGGATCCGGGATTTTTTGCAAGGGGGGGATCTAGGTTTGATAATTGCTTAACTAATTGCGCTCAATCGATAATTTGGTAAATTACATTCAATTTGGTTCATTCTGACGTATTTCCGGAAGGTAAATTCCAAAATAACAAGTCTAAATCGCCAATAAAATCGCATAAAAATTTTTTCAAGCCTGAGCGGGGGGGGGGGGGGAGGGATGGGGTCCGGACCCCCTGGACACCCTTCTGGATCCGCGCCTGATACAGTGTGCTATGAGAGAAAATGTGCCCAGACAGCGGCGCTACGATCGACACATAGATCGAATTCCAACCGCCAAGGGATCTTTTACGTGTACGCCAATGTGTAAACGGGACCTCAGTTTTTCGTCCCACCGGAGTAAGGGAGAGAAATAGGGTTTACCGTACACTCTATAAAACTAGATCATTTCGGGACTAACAAATGGTTAAATTTTATTTCAATAATTTCGTTGCACGTAGGGATTTTAAGCAGTTGGAGGAATCCAGAAGACCCAAAATAAAATGCACGGGGCTAGATTGGCGATCCTAGCTACTTCTTGGCACGTCGTCGTACCAGTGGGGGGGGGGCTGTTCTGCTCCGACTGGGCTCATATGAACGGATTGCTCGGACAGCGGCGCTACTGTCTCTTATATCAAATTCAAACTGCCAGGGGACCTTTCACGGACACGCCAATGTATACACGGGACCTCGGTTTTCCATCCCATCCTAACGACTAGACAGCTTTCCTTGCCAGACCCGACGTGAAATGAATCAATGAGATGGTGACATTGATGCAATATGCACGTGTAGCCTAATCAAACAGTCAAGGTGATATATTTTGAAGGAGACGGTGAAAGAGCTGTTTCCTTATAATTAACTTTCTTTATTATTATTATTATTTCATGTACCCAATAACTCCACGTGTTAAAGGTACGTGACGTCAAATCATCAACACAGGTGGGTGTGTTCGAATTAACCAATCAACAACAGCCATCGTGTGCAAACCTACGCTAACATTTCGCAATAACGAGGATAGTCAGGGTTTTTTTCTAATGAAAATTAAATTATGAATGAAAATATATCAATAGATTTAATCTTTATATTTTCAAGAATCGCTTTTTGTATTTTTTTCCGGACCCTTTAAAAATAAGTTTTGCATTATCTAAAATCAGTAGAGCAAATAAAAAAAAGTTGTTTTGTCTTGATATTTTTTTTTTTTTTTTTTTTTTTTTTTAATTTAAAAAAATCAAAAATAGGTCTAGACGAATGGGTGAGGAATTTTTAAATCTATATGCCATCGACACCATATGAAAACGTTGTTTTTTTTTGGGTCGAATGCCTGGTGAACATCAGAAACGAATTATTGTCATTTTGTCGTTGCAAAAAAAATTCCACAGCAAGCGACCGTTTCGATCGTTGCCCGTACCATTATCACCTTGACTTTCCCTTTTTAACATTGACACCGTAGACAATGCCAGGCATTGGTTAGAAAACGTTATTGGCTGTTATTTCGAGGCTAAAAACGCTGTAAACTATTACATGTATACGAGTGCTTTTCGCAAGCAACACGCGAAACTAGACATGATGATCCAGACTGGAATGTAAACGTGTGTTTACATCAAGGGACTGGTAGAACGAGACAAATAATTTCATCATCAGGTCAATCGCGTGTATACATTCATTATACACAAGGAAAGAAACTCGACAAATGAACCGTTAGAAATCGACATTAAGAACCAAGAACATTTAGTTTGTGGGTCATATTTATAAATTAACTAATAAGAAAGTCTAAGACCACAAATGATGAGAAATAAACATTTAATTGAACGAAAACAAGCATGCTGGGGGAGTGTCGTTTGCCTTGTGTTTGACTTGTGTATATGTACTGCTCTGTTGGTATGATATCGGCTCAGCGTAAGTGTGAACGACCTCGAGACGCCGATTGAGATAACGCACGAAACGACAGTCTCTCGTATTAAACGTATACATTACTTACAAGATAAAAATGAAACAGATAAATTAAAAAAATGTTCTTACCTCTGCCAGGGGTAGGGCCATTGTTGCTGTATTTTGTAGCGCACGGCTATCGATGCTTAGACGTGTCTGCTAGTAAATAATTCGACCTTTGTGTGACGTCAAACCCTGAAATATACGGTAGCACATTAGGAACATGGCA
Source organism: Patella caerulea (assembly GCA_036850965.1). Classification (NCBI taxonomy): domain Eukaryota; kingdom Metazoa; phylum Mollusca; class Gastropoda; family Patellidae; genus Patella; species Patella caerulea. The sequence continues at coordinate 72,071,515 of JAZGQO010000010.1, read as the reverse complement.
GTTTTTATTAATAGATTCCTATTGCTTAAAGGGAATTCGACCCAAAAGCCTTGCTATTTAAATTTAAATACTGAGTATAGGGGGACCACACACAAACAATCACACGAGACAAACCGACGGACATGAACAAATATACACATACATTTCAAAGCATAAGCAACGAACGCATCAATGATGGGGGACTCCGAATGGTTAACGCGTTGGATCAGACGGTTTTCCATTGAGTCAAGTGGTGTGATTTCGATTCCTCGGTTGTTTCTGACAAGGAGTAGGATCGCCTGTCCAACCTCTTGAGGTTTTTTCCGGGTACTCCGTTTTCCTTCCACTGAAATACAATTGAACCATATAGGCTATGTTTTGTCCCTGTTTGTAATAGAGTTTGTGTCGAGTGGACGTTAAACCCCATTTCTCTCTTACCAAGAGATTTATGGATCTCGGAGCCAGCCGTGGTCGCCCACTGCGCTGCGCATTGCAGTCGATCATAATTCAGTATCGTAATGAATACAACAAGAGATGAATAACTATGTGGATATCCCGAACTAAGAAGTGGTATCGAGCGTTTCTAAAACATCATAACAGTTTATATCCGTCTCATCCTCGACGCTCGACGCTCGTCATATTTCTACTGATAAATCACGCACCGGTATCTAGTTTAATCTTCTTGAAAATGTACTTTTCTTTTGGTAATAATAATTTTCTTAACGTGTATCGACTATAATCGTTTCTTTTCTTCAGCAGGTAGTATAGCTTTAACCTGTAGTAGGTAATATAACTTTAACGTGTAGTTATTTTCTTATCTTCCAGTATTTAAAATAGCTTTAACGTGTAGATATATTTTCTTATCTTCCAGTAGGTAATATAGCTTTAACCTGTAGTACTCAGTGTCGTGTGATAATGAATGAAATATGCGTACAAATATTTTCTAGCGAGCTATATAGTACAGTTGTATAATTAACTGGCATTGCGTCATCATATGAAGCAATCCACGGTTGGTATTTCATGACTGGACGGAGCCGGTCAATACCAGGATTCCTGAAACTTCTAAACATAGTTAGAGAATTTATATATAGTAGGCACGCGTGGTATAGACAATTTGGTATCAAAAATAAAAATGTACGTTTCTTTGATTCACTGAAATCGATATCAGTTGGGAATTCTCCAATACAGCGCGGTTTAAAGTCCAAGTCATACTGGGACTAACGTTATGGTAGTTAGCTTGGGCCCTGGTTGGGAGTCGCTGTGGCTCAGCGAGTAAGGCTCTGGCTATTAATCCGGAGGTCCAGATTTCGATCCCGGTGTTTTCCCCCTGTTAGGTCATTCCGGGACAATCACTTTAAACCATTTGGTCCCCCATCCCTCCTTGACAAGTGAGCTTTGTTCATTCGACTACAAAGAGACTTAAAAGACAGGTAGAATCAGTCATTTCGAACTAGCAATTGACGCCTCGCACGTACATAATAATACACCACGAAATAGCAATAGAATGGATGACAACAAGTTTATCGAACTATTTTAATTCATTTTATATCAACAACTCAACCATAGCGTCCGGCTATCGCCAGGTCATAAGGACAACCAACAGATGTTTATCAAAGGAAAGTATTGAATGGTAAGTGACCCCCAATTACCATATTTTATACACATCATCAAGCTGGACGCCAACAAAGCATTAAACATACCCTATTACACTGGCATACTGATTAAATTCCGATCGGACCTCTGAATCGATAATAATATCATACACTGTATAACAGTCCAGTATCACCTTATTATGGACCAGGATATGACGTTATTGCGGACATCTTGGAATTGTGATGTCACGTCAATCGATGCGCAATTGTCCAAGGAACAATAGTGCTAAGTTTAATATCGACAGTACATCACGATCAACAAGAACTGATGTGAAATGGGTTTGAACGTCCTACTGTTCTTTCCCGATTGGCTAATGAAAACGGGCATACAACATTCACTGTGCTATGGGGAAGCGCAGCCGGGATCCCCAGGCTAGCGAGCCAACGTCTTACACACTTAGAAATCGTGAAAGCCCAAAACAAATGTGATGGCCCCTGTACCACCGACAAGGGGAAACCACGCCGAAAAATCAGCGTGAACGACCCCGGGAGCTCTTGATTAGTGAGCCAGCGTCTTATTAACTGAGCCAGCGTGGTGACCTCCATGAAATTTAGTAGATCCAATAAACCTTTGCAATTCCACGAAAGCAGAACAAATGCTTCTCCAAATTCTCGAAGTATCCTTAGTTTTTTCGACTAAAATCGTATCATTGATTTAGGAATTTAAAATGTCGGTCAACTAGCTTCGTGTCTGTTCCCAAGCAGGGCTAATTGTAGAAACGCAGCGCAAGTTTAATATTATCTGGTAAGCAATAAATGAAATGGAATGGGATTTAACGTCCTACTCTTCTGAACCTAACCGGGGCTAATCATGGGCGTCACACATGGGGGGGTCCGGGGGGTCGGACCCCCCCCCCCCCCAATTGTTTTATTGGGGGGGGGGGGGTCTGAATATACTTGGACCCCCCCAAAAATTTGGCAAAGTAAAGTGCCCGAAATCTCATAAAACACTAATTTTAGGACTGGAATAGCAGTAAAACGCGCTTGCGGCCATCAAATATTCCAAAATTTTCTTGGGAGTCCATACAAGGTCAGCTCCGCTTCTTCGCCCCGCGAAGAAAACTGGCCGCCCGTAAACCTGCTTTGGGCATTTCTAGTTTTGCTTCCCTTCACTTTTCTTTTAACTGAATACCACGAATTTGTACTGAGTTGACTATCGATTAAAACAAATTTGTCTGGGGCCACTCTACTTTGTGAATGCAACTGCAACAGTGAGATTGGATGGAATTCAGAGTGGGATTTCGGTTACAGAACCCTTGGATACTTTTGGACTTGCTCACACAGGCTAGAATAGCAGAAAACGCATTTGCGGTGGTTAAATTTTCAAAATTTTCTCCGGGAGGGTGAGGCTCCGATTGATTGGTTGTTTGGAATTCTGGACAGCCAGGTAGGCTATATTGGACCAAATTGAAGTTGCTGTGGGTATAAACAATTGATTGGAATTCGAGTCAGCAAGCCACCTTAATTAGGCTATATTAGACAACTTTGAAATTGCTTTGTTCATGGGCTAAAATAGCAGGAAAAATTGTTTGCAGCCGTTCAATATTCCAAAATTTTCTTAGGTGGGGGTAAGCCAGCTTCTTCGCCTCTCGGGGAAGACCGGTGCCGCTGTCTGTAAACATGATACACGTTGTATTGTTGTGATATTTTAGTTTAACCCCGTAAATTATGCCAAACAATGTTTACAGAAGACTGGGACTTATGGGTACCCCCCCCCCCCCGCGCCGAAGTTGCGCCCCCCCCCCCCAATATATATTTCACGGCTATGCCCCTGGGGCTAATGGAAGACGAGCATACGCCATACAGTGTGCTATGATGGAAATTTTGCTCGGACAGCGGCACTACGGCCTATATCGAATTTCAACTGCCAAGGGATCTTTTACGTGCACGCCAATGTGTACACGGGACCTCCGTTTTTCGTCCCATTCTAACGACTAGACAGCTGTCCTTGTCTGCATCACCGACAAGGGAAAACATAGCAGGAAAATCAAAATGAACTTTCTCGGCCAATGCAGGGATAGAACACCCGACCTCCAGGCTAGCGAGTCAGCGCCTTACCCCCTTAGCTACCGTGATTCCCGGAAGGCCATAAAGAATATTATTGTGTTAACATCGTGATTTCTATCTCGTATGTGACATGGACTAGGATCGCCTTCTAACCTCTTTGTGTGGGACCCTTTTCAATATTCTATTTACGTATTTAAAACTTCTCGTTTCATTCATAAATATCACACACCTTTATTTACTACATGCGTATCTTATATAATATATTTAACAATGACGCACGTTTCAAGCTATAGAATATAGTATATTATAAATTATCAAGAGACCATAATCAACACTTGATGTCATCTTAACAATGGATTTGAATCTGCTGTTCAACCACAGGGACTTGAAGGGATTAAAATAAAACTTCTCACTACTGCTTGACTATAATAGTAGAGTATTAGTATATAACTATTATATAGTTATATACTAATACATGTACTATACTATTATAGTCAAGCAGTAGTAAGAAGTTTTATTTTCATCCCTTCAAGTCCCTGTGTGTTCAACGTCCATTGGCGTTAGGGGGGGCAGAACCCGAAATGCCCGAAAAAATTTCGGGTTTACAAAGAGCAGTGCAGGTCTTCCTCGAGGGGCGAAGAAGCGGAGCTTACCTTGTATCCCCCCCCCCCCAAGAAAATTTTGGAATATTTGACGGCTGTAAACACGTCTTGGTGCTATTTCAGCCCATGAACAAAGCAGCTTCAAGGTAGTCTAATATAGCGGAATTAAGGTGGCTGACTCGAATTCCAATTAATTGCTCACAGTCCACGAAGACGGAGAAAAAAATTTGAAAATTAAACTGCCACAAATTAAGCAACTCCAAAATGTCCAATGGTTTTGTAACCGAACTTTCAGTCTGAATTCCAACCGTACAACCAAACTGTTGCAGCTGCATTCACAAAAAATAATCGATGACCGAAAAATGTCGCACAAAGAAGAGTGGCTCCAGAAAAAACATTTTAATCCATAGTCAACTCAGTAGGCCTACAAATTGGTGGTATTCAATTTAAAGAAAAGTAAAATTAGTTGAGGGATCAATGACAGTTAGGGAAGCAAAACATCCTCCTGCAAAAATTCTTGGATCCGCCCCTGTGTTGACCAATCCGGCAAACCTCGTACTAAGTTAAGACTATTTGAGAAGTGGGCCTACAATTTGGGTGAAGTTATCCAACAAAGGGAACTCTGTCATTCCCCTGTTTTATCGCCAGTCTGCCCGTAGTTTTCAAGAGATTATTAGTAAGAATGCCAATAATGTTCAGAGTATACTATTACCTACTAACCCAGATAGTAATAATACTAACAGACTGAAGTATATTCTCTAGTATATCTACTTCACCGTCAGTTTTCGCACCAGGTGTAAATATCATTTCCTGTCATATTTCTGTATATTTTAGACAAGATTTCTGTTAGGTAAGACATTAATAAATGGCTTTCGGCAAGGGTGTAAATAAGTGATCGTGTCATGTGCCAGTTTCTTTTAGACAGTGCCACTGTTAGGTATGTTAACAAGCGATAATGGTATTGTATTTTTAGGTTATTTTCAGATGAGATAATCGTATATACCACATTAAACACACGGGGATTGACAGGAGACTCGGCTAAATGTCACAAACACGTGTAGGATTGAAACATCGCCATAAGACTCAATGACAGTCCTTATGATCTAAACACACGTGGTTAGACATGAGACTAGACTAAATGTCACAAACACGTGCGGGATTGAAACATCGCCGTTAAACCCAATGACAGGTCTTATGATCTAAACACACGTGGTTAGACATGAGACTTGACTAAATGTCATAAACACGTGCGGATTGAAACATCGCCATTAGACCCAATGACAGGTCTTATGATCTAAAGGGCTGGTGTTCGATCAATTGAGTACCGGGTACGTACATGGAATTTTAAGCTAATATTATATCGAGCGGAATGGACGTGTTTGAACCAATTATATATTGAATAATAGTAGGTTATACTATATTTATATAGTAGCTATACAAATATAAGACACCAGTATCTAACAGGTGACAACATGGCTGGTGTATATAGGTTTAAAGATATTATATATACCACAAGGTGGGTACAGGCACTAGGTGGACGACGTAAGGGGGGATGCCTTGTTCTGGCCCTCGACTGGGTAGGGGGTGGCGACGGACGGACACAGACGTTTCTTCATGATTTTCCAATTGCATGTTATAACCTCATTAATTAGGAGGTTCCGATTGTATCACGCGTTACCACACTATCTAGGTCTGATTGTACCACGTGTTACCAAACCATCTAGGAGGTTCTGGTTGTACCACGTGTTAACACACTAACCAGGAAGTTCCGACCGATTTTACCACGTGTTACCACACTTTCTGGGAAGTTACGATTGTATCACGTGTTAACACACTAACCAGGGGGTTCCGATTGTACCACGTGTTAACACAATAACAAGGAGGTCTCGATTGTACCACGTGTTACCACACTAAAAAAAGGGAGTTCGGTTGTATCACGTGTTAACACACTAAAAAGGATGTTCCGATTGTACCACGTGTTAACATATTAAAAAGGAAGTTCCGGCTGTACCACGTGTTAGCACACTAACCATGAAGGTTCCGGTTGCACCACGTTTTACCATATTAACCATGGAGGTTCCGGTTGTACCACGTGTTAACACACTAAAGAAGAGGTTCCGGTTGTACCACGTGTTAACACACAAACCATGGTGGTTCCGATTTTACGACGTCTTACCACAGTAATTAGGAGGTTGCAAGTTCGACCCCTCTGCATTAGCCCGATTGCCTCAATAATAAAAGGACGTTAAATCCCAATTCATTCCAGATTCGATCTCGTGTTGGCCAGGAAATCTTTTTTGCTGAGAATGGCGTGGAGCGGAGGGCCGGGCAAGGTACAGTGTACATGTTGGCATGGACGTAAAAGAACCCTGTTGGAATTTAATGAAGGGTACACGCTACAAAGTTGTGGTCTGGGCAAAATGTTCCTCCCAGCGCATTACATGCGTATGTCTGCCTTCATTAGCCCCATGCAGAAAAATAATGTGTCAAATCCCGTTCCATTTGATTTCTTTGCCCTTTTTGTATATATATACGCATTACTGATAGAACGGTCCTTAATCAGAAATAGAGAGAGAAGGAAATGGGGTTTAACATCAACTCGACAAAAACTACGTCATTTTGGGACTAACACATGGTTTAATTTTATCTGAATAATTCGCTTGAGCGTAGGGCTCTTCAGCAGTGGGAGGTTTCGGAGGACCCGGAAAAAATCCCACGAGCAACCGGGGAATCTATATATTATACTGTATTATTCTTACACTTTACAGAACATATAATTTCACTTCAAGTTAAAGCATGAACTAAATTTGTATTATAAGACTTCTATTATTGTTACTTCATTATTATTCACTAATTCAGAGTTCACAAAGTTCACGGGGCGGAGGTCACGTGGATTGATTTAGTGTCAGATATTCAATAAGCCACCATGTATTGTTCGATCAGACCTCCTCTGACAGTATATTGTATTAAACGACTAGATATGATATTGACTTACTTCGTACACGACTGTCTTATATAGAGGTCAAATAAAGATCACTACTCACACGGCAATTAATGAAATTGAAAAAATTAACAATATATTATATGTCCCAGTTTGTATCAAGTGGACGTTAACCCCAATATGTTTTCTTGTTTGTAACAATGAGTACGGTCATCTGTCCAACCTCATTGGTTAACTCCCACTACTGAAATAAAATTGAACCAAATGTGGTCCTGAAATGACCTAGTATGTGTTAAGTAGATGTTATCCTCCCTCTCTCTCTCTCTCTCTCTCTCTCTCTCTAACCCATGGAAACCACCAAGCATCAGTGTAGTACTCTTGTCTTATAAAACCAAACGATAACCGGCTCTATGTGAAACCAGAATATCATGTTTGTCACAAATGTAAGGGAATTACTATTGCATCATTAGGCTTATAAGATCATAATTAATTACGTTCAATTTGTCTAATTAAATAATTGACAGAGCTGTCTCAATGATACTGTCAATGTTTTAAGACTGATTTAGGTCCTATAGATTTTTAGACATCATAGAGATTCCTTACCTTTAAATATTGCCTGTGTAGCGGTTTCCTGACTCTAGCCGCACTGGTTAGACTTTTACAGGAGTTGGGGTGGAGAAAAAGACAAATTAATTTTAAGCATTGTGATGTAATCTATAGCTTGTAACCTATGTATCCAGTGCTTGACATAAAAATGTGGAAACGAACTGTGGTATTGTTATTCCTGGTAAGAGAGAGAGAGAGAGAGAGAGAGAGAGAACTGGGGCTTAAAGTCCACTCAACACAACTAGGTCATTTCGGGACTAACATATGGTTAATTTTATTTCAATAATTCGCTTGCGCGTAGGGGTCTTTAGCAGTGGGATATTCCTGGTAAGACAAAAGTCTGAACTATTGGGGTAGTAATGGGGTTTAACTGATGTTCTGCGCCTAATGAAGACGGGCATACGCCATACAGTGTGCTATTAGGGAAATATTGTCCGGGCAGCGGCGTCCCGGCCTACTCTTATTTCGAATTCCAACTGCCAAGGGATCTTTTACGTACATGTCAATGTGTACACAGGAAAGAGAATGTGGGTCATATGTAGGATGTGGTGACTGGTTTGTCGGAGGCCCGCTTTCCACATCTGACAGACGACCCATGGGTTCGACATCAGTTGCCTTTCTCATAACCTACGTTTTGCCACTACCTGGGAATTATACCATTCCACCCCTTTCTCCCAATAACACACTTCTTTGACAGACCCCCCCCCCCCCCCCAATAACACACTTCTTTGACAAGCTCCTTTAAGTAGTTAATTAAATTCGAAAGAGTTTGTACTAATAGATAACAAGTCAAGTCAAGTAGCTACCGTGTTGATATAATATTATGACTAAGGTTAGCCATGATTTACTTTATCAGACTGGATCAAACTATAATTTAATTCACGCGGGATCAAAATAAGCCTCCAGCAAACACAAGCCTGGCTAGATTTGTCGAATGTAATCATTTATTATTATTCTGTTATCGGTAAGTTAATCTGTCTTGTCAATGAATTACTAAAACGTGTGGATATCCACACCATGGTTTGCTGTTCCAGGAGGGTTGGGGTGGGGAGAGATATAGAGAATGACGGAGAAATAGGGGTTTTGTTGGGAGATATATATATATAGAGAGAGAGAGGGTGGGCGGGATAGAGAGACAGAAAGAAATAGAAAGAAAGACAGGCAGAGACAGACAGGCAGGGGAAGGGGTGGGGAGAGATATAGAGAGAGACAACCGGATAGCTTGGTTGGGGAGAGATAGAGAGAGACAAAAAGAGAAGTTTTAGAATGAGAGAAACAGACAGACATGGGGGGGGGGGGGGGTAGGAGATTTAGAGAGAGAGAGAGAGAGAGAGAGAGAGAGAGAGAGTTATATGTTGTATATGTCAATATTTATATCTATAATAACAACAGGAAGCTATCGACTTTTTCTTTAATGTATATATATATTCCATGTGCTACTATGAAACACGTGTTACACCGCTAATATTGATATTATGACTCCATTAAAGGAAACTTTCCTCCTTCCACGAGTAGGTCACATTTGTATACGCCCACATTCCATATTATACTACCAGTCGCCCGATAACTCGATAGAGGCGTCTGATTTTCTTTTTTTCGATTTTGGTGTGAAACATCGAGGTTATGCCAGGGCGAAGCCATATCGATGTTGAGTGTTCTGTGACCTTCCGTTCCGGAGTTACGCCCCCTATTGTGGCGCGAATCATTTGGGCTCATAAGTGGCGTCTATTGTTTATCGAATCACAATTGTCAAGCGCGCTCTTTTGCGACAGCAAACTGATCCCGCAGTGAATATTCGCTTAGCCGCTACAATCACTGATAAGCATGACATCGACGAGGCTTAATAAGTACGGCATATTAACTTTTTTACTCAGACAAATTAAATTCTCAACCATTTTTTTGAGGTAAAAGAAAAATAAACAAAGACGTTTGAAGTATTTGTAGTTAAAAAATATTTCCTATTTACTGTAAATGGGTATTAAAATGAGTAAAATGCATCATTTTGCCCGAAGCAGTTAGGTGTTAAGTAAACATTGCACGAGCCGTTGGGCCAATGACTGGCGGCGTGTGCAGTCAACGCACGTGTTGTGGACTGCCATCTGTTACAGAGATAATTCGTAAGTAATTCTCTGTAAAACAGATTGATGCGACAGCTCTTCTTGTCAATCCTTCCGTTCTACGCCACTGACAAGGGGAGATCGAACTCGGTACCGCTTGTTAATTGAACCAGTGTCATACATACGGGGCGACAACAATACATTCCTTTGACGTCTCCATTAGCCCAATGGAAGCAGAACAATATGACATAAGCCCAACCAATCTGTTTCACAGAGAGTTACTTACGAATTATCTCTGTAACAGACGACTGTCCACAACACGTGCGTTGACTGTACGTGGCGGTAGTCATTGGCTCAACGGCTCGGGCAATGTTTACTTTACACCTAACTGCTTCGGGCAAAATGATGCATTTTACTCATTTTAATACCCATTTACCCTAAATAGGAAATATTTTTTTAACTACAAATACTTCAAACGTCTTTATTTATTATTCTTTTACCTCAAAAAAATGTTTGGGAATTTAATTTGCCGTACTCATTAAAGTTCCAATAGCATATTTTAAGTTATATCTTTAAAATGTATTGAAATAAAGCCCTAAAATAGATTGAACCTATAAACAGTCCTACCTTGTTAAAGAATAATCCTATTAATCCTATAATTCACTATTGCCAGTTGTGAAATTGGCAAAAACATCATTTTCAACTTCAAATTCAAACGTTTGAAGATGGCCGTCCATGGAAAGGAATGGGAAAACAAGGGGGGTAATTGAGTTATTATTTCCCTAATCAGCCTGTGTCAGCCATTTTAACGTCTGTGAAATTTTGCCCATGATCGCATAATAGTGAGTTGACAACCTTTTGAGCAAAAGACATAGAAATAATTATGTTTTGACTTTCTTAGAAAATATGAAATTGGAACTTTAAGCCTCGTCGATGTCATGCTTATCAGTGATTGTAGCGGTCAAGCGAATATTTACTGCGGGGTCAGTTTGAAGCCCTACTTCATTTCATTTCTTTGACGCCAAACAAAATGTAGCGCCATGTAATCACCGCGATCATCCAGACACCCTAGGATATTGATGCTTGGAGTTCAGAAGCGAAAACTACTTTGTGGAAGGTTTGAGAAAGGGCAAGGTAACTAGTCCAAATACAGAAATTGAGAACTATGGGCAACATTCATGAATGCTGGTCTCGGGGAAAAGGCCATTAGCGTGGTTACCAGTTAGAAACCATGAACTGTGGGCTACATTAAACATACATTATGCAAGAGCTAAATCTGCTTATTGCGAGTCTTTCTTTAGGCCTGGAATGTCCTCTAAATTACTAATTAAACCTTAATTAACTTATCCAGACCATAATAAACCCTCAATGTCATCGTTAGTCTGTGATATTTATTGGATTAGGTCCTGATTTACTGCTCAACATTCATTCAGGATTTATTTAATCATGAAATGGATAATCGAAGACATGTTTTTACTGTACTGACTTTAGTAATGATGTTCGAGGCTACACCGAAAATAGCTAAAATCTCGGTTCAGAGTGGACCAATTTGACTGAAATTTTCAATAATTTGCCTTTACATTATTTAGTTTTAACTATTATAGTGAGAACTGTCAACTTGTTATCTAATCTCCCATAATGCATCTTTAAAGGAAGCTGGCCTCGGAGAAATGGCCACCAACAAGCAGGGTTACCAACCAAAATACAGAAAGAGTGAACTATATGTCACATTCATGAAAGTTGGTCCCGGGAGGAAAATGGCTACTAGTAGATTTACCATGCACTAGATCTCCAAGATAATTCATTCATAATTATTTACTCAACCATGAAAGTCACTGGTAGACCTACATCTGTCACTTTTATAACTATTGAATCAAGTTCATACAAACAAAATCTTAACCGTGTGAGACCAAGTGACCTGAACAATTTCACTGGATACTATTTGTGTCTGAGGTCAAATTTACAAGAACAATACATTATATGGTGACATATTATTTGACAGTTAAACTTTTTTCTTTTATTACTTTCTTTTCTCCATAAAAAACTCAACTCAATTCATAAACTCTTGACTATCTCGACCATCTCTGGAGCTTGAAATAAAATACAATATCTTGGTTATTTGATTGAAATTTCCTCGGTCAATACTGGAATCACTGTTAAAGACCCCTACGCGCAAGCGAATTACTGAAATAAAGTTGAACCATGTGTTAGTCCCGAAATGACCTAGGTTGTGTCGAGTGGACGTTAAACACCCTCTCTCCCCCTGTCCCGCTCTCTCTCTCTCTCTCTCTCTCTCTCGGCACCAAGTGTATCATAATAAATCTCCAGGCCAAAGTGTATGATAATTATACAGGCACAAGTGTATGATAAATCTACCAGTCAAGTATATGATAACTCTACCAGGCGCAAGTATATGATAACTCTACCAGGACCAAATGTATGATAACTCTACCAACCGTAAGATAGATTTACCTGACCCAACTGTATGATAAATTTACAGACCCAAAATGATAAATCATATAAAAAAAAAATCTACCAGGCCCAAATGTATAATAAATTTACAGGCCCAAATGTATAATAAATTTACAGGCCTATCTGTATAGTAAATCTACCAGGCCCAAATGTATAATTATCAAGCCCACTTGTATGATAAAGGTCAGACGTCCATGTTTATATAAACTGTAATTATTGTTTTGTATATAGGTGTTTCTATAGTGTTATTCACGCCCCAGAAACCAGAGACATTTATATCAGATTATTATCTATATGTTTTGTTATTATTCTGTGACCTACTACCCAATAACCTAATACATTTAACCTATATATTGTCTTCAACTTTATCATGGTTCACCAATACCGGTTTTAATTTCCGACCTGCAGTATGAATTACCCAACACAACCCAATACTAACACTGACTTAAATAAATAATATACATTATGCAAGAGCTGTATCATCCAATTGTATGTCTTTTTTTTGGGGGGGGGGGGCTGAAATTTTAGAAAAACTATTAATTAGACATTAATTAACGTATCCAGACCATAATCAATTCTCGATGTCAACGCTAGCCTGCGGTATTTGTTGGATTATGATCCTATTTGCTGCATAACTTTTCTTCACGATTTAATGATAAAGTGAATAATCGAGACTATGTTTTTTGTCGTACCGACTTTAGTAACGATGATCGAGGCTAGGCGGAACTTTCATTCGCTTAATTCTCGGTTCATAGTAAATCAATTTGACCGAGCTTTTATCTATTATAGTGCGAATTTCCAGCTCTTTATCTTACCTCCAATAATGTATCTTCAATACCACCTAATACTAACTAAACTGACAGAATACTTGATTTACACCACCTACACCTCCAAGTTCATTCTCGGAATAGAAATGAGCTAACCTGGGTGTATATTTATAGCACCTTTAGTTCAAGTGTCTGAAAGTTGAGATACTGGCCAAATATATATCTCCCATTTCTAATCTAATACTACAAACTATAAACTACACACGACCTGATTATTATTCAAAATTGACAGAATTCTTCAATTACTCCAATATCATCGAGTTCATTCCCAGAAAATTGGCAATAGTTTTTCTTTAATCTGGAATGTCTATTTGTATATCTGTCATAATTAATGATAACTTCAAAACCAAACTTAAAAACGGACTGAAAATAATTATTTAATTAGGTAAACAATCTTATTTCATCTTAATGTCAAGGTTCATTACCGTACACAACAATGTTTACAAGGGTAAGATCTAAAAGTCAAGATCGAAAGCAGATTTCGTCATTGGTCTTGGCTTTTAACCTTTACCATGTTCAATACTCCAAGATGGGTTCCAACCCAAGTTGAACTAATTCAGACATCCAATCTTCCGGATTGTAAAAAAAAATAAACAATTAGTGTCCTGTTCTACACAAATTATTAGGCTTCAATTAAAGATAAATCCGCCACAAGCAATATCCGGTTTAAAGAATTCGCTAGACAAGAAAATAGATTGTAATCTTTAAAGGTCTACTACGTCCGGATTGGATCTGAGGGCATCCGGTTAAAAGGTGAGGATACTGGGGAAACGCTCCGTAAGTAGTCCTCGTTATTACCGTAAGACGCACCAGGCGGCTCCCTAGTGGAGTTTCTAATGACCATAATTGATGGAAGGTATTCTTTAAAAGCAAATAGTGGACCTAACTGATTTGTATTTGACCGCTTCACGGATAACCATTTTACGCAAACGGGGAAACTTTTGATGTGTATTTGCTCTGCGACCTCTCGACTGTACATAATAAACAGAAAGTTGTTTAAACATAATGGGTACTTTTAATGTTATTTAACCAAAACTATCAAATGAGGGGCGTGGTTGAAATTTTGCATCCCCTACCTCGAAAAATATCGATTACCACAACAGCGTCCAATGATGACGTCAGTTCCGGTAACTATATACTATGAGACAAGAAAAACGTATTTCGGTCTATTTGTTTACATTAAATGGAATTCGAAATTAATAATCCTGCGGACCTTTAAATATGACGTCACTGGTAAATTGATAACATCGCGTCTCCGGGTGGTATATATGTAAATTGTGAATGAATTTGAATAGATGTTAATAAATTTGGTAATTATTGTCGTGTAAGTTTACTGTAAACAGGTAAGTCTATATATTATACCTGGCGGTATGATGTAAGTAAGGTGTGTATATATAATACCCGTGTAATGTAGACAACGTAAGGTATGCGTATATAGGTAAAGTACATATAAATATGTACAGGTAGAGGCGTCAAGGGCAAAATATATCAACCGGTTTATTAACCTTGTATACCGTTACGTGAATAAATATATCACTCAACTTTATAGATTTACTACTACGTTCATTACACGAAACGCTTCAATATTCTTACATGTATCTTTATCAAACAACGTTTCCATACGCTTACAGGTATCTGAATCAAGGTTATGATGATAAACCAAGAAGTTGATTGTCCATAAAGTTGAGTTATTATACCTGTTCTTCTAAATGACATATAAGGAGAACACGAATATAATATATGTGAAGTCCCCAAATAAAAAAGAGAGAGAGAGAGAGGGAGAGAGGGAGAGAGAGAGGAGAGAAATGGGGGTTAACGTCCACTCGACACAAACTAGGTCATTTCGGGACTAGCATATGGTTTTATTATATTTCAATAATTCGCTTGCAGTGGGAGGAAACCGGAGTACTCGGTGAAAACCCACGAGGTTGGACAGGCGACCCTACTACTTGCCACGTAAAACCGGGGATTCGAAACCACGCCAGTTGACTCAATGGCCGGCCGTATGATACAGCGCGCGCACGCAAACCATTCAGCTATCCACCCCCCCCCCCCCTTAATTGATTTGATGTAACTAATAATTAAAAATAAAAATATTATGAAATACGTACCTTGAAAAAATATATTAATAATCCTATAGTGTTTCTTTCTTATTAATAGTCCTATATTTTGATTCTACAACACAAACTCCAAAATAAAACAAACCAGAAAGGTTTGTCCGAAACTAATAAAAGTATTGTATATCCACAATATTCTTTTACAACAAAAAGATAAATTTCTTGCTTTTGAAGAAATTTTCTCCCCTCTCCGCGAGATTTGCTCGAATGTTACCTATAACAACGCACACTCGAGCTAAATATAAGACTCGAACCAGAATAGAGACACAGGGAAATAATGAACAATTTGTTATGATTGATGATACATAGTTATAGCCTGGTAGAATGTCTAGACGTAACGTTATAACATATGTGTATACCAGTGTAAATAACAACTTTAACCTTTTTACCTTTCAAATAATACTATTTAAACATATATTATGCAAGAGCGAAATCTGCCTATTGCGATGGCTCTGTGAGTAAGACGTTGTTGGTCCGGAGTTACAGGAGTAGTGTCATGGGAGACATTTTGCCCAGACAGGTGCAAAGATCTACTCTAATATCAAATTCCAACGTTATTTTACGTGCACGCCAATGTGTACACGGAACCTCGTTTCTAGTCCCAACCGAACGACTATACTAATGAGAAACGGGGACCACATCGAAAATCCCGTTGAACGTTCTCGGCCAACACCGGGATCGATCACTGGAGCCACCGCGTCTCTCTCTACACCAAAAACAACAGAGCAGCAATATTACTGTGGCGTTATAACAGTATAATGTTTTTCGTAGGGGGGGGGGGGGGGTAGAAGGACATTACCCTTATCGTAAAAGGTTACCTCAACTAAAACAACGAAGCGTTATAACAGTAAAACGTTACTTTGTTAGGAAGTTATTACCGTATGAAAGAATAAGGATATCTCGAATAAAACAACAAAGTATTAAAACGTTCATATGTTATGACTTTTTTTTTTTTGATTGTGTAAGGTTATCTCGACTAAAACAACAGCGTTATTGCACTGAAGTGTTGTTATCTTCGGACGTTATTATCGTATACGGTTATCTCAACTAAAACAACGAAGCGTTATCGCACTGAAACGTTAAACGTTGTTATCTCATAAGATTATCTCAACTAAAACAGC
This sequence comes from Patella caerulea, assembly GCA_036850965.1. Classification (NCBI taxonomy): domain Eukaryota; kingdom Metazoa; phylum Mollusca; class Gastropoda; family Patellidae; genus Patella; species Patella caerulea. The sequence continues at coordinate 72,055,134 of JAZGQO010000010.1, read as the reverse complement.
GTTATTACAATATAACGTTATCCACTTTTTAACGTTATTGGTTAATTCTGTTTTACAGCAATCATTCCACTATAACAATATTCCACTAAGGATTGAAGTAATACTTGGAAAGGCACTTACCTATATCGATATCTGTCTCCCGTATACAGATACAAAAAAAAGAGAATAGATAAGTACGTATAAAGTATAGCGGGCTATTATTTGGGTGGTAAGTAAATAAATAAATAAAAAAAAAGAATAAACCCAATTCAGCGTTTCCGTTATATTTTGCTATGTAACTGTGACTGGTAGAAAAATGATATTTGTATTGTTTGAACATCAAAGAAACTTGCCGCCGCTGATCTATGTTACCTTGTATACTAGTATTAAGGATTTAGAACTAACTAATTGGGACATACTTCACCGCGTAACTACAGTGGTTAAATAGTTCGACGAAATGTCATTTATTTTCTTTATCAATATCCATTGACTTGATTTGATATGTGTGTTTGTTGTTTGCGATGTCCGTTGCTTTGTCTGTGTAAAAATCTAATTAAAATACAGATCTATATTTCGTTTCGTTTTTTATACTTCCGATAGCCTACTACAGTATTCATCGTCTATTTCAAAATGTTGAAGGACAGAGACGACTGTATTTGAATAATATTTAAAGTGTTATCTAAGATAATTTTATAAACAAAAGTTTACTTGTTAGTTAGAATGCACACAAAAGAGCCCATAAACGAGTAGGCTGTAATGCAGCTGCCTGAGCAACATTTCCTCTTTGCAGTTGCTGTAGAAAACTATGTTATTGTTGTACTTAGTGTTTAACGTTCACTTCCATCGAAGGTTTATATCGCAGTTATCATCATTTTAATGATCTTAGCGCACTACACGCGCCGGGGCCATTGCTGTGGGCGAAAACCGGCGTAAACCCACGAGGTTGAGAAGACACCCTTATCTCCAAGCCACATACACCAGGGATCAAAACCACAACCACAAGTCAGCGGTGACCGGCCAGCCAGAGATCGAAGCGTGACGCTCTAGACCAGTGGTTCTCAACCTTCAAAATTTCGCGGCACACCTAGAACGATCTTGTGGCACACATGTGTGCCGCGGCACACTGGTTGAGAATCACTGCTCTAGACCAATAGCCCCCCCCCCCCCTCCCGCCGAACAAAATTACTTTGTTGTAAACTGTCGATACTGATTCTCATGAATATTGAAGGCATTGTACCCACCCCCACTCAAAACAATTTTGTGTACTTTCAGCTCTTTTTTTTTTGCCTTGTCACCATGACAAAGTAAAATTGTCTAACATCTTCAATACATAAATACAGTATAAGCTCCAGTGGATCTTGGCAATCGTCATCCAGAATTTATCAGTTAAAGACCAGAAAAGGGGCCACGGAAAATGTAATGTAATTCCAGCTGGAGTGTTTCGAAAAACAGGAAATTAAACCCTTCTTGCGAATTGGTAGGACTAATAATAATATATAACGAAATTTTCACTCCCTTCAATCACAAATTAGTCTAAAAAATACCGTCACTTCCGTTATCAATAAAATACCTTGGTTTAAAAAAAACAACAATTTCCGTTGATGGGTGGGGGTACATTGTCCCAGGAACCTGACGACCCCCCCCCCCCCTGCACAAATTCCTGCATCCGGTCCTGAAACTAAGTATTGGAACAAATTATAAACTAATTATTATCATCTACATGATTGTATTGACTGATATAGAAATCATACGCCTGATTTCAACCAATACAAATATTAACCCATATTCTCAACAACCAATCTATTTCTGTCAAATAAATCGGTTAATATTACACCAAAATAATCAGAAAAGTACAAATATTTGGATAACAACATGTTTATTTGTGAAAAATAAATTATGTATTCAATGTATTGCCGTTCCATTCTTCAAAAATACTATAAATAGAAATTTCAGATGACCATTCATTTTCCCGGGGAATTAACACATTCATATTGAAATGAAATTGGGTTTAACGTCCTATTGTTCTGTTCCGACTGGGCTAGGGGGGTTGGGATGGCCTAGTTGTCTAGAGTGCCGCGCTTCGACCTCTAGCTGGCCGGTCACCTCTGGCTTGCGGCTGTGGTTTCGAGCCCTGGTGTGATCGTATGTGGCATGGAGATAGGAGCGCCTTCTCAACCTCGTGGGTTTCCTCCGGGCACTCTGGTTTCCTCCCACAGCTAAATAAAAGTAAACCATATGTTAGTCCTGAAATGACCTAGTTTGTGTTGAGTGGACGTTAAACCCCATTTCTCTCTCTCTCTCTCCGACTGGGCTAATGAAAACGGGCACACGCCATACAGTGTGCTATGAGGGAAATTTAATGCTACTCGGGTCTACGCCAAATCGACGATTGTAGTCGAAAACACTTAGTTTAGTTTGAGAATATAGCACCGACTGGGCCAATAAGACTTGTGTTTGGCTAAGAGAGTGCATCTTTAAATTCTCGGTATTGAAATAATGCTACATTAACTACAAACAAACTGTGGTAATTATACATTCCTGATATTTCAATTATTCCACGATTCCGGTGAGAGACGAATTAGTTCTGGTTCTACCGTAAATCACAAAATCAATAAAATGATGAAATCTCACAGCTTCCGGTTAAAATTGTTGCGTGAATCTATTTTGATGATTTGACAGGGCTATCAACAACTATTAAAATGGAACACAGAGAAAGAGAGATGAATGGGATTGAACGTCCACTCGACACAAACTAGGTCATTTTGGGACTAACATATGGTTTAATTCTATTTAGATAATTCGCTTGCGCGTAGGGGTCTTTAGCAGTAGAAGGTAACCGGAAGACCTGGAGAAAACCCACGAGATTGGACAAGCAACCCTTCTTCTTATTTTAAAATGGAACAAGAAAGAAAGCCAAATGAATGAGCGTAGGCATTAGAAGAGAAAAACAGGTCCAACCAAATATCATGAAAAAGTGTATTAGACGTTAAATTCGTAATAAACAACAACAGCAAACGTGTAATCAATTTAGGGTAAAATATTCGGATATTAATCGTTGGGAAAATTATAGTTCTAAAATTGCAGTAACAGAATTACAGTCCTCTCGTGAATATATCGCCCAAAATATGAGTAGCCCCGAATGCCTAGGGATTGGGCTTATAACCCTGATCCTGGCCATTAGTCAGATGACATTGCCGAAATGTCTGCGACAAGAACGCCCACCCACCTTTAAGGGTTCTGTGAGTAACCACCCCTTTAAAACTTACCGACGGTTTTGTTCGACCTACGAAGGAATTTGAACAACGATAGTTTAGTTTAACATTACACTGAACAATTTTTTTTTCTTTTTACGAAATCGAAGTCGGTCAATCTATTTGTTAACTAATCAAATCCAACCCAAGAACAAACGTCTCGACTGCACACGATAACAGCAAACCCATTCTAAAAATAGAAACAATTTACAGAGAAGCTCAATAAAAAAAAACTATTTTTTGTTTGTAATTATCTGTTTACAACAGTGCAATTCTCTTCCTCTTTGTACAAATGACACAATGCATTAACTGTTTATTGGTGATCGACGTTTTTAATCGGTTTCAAACAAGCGATCAAGTCAAACCCAACCATTCATGCTTGCATGAAAAAAAACAATAGTCTATTGTTTTATTTCTTAACACAAAAGGACGGCAAGACGCTTTAATTTTAAAATGTACAACAAATGTGACCAGTATGACATTCCCAGATAATCAAGCCATACGGTTTCTTTACTTGGGTATTGATTTATTTATTTATGACACTGGCGTGTGGAGGGGGTGCAGGGGCTTAAAGGTCCCAGGCATGCATTTCAGGCTTTGGATCGGCATCCAGTCACATCGTGAAATGGAATTAAGGCTATATTTAACATTTGAAATTATCATGTTAGCGGTGTTGTACATGTTGCCATATTTGAATACTTGATATATTTTAGTCTCTATCACCCAGAAAAATATCCTCCGTGCGTTGACGACTATTAGGTTCTGGGTGATCGGGACTAGATGTATTTAAACTGTCTTCGTTCTTACATTCAGTCGTAGTAAATCTTTGGGGCATACAGTTACCGGGAGCCACAGTGGCTAGGTGAGCAGGACGTTGGCTCGCTAGTATGGAGGTTGCGGTTTCGTTTCCGGTGTTGGCCGAGAAATTTCATCGGGATTTTCCGGCGTGGTTTCAATGGTGCAGTATGGAGTTCCTGGGAAGGACAGCTGTCTAGATGTTCGGATGAAACAAAAATCACCTTCTATGCCCAACCAAGGATTACCAATAAGCGGTATTCATGTCACTTGCGGGTACAGTGGTCAGACGTGCTGTGACTATTCATCTCGGGTCATTGCCATTTGGATTGATGACTGCCTCGTTGCATATCAACATCCTTATATGCAATGATTTAGAACTGAACTTTTCTACACACAAAGATTTAAAAACAAAGGGGTCCTATAATGGATATGGTCTATATCAAAGTCTTATTCAAATATATTTTGCAGAATATTCCTCATTTGAGGAATTCATATAGGTAACATTAGAAAATGATCACATTTGTAAGTTTGATAACAAAACAAACACTCTTCTCGATTAACTGGACTGTTAATACTTTTATTTATATGAATGTGTGTCTGGTTACCTCATTAAACGGTTTTTGGTCTATGAAACGATATATTTATTATTTAGCGAATGTTTATATTGCATTGGCACAACAACTAAAACAAACTAGGAGGGCGAAAAAAATGGACAGGGGATTTTGATGGATATATATCATTAAAGCAAACTAAACATCATAACGATGTCGAGTTCATTATATTATCGATGATACAACAATTAATTACTGCACTAACATTAGTTACCATAGTTACATAACAAAATTACTGCTGACTGCTATTAAAAAAAATAAAAATAAAACTCATTATAGCAGTATATATAATATAATTTTATATCAATAATTAGGTTGCAAGCAAGGTTTTTTTCTAGAAGTTGGGGGCAAGCCAGAAAGATTAAAAAGTCAAAAATATTTCGTGCCCCGTGCATACCCTACATTATCCACGTGACTTTATAACAGCGTACGAATAAAACCGCCTGAACGCGCGAACTTGTCAACGATGTAAAACACCGAGTAGACTCTTCAAAACATCAAAACATAAGAATGGATACTTATAATTCTAATAAAATTGCCGTCTTAAGTTAAAGTGGAATACGAACTTGTTGATAATATATGATTTGTTATTTTTCTAAGCTAAAACCTGGTGCCCAAAGATGGCCGCGACTTCCGCTTCCCCTGTTCAATTAACACTTAATAATAATACATGTTTATAGAGATTTCCAATTATTAGCCATGTAAAACTCGTCCCATTACTAACCATATAGCTTTTCCCAATACTACTCACAGAGCCTATCCCAGTTACGAACCACATAGAGCTTGTCGCATTAGTAACTGTATAGATTTGTTTCATTGTTAACCATATGGAGCTTATCCCAATACTAACCATATAGAGCTTGTCCCATTGTTAACCACATGGAGCTTAACCCAGTTACGAACCACATAGAGCTTGTCGCATTACTAACCATATAGATTTGTCTCATTGTTAACCATATACAGCTTGTTTCATTTTTAACTATATAGAGATTGGCCTATTACTAACCATGTAGAGCTAGTCCCATTACTAACCATATATAGTTTGTCCCATTACTAACCATATAGAGCTAGTTCCATTACTTATTACTTATAGAGATTGTCATATTGGTAATCACATACAGTTTGTCCCATATAAAGCCTGTCCTATTTTAACCTCATATAGCTTGTTCCATTACTAACCATATGTAGATTGTTCGATTACCAAACATCCAGATTAAACTATTACTAATCAAAATAGAGATATCGTTACATTACATTCAATTTTAAATTTAATACTTTCTGTACGTCTGTTGTATTTAATAGGGAGATAAAATTCGTTGACCATTCATAAAAGTTGATAAAAAAGGTTGTTGGCGTGTATCAATAATCAACATATGCTATTTAAACAATAATATTTATATTGTCTCGGTAGCAGATGGATTTAATAATAAATCTATTAACTTCAACAAGTTGTTTATACACCTGACGTTATAACACACTATAACACAATCTGTCCGATTTGTCTTGATACACCAATTACTTACACCCAATAATACTATTACAATACATCCAAATAACATAACACAATTACAATACATTCCATAATACTATAATACAATTACAATACATCCAAATAACATAACAACACTATTACAATACATTCTATAAAAACTGCCACTATAATTTGTATTAAATACTGTGTATTTATATCAAATACGTGTTTTATATTAAATACATGTTTATATTCAATATATGTTTATATTCAACATGTGTTTATATTTTTTTTGTATTCAATACAGCTTGTTTATATTCAACATAGCTTGTTAATGCATGTATTCAATATAACCATTTGATATTTAAGTTCCCACAACTAAAAAATGTTCGTAAACCGCTGGGATTTAAAAGAAAATCGTGGACCGGTTATGCTTATCTCTCTTGAGGACCAAGCTAACAATTTTATGGGGTTTTTTTGTGTATAATCAATATAAATGGTTACGTTCTTGTTAAGAAGCATTATGTGAAGTAATTTGTGAGGTAAAAATAATGGATATCGTTTTAAAACGTATTTATATCACCTCCAGGGATCGTTAGAACGGTTTCATAAACTATTCTGGAAATTTTAAAAATGGAAACGATAAATATAAAACATAAAAATACTTGCGAACTATAAATAGTTTCTATAAATCCATATGGTAATTAACTATATATATTTTTATAGTGCTTTACAGTGAGAGAGTGACAAATCAACAACTTCCTACGTGACGTAGATCCGCGCCAAGAATTAAAACAAACGGAAAAGATCGATATTACAAGATAATAGATTGACTGTCTTAAAGCCCCAATAACACTCTTGTTGTAACTGAAAAATATATCCCAATCTTCATTCTGGTCAACAAATCGTATTATTTTAGAATATTCCAATTAAATGATGATATAAATTTCATCTTAACACACCTATTTTGAAAAATTGGAAAAATTCAACCAATTGATTTGAAAAGTCTAACGTAAATCTTTTCAAATGTGACTTGCATTTTAAAATATTTTCGAACCCTCTGGACAAGTAAAATAGGTTGTAATGGATAATTTACACAACAGGTAGGACACTTAAACACCTAGTACTTAGAATAAGCGTATTATTTATTTTCTGGCGCTACCAAGCCAGCAAGAATGTTATTGTCCCTTTAATAAAAACACAAACATGGCCGCTACAGTAACAGATGGCGAACTGTCGTGACCGATTTAATACATGTAATCCAGAAAACATAATGATTTTATTTTTTTCAAAAGTTATAAAAAATCTTACTTTAAATGTTAAAGAAAAAACAAACTTTAAAAGCTAAAAACATAATGATTTTTTTTATCAAATGTTAGAAGAAAACTTTAAAGCAATATAAATAATTATTGTAATATATTTTTCTGTTTCCCAAAAAAGGAGAGAAGAAATATAGCCGAAAAAATATTAATCGGCGTCTGTAAAAAGAAAATCAGGAAGTCATGGTGGCTAAGTTTGTAATACGCTGGCTCGCTAGCCTCGATGCCGTGGGTTCGCTGCCGATGCTGGCCGTGATTTTCCAGCGTGGATCCCCTAGTCATTGAAATAAGACGGGGTGGGGGGCTGGCAGGGACAAGTGTGTAGTCGTTCGGATTGGACGATAAATCAAGGCCCAGTGTACACGTAAAATATCCCTTGGCAGTTTGAATTCCATCATAGCACACTTCGTTGTGTATGCCCATCTTCATTAACCCAGTCGGAGCAGAACATTAGGACGTTAAACCCCATTTCATCTTATGAGAGAAAAATAAAATTGATCAGTTTTTACAATCAGAAAACGAAAACAACAACACACGAAACCCAACCCCAACGCACAACCAAACCTTAAGAAACAATCAAAGAAGACAGACGTGTTACCAAGGCACCGCCATGAATGTTGATATGACAACCAGGAAGCAAATAAAATACAAGCAGCACAGAACAAACTCAACAACAACAAACAACTTTCTGGGTTGTTTTAAAGATAAAAGACGCCAAAATAGAATTTTAAACAACAGTTTTATTTCAGCTAAAATATATATTATGAAGTGATTGTTTCACGGAAATTTATATTGCTTCCATGTCGAACTCTTCCTACAATAAAGCATGAATTCTGGAGTGCGTTTGATGACTTTCGAAGACAAATATATAACATTTTTTTTTTTTTCAAATAAGATGTGGGCCGTCTTGAAATTTAGAACTTAAAGGGACAACACGAAAGTGAAATAATCATATATCACGGAAAGGATATTCTGAGACTAAGCTACACTTAATTTGTGTTTCTGTGGTCACGTGTGAATTACTATCATGGTAACATTTGCCTGGACATTGACGTTCTGTCCTTTCTTCATCGATTGCCTTATGTCAAGGATTCTGTGCACGAATTAACCAAAGACTTCAGCCAGATGCGAACGATTGGGCACACTTGACAAAAATTCTAGTGTAATACTTTACTCCTTTAAGTGGCAAAACAATCTACGGACATGGCGTTGCTTTAAGCAAGGCTGACACTTGCATGATTTCGTGGCACGCATTGGCACGACTCGAGTCCCTACGTCACCGTCCGATTTCCGCTAACTCGTCTTGCCAATGCGGGAAGTGCGTAAACTCGTCTTACCAGTTCGTTTCAATGTGGACACTGATGGGCACGACAAAATCGTGGCCAAAAGTCGTGCAAGTGTCAGCCTGGATTATGATTATATTGTCTTTGGTTCATTTGGCGAAGTACCAACGCACCCTCCCTTCTTAAATAGACATTAATCAACCTACTAAGACCATAATCTGCACTCGATGCCATCGGATGCCAGCGATATGTAGTGGATTCAAAGTTTTCAAACACGTTTTTGAGCTGGACATTGTTTATTATCGTACCAACTGTAGTAATGACAATCGAAGTAAGCCAATAATTAGATTCTTTGGTTTAGGGTAGAGTAATTTGACTATTTTTATTTATTATAACGAGAACTGTCAGCTCTTTATCTTATCTTACCTAATGAACCTTTAAACAGGGGTGGTGGGATGGCCTAGTGGTCTAGAGTGCCGCGCTTCGACCTCTAGCTGGCCGGTCACCTCTGGCTTGCGGCTGTATGTGGTTTCGATCCCTGGTGTGAACGTATGTGGCATGGAGATAGGGGCGCCTTCTCAACCTCGTGGGTTTCCTCCGGGCACTCCGGTTTCCTCCCACTGCTAAAGAGGCCTACGCGCAAGCGAATTATTGAAATAAAATTAAAACCATGTTAGTCCCAAAATGACCTAGTTTGTGTCGAGTGGACGTTAAACCCCATTTCTCTCTCTCTCTCTCCCTTTAATCAGGCCCCGATATTTTAATTTAAAATATTGATACTTTCAAAGGATGGAGAATCTTTTATGTACTAAAATAAGAGTAGATGTAGGCGACGTGCATATACGCGTGGGTTTGATTACAAACATCATCACCACGTGGCTTACACCTGTCCACAGAAATAAACTGATCGAACATTTGTAAACCTGACGTCAATTATCAATTCGCAGTATGTCGGTATCTACAACCCCCGCTCCTTCACATATATACATGTATATAGGGTAATATACACGTTGTGCAGGGTGATGATCGCTAAGAGTGTGTCGCTAGGTTACGAGTGTAGATGCTCTGAGAATGAGATAACCTGACCCAAGGGCCCAGTCAAGTCATTTTTGTTTACACTGAAAAATATTATGGCCTAATAGAAATGATCTATGAACAGGGATCTCAATTTGTTTATAACAGGCATATTGGAAAGGGATGGGGTAATTTAATCTAGGCACTTATAAACTTTTAACAGTAAATCTCTTTTATCTTTGGGGTATTTTCTAGGCCCGGAATAACTTGCGGTCTGAAAGTCGGGCGGCTTTGGATATATACAGGGAAATTTGGGGTTATTCTTTTGAAAGTTTTTCTTTAAAAATGAAACGGGTTATTCTTCCAGGGTAGATTCTGTCTTTCCCCAACATAACCCCACTCTCGTACTTTATCCTACACAGAAAGAAATATTCGGCATAATGTATTTATACCTGCCCGCTACCTGAGAATGGTTGAGATTACTGACTACCCACGCCAATTAACTTGAAGGTCACGGTTTATTATAATCTGATAGAAATGCTGGTTGGTATGTCAGCATCTAGTCTAGAAATTACACACAATAGGTGATACCTGGCCAACAGACTAGATGTATGTACCTCACCCTAGTAGAATCGGTGGTTGGTACGTTAACAACTACAGACTCTCACATAGTTAATCAATTTCGGCATCAGACACAGTTTAGGAGTTCCTGACCAGAATAGATGCGTGTCCGCACTCCTTCTAGAAAAGATGGTTGGTATGTCAAATCTGCGGACGTAAAATATTGCAACATCTCTATTATTATCGGCGAAAGCTGTGAAAATGTCTAGCCAGAATCTACCATTTATAATATCTGCTTTGTTCCAGTAGCCCCCTGGGATAATTTAATTTATTCTTCTAAACGTGGACTGGTAAGCGCCAATACGTCAGATAAGCTCCTATGTCACTCATTTTCTGACTTGTTTCGGACTTTGGAATCGCTACGTAATGCAAACAATGCGATCATCTGACATGCTGCCTATAGCCTCATAGTCAACGTGATAGCTCAGCCACAAAATGATATTAATCTGCTTTATGAGGCGGGTTGTAATGCTTCGGATTAGACTTATCCCAAGGTCTACCATTGAGTCAACAGGCGTGGTTCCGAATCCCCGGGTGTACGTGACAAGGAGTAGGGTCGCCTATCAAACCACGTGGGTTTTCACCGGATCATCTTTCACTGCTAAAGACCCCTACGCGCAAGCAAATTATTGAAAGAAATTGAACCACATGTTAGGCCCGACATGAACTAGTTTGTGTCGAATGGACGTTAAACTCTCTCTCTCTCTCGTGTGCTGGGGACGTGAAATCTCTCTCTCTCTCTCTCTCTCTCTCTCTCTCTCTCTAATGGCATCTTCTGGCTACCATAGTATACAGATTTCCTACTCTCTAATAGACACAGTCAAGCGTATAATAATAATAATAATGTAATAGAAGTATTACCAGACCTACATATATATATTCAACACACTTCAGGCATTAATTATAGAATAATAAATAATACAACTATTCAATCGTTTTCACGCTCCAATGACTTGTAACATAGCTGAATGACTGAATTAAAGGCTCGCCTATCTAGATCGTTCATAAACAACTTGATTCGAATGATCCCCTATAACGTTGTAATAATACGAATAAAAGGTAGTTAAAGTTGAAGATTTACGTATTTATTATGAAACAATTGATACCAACTCACGCCAATTTAATTAACCCCGTTGTCAATCAGACTACCGCCATCAAGAAATAGACGACCATTGTCAAAACTAATTGCATTACATTTGTATTCTATTACATTTTTTAAGTCTGTGTTTTGTTTTTCATTTTGAGCGAAGCCTGTATCATTACAGACCCGGGACTGTACGGTGGAGACTGGACTCAGTACTGTATAACACAGTGGACGCTCACGACTGACCCTCACGTGCATTCACTAGAGGAGGGGTGGGATGGCCTAGTGGTCTAGGGTGCCGCGCTTTGACCTCTTGCTGGCCGGTCTCCTCTGGCTTGCGGCTGTGGTTTCGATCCCTGGTGTGAGCGTATATGGCATGGAGATGGGGGCGCCTTATCAACCACGTGGGTTTCCTCCGGGCACTCTGGTTTCCTCCCACTGCTAAAGACCCCTACGCGCAAGCGAAATATTGAAATAAAATTAAATATATATTAGTCCCGAAATGACCTAAGTTGTGTCGAGTGGACGTTAAACCCCATTTCTCTCTCTCTCTCTCTCTCTCTCTCTCTCTCCCTCTCTCTCCCATTCACTAGATTTGATATTTGTTGTTTTTTGCTTACAATGTTTGTGTAGTTTGTGTCATGTCCGGTTTTGTTTGTGTGTAGTGCGGTCCTCCTGCTTTCAATGTTTTAGGCCAACAACAGGTACGTGATATTACGTAATTCATTACGTGATATTACGTAATTCATTACGAAAAGGCAGATTTATTATTAACGCACTTAAATTAGAAGTGGTCAATTTAAATAATCATTCGACCAAATAACCTTCATTCTGAACTATTGGAGCGTTCATAGCCTAACTTTCACTAAATTTATACAGTAATATTTATATATATTTATATACCGAATCAACAGGAAACGTAAATAATGGGGTTTATTGTCAGGTCGATAACATTTTGAGACATCACAAAATAGTCTGAAACATAGGCTTATTAGGCCTATTATAACATAATCTGGTACATTACGTAAATGTACAGAGTCGTGTTTGTAATGGTCTTTTGTTACCGATATATCAAATATACTATTTTGATGTTTATGATGTACAGAGCAGTGTTAGTCTCGGTCACCCAAAACCTCCTAGTCTTCAATATACGGAGGGTCTGGGCCGTTGTCAATATTTGACGTAAAGTCCATTGCTTACTCTTATATCGAATTCCAACTGTCAAGGGGTCTTTACATGCACGTCAATGTCTACACGGGACCTCGGTTTTACGTTCCACCAAACGACTAGACAGCTGTCCTTGCCAGACCTTCCGTCCTGCATCACTGAAAAGAAGGAAACCACGCCTGAAAATCTGGATGAACTTTCCCAGCCAATGCAGGGATCGAACACCCGACCCCAAGGCTAGTGATTCAGCGTCTTACTCGGTGAGCCCAGTGATAAGAAGAAGAAGATTATCCGGTATATAGAACATAAAGACCAAATAAACATAACTGACCTTGGAAGAAAAGCCATGCAGACGTGCACGTTAATATCAATTTTATTATGATAAAGAGGGACGGCAACTGAATCGGGGGCGTCTACTTATCTCTCTCTGTCGTGCTATAACCCATTTCTGTTTATAGATAATAACAACGGCAGTGAACGGCAGTGAATATTCGCTAGGCCGCTACAATCACCGATAAGGATAACATCAATTCGACTACATAGCCAAAAATATTAACTTTTTTCCTCCGACAAATTAAATTCTAAAACACTTTTTTATGTATTAGAAAAATAATTAAAGACGTTTGAAGTATTTGTAGGTGATAATTATTTCCTATAATTTAGTGTAAATGGGTATCAAAATGAGCAAAAGGCAGCGGCAGTAACCTTTTATGTAAACAATGCACGCGCCATTGAGCCAATGATTGACGTTGCAGGCCGTCGTCTTTTACAGAGATATAAGAAAACTTTCGCAATCCTCTTTCAACTCACTACTATATACATCATAGGCATTATTCCTCACTCTTGTAACTCAATAACACAGGAAATGATAACACAATTACCTCCCTTGTTTTTCTATTGCCCCCATGCAATAGCTTTCTTCAAACGTTTGAATTTGAAGTTGAAAATGACATTTTTGCCAATTTCTCAACTGACAATAGTGAATTATAGGATTAATAGGATATTTATTCTTTAACAAAGTTGGACTGTTTATAGATACCATCTATTTTAAGGCTGTATTTTAATAAATCTTTAAAATATAACTTAAAAATATCAAAATGGAACTTTGAAGGGAGTTTAACAAAAATTTATTTCCGAATCACAACTAAAACGGTCAAGCGGGGGCGGATAACCAGCTATACGTGCTCTGAAAACTGAAGTCGCAATAACCGAATTAACTTCCGGTTAACATAACATAGTCAATATCTTGAAAGGCTTCTTTACAAGGAAGTTTAATGATTCCAGTAATAGCTGCAGTAATTACAGGCCTGGGGTAACCCGGATGTTTATTTTACATTTGGTTAATCTACGTGGTAGAGACATTCTAAAATTATGCTTACGTGCACGTACACTTATCTGAGGGAGAAGCGAGAAAGTTTCCAAATTAATGATGAAAGAGGACACGTATTCGGGTGGATAATGCATGAAAATAATGTGCCTATGTGGGAGATGCTAGACTCTGGTTGTTTTAAATTACGGCTATTATTATTAAGATTATAGCGTTGAATAAAACCTCATTCAGACAAACATTTGTTTCCGTTTGAGAGGGGACTTAAAACTCTGGGCCCATGATGCCATGATACAACAACGGTTCATGAGATCGTCATAGACCGCTTGATGTTAATAACTAATTCATTAACTCCCTAATAAAATGTGATTCAGTTCTCGGTACTTACGGAGGGGGCTTGTATGGCCGAATGGTTAGCGCGTGCGCGTTGCATCACACGGTCGGTCATTGAGTCAACTGGTGTGGTTTCGATTCCCCGGTTGTACATCACAAGGAGTAAGGTCGGCTTTCCAACCTCGTGGGTTTTGTCCTGGTCCTCTGGTTTCCGCCCACAGTTAAAGGTCCCTACGCGCAAGCGAATTATTGAAACAAAATTGAACCACTATATGTTAGTATCGAAATGATCATTACCCCCCTCTCTTTCTCTCTCTCTCTCTTTCTCTCTCTCTGTTACGGCACCCCTTTTGTAGTTTGTTTTGGGGTTTTTTGTTCTACATTACAGACAAGAAATACAATCTGTAGGCTTATAAACATATCCAACTAAACTGATAGATCTTGATCAATATTAAGACAGGCATTCCATGATTCCAGATATCGTACCTTTAATGGCGATTGATTTCTAAAATTAGAAACAAAACAGACGGAATGAATGAAGTTATCTCGAGTATCGACATCCATGTTATTCTGATAATTCCGATTGAAAATATCTCGAGCTGGGCAAATTGCCAACTTTATCTCGCCTCTTTTCTTCCTTTGATAGACTTGTGAGTCGGGGTGATCTTGTTTTACGTGCAAGGATCAAAGCCGCCATGTTGGTGTGATGCAGGTTTTGTAAACAACCGTCTGATTTAAACAAGTCACGATCGTCAGGTCTCAGGCTGTGGCTTACACAGTATTGATTTCAATTTGGAAGGATAAGATTTAAAGATACACTATATAAGATTTTGATAAAGAGAGAGAGAGAGAGAAATGGGGTTTAATGTCCATTCGACACAAACTCGGTCATTTCGGGACTAACATATTATGTTTTAATTTTGTTTCAATAATTCGCTAGCGCGTAGGGGTCTTTAGCATTTGGATGAAACCGGAGTACCCGTAGAAAACCCACGACGAGCTAACCGTTCTTCCTAAAATAGTTCAAACATTGATAATACAAGGTGAATATAATCAAAATTTCATTCAAATCAGTTTATTCTGAGCGAAGTTATGGGGGTTGGAAGATGTGGTGTTGATTGATTATTATCGTATCAACGGTACTGGAGGAACGAGACTAAGTCTCGGTTTTTCACTTTATCATTATTTATAAATCTCGCGGGCGTTCTATTCCATTTACATTTCTTCCATCTGATGGTCTGGAGACTTTGTTATGGGCTAGTCATGTGAAGAATGTCTATCAGTAAGCGCAAGGGGCAGTAAAACACATAATTTCTACAAAAACAAATATATGGACAAGATATTATACTCAGAAATCACGAACAAGCGACGAATTCCAATAAAGTGAATGGACAAAGGCGTTTTATAGCTGAGGCGCTGGAGGCGCAAGCTTCCTCGCGAAATAAAAATCAAAGAAATTGGAAAAGTTAAACGGGAGAAAAAGGCTAAAACCGATGAGAAAATGAAAATGTACCCTAGATAGGGGGCCCTAAAGGCAGAGAAAAGGGCCCTACGTCCGACAAAAGGGCCCCTCTGGCCAAGCGGGGAGGACCCGAGTCCAAGTCTATCCTTTTCTATACACTGTTACTGTCGAATCCATTACTGAATGAGAGTGCTGTCATTGCATTGGCATAAAAATCATCAATCAAGACACCCCCTTCCCTAAAGGGGGCTCTCAAAATAGTGTAGCCTCCGCCATGACAAACCTTAAAGCCCCAATAACACTCTTGTTGTAACTGAATAATATGTCCCAATCTTCATTCTGGTCAACAAATCGTATTATTTTAGAATATTCCAATTAAATGATGATATAAATTTCATCTAACACACCTATTTTAAAAAATTGGAAAAATTCAAACAATTGATTTGAAAAGTCTAACGTAAACCTTTTCAAATGTGACTTGGATTTTAAAATATTTTCGAACCCACTGGACAAGTAAAATAGGTTGTAATGGATAATTTACACAACAGGTAGGACACTTAAACATCTAGTACTTAGAATAAGGGTATTATTTATTTTTTGGAGCTACCAAGCCAGCAAGAATGCTATTGTCCCTTTAAAACGCCCCTGTGAATGGATCGGGCAGATATAGCTCATACACTTTAGCTCTTTAACAATTTTATAAAAGGGAATATTTTTAGGGTTTCACACTGCGAAGCTTGTGTGAAACACTATTGTTTTTGTTAAAATTATTATTAGGGTTTCACACTGCGAAGCTTGTGTGAAACACTATTGTTTTTGTTAAAATTATTATTCTTATTATTATTATTCTTCTTTTGTCTTGAGTAGATCTCAGCAACTGCTTGTCGCATCGTTACGATTTCTTCGGTTTTACTGGGAAAGTGGGTGTGACTTAGAGGATAAAGCTATTTTGAACGTTCTGCGACAATGCGAAATGTCCGAAATCACCAAATTATCGTTTTTTAAAATATTGCAGTAATTTTAGCAATAATCATTGATTTTTAACTTTCGATACATTTTGGCATAGCCGGAGACACGGCACATAGCTACACTACTTTCGATTTTTGATTTTCGGTAAATCTTCAAAGATATTAGGCGCCAAATTTTGAAAATTTAAAATTTTACAAAAAACTTTTTTATTTATGAATATTTTTTAGTCGTATTATGCACAGAATTAAAGGGTCATCTGACTAGTGCAAAAATGTTAAAGAATTTTGTCTCAGTAATTTACCTTGGCCGCCATTGGCTAATTCAGTTTTTAAGTCCTAGATTAATTTTTTATTGTTCGATTTGTATAAAGCAAAGTTTATATGCTTCGTTGTATCAATTGTCATTTTTTTTATTACCAAAAGTTTTATCTGTCGGCACCGGAAGTGGCATAATTTTACCAAAAACTACAATTTTGACAGTTATTTTCCTTCTTCGAAAACAAATATTATTTTTTGGAAAAATTATTTGACTCAAAGAGTGCGCCCTTTCAAGGCGCAAAAAATGTAGGAAGCAGTTTTTTTTATTTCGATTTCATTTTCGAGCAAATTCGATTAAGAGGCTAAAAATGGTGTAAAATTGGCCTATTTACAACCTATTCAGGCTTTTCAGATTTTAAAATATTTCTTCGTAACTTTTATAAACTTGTAGCTATAATCCATACGAAGAAAATGTATGTTAAAATTCGTTTGTACTATAAGCAGTTACCAAGAAATGGGCAGTTCTGTACAAGTCACTGTTTTCGTTATTTTGCCTGTAAAATAGTCAATTATGATTGGATTTTTATAAAAGTGACATCATTTGATTCAAAAAGCACGTAGCGTCATATCAAGTTGATTTCAATTTAAAATTGACACCGGAAGTGACATCATTTGGTCAAAAAATGCATTTTAAACTTTTTAAATCAATGTTTTATTCAACCAAGAATAACTTAATATGTATTAATAATTTTAACTTTTGGTTTAAATTCACATATAAACAAAACTCATATGGTCATATAGATATCATAAAATGGTTTCTAACTTGTTCGGTTGCCGAGAAATAGACGGTTTTCTACAGGTCACTTTTGAAGGTTTTGGGGCCATAAAAGTGTCAATTATTATTCGATTTTCATAAACGTCACACCATGTTATACCTAATGCCATTTGGGATTTCATACAAGTAATTTAAGATTTTCATTATCACCGGAAGTAACGTCATTTTGGCAAAAACTGTATTTTTAGCCTCTAAAACAGATATTTTATTTAAATGAGTCTGTTTTGAAATCTTTTTCAAAGTATGGTATTTGATGCCAATCAACAAATAGAATGAACCCATACGATCATACAGATACCACAAAATGGTTTCTAACTTGTACGGTTGCAGAGAAATAGCCGATTTCCTACAAGTCACTTTTCAAGTTTTTTGGTCTTTAAAAGTGGCAATTATTATTCGATTTACATAAAATTTTCACTATATGATATCGTATGCCATTTCTGATTTCATGAGACTAATTGAACATTTGCATTAACACCGGGAGTAATTTAATTTTGTCAAGATCATTTACAAGTAACAAATGTATAAAATGAATTGATATTGCTGGATTTTGTTGATTCTGCGTCCATTTTATTTGTGTGCAATGTTAATTTGGAAACCTGTTTAGTGGTTTCGCTGGTACCGGAAGTGACATATGTTCAAGGGTAACTTGGCACCGGAAGTGACATGTTTAAGGGTAACGTGGCACCAGTGAAACCCGTCATTCCTGCATGCAGGTCTAGTTCTTATTATTATTATTATTCTTCTTTTGTTTTGAGTAGATCTCAGCAACTGCTTGTCGCATCGTTACGATTTCTTCGGTTTTACTGGGAAAGTGGGTGTGACTTAGAGGATAAAGCTATTTTGAACGTTCTGCGACAATGCGAAATGTCCGAAATCACCGAAGTTATCGTTTTTGAAAATATTGCAGTAATTTTAACAATAATCATTGGATTTTAACTTTCGATACATTTTGGCATAGCCTGAGACAGGGCACATAGCTACGCTACTTTCGATTTTTGATTTTCGGCAAATCTTCGAAGATATTAGGCGCCAAATTTCGAAAATTTAAAATTTTACAAAAAACTTTTTTATTTATGAATATTTTTTTAGTCGTATTGTGCACAGAATTAAAGAGTCATCTGCCTAGTGCAAAAATGTTAAAAAATTTTGTCTCAGTAATTTTCCTTGGCCGCTATTGGCTAATTCAGTTTTTCAGTCCTAGATTAATTTTTTATTGTTCGATTTGTATAAAACAAAGTTCATATGCTCCGTTGTCTCAATTGTCATTTTTTTTATTACCGGAAGTGTTATCTGTCGGCACCGAAAGTGGCATAATTTTACCAAAAACTACAATTTTGACATTTAGGTACCATTTTTCGAAAACAAATATTATTTTTTGGAAAAATTATTTGACTCAAAGAGTGTGCCCTTTCAAGGCGCAAAAAATGGCGGAAGCAGTTTTTTTAATTTCGATTTCATTTTCGAGCAAATTCGATTAAATGGCTAAAAATGGTGTAAAATTGACCCATTTACAACCTATTCAGGCTTTTCAGATTTTAAAATATTTCTTCGTAACTTTTATAAACTTGTAGCTATAATCCATACGAAGAAAATGTATGTTAAAATTAGTTTGTAATATAAGCAGTTACCAAGAAATGGACAGTTCTGTACAAGTCACTATTTTCGTTATTTTGCCTGTAAAATAGTCAATTATGATTGGATTTTTATAAAAGTGACATCATTTGATTCAAAAAGCATGTAGCGTCATATCAAGTTGATTACAATTTAAAATTGACACCGGAAGTGACGTCATTTTGTCAAAAACTGCATTTTAAACTTTTTAAATCAATGTTTTATTCAACCAAGAATTACTTAATATGTATTAATAATTTTAACTTTTGGTTTAAATTCACATATAAACACAACTCATATGGTCATATACATATCATAAAATTGTTTCTAACTTGTTCGGTTGCCGAGAAATAAACGGTTATCTACAGGCCACTTTTGAAGGTTTTTGGACCATAAAAGTGTCAATTGTTATTCGATTTTCATAAACGTTACACCATGTTATACCTAATGCCATTTAGGATTTCATACAAGTAATTTAAGATTTTCATTATCACCGGAAGTAACATCATTTTGGCAAAAACTGTATTTTTAGTCTTCAAAACAGATATTTTATTCAAATGAGTCTGTTTTGAAATGTTTTTCAAATTATGGTATTTGATGCCAATCAACAAATAAAATGAACCCATACGATCATACAGATACCACAAAATGGTTTCTAACTTGTACGGTTGCAGAGAAATAGTCGATTTTCTACAAGTCACTTTTCAAGTTTTTTGGTCTTTAAAAGTGGCAATTATTATTCGATTTACATAAAATTTTCACTATATGATATCGTATGCCATTTCTGATTTCATAAAACTAATTGAACATTTTCATTAACACCGGAAGAAATGTAATTTTGTCAAGATCATTTACAAGTAACAAATGTATAAAATGAATTGATATTGCTGGATTTGGTTGATTCTGCATCCATTTTTTGTGTGTGCAATGTTAATTTGGAAACCTGTTTAATGGTTTCGTTGGTACCGGAAGTGACATATGTTCAAGGGTAACTTGGCACCGGAAGTGACATGTTTAAGGGTAACGTGGCACCAGTGAAACCCGTCATTCCTGCATGCAGGTCTAGTTCGTTTTGTTTTTATTAACATATTTGGCTTCAAACTACAGTTTTATTTACCCACAAGTAGAGCGGTGGATGCCATATTGACTCGTTTTATAACCAATTTCTTTACTAACAACATGTTCTGGGCGTTTCTACTCGTTCACCTGGCCAGCGACCCGATCGGCAGACAACACAATGATTGCACAATAGATTGTGGCTTGGAGAATTTGTCTCCTATTTCACAAGTAAATACATTTCTGGATAGACTGTATCATGGTCGAATGTCTGATATTTGAGTGTTTCAACACAATGATTAAGCATATTATGCTATGCAACTACGTTCAGATCGAAGATCTAGCATATAATTCAGTGCTAGTTCGAACCAAAACGGCCCCCGTTGTCTAAGAGAGAGAGAGAGAGAGAGACGGGGTTTTACGTCCACGTGACACAAACTAGGTCATTTTGGGACTAACATATGGTTTTAATTTTATTTCAATAATTCGCTTGCGCGTTGGGGTCTTTAGCAGTGGGTGGAAACCGGAGTGCCCGGAGAGAAGGCGCTTCTATCTCCATGCCACATACGCCCACACCAGGGATTGAAACCACAGCCGCAAGCCAGAAATGACCGATGCACGGCACTCTAGACCATCCCAAACGCCAGAATAAAATAAAAGTTATAAGACCATTTCAACCGTTTCACCAGCGAGAATCAACTTCCCTGGCGCTGATACCGCTTATAAAAGATACATTATGTAAGATTTATATAACGAGCTTGTCGTTCTTGCTATAACGATTACAATAGCTTGAAATATCACCAAGATTCTTAACAGTCACATGCGACTTAATGACATTCTGATCGACAGGCCAACGTCATAAAATAATACATAGGAGATATATGGATTTTTTTTCATTTATCTTTCAGCCACGATAGAATTAAACCTTTTTGCAGGCAGGTTATAAATTCGGATTTTGATTTGTTTTTTTCCCAACGTATATTTGTAACACAACATTAAGCAGCTGTGGTTTATAACTGTCGTACAATTAGTATATATATGTGTTACACGTGCATTATTAAAGTTAGTTAATTAGCCACTATCTTCTCGTATTATTAGATAATATTATATGATTGTCCGTTTAATGAAGGTTTCTAATATAGGCTATACGTATTATAACTTGTGAATGGCTGTTAAATACTAATAAGGTTGTTGATAACACCTTGGCCATATAAATGATCTGAAGTTAGAAGCTTAACAGAGACGATGGAATACAAGCTTATCGAGAGGCCGCAGACCGGAGACTGCTATACAAGACAGAACGAGGGCATGTGACGATAGAAGACAACCTTATCGAGAGGCCGCAGACCGGAGACTGCCCTACAAGGCAGAACGAGGGTATCATACGACACATCAGTGCTTGACTACTCCGAGATCAAACACGATAGCAGATGGCGGCCATCTTGTTTACTGTCGCACTACTTTTAAAAACCACGGTAAAAGTTGGAAAATGAGGCTTTTTCCATATCCTGTAGGTAGTATAGCTATACAATCTTCTCCATTATATAAAGCTTTCAATGTTTCTATTTGTTTATCTTTAAGTTTAATCGTAGTGACGCCTAAATTAGCTTTAGAAAACTGTACAGCTGCTAAAAAACCTTCTTCCATGGGCGCAGCCATCTTGAATTTGTTACTATTTTCATTTCACTCTGTGAAGAGTCTGTGCTATTTTTAGATATAAATAGACTCGTGGGAGTTATGCGGATGTTGCAACGTAGAACTTTGAGTAAATTGGTTGACCCCCCAGTTTCAAATATTTATACTGTTTCTTTTGCAAATTTTTAGCAAATGTTTATGTTTAGAACTATTGTAACCTAACAAAGGTAATTTTTTTTACAATTTATAGCGAATTAAGTTTTCGTCTCTGAGAAACGAGCGTAGTATTAAACATGGCGGCTATCTGCCATCATGAGTATTCTTGAAATAGGTACACATGATGTAATCGTATGCGAGGGCATGTGGCAATGGAAGCAGACGTGAATGTGGACGCTGGTCATTATGACGACAAACTAATGTTATGATATGTTATGTTCCGCTGTGCTTTATTGGTTGTTAGAGTTATAGATCTATTTGTAATGTTCGTTCCTGCACTGTTATAATAAAGAAGTCCAATCCACAGTTATTATCTGATTATGTTACATATTATCGGAAATATCACGCGAGAGTATGGCGTGAAAATAAAACATTTGGTGACCATGTTGTGAACTGTTATGGTACATAGTATCGTGCAGGAATATATATATAGATAGTAAGGAATGGGGTTTAACGCCCACTCGACTAACACGTGGTTCAATTTTATTTCAATAATTCACTTGCGCGTAAGGGTCTTTAGCAGTGGGAGAAACCAGAGGACTAGAAGAAAACCAACGAGGTTGGACAACATAAATATAGTCCTGTTACAGTACATTTATATGAAATGAAATAAAATCGGGTTAATATCCTACTATTCTGTCCTTAATTGGCCATACAGTGTGCTATAAGAGAAATTTTGTCCGGACAGCGACCCACTCTTATATCGAATCCAAACTACCAATGACCCCTTTATGTGCACGGGAACTCTGGTTTTAGTCCCATCCTAACGACTATACGTTGTCCCGTGCCAGGGAATCCATTTTGCACCGCTTACAAGGAGGAACCACGCCTGAAAATCCCGTTTAACTCTCTCGGTCACCATGGCTGCCACAGCAACTATTTGCATACAGATAAGTAAGCCAGGATGTGAAGGTCACGTGATACTGGTACACCTGTACTATTGTACACATGTTTTACCTTTGGTAATCAGATCAATTTTATCTCAAGTATTCTATTTCCTGCGCTTAATCGAATCTGTGCAGCGTTTGGGAAGAGCGAGAATCAACTAAGGCACCGGGCATTCATCTCAAGCGGGAGGTTCTGGGCGCAAAGATTGAAACAAGATTTTTGTAATAATACAAATTGTCCTTAATTTTAACAAACAATTTTTCTCTTAACATATCTAAAATGTCTGCACCAACAAGGGGGACACAGGTTCAATTCCGATCTTGGTCGAGAAAAATCTTCAGGCATCTTAACCTTGGTTATACCGTGTATACATATTACCGAAATCGTATTAAAGATCCCCTAGCTGTTATAATTCGAAAAAATATTAGGTTGTTATAAATATATAGAACACTCATGGCGTATGTATGTCTTCATTAGCCCAAACGTACAATGATATAGTTATGTGAAAGCATGTTCTGCTTGTACATGATACCAGACACTATCCAGCATGATACCGGTCGCTTATTTTTTTTTTCAAATGTACCGATTCAGTGGCTTTTTATTAATTCTCAGATGACTCTATATGTCGGAGCTTGTTCAATTCGTGATAAGGTATTGCATGGTAAGAAATAATTCGTTATTTACTATGACAGTGCCGTTAAGTGAATTCAAATATATGATGTCCTTGGCAATCATCATGGCCGCGTTCGCTTTAGATCGTAAGGTCAATTGATGAGTAAAGTGGGGTATGACTTAATAAGCCACAATTTTCTTCCATTGTGCGAATCAGTAACGTCTTATGTAAATAAGCAAATGACTGACGCCGCGTGACGTTACGTCACATGTTGAAGACAGTCATCTTTTACAGAGGGCATTCGTAATCCTTTGGGATTTTGTTTTGGTCTAGTGGCCCACCCACCCCTACTGCCAACGACGAACACATGCAAGCGAAATATTGAAATAAGAGATCCGATTTAACCTATCTTTATGTTGACTTTTTCTGAGACATGTTATTCTATTTAATACAATTCCCCGTTGGGTAGTCAACTTACTATTTACTGGATTTTGTTATTCGTCGGTTTATGGACTTGTGTTTTTCATTACCTCTAGGATTTCTAAACTACATTTCTAGGATTTCTAGACAACCATATCACAGGTCTAAGCAGACTATCAAATGGAAACGGTCAACAAAAAATTAACCGAAGCAATCAAAATAATGCTCTTGGAAGAAAAGGGGCGATTTTTTAAAACCAAATTTGAAACTGTTTCTGGCCAACCTCGCCCAATGCCGTATTTAATACCAAGGTGCTCCTTAACCCCAGCGCCCCCCCCCACCTTTTTCGGAAAGAATGCATCCTCCTAAGCGTGCTGTGTGGCTCCAGATGGCCCAATGTTTCTTGGTAATTCGTCAAGGAGAGTCTATTCTGAGACGGCTGGGGGGGGGGGGGGGTCAAAGTAATCACGCGCTGTGTTAGATACCGAAACGATTAGGGATTTGGGTAGGGATACGTAAACCTAGCCATGAATTCCCTGTGGGGAAGTCTGAATTGAACACAATTAGAGGTTTAGGGGTTTAGGTAGGGTTACATAACACTAAACATGAATTTCCGGTTGAGGAGGTCTGAAATGGGCATACACCGTGTTCCCGTGTTATAGACCACGTTTAGAGGTTTAGTTAGGGTTACATGACACGAAAAATGAATTTCCGGTTGGGGAGGTCTGAAATGGGCATTAGGGTTTTGGGTACGGATACGTAACTTCAAATTCACGGTTGGGGAAATGACCTCCGCGGCCAACTTGGCCAGAAAGGAAAATACATCAGGTCGGAAGTACATAGTACTAGCATACCTTCTTCAAGATAACACACAGCTGTAGAATGTGTTCATCTTGTGTTGTTAATAAACACATTTACCACAGCATTTATTTACCCCCATACGCTCATACCTTCTATCTCCTTCACCTTTTCATATAATAACGGATAAAAATAATGACAATATGGCAAGAGTTGATCCACAATTCTACGGTAGCCAGGCACTGACATATATATGATAAAAAAAACATAGCCTCGATTATCCACAATTGGTTATGTTATCAGCATCAGCAGCAGACCATTAAATATCACAAGCTAGCGAGATGACATTTAGAGTTGATTATGGTCTGGATAAGTTTATGAATGTCTAATTAATAATTTAGATAATATTTCTGGCCTAAAAAAGACCTGGAATAGGCAAATTTCGCTCTTGAATAACGCATTTTTAAATAAGGCAGCATGTACACTAAAGTTAACAGCGATAATTTCAAATTTCCAACAAAACGTAATTTTGATTTCATCCCTTCATTTGATGCCCCAGCTCGCCAGCGCGTTTTCCTCGTCCATTTTAGGGATGTCGTCTCTCTCTTTCACATACATGTAGTTTGTATCGAGTGGACTGTAACCTCCACCCCATACACACAGACATATCACACACCCTTCTCACCGGCTCTCTCCCCCACCCTCCCCCTCTCTCTCTCTCTCTCTCTCTCCCTCTCTCTCTCTCTCTCTCCGCACCAGGGAATTATTGAATTAAAACTGAACCATATGTTAGTCCCGAAATGACAGGCGCAGATCCAGGATTTTTTGCGGGGGGGGGGGGGGGGGGGTCTAGGGTGGATAATTGCTTAACTAATTGCGCTCAACCGATTAATTTGGTAAATTAGATTCAATTTGGTGCATTCTGACGTATTTCCGGAAGGTAAATTCCAAAATTACAGGTCTAAATCGCCAATAAAATCGCATAAAAAAAATGTTCAAGTCTGAGCGGGGGGGGGGGGGGTCCGGACCCCCTGGAACCCCCCTCTGGATCCGCGCCTGAATGACCTAGTCTGTGTCGAGTGGATATTAACCCCACCCCACATTTCGAATAGGATCTCTCTGTTTCTCTCTGGCAGGGGCGTGGTCATACGATTCATGAGTAGCCATACTCATGCGCCAAAAAGTTTTTGCGCCAAAATCACAATCAAATTACTCAAAAAATGAAAAACATTTGTAAGTGGAAAAATTGTTTCATCTGACCCAATTAAAAAAATTTTGAAAGAGTCAAGTTGGAAAATTTAATCATATTTTATTACCGTATTTCTTGTCTCGGATTGCTGGAGATTGCGTTTCTGGGCTTCTAATTTTCGAAATTTTCACGGGGGAGGGCCCCCCGGACCCCCCGCCGCGGGCTCGCGCCTTCGGCGCTCGCGGTGGCCATCTTCGCCGGCCACAGCTCCGCGGTCAGTAAAAGGGTTTTTGTGCCAAATTCTTTTTTGTTACTCATAATTTCTTCTCAATAATTGCCCTCATCACGCCCCTGCTCTCTGGCTCTCCCTCGTTTTTTACCATTCGACCTTCACCTCCGCCTCGAGCTGAAGTTAATTTATTACATACACAATATATCATGTTGTAATGTGGGATCTATTATTAACATATTGAATACCTAACTTCTGTAAATTAGATCGCCATTATATAACTGACATGTTTTTAATCTAGAAAATGGATTCCCCGACAGTTTCAGTACACTAGGTCACCAAGACGTCTCGGATGTACGATATGTTATCATGCGTCCTAGTGGTCAAGACTACATTTTTAGCCGAGTTTATTTTGCATTTCCTGTCGAAATTGATATCTCCGTGTCGATTTTTCTGCTGGGAAATTACACCATTAGCTTTTAACCTTCATTTATCCGGTCGGACATTCCATATTGTGACATTTTAAAATGTTTTGAAAAGTGTGGACGTATTGTTGAGAAGGTTTAACCAAAGGTCACAACGAACTGAAGAATCGGCAAGATGTAAAGTGCGTTTAGCCAAACGCAGTTTTCACAATCTAGAGGACGTACCCTCGGTTAAAATGTTTTATGTACGGCCAGTGTGCCGAAAACACGCAAGTGATACGTAAGTCTCAAGCACGATTAACTAAAGTTTGTGAAAACTGCGTTCGGCTAAAGCTTGGGGTGAGAGTTGATCTTTTTTCCTCACTTTTCAAGTTCGCGAGTATCTTCGGATGGGACCAAAAACGTTGGCGTGCACGTTAAAGAACCAGCTGTTCCTCATAGCACACTGCGTTGTTTATTCCCGTCTTTATTAAATCGTTCAGTGCAGACAGGTTGGGATTAAAAACCTATTTCATGTCATTCACCTCACCCACGCTCTTATATACACTGTAAAACATGTAAATTGTACTCACTTACAATATAACAACCCATAATGTAATGTTACGGTGTATTGTATGTAGTGTTTTAAATGTAATGTTACATTATGGTATAATGCGTAAATGTAATGCCACATTGTATAATATGGTATAATGCGTAAATGTAATGCCTCATTGTATAATATGGTATAATGTGTAAATGTAATGTTAAATTATAGTGTAATGTGTAAATGTAATGTCACATTACTGTCTCATGTGTAAATGTAATGTTACATTATTGTGTAATGCATTACTGTGTTATGTGTAAATGTAATGTTACATTATGGTGTAATGCGGAAATGTAATGCCACATTGTATGGTATAATGCGTAAATGTAATGTTACATTATGGTGTAATGTGTAAATGTAATGTCACATTACTGTGTTATGTGTAAATGCATTGCTATAATATGTTTTAATGTACAAATGTAAAGTCACATTGCTGTGGTATGTGTAATTGTAATGTTACATTTTGGTGTTATGTGTAAATTTAATGTGACATTATTGTGTAATATGTAAATGTAATGTTACGTTATGGTGTAATGTGTAAATGTTATGTTACATTAATGTGTAATGTGTAAATGTTATATTACATTATTATGTAATGTGTAAATGCAAAGTGTAAATATAATGTGTAAATGTTATGTGTAAATATAATGTGTAAATGTTATGTGTAAATATAATGTGTAAATGTTATGTGTAAATATAATGTGTAAATGTATGATATGATGTATATAATGGAATTGTTTAGAGAGTACAATAAGGTGTATTATATTGTGTAATGTATAATATTGTGTAATTTTACAGTGTATATAATATGTAAATGAGGTGATATATTGAATTGATAATAATAACATGTAACGCGTGCAGTCTCGGTATTTAATATTCAATATTTATAAATTTTATTGGGTCAACGGTCTACACGCTACGGTGGTTAAAGGTCATGGCAAGATCACAAAAAGCGTGTCTAGTTCAAAACCGTTATTTTTAAAGTCGCATTCTTGCCTTACAGTTAGTTCCTAATTATACTTTCGAATCATCATATTTTTATAATTAGTGAGCCGAAGTGTGTTATGGGGGAAATTTTTGCCGGATAGCGGCGCTAAAAGGCCTACTCTTTTTTCGAATACCAACTGTCAAGGTTTTTTTATGTGCACCCTAATTCGTTCACGGGACCTTGCCGCTGTACAGGCCAAATTTCCCTTGCAGAACACAGTTTAGCTTATGCTCGTCTTCATTAGCCGAGTTCGGATCAGAACCGTTGGACTTTAAACCCCATTTCATTTAATTTCTTTGTCTGTTTTGTTTATAATACACCGTCCCGATGTGAAATTTAAAGGTTTCACTATACAGATTATATCTTGTCATACGTCATACAGATCAACATGACTTCCTGATTAACTGACAATAATACATTTTTTACTTCTTATACAAGCCAATGTGTGACAATGGTGACTATAGATGAGATGGGATCTAGTCAGAAAATAAACTGAATTATTCAAACAAATGTTGTTGTTTATTAAAATAGCTATATTAGGAAACTAAATAATATTCATAGGATTCAAAACAAAGTTGTTAAAATCTTCACGCAACGGATTTCAAATTACAATTTATGTGTCCTCTCGAAAACCACTATCCTGACATCGTTATTATACTAAAACATATATTTCTATTCCCTGTTCGTTTGTTGAAAATCGTGAGAAGAAAAGGCCAAATTGTGATTTGGAAGCCATGAGATTATGATTTATATAGTCGATGTTTTTTTTATTTACGTTGTATAACTAATGCAATCTGATTAAAACACAGATCCTATTTCGTTCCGTTTTTATAGTTCGAAATTTCGTTTTAATTGTCTGTACTACACTAGGATCTGGAAGAGTTGTTATCATTCAATGTTCTGGATGGTGTTGACTGTGAGGGATTAGCCAATGAAACGGTCTGTTAAGGCGAGCTTTATGCGTGTTTTTCACGGAACTGTGGGTAATCTAACAGTAACATCAATGTTGATTGGTTAAGCAAAGTCTGAGGTCATAGGTCAAAAACCGCTCGCATGACCTTTGAGGTGAACTCCCACTATAACTTGTAAGATCTTCATGTAGTGTAGACCATCGAAAGTTTAAAAAAAACCGAAACGAAATATAGATCTGTATTTTAATCAAATGGGGGGTGTGGCATGGGATGGCCTAGTGGTCTAAAGTGCCACGCTTCGACCTCTAGCTGGCCCGTCACCTCTGGCTTGCGGCTGTGGTTTCGAGCCCTGGTGTGAGCGTATGTGGCATGGAGATGGGGGCGCCTTTGTGGTTTCGAGCCCTGGTGCGCCTTCTCAACCTCATGGGTTTCCTCCGGTCACTCCGGTTTCCTCCCACTGCTAAAGACCCTTACACGCAAGCGAATTATTGAAATTAAATTAAAACCATATGTTAGTCCCGAAAGGACCTAATTTGTGTTGAGTGGACGTTAAACCCCATTCCCCCCTCTCTCTCTCTCTCTCTCTCTCTCTCTCTCTCTCTCTCTCTCTTTAATCAAATGGTAAATATAGTATAAATGGTCGGCTATTTTTAGGACTTATGAACCCACTGGGTTAGGGACTGAATCCAGGGGCATGATGGTTTATAAACCACCATGGTTGGCTTTTTAGGATTTATGAACCCAATGGGTTAGGGATTGAATCCAGGGGCATGATGGTTTATAAACCACCATGGCTTGCTTGGCATTCCTCATTCAGATTAGAGATCCCCACTCCGCGGCTCGCGATTCAAAATGGATGATGGTTTATAATTGTAAGAAAATACATCAAATTGAGATAATTAGGAAAGAATACTGACTGAAACTTTTTCTCCGGAATGGTAAATCATCTGTTTACACCGCGGGGGAAAAGGCTTACACCCGCGTAGAAAACGATTCCACTGCGGCCAAAAGATTTACACCGCGTAGAAAAGGTTTACGCCACATAAAAAAGGTTTACGCTACATAGAAAAGGTTTACGCCACAGAGAAAATAAAATAAAACCAAGTACGAACAATCCAAACCATTAGTCAAAATTCGAAGTCCAATAAAAACAGTCGAGGCAAAATAGTGTAATCAGCAGATGGACTGGTCACAATTACGCCACAGAGAAAAGATTTACACCACATAGAAAAGGTTTACGCCGCACTCGTCCTTGTACTGCAGAAGTTATCTTTCTCATATGAGGTAAATTATTAGAAAAAATGTATCAATTACCAAACGCACAAATAGGCCACCGTATAAATCTGCCTATTACAGTATTTTTCTTTTTTTTCGGCCACAAATGTTATACAAATTATTATTTAGACATGTATTCACACGACAGATCATCGGATGACGTCGATGTAAACGATTTAAAATACGATGGTCATTGTTTGAAAATAAACAATCTTTATGATAACTTCGTTCCGGATGAACTAATTTGAACGAAATTTTCAACATATTAATTTTGAATTATCTACTTTTGAAGGTCTAAATGCAAATCTTATATAGCGTATCTTTAAGGTCTCGGTTACTTGAACACCATCGCGTACACAGCTGAACCTCGGTTTTTCGCCCCATACCACTTTTCCGTGTAACGTCGGGGGTTGGATGGTCAAGTAGTTTTAAGCGGGCGCGTGAAATCTATACGGTCTGGCATTGGTTTAAATTTTAGTAGATTTCGATTGGCTAAGCACTACAATCAATTTAATATTACCCAATCAAATTAATAAATATTGGATTTTTATCTTTGTTAAAATTTCGTGAAAAAGCTCATTGCGGTGAAAACAAGCTATAAAATTATAATGATTGCGAATAAAGGGAGATAACCACAATATCTAATGAGAATGTGGATTTAAACCACATTTTTTATTTCTCCAGTGTCGTCAATGTGAATTTCATGATATATTTTTTGTTCTATTGAGTCGGATCTTTATACTAGTAATGGTGTCCCGGGGGTCTTCGAATCACCAACACATTTTTTTAGAAGTGTTTGTCATAGTCGTGTATTTTGCTCTGAAGGAAATACAAACGGTCAGTTTTAATTGTGTGTTTGGTAACAATTTTTGAAATGATGGCTTCAATCGGGTCTGGATAACCGTGTTTATATTAAATGAAATGAACTGGACTAATGAAGACTGGCATACGCCATACAATGTATAATGAGGAAAATTCTGCCCGGACAGGTCTATGGTCTACTCTTATTTTGAATTAGACTTTAGACTTGCCAAGTGATCTTTACGTGCACGCCAATGTGTACACGGGAGCTCAGTTTTTCGTCCCATCCGAACGACTAGACAGTTGTCCTTGCCAGGCCCTCCGTCTTGCATCACTTTAATGAATCGAGTTAATGTCACTATACGTCATACAGTGTGGTATGAGGCGAATTTTGTCCTGGCAGTGGCACTATGGCCTATTTTTGTTTTTATTTCCAGTTGAAAGGGGATCTTGAACGTACGTATCTAAAGATATACAAATTAGTTGCAAATCATTACAAACGAAAGCAGATAGCCAGCCCTGCGTGTCTCGTATGTGGACATGAAATAGAAGATTTATTTCATTTTGTACTTGAATGTAAATATTTAAATGATTTAAGATGTACATATATTCCAATGAAATTTCACACCTTTACTAATAGGCAAAGTTTCTCAAATTTGTGCTCTAGTACCAATAGAGAGGTGATTATAGCCATTTCAATTTATTTGCACAGAGCATTCTCACATAGGAACAACGCAATAGGCCTAAATAATCAGGAGCATTTTAAGGTTTATCATGGCGGAGGCTATACTATTTTGAGGGCCCTCTTTTGCGGGGGTCGGCGGGTGTGTGTGTGTGTTGCTTGATGATTTTCATACCAGTGCAGTGACCGATTTCTCATTCAGTAGTGGATTCGACAGTAACAGTGTAAAGAAAACGATTGACTCAGACTCGGGGGCCCTTCCCCTTGGCCAGAGGGGCTCTTTTGTCAGACGAGGTGCCCTTTTGTCTACCTTTAGGGCCCTCCCTAACTAGGGTACATTTCTTTTTTCTCATTGGTTTTAGCATTTTTCTCCCGTTTTATTTGTTCAACTTCTTTGGGTTTTTTCGCGAGGAGGCTGGCGCCTTCAGCGCCTCAGCTATAAAACGCCTCTGTAAATAATTCCTAATTGTATATTGACATTAAGAATATTACAGAATTCTATCATTGTATCCTTTGAAGCCTACATAATAGTGATGTAAATATGTTTTTTGAATATGTATAAATGTGAAATCTCTGTATCATGGGTCTATGACCTAATTACTGAATAAATATATATCATATATATATCATTATCATTATACACAGGACCTCGTTTTCTATCCTATACGAACGAATAGGCCTGTAAGACCGGCACGGGAAAATCTTATTCAGCTCTGAACGTAGGTACTAGGTCTCGTTACACTCGGCGAGACCGAGCAACTTAACAACCCGTGCAGATCTCAAAAGCGGTAATTCCCCTTTAAACTACCTGTCCTTTCATCGAACTTTACAAAGTAGGTCGCAAAGGTGGGTAT
Organism: Patella caerulea; assembly: GCA_036850965.1. Classification (NCBI taxonomy): domain Eukaryota; kingdom Metazoa; phylum Mollusca; class Gastropoda; family Patellidae; genus Patella; species Patella caerulea. Next base: position 72,022,176 of record JAZGQO010000010.1, on the reverse strand, counting down.
TCCCCTTTAAACTATTCGTCCTTTCATCTTAATTTACTATGTAAAGGTTACCCTTTGTAAGAGTGCAGTGTTTATGGGGTATTTTTCTGGGGAGATATTTTTAATATAAGGAAAATGTTGACATAACATAATGTAGATTATTTCAATAGAAATTCTAGATTTTAATAAATACATGTATTAGGTAATGCACGGTAAGTGAAAAGTAGGGGAATGTCCTACATCACTACTAGTGTATTCAAACGGTGCGCGTGCAACTCTATGGCAGTGTATGTGGACAAACCCTACTTCAAACTGCCATGACTAACAGTAATTGATTCAAAATTGTGTCTGTAACTTTGAACTAAGACTTCTCGCGAATAATACGGTTTGATAAAAAAAAAAGGGGGGTTAAAAAAAAAATGAATGAATACATGTGTGTCAACAATAACTAAATAGCATGTGAAAATCTATGGAAGTATAACGTTGCCAAAAATTGTGCAATATGTACAGCCTGGTTCACAATCCGCCGTACGTGTTTTGGTACACATGGTGTGTAGGGTTTGGTAGCTTGTAGGACAGCCGCAACAAAACTGTACGGCCAGTGTGCGCTCTTATGGTGCCGAAAACACGCAAGTGACGCGTAAGTCTCAGGCATGGTTAACTAAAGTTTGTCTCATAGACTGCCCCTAGTAGCACGTAGGGCCAAAGCCCAGCTTAGGCATAGACTTAAAGAGACAATAACACTCTTGCTGGCTTGGCAGCTCTAGAAAATAAATAATAGTCTTATTCTAAGTACCAGATGTTTATGTGTCCTACCTGTTGTGTAAATTATCCATTACATCATATTTTACTTGTCCAGAGGGTTCGAAAATATTTTAAAATCCAAGTCACATTTGAAAAGGTTTACGTTAACCTTTTCAAATCATGTAGTTGAATTTTTCCAATTTTTTAAATTAGGTGTGTTACGATGAAATTTGTATCATCAATTTATTTGAATATTGTAAAATAATACAATTTGTTGACCAGAATAAAGATTGGGACATATTATTCAATTACAACAAGAGTGTTATTGGGGCTTTAAGGGTCCCGGTCCCAGTCCGAGGGCCCCGCGTTTCTTGGTCGATAAATCTCTTTTGTGTACTTGCGAACTTGAAAAGTGAGGAGAACAGATCAACTCCCACCCAAGCAAGAGAAACTCCAAGCTTTAGCCTTACTCGACACAAGGCGGATCGAGGAATATTTGCAGGAGGTGTTTGCCAGGCTCCTGTTAAAGAAATTTGACAATGTATGATGCCATCATCGTTTCTGAATTACCTAGGCATACATACAAATTGAACTATTTAAAGAGAGAAATTCAACACCTCTTAGATGTCAATTTTTATGAATTAATACTAACACATTGTGATCCAATTTAAATGCTGTAAAGCATTAATTGTGATATCACAGATGTTTATATCATTATTTAAAGCTCCAATAGCATTTTTTTAAGTTATATTTTTAAAATGTATTAAAATAAAGCCCAAAAATAGATTGAACCTATAAACAGTCCTACCTTGTTAAAGAATAATCCTATTAATCCTATAATTCACTATTGCCAGTTGAGAAATTGGCAAAAATATCATTTTCATTTTCAACTTCAAATTCAAACGTTTGAAGATGGCCGTCCATGGAGAGGAATGGGAAAACAAGGGAGGTAATTGAGTAACTATTTCCTCAATCACCCTGTGTCACCCTTTCTAATGCCCAAACAATTTTGCCCATGACCGTATAATAGTGAGTTGACAACCTATTGAGCAAAAGACATAGAAATAATTATGTTTTGACTTTCTTAGAAAATATGAAATTGGAACTTTAACGCTTTTGAATGTCCATCCCACCCCACCCACCATCTGATGATAAAAGATAAAACACACGACCCTTACACTTTCCTTATAAAGTGTTGTTTTACAGAGAGAAATGACAAACTAGGTCATTTCGGGACTAACATATGGTTTAATTTTATTTCAATAATTGGCTTGAGCGTAGGGGTTTTTATCACCGGGTGATTCGAAACCTCCGACAATGACAGGCCGTATGATACAGCGCGCACACGCTAATCATTCGACTATCCGCCCCCTGTTGTTATACAACATTCTTGTCTATTGCAAATGAACTTCTCCGAATACTAGATGATAAGATAATAGATGAGCTCAGTAGTCGTGATCAACAAGAAGCAAATTGTTGGAACTCCAAGACAAACCAATCCGGTGATTTTACTTGTTATAACAGTTCCCCGCCGTTATATTTCATTTCCGCGCATTGTACGCCATTCGGAACTGAGTAGATTTCGCATGTGATCAGATATTATGTAATTATTATTGTATTACGGACCGTTTAATTGTGTGTCACACATGCGCGCCATTCAAAATTATAGATAAGATAAGATAAGATAAGATTTTATTGTATCTAAACACCCCATAAGAGGCAGCATACAAATATCCACAAAACATTTTAAGAAGAAAAAAGCATGAACATCATTTATGACAAAGGCTCATAATTAAAATTAAAATTAAAAACAAAAAACAACATAGCATGTAAATATTACATATTATATAAGGATAAATCTGAAATAAACTTTTCGTCGCGTTAGTCAGACCCAGGACCCCGCTGCGATTAAGCTGGGCTTTGAGTGCGACGATTTGTCAGCTAGACTTAAGCTGGTCGTTCTTGCTATAATAGCTCAACAATGGATAATTAAAAACGAGTAAGTTGAAAAATTAATTCAAATTATTTTATTCTAAGCGAAGTCATGGGTGTTGAAATATGTAAGAACATTCTTGTAGAGAGAGAGAGAGAGAGAGAGAGAGAGAGAGAGAGTTTAACGTCCACTTATAATGTCTGTCATTGAGTCACGTGAAGGGGTTTCGATTCCCCACTTGTACGTGACAAGGAGTAGGGTCGCATGTCCAGCTTCGTGGGTTTTCTCCCGATCCTCTGGTTTCCCGCCACTGCTAAAGACCCCTACGCGCAATCAAACTATTGAAATTAGATTGAATCAGGTGTTAGTCCCTACACGACCTAGTTTGTGCCGGGTAGACTTGACCACCCCTCTCTCTCTTCTCTTCTCTCCCTCTCTCTCTCTCTCTCTTCTCTCAAACGTTATCATTTATACATCCGTTGACAGACGCTAATCTATTACTCGATCAATTGGTTGTTACCTCCTCTTTGTCTTGCGCTAGTCTGGTTGTTAGTAGCTAAAGTATTGCCACCTTGTGCCGGACTACCGAGTACTTAATATCAAATGCGACATCATTATCAGATAAATTCAAAAATATAATAAATATGGCAGACTTATTAATATTTAATAACTCAGTTGCTATAATATTCGACTATTTTATGAGCACTTCATACTATTTATTTAATAACCTTATTTATTGTTTTGAAAAAAAAAAAACCCTCTTTGAACAATTTAGGTGACCGATTTATTATACAATCCGGAAGTTACGTGGACTTCGGTCAATTGCTTTAATAGTCTGCACACAGAGAGCTATCTACTTCAAGAATTGATCTTTGTCCAAATGGCCGCCATATACTATTTTGCAATGCGGTCCTAACTTGGATTCAATCTGAATTAAACTTGGTCCATCAGGTTTCTCCGCTACCAACAAAAGATGGCGGGTTGAAAAGGGGCCAATCAAAAGATTCCAACGGGAAGTTTAGGAGGCGCTGGATTGTGTTGACAACATGTAATGATGTGCTGTATATAGCCTAACGTCGGCTAACGAAGAGTTGTTATATAACCGCGTCTGAGTGATGTGAGGATTAGCCAATGAAACGGTCTGTTACGACGAGTTTTTAGGGTGAGGTACACGGAACTGTGGGTAACCCAGTAGAAACGTCAACGCTGATTGGTCACATGATAAAACATGGCCGCGACCATGACTTCAAACAGTCACCTGACTTCTCGATAACATTTTAATGTTTGATTCGACCGAACGACACTGGGTCCATCCACCAGGCAAGTTTCGGCGCCAATTGTTTCGACCGAATCATTTGACTTGTGTGTCCAACTTTCCATCGCTTTAAAGAGACAATAACACTCCTGCTGGCTTGGCAGTTCAAGAAAATAAATAATAGCCTTATTCTAAGTACTAGATGTTTAATTGTCCTACCTGCTGTGTAAATTATCCATTACATCCTATTTTACTTGTCCAGAGGGTTCGAAAATATTTTTAAATCCAAGTTACATTTGAAAAGGTTTACGTTAGGCTTATCAAACCATTTAGTTGAATTTTTCAAATTTTATAAATAAGGTGTGTTAAGATGAAATTTGTGTCATTAATTAATTGGAATATTGTAAAATAATACAATTTGTTGACCAGAATAAAGATTGGGACATATTATTCAGTTACAACAAGAGTGGTATTGATCCTTTAAGCAAACGATTATCCACTGACCTCAAAATGAATAAAGCAGTCATTTGGATAATTTATTCATGGTCATGTTTTAAATTTACCTGTGATTATTGAACATCCTGACCCTTGAAATTAAACCTTGCCACTGACCCAAATACACATTACGCAAGGGGCTTAACTTTATTTCAGTGAACAGGTGCTATCTGGGTCAAATGAAATAGGGTTTAGCGGCCTAATTTTCTGCACCAATCGCGATGATGGGGTTGGGTATACGAATGGTTAGCGTGTGGACGTTTGATCATTAGAACTGACATTGTGACATAGAATCGGGTTGCCTGTCTTGCCATCAGCGTGGGTTTTCTTCGGGTCACCTGACTTGTAAAGAACCCCACACGCTAGCGAATTATTGAAATAAAATTGAACTATAAGTTAATTCCAAAATGCCCTAGTTTGTGTCGAATAGACGATGTCCCCTCTCTCTCTCTCTCTCTCTCTCTCTCTCTCTCTCTCTCTCGGCGCCACTGGTTTCTTTATGTGCGATCCAACGTGTACACTGCACCGAGCTGCTAGACGCGCCGTTCCATGCCAGTCCCACAGACCTACACCAATATCAATAGGAGACGATGCTGTCCGTCATACATCACAGAAAGGGGGGTGGGGGCACTGCTAGACGCACCGTTCCCTGCCATTTCCACAGACCTACACTAGTATCAAGAGGAGACGAAGCTGTCCGTCCTACACTACAGAAAGAAGGTGGGGGCACCCCTGAATATCCAGAGTAACTTTCTCGGCCAGAATGGAATCTGGGGTCCCAAGGTTAGCGAGCAAGCGCCTTACTGAGTTACAATTTTAAAAATATCCGAGTTCAATATAGTATAAAATTGATACAGTTTTTATATTCAAGGCTACCTACTGATAGATAACACATAGATAATAGTATATCTTACAGCAATACACCTATAACTGATTATAAATACCGGTCAGACATATATATTAACCTAATTTTATATACACCGGTAATTTTACTTGTAATATAAACTTGGGGGCGGGGGTATTCTCTCGTGGGTCTCGGGGTTGATATAAATGTAGCACGAAGGTTATGAATTATTTATCCTTTTATAAAACACCGTAGTTGTAAATGGAATGAAATGGGGTTTAACGTCCTACTCTTTTACACCTAACCTCGGCTAATGGGAGACGGGCAGCGGCACTACGACCTGAATTCCAACTACCAAGGGATCTTTTACGGGACCTGGGTTTTTCGTCCCATCCGAAAGACTAGGCAGCTGTCCTTGCCAGGCCCTCCTTCTGCATCACTGACGAAGGGGAAATCACACGGGAAAATCGAGATGAACTTTCTCGCCAATGCAGGATCGAACACCGTGGTTGTAGATAGGGTAGTTCGTATAGAGACCTAAAGAGGACCAGTTGATATAGTTACCCTCAACCCTCACCCCATCTACATATGAATATGTACATTTTTATCAGAATAATAAAAATAGCGGTGGTATCATGTAGACTAAATTTTAAGTAGCATGCATAAATTAAAAAATATAAAACGGTCTTACCTTTACACGATCAAAGGGTTGTTAGTCACATTTTGAAAGCTAATATCCCACTACACGTTTGGCAAAAACACCGCGTATAAGTACAAGACCCACTGAGTGTACGTACAAGACCCGCCGACCTGAGAGTAAGAAAGACACTAACTTGACTATAGTATTAACCCGCTACGTTAACCTAGATTGTCTATCCAGTCAGCTGCCGAACAGCTGATCACAGTCATGGTCGACACTCATTCTGCACGATGTAACGGTAGACCCGCTTATCTCACTCAAAGTTAAAGTGGTACACATACCACTTGAAAATTCGCCTGGACATACGGGTATTTATTAGTGCGAGGAAACTGGAGGACCGGGACAAAATCAAAGAGGCTGGATAGGCGACCCTATTCCTCAATGACAGACCTTATGATATAAAGCGCATGCGTTGGATTTTATACCTTTCGTTTATACCAAAGAAACACAATACATCCGCCATTTTGGGACTAACAAACTCTTAATCACGCCAGATCCACAACCCACGGGTGATATCGACGACACTTTAGTCCGGTATTTGGCTACACAGCTACAGCGAATTGTGTACACAATTTGAGACAAGTCGATGAATCCATCGCTAATTTACGAGTGGTACAGATTGTGTCCTGAACACCGGAACATACGCCTTCGGTTTTATAAAACAAGTATGACGTCATCGCAGCCATTTTGAAATTGTGCCGTCATGCCGATCTTATTCGAAGAGCGTTTCCCCAAAGTACCAGAAGGAGGGTGAGGGGGGGGGAGATGTCTGAGGGGGTTGGGAGTGGGTTAACGTCCAATCGACACAAACTTTGTTAATTTTATCCAATAATTCACTTGGGCAGCTTAAAACCTGGAGAACATTCACAAGTTTGAAATAGATGACCCCACTCCCTACCACATAAATCCAAACCACGGCATTTGATTCAATGGCAATGACAGACCTTAAGATTTAATGCGCACGCCCACTGTTTGTTGACGGGCCATCAGCCTCACCCCCTTTAGACCTTCGTGTATTAGCACAGTGATATGTATTACCGCCCCATCTACAACTTTTATAAATTGGTGGGTATAATCTGCATAATGCACGACACCTGACAAATATATAACACCCTTTTAAGGACACACAAATTTGAATTTCTGTTTTTAGAGAGCATAAATAAAAATTATATTTTGAATTTCTTAAGGGAAATTAATTCAAAAACAAAAAGTGCTTAGTTGCAATTCTAAATCAAAAGCTTTTATTTCCAAATCATTCCATTTTGAAATGTTAACAAGATTTACGGGGGTTATTTGCTGATCAAGGGACGGTGTATAGTCGTTCGGATGGGACGAAAACCCGAGATACCGTGTACACATTGACGTGCAGGTGTTCGAAATAAGAGTAGGACATGCCATCGTTGTCCGGGCACATTTCCTATACAACACACTGTATGGCGTATGCCCGTCTTCATTAGCCCAATATGAGCAGAACAGAAGGACGTTAAAACCCATTTCATTTCTAAAGTAAAGACACCTTATACTCACGGCCACTTGTGCTGTGTTTGGAGAAAAGCTTAGACTTATTACTAGCTCGGTTTTGTCATCTAACTCGTGCTGTTTAAACTGAACGACCATTCGAGTATGGTTATAGATTCGACGAACCAATATTATGTTCACTAGTTCAAGGCTGAAACCTTGGAACCATTGAGGGTCATTTAGACACTACCATATGTCCTCGTTAATACCCATACTTATAAAAACAATTGTTTGCTTTTGTCATAGAAATAGCAACGATGTTATTGTCCTGGCTTCAACTAATTCCAACGTTACTCATAGTGCGCGTGTGTGACCGCTACTCTATATTATTTACCGTTTATCAAGGTCACGCTGGAATGACCTTCATGGAATATCGTTGCATAAGGCAATATTAACAGGAACAATACAATAGTCGTCTGCTCTTCCGGCCATTTCCATTAAGTAATGAAATGAAATAATGAAATGAAATGGGGTTTGACGTCCTACTGTTCTGCTTCTTAACTGGGGTAATGAAGACAGGCCTAATCTTATATCGAATTCCAACTGCCAATGGAAATTTTGCCCGGACAGCGGCGCTACGGTCTACTCTTATATCGAATTCCAACTGTCAATGCGTCATTTACGTGCACGCCAATGTGTACTAGGGACCCTGGTGTTTCGTCCAATCCTAACGACTAGACATATATCCTTGTCTGGCTATTTTCATTAAGACATAAAAAGTCACAAAACAGCTGGTTTATATTGTTTGGCAATTGAAAAGGGAATATACAGCTGAACACAGCCAGGTGCGGATCCAGGATTTTTTGCAGTGGGGGGGGGGTTCTAGGTTTGATAATTGCTTAACTAATTGCGCTCAATCGATAATTTGGTAAATTAGATTCAATTTGGTTCATTCTGACGTATTTCCGGAAGGTAAATTCCAAAATTACAGGTCTAAAAATCGCCAATAAAATCGCATAAAAAAATGTTCAAACATGAGCAGGGGGGGGGGGGGGCGGGGCACAGCGTTTTGGACTGTGGAATACGATTGCTATTTATTAATTGTGTCTGTCATGGAGTCAAGCGACGTGGTTTCGATCATCCGCTTATACGTGACAAAAACTAAGGTATTCTTTCTCTGGGCCCTCCGGTTTCCTACCATTGCTAAAGACCTGCGAAATATTGAAATAAATATGACCCATATGTCAGTCACGAAATGGCCTAGTTTGTGTCTAGTGGACCCCCCCCCCCCTCTCTCTCTCTCTCTTTCTCTTTCTCTAAGGTAAGGTAGTTTCCCAAAATACATACCATGACGTATCTATACCTAACCTAATTAATATATGCTAATGCATAATCAAAGAAGGTAGGCAGGCTGACATGACAGACAGACAGAAGAAACCAAGGCGGGGAACAAAATATGATAGAAATTTTTGGTTAATGGTGACAAAGCACAATTTTCACTGGTCTGCCTACCGACCAGGAATTCCGCTCCCGACGTCGGCTGATAAGGGTCATCGAGTTTCTTCAAGCTTGTCTCTCACTTAACAGGGGTGACAAGGCCTATGGATTGCGTGTATAAGACATCCAAATTCATTCCTTCAATAAAGTGGAGCCGTGGTGACTCAGTGAGTAAAGTGTTGGCTCACTAAACAGGTCTCGGGTTCGCTTCCGGTGATACCCAAGAAAAAGAAGAGAGTGCGACGATAAACCGAGGTCCCGCGTACACATTATCGTGCACGTAACAGAAACCCTAGCCGTTGAGCTCGGTATTACCGTCCAAGAAAATCTCGCTCCTAGAACACTGTACGGCGTATGCCCGTCTTCATTTGTCCAGTCGGGACAGAACAGTAGGACGTTGGACTCAATTCCAATTCCTTTTATTTCAATAACGCGGATATAGCTAACTCTTCTATTATGTTAGGGGTCAGGGGTCATATTCTCGGATAGCAATAGAGAATTTTATCAAAGTTACGCATGGCGGATCTAGGAAATTTTAAAAGGAGTGGGGAGTGCCGCAAAATGAGGGCACTGACCGCGGAGATGGGACACGCCGGGAGGGGGAGGGGGTCCCACAAGAAAATTATCTATCATTTCCTTGCATCTGTAGCCATTCCAAGAGCTATTTGACTGATATTATTTTCTTCTAAGTAAACGTTCGGAACGGGTATATTTGGGTCTGAGAAAGGGCACTTTTAGCATTAAAAAAGGGTACTGTCGAAAATTAGGGGGAGCCCCCCCCCCCCCCGGATCCGCCTCTGTGTCTGAGTATAGTGAGTAACGAGTTACATGATTTGATTTCCTAACCTTGTTCTAGATTTTGATTTTTTTATTTCTCCTAAATTTCACTTACTCAAATAACGCAATCATCCTGTCAAAGAAAACCTAGAAACTAAGGGAGAGTATTTCAATAATTAGCTTGCACATATGGACCTTCTGTAGTGGAAGGCAACCAGAGGACCCGGAAAAACACTGGTTAGGCCAACTTACTCCTTGTTACGGACAAGTTTGGGTTGGGAATCGAAACCATGCCACTTGACTCAATTCAGTGGCAGACCTCGTGATCTATAGCGCATGCGTTAGAACCTCTGCGACGACATGTATTAACAAAGCCAACACTTTAATTTTTTATGAATTAAGTCACTAAATTAAAAGTAAATTTATGTGCGAACTTCGATCCTAAACGTGTTGTTATGTACGAATTCGAATTTTTAAAGGGATATGAATTAAGAGCATAAATTTAACGTTATGTACGCACTAAGATCATAAATGTAGCGTAATGTACGAACTGAGATCATAAATGTAGCGTAATGTACGAACTGAGATCATAAATTTAGCGTAATGTACTAACTGAGATCATAAATTTAGCGTAATGTACGAACTGAGATCATAAATATAACATTATGTGTGATTTAAGATCATAAATGTTGCGTAATGTACGAACTGAGATTATAAATATAACATTATGTGTGATTTAAGATCATAAATGTTGCGTAATTCTCTATTGGCAGTTGAGAAATTGGCAAACATATCATTTTCAACTTCAAATTCAAACGTTTGAAGATAGCTATTCCAAGTGTGAGTGTGTGTGTGTGTGGGGGGTATAACAACAAGGGTGGTAATTTCCGGTGTCAATGATTTTTATGTGTGGGAAATAATGCCTATGATCGAGTTGACAACCTATTGAGCAAAAGACATAGAAATAATTATGTTTTGACTTTCTTAGAAAATATGAAATTCTCGCTTTAAGCAACTTGGCCCTTCATAAGATGTTTATATAACCTACCTATCTGGAAATAGATCACAACTGAAAGACATGTATAAACAAGTTCTTAAGACAAGATTACTGGGAACAATATAAAAGATCCACATCAAATAATTAGATAGGTTATCATTCAAAACAGTTACAGACAGTGGCGGATGCAAAGTAGGGGGCTCTAGGACCACACCCACACCCTTCCTATACAGTTATCAAACTGATCCCGCAGTGAATATTCGCTTGGCCGCTACAATCACTGATAAGCATGACATTGACGAGGCTTAATGAGTACGGCATATTAACTTTTTTACTCCGACAAATTAAATTCTCAAACATTTTTTTGAGGTAAAAGAAAAATAAATAAAGACGTTTGAAGTATTTGTAGTTAAAAAATATTTCCTATTTAGTGTAAATGGGTATTAAAATGAGTAAAATGCATCATTTTGCCCGAAGCAGTTAGGTGTTAAGTAAACATTGCACGAGCCGTTGAGCCAATGACTACGAGGCGTGCAAGTCAACGCACGTGTTTTAGACAGCCATCCGTTACAGGGATATTTCGTTAGTAATTCTCTGTGAAACAGGTTGTACAGTTACGTCATTCGATGAAGACAGAAATCTGATTAAAATACAGATCTATGTTTCGTTTCGTTTTTTTGTTTTGTTTTTTTTTTATATTACTTTCGATGGCCTACACTACGGTAAGCATTTTTTTCCGTCCACCGGAGCCAGGTCTTATGACGTCATATAAGGATTGTGGGTTAGGATAAGGGTTAGGATAAGGGCTGTGGCCTGCAGATTTCGTCACAGTCTCGAGATGTAGACAGGGCTAGCCCTAACCCTAACCCTGGGCCAAACCTAACCCTTATCCTAACCCACAATCCACATATGACGTCATAAGACCAGGCTCTGGTGGACGGTAAAAAACGTTTACCCTACACTACATGGAGATCTAACTTTCGATGACCTACGCTACACGAAGATCTAACTTTCGATGATCTACACTACATGAAGATCTGACAGGTGGAGCTCGAAGATCGGGATTACCCACAGTTCCGTGCATGGCACGCCAAGAAATCACCGTAACAGACGGTTTCATTGGCTAATCCCTCACTTCAACCAAAACGCCGGTAATATAACAACTCTACCAGATCCTGGTGTAGTTTAAAACAAAATTTTGAGCAATAAAATACGAGGATCTGTATAAAACGAAATTTTGAGCAATAAAATACGACAATAACCGACGGTGGCGGATAAAGGTAGAGGGCCCAGAACCACGCCCTTACATAGCTATATACAAAATTTACTTATTATTCTGTTTCTTTAAAACGTATATCTATTAGCTTGTTGTTGGTAACAGTATACAGGGGATGTAACTGATCATGAAATGAATGTTACATACGGGTCCAGATAGGCCACACACATCGCCACTGACACCCCCCCCTCCATTTTTCACAATGTTCTCGGAGGACCCCTACTAACCAAATATCCTGTGTTCGCCACGGGTTATAGTCTATGTTATCATATGAATGATTCAGCGTTCCAGTAATAAATCGGATTCATACTCCATTACCTGCTATATTAGTCGATCATACATCAAGGTTAGATCGATCTAGAAGAAAAAGTTGCGAAACTGGATAAGAAAAACGCCTCGTCATCTACCAAATTTCAATAGAGACGCGATTTATCAATGACTGATCATCGGGAATTTAATCAACCGGTGGACCCTAAGTTGGAGACAAGGTCAAATTTGGTGTGAGGTCTGAGTGATTCCAAGTGAATTCGATAAACAGGTGCGGATCCAGGATTTTTTTGCAGGGGGGGGGGGGGGTCTAGGTTTGATAATTGCTTAACCGATAATTTGGTAAATTAGATTCAATTTGGTTAATTCTGACGTATTTCCGGAAGGTAAATTCCAAAATAACAGGTCTAAATCGCCAATAAAATCGCATAAAAAAATTTTCAAGCCTGAGCAGGAGGGGAGGGGGGGGTCCGGAGCTGCTGGATTGAAATTTTGAAAATCAGCTTATTCTGCAGTTTTTGTTAACCTACAAATTCCTAATCCTAGTTCAGCTGTCTAGTCATTCGGATTGGACGAAAACCGAGGTCCCGTATATGCATTGGCGGCCTCGTAAAATATCCCTTGGCAGTTGGAATTCGATATACGAGTAACCCATAGTGCGTCTGGCCAGGTAAATTTTCCTTCAACGCACAATGCATCCCAGTCAGAGCAGAATAGTAGGACATTAAACCCCATTTCATTTCCCTAATCGGGGGGTTGGGATGGCCTAGTGGTCTAGAGTGCCGCGCTTTGACTTCTAGCTGGCCGGTCACCTCTGACTTACGGCTGTAGTTTCACCCGATCCGCCTATTTTTAGCCTGCTAGTAGTAGAAAGTTATTAGTCATTTTTAGATGCTAGTTACAGTAACAAGGGCTGCCCCTGCGCCTCTGGGGTCTGTTGTTAGCTGCTACAGTAACAGCTAACAAAGGCCACCTTTGTTATCTACTAATACCAGCTAACAAGGGCCGTATTTATTTTCCCAATTTCCGATTAATCGAAATAAAATATCAGAATTGTGAAAATAATACATCTCTGACCTGCGGGGCGTTTACTCAAAATTTTTAAAATATGCATTACCACTGGGGGAATGTTCTTGCAATTGTGATGGAGGAAAACACATTACAAGACATAGTAAATTATGTCGATAAACATTTGACAAAAACACAATAATTCATGCACTGTTTGGGGTAGGCCTACCATTAAAAGTAAAATCGGAATCGAAAAAATAGTGGCAAAGTAAATCCTTAGTAACCCACAATTCGTCCCTTCAACGTGTTTTTAATAAATTATTAATTTACAGTGTGTTATGGGGGATTTATTCCCCGAACAGTTTGCGCCCCAGCCTGCTTTTGTTACGAATTCTATCCGTCCTCGAGGGATATTTTACGTGCAGACAAATGTGTACACATGCTACGGCCTACTCTTATTTTGAATTCCAACTATCCAACTGGTTGTTTAGGGTCCATATGTACACGGGGTCTCGCTGTTTCGGTCCTTCCGAATGACTAAATGATCTTCTTACAAGACTCTCGGGCCTAAAAGAACAACGAACCAAACCAATCGTGTAAATTTTATTTAATATTTAGTGTTGGTCATGTAGGCTGCAAATCGGTTTTCCGAATCGGTACCTATATTTTACCAAAGTAACTCGCCAGGCGCTGTGTGATTTTCAGTAATAACTGTAACAACATTCCCTTGGTGGTCAAGAATATTTTATAAAGACTGAATTCAATTTTGGAATGATTTTTAACCGGACGTTATCAATCCACTTTAACATTTTTTTGTAAGCGCTTTACAGGTCAAAGTTGTTCATTATACTCACAATTTGTTCGGGATTCTTGTTCCTGGCATTGAAATAAAGGAATTAGAATAGCGATTTTACCCAGAACTACTGATCTTTTATTTCGATTAATCGGAAATTGAGAAAATAAATACAGCCCTTGTTAGCTGGTATTAGTTATAAATAACAAAAGTGACCTTTGTTAGCTGTTACTGTAGCAGCTAACAACAGACCCCAGAGGCGCAGGGGCAGCCCTTGTTACTGTTACTAGCATCTAAAAATGACTAATAACTTTCTACTACTAGCAGGCTAAAAATAGGCGGATCGGGTGGTAGTTTCGAGCCCTGGTGTGAGCGTATGTGGCATGGAGATAGGGGCGCCTTCTAAAACTCTCGGGTTTCCTCCGGGCACTCCGGTTTCTTCCCACTGCTAATGACCCCTGCGCGCAAGAGAATTATTGAAATAAAATTAAACCATATATTAGTCCCGAAATGACCTAGTTTGTGTTAAGTGGACGTTAAACCCCCCTCTCTCTCTCTCTCTCTCATTTCCCTAATCCTAATGGTGACGAATTCTGGTATCTAGACGAGCAGTCAACCTTTCAACCTTTTCACCTTTGGTTCGTAACAACCAAGGCTACACACCGGCTCGTGTTATACAATACAACGTGTAGGGGTGGGTGCGATACCTTTAGATCGCTGGCCGTATTTTAACACTGAACAGGGGTGTTTTAAGGTTTATCATGGCGGAGGCTATACTAGAGGGCCCTCCTTCGCGAATGATTCTTACATACCCTCCAGTTCCCCGCCCCCCTCCTAGGCCGGTTTAATCCGAGAGCCTAATTCGATACTCGTCTGAAGCCTGAGAATGATGATTTCTTGATTGATGATTTTCATGCGAATGCAATAACTGCATTCTCATTCAGTAGTGGATTCGACAGTAAGAGTGTATAGAAAACGATCGACTCGGACGCAGGGGCCCCTTCCCGTTGCTAGAGGGCCCTTTTGTCAAACATGGGGGCCTTTTCTCTGCCTTTAGGGCCCCCTAACTAGAGTACATTTTAGCATTTTTCTCCAGTTTTATCTTTTAAATTTCTTTGACTTTTTTTGCGAGGAGGCTGGCGCCTCCAGCGCCTCAACTATAAAACGCCTTTGAGGCTGGACATTTTCCAGGGCACGAGATCTGGGGTCTTAATATCTCTATATCTATATTTTTATGTTTACCGAGGAGAGTGGGATGGACATTGGCCAAAAGGTTAGCACGTGCGCGCTGTATCATAAAGCCGGTCATTGAGTCAACTAGTGTGGTTTTGAATATTCGGTTGTACGTGACAAGAAGTAGGGTCGCCTGTCCAACCTCCGGGGCCCTTTGGTTTCCTCCCACTGCCCAAGACCCCTACGCAGAGCCCCCCCCCCCCCAATTTTCGACAGTGCCTTTTCTCAGACCCAAATATGTCTGTTCAGAAGTTTACTTAGACGCAAACAGCGCTCACGCTGTCGATCGCCAAATTCGCCAATTGCGATTAAAATATAATTTTGTGGAAAGAATATTCAATTTGGCGAAATTGTTGGCGATATTTTTTTCCCGTATGGCGATTCTTTTTTTACCTGGAAATAAAAAAATTATTTGCACCAAGCTTTGACAAAGGTGATTTTAGATATACACTATCGAGTATATTTATAGACAAGAAAAGCTGGCGAGCCTGTATACTTGGTAGCAAATTTCATTCCATCTGGAGTCCGGTCCGAGAAAGCAATTTGTTTTCTGTCTATAACTCCAAGAACCTAACAGAAGAAACATTTCCAGTTACATGTGACGCCCAAACGCACCAATAGCTACCGCATGGAATGCAGGTGATGCTTGGGATCATCATGGGGAATGGGGGTCCAACCCAAGATTTGCACGACTCTGACTTTGAATGTTACAGTCATTGTGGCATTGAATTCCAGGGTGGAAACATCAGTTTAAACATCACTGGCCTTGATTAATTTTTAACACGACTATGTGTGAAACGTGCCTAATATTTGGCATGGCATGTAACCAATTAATCAGTAATTATCAGGCTAATTATTTCTATTTTACACCGTTCTTTATCATTATGGAAAATTGGTTGTGGGCATCAATATGGACCAGAAAGGGCGTCACAATAAATGTAGATATCAGACCATTAGTAGTGTATAAAATAGGCGTATCCAAATGTAGTTGTATCGTTCAATGGTTACAAAAGTCAGACCTTTACAAAAAGGTATGCAAAAGACTCTAAATCTCAAACGGTAGTCATTACAGTGTCAACAACCTTCGTCCACATTTATTCAGCAAAGAACGGTCGTCAAAGCTTGGTCGGAACTTTACTTATCTAATTTTGATATTTTAATTTAGAATCAACAATCACTTGAAGATGCACGTTTGTTTAGCCAGAGTTGTGTTCGTCTTCATATGGCAAGGAATGTTATCATCGGGTAAAGTATTTCAGGAGTGGGATTATTCACCACTGGATAGCAGCTATAAGGAAATCATAACATCGCCATTAGTGACCAGTACGGAAAGCATTTCAAAAAATTTGGTAGCTCGACATTCGGTGTTTTCAACTTCGGAAATCCAGACCACAGAATTCACGCCATCACAAGTAATTGGTTCGGAATTCCAGAAATCCTCGGTGACCACTTTAGATTTGGCAACGGCTTATTCGACAATGAGTAATGCAGAGCTGTCCTCGGCGACTACTTCAAGTTATGGGTATTTGGCTACACATTCCTCGGCAATAATAAGTAATGCTGATGAAACACGGAGTTTTATTTCGCAACCTAGCGAACTGACTTTAACCATTGTACAGCAGAGGGTAACTACACCAAATACCAACTATAAGGAAATCACTACATTGCCAACGGTGACCAGAACGGATGGTATGAACAAGAATTTGTCGCAGTGCTTCCTTGCCCGAGCTTCTAATGGTCAGACTAAAGACGTTAACACCATGGCTGACCTAAATGACAAGTCCACTTCTTTGAGCAATCCATCATTAAGCAAGACACAGCCAAGATTTGACTGTGACTCCAGGTTCGTACGGTTGTCGAATAAAAATCTGTGCAAAAAGGAGTTGAGAGATGAGTTCTTCTGCTTGGGTGACGTCATTTCCTGTAGGGACAGATGTGGAATGGAAGCCATCACGAGATGCTCGTGTGAGGTACACTGTGAGCTATATGGGACTTGCTGTGCCGATTTTCGTAGCGAGTGTCCTAATTTGTGGTTTGACGCTAAAGAAAGACTATCGGACATTTTGGGAGTGACGGTTGATTGTATCGATAATTCACCCGGTTATATCTTAATTTCTAGCTGTTCCCAGAAGAACTCCAGTGCACATATTGTGTCCAAATGTCTGTCTGATAATATTGAACCAGTGTCAATAAGTAATTACCACTTCAAAAATATCCAATGCCTTCTGTGCAATGGCTTTGTATTAGCCGATGCCCAATCATGGAATCTTAACCTTCGCATTGAATTTGGAAGAGATATCGATCCTTCGTTCTTCGAAAAAACAGATATAAGTCTAATATCGACTCATGGAATTTTCCAATGGATTCCCCCTCCCCTTCCAAGTCTTTATTTTTGCCCTAAACAGATAATTAGCGATTGTCCAGACGGAAATGACATGCAGGTTAAACATAAGTGCCTAGCTAACAGATCACCAGTTTCAGTCATTGCAGATGGGAAGAAAACTCTGTACCAGAATAGATATTGTGCAGCATGTCACGTGAATTCATCACTATATGTTTGTAACAGTGCCGCGACATCCGACTTCGCACATGTTACACAAGGACCAGCGCGATACTCCACCATCATCAACTGGAAATTAAACAGTGATAAAACAAAGGCTATTCTTTATGCAGCGCGTCCATTTCTGTGGAGAATGATGACCTGCAATATCAGTGAAAATAATATAAAGATGCCGGACTGTAAAATAGTCACATGTTACAACTCCCGTCAAGTTGTTGATCATATCTGCGCTTTATCGGCATGCGCACGGGCTTTCATCACCTGGAATGGACACCATCAAGTTGATGCCACGTGCACAGACCAATCTTGCGTTAATAACGTGATGGATCGGATGCTGTCCAGGATTCTTCAAAATATTCAAGTCGAGTTTCCAAGTATGACATTTGGAGCAACTTCGAGAGACACGGAGAAGTATGAACTATATATCAAAATGCTGTTTAGCAATTGGGACAGAGCATCCTCGGATTCAGAAACTGTCCAACGTCTTTTTGAGTTGTATCAGCAGGCATTGCAAATCGACCTCAGAGGTCAGATTTTCTCCGGTAGCACGATTTCTGTCAAAATAGGATTCACCAGTAATACGAATTGCTTGGTGAAATATCAATCACGAAATATTACGATCATCGGTCCGACTCCGTCTAGTAGTGGCAGATCAAGTTTAAGTTTTATGGCTGTATCATTATACCTTTTCTTAAATGCATACTGGTAGTGAGTAACGCATCAGAAGCATTTGAGCTGGTAGTGCTGGCGGTGGGGGGCAAGGCGAGCATGTTGACTTTGTATTGCATCCAATGGGGTAACCCGTTTTTTTCCCCATTGGGTGCCCTTTGTTAAAAGGGTGGCAGTTGCTTCTCTCCCCCCCCCCCCCTCAACCCGCTAGCTGCGGGCCTGGGGTAATCGTTTTTTCCCCATTGGGTGCCCTTTGTTAAATGGGTGGCAGTTGCTTCTCTTGTCCCCACCCCCGCTAGCTTTCGGCCTGGAGTCCAGTTAAAAATCAATTCGTTCTTTTGTCTTTCCATTTCCATCCATGTTTTGTTTTTGTCGACAGAGGTGTGTGTATTGTGTATAGTGTAAATAATGTCCGGGACGATCGTGGCCATTTTCAAATGATTGGGGATAGATTCCAACCTCATTAAAATTAGATTCCAATTTTGTGTCGTTAATTTGTCATTGAAATCTTAAAATTCATCTCTGCTTATATCTAAAAAATGGGTCTTACTGTTCTAATTATCTGCCAATGAATGCACAATGAAGTCTGCCATGATGTGGAACTTTTGGCCAGGGCAGCCTTGTCAAATTCCAAATGTCAAGCGGTCTTTTACGTACACAGAACCTCAGACTTTCCTCCAATCTGAAGCTCTAGAGTCACTGTTCCTCGGAATTCGCTTCGCCCACACTTTATATAGTTTATTTACCGCTCTGTCCTGCAGGTGACACGAATCACTCCAAATCTATGGGAGTTAGGACCCCAAAAGAACACATATACTACCTAAATCCCTCGCTTACCAAATCCGACGTGTGACACCATCCCTGCTACATACTGCCTCTCATGGGGTGTTTAGATACAGTAAAATCTTATCTTATCTTATACATTGTCTTGATCAAAGATCGTCTACCAATAACATGTCTCCGCCAAATGTCTCCGGAGGGGGTAGGTAGAACAATGTTAGGATAGCCTAAAGAAAGGAAGGCAACGAATTTATGTGTATCTGAAGGAAGGCAGTGAATTTGTGTGTGTGTGGGTGGGGAGGGTGTCGCCTACAGGCGACAATTCTTTATGGATTTTCTTGAAACTTTGCACACTCATTCCTGATATCATAAGGATGACCTTTATTGTTTTGGTGCATGCCCAATCCCCAGAGGCAGCGGCACACCCAATTTTTGCGTTTGGTTGTTTGTCATATACGGCATGCATTGGTGCATTCTCAACTGTGTGTCCGTATGTCGGCAACATCCCGCAATGCTTAATCGATCGTCTTGAAAACTTTTCATACTTATTCCTTTATACCGTAAGGATGACCTCTGTTATTTTTGGCGCATTCCCGTGTGTCTTTTTGTCGCCTACAGACCGCAATTCTTTACAGATCATTTTGAAACATACGAATACTCCAGGGGAAAAATTGGTGATGTCACGTTTTCTGACTTTTAAGTAAATGGAAATTTCCAGTTTAAACACTCATTTCTTCTGTTTGTAAGATTTGTTTTTGGATATTGCGAGTTTTTATGAAGAATGATGCATTTAGTGAGAACATATAAGCTGGTGCACACTCCCATAGCATTCCCATGGTGTATTTTGTGCATTTGATTTGACTGAACATGTTTTGGACATCACCAGTTTTTACATTTTATGCCTTTCAAAATACCCT
Source organism: Patella caerulea (assembly GCA_036850965.1). Taxonomy (NCBI): domain Eukaryota; kingdom Metazoa; phylum Mollusca; class Gastropoda; family Patellidae; genus Patella; species Patella caerulea. The sequence continues at coordinate 72,001,994 of JAZGQO010000010.1, read as the reverse complement.
CTGTAGAGAGTGACTAACCAGCTATAGTTATCGTTACATTATAGTAACTAGAGAGTGACCTGTCCAGTTGTTCCATACAATATTTATGGAGAAGAAAGAATGGACCAAGGTGTAAAATCAGGAGAAGTAATCAAACAAAATCATAAATGTGGACATCACCAGTTTTTCCCCTGTGGTCTTCATACCTATTCCTTATACCCTAAGGATACTCCTATTGTTTTTGTAATATAAGGTCCATGATTAGACTTAGAGAGAAAGAGAGAGAGAAATGGGTTTTAACTCTCGATTCAAACTAGGCCATTTCGGGACTAACATATGGTTTAATTTTATTTTAATAATTTGCTTGCGCATAGGGATCTTCAGCAGTGGGAGGAAAACAGAGTAAACCCACGATGCTGGGCAGGCGACCTTGCTCCTTGCCACGTACAACCGGGGATTCGAAACCACGCCAGTTGACTCAATGGCAGGTCGTATGATAGAGCGCGCGCACGCTAACCATTCGGCCATCAAACCCCTCAGTCCATGATTAGATTGCTGTTTTCTCCGACAAAAAAAAGCGTACATTGAAACACTGAGAGCTCTAAACCTCTAAGACTTTCTTTATTCATTCAACAAGCCACTCCCCTCTAAACTTAAACAACAAGCCGCTCCCCTCTAGACTTACTCAACAAGTTACACACTTGTAGACTTACTCAACAACACACTGATCAGCAGTGAATATTTGCTAGGCCGCTAAGTAATTCTCTGTGAAACATATTGACTCAACAAGTCACATACCTCTAGACTTACAACTTGTCTATGAATTGGTTGACATGTTTCTCTGGTTGGATTAGGGTTAAGGTTAACTAGTCCGCGGGTTCATTAGTCCACCAATATCTATTATAGGGTTTGAGTTCATTAGTCCACCAATATGTATTATCAGGGTTAGGGTTAGGATTACGTTTTTTGATACCCATATTTATAGTACTTCTTATAGCGGAGGACTAGCTATCACACGTAATTGTTTCGAGTCTAGTTTAAAATATCTAACAAGTATTGAACAAGATGAGTAGGCCTACAGGATCGACGATGGAGCCACCCCACAAATAATTTCTATAAAAGTGAGCTGACAACCTATTGAACAAAATACATAGAAATAATTATGTTTTGACTTTCTTAGAAAATATGAAATTCTTGCTTTAAACTAGGTTTATGAAGAAGGACATACACCATACAGTGTGCTATAGAAGGAAATTTTGCCCGGACAGCAGTGCTACTGTCTACTCTTATATCGAATTCAAACAGGCAAGGGATATATTATGTGCACGCCAATGTGTACACAGGACATTTGTTTTATGTCTCGCCCTTTCCTGATGAATTTTCTTGGCCAACGCAAGATCAAACACGGGACCTCCACACTGATTCACTGTGGCTCCCTTTCAGTTAAAACCTTCATGCTGGTTCCACACAGAACATTTCTTAAATTTACCTAAATGATTAAGGACAAGTTGATCGGTAAATCTGGGATATTGAGGCCCCACAGCCCCCACAAGATAACACCCAACCCAATCATATGTTAAAGCTGAAAATGACAGTGTGGCATATGATTTGAGTTTGTGGAGAAATATGTATTAACCTTTTTGGAGTAAAAATTGAACTATTGGAAACAAAATTAACCATATTTAAATCATATTTTAGGATAAAAAAACTATTCACATGCCACACTACATATACTTATATATACACAAAACGAAAAATTACATAATTTGCCAAAAATTAAGTAAAACACTAGTCTGAAATGAAGAAATAAGAGAATAAATAAATAGACATTAGTTTCTATGGTAACTGTACAGATATTAAAATATACAAATATAAAGGTAGATAATAAGTATTTACACATCTTTATACAACCAAATAATATTACATATATTATTATATTTACAATATATCACATTTCAAAAATATATATACACTGTATTATTACTTCCAACCAAACCTGGAAATAAGGCAAAGGTCACTGACAATGTCAGGCACAGATTAAGTTTGTCAGGCACCAAACCTCTGATGCCTGTCATTTGTCCGGCACATATTTTCCTTTTTTAATAATATTATTAATACATGTCCAGTACTAGTTTGAAAATGTCAGGTACAATTTCATTATTGCCTGGCATTTTGTCAGGTACATCTAAAGCCGTTATTTCCAGGCCTGCATCCAACAAGGAGACTTGTTCACAAACAACAATATCCAGCCCAATATATATTTGTTATGTTTTTAAGATTTTGTGAATAAAGCCTCAGTTCAACTGGATTACCCCCCCTTTATCAGAAAACCTTATGTTGCATGTTTGCCACATGAAGACAGGTTTATATGTCATATGGTGTGCTATAGGGAAAATTTTGCACGAACAGTGGCACATCAACCTACTCTTAATATCGAATTGTAAATGTCAAGAGTTCTTTGACATAAATGCCCAGGAGCTTGGTTTTTGTATTATGGGAATGACTAAACGCTGTCCTTGCCAGGTCCTCATGCCTGCATCACTGACATGGGGGAAACCACGTTGGAATATCTCTATGAACTTTCTCGGCCAATGGAGGGATGGAACACACAACTTCCAGATTGAACCACAGACTTCCAGGTCAGTGAGCCACCACGGTACCTATGCATGTATGACAAGAAAGGAATATCAGTTTGATACAGAAAGGGAGATAATCCAATTGCTTTAGAACTGGGTGGTAAATAACAATACACATATTTAATCAAACAATACATATATATATATATACATATTATCTATATACAATGATGGAATGGATGGACATAATATAGAAACAGTTTATAAATAATATAAACCATGGTTTATCAATTAATAACTACAATATTTACAAAAATTATTAACTGGTTAATTTGACTGAAATTTTCAATATGTTACAGTTTCATTACCTCTTTTAAAACCATTATAGCGAGAAAGTCCAGCTTTTTGTTTAAATCATACATAATGCATCTTTAATGAACTGCTTACCAAGCGTTACAATCAGGGGCATGCAGAGAGGGGCGATGGCCCACAGGTATCCATAATAGGGGTCATAACATCAAAGAGTGAATTCAAAATTAAATAGTTTTGAACATTTGAAACTATCAGTGTTAACTTTGCTGTACAAGCTGCCCTCAATTTAACTTTTTCATCTGTTTTTAAGCTTGAATTCTGGGGGCATACAAGTTGACCAGACGTATCATCAACCCTCTGCACACTGATGCTTCCTTACAGGAGTTTTATAAAACCGAAAGTAGTATAACCCTCAAACCGAAAGAAGTAGTAGTACAACGTCAAAGGCCCATGTCACTCACTGGCTTGTGATGCTCATAGGTCCCTTATCTTCCCAAATTTCAGCCTCGAGACAGCCGTAATGTGGCCGTAACCCCTGGACAGACACACGGACAAAAAGATATATAAATACGTGTAAAGAGATTCTGTCAAGTAAATCCAGATCTGACTATGATTCATATATTTTATTACGCGGCAGTTTTAACTCTGTGTAGACTAGAAGTGGGCAGGTTCAGTTTTTCAAGTAGCAGTTAGCACAGTTTTGCATGTATGTTCAGCTTTCAGTCAGGTGCTAGCACCGTTGTGAGTGCAGGTTCAGTTATTCAAGGAGTTACATTTGTAGTGCCGTTCTGTGTGTAAGTTCTTCTTTTCAAGCAGGTGTTAGCATTCTTTTCTGTACATGTTCAGCTTTTCAAATAAGAATTACATGTGCCACAGGTTTTTTTTGTGTGTATTTTCGTTTTTTCAAGTAGGAGTTAGCACAGTTTCACGACATAAGCAACTTCAGATATCAAATTAGCCGACTACTGGCTCATTAGCTTTAAAGTTTGCATACAAAAGTCATCCTGGTACTGCCACCAAAGAAAATCTAGTTTAAACAAAATAAATGGTATCCATGTCCAAATCATTCAAAAACATCAGAACATTTACGAAAAAATGGCTATTTTCTTGGTGATTGGTTTGCGACAAATTGGACAGAGTTTCAGCGAAAGAGCACAGTGCGAGCAGACGGTATGACCGCAGATAAATGCCAGATCTCTTTTCCGCTCCATACAAACAGGACACGTCTGTTGGTCCTCCATATCTTGTAGACGTTTTTTCAGAAGTGCCGCTTCGGACATGAGATTTTCGGGAAGTGAATGATAGTTAGTACTTATTGTTGCTCCATCTGTAATAAATATATCATCAGACAATTAAATTCATTTAAAGGTGTATTCCTGCTTATTTATACAGTTATTGTTTTTTGTATTTCAGATGAGAGCAAAAAAAAAGCTCCCTTTAATCAACAAAGTGAACAAATTGCTCCCCTAAAAAATTTCTCCAAGTTTTGATAAGAATGATTTAGAAATTAAGTAGATTAATCTGATAGTATGAAGGACGATCAATAACTGTATGTAATGGGGCCATTCCTGGTTTCATAAATGATAATAAACCCCCAATGACTTTGTAGAGGAGAGCGATTTTCAATTCCAAGGGGAGGGAAAAGAAAACTCCCCTCTGTCGACATTCAGATTAAGATCAATGAGTCAAGGCTGATTTATAGGGTAGTTATTTCAAATAAAAGTATGGTAAATTTGGTATACAGTGGACTCTTGTCAATTCTATCATCTAATAGGATCCTTACAATATGCCGGAATGACAGCATGTAGGAATACTCAATTGCCTCAATACTGCAAGTATTATTAAACCTTCAAATACAGGAAATATTATTATTTATTTTATGATCAGTAGTGGAATACTGCGTTTTATCAGTGAAATAAAAGTGTTATTCCACTGGCAGGCAATATAGACCATGTTGTTTTACCTAAAATGATTGTAAAATCATAAAATAAATAGAACATTTGTCGTTTTGTCGTGAATAACATATTTTATTTCATCTCTAAGCAAGAAAACGTTTATATTTTCACACATGCTACGCATTCGTACAAATATAAGTTTTCTTGCTTCTCGATGAAATAAAATATGTTATTCAATCTAAAATGACAAATATCCTCTATATAATGCATCCCCGAATACCCAGAGCTTGTTGGTTAGCACCCACTGGTTGATGGCTGGATTATCCAATGTTAATTGAACGCAAACTGTGTGACGGCGCCACTGATTGATGTCGTAATTCGGAATATTCAGAATCTGGATTACTCAAAACTTTTTTGGTTGAAGTAATAAGGAACCAAAATCAGGACATGAAAATGATGCCCCACTAGAGTCTGTATGATTCTAGCACCACACAGCAACTAGGACATGCACAATATTTCCACAAACAAAGATTTGAAATCTTACCTGGTCCTTTCTTCATAGTGATGGTTTCTTTACATGTCAGGCATTTCTTAACCTTTATACAACATTCTACACATAATATCACATGACCACAGGGTTCAAAGGTCACATTAGCTTGTTGTTCACAACATATCTCACATTCTATAAAATCACCAGTAGGGGGCTCTGGTGATGGTTCGAATTTATTACCAGCAGCACTGAAACAATCATCAAAATATTTAAATAATCGTCAGAGCTAATAGGAGTTACACCCCTTTAATTTAGTTCATAATAAAATACTAGTGAGAAATGGGGTGTAACGTCCACCTGACACAAACTAGGTAATTTGGGAATAACATATTGCACTACTTAAATTTTTTACATTATTTTTTTATAAAGTGATTGGCAGCAGTTTGAGCAGCCATTTTGAAAAGTAACCAGATTTTTATCTCTTACAGGCCAATCGTGTTACATTTTCAATAATGTGAACATAATCTTTGAAAGAAAAACAAAAACAATTTAGGATGTTGTCAAAAATGCCTTGAGCTCCACCTGTGTAGACATATTAAACAAGCCCCACCCCTGTAGACATTTTAAGCAAGCCAGACTTCTCTAGGCATATTATACAAGCCACACCCCTATAGCCAGATTAAACAAGCCACGCCCCTCTAGAAATATTGTCACATCCCTCTAGACTTAAAAAAATAAAACTTACAATTTGTCCGCAAATTGTTTCACATGTTTCTCCACTTGAGTGTCATTTATAATATCTAAAGGTGTTTTCAGCGCATGGTTTTTGTGGTACAGATCAGCACCCTGTTGAGCCAGATAACACGCAATCGTAGCTCCCCTTTGATCTTCTTCTTCCGACATGCCAAGCTGGGTTCTGATCTATAAAATAACACAGCACAGTTATTGACAGATGTATATAAGATATGTTCAATATTTGGATACTGTATAGAATACAGTATTTATAAGGCTAATAATCATTTAATGGAAGATCATAACATGGTCATCTTAAGGTCAAAATAAAAATAATAATATCGTCATTTATAAAGCGCATTAATACTGAAGAAATCAGTTTCTAATTCGCTTGCGGGTAGGGGTTTTTAGCAGTGGGAGGAAACCGGAGAGCCCGGAGGAAACCCACAAGGTTGAGAAGGCGCCCCTATCTCCATGCCACATACGCTCACATCAGGGCTCGAAACCACAGCCGCAAGTCAGAGGTGACCGGCCAGCTAGAGGTCGAAGCGCGGCACTCTAGACCACTAGGCCATCCCAACCACCCACCAGTTGATTGAATGGTCGAATTTATGATACAGCGTTTATGTGCTTACCATTCAGCATTCTAATAGATCAAAGAACTTACTTCATCTAACAACGGTGATCGTTCTTTTTCTGTAGCGACTGTTTGTCTCATTAACGCTAAATGGAGACAGGTATCGCCATCTTCATCTTCCACATTGACATTACCTCCACAACTCACTAATAACATGATGAGAGCCGTATGTCCCTGGGATACTGCCAGCAGTAATGGTGTCTGTTGTCGGTTATTGCGAATTTCAATATCAGCTTGACCCTGAAGAAATCACATAGAAATAATAATAAACAGGTTGTTTGATGATAAGGTATGAGACGGAAATTGGTTTCCATTAAATATAATAAATGTTTGGTGTGTCAATTAATTTTTGAATGGTATAGTTTTTGAGTACATTAAGGACCAATTTAAAACTGGTACGTTTAATGCAGCTATATGATATTTCTGATGATGAAACTGTTTAACGAGGTCAAGTGTAACAAAGAAGAGACAGGGGAAAGAAAGGGTTTAACGTCAACTCGACACAAACTAGGTCATTTCTGGACTAATATATGGTTCAATTTTATTTCAATAATTCCCTTGCATGTGTCTTTTGCAGTGAGGGGGGTTAGGATGGCCTAGTGTTCTGCGCTTCGATTTCTAGCTGGCCGGTCACCTCTGGCTTGCGGCTGTGGTTTCGAGCCCTGGTGTGAGCGTATGTGACATGGAGATAGGGGTGCCTTCTCAACCTCGTGGGTTTCCTCCGGGCACTCCGGTTTCCTCCCACTGATAAAGACACCTACACGCAAACGAATTGTTTGCTCCGGGCACTCCGGTTTCCTCTCACTGCTAGAGACCCCTACGCGCAAGCGAATGATTGAAATAAAATTAAACCATGTGTTAGTCCCGAAATGACCTAGTTTGTGTTGAGTGGACTTTAAACCCCATTTCTCTCTCTCTCTATTGCAGTGAGAGAAAACCGGAGGACCCAGAGAAAAGCCACGAGCACTCTACCCCTTGTCACATATAAACGGGGAATCGAAACCATGTCAGTTGATCAATTGCAGACCTTATGATACAGCGTGCACACGCTAACCATTCGGCCATCCAAACCCCATGTAATGAAGAAATTTTAGGTATGAGTTACTTACGACTCTATATAACGTTTCTGCTACATCTTTGTGACCGTTTAATGCGGCTAGATGTAACGAAGAGAAACCATCATCTTTCTTTATATCAACAATTTGAGGACATTTCTGTAAAATTCTCTTGGTAGCACTGAAATACAAAATTAACACAAATTGTCAAATCAAACATTTCTGTAAAATTCTCTCTGTAGATAAAATCACAAAATTAACAGGAACTGTTATAAACTATCTGTCTGTAAAATTCTCCCTGTGGCAACCGGAAAAATAAAATTAAACATACTTTATGCAAGAGCTAAATCTGAGAGAGAGAGAAATGGGGTTTAACGTCCACTCAACACAAACTAGGTTATTTCGGGACTAACATATGGTTTTAATTTTATTTCAATAATTCGCTTGCGCGTAGGGATCTTTAGCAGTGGGAGGAAACTGGAGTGCCCGGGAGGAAACACACAAGGTTGAGAAGGCGCCCCTATCTCCATGCCACATACGCTCACACCAGGGCTCGAAACCACAGCTGCAAGCCAGAGGTGACCGGCCAGCTAGAGGTCAAAGCGCGGCACTCTAGACCACTAGGCCATCCCCCCCAAGTTAAATCTGCCCATTGCAGTTCTTCATATTCATTGTGACCCATTTCTGTCCATTTCCAGACGCCAAAGATTTGAGATTTAGCTCATTAAACTACAACACATACTTATGGAAAATTTATTTAGGCGACGTTTCGAAGAGTATTCTCTCAACGTTTTCAAGCAAGTGCAGTAACAAATGTGTATGGCAATTATTTATAGACAAGCAATAACAACAATTCAGAAACCATGCATGAAAACAACACGATCAAAGGCATATAACAGCATGATCAAAGGCAAGGTGGATTTGAAGGATTAGTGAGGCCACTGATAATTGGCATTAATTAACATTTAGCTCCTTTAATCAAAATATTTTCTTCACACAAATCCAGGAAAAAAATTTGATAAATTTAAGAATGAAGGAATTAAATAAAGTTTACTTACACGTTGTTTCCTTTTAAGGCAGCATGATGTAAGACGTTAAAACCACGATTATTTTTAAGTGTGAAGTCGATACCAGGATAATTGACTAACATATCAATGATTTCTTGACTATCTTTACCAATAGCATCATGTAGTGCTGTATCACCATAGGCATCCTGTATACAGACAGAAAGAAAGATGGGAGTTTAACGTCCTACTGTTCTGCACGGAATTGGTGTGCTATGAGGGAAATTTTGCTAGGGCTGCAGTGCTGCGGCCTTCTCTTATATCGAATTGTACCTGTCAATGGATTTTTTACATGTCCGCTAATGTTTACACGAGACCTTAGTTTTTCATCCCATCTGAACAATTAGACAGCTGTCCTCGTCAAGCCCCCCCCCCCGTCCTGCATCACAAGGGGGCACCATGCGGAAACAGAGGGAGAACGCTAGATCGGAGATGGTCGTACGCAAATTGTGACGTCATATGTGAATTGTGGGTTAGGGTAAGGGTTAGCGCTAGCCCTGTTTAAATCTCGGGACTTTGACCAAATCTACAGGCCCTAGAACTTACCCTACCCCTAATCGATAATCTATATATGACGTCATATGTGCTAACATGCGTAGGACCGTCTCCGATCTAGCGTTCTCCGAAACAGAGGGAAAGAGAAATGGGGTTTAACATTCAATCATCACAAACTATGTCATTTCAGGACTAACAATTTTATTTTCATACTTCTCTTGCACGTTGGGGTCTTTAGCAGTGGAAGCAAACTGGAAAACCAGAAGAAAACCCTTGAATTGACAGGCGAGCCTATTTCTTGTCACGTACAAGCAAGGAATCGGAACCATGCCACTTGACTCAACGCCATAAAAGGAATAGACCAAGGTCTCTCTCTTCGTCTATATATGACACCAGTTTACACTATTTACTAATCAATAGAATACAATATTAAAAAATTATCATTTTATCCAACGTTTCATCAGTAAAAATACTAACTTCTTCAGGGGTGAAGAAGAACTTAATGCCAGTCACTAACCTGTATATTGACATTACAACCATATTTAATTAAAGCTTTAACACAGTCCATATGTTGTTTATTGACGGCCACGTGTAACGTACTACAACCTCCTTTATTTAATGCATCAATCTCGGCTCCGCGATTTAATAATATCTCCATTACTTCCGACTGATTCCTACACAAATTAAAAAAAGACAAAAATTTAATTTCAATTTTTTAATTTGATTAAAGTACAGATCTATATTTGGTTTCGTTTTTTTATACTTTCGATGGCTACACTACACGAAGATCTGACCAGTTATAGTGGGAGTTTGGGTCAAGGGTGAAACAAGTGGCTTTTGACCCTATGACATCAAACCTTCATTAATCAATCAACATTGACATTACTAGTGGTTTACCCACAGTTCCACTGCATCAAAAGGCCAAGAACTTTGGTAACAGACCATTTCATTGGCTGATCGTTCACATCATCCAGAACATGTCAATGATAACTCTTCCAGATCCTAGTGTAGTAAAGACAAGTAAAACAAAATTTTGAACTATAAAAACGAAACGAAATAGGAACTGTGTTTTAATCAGATTGAATATTGTTGTATCATTGTATATTACATTACTTCTGAGAGATTCCTAACCAAATTTTAAAAGATCAGGGTGACCGGTGAACTGAAAATTTTCTCTACAGAAAGTTGGACGTCTTCATTGACCTATTCAGCGCAGAAAACTAGGGCGCTAACCCCGAATTCATTTCATAATATTTTTCATCTTACCCAAAAGCTGAATAATGTAATGCAGTATCTCCATCTTCATCTTGTAGTTCAAGATTAGCTCCATTTGCGAGTAATAATGCCACAATATCCCGATGGCCCTGATGACTAGCGACTTGTAAAGCTGTTTTACCAGAACTTAATTCATTAACCTAGAAAAACAATAAAACCAGTTAAATATGATATCTTGAGTATATTGAACTACTAGGACAAGGGGCTGTGAATTCCTTTTTATATCATCCTATTCCGACCTTCTCGAATTACCATCTGGTAAGCTTAAAAGGAACCATTTATTTACAATATATCATACTCATTTTAAGCGGATGTTAAACTTTGAAAAAACTTTAGTAGTTGGAGGAAACTGGAAGATATCTGGAGAAAACCCATGAGGTTGGACAGGCGACCCTACTCCTTGTCACGTACAACCGGGGATTCAAAATTGTCTTATATAGCGATTCATTATGTCCAATGGTCATTTCTTAAACTGATTTAATTTCTGTAAATGTAGGTGGTTCCCGCATTATCTTTGAAAGATCATTCCAGAGAATTGCTCCATTAACAGGGAAAGAATATTTTCCAGACAGTTTATTATATTTCGGTACATATATAAGCATTGTGTACAACTTTTTGGTAACCTACTGGGAAAAATTTGTTTGTGTTGATTTGAAAAAAAAAGAAAAGAAAAAAAAAACTTGAATAAACTAAAGATTAAATATGAATAAGATCAATAAAACTCTAATTATTCATACTCACCTTTTCTTGATGTTTTGTAATTATTTCACGGACGATATCTAAATGACCTTGAGCTGCTTCACGAACCAATCGATCTGGTCCCGTCTCTTTTCCGGTATTTATATGTAAATCAGAAAGCTGATCCATCAATGTTGTCATTGAAGCTGCAGAAAGGAAAGGAAAATTAGTCTTAATTTCTTTATACACCATGCAAACTACATTATGGTGGAAGTTCAATCTCCAAACGGAAAACGAAATGGGGTTAAAAGTCCTACTGTTCTGCTCGGACTGGGCTTATGAAGACCGACATATGCCATCCAGTGTGCTACAAGGAACATATATTTTGCCAGGGCAGCAGAGTGCTGCTGCCGTCTCTTATGTCAAACTCCAACTGCCAAGGGATCTTGTTTTTTCATTCCTTCCAAATGAGTAGACAGGTGTCCTTGTCGGGCCCTCCATCACGCATCAATAACAAGGGTGAGGAAAAAGTGTGGTGGAAAATCCTGATAATCTTTCTCGGCCAACAACAGGAGTGAACCAGCAGCCTCTAGGCTAGCAAGCACGCATTTTAATGTGACTTATGTAATTGTTGTAAAAAAGTGATTTATGTAATTGTTGTGAAAAAGTGATTAATGTAATTGTTGTAATCAAGTGATTTATGTAATTGTTGTAATAATGTGATTTATGTAATTGTTGTAATAAAGTAATAATGTAATAGTACACTTGTTGTAATAATGTGATTTATGTAATGTTTATTGTCATAATGTGATTTATCCATTTATGTAATTGTATATTTTCTGTAATAATGTGATTTATGAAATTGTATATTTTCTGTAATAATGTGATTTATGTAATTGTGTACTTTCTGTAATATGATTATGTAATTGTTAGCTGTTTCCTGTGGATTTTATCTTACCATTTCTCTCCAATTCATCTCTCTCCAGACCCTGATTACCCATCGTGTTGTTCATCTCCTGTTCACCATGTGGTATTATCGTACAACACGCAGGATTAAACGTCCATGTTATATTACCAACTTGTACGCGGAGATCACCATCTTGATATACCTTGACAACTTGACCCTTTTTACCCAATGTCTAAAAATACAAACAGTTATTACCTGTAAGGTGGGTGGGTAAATGAAATGAAATTTAACGTCCTACTGTTCTGCTCCGAACCGGGCTAATGAAGACAGGCATACGCCATACACTGTGCTATGGGGAAATTTTGCCCTGACAGTGGCACTATGGCCTAATCTTATATCAAAGGGATCTTTTAAGTGCACGCCAATGGGTACACAGGACCTCATTTTTTTTGTCTCCTCCAAATGACTAGACAGCTGTCCTTTTCAGGCCCGCTGATCTGCAACCACACAGGACAATCTGGATGAATTTTCTCAGCCAATGCAGAGATTGAACACCTGGTTTCCAAGTTAGCAAGCCAGCGTCTTACCAATTCTAGTCTAACTGCAAAAAGATCGGTTGTCAGACAACAAAACATATGCCCACATAAGCAAAGCTGTCCTAACAGTGCACAAGGGTTTTTGCATATTCATTGTTTTTGTAGGTAAATGGTGCATTTAAAAGACACTAGTAACTGATCACAAGAAACAACGTTATGTAATAAAATAATATTCCAAAGTAATCAAGGGACATAACTCTAGCAATAATTCTTGGAAATCAGTGAGACTCAAAAAGCTTCTTCGTCTCATGATAATTACACTGTGTTAAATCTTAAGTCAATGGGATATTCTCACATCAAATCCTTCGGTTTTAGATGTACCTGACAAAATGTCAGCCACTGATGAAATAGTACCTGACATTTTCAACTTAGTGCCGGACATGTATTAATAATTTCAATAAAAACGACGAATCAGTGCCGGACAAAATGAAAGACACCAGAGGTTTTGTGCCTGACAAAACCAGAATCTGTGTCTGATACTGTCAGTGACAGGTGCTCTATTTCCAGGCTTGCTTCTCAATCAATTCTGTTCAGAAATTTCGGACTAACGATCTGAGAACAAAGATCGTGTTATGTACCTGTTTCATATTTTCTGTCCAATCACCATGATCTTTCTGTAATTCTTTAACTATTTTCATATCATCATTTATCTTCACAAAATCACCTGCTCCAAATCTCATCACCTGAATAAAACAACAACAATCAGCTATAACAAATACTTAGAGAGAGATTAACATCCATAAGAAAAAACTAGCTTACTTTGGGACTAAAATATGGTTCAAAGTTACTTCAATAATTCACTTGCGTGTGAGGGTCTTCATGAGTGGTAGAAAACCTGAGGAGAGAGAAATGGGTTAAACGTCCACTCGACACAAACTAGGTCATTTTGGGACTAACACATGATTCCATTTTATTTCAATAATTCGCTTGCGTGTGAGGGTCTTCAGGAGTGGTAGAAAACCAGAGGATCCGGCAGAGAACACCCATGAGGTTAGACAGGTGACTTTATTCTTTATCAGTACAGGGGAATTGAAAACACGTCAGTTGACTCAATGACAGACCTTATGATACAGCGCATACACACTTAACTATCCAGCCCCCACACCATTATAATATATATTCTTACTTACCTTTTTTAATGCCCCTGGATGAAACGTCCATCTATTTGTACAATTATCATATTGTACTCGAACATCACCTCGTTCTGTTATTCTATGTACTGTACCAACTTTCGCAACATACTGTAAATAAATGATACATCGTTTATACAGTAGAATCTGCATTAAGCAGCCACCCATGGGAATTTTTACGATTGGCCGCTTAACGGGAGTGCCCTCTTAATAAAATCTTGTTTTTTTTGTGCTGACATCAATTAGTAATACAAGTGGGTACACTTGCATCGGTAAATTTGGCCGTCGCTGAATCTCGGATATAACTTCCGTAAACTTGTCATTTTGTCCCAACCTTCCCAACTACTGTCTATCATTGTGATGCATTCGATAATATTTATCCATTTTTGTAAAATCTCATGCTTTTTTTGTGCTGACATCAATTAATATACGCTTGAATGCATTGGAAGCAATCACCAATACTTCACTTGCATCGATAAATTTGGCCGTCGCTGGATCTCGGACATAGCTTCTGTAAACTTGTCATTTTGTACCAACCTTCAATACTACTGTCTATCATAGTGATGTATTCGATAATATTTATCCATTTTTGTGAAGAAAATCAATGAATTCATTTTATGTTATCAAAAATAAACACATGAACCAAAAAACATCGCTGATTTTGCTACCGATTCACAGAGGGTGTAACTCTGTATGTAATATTATAGGTGGCACTAAAAACGTCTATCTAACAACATAGCAGCTTTTAGTCGGTACTTTCCGTTTATTCAATCAGTATCAAATAATGTTCCGTTAAGTGTGAAAACAATGATCAGGTTAGTCGTTTGATAAAACAAAAGATTAATTAACAGATAATCCCGGGTTAATTGTTATTTTCACATTTCTTGTTACGTGATCAGTGGGTGTCCAGTTAATTAATTACTACTCACAAGATTAGCGGGGGTGTTACGAAAAACGACAAGATGGTATCATTCAACAATGGCCGTTGAATGGGCGATGTTTTGTTAAATGTATTAGCAAAATAGTGACCGCTGGCCGCGTAAGAGGAATGGCCATTGAATAAAGAGATGAAACAATAGAATTTTTACAGGGGGAATTTATTGTGACCGCTTACAAGAAGATGTCGCTGAATAGGAGTGGCTGCTTATACGGATTCTACTGTAATCAACTTTACCCACTATCAATAAATAATATATTACTTATAATCAACAGAATCTATTCTCAATAAATAATAAATCATACAAAATACATTATGCAAGAGCTAAATCTGCCTATTGCAAGTCTTTTTTGGGGGCCTGAAATGTTATCTAAATCATCAATTAAACATTGACATTATTTATCCAGACCATAATAAACTCTCGGTGTCATCGCTAGCCTGCGATATTTACTGGATTTGGATCCGATCTGCTGTTCAACTTTCATTCAAGATTAAATCATGAAATGGATAATCAAGACTATAATTTTTTAAATACATGTAACTAATATTAAATTTTTTTGCTCCATTCATTTCATGCATACTCATTCCTTACAATTGAAATTTCATTTAAATCTGTTCACCGGACTTCGATTTTCCTTTCCACCCTAACGACTAGACTGCTGTTCTTGTCATCAGTATTCTTAATATGTTTATATTTAAATTACCGTTAAGCATGGAAATAGAGAGAGAGAAATGGGGTTTAAAGTCCACTCAAGACAAACTAGGTCATTTCGGGTCTAACGTTTGGTTTAACTTTATTTCAATAGTTCGCTTGCGCGTAGGGGTCTTTAGCAGTGGGAGGAAACCGTAGTACCCGGAGGAAACCCACGAGGCTGGAAGCATGGAAATAAGGCACCTGTCACTAACAATGTCAGTCATATTCAGATTTTGTCAGACAGAAAACCTCTGGTGTCTGTCATTTTGTCCGGCACTGATTTGTCTTTTTTATTGATATTATTAATACATGTCTGGCACAAAGTTGAAAATATCAGGTACTATTTCATCAGTGCTTGACATTTAGTCAGATATATCTAAAACCATTATTTCCCAGTCCGATTACAATACATTGATTATCAATCGGTAAATTTTCCAATAATTCTTTCGTCCACATATACTCGATGAAAAGATTATTTTATAATAATAATAATAAATAATAATAATGTCCTAAAATCCAACCGAAGCTGTTCTTTGGTAACATTATGGTCAGTTAAAAGAAAACACTAGTTAAAAGGAGTATGCGATCAACAATTAAAAGAAAATGTTTCTAAAAAGATAGGTTTTAAGATTCCGTTTAAAACTGTCAATTGATGCACAGTACTTGAGTTCTATGGGAAAATCATTTGAATTCCACAGTTCTGCTGCCGCAAAAGCAAAGGAGCGTCTACCGAAAGAAGAGTTTGCAGTTACTGATTTAATAAGGTACTTAGATTCAGAACGAAGATTTCTGGTAGGGTGGTAGGGTTGAATTAATTCTTTAATATATAGAGGAGAGTCATCACATGACAAAGCACAGAAAGTCAGCATGAGAATTTTAAAATCAATTCTGGTCTTAATCGGTAGCCAGTGGAGTTCTTTCAAAACCGGAGTAATATTGGTGTATAATTTAGTTCTTGTAATTTAGTTTATGTTGATAAAGGACAACCACCCGAAGGCCGAAACATTCAAACATATATTGATACTAGACTTACTTCTGCCATTCTTGGGTTCCAGCCCCCATGACCTTCTTGCATGGCCTTGAGTAACTCTGGGTCAAGGTCACATATGACTTTATCGTTGACCTTGAACTGACATGGTACTCCAGGTAAAATTGTTTCTGTAAATTCTCCTAAACAGAGATAAAAAAAAATACCAACAATTAATTTGGCAAAGTAAAGATATTGGACACCTCAGAAAACTAAAGCGTCCACAAGATTTTTCAAAGTGATCAAGGACCATAACCCTGGCAGTAATTATCGGAAATAGCTGAAAATCAATAGGCTTTTACAATACTGTGTATAAATTTAAAGTCAATTGGATATTAACTGCAGCCTCTAGAGCGTACACAAGCAATTGTGGCCATATAAAAATAATTAATTGTCGAACTTCATATAATTGTAGAACAAATCCTATAAATAAAGTAATGTGGTCCTCTTGTAACCATCCGTCGCATTAGCAGTTTCATTTTACCAAACTGAATGACAATTGTAGCACAAAGGGACAAAACTCTGAATCAGCATTTATCTAAAATCAACCCATTCTGATTTAAATACAGTCCTATATTTTGTTTCCCTTTTATATACTTTGATGTAGTGAACGTATGATGTCAGACAATGATTTATCAATCAGTGTTGACGTTTCTAGTTGTTTACCCACAGTTCCGTGCATCAAAAGACCAAGAACTTGCTGTAACAGACAGTTTCATTGGCTAAGCCCTCACATCATCCATATCACGTCAATGATAATAACTCTTCAAGATCCTGATGAGGTAGAGACAAGTAAAACGAAATTTTGAACTATAAAAATGAAACGAAATAAGACCTGTGTTTTAATCAGATTGAATCCGACCGAACAAATTCCAATAAGATAAAATGAAAATGTGATAAAAAAAAAATTTGTGTATCGCAACTTTGACTTACCTAATACAGGTAAATGATCAGGATAAAAATCTCCGCCATCAGCAGCTTGAATATATTTGATGTCCACCTTGCCTTTGTGTCCAACCCTATAAACATTAGTAGAACCTGACCCCCACGTCACATGAGCCACACTTCGTCCCGATTCAGAATCCCAACCACGGATATCTGTTACCCTTCCTACCTTACCTTCACCTCCTGCAAAATAAAATCACAAAACAAAAATATAATGAACAAAAACTTTGCCCAAACAGGAGGACTTTCACCTACCCTCGGTCAGATTCAAATAGGTTTTTTTTGCTCCATCCAAATAATTGACCACAATCCCTTGCTAATCATTTCTTTCCACACCACTGATAATGGGAAAAAAACCTTGGAAAATCCGGGGATTGTTTTCGGCCACAAAACCAAGATTCACCTCTTGATGTTCTGGTTAGCAGCCAGCGCGCTGATTGAACAAGTTATTTCAGTAACAAGCTTATGCATCGTGATCTTCAGCAAGGGCCATAAACCCGAGAGAGAGAGAGAGAGAGAGAGATGGGGCTTAAGTACACTCCACACAAACTAGGTCATTTTGGGACTAACATGGTTTCATTCTATTTCAATAATTTACTTTTGCGTAGGGGTCTTTAGCAGTGGGAGGAAACCGGAGTGCCCGGAGGATACCCACGAGGTTGAGAAGGTGCCCATATCTCCATGCCACATACGCTCACACCAGGGCTCGAAACCACAGCCGCAAGCGAGAGGTGACCGGCCAGCTAAAGGTCGAAGCGCAGCACTTTAGACCACTAGGCCATCCCAACCCCCCATAAACAATAGAAACTAGAGGAAATCCTTAAGGTTCGGCAAGTGACCATAGTAGACATGAATCTGGCTTGTAAAATCCAAATCTTATCATTTTAGTAGACTAACTCTGTACTTACCATCTTGATTGCCCCAGTCCCAATCTGGACCCCTCACAACCCTGGCTTGGTTAAATATTCCAAATAATTTCAATTTACAACTTAATCCTCTCTTTGCCACTTTTATACTGAAAAATTTGAAAACAAAAAATAATGATAGGCCACAAGAGCTTATTACAGAGCTATTGTGTGTCCCATGGTAAATAATAAACGGATTTCTACGATTATGAACAAACTACTCTACTTAAGTTATTAAAAACTTACCTATGTGTTTAAAATCACCTCCGGTTAAATAAAATCCATTATACAACTAAATATACCAACGAATAAAAAAGTTCTCTCTTGTAAAATTGAACTTTCACAAACTTTTACACCGAGAAATAAAAAATGGAAGCTTATTACGTCACTTATCGGAATAGATCATTTCGTATGAGGGGGTCAAAGCAAGGCTATTTTACGACAGTTCATATTTTGTGTTGATGCGTTCGATTACTGGCCCCCCGCTTACTCTAGCCACCGCGAATGCGTTCGGGTTACTACTGGAAGTATCCTATTATTCAGCATGGAAGCAAATAAATTGTTTGATCGAAGTTATATTTGCCGCTAAAAGTTTAGGCGACGGAAGAATTAATGTTGACACTTGTCTCAGTGGTGTTGTGTTTATTCTTGTAAGCTATGGAGCTGGTTAACAAAGCTAACCAAAGGTTACATTGGTTGAACGAAAATGTGATTTAAAGTATGTTCTGCATAATATGGGCTTTATTTCGCTTCTCTGGATTTAATAATTCCAATGAGATACCAATGAAAAAGTCTAAAGTTTGTTGACGGATTATTGTCTGCTCGTTGTTATTTATCAGAACATCGAGCACAATTAATTATTGTTTGGTGATGTTCATCTTCCATTTTGATATCCGAAGAAAGTGCCGCGCCGTTTGATTACCCATTCCCACTGCGCATGTCGAAACGTACTCGAGGATCCTGTCCGAGTAAGCACGGAGCAAATAATCGAACGCAACATGTATGAATAAGCTTTTGCTCTGAGACCCAGTAATGAGTTTGAGCGTTTACAAACATAAATACGCCCATGGTCCGATATTTTGTTTCCGCCTTGTATTAATTATTTGGTAAGAGAGTTCTGGGGGAATTTTTTTCTTTTGAATTACATTTGTTTTACTGGCCTTGAGTATCACCGTTGAATATTTTTAATATTTCCTGATGATGAACTTAAGCAGTCCTGCCAATTAACCCCGGCAATCTGCTATGGACGAGGTAGGCCTAAATTCCGATGTATTTTACATTTGCCTCGGCAAAATTAATAGCCGAGGCCATTGAATCATTGAATAGGTATATAACGTTTTTTTATAGATACATACCAATAATTATTATCACCAAATCATACCGCGCATCGGTTTAATTATCGGTAGATAGTTCCATATGTTTCTATTGCTCTTTAAATATTATTTCTGGTGTGTTCAGAATTTTATAATCGTGAAATTCACAAGGCTGTTTATCCATAAGATTTTGAAATCCACGGAGAATGGAATTTTCCGATGGCATTTCGTAGATCGCGATCATGTCCTAGCTAATCAACGCTTTGAATTATATTGCCGTAAAAGGTACCATGTCATATTGTATGCTGCACAGATGGTTAAATTTAGTGCCGCGAAACTTGCGCGAATTTTCCCCGCGGTCTGCATAATTAACACACAAAACCAAATAATACACAAAATCTGACGTGTGATTTTTTTGTTTTAAATACATTTTTTATACAGACGATAAACGATATTTAGACATCCCGAACTGTTCTTATCAAGAATGTTTCGATTTCAGTTTCTGTCGAATGAACAAAAACAAGTAATTTAATCAGGAACATTAATGATATGAACAGTCCGAATGTGAATAAAATATGGAAATTATTGAGAAGCGGCGGTCTTTTTCATACGAAATATGATCAATTAAAATCATGATTGACTGGGCTGTAATGTGTTTTATAAAAATATATATAATATACACGGGTGAAATTACGGGGTGAAAAGCAATATTATACATGTATTTACGAGTATTCGTATAATCGGTAAATAACATTTAGTAGACTGACAATCAAATGGTTTAAAATTAATGTCATTGTCTCCAGTTGCTATTTCCTTGCCCAAACTCAAACGACCGAAAAGGCAGTGTTCTGTTTTGATTACAACACACGTGGTTATCATAGATTTCCCCCTTCAACATAATTACGATGGTTTAGCCCATAACGTCACGTGTGTAATGTTGTGATGAACACAGACGAAAATACAAGCAAAAACATTGAATTTTCAAGAGAGAACCTCTTTTTTCCGTTGGGATGTTTAATTGTGCAATAAATTTTATTTAACCGGAGGTGGTTTTAAACACATAGGTAAGTTTATAATAACTTAAGTAGAGTAGTTTGTTCATAATCGTAGAAATCCGTTTATTATTTACCATGGGACACACAATAGAGATAGTTGCACATGTATCTGGTAAGAGTTTTTAACAAAACATGACCCCAACAGTATTTAAATACAGAAATAGAAAAAAATGGGGTTTAACATCCACATGACACACAATAAGCCATTTTGGGACTAACATATGGTTCAATTGTATTTCAATAATTTGCTTGCGTTTACGGGTCTTTAGTCTTTAGCAGTGGGAGCCAGTGGGAAGAAACCAGAGAACCCGGAGAAAACCCACACCGTTGGACAGGAGACCCTACTCCTTGTCATCTTGTCATGCACAAACGGAGAATTGAAACCACGCCACTTGAATCAATGACAGACCTTATGGTTTCACGCGTTAAACCACTAGCCCATCGAACTAGTCCACTTAAATGCAGCTTTCCGTCCCATCTGAAGTACTAGACACTGTCCTTGCCAGGCACCCCATCAGTTTTTCATCCCATACGGGGGGTCACGGTGGCTAAGTGGATAAGGCACTGGTTCGCTATCCTGGAGGTCGGGTGTTCCATCCCTGTTTTGGCCAAGAAAGTTCATCTCGATTTTCCGGCGTGATTTCCCCTTGTCAGTGATGCAGAAAGAGGGTCTGACAAGGACAGCTGCCTAATCGTTTGAATGGGACGAAAAACCGAGGTCATGTGTACACATTGGAGTGCAGGTAATCCATCCTGCAACATGGAAAATCCAGGTGGAGTTTCTCAGCCTATACTGGGAGCGAACCGAGACCTCCTGGTTATTGAGTGAGCGTCTTACTCACTGAGCCACAGCGTGAAGAAGACAGATTATGTTGTAACTTACCCTTTAGAGGATGCAGAATCTAAACGTAGAAAGGAATGTGCCAAGTCGTGTTTATCAGCCATATAACATAGAGTACAAAGATCAAAATCACGACATTTACTACACTTCCATCTCATACCCTGTATTCCTTGTTTACGACACGAGTCACAGATTATATTCGTATGTTTTACACCTAAAAATACACAAAGCATAAATAAACAATAATATACTAATAAATAAGGTTTAATAACATCCTACTGTTCTGCTCCGACTGGGCTAATGGAGGTGGGAATATGCCATACAGTGTGCTCTGAGGGAAAATGAGAGAGAGAGAGAGAGAGAGAGAGGGAGGGTTTAACATCCTCTCAACACAAACTAGGTCATTTTGGACTAACATATGGTTTCAATTTTATTTCAATAAATCCCTTGCACTTAGGGGTCTTTAGCAGTGGGAGGAAACCGGAGTGCCCGGAGGAAACCCACGAGGTTGAGAAGGCACCCCTATCTCCATGCCACATACGCCTCACACCATACGGATCAAAACCACAGCCGCAAGCCAGAGGTGACCGGCCAGCTAGAGGGTGAAGCACGGCACTCTAGACCACTAGGCCATCCCAACCCCCCTGAGGGAAATTGAATTCCAACTGACATTACATGTACGATAAATATATAATAATAAATTCATTTCTAAATTTAAACAAATATAATGAAATAGGGTTCAACATCCTACTGTTTTGCTCCGACTGGGCTAATAAAGACAGAACTATGACATACAATGTACTATGATGGAAATTTTGCCCTGTCAGCAATGTTATGGCTTACTCTTACGTCAAGGGATCTTTTATGTGCACATCAATGTATACACAGGACCTCAGTTTTTTTTAACCCATCCAAATGACTAGACAGCTGTCCTTGTCAGGCCCTTCGTTCAGAATCACTGACAAGAGGAAATTACCCTAGAAAGCAAAGTACTGTGAGTCGAACCTTGTAACTGATACAGAGTACTGCAAGCATCAATCTAATTAAAATATAGATCTATATTTCGTTTCATTTTTTTATACTTTCGATGGCCTACACTCATGTAGATCTAACTAGTTATAGTGGGAGGTCACGTTCTATGACGTCAGGTATCAAGCACGGGACATTTGACCCGATAACGTCAGTCATTCGATTAACCAATTAGCAACCGCCATGCTTTTTAAAATCTACTTTTGTTTGTTTTGATTTCTACCCGCTGGTAATATTTACCCACAGTTCCACGCATGAAAAGGTCAAACGGTCGATTCGACAGACCATTTGATTGGCTGATCCCTCATTTCAGGCAGATCACGACTTAAATAACAAGTCTTCCAGATCCAAGAGTAGTAAAAACAAGTAAAAACGAAATTTTGAACTATAAAAAACAAAACGAAATTGGATCTGTGTTTAAATCAGATTGTACAAGCATATGAATAGAAATACTTGCACATTGATTTCACGTTGCATTGATCCATAAATTATTCAGAAACTACATAAACATCAAACAAGGGAGACTCTCAAACAATACGGTATGTAATCATTGAGTTAACATTAGCAGAAGGATCTATTGAAGTGTGAAACGTTCTTTTGTATTATTATATTTCTTTAAATCAAAATCACTCAAGTGAGCATGTATATTAAGTTTTGGGTGTTTTGTTTGACAAGAACTTCCTATAAACCGAGTTAACAATAAATTAAAAATGCATGATGTAAGGTCTAAATCTTGATTATCGTGTACCGTTGCTGTGGTAATAAACAATCTAAGCTTAATATATTTATGAACCCTCTGTACATTATTTTCATTATCATTCGCTTGAAAACATTGAGAGAATCCTCAACGAAACGTCGCTTTAATTAAAATAGTAATTGTGTTCCATAATATGTTTTTGTGTTTATTACGTATGTCAATTGCTAAATGTCACTCAAAGAAGGAATCTAAGCTTCATCTTTAATAGTAAATTAAAACTTTGCTCAGACAAAAGTTAATTTAAATGAAATTTTCAATTTATTCGTTTTTAATTATCTTCTTTTGAGAGAGAGAGAAATGGAGTTTAACGTCCACTCGACACAAACTAGGTCATTTCGGTACTAACATATGGTTTTATTTTATTTCAATAATTCGCTTGCGCGTAGGGGTCTTTAGCAGTGGGAGGAAACCGGAGTGCCCGGAGGAAACCCACGAGGTTGAGAAGGCGCCCCTACCTCCATGCCACATACGCTCACACCAGGGATGGAAACCACAGCCGCAAGCCAGAGGTGACCGGCCAGCTAGAGGTCGAAGCGCAGCACTCTAGACCACTAGGCCATCCCAACCCCCCCCATCTATCTTTGAGCTATGACAGTACATGTACATGTATCTATAGCATGAACGACCAGCTTTTTATCTCAATCTTACACACATCTTTTTAAAAAAAAATTAAAGAGGCCAAGTCCTTTCAATTTTTAATTACATAACAGATCAAAAGCTTGCGTCCATTGACCCATGTATAAACGATACTCAAACACTGGTAAATCATCTATATATATATATGTCATGTATCAGTCAAATTAACTCAACCATGGGATTTTTATTATACAATAAGAGTATAGCCCCTTTACCTCGTCGTTTTAATAAGAATCGCTGACCTGTCAAAATGGCTGAACCATGTCAATACCATAAACTATGACACACAATTATAGAAAAATAGGTACTAATTCATTAGTATTATTCGTATTCTCTCAACTAGCCCCTTTACACTGTCGTTTTAATAGGAATCAGTGAACGGTCAAAATGGTTGAACTGTGTCAATTGACAATACTGAAAACTATGACACATACTTATAGAAAAATAGCTAATAATTTTTTGGTATTATTAGTACTCTCTCTATGTTATCAAACTATCAAACTATCACCATAATGTCATTATCATTTACTGAATCATTTAGTAGGAGTTTGAAGGAAGGGTTTCAATCATTTCCCGGCTTTGCTGCACCTCAAAGCTTTATTGGTATTGCAATAAGGTGGGTGGGTGATAAATCCGGGGGAGGTGAAAGAAAGAGTTTAAATATGTTCCTTTCACTCCCTTTTACTACCCCCCTTCAGTTTACTGGAGTGTCTAAGTCAGGGAATAAAAGAAATAGTTTATAGCCCATCCATCACTAGGTCATTATGGGACTAACATATGATCTATGTGTATTTAAGGCGACAAACCGTATATGTCAGCCAAAAGAATTTGTTGTCATCAATAGTTGTTTATGCATTGTTGGATATTTTAACGTTTTAAGCTCCTGTACATGTACTGTAATATTCTTCCATAATGCATACTGTCACTTTTCCTGAAAGTTAGTTACTGTATTCTCCACTACATGTAACTCTTAACCTAAACTTGAAACAAATGTTCAGTAATGAAATGAAACAGTGTTTAACGTCACACTTTTCTCCGCCGACTAAACCTGATTAAAATACAGGGCCCTGATTCACGAAATCTTAACTTACGATAAAATCCAAATTTTAGTAGTTACTTCAGTTTTGATTGGCTAAGCACTAAAATCAATCTAATATTATCCAATCATATAGCTAAAATTTGGGTTTTATCTTAGTTAAAATTTTGTGAATAAGGCGCCAAATCTATAATTTATTTGGGTTTTTTTTTTTTAATACTTTTGATGGTCTGTACTACATAAAGACCTGCACTGACAAAGTGGAACCAAGTCTAAAAGTCTTGATGAACATTGTCAAAGATCAAACCCTGTGACGAGCTGGTTAGCGAGCCAATGTGTTCTTCTCTGACCCAACACCGCTCCAAACTCAATTCAGTGTATTTCTATGCAGCACAAAAAACAAAATAAGGTACAGCATAAGTTTGGCAGAGGTGTTGCAGGAAAAAAATAAAAGTGCATGGTTTAGACGCACCCTCATCAAGCGGCTTGTGGAACACTTGCTGTGCCATATGTGACTCAATTTAAACTGCGATCACTAAGTCAAACTCTGTAATTCAATGTACAATTGTCCAAGGAAGAAGTGTGCTAAAATTTGTGTCAGTTACATGTATAAAAGAAATATTCTTTGCGATTACACAAGCAGAAAAAACGAGACTGCTTATTATGTTATTCTATAACAATGCTGCCATCAAAGCCTCTGGGATATTAATACTATTGTTGCTGACACGGATAATGTAACTCAATGGTGTTATAATAAACATAGTTGTACTCTTGTAGTTCCAGTCTGATAATTAAACTATTTATATTCATATTAAACCTGACACTCTTCATCACTTATTAATACATTAATTTACTCAATTGTAACAATCTCAATAACATAATACAAATAACTTCCCTTTATATAAAATGGTGTCTTGGTTAAAATTGATTTTAAACGATTTTAAAAACATGGATCCATTAACTTGATTTCATATTTGTTTTTTTTATTGCTTTGTTTCATCCGTTTTGTTCAAGTGTAGTGCGATCTTCCTGCATTTACTAATATGATATCCCTACAAGTAGTTCCTTTAGGAACTGTCTCTGATCTGACTACATGTATGTGTCAGCTAACAGTTCCTACCGCTTGCTACATGTACATGTATATAGCTGCAATATGAAAATACGGTAAAATATCGCTCTTCCCCACCTCTGTTCTCAGGCTATTTTGGAATGTTTATTTATCGCAAAAGGAATCATTTCTTGTCATATCTGACACAAATTTATAAAAAGTCAACACTATGCTCAAGTAGAAATTAGCGATTAAATAAACATGCAGTCTGTGGATGTTGGAGTCTCGTAAGAAGCGTGTTACGGAAAGCATAAACATTTCGGTGACAAAAGTCAATTACTCATCAAACAATTTGAGACTAACATATCACATACAAACAAAGAAGAGAGGGGTACAGGGAAGGTGAGGAGAGGTGCAGAAGAGAGGGGTAGGCAATTCAATGATGTGGGGATATGGGTAGAGAATTAAGGGGCTGGAGAGAGGGGTACATAATATAGTATAGTATGTACATGGTAGTTAAGGTGCAGCAGACAGGGGTACATAAGGGCGAGTTTGAGAGCAGGAAAGGCTCTGAAACCCAAGAGCAGGAAAGACCCTGAAACCCAAGAGCATGAAAAGCTCTGAAACCCAAGAGCAGGAAAGGCTCTGAAACCCAAGAGCAAGGAAAGGCCCTGAAACCCAAGAGAAGGAAAGGCCCTGAACAAGAAAAGTTCAGCAGTGGGAAGGTTTGAGTAGTCAGTAGCAATGGACATGGGTCTTCATGTACTTACCAATAGGTGCATTGTCGATTACTCTCAGATCGTAGGCACCCTGATATCCGACACGATAATTAGTTCTTGCTCCAGAATCCCACTGTACAACCACTGTTTTATCAGGTGATGTTTGACTGCCAGGCTTTCCTATCTCAACAACTGTGCCTACATGACCTTCACCATTGTCTTGGTTACCCCATTTCCAGTCTGGACCTCGTACGACACGAAGACCTACCTCCATTCTGAGAGAACCATTCAGACTTTCCTGAAAAAAAAAGGGCAATATGAAATAAAATGGTAAAAACAAAGCCTAAGTTTGAAGATGCATCATGTAATGTAAAAGCTTTTAATGTTATAAAAAGAAAGTAAAAAGAACAAGAATACATGTAAGAACAAGAGGATCAAGATGTGTACATGTAGCTGTTAGCAACCAGTTCCTGGTTCAAAAAATGACTGGCTATTTCTTCTAAGTTTAAAGATTTATGTAATGTAAAAGCTTCAAATGTTAAATTAAGAAATATTATATTAATTAGGCATTTATTCGCATGATCTCCATTCATATAAATTGAGTCTATTTTTACGGTATTTATTTTTTCTAAGCCAAGTTATGAGAGATAGAGAGAGAGAGAGAGAGAAATGGGGTTTAATGTCCACTCAACACAAACTAGATCATTTCGGAACTAACATATGGTTTAATTTTATTTCAATAATTCGCTTGCGCGTAGGGGTCTTTAGCAGTGGGAGGAAACCAGAGTGCCCGGAGGAAACCCACGAGGTTGAGAAGGCGCCCCTACAAGTATCTCCATGCCACAGAGGTGACCGGCCAGCTAGAGGTCGAAGCGCGGCACTCTAGACCACTAGGCCATCCCAACCCCCCCTAAGCCAAGTTATGGCTGTTTGAAGTTTTGACAAGATGGCAGAATGATTAGCATGTGCGCGCTGTATCATTAAGCCTGTCATTGAGTCAACTGACGTGGTTTCAAATCCCCGGTTGTACATGGCAAGGAGAAGGGTCGTCTGTCCAACCTCGTGGGTTTTCTCCAGGTGCTCCGGTTTCATCCCACTGCTAAAGACCCCTACGCGCAAGTGAATTGTTGAAATAAAATTAAACAATAAGTTAGTCCAGAAATGACCCCATTCCTCTCTCGAATTGTACACATAAATACATGTACTTACACGTATAAGCTTATACTAAAAACAATTATAACAAAAAGGTTGTTTATTCTCGGTTATTTCTTATGTACATACAATGCACAATGTATCGTACACTATTCCTTGAAAGATGAAAATAAATACTCGACTACGAGTATGAACAAATAAATGTGTTTACATACAACACAAAATAAAGCAAGATTTTTATTGGTTAAATTTTTCATAGAAGAAGGAACATGAAAGGTTTATATATTTTTGTTATTCAATCTATTTCCTGGTGTAGTATAAAATTATTAATTGCAACTCATCAACATCAGGAAGATAAGACATAATAAAACGTCACAAGGAACGATGACCATTATAACACTGTAACCTGGGTATCATTTAAAGGGACAATAACATTCTTGCTGGCTTGGTAGCTCCAGAAAATAAATAATACCCTTATTCTAAGTACTACATGTAGATGTTTAAGTGTCCTACCTGTTGCGTAAATTATCCATTACAACCTATTTTACTTGTCCAGAGGGTTCGAAAATATTTTAAAATCCAAGTCACATTTGAAAAGGTTTACGTTAGACTTTCAAATCAATTGGTTGAATTTTTCCAATTTTTTAAATTAGGTGTGTTAAGATGAAATTTATATCATCATTTAATTGGAATATTCTAAAATAATATGATTTGTTGAACAGGATGAAGATTGGGACATATTTTTCAGTTACAACAAGAGTGTTATTGGGGCTTTAAACTTGTCTATTTAGCACTACTTTCTTTCACATTCATTCAAAATCAAATCTTTGTTTAATTTAAATATCAAAATTAATCAATCAGCTTTTAACCAGACAAAAGTACAAATTAAACAATTTTTGGTGATTTAAATGATTTTTACGAATTTTTAAACAAGGATTTGATACATGTATGGACTGAAGGTGAAAGAAATTAGTGCTAAATATTCAAGATTAAATGATACCCAGATTACAGTGTATGAACATGTAACAAAATGGCCCACAGGGATGTACATGTCCATGTACACATGTGGGACCTATAAATTCGGAAAATATATCTTATTGTATGAGTGACCTGTAGGCCCGTATATATACAGTGGAGTAGTAATAAGTAGAATCATACAATGGCCCAGGAACTGGCCAAGTTGTTGGAAGAAATTAAAAAATCTAATTCACCAGATCGATGCAGAATTGTTCAAAGAACAAGCATGGCAATTTTCATATCAATCGAACTTGAATTGACGGAGCCTTAGGCTTTTTCAAAGAGTGCCACCCCACGGACAAGAAGAGGAGATGTAGTAGGAGGGGGGAGGGGGGTCTTGACATCTAACCTACATGTAACTCATATTTATTATCTTTATAAGAATTTCGTCTTCACAGTATGAAATTGTAATGAATTAATGTTTTTTGGGGAGACTTTTCTTGAAAAATAACCTAACTTGTATTTACTACATGTATTTCTATTAGACTTTTCTCTTCACAGTGTGGAATTTTAATGAATTAATGTTTTCTAGGGAAACTTTTCTTGAAAACTATCTTATATTTATTATTTCTATTAGCCTTTATGGTTATGAAATTGTAATGAATTAGCTATGACAAGGATGAGAAGTGATCAGGTCAAGACAGGATTACCTTTCTCTTCTAGATCAATGACAGTTAGACAGGACACATGATCATAGACTTGATAAACGATTAATCCCTTCCTAATATCATAACAAAACAATGCAATATAAATCAATAAAGGCTAAACAACAAAGCAGAGTATATAAATTGAAGTTAGGAATAGATTTAGTTCTTTTCTTTAAATTCTAATGCACAGACTAATGAAATTTGATCCGTTTGCCAATAAATCTAGTTCATAATAATTTCACATTTAAATCCATCAATTCAAAATACAAAGGAGCTTATGTACATCCTCCCACTGCTATAAAAGACAACTATGCTCAAGCAAATTATTGAAATGTATATTGAGAGTTTACAAAATTTGAAAAAAAAAAAATGAAATTCATGTAGACACAAGTAGATATACATGTATCTGAATTCATTATTATAAAGCTACTACCCTCCTTGTACATGACAAGGAGTAGGGTTGCCTGTCCAACCTTGTGGGTTTTCTCTGGGTCCCACTGCTAAAGATTCCTATGTGCTAGCGATCTATTTAAATAAAATCGAACCATAAGTTAATCCCAAAATGACCTATTTGCGTCAAATGGACATTAAACCCCATTTCTCTCCCTCATTATGTATTTTTCAGAAAAAATCAAATTTTCCATGGCTTAATCCATATTAAAATGTAATCTACTCACTCACACTGATTACGGTATTTGATATTTCATCATAATGTTAAGGGTAGATAATAAATCGGCTTTGATCAAAAGGCGACTCATCAAAATTTTTTAGCTTTTGACCATATCCTATTTAAATTGTCTGTAGAGGAAGCTCAAGGCTATCTTAAAAAAATTTTCAATTCATCTTAACTTTGTAAATACTAAACAGACCTGAACCATTTTATTTATATAATGATATTCCTTTTCAAGATTCCATTTTCAGAAATTACCTCCAATGACTTTAAATTAACCAGGATGTTCAGCAAACTGGTAATCCTGGGAATAAGGCACCTGTCACTGACAATGTCAGGCACAGATTCAGGCGCCTGTCATTTTGTCTGGTACTGATTTGTCTTTCTTTATTGAAATTATTAATACATGTCCGTCACTAATTTGAAAACTTTCATTTACTATTTCATCAGTGAATGAAATGTTGTAAGATACATCTAAAATCATTATTTCCAGGCCTGCAAACTGTGTCCAACTCAACACTGCTGTATTAATACAGTCTAGACAAGAGGCCTTGATTCTGTCATTTCCTCAGAACCTTCAAAATCAATGGCCCAACAGTTTTGTTATGATGTAATATAATGGTGAAAACATTTGGTCATGCTGTAATATAAGGGGGCGAAAACATTTGGTCATAACGGCCAAACATTTTGGTCATAACGACCAAACAATATGAATAACAATATATTTTACCAACTATTACTATGTGTATGAACTTGCCATCTGATAGTCCAGCGAAATGATCCATTGCATGCTTGTTATGTTAATACATTCCTAAATAAAAGTTTATATAACATTTGAAGCCAAAATAAATACACTTAATTAGGAGGAAGATTTGGTGATTTTACTTAAAGCCCCAATAACACTCTTGTTGTAAAGCTGAATAATATGTCCCAATCTTCATTCTGTTCAATAAATCGTATTATTTTAGAATAATCCAATTAAATGATGATATAAATTTCATCTTATAATACACCTATTTTAAAAAATTGGAAAAATTCAACCAATTGATTTGAAAAGTCTAACGTAAACCTTTTCAAATGTGACTTGGATTTTAAAATATTTTCGAACCCTCTGGACATGTAAAATAGGTTGTAATTGATAATTTACACAACAGGTAGGACACTTAAACATCTAGTACTTAGAATAAGGGTATTATTTATTTTCTGGAGCTACCAAGCCAGCAAGAATGTTATTGTCCCTTTAAGACATAAATGGTTTCCCTCCTATAGATTAATGGTTAATTAGCTGTTACTTGGTTTTGTATATATAAACCTTCTGTATATTATTTTCATCATAATTTGCTTGAAAACATTGAGAGAACCCTACATGAAACGTTGCTTTAATTAAAACAGTAATTGTGTTCTGACATGATTATATCATTATGTGTTCCATAGTGTTTATGAGATTTAGCTCAAACAATCATATTGGTGATTCAGCTTTTAAAATATATTTATACAAACTGACAATAAAGTTCAATTGTTCTCCCTTCATAACTTCAACAATCAAGATATTTATAGCTGTCAATCTAAAATTTCTGAATAACAATAATAATATAAAAAAACTGGAAATCATAATCATCGGATCTTTTCAGTTTTCTAGAAGTAACACTCCAAATCTACATTGATTAAGAAAACACATAAGAAAATGTAACAGTTGTATTATGTCTAATCATCAATATTACTGACTGGCGTCTACCGGAATCAAGACAGATGACATAAATGATTGAAAAGTCAATCCCCCAGTCACATAGAAATAATGGCAGGCATAAGGATAAGGGGATGGGAAACACTGACTGACACTCAAGCCTCACAAACTGGGAAGTCAAACCCTCAGCTCCAAAAAATTCCAGCGTCAACGATATATTATCAGACTCAAAGATCGGATGTATAAGATCATACTAGTTAATCTTCGGTAACAGTAACTATAACAGAAAACTTACATGAAAATTAAAACTCCAATGTCGCCCCAAATTTTTACTATTTATTTTTCTTCAGGATCTAGATCATCTAACATTCAGTTACTCCGCAGACGAAACCATTGTGACAGTTGATTGGTCAAAATAAAAAACTGAAAGTAATTTAGGAAATCATTGTTTTTTACAGCTACATTTATTTTGAAGAAATGGGGGCATGGGGCACTTAATTATAAAATAAAAAGACAATCATAATTAAAATAATTTGACACCAGACAAAAGCGCCAGCAACTCCGGGCTTTGTTGACGGCTGTTCCGCCAGAGTAGTCACCCCCCTCGGTAATTCAAATTGCCCCGTGTAGGTTTTCTTTGTGTAAAAAATGTCATTTTTCGATTTTTAAACTTCTGTAAGGTCCTAAACACCATAAATATAGCGTGTGAAAATAAAATAATTACTAAAAATATGCGCTTTTGGCCTTATTGTCTCAAATCTTAGCTGAACATAAGGGCGAAGCTGAATTACTAATTTTTAGTGGCTCAGGCGGGTAACTTGTACTTAGGACAATAATTGTTAAAAATACACATTTAGAAATAATGACTGTCAATACTCATGAAATTATTCTAAAAACTTGCAAAAGAACTTTGATGGCCAATGTTTAGAATGGCATAGTTGATTTAGATGTTTTTGTAACAGTGAAAAAATCGTGTAGTTGAGATATCAGTGTTCCAGACGAGCCTCGATTTGACAGTGGTCGGTCGACAGCGGGGAAATTATACGGTAGCCATTTTGATATTCGTTCAACTCTCAAGGCAGATATTGAGGGAGTTTAAGTTCTTTTATCGGCTTCCTCCGCCATGGGGGAGACGAAAATTATTTATCATATTGACGACGAGGATACACCATATCTAATTAAGCTCCCTATTCACGCAGACCTTGTTACATTAGGGGATTTTAAAAATGCTCTCAACCGCCCTAACTACAAATTCTTCTTCAAGTCAATGGATGACGATTTTGGGTAAGTTTCAATAATCTACTATGGAATATCAGCTTGAATTATACACAATGTTGCCAAGTGCATGACTTCTAAATGATGTTTATTGTCAATACAATGTATAATATGTAAACAATGTGTAATAGTTACCGGGCAATAAGTGAGATATTGCACGATGACGATTACCCAAGTGATTCAGGAACTGGAATAATTGAGACTGAAGCCATGCATGATGATGCCATTGCTATGGATGGAGTTCTAATAGTAATCTAGACCTTTGCCTGGAGATAGTTCCAGTAGGAGCTAATATTGCAACTTTTCAAATTACTTTTGATGTTACACTCACATGTAGATTATATGACAGATGTACTAACAACATTCATGTTAAGAAATAAAACATTGACATTGTATCGAATACATGTACATGGTAGCCACAATCTTATGAATATCTGATGGTCAAAAATGATCTATATAGAGAAAAGACTACTGTGGCTGACATCTGTCACAGGATTTGAAACATCCAAAATATTTCAGCTATTATATATGTGTACAAACGTTGAAAATATTTGTTTCTTCTCCAGCTAATTGAAGCATACATGATACATATAAAACCGTTTGTGGCTAAGCATGACACAGTCTTGCTAACCTGAAGGTCTCCGGTTCAATCACGGTGATGGAGGGAAAAGTGTGTGGTTTCCCCGATGTCAGTGGCAATGAACAATGTCTCTAGATGTAGGGATAGAAAAAACCGAGGTCGTGTATACACGTTAGCAATAGCACTGTGAATGTAAAGAAAACTTGACAGAATTTTTGTGAAAAGTATTTGGAAACCACACTGACCTAATGCTAGGATCCTTCTTGTCAGTCGGCAGACTTTTCCTGTTAGTCCTTGAACTCTTCCTGTCAGTCCTCAGACACTTCCTGTTTTCGTCCTTAATAAGTTACCAAATGAAATTAATGAATATAATTCTTCGATCTTGGTTAAGCTATAGATAGCTTCTGGATCGCCTTGATACTGTCTTGACTTCTTTTTGGGGCACTTTGCCTTCTATTTATTACTGTACTTCTCCTTTTTTGTCAAAAGGGATCCTTTCTCATCTCAGCTGATTAGACACAAATTTATGATATTCCATCACTATTTTCAAGTGGTAAAGGATACTAATTCAAATATGTTTACATGTAAATATTTTTTAATTGCAAGATTTATCTTTGAAAATAGGATTATTATAAATTTGTGTCCGATGTTGCTAGAAATGATTCCTTCAAAGCAAAATAGAAGGTACATGTAAGACTCCAACGTATAGCCACAGCACAGAGCTCTGAATACATGTAGATAGAACTGTATATTCATATTGCAGCTTAATAAGGATGCATACATTGTATTGCATACAAACTTTCAGGGGACTGAGACTGTGACAAAAAATCACGTAATTGGCTGCATTATGACATTCAGAAATATCTGGGTATTAAAGCTGAGTAGCCTGTATTTATTAAGAAAATTAATCTTTTGGCTGCTTTGCTAAATGATTTTAATTATGTTGCCAGCCATATAATAAGCTCACACACAATTAAATTATTGTCAGGCACAGATAAAAATTTTTGTTGGAATCAGACCCATTTTCTGCATTTTGTCATAATGTCAAATGATGTTAGTGTGCACGTAAAAGAAGCCCTGGCAATTGTCAGCTGATAAAGAGTAAGGTAAAATTCTGCTGACAGGGTAAAATTCACTTTTCTAGCATTGAATATTTAAATAAAATGGGATTTCACCGTCCTACTCTGCTCCTACACAATGCAGTGTGCATTGAAGGAAATTTTGACCGGACAGTGACATTATGGTCAACGGTTCTGTTACGTGTACGGCAATGTGTACACAGGACCTTGTTTTGTTTTTTTATCCCATCCGAACGACTATACGCTGTCCTACACCACTGTGCGGTTGGATGACTGAATGGTTATCACGTGCGCGTTGTATCATAAAGCTCATTGAGTCAACTGGCATTATTTCGAATCCCCGGGTGTGTGTGACAAAGTAGGGTTGCTTGCCAACCTCGTGCTAAAGACCCCTACACACAAGCGAATTATTGAAATAAAATTAAACCATATGGTAGTCCCAAAATGACCTAGCTTGTGTCGAGTGGATGTCAAACCCCATTTCTCTCTCTCTCTCGTTTCGTTTTTTTATAGTTTAAAAGTTTGTTTTATTTCTCTATGCTACGCTAGAACAGAAAGAGTGTTACATGTACAGTAGAATCTGCATTAAGCAGCCACCCACGGGAAATTTTAGGATTGACCACTTAACGGGAGTGGCCTCTTAATAAAATCTCGAGTTTTTTGTGCCGACATCAATTAATATTACGCTTGGGTGCACTTGCATCGGTAAATTTGGCCGTCGCTGAATCTCGGACATAACTTCCGTAAACATGTCATTTTGTCCCAACCTTCAATACTACTGTCTATCATTGTCATGCATTCGATAATATTTATCCATTTTTGTAAAATCTCATGGGTTTTTTTGTGCTGACATCAATTAATATTACGCTTGAATGCTTTGGAAGCAAACACCAATGCAATACTTCACTTGCATCGGTAAATTTGGCCGTCGCTGAATCGCCGACATAACTTCTGTAAACTTGTCATTTTGTACCAACCTTCAATACTACTGTCTATCATAGTGATGTATTCGATAATATTTATCCATTTTTGTGAAGAAAATCAATGAATTAATTTTATTTTATCAAAGAAGCACACAAACCAAAAACATCGCTCATTTAGATACCGAATCACAGGGGGTGTAACTCTGTATGTAATATTACAGGTGGCGCTAAAAACGTCTATTTAACAACATAGCGGCTTTTAGTCGGTACTTTCAGTTTATTCAATCAGTATCAAATAATGTCCCGTTACGTGTGAAAACAATGATCAGGTTTGTGGTTTAATTAAAACAAAAGATTAATTAACAGATAATCCCGGGTTAATTGGTATTTTCACATTTCTTTTTATCTGATTTGCGGGAATCCAGTTAATTGATTACTACTCACGGGATTAGCGGGGGTGTTACGAAGAACGACAAGATGGTATCATTCAACAATGGCCGTTGAATGGGCGATGTTTTGTTAAATTCATTTGCAAAATAGTGACCGCTGGCCGCGTTAGAGGAGTGACCGTTGAATAAGGAGATGAAACAATAGAATTTTTACGGGGGGAATTTATTGTGACCGCTTACAAGGAGATGTCGCTGAATAGGAGTGGCTGCTCATACGGATTCTACTGTACAATGTATATAACAAGCATGTTTGATTGTGTGAGGGATTAGCCAATGAAACCTGTTATTATAATAATGTATTGTAATTATTTCAGGGTTGTCAAAGAAGAAATAATAGACGATGATGCCAGATTACCATGTTTTAATGGTCGAGTTGTATCTTGGGTAAGTCAGAGTTACCTTTTCTTTATCTTGTCATATTATATACTTTACATGTAACAGAAGAACTGCACAACACAGCCTGGAACAAACAGTATATGAATACAACAAAATTAGGTGATACATTTGTACATTTATAGTACTGCATTCAAAATTCCAAAATCAAAATCTTGTGAATGGTACATTCATATTAGTCCCTGCATTTTAATGTGATTTTCTACAGATACCCTCTTTTATGATAGTAAGTTCAATAGGGCCACACTACACACAAAACAAAAATCTACAAGATAAACCTGCGGACAAGAATGAAATAGACATTGCAATAAACAAATATCAAATCAAGTGAATGGTTCTGAGGGCCAGCCATACAGTAACCGACCACTGCACTGTACAGTCCCTGGCCTGTTATGGTATAGGCTTCACTAAAAATGAAAAAAAAAAAAGATTGACAAAAAAGACGTAATTGAAATAATACGACCAATCTTGAGAGTGGTCGCCTCTTTAGAGGGGATAGTCTGCCAGTTGACGTCATGGGGTCTTGATTGATGATTTTTATGCCAATTCAATGACTGCATTCTCATTCAGTAATGGATTCGACAGTAACAGTGTATAGAAAACGATTGACTCAGACTCAGGGGCCCTTTCCGTTGGCCAGAGGGGCCCTTTTATCAGACGTGGGGGGGGGGCCTTTAGTCTGCCTTTAAGGCC
Source organism: Patella caerulea (assembly GCA_036850965.1). Lineage (NCBI taxonomy): Eukaryota > Metazoa > Mollusca > Gastropoda > Patellidae > Patella > Patella caerulea. Next base: position 71,964,669 of record JAZGQO010000010.1, on the reverse strand, counting down.
CCCTAACTTAGGTACATTTTCATTTTTCTCATCAGTTTTAGCATTTTTCTCCCGTTTTATTTTTCCAATATCTTTGATTTCATTTTGCGAGGCGACTGGCACCTCCAGCGCCTCAGCTATAAAATGCCTTTGATGTCAGCAGTTAAAAATACGTATTTTGGTTTTACAAGGGTGTGGGGTGGGATGGCCTAGTGGTCTAGAGTGCCACGCATCGACCTCTAGCCTGCCAGTCACCTCTGGCTTGTGGCTATGGTTTCGATCCCTGGTGTGAGCGTATGTGGCATGGGGATAGGGGCGCCTTCTCAACCTTGTGGGTTTCCTCCGGGCACTCCGGTTTCATCCCACTGTTAAAGACCCCTACGCGCAAGCGAATTATTGAAATAACATTATAAACCATGTTAGTCCCAAAATGACCTAATTTGTGTCAAGTGGATGTTACACCCCGTATCTCTCTTTCTCTTTAGTTTTACAATTTACAATGTCATTGTTCCACAGTACCAATGTCACAGTGTTGAAATACAGAATACACTCTTCAATAATACTAAATGCAATATAATAGTTATTTTGCATATTACACTTCTCCATTCTGCAATTTACATAAAAGACAAATGCATAATAAAACTTAGCATAGTAGAACATACATGTACATGTATACCTTATATGGGATCTACGATGAAGTTCATTTTCGTGCAGAAAAAAGACCTATTTGTACGACATCACAATAGGTACATGTATTTTAAATTTCATCGCAAGTTATTTCACTAGGCTAATTATTTAGGAGATAAACACTTCCTGTTTCGCATTTAGAGGGGTGTTATTGTCCAATAGACATGTCCTGAGATCATTAGGACCCGAGACGCGTAGCGTCGAGGGTTCTAATGTAAAATCTCAGGACATGTCTATTGGACAATAACACCCCTCTAAATGCGAAGCAGGAAGTGTTTATCGACATTGTAACATGCTTTTTTAGGATTTTAAAAGACATTACTAAAACAGAAGGGTGTTATTGTCCAATAGACAGTGTCTAATTGACCAATCAAAACGCAGGGTTTACACTGAAGCATGTTACAATTTTGCATACATGTACATGTAGGATGAATAAAATGCATTCATTTGCCCCCAAAGAGAATATTTGAATCATAATGAGCCTCTGATTTATCTTAATCAACATCCATACCAATGCCAATTGAACATAGCATGAAAATGAAGATTATCGTACACAGTATTAAAGGTTATAAATACTATGACAGATCTTTTTTTAAAAAAAAAACTACCTACTTCTACCCTACCCTACCCTACCCTATTTTGCATCCGTTATAGGAAACAGGACCCGTCTTTTTTTTTCTGGCCTTATACATGTGTGTACATGTACACGCATACATGTTCACATTTATACATGTACATTTGCCGGTTTTACGTATTATTAGATGTATTTTGCCTTTTGTTGGTGTGAAAATATGTGTGTAATTTGTAATATAGTGTTAACTGTATATAAAAATACTAGTAAACTTTAGTTGGATACAAGAAAAAAACAAGTTTGATATAAAATCAGGGTATGTACTCTTGTACATTACCATAATAAAAAAGAGAACATAGCTGTCACTTGTCACTATAATGACATGATATTAACATCTGACAGTTGAAGTGGTGTCACTCATTTCCTGGCCTAGTCAACAGTTTATTTGTGGAAATATTGATAAAGATACTTGTGATATGAACCAAAAAAGGCTACATTTTGTGTGAGAGACACACAACGGAATTATTGAAATAAAATTCAACCATGTGTTAGTCCCGACATGACTCTATTTTTTCGGGTGGACGTTAAACACCATTTCTCTCTTCTCTGTCACACCTTTTGGGACACAACAGCTCCCTTTATTGAGCTGGAATGTTCAAACTTGATGTAGCTGTTTATTATATTAGGCCAAGGCCTTGATGGAGTTCGCAGATTAGCATTTTCTGCTTAGGGATAGCAGAGATAAGGAATTTGATTGGTTGATGTTTTTGGCTCGATTGCTTTGATTCTAATTGTGTACAGTGTGATGATGATTATTTTCTGCTTTGGCTAAGTACATGTACATGTAGATACTTTAATTTGATTGGTTAAGACTTTGGAACACAATAACACTTATTCTAATTGGGGTAGAATGTTCAAATGTTATGAGGTGAATGCCATGATGGAGTGCGAAGATTTGCATTTCTGCTGAGGGTGAGCAGAGATAATCAATTTGAACGAGTTCGATCATGCGCATTTTCCACTAAGTTTAAGTAGAGGTAAGCAATTTGATTGGTTTAGACTTTGGAACACGATAACTTTGGTTCTGATTGCGTGAGAGTGATGAAACTCAAACTATAGATTCATTATATCATAACATTGTCTAAGTTCGATGATGAGAATTTTCTATTTAGGCTAAGGAGCTATAAACAATTTGATTGGTAATGACTTTTAAAGATACATGTAACAACTCTGCTTTTATTTGTGGTAGATGTTTATGAGTTGAATGTCTTGACTGAATTGTATAATTAATTTTATCCGCTAAAGCTAAGCAGAGTTAAGCAATTTCATTGGTCAACGCATTTGGACAAATTAATTTTGATTGTAACCGATGGAGAGTGATGAAACTTGGTGTATAGTTCCACTACCAGGTACTTCCAAGCCTTGACTGAGTTCAATCATTACATACATGTACATGTAATTTGATTGCTCGATACTTTTCAAAAATTAGTGAGTGTCATCTATTAATTTGGGGATTGCGGTGGGGAACACCAGCCTCGCTGTTGGCTTGTTGAACACACTTAAAATAGAGCAGGTTGAAATCAATTGTAATCAATTCGTAACTGAAGTTGAATAAATGATTTGAATAATTTTTGGACCAAAATGTTTTTTTTTTATAAAAGTAGTTGTGTGTGGTCTTAAACTAATGATGCATTCTGTAAAAAAGAGCTCACCTTTTAATTAAGATAAATTCCCTTCAAGATAATTAGAAGAGCGTCTCTCGATTGGTCAGCATTAACTACTTGTAAGTGTTGTTTACATGTATACATATTGTCTCGTTATGTTATATTTCATATTTTGTCATTGCCTGATAATGATAAGAAAAGCCTAGTCGAACATTGCTCAGTAATAAGCAGTAATTGATTGAATTCCATGAAATTGTGACCTGTATATCTTTCGTAGTACATGCATAATAATTCAAAAATAGATAATGCACAATTTATATATTAAAAACTTTAGCCAAAATACTTTTTACTGTGCGAAGTTATTATAAGCCTTTGAAATTTTTGCAAAATGTAGTGTTCTTATCCACTTAAAATGTTTAAATAATAATTCATATTACATTTGGTTGTGTAGGCATTCTTTTATGGATGTTATGTAAATATTTTATGAAAATTATTTCTTTTAAAAAAAACCCAAACAAATAGCCAATCAAAATGAGGGAACACAGCTGTCCCCTTTTCTCTCCCCCCCCCCACATCCTCTTGATTAGCACTTTATCAGCACTCAAATTTATAGCAATCCATTCCAAATTCTTTCTACTGAGTAGCAAAAAAACTTCCAAATTCTTCAGTGGATGAATGATTAGGAGGTTAAAAGGTCTTTAAGTAAATTGAAGTCAGGAGATTGAAAGAGTGAGGGATGCTGGAATATTGAAGTGAAAATCTAGCTAGGGATCAGATTTCTTTTACGATAAACTGTTGTCTGTTTTTAAAGGGTGAAATGACTTTGATCTGGTTGGTGGAGTAATCAACACAAGTACTTGGCTTCGACTCCATCTTTATACTCCAGTGTAATAATTGTTGACTCATGGCTGTTGGCATACCGACCAAGCGGCTGTAACATAAACAGATACATGTTGGAATCTCCTGAAAACAACCTCGTGGGTTTTCTCTGGTTTCCTCCCACCGCTAAAGACCCCTACGCGCAAGGAATTATTGAAATAATATTAAAGCGTATGTTAGTCCCGAAATACCTAGTTTGTGTGGAGTGGACCACATTTTTCTCTCTCTCTCTCTGTCTTGAACTCTCACTCACTCATGAAAATAAGTGGAAATGGACAATGAAAATAGATTTACAACAATCTTGGACATAAGGAAACTGTCACAGTTTTTGTTAATAAGATATTTTATGGGAGAATCGAAATATAGATCTGTATTTAAATCGTATTGGATTATCCACTATCCACAAAGATTGCCTGACTAGATTAAGAGTAGAAAATTTAGATCATTCCTTTCTATTGTGTGGGTAAGGCGCTGGCTTGCTAGCCTGGAGGTCGGCCGTTCAGTCCCTGCATTGGCCATGAAGGTTCATCTCAATTTTCCAGCGTGGTTTCTACTTGTCAGTAATGCAGAACAGGAGGCCTGACAAGGACAGCTGTCTAAACTTTCTAGTCATTTGGATGGGACAAAAAACTGCGGTGTCATGGTCACATTGGCGTGCACGTAAAAGACCCCTTGGCAGTTGGAATTCAATATATACATGTAAGAGTAGGCTGTAGCGCCGATGCCCTGGCAAAATTTCCTTCATTACACACTGTATAGTGGCGTATGTCCATCTCCCATTAGTCCAGGTTAGGTGCAGAAGAGTAGGACGTTAAACCCCATTTCATTTCATTTCTATTGTAGACACTCACTGTAAGGGCTACATGGATACAGTTCATGTTTTTCTTATCTTATTTCACTAACTTACAATATTTCTGCTTCACAAACTTTAATGTTTTGGCTTCAAGTCAAGATTTGTCTCTTTCAGCCTTTGATTTCTGAAGCTTGCAGGCTTCAGATAAAAAAAAATGTTTTTCCCTCAAAACAATTTAATTCCGATGGAAGATTTTTTTCGTCTTTGTAATAAAATTTAATCTGACTTCAATACGAATACAACACTAACAAAGATCTATGAAATAGAAATTTGCCGTTGGGTTAAACATTATTTTTTTTGCATTCTCTGAAACCAGACAATAACGTGATAATTCTGGGACTTGAGTTTTGTGGATTACTTTATAAACATTTACATGCTGAATTCAGTTTTAGGTTTTTTCAGTGGAAAAATTAAATAAAAAATTGACTAGCTTTTCAAAATATTAACTATTTTTTATTGCTAATTGAATGTAAGGTTAAATTTAGCTCATATTAAAAACAAACAAATAGAAAACATATTTAATGAATGAAAACATCCTAAAAAATTATTAAACACAGAAATTGAGTTTCTAATATTGAATAGCATGTGGTGGGGCACTTGTTCATCAGCCTGGGGCCTTATTCACGAAATTTTAACTAAGATAAAACCCAAATTTTAGTTATATGATTGGATAATATAAGATTTATTTTAGTGCTTAGCCAATCAAAACTGAAATATCTACTAAAATTTGGATTTTATCTTAAGTAAAGGTTTCGTGAATCCGGGCCCTGGTGTTTAGTGAGAAATTAACTTAGGATCTTTCAGCATGTCAGTTGTGCAGGATAGGAATGAAATGGAATGGGGTTTAACATCCTACTGTTCTGCTCCGAACTGGACTAATGAAGATGTTAAAACCTATTTAATTTAATTTCATTTATATGTACAAAAATGTACTAAAGCAAATAAAAAAAAATCAAATAAGAAATACATCAGGCAAATAAACAGTCATCATTAATACGAATATAAACATATACATGTAGCCTAATTCTTTGAGAAATAAGTGACCTATAAACGGAGGTTAATATCATTTAATTTTATGACTTATAATAATAAGCCCGAAAGCTATTAAAATCATGTCAGAGCTTTGTAACTAAATTGTACTCCCTGAGTCACGGTTGATAAAGTAAGAGTTGGTGGATTGAGAAGATAATAAACTCGATGTTAAATGGAAAAATATTGATTCATCTCGTAGTTTTTGTACGATACGAGCGCAACACGTAAGTCGTTTACGGAAGATCAAAGTGTTCGTATCTCGTTGCGCCTGCAGGTCAAAATAAATGAGAGTAGATATCAATAAGATGAGCTCACAATTAGTTAAAAAGCAGGACAAGTGGAGAATAATGTCCCTTGGGTTTAACTTCATTATTTTGTCAAAGCTTTGCTAGTTTTTCTAAACTTTATTTCACTTGTCTTTAATCCTTTCTTTTTATGAACTCAATTTATTTAATGAAAGTAGAATTGTTATAAATAATTTTTTTTTACCTTGTTATTAAATGAAGTATGATGAAAGAATCTGTGCGACGTTAGCATTTATCTGAATCTAAATGTATCAGATTTTCCATGACTTAATTGGCGCTATAATGTACTCAAATTGAATAATCAACATTTAATCTTATTCATTAAATCCAAATATCAATGTGAGAGATAGTGATGGGTTGGCCAAGAGGTGTGTCATATTTATTAAACCTGTTTCGTATTGAAGTATTGAAGTCAGGAAGTGAGGTCAACTTCTGGTCCTGTATCCTCCTTGAAGTACCGGTAATGCAATCTCCTCCCACTTCTAAAATCCCTTAAATGACATTGTAATTGAAATGTATCATCTCATCACAGAATACCCTTTGTGTCCAGTGGATGCTCTCTCTCGCTCTCTCTCTCTCTATCTCTCTCTCTCTCTCTCTCTCTCTCTTTTAATATATGTAATTATAAGAAGGCACATTGTCTTAATTTTAATAAGATTTATTTTTACTTCCTTGAATTATTGTTTACACGTATGAAAGACTATTATCACCCAATGTCTGTTCAGCTCCTTCTACCCATATATTTATACTGTATATATAAGTATTAAAGTTAGGTGTAGACTATAGAGAGAGAGTAGAGCTATGTAGATGTAGTATATATTAGTGTTAAGTTAAAGAAGAGTTTGATGCCTGTAGACAGGTGCTTGTTATATATGTATGTGTATACTAGAGTAGGATATACAGATAATATATTCACTGGTAATGGAGCTTATCTACTTCATATACTCCACTTATTATAATATACTTTAACACTGGTACATGTTCTCTTAATCATGGATGGAACTTACAGGGCCAGTGCATTCTACGCCAGTTTACTCCATTTAATTCTTGGGATGGGGGTCTGAGTGGTTTTGTAGACTGTTACAACGATGGCTAACAAAATATAGAATGAACAACACTCTGCTCTTTTTAGTAACGATTTAAGGGAGGGTCTGTTTTGGGGAGATGAAAAAAATCCCTATGTGCCTCTTAGAACACCACAAGGGAAGAGATGCATGTAGGACTGCAGCAAATGTGAATGGACACCAACGATCTAAGGGAGGGTCTGTTTTGAGGCACCACAAGGGAAGAGATACATGTACATGTAATGTAGGACTGCAGCAAATTTGAATGTGTGCCATCATGAGTTTGATTCCTGCAAGAAATATGTTACGACCCACAGCCCTAAATGTAGTATGAACCCTCCTGGTAACCCAGATTTACTGATGTATAAATTGTCCATATACATTTGGAAATGGCCTCCCTTAAAAAAGACAACCCTAAGATTTAAATGCTGCAAGGAATCTTTACTAATTAAGTAATCTTCTGGGTTTCCTATTGTGCTATGATGTCTCGCCCAATGTTGTCAAATTGGTGAAGAGTATTGTATTTCACACAAGCAAATGAATGAAATAGATATTGTCAATGTTAGTAAAAAAAAAAAAATTTCGTTAACTGACAAATTAGATTATTTACTTATGATTAACTCTGATTTTTTTAATATATATTTCTTGACTCGATTCAACATGCCTAATAGTTTACTTGATGCATAACACACTAAATGTTTCAGTAGAACCTCCAGAGAAAGCAATTTTCATCAGAATTTTAGAATTTATCTTCAGAAAAAAGATACATCTCGTGTTTGTTTTAACAGCACATAATTTGGATAGAAAATGTCTTATATTTCTCACAAAATGTATCTTGTGTTTAGTTCACAAACAACAGTAAGACTTGATGAGCAGTCTGACTCAATATTGAAGTTATCTGAATTTCTGTTTTGTTAAAACTTACATGTACAATGTACATGCTGTTACCGTTATATAACTTATTAATGAAGTGTGGGTATGTTACGATTGGCTATTGAAGTGCTGCAAGGGATGAGAGACTATTGAAGTGTTTTAAAGGGGGCGATAGGCTATTGATGTGTTTTAAGGGGGCCATGAGATGTCAAAGTGAAGTAGAGACCATGATTTTAAATCATACAGTCATCCCATATCTGTACTTGACAAGACGTAGTGTCGCCCATACGATTACATCATGTGTACCTACTTCAAGAATACACATGATGGCAAATGACCGCCATTTAAAATACTACGCCCGCCTCTTAGAGACGATAACTTAACTCGCTATAAATTGTAAAAAAATTTACTTCGGCTAGAATTAAAAAACACTTAAGATTAACATTTGCTAAAAATTTCTAAAAAACAACCTAAATTTATGGAAATGGGGCCAAATCAAATCAGGCAAATTACATCAAATAGTCCATGTTAAACGTATAGCAAAAATTTTAAACTAACGCGAGCACGCGCGTTTCTAGACAACGCCATAGCGGGTCATAGCAACCAGTGAGTATAAATTGGAAATCCCCAATGACGTAGATATTATAAATTGGAAAGCCGAGTCTGTCTTAAAATAAGTAGTACCGTCAGTAAACAAGATGGAAGCCATCTGCTATTGTGTTTGATCATGGAGTAGGCAAGCACAGGTGTGTCGTATGAGTGTCGCCAGCCTAATTCCGTGAATTTTCTTCAGGTCCTTGGTTTTACTCCTGTTAGCAACTTTTTTTTTACATGTTAGCAGATATTGAACAAAATTTTCTTATGTTATTCCGGATAAGAGGTTTGATGCCGACAATTCATTTTGTGCTCAATTGAATAGCAAAATCTGTCAGTGCTTTATCTATATCTTGCGTAATTCATCTTTAAATGATAAGTCAGGCAACAAAAATATAAGTTTTAACAAGGTTTTATTTGACAAAAAAAATCTGGAATCTATCTTTGTTAAAACAAACATTTTTGGCTGCCAAAACACAAAACATTAAAAATGTGTTGAACTCCAATCAACAGAAACCGCCAACACAAAGAAATCACAGACTGGATGGTATCAATCACGATAAAGTCCAAATTGTTGGATTTCCAGACCAATCGGATTAAAAAACAGATCCTATTTCGTTTCGTTTTTTATAGTTCAAAATTTCGTTTTACTTGTCTTTACTACACTAGGATCTGGAAGACTTTTTGTTTAACTCGTGTTCTGCATGAAAAGAGGGATCAGCCAATCAAATTGTCTGTCGAATCTAGGGTTTGACCTTTTTTGCGCGGAATTGTGGTTAGGCATTATCAGCGATAGAAATCAAAACAAAGCAACAACGATTCTGATTGGTTAATCGAATGACTGAGGTTATAGGGTCAAATGTCGCGTGCTTGACATCTGAACTGGCTGAACGTGACCTCCCGCTATAACTTGTTAGATCTACATCTAGCTAGTGTAGGACATCGAAATTATAAAAACCGAAACGAAATATAGATATGAATTTCAATTAGATTGATTTCCAGACAGGTTGAGGCACAATAACAAAACTTGATGATACCTAAAAATGTCTTTGTCTCCATTACTGATTTATTCAGGGATGAAGAACTACTATCAACACAAAATGGCTTAATGACATCGTGGATAAACACATTAGATAACTTTTAAGATCATATCACTGGGTAAAATTGTGAAAAGATATTCTATGACTTCTTTGAGATTCGGAGAAGTGAGTGTGGGATTTAGATGAAGGGGGGCCCTAGGCTAGGCCTATTCCACTTACAGGGCCACCCTTCCAAGTTCCCAACTATGGTTGCAAAATTGAAAGTGTGTTTTAAATACAATTGAGTCACTCAGTAACACAATTGAGCAATGAAGGATTTTAAAGACTACAGTGCTTACGACAGTGTCAAAAACATCGTACATTTTGGCTGGAGGCCCGTAGATCTTGAGGTTTCAGCCCGTCCAGCTGATAGGTAAATCCGGCACCAAAGGACAGTCCGTATTTTTTGAGACGTAGGGAAATTCTGTAAGACTTGTCATATCTGCCACAAATACTTCAATATTTAATAGATGTATTTATTGTGTATTTACACTCAATGACACGTGTCAAATTAGGTAATACGAGACCAGCTCCTTTATTTAATACAAGAAACATATTTTATTTATAATACGTACATGTGTAATCTGTGATATTTGATTGACAGATGTATGTACCAGACTGGAGTTGAGAGGTGGAGTTGTATTTAACGCATAATTAAAGAAACACTTAGAGGCATATGCAATGATCTTAGTTTAAGTAAAGTTACAAATGTTCTCATTTTTAATGCTTCACGATAGCTTGTTAATATTGATATTTTAAAATTTAGATGAATATTTGACATTTCAACAATTATCTGTGAAGTAGATATTTTTTGTTTGAATGGAAATTTAAACATTTAAAAAAATATTGATATTTTAAGATTTAGAATATTTGACATTTCAACAATTATCTGTGAAGTAGGTATTTTTTGTTTGAATGGAAATTTAAACATTTAAAAAAATATGACTTTTTAACGTTTTAATGAAACCTGACTTTTAACCTTTAAATAAAACATAACCTTTAAAAATTCAATTAAATTTTAAAGTTTCAATTAAACATACATGTAACTTTTACAAAATTCAGTTAAACATATCCTTTAGTATTTCAATGAAACGTTTAACATTTCAATGAAACATGACTTAAACTGTTTCAAAAAACATAACTTTAACATTGTTGTTTATTATCTTATTAACACTATCATACAAACAATAAGCATATTATATAACAATGATTCCATGTCCAACGTTTGGATGTAACCACCGCTTCACTGTGTTTGAATATGATTAGTTTAGATTATAACATGTGTGACGTAAATTCTATTACAGTCTTGTCGTTCTTTTATGTTTGTTATATGGTCAATACATAACAAACATTTCAATGAAACATACCTTTCAAAACTCCAATGAAATGCAATCAAGCATGTTATGTTGGGAATTTGAACATTTTCTTTACAAGGTCTGTAATCTTCCAGACATACCCCTCCGCTTCCCCTCCACTTCTCCCTCCTTCATGAATATTCTGGTCCACTGCTCACTAGTGCTATTCTGTTTTTAGTTGTTCCAAATGTTTTCTTGTAATTTGTAATAAAAAGCATGTGCCAAATACAGGAATTTTGGAAATTGATTTTGGCATCATTTCTGAACAGCTCAATACATGAATATTGAGCTTAAAACTTCCCAGAAAAGAAATATAAGCTATGTATTCAGATTTTGGTTATTTGATTTGCCTATGTGTACTTGCATTTACCATGTACATGTATCTATGAATTTAAAGTTTATGAATTGTGGATCTGCAGTGGTACTGGATAATTTATGAATGTATGCAATGTATGAATAGAATTTTTAAATACATGTACATTGTAATAATCTCTGAATTATATCTATTTTCAGCTTGTACCAGCCGAGAACAGTGCATCCGATACCCAATCACAATGTACAGATTCACAAGCTGGCGATGTGGTACAATTACCGGCTGAAAGATTAGGGGGAATAGGGGACAGTAGACCACCATCATTTCAGTAAGTACCTTGATTTATAATTACACAAATATACATGTAATACTACAACAAGGTACAATCAGAGGCCTCTCAAGACTCTTCGATAGAAAAGATCATTGTGAATACCAAGTCTCGTATATAATACTAGAACAAGGTACAATCAGTGGCCACTCGAACTCCTCGATAGCAAATATCATTGCAAATACCAAGTCTCGTGCTTTCCCGCTAAAATGTCTACCTGTGGTAATCGAGTTGCAAAGTCCACGGTTCGATGAATGTCAAGGTGCGGCGGTCACCATGTTTGATTTGAATGTGTTTTTGTGATGACTTCTGATTGAACAACGCTTCAATGTCAAGGTTTCCGCGGGGGTCGCCATGTTTGATTTGAATGTGTTTTTGTGATGACTTCTGATTTGCGTGGCGCTACATGTATTTTTCACGTAGCAATGGCTAGATGTTGTAAAACTTGAAGTCTGCCAAGGTAAATCTGACACTGGCTGCTTCCTGTACGTTCATGGTTTTATCATTTGCTTGATAAAGACAAGAGTATCCATATTGAAACTTTTCTTTATTAATAATAAACTCACTAAAATTGTATAAGAGATAAAAGTGGCTTTGAAGACCTAGATATCCTGAGTGTCAGTGACAAGTTTCGTTCGTGTAGAACTCTTCAGACTGATTGGACTCACATGGCGGGCCTTTACATGTATATTTATACTATGTTTGTACCTTGTGTTAATATGTTCACTTAGTAGATTAAAGGAAGAATTATATATTGTTGAAGAAGAATTGGGGTTAATTATACATAGCTATTATTTCATTACAAACAAATAAATGTATCTATAATGAATTAAAATGACAAAAAACAATTATGTCTAGACAGATTTCATGTACATGTAACGTATCCAACACTAGACATACCCAGGAAAATGATGCATGATTTTTTCCTGATGTAAAATTTCTACCTAAAGCATTCAACTCGAAACAAAATTTGTGTTATCTTTTTGTTGCATGCCCACATACATGTAGAAATGTCAACGTATATTGTTATCGTCTATGTCCGTTAGTCTGTAATTTCTTGTGACTACATAAAACATCCAAGAAGCACATTGACTTTAAACAATTTCCGTTAATTACTTATAGAGTTATTGCCCTTTGTTTTCAAGCCTGTAGGACAAGACAAGTTATGGTCCTTGTTTCACTTTTTAAACCATTTCCGAGCCAATAGTGCAAGGCAGACAAGAGGGCCTGATGAGCATGTAAAATAAACCCATGACATTTCATTTCCTTTTCATTGTCAATTAAACCTAATTTTGTGTATTTTTTCAGTGCGAATGCATCAGTAGCTAGTCGAGATGAAACATGTGATACCTGTACAGAAACAGAATCAGTTATCAGTGCACGAAGAGGTATGACTATTTTATTATATCATTGAAAGATATATCATTTATTTTTTCATTCATTTAGGGGAAGGTGGTTGGGTTTATTATAACATTGATGCATACATCATTCATTCTAAGAGGAAGGGCTATTTTATTATATCATTGAAAGAATGTATCATTGATCTTTTCATTCATTTAGGAGACGGTGGTGGGGTTTATTATAACATTGATGCATACAGTACATCATTCATTCCTCTCTTCATTGAAGGGAGGTGTGGGTTTATTATATCATTGAAACATGCGTCATTTATTCTTCTCTTGATTCAGGGGAGGGAGTGTAATATTGAAACATAGATCAAGGTCTGTGTTTATTATAACATTAAGATATATATCATTCATTGGTCTCTTTATTAAGGGGAGGGGTTGGGTTATTGTAACAGTGAAATATACACGTATATCATTCATTCTTCATTTCATGGAAGGGAGTTGGTGGCCGAATTGTTTAACATATTGTGTACTTAAGCTTTTACGAGACAAGTAGGCTGTCTGTGCAACCGTGTGGGTTTTATCTAGGTTCTCTGGTTTCCTCTCACTGCTAAAGACCCCTACATGTATGCAAATTATCGAAATAAAATTGGAACCATGTTAGTCCCAAAATGACCAGGTTTGTGTTGAGTGGATTTTTAGCCAGACTTCTCTCTCTTGTCATTAGATGGAAGAGGCTTGGGCTTAGATCATAAGGTCTGTCATTGAGTTAAGTAATAAAGTTTTTGTATTTGGGCGCCCCCTCTCCGTCAAGTTGACAAAACTTGAAATTTATTTTTATAACACAACGATGTTGGTTTCCTTTCGATATTCGCGTATTTCCGACCTTTCGATATTCGCGTATTTCCGATCATAATTTCTTGGATTATGTCCCCTGATTGTACACTAAATCGTGGCGTTGGTGTATCCTGCCTCGCAACCACTGTTTATCCTATTCTTGTACATGCGAAGGATTAAGTCCTGAAATAAAGTAGCTGTATCAAGTACACTCCCTGGCATATTCCCATCTTCATTAGGCTTTTTGGTCCAGAAAAAGATTTTAAACCACATTTCATTTCTTTTCACATTATTCATGTACGACAACAAACGAAGACAAATATCAAAAAAACATGCACAGGGACAAAAATACATGTACATTGTCAAATATTCTAATGATATTTAAATTGTTTGACATGTGACTTTAAAATTAGTCATCGTGTTGAAGGTTTGAGTCATGATTTACAGCTAGGTGTATTTACTTAGTTCATTCTATCATTTCATGTAGGTAATCTTGACTTGACTTGCAAACTTTTATTTAATTTATTGCATTGAAGTTAAATCTACATGTTGATTAAATTGGCTTGTAGCAGTCGGATACTATAAAGTGTGCAAATAGATGACCCTATTATGTGTACAAATATGGCTCCGAAGTCGACAAAGATCTTGGGTGGACAGAGACAATAAAATAAGAATAATTTTGCAATGAGATATTCATTAGTGTATTGGGTGTAGAAATTTGCACAGAAATAATAAACTGTAAATATGTATCGTCCAGTAATCTACAAACATACTTTATCGATCGGTCTTATTTGTCACACAATGAGGGGGGAGGGGTAGAATAGTTAACGCATCTGTGTTGCATCATGCGGTCTGTCATTGATTCCCCAGTTGTACGTTACAAGGAGTAGGGTCGTCTGTCCAATATCGTGGGTTTTCTCTGGGGCCTCCGGTTTCCTCCTACTGCTAGGGACGCCAAGCACAAGCTAATTATTGAAATAAAATTGAACCATATGTTAGTCCTGAAATAAGCGAGTTTCTGTCGGGCAGACGTTAAATAAATTCATAGTCACAATTCCGAGACGACATGAGTGCTCTGAATTCAATTGTTCTCAGTTGTTGACATGATCGACATAAGCACACTTGCAACTGGTTTTGCAAAGTGGATGTAAGTCATGCTTAATTACAATGTATTTACATATAGGGCCTACAGTTTATAAGTTATAAGTAACCAAATAACTAAATGACCTCTTTAATAACAAAAAGTAACTTTGTAAACATTCTATTTGTTGTTGATCAATGCGAGTCTGGTCTAAAGTAAAGACTTACTAAAAGTTACAAGTAACCAAATAAATGAATGGCCCTTTTTAAAAAAATGTAATTCTGTAAACATTGTATTTGATTTGTAGCGATTAAACCGCCATTTTAACCCTGAGTTTGTCAGTCAACACAGAGTCTGGTCCCTGTGTTTGTATTCGGTAATAGTACAAGCCATCGGGACTCATTAGCATGTTAACCTGGACTACAGAGAGCCTGGCCTATTTGTTTGTATTTGGTAACAGTACAAGGATATTGGGTCTCATTATCATGGTAATCTGGTCTACAAATAGCTTAGTTACAAGGGAAAATTTTAAACTTTCTCTTAATGTCAATAGTTAGATTAGTGTTTGTTTTTAAAGGGACATTTCGTTGAAATTAATATTGAATCTTGGGGATCATGGTGACTAAGTGTGAAGCATTGATATGCTTGTAATAGGATTCTTGACAGTTTGGAATTCAAAGAAGGGGAGGTGGAAATCCTACTGCCTGGACAAAATTCACCTTTTCTACATTGCACATGTGGCTATATAGAAAAAGAAAAATATTTTTAAGTTAGTCTCAAATGAGTGAAGTAGTGAGTTGATGATACAAAATTTCACAAAGATTTGCCACTAATTTGTTTCTTTCCACTGTGTTATTTAACTGAACCTTATTACTTCCGAAATGACCTAGTTTGTGTTGTTGGACCCCCACAAAAAATTAAAATGAAAGTACAATACAAGTATAAAAGTTTTCCAATTGATAATATTTTCATGTTGGTCATTTGAAGAGAGGCAATTATTTTTCCTCAGCAGAATGTCACTTGGATCTTGAGATAATTTGTAGTCCAACTGTTGAAGGAGAGGGACGGATATGAATTTATAACTAGTTGGACTACTTTGTGTAGATACGGAGAGCGTTTAAAAAAGTTCTGTATGCAAAACGTGGATGAATGATTTAGCAGTGTACATGTAGTTGGATAGAATTTTAAAAAATACAAGCATGGATGAATGATTTAGAAGTGTAGGCCTATGTCAATGTGTAATCAGGACAATGAATAGAAACATACATTTTAATTTCATACAGCTGGGATAAGTGAAGTAGTATTTCTAAAGGATTAAATTTTAACAAAATTAGTCAATTGATTTTGAATTAAAAAGTTTTGATGGAAATAATTAATATATTGTGTTCCACATGAAATGGATGACTAAATTTATATGGAAAAGAGGATTTTAGTGCAAATGTGAACGAATGTATGTTTTTGTGATGCAGTTGCAGTAATTTCATGGGAAACAATGTGTCAAACTTGAAGTTACTGCATGAATAAATTTAACTTAGTGATAAACAAAACGTTCTTAGCGAGGATAATTTTCAACTGAAGAAAGAATCCGAGTATGAAATACATCATCGGATTGTATTCAGTGTTTCAGTGGTTTCATATACTGAAATAAACATTATTTAAAATATTCAGTGATTTCACATACTGAAATAAACATTATTTAAAATATTCAGTGGTTTCACATAATGAATAAATATTATTTAAAAATCAGTCCAAACAATATGATAAATAAACATGTACGACGTTAAGAATCAACATTAAATACATGTATAATTATCAACATCATAAGCGTGACGTAGATCAATGAATAATTTCATATACTGAAATGAACGTTATTTAAAAATCAATCCAAACAAAGTCACTGAATATGCATGTTCGATGTTACGAATCAACATTTAATATGTATAATTATCAACATTGTAAGCGTGACGTAGATCAACAATGGTTTCATATATTGAAATGAATTACAACTGAATATTAATAATTATCAACTCGTGAAGTTCATTGACTAATTGGTGAACAGACATTAAACTCAATTCCATCTGCTGGTATATAAAGCGCTTCAAGTTAAAACGGAGCTCCGGGAAATACAGTAGACTGATTGATTGATTTGATTGATTGATTGGATAATTATTGGTTGAATTAAACTATGAAATACAGGGAGTTAAAATTGGGTTTATGTGGTGGTTATACATGTTACTGTTTGTGTAAGTACATGTGCTTATAATCCAAATATCAATTCAACAATTTATCTTTAATTGAATATAATTATCCCCAGAAGATGATGATAATACCTCACACACGAAAGGAAAAAAGGGGGGGGTGGATAAAGGGCAAACGCCCGAAACGCTTCCTGGATAAAACCTTTTTATATCTACACAGTCTTGTTTACTTCGTTGCCGGGGATTTTTTACTATGATTTAATTGAACATATTAACACAAGGTACCATTTTATGGATACACAATTACTTAGTTTTAATACTAAGCGACATTTCAACGAGGATACTGTTTTCTTTATTAGTGATTTGCTTGATAAAGACAAGAGTATCCACGTCTCTAGTAATTGTGTGTCCATAAAATTGTACCCTGTGTTCTTAAAAGTTATTGTGGTGGTTCATCTGTCTTATGACCTAAACCCTTGACCATGTCAAAGTGGCTAAGACCTTGATTAAATCCTATATTTATATTTTGTTGTTTAGCGGCAGTCCTGTGAACCACCAGATCTAATGAATCCCCTTTCAAAAAAGTAGCTTCAGACATTGGCGAAAACAAGAGTCAGAGACAATGTTTTTTTCTGATAAAGGAATAAAGTGTTTCAGAATAAATTCCTTTTCCCGATAGTGTTTCATCAGGATATACATGTACATTCTTTCTTGATAGAGGGGGGGGAGGGGAATAAAGTTAACACCAAGTGTTTCAGAATACTTGCGTTTGCTTTCATGTGCATGTGCTTTTCACAGTCTGTAAATGTCAAAATATTAAGCATGTTTGAAAGCTTATAAAATATGTACGTGTATTCTGTGATTGATGATTAACTATAAATGTTGCTTACATGTAGCTCTTACTGATGATGGTGGTAATCCTCTGTATTCTTTAAAATTAAAAATTAATTATTGCATTGGGTTCCATCTCCTTTGCAATATTCTCTTTCTCCTGCTAATCGTCAGCCCCGGAAATAACGGTTTTAGATGTACCTGACAAAATGTCAGGCACTAATGAAATAGTATCATAAATTTTCAACTTACATTGTTACATGTAGTTTCTGGACATGTATTAATAATATCAATTAAAAAAAGATAAATCAGTGCCGGGCAAAATGACAGAAACCAGAGGTTTGTTTCTGACAAAGCCTGAATCTGTGACTGACACTGACAAAGCCTGAATCTGTGACTGACATTGTCTGTGACCTCATCATCATCACCATCATCATCATCATCCCCATCATCAAATATATTAATGTATATGTATGCATGAAGTAATATATTGTCAGCTATTTATATATTAATAAAAGCTTATATCATAAATGTAATAATTTTCTATCAAAGATGCATTATGTTAGGTTTTGATAAACAACTGGCCGTTCTTATCATACAATCTCAAAAATAGATAATGAAAATTTAATGAATTGAAAATTTCAGTCAAATTTTATTATTCTGGGCGAAGTTATAGATCGTTTATTATCGTAGCGTCTAACTACGTGGGTTTTCTCTGGGTACTCAGGTTTCCTCCCACTGGTAAAGACCCCTACGTGCAAGCGAATTATTGAAATAAAATTAAACCATATGTTAGTCTCGAAATGACCTAGTTTGTGTCAAGTGGACGTTAAACCCCATTTCTCTCTCTCTCTCTCTCAAATTATTTAATTCTGGGTGAAGTTATAGTTTGTTTATTATAGTACAGTAGCAACAGTACTTGTCAGATAAAACTTAGCCTCAATTATCCCTTAAAATTTAAAACAGGTGTTAAATCAATTTAAAGTAGCTAAGTGTCTAATTCGATATGATACAAAATCTTCAACATTGAAAACTCAAATTATTTGTCGATTTAACTCAACATATTATGCTGTGATCTTACCGGAAAAAGATGGGCTTCTGATATCCAATATTTAAGACAAAATAAACATTTTACCATGGGTACATCAATCGTGTACCATAATGTGTTTCAGCCCCAGTTCTAGCAAGAGACTAGAACCATTGCATCAAATTAATCGGCGCATGTAGACTGGAATAACCAGATGCTGGAACTTGCATTCGATTTAGACTGCTGGCTTATATCGCCAAACATAACTTATATCGCGGGAAACTATTGAATGTAGATCAGTTTATATACATTCATATCATATTACAGTAAGACCTACATTGAAGCTCAATAAATACCTGCAATGGGCAAATTTATCTCTTACATGATGCATCTCTGATTATTTAAAATATAATACTATGTATGTAAATATTGTATAACTTGCATATTTGACTCTTTTACTTTTCTTTCTGTCCTGCTAGATCGCCTGCATAGTCGTAACTCTCGACATTCGAACGATAGTCAGCGCTACATGGCTAACGATCATGGTAAGATGGCTGTGTAGTCTAAATATCTTTGTTCTCAATTAATTATAATGTGGGTTCTTTCTCAGATTGTTTTATTAAAACTTAAATTGAAGGGTGGGGGGGTAGCAATGGTAAAGTCAATTGAAGTGATTTTAATTATGAACTTGTACGTGACAAGGAAGAAGGTAGCATGCCCAACCTCACAGGTTTTTAATGAGTCCTACTGTTTCCTCCCACTGGTGAGCAAGTAACTTTGGATTTTTGTAGTGGGGTCTTTCCTCGTTAGCCCGAGTGACCCAACCTCGTGGGTTTTCTTTGGGTCCTCAGATTTCCTCAAAGTGCTAAAGACCCCAACAAATTAGGTTAGTCCCGAAACGACCTAGTAACTTGGGTTTTTTCCATAATGTTTGTAGTGGAGTCTGGCAAGAACTAATGTCCAGTAGTACGCATGAAACGTAAAACCAATTTCCTGTATACATATTGCTGTGCAAGTAAAAGAACCTTTAGTTGTTGAAATGCAGTGAAAAGTAGGCGGAACAACACTTCATGATGTAAACACATCTTCCTTAGCCCGAGTGATCCAACCTCGTGGGTTTTCTCCGGGTCTTCAGGTTTCCTCAAAGTGCTAAAGTCCCCAACATCTTGTTTTGTCCCGAAACGACCTAGTTTGTGTCGAGTGGACGTTAAACCCCATTTCTCTCTCACTCTCTCATTAGCCTGAGTGTTGGAGAAAAGCAGGACGTTGATCGTGCTGGAAGATCCTATCCAATATGTGGTTAAGTTGTAAACATCCAGCCGCCTAGATCGTAGATCTGCAATTACTGAGTGTTTATGGGTAAATGTTTCTTTTGTAGACTGTAAATGATGAAGTGTTGATTATTTTAAATGAGACAGCATCTAGGAATTATTTTTAGTTGAGAACAAAGGTTATGAGATACATGTATTGGCACTATGAGTTATTTATTAACCTACACTATTAGTATTATATATAGCTAGTTGTTTATTTCACACATCAGTTAACTATCTTTAACAGACTAACTACTACAACCAGGTTTAGATCAAAGGCCCTAGCCTATTCTTCTTAGGCCTCTCCCTATCCCCAACTCAAACAAAATAAAGCAATCCAAGGTTTATGACTAAATAGGGTGTAAGAAAGGCTTATTTAAAACAGGGTCCAATATTGTACACCTTCGGCAAATGCTCCCCTCAAAATCTTAAGGCTCCCAACAAAATCTTGAGACTTCAGCTGGCCGAGGGGGGGGGGGGGGGGATGGCCAAATGGTTAGCAGGTGCACGCTGTATCATAATGTCTGTCATTGAATCAACTGGCTAGGTTTCGATGCCTCTGGTTGTACGAGACAAGGAGTCAGGTCGTCTGACAAACCTAGTGGTTAAGCAAAATTTTGAAATAAAATTGAACCATGCCTGAGTCCTGAAGTGGTCTAGTTTGTGTCCAGTGGACCTTAAATCTCTCTCTCCTTTCCTCCCCCTCTCTCTCTCTCTCTCTCACTCTGCTCACAGCATCCATTATACATACTTAACAATTCTAAAATCATTAAGTCACTAATGAATGTGGTAAATACAACATCATGTCTAGCCATCAGTGTGTGTCACCTCTATAGAACTTTATTAACTACATTGGGTGATAACGTTACACTCAAGCACTACTAGTTGTCTTGATAACGCACGGAATACAATATTATGTAATACTGTTTATTGCTGAGCACTGTTTTAGCTTGATGTCTCTTGTCCTTGTAATAAGGTGATGAAGTTACACACAGCATTTCTTCTGGTCTTTAAATATACGGGTCACAGTTCTAGGAAATACAATTACTGTTTATTTCTGTGCTGTATCATAAGGTCTGTCCTTTATCAAGTGTCCCACTGCTAAAGACCCCTACGCACAAGGGAATTATTGAAATAAAATTAAACCATATGTTAGTCCCGAAATGACCTAGTTTGTGTTGAGTGGACGTTAAACCTCATTTCTCTCTCTCTCCTTTTTCAAGTGGCGTGATTTCTAATCCCTGCTTGTATGTGACAAGGAGTAAGGTCGCCTGTCGAACCTTGTGGGCTTTCTCTGGGTTCTCCAGTTCCCTCCCAATGCTAAAGACCCTTACGTGCAAGCGAATTATTGAAATAAAACCATATGTTAGTCCGGAAATGACCTAATTTGTGTCATGTGGATGTGAAACACTCTCTCTCTCTCTCTCTCTCTCTCTCTCTCTCTGTAAAGTCACCTTTAGTCTATGAAATAGATGGGAACACAATGCTAAGCATGATAAAGCACATAATTCTATTTACAGTAATATCAGGTTTTGACACAATACACTCTATTTCTTTCAGTCTATTTTCTGCACTTAACCATTTTTATTATCCTTAGTTTTAGAAAAGCACCATTTCCTGATATATATCTATATTTTAATCGTATTTTGACATTTCACATTACATTCCATCTCGTTGAACCAAGATTACTTTCTTTGCCCATCCTAATAGTATTAGAAAAATTGCATTTATTTTCGACATTTTCTTAAGCACAGCTATGATTTGAAACAAAAATTTATAGACAGGTGCAGATTAATTCACAGGAAGTATTTCAGTACCAAATGAAAAATGAAATATATATTCTAGAAAATTTTATTACGTATTTGGATTGGAAAAATTTCTAAAATTGAAGATGGTTTTTTTAACGTTGCCAAGAAGAGATACATCTTTTAGTCTCTGGATGAGAATTAGTTATAATTTTACCCATAAAATTTATAAAAACATACGATACGATAGTATTAAAAATGTTTATTAAGACAACTCAGTGTCTTTCAAGTTCCATCACACAAATTAAATGTATTGGCTTGAAGCCATTTTTTTTTACATAGAGCATGTGATGGTACCGTTTGGGAGTTGTAAGAAACGCAACCATGTTTTTTTAGATAATAAAGAAAAGTTCTTTGAATCAATCTCAGATAAAAGAAACTATAGATCTTAGATCTTTACAAGATGGTGTGTGGAGAATTAGTAGATGGAATAAAATACCAAACAAAGCATCCAACCAAAATGTATCTTGTCAAACAATAATTTGGGTCCGTTAAAAGTATCCTAAATATGTTATAGAACCTTTGGATTTTAGGAACTCGACAGAAACTCTAATAAACATATAATCAGTTGATATTTTAAAATCTGTGAAGAAATTCTATGATTCCTGTCCAACCTGTCCAGTTTCGTCCCACTGCTAAAGACCACCAGCAAGCGAATCATTGAAACAAAATTGTACCATTTGTTAGTCCCGAAATGACCTAGTTTGTGTTAAGTGAACGTTAATCTCCATTTCTCTCTGTCTCTATTATGAAATTGAGGCGAATGAGTCGGTCGAATAGAACAGATACATGTATTTGTGTTAGTTGTATGTATCAAAAATATTTAAATTAAGGAACTCAGTTGAAACTCAGATAAACATACTGCAAGGCCTACTGAATTATTTGAAGAACTTAAATTTATGAAATTGAAAGATCTCGAAACTAAAGGTAGTCGGTAGTTAAATGTAGATTCACTATGATTGGTTTTGCAGGTTATCTAATTTAAACACATAACTTTATAGACCTAAAAACGTCTAGAATTTAACATTCATTGCTTAAAAACATGCCATAACAAATCAGATATATAAAACAATAGAATCTGTAAAATGTATTTAAATAAAGAGAGTGTACATTGCGGAGATATTCAATATTTTCAACATTTAATGTTATTATTAAGGATTATGCCCATGAGAGGTTGATACTTAGATTGCAGTTTTTTTAATTGAAACTTGCAACCAACTGAAGTTTTTGCCTCTAAAATTTAAAGTTAACCAAGAATAAGAGATATCCATCATTTTCTGTGTTTGAAATTGTCAAGGATTAACACTCATGTTGGATTTGCGGTTTATTGAATTTCAAGTCACAAACAACTCAAGTTTTTATCTCCACAAACCTCATAAAACTAATCATTTAATGCTTAAAAAATTGCCTAGTATACTAGGAAATATCCAACAATTTAAAGTTATTATAAGAGATATATAAATTGTCCTAAAATAGACTCACGGTTTATTGAATTTCTAACTCAATGTTGTTTTTACGATCATAAACCCCCAAAACATTCAACAATTTTAAGAAAATTCCATAACAAAAGAAATGCATTAAATTAAGAAATCTGGTAAAAGAAAACTAGAAAACCAGAAAATTTCATAACAAAAGAAGTGCATTAAATTAAGAAATCTGTTAAAAGAAAAACCACATATGTATATTGTATTAGGAAGAGATATCCAAGATTTAAAATTATGATTGTGGATTAACCCCCATGTGGTTCGTAACATATATAAATATAGATGTATTAATTATAACATAATGATTGATGCCGGGCAGACGGAACAGATGTAAAACCTCTCCAGTAGGTTCTACACATGTTTGTTTAAACTATGAGTATTAATAGCTTAAACAGACGCATGTACCCGCAGGACGGCAGAGTTACAAACATACACAATTAAACTAGTCTACATAGCACACTCTTACTTTTCTCAGGTTAACAAAAATATTCTACTGTTTGATAAACATTCCGTGACCGGACCATGATTGTTTGGTGTACATTCGGTGATCAGACCATGATAATTTGATATATATTCTGTGACCGCACCGAGATGATTTTCATGTAAAAAAAGAAAAGTTGACAGTTGTTATTTAATGAAGGGTAGACGAAAGTGCCACTGTCTTGGCAAATTTCCTGCATTGCTCACTGGATTGCAATGCCCATCCTATGCCTGTCTTCATACGCCAAATTGGTGCAAAACAGTAGACTGTTAAACCCTATTTCATATTAGTGTAGGGGGTTAGGATGGCCTAGTGATCTAGAGTGCCGCGCTTCGACCTCTAGCTGGGTTGCCGCTGTGGTTTCAAGCCCAGGTGTGAGCGTATGTGGCATGGAGATTAGGGCGCCTTTTCAACCTCACGTGTTTCCTCCGGGCACTCCGGTTTCCTCCCACTGCTAAAGACCCCTACGCTCAAGCGAATTATTTAGATAAAATTAGAAATATATGTTAGTCCCGAAATGACCTAGTTTGTGTCGAGTGGACGTTAAACCCCATTTCTCTCTCTCTCTCTCTCTCTCTCTCATATTAGTGCCGCTGTCTGGGTAAAATTTCCCTCATAGCACACTGTATGATGTATGCCAATCTTCATTAGACCATTTGGAGCAGAACAGTAGGACGTTAAAACTCATTTAATTTCCCATTTC
Organism: Patella caerulea; assembly: GCA_036850965.1. Taxonomy (NCBI): domain Eukaryota; kingdom Metazoa; phylum Mollusca; class Gastropoda; family Patellidae; genus Patella; species Patella caerulea. Next base: position 71,939,990 of record JAZGQO010000010.1, on the reverse strand, counting down.
ATATACAGCCGTTCACATTTCTTATTCCTATAATAGAGGCTACTGTAATCAGGCGCGGATCCAGAGGGGGGGGGGGCCAGGGGGTCCGGACCCCCCTCTGCTCAGACTTGAAAATTTTTTATGCGATTTTATTGGCGATATAGACCTGTAATTTTGGAATTTACCTTCCGGAAATACGTCAGAATGAACCAAATTAAATCTAATTTACCAAATTTTTCAGGGGGAGGACCCCCAACCCCCCCATTAATCATTTAAGCGCAATTAGTTAAGCAATTATCAAACCTAGCCCCCCCCCCTGCAAAAATTCCTGGATCCGCGCCTGGTAATCCATATATCTTTTTTATGATATAAACAATCAAGCATTGGGTAAAATCAATTTACAGGTCTCTTTTCAATTCAGTTGAAACCATCTTTATTTGTTTTTGGGCCTTGCTTCCGCTCTCACCTACATGCAATCTAATTAAAATATAGATCTATATTTCGTTCGTTTTTTATACTTTCGATGGCCTACACTCATGTAGATCTAACAAGTTATAATGGGAGCTCACGTTCTATGACGTCAGGGGACATTTGACCCGATAACGTCATTCATTCGATTAACCAATTAGCGACCGCCACGCTTTTTAAAATCTACTTTTGTTTTGTTTTGATTTCTATCCGCTGGTGTTAGTATAGACATATCTACCCACAGTTCCACGCATGAAAAGGTCAAACGGTCAATTCGACAGGCCATTTGATTGGCTGACCCCACATATCAGGCAGAACACTAGTTAAATAACAAGTCATCCAGATCCAAGAGTAGTAAAGACAAGTAAAAACGAAATTTTGAACTATAAAAAAAACGAAACGAATTGGATCGGTGATTTAATCAGATTGACCTACATGTAGGGCGATATCACAGACAAGACTGAATCCGAGCCAGGATATTATTTTAATTTTGTTTTTTTTGATTAAATGATCCGTAAACGATTTGAGTACATTATAGGATGGATTAAGCCAAGAAAATTTGATATGACACACAAGCACTTAAAAAATTTAACATAAACAGGTTACATGTAAATCATTGTAAACAAAAACATCAAAGCTATTCGCGGCCTTTAAAGTTTCGAAGAAAAAGGAACATGTCTTCAAATTATTAGGGGTAGTTTGTTTTCACATCTTTTATCTAAAGTCGAATGTTATTTTTAATGGTTTATGTTGATGCACTGATCAGGTTTGGGGCGTAAATTTAGATCATCGCGGTGCTATTGAATATCCCACTGAGCAGAGACCACCTGGAAATTTGCCATTTTTTTTTATAAAAAGCATTTTCAATTAGATTTGACTTTTTAACAACCAAGATTTTTATCATAAAATGACTACTTTTCTTTAAATAATTCCTCGTAAAATTGTGGAATTCTTAAAGTTACGGAAATAGCTATTGGATATTGATAAGAATATGTTTTGCCACTTTCTGTGTGGTTAGAAATATGTGAATAAACCTGATACTGCTTTTAAGTGGCTGATGTGCAAGAATCAGGGAATGTGCCATTATGGGAGGCCTATCCAAATAAAAAAAAAAGAATTGAGTTCTATTTATTTCAGATTTAACATTGCATTGTTTCTTCATGAAAAATGGGAACCTTGATGAGAGTTTACTCTATGACAGCTTAATATAAGTGTTGTATGGGAAACCTCAATTTGGACACCTCAATAAAAGTGTTCAGAGACACCTCAATATGAGACCAAGACACCTCAAAATGAGTGTTCTCAAAAACACTTCAATATGAGCCCAAGGCACCTCAATATGAGTGTTCTCAAAAACACTTCAATATGAGCCCAAGGCACCTCAATATGAGTGTTCTCAAAAACACCTCAATATAAGCATCAGCTACCTCAATTTGATCATATGATCTCAAAACAAAACACCTCAATATAAGCATCAGCCACCTCAATTTGATCAAAAGACACCATTAATATGAGTGCTCCCTGAAAGCTCAATATATAAGTGTTCTCTGTGGAAGCTTAATTGGGGAGTGATTCAATTATTGCTCATGATTTTAAAATTATGTTAGTATTTATCCTATTAAATTAATTGTAATAATTCACTGGGCCTAATTATCTCATATTTTTTTTTCTCATCAGGTCCACGAATAAATGGTCACGCAGAACATAAACGTCATCGAGAATTACGCCACGCCTATCACGATACCTCCACAGTTTTAAGTAGCGATTTAGAATCGACGAGTTTCTTTGATTCTGAAGATGATACAGGTAGCAGGTGAGATTTAGGTTTTATTTCATCCATTCTGATGTTTCAGGTTTATTAAGTCAACAATTTCTGATAATTTATTGCGAGTTATTTCCCCTGAATACTTTAATAAATGGTGAGTCACCAGATGGTCCCAAGTCATAGGGCCTGCTTGATTTCTGCGCCGATAGGCGAGCCAGTTTACAAATGGCATACACTGGTTAAGTGATATTCGCTGCTCCCATCAAAGCAGCGGATTCTGTATACGTAGCAGCTGAACTTTTGCAGACAACCTCGCCACTAATATTGCTGAATTATTGTCATTTGGCATGGACAAATCAAGCAGGGCCATTTATCGCATTTTCTATTTTGATAACCATTTCAGATTGATTGTGATTGAGTATTTAAATCCCTGTTTTGATTCTATTTCAGATTTTCCACAGTCACAGATAATACAAATCCTTCATCCAAATATGGTCGTCATAAACGACGGAGACGGCGGCATCGACCGCCACCGATTAGTAGGGTAGGTAATTCAGTAATTTGGTTTATTATAAAAAAATTAGTAATAGTTTCAAAAACCATACGTTGAAGATGGTGATTTCAAAAGGAGAAGTTGTCCTTCATTAAACATACGGTGCACTTCTTCCTGATAGGGTGTATGCACTGGCTAAGTGAGTCAGGTACTGCCTGAATAAACCAGCTTCTATCACAGTGTTGGCCATTGTAGTTTCCTCTATCAGTGGTGCAGGTCAAGAGACCAATCTAGGAACATTATCTGGCACATAAAAGAACTCTCAATACTTGTTATTTGACAAATTTTCAAGGAATTTCTCAATCCCTTAAATAAAGCAATTCAAATAAACGACTCCAGGTTTTATCAATATGTGATAATACTGATAATAAATGAACCAATGTTAATTTTTTATTTGTATGTTTTGTTTGTATTTTCAGGCTTCATCTTTTAGCAGTATAACAGATTCAACCATGTCTCTAAATATAATAACAGTTGTTTTAAATATGGGTAAGGTCATACACTAGTTATATATCATACTTTACAACCAGCAACAAAGTCTTGGTATCCACTGCTGCTTTCTTCAAAAGTGGGGGTTGGGATGGCCTAGTGGTCTAGAGTACCGCGCTTCGACCTCTAGCTGGCCGGTCACCTCTGGCTTGCGGCTGTGATTTCGAGCCCTGGTGTTGAGTGTATGTGGCATGGAGATAGGGGCGCCTTCTCAGACTCGTGGGTTTCCTCCTCGCACTCCGGTTTCCTCCCACTGCTAAAGACCCCTACTCGCAAGCGAATTATTGAAATAAAAGTAAACCATATGTTGGTCCCGAAATGACCTAGTTTGTGTTGAGTGGATATTAAACCACATTTCTCTCTCTCTCTCCCTCCCTTCTTCAAAAAAGGGGGAGGGGAGTTGGGTGGCAGAATGGTTGATGTGTGCGTGTGGAGGTCGCATTATAAGGTCAAGTTCCGTGGTTTCGATTCCCTGTCCAACCTTATGGGTTTACTCTCTCTCAATGTTATAATTTATATTTGTTTATATATTTCAGACACTGTAAATTTTCTTGGTATCAGTATTGTAGGTCAGAGTAATAAAGGAGGTGATGGGGGTATTTATGTGGGGTCTATAATGAAGGGGTAAGTTAAAAATGTCTTTGATATCAATGTCAAAATAACATTCAGAGTGATATTCCATTCAAAATTGTTCAAATGACAAATGAGACTTAGTGTGTTCGAGCCCTGCATTGGCTGAGAAAGTTCATCCAGATTTTCCAGCTTGGTTTCCCCAATGTTGCAGGATTGAGGGTCTGTAAAAGAGCCCAGGCAAAATTTCCCACATAGCACACTGTATGGCGTAGGCCGTATGCCCATCTTGATAAGCCCAGTTTGGGAGCAGACCAGTAGGATGTTAAAGCCCCATTCCATTTCATTTACATAAAAGACTTACAGATAGATTATGTTTGCGTTTACTTCAAGCAAATTTTAGTTTATGGAATTATATCCCTTGTTATATTGTAGGGGTGCTGTAGCTCAAGATGGTCGAATAGAACCAGGAGACATGATACTAGAAGTAAACGGTGTTAGTTTTGAAAATATGAGTAACGACGATGCCGTTAGAACATTACGAGAAGCTGTACAAAAACCAGGGTAAGTATTTTTGGTTCTAAAAGCGAAATGGTTAATTTTTGAAAGAAGTCTTCATTATCACATAATGCTTGTAATTACTGTGTTATTGACTTGATTATTTTTGATTCTGTGACGATCAAAAGCAGTTCAATTTTGTTGCTCTGAAGATTGTCTCCAAATATGGATACTGGCAGTTTCAACAAAGAGCCTTAATATTTAAGAGAATATACAGCTACTGAACTATCAGAGTGCAAGGACTCAATAAACACTAGGTATCAGTAACATATATTCGGCTCCTTTCCTATCCGTATGAAAACAAATTATAACAATGTACACACAGCCTCAAAAAATTGTGGAAAATTTATTATATGGGTCAGGAAACATTTTCATTGACATACCTATGAACACTCTTTTAGACTTAACGTCACAAGTGCACAGGAATCAATGAAGTTTTCGCACCAATACGAATGTCCCTCTTTTCTTTGAATGGCATTTAGTAAGTGGTATATATTCAAATAACACACTTTTTATGGAATATCAGTTACTATGGTTTATTGCGCTGCTATGTTTCAAGCATGTACATAAGTAGATGTCTATGCAGTTTTATGTATTGATAAATAATAATTGTATTTTCTTTGTCTAGACAGATTTAGCTTTTGATTGATAAATAATAATTTTATTTTCAGGCCAATTACCCTAGTTGTAGCAAAGTGCTGGGACCCAAACCCTAAAGGATATTTTACCGTGCCAAGACAAGAACCAGTTCGACCTATTGACCCGTCGGCTTGGGTTGCTCATACGACAGCGTTACGAGAACAGTATATGGGAGGTGGGACATGTAATTATATGGGACGTGGTGTTGCTAGTACGTCGATTAGTAATATGACTTCCACCAGTTCGTCTTTAACTAGTTCTATACCAGAATCAGAAAGTAAGTTGGGATTTTTATAAATATTAGAGACCTTTCGATCAGTACAAAACCGAACACCAAAAGAAACATATGTTTGTTTAAGTTTTCATATTCGTATCCTCTTACACACAGTTTCGCAATCCGACGTACAATAATAGCTAGATGGTATTAATTTCCACTACATAGTCCATGAACCTCTCTGTTTTCAATCAATATTTTGGTAGATGTACAACAAATCGAGCATAATATTGCATTTGAGCAGATTCAACAAACACTACATTATCAACAATATACACAAGGCCTCGAAATTGTGGAAAAATCAATGTATGAGACAAAACACATTTTCGTTTGCCTACCTACGTGAATCTAGCTCCACATGCGTCACATTTTTCACTGGCCGAGGACTCATTACGAATCGATAACGTGTTCGTTTTCGTACCGATGTGAAAGTTCCCTAATAATATACTAAGGACTGCAGAAATTACGATTATATCTATTGATCATATCATCATCGGTAAAATCATATTGTCGTTTAAACATACATTATTCAAGATCTAAATCTACCATTTGCAGATCTTTCTTTAGGCCTGAAATGTTATTTAAATTATTAATCAACTTATCCAGACCATAATCAATTCTCGATGTCATTGCTAGCCTGCGATATTTACTGGATTAATTAACTTATCCAGACAAAATAATCAACTATCGATGTCATCGCTAGCCTGCAATATTTACTGGATTAGAACCTGGTCTGCCACGGTTACAGCCCATTGTCATGAGCCCAATTGAAGCAGACAAATAGAACATTTACCATCCATTTTATTACACCATTGGAAACATGAATAAATTTTGTTATCTAAATTTGTTCACCATAGTTTAACTATTTATTCCTTGTTTATTTCAGGGTTTGATGACCTTAACTTGACAATAAATACCGATATGGAAACGGTTGTCAAGGCAATGGCACAGCCCGACTCTGGGTTAGAAATTAGAGACCGTATGTGGCTCAAAATAACTATACCAAATGCTTTTATAGGTAAGACAAACAATATCTGGATAAATAAATGGGGGAGGGGGGCTGGGCACTTGTCTGTTAAGTGGTTGAAATAATGGAGGAATTCAGTTTGTGAAAGGATACAGGGCACTTGTCCGTTAAGTTATTGTCATTCGTTCGTTTCTTGAGTTTAACATCCACTTCCACGGGGGTGGAAAGCATGTGCTGTATATAGTAGAATCTAGTATTAGATGGTTATGGGACACTTGTCCGCTAAGTGATGGAGAGCATGGAGAAATCTAGTACTGGAAGGGTATGGGACACTTGTCCGCTAATTGTTGAAAGCATGGAGGAATCTAGTATTGGAAGGTTAGTGTATGGGACACTGGTCTGCTAATTGTTGAAAGCATGTGCTATATATGGTACATGTGGGGGGAAGGGGGAGGGATCCAGTAGACGTGGTACAAGGGTTAATCAGTGAACTGGATGTATGAGATGTTGTTGATGTTTGGGAAAGTAGGTCGAGGGGAAATGTGTAGGGAGTGATAGTTAAATGTATTATGAATGGTTAGAGTGGCTGTGGTGTTACGGTGAAATACTATGCCGCTACCGTAACACCACAGCTTTATGATTTGTTAGACAGGAGTGATTTAATGGGTGTCAACAACTGGGTTTCTGATTTTAATGTTGTCTTTTCCCACCGGCACTGGCCATACGCCAGCAACTGAAAATAGCTGACGAAACAGCTAGGGCGTCGATTGTTAGTTCGCGTACAACTTGAAAAACCGAATGTCGTACGCCATTGTGAAACTGAAAGTAGCCGACGAAGACAGTTAGGGCGCCGATTGTTAGTTCACGTACAACTTGAAAAAAACGAATGTCAGTATGGTATTTCTGACATAATTGGTTATCGGTGACCTGAAAGCTGGTAATCTCGACTCAAAGCGAGTAGTCTCGACTCAAAAGTATAGTGTATAACCTACTTACTGTCTACAGTCGTCGCTAGTCTTCCTATAGTTCCTTCATGATTGTTTGTGGACGATTTACTACTCAGTAAGAAAGCCTGTGCCCAAAAAGAGTTCTGGTCTGTTATTATTAGTATAATGACTTCCTTGTGTGCGGCAGGTTCGTTTGTTTTTAAAAACACTGTTTTTCGTTCCAAAAAATAGAAAAGTAATTTTTTACCAGATGATCATGGTTTTTCACCGAGACTAGATAATTTCTCTCGGTGTAAGGATATTATCGCTTATGGATTAGTTCATACACTGTTGAGAAAATAGTCCCATTGGTTTGCTTAGCGGCAAATAGAGCATGAATAAACTCTGTACTGAAAATTTTTTGCGTGATCTATATAAACTGTCTTCACACACTCGATTTATAATTAGCGATACACAGGTAAAGTGGCAAGTGTTATGCTTCTCAGGCTAATACCTCAAAAGTACCTCCGCGCGAAAACCCAGATTTTGGTACATGCAAAAGAAAAAGAAATCGTGTGCGTGCCAGTAATAGGAAAACTAAGAGTTCGTGCATAAAAATGCACGAACGTACCCGGCGCGATGTCATCCAGTGATTGAAAGGTGGAACTAGTGGTGTAAGAGTGTTTGGGTACTCCACCCACCTATTATCGAATAATGTAGTTGGACGTTAAACCCCATTTCATTTTATTTCATGTGTTTATTTTCAGGTGCTGATTTAGTAGATTGGTTATTTACGCATGTTGATGGTTTTGCCGATCGTCGAGATGCAAGGAAATATGCCTGTAATCTTCTTAAAGCTAATTATATTCGTCATACCGTTAATAAACTTACTTTCTCAGAACAATGTTATTATGTCTTCGGTGATTTAAGAGGTAAGACAATATAAATTGAACAAATTTTTTTTATCATGAATCATGAAAGGATTAAGAGATAAGCAAATTCACTTACAGAGTTCTTTATTATTGTGATATACATCGATTCATTAGACTTTGCTGTTAAGGTTGGCAAGGACGAGGCTAGTCGTTTAGATAGAACAGAAAAACAAAGTCCAATCGGGTACATCTTAACGTGTATGTAAAGCAAACATTGACATGTGGAATTCGAAGAAGATAGTGCAGAACTATCGATATGAGGCAAAATTGTCTTCCCTGACCACAGATAGATAATATTAACCATGTGTTAGTCTCATTGTGGGACTGTATGGCCACTTGTACAACAAAGTCTCTCATAATCTGGAAAAACCTAGCAAGTCAAATTTTGGTGAAAATTGAGTTAGACCCATATTTGAACTTAGTACACATGAATGTAATAATAGGTTTTTTTCTCCATCACTGAATAGGCTTCTAATTATCTTCATCTAAAAAGGCAAAATAAAATTGGTTTAATATTCAGTAGCTTAATTCTGAAAACAGCTTTCCTTTGTTTTCTCAAATCTACATTAAACAGTGTTAACAGAGATATTTTCATATTTCAAAGAACTCAATTTTTGTTTCATCATGGATTGAATCCTCTGAAATGGATGCGTAGAGAACTATATCCCCCTCAGCAGGTCACTGTCCCATTGTTTATTTAACATGATTTTATTTCTTTTTTTATAGGTGGTCCTCCAGTTTATCCAGGTAAGATCCTCTATATATAAAAAATATAAATAATTTACACACCATTAAAACTATAAAATCATACTTTACTCACCATTAATTGAACGATTTCCCTGAACTGGAAAACAGATCCTGTCCCATCAACTTGCACAATGTATGATGTATGTCTGTCTCTATTAACCAGAAAATTAATATGTTAAACCTGATTTCATTCATTCCTTATTTGGGGCATTGGATCGCCGAATAGTTAGCATGTGCGCGTTGTATCATAAGGTCTGTCATTGAGTCAACTGGCGTGGTTTCGATTCTCTGGTTGTACGTCACAAGGAGTAGTCGCCTGGCCAACCTCATGGGTTTACTCTGGTCGTCAGGTTTCCTCCCACTGCTAAAGACCCCTATGCGCAAGGTAATTATTGAGATAAAATTTAACCATATGTTAGTCCCGAAATGACCTGGTTTGTGTTGAGTGGAAGTAGTATGCCATTTCTCTTTTATTCATTATTCTTAATTCCCTACATTTGATATTTTTTTCAGATCTGACATCATTAAGTTTAGAGGATGTAGATTCTGTATCAGAAGCAGATCGTGATACGTTAGCCCCACTTCCCCCTCCATCATGGAACAACCAATATCCGTACAGTAGTTCAAGTTATTTACCACAGAACCTTAGTTATATCCCCCCTTATAGTTACACCAGTACCGATACCACTAGTTATATAGGCAGCTTTATAGATGGAATGGCTCCCCCTCCTCCAACAGGGGGTGGGGGAAACGGTAGTGCCGGTAGTGTTCATAGTGCTTCAGGTAAGTGGAAGATTTTTATATTTATTTTAGAATTTTTATTGTTACTTAGATACAATATGCCACAGTTTTATTGTAATAGCCACAGCTGCATGGTATTGTCCCGTTTCCATTAGCACGGATGAAGCAAAAAAGTAGGATGTTAAACCCCATTCCGTTACCATTGCATTGCATTGTGGGTGTTGTGATGACAACAGCTGGATTGTAATGTGGATGTTGTGATAGCAACAACTGCATTGTAATGTGGATGTTGTGATGGCAACAACTGCATTGTAATGTGCGTGTTGTGATGGCAACAGCTGCATTGTAATGTGGAAGTTCATGTCTGACTACAGCTGCATTGTAATGTGTGTGTTGTGATGGCAACAACTGCATTGTAATGTGGATGTTGTGATGGCAACAACTGCATTGTAATGTGCGTGTTGTGATGGCAACAGCTGCATTGTAATGTGGAAGTTCATGTCTGACTACAGCTGCATTGTAATGTGTGTGTTGTGATGGCAACAACTGCATTGTAATGTGGATGTTTTGATGGCAACAACTGCATTGTAATGTGGGTGTTATGATGGCAACAACTGCATTGTAAAGCAGGACCGGATAATTTACTCGCTTTATTAAGAATTCCCAGTGCATGAACATTCAGCAGTGAGCTGAATTTGATACAAATCTTGGGTTCAAAACTAATTTGTTCAATTAGTAAAAAAACAATTACTTAAAAGCTTGCCTTAGATAATGTAATGTAATAATGTATGTATATATGTTTATTAGCAAGGTAAGTAGGTTATATATTCTAGGGATAAATTTGTATATTAAATGTTTGTTATTGATATATACACCATACAAGTTATTAGAAACAATAAAACCTCATTAAACAAATAATAACCACAAATCTGTAGGGGCAATTTCACGGTAAAGGGGACATAACGATCAAAAATGGTTATTATCCAGTCTGATTAAAACACAGATCCTATTTCGGTTATTTTTTTATTGTTCAAAATTTCATTTTACTTGTCTTGACTACACTAGAATCTGGAAGAGTTTTTATCATTGACGAGTTCAGAATGATGTGAGGGATTAGCCAATGAAACTGTCTGTTACGGCGAGTTCTTGGCCCTTTGATGCACGGAACTGTAGGTAAACCACTAGAATCGTCAATGCTGATTGATTAATCAATGTCTGGCATCATAGGGTCAAAAACTGCTCGTTTGGCTCATGACGTGAACTCCCACAATAAATTGTTGAATCTTCATGTGGTGTAGGCCATCAAAAGTAGTAAAAAAACAAAACAAAGTATAGATCTGAATTTTAACCAGATTGGGTTTCTATCCTTCAAGATTGAAGAAATATTGTTCAGGAAACATGTGTACAGGTGGCACGCCCATTATCATGAAATTGCTCTGTTATGTTTTGTGTACATGTATGTTTAATGGGGTTGTATTGTGTATATTTTGAGGTTATATCATGTTATATATATATATATTGTATATAATGATGTCTCTGTCTACTGCTGAATAATAACCATGCGTTTTATTGATATACTCCTCCTGCGCTAGCAAACTAAAGGGATGTTTACACCCAACACTTACTAAAGCTAAAGTCATATTTCATTATAACTCAAATATCAACTCAAATCAGATAATTGCTGAATATGACTCAAATATCAGCTCAAATAAGAAAAACATACCTTAATGAATAATTGCTGAATATGAATTATTTTATTTCTGTATTTCTGAAATAAAGATTATAATTTACAAGCAATTAAGAAAGATAAAATTGTTATTTAGAGTTGCTCAAATATGACTTGAGTTCAACATAAGGCCAATTCAATTGAATTTTCACTTCTTTGTGATCTTGATAAATAAATAGCCATTTGAATCTCATGAAAGACGTTTTGTTTAAAATTTCAAAACTTAAAACTTTGGTGTTTTGTGTTTTTTAATTCGGCCATTTCACGAAGAAATAAGAAGTAGATTGAAATTGGTTTATTTTTTTTAAACGAGGTGTATACATCCCTTTAAGTGATATATATCATTTAACACCTTATACTGTCTTATAGATTGGCTTATTTAATCAATATAATCATAATCATATATTATTCATATTTATCTCCCTTTATGAACTAACTGTAATGATGTGATGTAACAGATCTCTTACCCCAAAATCTCAGCATCAAATTCGTCAGAATTCTCCACAAGCAATCTGAGCTAATCGTCTTACTTTAACCGTTGTTTACGGGAAGTTTAGTTTAATTTTCGGAGTTGAATTACAGAATAGAAAATACTTGTAAATAATACAGGAATATTCGACGATTTTGAGATTGAGGTCTACGCAAATGTTCAAACATGCGAGATAGTAACTACTGGGGCTATGTATAAACAGACCAGGAAATAACGATTCCATTTGTCATTTATTAGTGCTGGACATGCTCCATATTTGTGAAGTTTGCTGAGATGTTAAAAAGTTTAGGGCACGTGATTGTAGGTTAGGGTAGGACTAGGTCCAGGAAAGGGTTTGGATTAGCGCTAGCCCTGTTTATATCTTTAGACCATCGACCAAACTTGAAGTTGGTTTTATCAAATAGATCTAACAGATTCTAATTATGCTGGTAGACTTGATCATTAGACCTTTGACCCAACAGCTTTATCAAATACCCTACTAAATCATGCTGGTAGACTTGATCATTACAGTAGTTCATGGCATATTATATTATAATTATCATATTTCATATCTCTCCTAACTGATAACATTGTTCTCTCAATGGTTTGTTTTGATGCAAATAGCCAGAATCAAATTTTACACTCTGTCGATCAATATCATTCTCTGTTTTGAAAATAATGTTTGTAGCACGATTTCTAACAGTTGGTTTTGAAAATATTTCTTACTAATTAATCAAAAGCATTTTTCTTTTTTTTTTATATATATGCCCAATTAGTTTATATGTAATTCAACTCCAATATTTTTGTTTTGGACAGTTTTTGAAGATAGAACTTGTACATGCGTAGTAGTTTCTGAACTTTTGGGATATCCAATTAAATGTTCCGTTCCTCCATAGTACTGTTATCCTTGGTATCCGCAGTAATATCGTTCCGTTCTACTCCACTAACCCCTGGGTCCATTCATGGGGTATTCACAAATTCAAATTATCTGCCCTTGATGATTTCCAAGTTGGTTGATTCTACAAACCAATCAAAAAACAGTTTACATACCGGTCTTAGTCTCACTGTTTACGTTCACCAAAATGCGATCTGCAGTAGAACGTAGAAAATAAAAAGTGAATTCTTATCCAAATGGACATTTTCGTGTGGGAAACATATACCATACAATACAGCAGCTTGTTAGAAAGTTTGTACACAAAATAAATAACCTAAAATATTTGGACTAAGTTTACAACAACAATTTAGATATCTTATACACAGTCGGTGTATAATAGTAGGATGTTCAACACCATTTCAATTCTTATACGCAGTCAGTGCAGAATAATAGGTTGTCAAACCCCAATTGGCCTCATCTTTTCCTCAACCTACTTGGTCTCCGCCTCAATCGGCCTGATCTCCCCCCTCGACCGGTCTGATCTCTCCATCGATCTGCCCTGATCTCCCCCTCGACCGGCCTGATCTCCCCCTCGACCGGCCTGATCTCCACATCGACCGGCCTGATCTCTCCATCGATCTGGCCTGATCTCCCCATCAATCTGGCCTGATCTCCCCATCGATCTGGCCAGATCTCCTACTCAACCGGCCTGATCTCACCCAGTCTGATCTCCCCCTCAACTCGACCTGATCTCACCCCAGCAGTAGACAACACAGTAAAACCTAGAAAATAAAAACCCTGAAAAAGCATCGTTTTTTCTACGTTCTCTGCAATGTTTTAGTTTCTGTATTGGGTTGCTTGTTTTGTTTTCATTTTTTTGCACAATTGGCAAGTCTTGCACGCTTCCTCTGATTTGATGTGCTTTTGTGTTCTTGTGTGTGATTATTTTAATTTTAATTTTTAGTTCTGCATGGTTGATTTCACCGCATGAATTTTCAGTTCAGTAGGTTTTTCCGTTTATTTTTAGCCATTAACCGATTTTTAAAGATTATTTGATTTTTTTTTTTGTATTTTCTTTGTAGCACTTTAGGCTTTAGTTCCTTTAGAACCGGAAATATCAGTAGAATTAATTTTCATCAATTTTCAAATGATGCTGTGTTTTAGAATTTTTTAGATTGCTGAATATACGGTGGGTGGGAGGGATGGTGGGCTGGAACAGATTTTTAAATGTTCAGATTTATTGTAAGATTCTATTATAAAGACTGTTCCATTTTTTAGAACACCGGGATGTAGGGAGATACCAATTTGTTGACAATATTTTTTGGTAGTTCAAGCCCGTCCTTCACGTACGAATAAAATGAAGAACACTAATTGGCAAAAGAAGCCTTGACCATTTAAAATTGTAAGAAGAAATGTAGCTGCCTAGACAGTATTCTCATTCCTTGCATTGTACTTGTAACAATAGAAGTAAAAATAACTCCTCTCTCCCCCAACAAAATGAAACCTCCACCAAGACAGTAGTGTTCCCTTTATTCTGGTGTTCTTTGAATGGAACATAAATTGAAAAAAGAATTACAAAACAATGAATTACAATTTGCTCAATGTCTGTGAATTTTTATAGCAAGGGGAAATCAATTAACCCTGTAAAAAGATTATTTTATTAGCATGGGGAAAATTAAAGTCTTTTAAAAGACCATTTATGTTTTTAGCAGAAAAAATGTAAAACACAGTGTTATTGAGAATCGAGAATTGAATGGTTTGTTGTTTATGATTTGTTGTAGTGTTTTTGGTGTTTTGATTATATTTACAGTAGCGGGACAAGATTGTGTTTGTTTGTTAAGTACATACAATCAGTTACGCAAGCTTTGGGAAAATAAGGATAAACAAAACGGTCACAAGTCGTCCAACCCAGACATTTCTAAATATGGGCAGCATGTGGACCAGCAGCATGTTTATAATAGCACGCAGATCTCAACAGGTAGATGGAGTAGCCAACACAAGCATAGATACTGAAACATTGTATTGTTAAGGGCCTACGCTGCATCCCACTGAACAATAAACACAAGTCTATATCTTGATACATAGACTTGAAGAAAGAAAAAAAAAAATTCAAAAATTTTAGAAATGTTATAATTAATTTCAATTTTAGTTCAAACTTTTTATTAAATTTTGATAACGTCATAAACAAGATGCAGCGCAAGTCCTGGTGATTTTCTGGGATATGTGACCAATTTACTAATTTAGGGGGTTTTGGAACAATGACCTAAACAATTATTAACAATGAAAGCATAATTTGGATTGGAAAAATTATATTTACGTTGTGGTGCTAACACCATGCATGGTCTAATCACCAATTGGTTTTCTCTTTTCGTTTGAGAGTGGAAACGACCGTTAATGACCGAAAATTGACAAAGCTTGCTGGAAACCACAAGTTTGAGCTAGACGGAATCAAACTTGTTCAACAGTTAACATTAAATGTGACCTTTTTTTCTGCCTTTTCTATTTCTAAATGATCTTGAATGAGACTTTTGATTGGTACACATAAAGTTTGAAGCAATACCTGAATTATTAACACAAAAACAACTTTCCGAATCATCGCAATAAATTGCAGAAACTTTTGATTTCAAGTTAATATAATGCATCTTGATTGCTGTTTGAATTTCATCTTTCCAACTGAACTAAGCAACAGACCGATCATGCTGAAGGCAGAATAACATTTCATCGTCATCCTCATAGAATTATATCATTCGCAAAATCAAGTGGTTCATCGCTATCATATTTTAATATAAATAGTAATCACAATAGAATTACACAAGTCATTTATTACACAAATGTCCTTCATCACATCCTGGCTTGGAAATAACGCTGTTAAAGTTTTAGATGTACCTGACAAAATGTCAGGCACTAATGAAATAGTACCTGACAATTTCAACTTAGTGCCAGACATGTATTAATAATATCAATAAAAAAGACAAATCAATGCTGAACAAAATAACAGGCACCAGAGGTTTTGTGCCTGACAAAGTCTGAATCTGTGCCTGACGTTGTCTATGACAGGTGCTTTATTTCCAGGTTTGGTGAATCTCATCTGCTGCTGTCGCATGCTGCACAGTTGTGCATATATTTCATTATGATTGCCACATTGGAAGTTTGTAAACGAGCTTTGATTAAACTTAAGATATCTAATAATATCCACTTTTGGCAAACATTTTAATTTCCCATCTGTGGTAATATGTTAAAGATGGATTGACGCTGAATTTTGCCTTTAAAAGCACCGTAAGGGGATAAGATGTAAAATGTTAGATGTGTGCACCTTCTCACTAGAAAGCCTGTCCACCTTGGGGGTTTACTCAGGGTTGTAACCACCCTACATGCAAGAGAATTATTGAAATATAATTGAACCTTGTTAGTCTTTAAATAACCTAGTTTGTGTCAAGTGGATGTTAAACTCCAGTTACTGTTAATTAAGTTATTTGCATCGTAATCACTTTCCTGTGAATTCAGTCACCAGACATTACACATAATCTGGCACTATTGTTAGTAATAGTCCTAATTAGAAGCTGTGTTCATTTCCCCATGACAAATTATGCAATTTAGTGAACTGTGGCATATTCATTCCCCATATGTAATTTATTAAATGGGGTCTGTGTTTGTTTCCCCATAAGTTATTGCAGTTGATCAAATGTGGGCAGTGTTCATTGCCCCATAGGTTTTGAAAATGGATTCAGTTTATTGAACAGTGACGTGTACATTCCTTCATAAGTTATTAGGTGGGATGCAGTTCAGTTGATTAAATGGGGACAGTGTTTATTTCCATGTAAGATATTACAAGGGATGCAGTTTATTAAATGGGGATCGTGTTTATTCCCCTATAAGTTATTACAAGGGGTTTACTAGTAGTTGAAATTATTAAATGGAGACAGTGTCATTCCCCTATTAGTTATTACAAGGGACATATATTGATGAATTGTGACATTCATCATTCACCCATAAGTAATTACTAGAGAAGCAGTTTATTAAAGACAATGTGTGATTTTAGCGCCATAGAATCCCTAATTGCACACTACCATATTCGGAAAGTTGATTCTATAAAAAGAATATTGGTCCAGTATTTACAAAGATTATATCATATATGCTGCTACCCATGTAACACAATGTTGTCATCTTTATTTGCGTGAACCAGATTAATGGGTCTGTTTTTAATCCGATTGAATCCAAACTGGGAGATTATCTAGTTTATTTCATTTTCTTAATTAAATAATCTATCCGAGTACATCATTTAGTTTCCAAAAAATGCAAATCACACATCCTAGTTTATTGCAGGAGATTTTGTTTGGGTGGTTTACTGTAGTCAGTGGTGTTGTGCTTTCATACATGTAACTTGGGCACAAAGTAAGACTTCCCAAATTGAGTTCACTCATTTCTTTTTAGCACTTTACCATTATTTAAGACTTCCCAAATTGAGTTCACTCATTTCTTTTTAGCACTTTACCATTATTTATCTTTTTCACAGATTTTAATGGTATAGATAGTGTCACATATTTTTCACATCTGACCTGTCTTTATCAGCCCAGTTGGTGCTGAAAAGCAGGAATTCATTGATCACAGCTTCTAATATGCAACCCATTTTTTCTGCTGCTTTTGTATTGCTATATATTCATTATCTGTGTTCATGCTTTACTGTTTTGATGGTTGTACATTGACGTATTCCGGATGTAGATCGATGTATTCATTCGTTGAATTCAGATAACATCACGTAAATTGATGAAGGCACCATTAATACTCACACTAATATTCGAATATTTGAGTTTGAATAGTTTTTCAGGGCTTTACAAATATAAACAGATTTATTTAGCAATTGAATAGAATAGAATTTGATTTGTTTTTTGTTTCCAATGGAATATTTTCTTGCATTTTATTTTCTTGTATGTAAAGATATACTAATTACAAATTAAAGATACACATTGTGTTAAAAGATTTATATTTTTCTAGAAAATTTAAAATTTTCCAAAAGCAGTCTGTAAATTGTCATTTCAAATGTATTGAATAGAACTCTAATGATGGCTTAAAATATTAGAATACATGTAGTGTAATCAGCATTCAATGTGATGACTACTGGGCATTAAAGAGGCCAAAAGGCATTACTGATAATACATTTGATACCTTGAATGCCTAATCTGAATACTACTTAAAAACATTCCGTCTACCATTCACAACGCTCCTTTGATATAAATGCCCCTGAGAGACATAAACTATTCATTAGGACAGGGTTTGGGCGTTGGTGTAGTGGCTTAAAATGATAAGGTCTTGTCATTGAGCCAGGTGGCGTGGTTCCGAATTAATGAAATAAAATTGAACCATTCTAGCCCCGAAATGACCCAGTTTGTGTAGAGCGGAGTTAACCCCATTTGTCTCTCACAATTTTTTGGGGCTCAGATTTTGGTTATATTTTTTAGTCTTTGCTGCTGTATCATCGAAATTGACTGGCTGTCTTTCAATGTATATTTAGTCCCAAAATGACCTAGTTTGTGTTGAGTGGACGTTAAACCCTATTTCTCTCTCTCAATGTATATGCCATAAAATCAATTATTTCAAAGAATTTGACCATAACGAAACCTAATTGAAAGGCAGCAAGGTATCAAATGTATTTGTTCAATCGCAATCAGTCTAATTTGATCAAATAAATTTTTGTACCATTTGGCAGTTCAAAATGCCTGTCTGTGTCTTCCCATGAAATGGTCTACGACAGCTGACAACATACTGAGTAAGACCTTATGTCATGATAACATCATGGAATCAATCAACTGTGATAAACAAGGTCCTGTTGTTAATAATACTACAACAATTCCTATCAAATATCCAGGTTAGTCTTTTTAGGGAACCTTTGAAGAATAACCAAAGTTCTTAATTATCTTTGAAACTACGAAAAAATGTTTTTCTTTAAAGGAGATGGTCCATCTATTTATAGATTAGATTGGTCTTACATGTGTACTTCGTCTTCAGATCATAATGTGTACTTCGTCTTCAGATCATAAGGTCTGAGTCAAGTGAAGAGTATTCGATTCCCTGCTTGAACATGACCACGTGTAGGGTCACCTGTTTAACCTTGTGGGTTTTCTGTGGGTCCTAAATTTCTTAGTAATATAAATTATTGAAATAAAATTGAACCATATGTTAGTCCCAATATGATCTACCTTGCGTCGATAAGATGTTAAACCCCATTTCTCATTTCTTCATCATTTTGTAGAAAATATAAACAGATGAACCATCATCTTTAAAATTTCTAGGGTGGCTCCAGATCTTTTAAAAATGATAATATTTTATTAAACAGAGCATCAAAAACGCATTGTGATTATACAATTTGTTGAAAATTGCTGCTATTTTAAACACACATCAATTAGTTATGAGCAGAGTATGGGAGCATGTACAATATAATCATATTGGCCTTATGATGTTCACCCGGGTTTTGTGCCACGAAATCTGTCCTTGACATGTTCGACCTTGTCTAGTTCACAGATCAATGTTTCTGCAAGAATCCATCATGATTTTCATGACAGCAAATTCTAAGCCAAGTATATAAATTTTTATTAAATCTGAAGCCCTGTTATTTGTGTTTGTTGATAAGATGATGTTTCTTTGTTATGTTGTTGTCTTGGCTAGTAGCAAGCTTAATATCATCATCATCTACATCATCATCATTTTCACAAATATACATTTTGACTTACAAGGGGGAGGGTTTTAGAATGTCATCTTTCACGATTTTGTAGTTTTCAAAGTTTAATATTTCCTCAAATGACGCAACAAGGCTTTAAGCAGATGGAGCAGCAATTTAATTATTGGACGCTTTATAGATATACATGTATGTGTAAGTAGTTACTGTGTGTCATCAATATTGATGTCGTTGTTTAAAGCAGACGGGGGCTGTATCAGAAGGCCTGTCATTGAGTCAACTGGAGTGGTTTTGAATCCCCGGTTGTACGTGACAGTGAGTAGAGTCACCTGTCCAACCTCATTGGTTTTCTGCAGATCCTCCCGTTTCCAACCACTGCTAAATCAAATTATTGAAATAAAAATCGAACCATATGTTAGTCCCGAAATGACCTGGTTTGTGTCAAGTAGACTTAATACCCATTTCTCTCTGTCTTTACATATTTCATACTATTATCCATATTAAAATCTAATAAAATTGATTATTTCAACATGTATTATGTAAGAGATAAATCTGCCTATTGCAGGTCTTTCTTTAGGACTTAAATGTTATCTAAATTATTAAGGGGGTTGGGATGGCCTAGTGGTCTAGAGTGCCGCGCTTCGACCTCTAGCTGGCTTGTCACCTCTGGCTTGCGGCTGTGGTTTCGAGCCCTGGTGTGAGCGTATGTGGCATGGAGATAGGGGCGTCTTCTCAACCTTGTGGGTTTCCTCTGGGCTCTCCGGTTTCCTCCTACTGCTAAAGACCCCTACGCGCAAGCGAATTATTGAAATAAAATTAAACCATATGTTAGTCCCAAAATGACCTAGTTTGTGTTGAGTGGACATTAAACCCCATTTCTCTCTCTCTCTCTCTCTCTCTCTCTCTCTCAATTATTAATTAGACATTGATTAACTTATCCAGACCACAATCAACTCTCAATGCCATCTGATGTCCTCGATTTTATGTATATTGGAAAGGTTCAGCCGTTTAATGTCAGTTTTTATTGTGAGTGGCTCGTTAAGGATTGGTCTTTTCCATATGTGTTATTTTAGCACATTTATGAGGATGATAGGTTGCTTTGTATTATTGGTTATGGTTAATTTGTTTTATTCAAAAATCTGTGTATTGGTATTTTTATTATCCAAGTTTGTATGATAGAAACAATTATACCTCGTTTGTTCAATTGATCGTCCACCTTAAAAAGGTTATCTACTGAAGGAAACCGTTTAAGGGTAGACGGTGGGTGGGTCTAGTGGTCTTACGCATGCCTTTTGGATCTTAAGATCAGGCATTGATTCAATGGGCATGGTTTTAATTTTAAGGAGTAGGTTCACCAGCCAAACTCCATGGGTTTTCACTAGTTACCTCCGGTTGCTATAAATGTGCAAGCGAATTATTGAAAGAAAACACCACTGTATCTTTGATGGCAATACTGTGGTTTCATCTTGACAGTTGGAAATAGAAGAGTGGCGGAAACTCGACTGTCAGTTGAAAGATCTCTTCCTGACATTTATTTCACACATGACTATAGAAATAAAAAAAACTGTACAGTAGTCAAATGTATGCTCCGTTGACAGAGAAGGTTCCTCAGGGTTTTCCAGCAAAGTTTCTCCTCAGTGGTGCAGGACAGCTGCTAGTGCCGCTGTCAGGGCCAGATTTCCCTCATAGCACTCTGCATGGCATATGCCGGTCTTTTTTAGCCCAGTCAGAACAGAACAGTAGGATGTTAAACCCCATTTCATTCCATTTTGTCTAATGATTTGAGTTTTACCTGCCAGCCACTGATCACCTAATATTTAATATATTCAATTTAGGTACTGGACAGGTCTTAAAGTATTAGTAAAAATTCTGATTAAAGGTCAAGTCTGTGTCAGACAAAATGACTGACTCAAGGCACACTCGGCTAATCTCGACAGATTCCGTAAACTACGTAAACTACATCTAGTCTCGGATGTATGACAGTCAGTGATATGTACCTACACCCATACATTTGCGATGCGGCTACCGGTTTACTTTAACAGGAAAACTTGACGCTATTACACAAATTGGGAACCTATTCGGCTAGCGACCTATTCGGCCGATCGAGCTGCAACCTGTTCGTTGGAAACCTATTTAGAGTAAAGACAACAGTCTCTATTTATCAACCAATAAAATCCAACGTTATGTCTATCAAATGAAAGTAGAATATATTATTTTTTATCCATTCCTTTAGCTCAGAATAGAAGTGTAATTTCGTCATTATCTTACAGCTGGATCGGTCGAATAGGTCGCTAGCCAAATAGGTCGCCAACTTGTGTTTGGAATGGGCGCAGCCATGTTTCATCCGGGACCTTTAAAGTAGTTCCAATAAGGCGGAATTCATCATACAGCCGAGTTTAGATTCCCGAAATCTTCCGAGGTTTGCCGAGTGACTCAAGGCATTGCATCATAAAGACTGTTGTGAGGAGTCGGGTCGCCTGTCAAACCTTGTGAGTTTTCTCCAGGTCCTCCGGTTTCCTGACACTGCTAAAGACGCCAATGTGCAAGTGAATTAATGAAATAGAATTGAACCACATATTAGTCCTAAAATGGCCTGCATGTAGTTTGTGCCAAGTGGAGTTAAACACACACTCTCGTTCTCTGACAAAGCCGCAACTTTTGTCTAACAATGTCTTATTTCCAGGTTTGGTCTTCACATGGCATCGTCCTGCTATTTGTTAAATTCAAAAGTTTAAATCGCACAAAGATCTGTGTGCATTTCAAATTGGACGCAAAACTAGTATCCACCTGTATACTTGTTGGCGTGCACATAAAAAAGATGCCAGTTTGAATTCGATGAAAAGTAGGCGAAAAGCATCGTTGTCACGGCAACATTTCCCCCGCTACACACTGCATGTCTGTCTCTATTAGCTTGTTCAGTGCCAAAATGTAGGACATCAAACCCCATTTTATTTCATTTCCATCCTCACTCAAAAATGCTTTAAGATCCTGATATCTTCCAAAATAATTTGCAGCTTGTTCATAATAACCACCAAAATGCTTTCATGATATAAATCCTGAACCATTCTTGAACCCAAACCAAAAGCCTTTGGCGCTTGCTTGCATTTTTGAATCTTTTGATCGTAATCATGTATATTGTACTGTTTCATTGTCATTTACTGTTTACTTCATTTGTTCATTTATTGTAGTAATTTATGCGTAGGTTTTGCATGTCGCATTGTTGTAAACAAACTAATTTCAGGACACTGACATTCAGCGTTATTGTAATGTTGATTTTGTTGAATGAAAAAATGTTCACACAGTGTTGACAAATTTTCTATAAAAGAGTATGAAATGTTTTTATAGAAATGTTGACATGGTGTTGATGTATTTTCTTCATTGTAAATCAACGTTTTTTAATTTTAAAAAATGTTGTCAATTTTGCTTTTGATTTGTTTAAATTAAAATTGTTTTAATCGTTGTAATTATAGGTAGCAGTGCCTCTGGTGGTAGTAAAAAAGAGAAAAAGGGAGGCGATCGTAAGTCGGCAAGTCCAATGGGAAGCGGTGGAAGTGATACAGAAACAGCCAGTCTAGCAAGTGCACGAAGGGGAGCGCCGAGTGAACAAAGTTTACCTCCTCCCCCAGGAACCCTCAGTAATCTCCCACCAGAACTCTCTGCAAGTCGCCAGTCTTTCAAAATGGCCATGGGAAATCCATGTGAGTTCTTTGTTGATGTTATGTGAAAACAAATATTTAAAATTCAAAATCACTTTAAATATTGAAGTTTGCTAAAAAAAAAAAAAATAGAAAAATTGAGAAAAAAGAATCGAATTTTTTTTTTCTATATGAAAGCTTTGGTTGTCTATATGCATGTGAGATAACAGGGCCTGTCTGCAGGTGTTTTTCAAAAGTCATAAATGTGTTTAGTTATTATTATTATTATTATGGTCGTTATTGACAACGCAATATAATCTACTAGTACTGTATACATGTATATATATTTAGATTATGTTGTGACATGGGGTTTTTTCTTAGAGAAAAAATTCATTTTATTATTGGATCCCTTTTTAATAACCCTTTGTTTTTTGTTCATCATTTTGATCAGTCAGATACATCAATCCATTTTTATTTATTTTTCACAATTTGTGAGGACAATCTTTTGGAAAATTCATCGAGACTAGAGAAATGACTTCACTGTATTCTGGTTAATTAAAAACCACATTTAAAATGTCTGGAGAGGTTACCAAGACAACATAAAATCAAAAAAATGTTTATTTTATTTGGTTGTCTAGATTTCAGGGACTAAAATTTATAGACGCCATTTTTTCTTTGGACTGTTTTTAGGCCTATATATTTCCTCCGTTTCTTGGCTTTTCTTTACTTAATACTAACAACATATAAATTCAGTAGCTAAAGTATCCCACCCATTGTTATCCAGTCTTTTTTATAAGATATGTGTTGTCTTGTTCAACCAGGCTGAAAACAAACACCCAATACCATGGAGTCGACTTATAGTTTGATTTTTTCATGCCTTTGAATTTGATAGACATATTTATTATAATCATGGCTCCATCTTGATAAAGTTTTAATTTCATTTACTTCGACCATTATTTCGCCTACAATCATTTGAGTAAGAGGATTCAAATTGCCTTGTGTTTATTTTGATTGGATCGTCATTTTGAATAATTAATTGAAACAGATATCTCACTTCAATATTGGATGACGGTTAACATATGAAAATTATCAACCAAAAAACAAGTCTCTTGGAGTCGTGGATACAAATGAAAAGATTTTATCAAGATTAAGATTAAAATATCGACTATTTTTAACCCATTGTAGATCTCATTACTAATATTTAACAATTAACCATCTTCTGTAGAAACCATGGTAACCAGTGATTCCTGTATATTTTGCTATCGAAAACGCTTTCATGACACTATTATATATATATGTGTTAAGCTTCCCACCTTCACTAGTGTCCATTACCATATATACTCATTTTGTTATTGTTTTTTTTTTTTTTGAAGTGATGTTCTTCGTAAAAAGTCTAACACTCATGCAGTCAATTCATGTACAATTGATATGAAACTGGACATACTTGTTCCTTTGACAATTGTGCAACAATTGACGGACTTCGATTCTGGATATGATGCCGCAAATCTAAGATAGGTGCAATAACGTCATCAAAACTTCTAGGTCTATAGTACGGTGGTAATTTTTTTCTATAAAGTTTAGCAAACTCCACTGTACTTGACATGATTCATTAAATCAAGCGGTTGTTATAAATATGGATTCACCAATTTCCAAGGTTTATATAGAGGGTGGAAGAAAACATATCTCAACGAAGTCATCAGTTACGAAAAAATAGTGTCACAGAACACAAATTGATTCAAATGAGTAAATTTCTATTCTTCCGATAGAAGCAAGATTTTGTTTCTAAAGAGGATATATCGGTAATAGAATATTCTGTTCTTAAAATTTAGTGTAAAAAACCCAAGTATTTTGTTTTGGAGCTAATTTGACTTCGGTGATTTATGTTCAATTTGTGCTTACGTTCTGTCGTGAAACTTAGAATTAATGCATGCTACAATATTATCTCTTGTAGCTCTCCTAGAGGCTGATGATATACTAGAATGATTCAACAGGATCGGATTGGACCAAAAATTATCCATCGTGTGCGAGATGTCATCGTTCTTCTCTCCCTGCATCATCATTCATGAAAACAATGCCACGCTAACCACACCCACCTTACTGTAGCTGTTCTAATCTCCTGTTCTACACCTAACTTATAATTAATAAACGAACAACGTGCCCGCCCACAACCAACCGTAAATGCACGTATGTACCTACCTACCTGCTACCTAGTCAAATACACGTCCACTCACTGTTTCATTATTTGTATTTTTAACAAACAAAAACTTGCCAAATTAACCAGAAAAATCGACAAACTTTTCACCACGCAGACAAAGATTGGATGCCAAATCAAATGTGGAACGAATTTTATTGACATGAGTTATAACTCACGTTTTAGAGAAGACTTATTTTAGGTATTTTTTACAATATTTATTGAGTCAAGTCTTGATATCTGTGTAAATGTTTATATAAATGTATGTACAAGTTTTTTTTTTTAAAAAAAGTTTAAAACTGCACTTGAAAGAGAGTTTCTCACTTTTCTTTTATAAATTTAAATGATACTAATTTTCAGTTTTTCGCCAATTATGTGATTTCATTTCGTTTAACATTTATTTTCTCGTTGATTTGAGTCTCATTCTTACAAGGTTTTGTTGATTTTTCTCTGCATGCTTCTTTATTTAATACACTAGTTTCCTCTTAAATTTCTCCTCTAACATTTTTTGTATGCTTTTAAGGTTTTTATTTCTCTTGCTTCTGCATGTTCGCTCTTTCGTTTCAAAACCAACAAGTTTTAACTTACATATCACTTTTGTGATCACAATTTCATTCTTTTAGCTGAATTATTTGTTTTGTACTTTTGTTTTACTTCAATCTTCATTTATTTAATACATTGTTTACAATCAAGATATTATTTCATGTAGATATTCAAAACTTTTATTTCATCTGCATCATAATTATTACATGTACATGCACTGAAACACATTATCTACTGATAGGTTGTCTTTGGGTAGGTGGCAGTATTAGTCATTTTCATGAATTATTAATCAAACGATTTCTGATATTTTGATTGGGTCTCACTGATACCGCTACAAAACAGCAGCCAATGACATGAGATGTCTTATACAGCTGTTTAGTTGTTGGATGGGCCAAAAATTGAGGTTCTGAGTAGACATTGGCGTGCATGTAAAAGAACCCTTGTTAGTTGGAATTTGATATAAGAGTTGTCCGTAGCGCCGCTGCCCAGGCAAAATTTCCCTCATAGCTCACTGTATGCCCGTCTTCATTAGCCCAGTTTAGGAGCAGAACAGTAGGACGTTAAACCTCATTGCATTTTATGCAACTTAAATTTATTGCAGAAAAGTAATAGTTATACCCCATTTCAATTCATTTAGTGACTCTCACCCTCATATCCCCCCTTTATTCAAGGGAGGGTGGGATGGCCTAGTGGTCTAGAGTGCCGCGCTTCGACCTCTAGCTGGCCGGTCACCTCTGGCTTGCGGCTGTGGTTTCGAGCCCTGGTGTGAGCGTATGTGGCATGAAATAGGGGCACCTTCTCAACCTCGTGGGTTTCATCCGGGCACTCCGGTTTCCTCCCACTGCTAAAGACCCCTACGCGCAAGCAAATTATCGAAATAAAATTAAACCATGTTGGTCCCAAAATGACGTAGTTTGTGTTGAGTGGACGCTAAACCCCATTTCTCTCACTCTCCCTTTATTCGAACATGCCAGAAATGAGAATATTGGCACCTACCAAGAGTTGACAAGAAGATAATCAAGATGTGTTTCAGTGCATAGTTATATGAATTATTATCAAGTCGTCATTTTCTCCACGAAACTCATATTTTTATATTATAATTGTACAAACTGTATAGTGTGTTTTGGTTGTTATTTTAGTTGTAAGTAGGACCTCCATTTTGTTTATAGATAGATAATTATTTTCATGTGTTGTTTTTTTTTATAAGGTTTTATGATTGAATATATAAATGAATAATAAAGAAATTTTGATAAATCTCTTCAGTTGTTTAAAGTATCAAATTTCTCACTGCTGCATAGATTCCTGTCTACGCAAGTCAAGTCTGAATAATCGCTTAAAAATGTGTGTATGGATAGCCACGTGTGTCAATAATCACTTCAGATTGAGTGTGTGGACAGTCACATGTGTCCATAAACCCTTCAAATTGTGTGTATGCCATATGTGTCAATAAACCCTTCAAATTGTGTGGATGGATAGCTACGTATGTCAATAATCCCTTCAGATTGAGTGTATGGATAGCCATGTATGTCAATAATCCCTTCATATTGAGTGTATGGATAGTCATGTGTCAAAATCTTAAATGATAAAAACCTTAGATTTTTTTCAAGTGTTGTATTCATTCAAATCAGTTTTAAGTGAATTTTCAAGCATTATTATGGAGAAAACAGACTTGATGGTTGAGAATACTAAGAATATTGTCAGCTATGTGAACTACCCAAATGAAAAATGACACCAGATGTTCTAGAGACATGGCGTCAACATGAATTGGCCAACCTCGTGGGTTTTCTCTGGGTCTCCAGTTTCCCCCCACTACTAAAGACCCATACGCGCAAATGAATTATTGAAATAAATTGAAACCATATGTTAGTCCCTAAATGACCAAGTTTGAGTGAGTGAAGGTTAAACCCCATCTCTCTATCTCTTTCTCTCTCTCTCTCTCTCTCTCAATTGGACAATATGAAGTAAAGGGCCTGAAGCAAAGGGGCAACAACCCTTTAAGGTACTTGCATGCTGAACAATATTTATTTGAGCCACATTATAGACACTATAACCTATTGAATGATATACTTCATTTCTTTTGTCAAATCAGTTGCGCAAAACGTCAGCAAAGAAAGGACACTTAGGTAGCAGATCAGGGGTTTAAAAACGCCTAGAAGTTTTCAGCAATTCAATGTTCGACATCCAGGGTTGGGACCATGATGGCTCAGGGACTGGCTTACTAACAAGGTGGTGCATGTAAAAGAACCCTTGACAGTTGAAATTGGATGAAAAGTTAAAATTTCCCCTATAATACACTGTATAGCATATGCCTGTCTTCAATAACCAAGCCTGTGCAGAAAATTAGGACGTTAGACTCCATTTGATTTGATTTGATTTCCTTTTAAAAAGCAATTGGATTTTTATTACTTCTTCCCAAAAACTTAAGATATTAAAGTAACAGTCAAATTACATAGCATTGGGTGGTTTGACATGGTAGGGCCCTACTTCAACATGGCCTCCTCATCTGGAACAGTTTCTATTGTGTGGGTGGATGGGGTGGGGAGATGGCCGAATGGTTAGCACGTGCGCGTTTGATCATAAAGTCTGTCCTTGAGTCAGCTGGCGTGGTTTCGATTCACCAGTTGTACATAACAAGGAGTAGGGTCGCCTGTCCAACCTTGTGGGTTTTCTCCGGGTCCTCTAGTTTCCTCCCACTGCTAAAGACTCCTACGTGCAAGCGATTTATTGAAATAAAATTTAACCAGGTTAGTCCCAAAATGACCTAATGGATGTTACAACCCATCTCTCTCTCTCTCTCTCTCTCTTTCTCTCTCTGTCTGTAATATCCCCGGGTGTGACCTCACACACAATCCAGAGAAAAACAGAAATATGAAAAAACAAAATCGTAATAAGACCTGTATTTTAATCACATTGTGTCAAATTAGGCCGTAGATTTTCAAAACCAAAAGATCCAATCTACCTGCAGCCATAGACAACTTTGCGGAATGACCTAATTTGTGTTAAGCTGTTTTGAAACTGGTTTTCTCTCTCTCTGTATGTAGCATGGAGATAAGGGCACCTTGTCAATCTCGTGGGTTTCCTCTGGGCACTCCAGTTTCCTCCCACTGCTAAAGACCCCTACGCGCAAGGGAATTATTGAAATAAAAATTAAACCATATGTCAGTGTAGGTTAAAGCTCTCTCTCTCTCTCTCTCTCTCTCTTTATTAAACCAGGTTCAAGTTTTACATTATGTAAAAATCAAGCTGTTTTCTCAATAATATGACTTGAGTACACTATCAAAAATACCAAAATGTAGGATGTTAAACCCCATTTCTTTAAAGTTGATAAACATTCTGTGTTTTTATTTATCAAAGCGTATTTTGGGTAATAGACAATTTCTGCTGTGTGTTGATGCTTATAGAGATGGTGTGTGTTAGGACATGATATGAAAGGGTATATATAACATAGTTAAAGAAGGCTACTGGCCCTTAATCGTAGAAATTATATTTAACACTGTCCAAATATTTTAAGTTTCACTTTTTCAAGTTTGGTTGATAAATTTTTTACCCTAGAATTTTCCAAAATACGAAAATTACTAGTTATTTTGTAGGGAACTGGCCCTTAATGGTAGAAATTATTTTTAACTCTCTCCAAATATAAGTTTCACTTTTTTAAGTTTTGTTGTTTTACCTCTTGATTTTCCCAAATGAAAATTTTTTTTTTCTTTTGTACTTCCCTAATGAGAACAGTTATTGTAGGTAGATATAGACTGTCTCATACATAATAACTGCCACAATTTAGTAGTTCATGTGCTTATCTAAAAAAAAGTAATATCAGAAGTGTTTTGTGCCTATAACTTTATAGTAAATGATGTAAGTATATATTTTAATTTAATGCCATTCAAATATTTGAGGGCCTAAATTTTACTTTTTCAATTTGGTTAATTATGTGTTTACCTCTGGATTTTCCCAAATGAAAATTTTAGTTTTTTGTAGGCCTACTTCCCCATGAAAGGGAAGAGGTATCAATTTAGGCATAGTCTGCCCCTTGCATAACATTTCCCAATACTAAAAGTATAAGTATATATTTTTTAGAAAAAAAATGATATCTCTGAACTTTTTTGTCCTTATAGGTCTTGTAGTAAATATTGGTTGTTATCTAGTTCAGCCAGGTGTGAGGCTAATAATTTATTTCAGCCAAATGATATAAGCATTGGCTTTAAAAAAAAGGTTAATATTTCTTAATTACTTCGTCCCAAAACTCTTTATGTCAGGGATTTTATCTACAGCATCTAGAGATGTTACTGATTTAATTTCCACGTACTTGGCTTTTAAATGTATCCAAATAACATGCCTATAAAACAATATGGTTGACTTGTGCCATTGACACAACTGTGGTGTAGTAAACTGCAGTTAATGTCATCTCCAACATTAAATTCGTTACCCTTAATAAAAAATGGTATAAAAAAAAAGATAAGCATATTAATTTAAATTTGTTACCCTTAATAAAAAATGGTATAAAAAAAAAAGATAAGCATATTAATTTATTTCTTAAGACCTTTCTGCAGTTTTCCCTTTTTCACCATATTGCATATAAAAAGAACAAAAAAAAACCCCACTAACATCAAATGATGCAGGACCAGATCCCCTAAGAAAGCCCCGAAGCCCAAACAGGAAGTCGTATACCTACAGACCCCCTGTTGTCACTTTGGGACTCGCAAATTGTCTCTACATTTTAAAATATAGGATCTGCTCCTGTCCCTTGTTTTTATTGCATTTTATTAACCAAACTTGCTAAAGTGTTGCTTAATTTATTTGTTAAGTCAAGGATAGAATTCAGAAGAATAAACACATTATGTTATAGATTGTATTTATTGAAATTAGAAGTAGTTTTGACACAAGGCATCCATTTTGTAGAAAATCATAGATTTTATTTTGTATTTTTTGAAAAGATTGTAGAAAAAATTACAATTGTATTGAGATTAAAATGTTGGTCATAATTCTGAATTTTTTTATGTTCATTTCTTGTGTTTATATATTCATCACTAACCACATAAAATGTACAATAATTTCTGGAACTTTTATTAAAACTCCTGAATATTTATTTTATTTTGTGCCATAGAGTTATGAGAGGTCCAGAGAACTGTAGGCCACATATACACGGTTCTATATTTAATTTATAGATAATGAATACGGGCATACTTTATGGAGCAGAATTCATGACATAATTCTAATTCATCGAAGAAAGCATTTAGGAAGACATTATTATGTTGAGAGTTAAATTTATGTCATGCATTCTGCTCCATACTTTTTTTTACTATCATTAGATCATGTATGTTATGTCATTATTATGTTTTAAAGGACCTAAATCAACACAGTACTGTAGAGCAAGAAATTTGTTGCATTAACTTTATTTTCATATTTGGGACAAATATAACTGGTTCCATGATCCGGGCAGTTGAAATCTAGTGAAGAGTAGGTGAAAACGGCACTGCCCAGGTTAAATTCTACCTCTCATATTGCAAACCAAACCATTGTGTTGAAAAGATGGTAAACCCCTAGGGCATTATTTCAAAGGAAATTAAGTAGTTAGAAATTCTTTAAATGGCATTATTTTGATGTCAACGCTCTTCATGTTGGGTTAATTTCTTAAAACATAAATGACTTGTTTTGCAGTATTACTTCATATCAAAAGAAAGTCGATCAAATATATTTAAGATCTACAATTTAAATTTCTACCTTTGTTTACTTATAATTAAGTATGAATTTTGAGTAAAACGCTCTTTTAGTAACACAATCTATATCACTCGTCTATAAGTAAATTACAATATATTATCTCACTCTGTTAAATATACATTATGGGAGATTTGATAAAGAGCTGGCAGTTCTCACTATAAGAGTTTAAAACTAGATAATGTAAAGGGAATTTGCTGAAAATTTCAGTCAAATTGATCCACCCTGAACTAAGTACTTGGGCCTAGCCTGAATCATCATTACTAAAGTCAGTACAATAAAAGACATAGTCTTGATTACCCATTGTTTGATTTAATCAGCGGCAGCATTAAATATCGCTGGATAGCGATGACGTCGAGTGTTGTTTATGGTCTGGATAAGTTAATTAATGTCTAACTAATAATTTAGATAACATTTTAGGCCCAAAGAAAGATCTGCAGTTGGCAGATTTAGCTCTTGCAAAATGTATGTTTAACTGCTGTAAAAACAAAATTCCAGTGATCTGGAAAAGATCAAAATATTATCCTTGAATGATATTTTGAATTAGAAGTATAACATTATAATAAGACCCAACTTTATGGATATACCAAGTTTTGGTCAATTACATGTAAGTTTTCAATACTCTTACAGGTATCTTTAGCAAACAACATCTCAACTCCTGTACAGGTATCTTTATCGAGCCAGTATCAAAAATGAATCCAACCATACATACACAATTTACTCATAAAAAATGTAGGGTTGTACCCAGTGTTTCATCATTGCTTGATAAAAATACTTATAAGAGTATTGAAACATTGCATGAAATATTCCAAGTTAATAAATACATAACATTGTAATATTATGAATATCAAAAATTCATTTTTGACACAAAACACATTCAAACTTGTGACATCACCATTAGACTGTACACACTGAATTACTGAAACTTCAGGTTTGAAGCACTATAACAGACCATTTTATCCACACATCACACACTGTCTCTGAAGACGTCCTTTTTTAAATTAATACAATCACCATTGTTTATCTAATAACTTTTTGAATCACCGTCAATCTAAATAAGATTACACCCATTAAGATTTTAATTTTAATATGTCAGTGGTATATCATAGTTACGCTTCAACAATTAGAGGTTTTGGAAGCGTAACAACGATATAACCATAATGTTAATGTAAATGACATTAAATCGAAAAACGATTGTGTTGTTTAATTTAAGGTAGCCTGCTTTGTGTATGTACATGTTCAGAGAAACCATTTTCTGTAACCATAGCCATGTTCTTTTTCTACTATTTTATGAATGGAAATGTTAGATTATTTTAAGTGAAATGTGTAATAATAATAATAATCTGTACAGAATTGTACATAGATATACAGAATTAAAAATAAGCTTGCAAAGTTTTAAGTCTTTTTTAAATTATTATACATCCACATGGAAATGTGGTCGAATATTGATGTCACCCCAGTCTGTACGTCTGTCGTCCACAATTTATTATGAACACTCTGCAGACTATTTATATTAGCTGATTGTTTTGAAATTGTTGTTTTTTTTACATCAGTGAGATGCAAAATGGTGTTAAATGTCTATAATTTACGTAAATTTCTTCTGGAATTATGGCCCTAGTTTCTGTTTGCACCTTCCGAACAAATTCCTTTTCAGTGGTGCAGGACCGAGGGCCTGGCAAGAGAGAATGTATGGTAATTTGCACTTGAAAGATCCCTTGGCAGTTAGAATTCTATATTAGAGTAGGCCGTAGCACCGCTGTTCAGGCAAAATTTCCCTCATAGCACACTGTAAGGTGTATGCCCGTCTTCATTAGCCCAGGTTAGGAGTAGAACAGTAGGACGTTAAACCTCATTTCATTTCCATTGCTACAATATTGAACGATCTACGCTACATCTTTAAAACTTGGGGCAGACGGTCAACTTTTCGTTGCTTGTTGCTGCAATAGGCAATTACTGGCAACTCCGAGCCAATGGCAACTCGAGGTCTCCCGTGTGCGCTGACTGGTCGCTCAGCCCACATTTCCATCAACATCTCCACGGACCATGTTAATGTTACTAGCAGTTCCGACGCTGCCATCTTGAAGTATCACATGGCAGTAAAGCGATCGCTGATTGGACAGTTAACCAGTTGCTTGTTGCCTGTTGTCACCTACCGCCGCAGACGAGCAATTTCGAAGCAACAGATGAACAATTTCTCGGCGACGAGCGATTTTCTGTTGTCGAATATATTGTTGCCCGTTGGCGCAGACGAGCGATTTTTTCTTTCAACGACCAGCAATTTCACTGTTGCCTGAAAGTTGCTCGAAAAAGTTGCCCGTCTGCGCCTGGCTTTAGATAATCGTCCAGCAACTTTATAACCCAGGGACCTCCACAACATTTACAAAAATCTTTTGAAGATATGATCTCTTCCTTGGCTTCAAGAAAAGCAATCAAGAACATTTTGTTTTTAAATTTTTATTTTCCCTCAAAAAAGGCTCAGAGACTTTAAAGCTCATTGGAAAAACTTCTTAAAATAATGCAACATCGTTTTAGTCCTTCTGCTCACATTCTATTTTATATTTCTAATGGCAGACGGACTGAAATGACGTCATAATTTTTTTATTAGCAGAAGTTACGACTACTCATGGAGAATGGCTGAAATCGTTAACATTGAAATTTACCTGTGGCAGGTAACACTGACACATTTGAGATCATGTTATACTTATGGAAAGGATATGTTGACATAATTACTTCTCCCGTAATCTGGAAAAACCTAGTAACACTGTTGAATGTAGTTTTGAGCAAACAAAGGAAACCTGTTTTGTTAAGATACTGAATATATAACCAATTTTATTTTGTGTTTTTAGATGAAGATAATTAGAAGCCCTTTCGGTGAAAGAGAAAAAAAACATGTGAACTAAGTCCAAGTATGGGTCTAACTCAGTTTTCACCAAAATTTGACTTGCTAGGTTTTTCCAGATTATGGGAGATTTATATTATTTAAACAATTTTTGAAGCTTTTTCCAGTGACCTTTAACTCCCCAAATACACTAAAATTGTAATCAAATGTTGTAGAAAAGTAAGTTTACCCTGCTTCGTGCATTTCTGCATTTTTATACGCCCACATGGAAATGTGGTCGTATATTGCCGTCGCCCCCGTCCGTCCGTCTGTCGGTCCGTCCGTCCGTCCGTCGGTCCGTCCGTCCATCGTCCACAATTTCTTGTGAACGCTCTAGAGGCTAAAGTTAATATCCGATTGACTTGAAATTTATACACAGTGTTTAAGGTCGTGAGACGAAGAAGCCTATTGATTTTCAGCTATATCCAATAATTACTGCCAGAGTTATGACCCTTGATCACTTTGAAAAATCTTGTGAACGCTCTAGAGGCTATAGTTAATATCCGATTGACTTTAAATTTATACACAGTGTTTAAGGTCATGAGACGAAGAAGCCTATTGATTTTCGGTGATATCTGATAATTACTGCCAGAGTTATGACCCTTGATCACTTTGAAAAATCTTGTGAACGCTTTAGAGGCCAAAGTTGATATCCGATTGACTTTAAATTTATACACAGTGGTTAAGGTCATGCGACGAAGAAGCCTGTTGATTTTCAGCAATATCCGATAATTCCTGCCCGAGTTATGACCCTTGATCACTTTGAAAAATCTTGTGAACGCTCTAGAGGTTAAAGTTAATATCCGATTGAATTTAAATTTATACATGGTATTTAAAGTCATGATACATAGAAGCCTATTGATTTTCAGCAATATCCGATAATTACTGCCAGAGTTATGACCCTTGATCACTTTGAAAAATCTAAAGTTAATATTCGATTGATTTTAAATTTATACACACTATTTACGGTTATGATACAAAATAGCCTATTTATTTTCAGCGATATCCGATAATTACTGCCAGAGTTATGACCCTTGATCACTTTGAAAAACCCTGTGAATGCTCTAAAGGCTAAAGTTAATATCCGATCGACTTTAAATTTGTACACAGTGTTTAGGGTCATGAGACGAAGAATCGTATTTGATTTTCAGTGATATCTGATAATTTCTGGGATTTGATCACTTTGAAATATCTTGTGGACAAAGGCCTTGAGACAAACCATCAAAACTATTCTAATCATTTCTGATAATTATTTAATGGGCTATTACTCGTAATAAGATTATCATGTGTTGTAAATGTTCTCCTTACTGATAAAAGAAACAATATGCGACAACCCTTGTTGACTGCCCGGACGACTTAGCTGTTGTGGACGTATGTTTCGTTGCCTGGCAACCTATCTTAATTAAAATTATGATATGATTATTTTGCAAAAAATAAAACCTCTGTACCATATAAAATTAATAGTCAGGATAATTAATCTTTGATATTTGATATACCTTTGAGGTCGAATCTAGCGCAATATAAATATACAAAATTATTTATGGTGTGGTTTCCTTTTGTCAGTGGTGCAAAACTGAGGCCTTGCAAAGACCTGGGGCCTGTTTCACGAAA
Organism: Patella caerulea; assembly: GCA_036850965.1. Classification (NCBI taxonomy): domain Eukaryota; kingdom Metazoa; phylum Mollusca; class Gastropoda; family Patellidae; genus Patella; species Patella caerulea. The sequence continues at coordinate 71,904,073 of JAZGQO010000010.1, read as the reverse complement.
TCTTAACTAAGATAAAAATCCAAATTTTAGGAAAATTAATTTGATAATATAAGATTGATTTTGGTGCTTAGCCAATCAAAATTGAAATATCTACTAAAATTTGGATTTTATCTTTAGTTAAGATTTCGAGAAACCAGGCCCAGTTCTAGTTGTCAGACTTAGCGCCAGTGTCCTTCATAGCACACAACAATGCATATGCCTGTCTTTATTAGCCCTATTTCTGGAGTAAATACAATTAAATTCAAGAAACAACAAGAGTGTATCCTATGTGAGCTGCCCCCACGAAACCAGGCGTTTTATGAAAAATAGAGCTTGTAGCATATTGAATAGTGCACAGCCTAAGCTTTCCAAAAATACAAATTTAATGTATCATCTGGAGTTGAGTTTGGCTCATTCACAGCAACAAAATATGCATACAGTTTATGCTTTTGTGTCTGTAGTACAAAATAAAGCAACAAGCGCCTGGTTTCGTTTGCCACTGAATATTGAATGGAAATAAGCCATATTCAATTTTGCCTAATATTGTAATCTGCATGAGATTTAAAATCCCTTCCAAAGACGCTCAGTGATTTATAAATTAAATTCAGCTGCTGGTTACAATTTTTTACAGTAACTGAATATATAATAATAAAACACAATTTATATGGAAAACAATTTTTTTACAGATGTTAAATCAATCTACCAAGTGTTAATTAATTTCGATAAGCACTTGGTAATTTTCTTCTTTAAATTTATGATAACAGCCTATTGCAAAATTACAAAAAAAAACAATCCTACAGAAAACCAATCTCATTAAAATACAGATCTATATTTCGTTTCATTTTTTTATAGTTTCGATGGCCGGTTGTACTAGTTATAGGTTAAAAAACACAACACAATTTATATGGAAAACAATCACTGGTTTATACACATATAGCACGACGTTTCGACAAGTATTCTCTTATCGTTATCAAGTACAAACATGCTGTATGTGTATAAACCAGTGATTGTTTTCCATATAAATTGTGTTGTGTTTTCTAATGTGCTCAATCACTAAATGACACTCAAGGATTATAGTTATAGGTTGTGTCAGAGGTCATACAAGTGACTTTTGACGATATGATGTCAGAATTTTATTAACCAATCAGCGTTGATGTTTCAGTGCAAAACACGCCTAAAGCTCGCCATAACAGGATGTTTCATTGGCTAATCTCTCACATCATTCTGAACCTGTCAATGATAACAAGTCTTCCAGATCCTAGTGTAGTAAAGACAAGTAAAATGAAATTTTGAACTTTAAAAAAAGAAACGAAATAGGATCTGTGTTTTAATAAGAGTGATACCCCACTATTTACAACCTAAATTTGTGTTTTGTCAAGAAGAGTTTGTTGAATTCTGTGATTGAGTTGTAGAGTTATCTTCTCCTGTTAAATTACTAATTTCTGATTGGCTGGATGAACTTTCTTCTGTTGATGTACCTGGATGATCAGTCTTTTGTTTTTTCTTTGCCCGAGTGTCTGCTAAAACTTGCTCTATGGTTCTGGTATCTCGTTTATTTTGACTGGATACTGTAATAGAAGAAGAATATTAACCAGACAACTTGGCTAGCTTGTAGAATTCTGCAGTAATGGGTTACAAGCGGTTGCCATGCAAGATACACTCACATTTTGAAAGATTGGACTGAGAACAAGGTAAAAAAAAAAGTGATTTTCAAACAATATTGGGCCATAATCCAAGACACAACAAAAGCATCAAAAACTGCTAGCTTACAACACCTGCTTTTAAGCAAGTTCGATCTGGAGACACTTTAGAATATTGAAATCCTAATATTGTCTACAGTAGGGCCGGACGATTTACAATAAGCTTGAATTAGGTCTATGTTCACATTTTGGAAATTTTGGAATCAGTCTGAACCCAAGAAACATTCGGGATACTAAAAATAGCTGATACATGTTCTATTTACTCAATATGTCACGATTCTACTTGGCGGGACTGACAGGACCGATTTTTTGTCAATTTTGAACGTTCCAAATGAAAAAACGAGAATGCCCTAGATATTCAAGAATCAAAACAAGGGTGGATAACTCACCAAACCCGTATGATTTATTAGCAGTTAAATCTTGTGCAGCATCTTTGGCTGCCTCTTCACCAATCAGATGTTTATATTTATCACGATAATTACTAGCTGGAACTACTTTCGTTTTACTACTCAGCGTATCTTCTAATTTCTGTAGTTCCTACAAAATCAGTTCAAACATTTTTATTTCTGTCCAATTTACACAAACTTATGTATGGGTTACATGTCACTTTGAGACTAACATATAGTTCAACTGGAAAATGGAGGACACGTAGAAAACCCACATGGTTCGGCAGGTGGCCCTACTCCTTATCAGATACATACTTGGGATGGATCAAAAACAAGGCATTTGACTTAATGACAGACGTTATAATTTAATCAAAAGTAACTTTCTTGTCTAACACAGGAAGCTAACCCAAGACCTCTTCGATAGCGCGCAGCTTCTAACTCACTAAGCCACCGTGACTCCCACACAAACAAGTCTCTAGATATTTTATTGAGATGTGTTACTTATAAATTGAATAGGTATGTCTTGAAATAGGTAAGTCAACAGAGGAGGCAACGAATAATATTGTTACCTTTTCTTTGGCTAGTTGTTTGGCTTTTTCCGGATCCCAGACTTCGCCACGTCTATAAGCTAAAACTTCTTCATCTGATGGCGCAAACTCCTGCAAAATATTTACATGAAATGAAATTGGGTTTAACGTAATGCCTCCGTTGGGCTATGCACCATACAGTGTGCATGAAAAAATTTGGCCTGGACAGTGGCACTACCACTTACTCTTATATCAAATTCCAACTGCTAAGAGATCTATTACGGGCATGCCAATGACTACACATTGTCCCCTGCCAGGCCCTCTATCCTGCACTGCTGACAAGGGGGGAACCATGCCAGAAAGTCACAATGAACGTTTTCAGCTAATGCAGGCATTGAACATGAGACCTTCAGGTGAGCAAGCCAATGTCTTCCCTACTGAGCCACCGTGGCTCTCTGCAACATTTTCAAAGATTTTTAGATTTCCATCCATGCTAAATAAGGGAGATAATCGTAACCCATCAAGACTAAAGTTAGTAATTCTATTCATTAAACCGGTCAATAATTGTAGATTCAAATGCTCCTCTTTGTTTCTAGACCAAAAATTCAACAAAAACTGCTTATCCAAAATGCAGGAAAATGGAGAAAGAGAGAATTACTATAAATAAACGCACTACATTTGACATATCATGAAATCAGGGGAAGCAACTACTAGTCTTAGTCCAGAACACCATCTCATCTCCACATGGTGGAATTGAAGACCACCAGTCCCCAGCATCAAGTAATTACAGACTGGTAAACGAAAGAACTAAATCAAAATATTTTACTTTTTTCCACAGCATTACATATCTGTCTTCTTCTTCTTGACCAAATGAAAATGATGTCAAACCAGCAACATCGGCTACTTCATGTCTGAAAAAGTTGTAAAATTTAACACAAGCTACGCTCAGGATTTGACAATCTGGCAAAGTTTTTAATCAAAAGACCTGGGCTACACTCTCTACAAGTATATGGCCCATCTAAAACGACTAGACAGATTTCCTTGTCAGACCCACCATCCTGCATCACTGACAAGGGGAAACCACGCCAGAAAATCTGGATGAACTTACTCACCCAATGCAGGGATCGAACACCCAACCTCTAGGCTAGCGAGCACAAACGCGGAATCAATACCAAGCCACTTTACTCAATCACAGACCATACAATCTAACCATTCGATACCCACCAACTCGCCACCCTTCTTCGTATTTAAATCCAAGAAACATAATCACTGAAAAGCGTAAAACATTGTACATCAGTTACATACTTACACAATAGCTCTGTAGACTTTATCTAAAGGTTTAAATTTATATTTTTCTTGTTTTTCATCTTTGATAAATTCATGAATAACTTTCTGTGTCTGCAATACAAAAAACAATTTAAGTTTAAAAGCAAAAAGCCTAAAAAAAAAACAAATTATAGTGTAGTGTAATTTTAATTTCTTTTTGTGGCAATGAAATTTCTTGAGTTTTTGAGAATCTTTAAGACTTCTATATTTCAAATTTATTTTTAACAATACCTTCGTGCGGAAAACATCTAAATGTTTCTTTTCTTCTGACTGTTTCTTCTCAATCAATTTCTTTTGCTCTGGAAAAATAAGAAAATTTACTATTATCAATATTTATAACTTTTTACAGATGCAATATTTAAGATTTAGATACAGTGCTGGACTTTCTCGCTATTCAAGTTTATAAATAGAAAAATGAAAATGAACATATTGAAAATTTCTGTCAAATTATTTTATTCTGAGCAAACTTATGGATCCCCGATATTTTGACAAGAAGAGCACAATCTTGATTGTCATTGCTACGATAATAAACAAATTTTCAATTTTTTCGCACTAACTAAATTGTGCCCACGGTCTAATCCAATTAATGTCCACTTGTCCGGACAGTTGATTTCGGACTTGTCATGTGAAGAAATGTCTTAATTTAAATTACATTTGAGAGAGAGAAGAGAGAGAGAGAGAGAGAGAGAAATGAGGTTTAACCTCCACTCAACACAACTAGGTCATTTCGGGACTAACATCTGGTTTAATTTTATTTTCAATAATTCGCTTGCGCGTAGGGGTCTTTAGCAGTGGGAGGAAACCCACGAGGTTGAGAAGGCGCCCCTATCTCCATGTCACATACGCTCACACCAGGGCTCGAAACCACAGCCGCAAGTCAGAGGTGACCGGCCAGCTAGAGGTCGAAGCGCGGCACTCTAGACCACTAGGCCATCCCAACCCCCCAATTACATTTGAAGCCAGACAAAAATACCTTCACATCTTTAAGAATAAAAGCTTAAAGTGCTGAACATGTCCAGAAAATATAAATGGCACACAGAGATAGATAGCAAGGGAAACTTTGTTTTACGAACCAGCACAATTCACCTCAGTCGAGTTTAAAGTTTAACCTTCTGTTAACAAGTCTAAGTTGAGTAGTCTAGAGGTAGATAGAACGTGGTCAGTGATCTATTAATAACACACTATTCCAGTTGCATACACTTAGGTATAGGTATTAATAATCAAAGTCTACTTATTCCATTATTAGGAAACAGGAGAGGGAACAGTAACACTCCCTTAAAAGTGGGAATAGAGAGGGGTTGGCAATAGCTCCCTTAAAATGGGAGCAGAGGCTGGACACGCAAGTAGATCTGCTGGATCAAACGATGATGCTGGTGGAGGGAAGATGAATAATTGAATAAACCACCTCCCATTTTTACCTTAATCTTTTTTTGTACTGCTGTTGAGGAGGGATTTTTAAATATCTATTTCATTCTAAGTACTAGATGTTTAAGTGTCCTACCTGTTGTGTAAATTATCCATTACAACCTATTTTACTTATCCAGAGGGTTCGAAAATATTCTAAAATCCAAGTCACATTTGAAAAAGTTTACTTCAGACTTTTAAAATCAATTGGTTGAATTTTTCCAGTTTTTTATAATAGGTGTGTTAAGATGAAATTTATATCATCATTTAATTGGAATATTCTAAAATAATACGATTTGTTGACCAGAATGAAGATTGGGACATATTATTCAGTTACAACAAGAGTGTTATTGGGGCTTTAAAAAATTCTGTCAACTCATTATTTTCCAAACATATAAAATTCTATACATTGTCATACTTTTAGTTCGACCCTTTTCTCTGTTCTTTTTTTCATTGCCTACCGGTACTTTATTTATTTATCTTAAACTTTAATGTTGAGGTTTTTCTAAGCTGACAAGAGTTGCTCCCCTTGAATGCAAGGTGCTTGGAAACGCATATGCAAGAATCCTGGAATTTGTGAATTTGTTTTCTCACATTTTATATTTTTCTATTAAATTAAAGAAAGAATGGTCCTTCGTTACCTCTTGCTTTCTTTTTCTCTGCCTCATCAACCGTGGGAGGCTTCTGCATAGATCCTAATATTGATCCCAGCAAATCCATTTTATGTTTTCGTTTGTTCTGATGTGCCACAATAGATTTTTCCAGAAGACTATTTTCCGTTCAAGTGAAACAAATATCAAGAAAATAACTAAAATTAAACAAAATTAGCAAACAAGAGTGATGAATGGAATAGTTTTAAAAGAAAATCAACAGATATAAAACAACGGGCCATCGGCGATTACCATTTGTGGAGCATCATAGCATAGAAACGTCCTTGACGGAAAGGTCAGCAAAATGGCTGGCATGAGTTTGCTGCGACCGGTCCTTCATCGGACAATCCGAGCCTCTCTAATTCAGCAATGGCAAAATGGTACTTTGCGATTGCCTTCTCTTTCAGCACAGACTGGTACGTAATTTGAAAGCAATAAAATGACAAGGCGTGAAGGCGACAAAAAAATGCCGAAGAAACAATAAAATTATTGTAAATTAAACATTTTTATAATCATTTATTCTTTTCTCACCACACTTACTGACTTACTAAGTTCTAGTAACTATTGACTTAATTAGACTTCATTATGAAACTACAATAAGGCATCTAATCCTGTCTGACATACATGGAAATCATCTCTTTTTCTATCAAAACAGTGAAGTCACATTGATGTTCTGGAGTCTGAATTTTGCCTAATAAAATGGAAATTCTGATTAGGTCTGTGTGGTGTGGAAAGTGTGGAATTAGAATTAAATAAAGATGCATTTTAAGAGCTAAATCTGCAAGGGGTTTTATTGACACCAAATCTTATATATAAACTATTATTTAGACATTTATTCATATGAAAATCCTATAATCAACTGTCTAGAACAATTGGTTCCTAACTCTTTTTATGTCGGGGCACACCTATGCAGCAAAATTTTTCTAAAAGTTTTGGTGATGTTTGTATTTTTAGCATTAGTAAGGGGAATGGCAAGTCATGGACCTCCTAAGATCCCGATGCAGGCTAGCAGATATGAATGGAATGGATTTAAAGATGATTTGGTAAGTTTGGTACATTTAAAGAGGCGTTTTCTTTTCACGACCATCTACCTCTAGGCGTTCAGATGAGACTGAGGCCCCATGTACTTATTGACGTCTACATACAAAAACCCCTTCCCATTTGGAATGCCCATCTTCATCGGCCTGGTGCAGAAAATTGTGACATTAAGCCTTGTTTTTATTCAGCTCGGTTTATCGCATACCATGGCAACAATTGTCCGGTCTTTTTGTGCAGTGATGAGATTTGGTTGAAATTATGAAATTATGCTGTTGACTGATATTGTATTACTGAGAATTGACTTGAATCGGCAGGTCACCTCCATTATTTGACTTAAAAGCTGTTCTCTTTTTTTCTAGTCTGTACCAGGCCCTTCGTCCTCCACCACTGATTAGACATTAATTAACTTATCCAGACCCTAATCAACTCTCAGTTGGACTGAAATTTTCAGCAAATTACCTTTACATTATCTAGTTTTAACTATTGTGAGAACTGCCAGCTCTTTATCGTATCTCCCATAATGTGTCTTTAAATAAGATCTTATTTTCCAGAATCTTTTCCTTTGGATTGGATTATTACCAATTGGAATAGTTATCGCATATGCCAACATGGCTGTAGGTAAGTAAGTTAGACTTGGTAGTTTGATTTTGTATCACCTAACGGTATATCTAGCTTTTCTTCTTGAATGTTTTTTTTTTCTTAGCTGTACCTTTTCTACCAAAGCTCACTTCCGAGTTGGTGCACATATTTAATTGTCATTTTCTTCGAATTCCCCAATTGTACCTGACCAGGAGTAGTATCGTCTGTCCAACCTCATGGTTTTTTTTCCAGGTCCTCCAGGTTCCCCCAACTGCTAAAGACCCCTACGCACAAGCAATTTATTGAAATGATCTAGTTTGTGTCGAGTGGACATTAGACCCCCATTTTTCTCTCTCGCATTTTGTTCCTCATCTTTAGGAGGTTAAACCACATTTTCTTTCTTTACCTTATGATATAAGGTATAGTTGTAGAAAGGAAGAAAATAGAGAGAGAAAATGGGCTGAACGTCCACTCCACTTGATATAGATCATTTTGGGACCAATGTATATGGTTCAATTTTATTTCAATAATTCCCCTGTACATCTTTAACTGTTGGAGAAAACCAGAGGCCTTGCAAAACCTGTGCGGTTGGACAGGTGAGCTTACTACCCATACTCCTTGTCACATACAAGTGACCCTAACCCTTGTACAAGCAGGGAATCAAACTCACGCCACTTGACTCAATGACAGACATTGTGATCTAACATGTATGCTTTAAACCTTTCACCCCACCTCACCCCTAAACACCTAAAATTGGATGTTATTTTTTATTTTGTATATCTCCTCAGGTCCAGCAGAATTGAGAGATATACCAGAAGGTTATGAACCAAAACACTGGGAATATCATAAGGTAAAAATCTTGTATCATTATTAGACTATATGTCAATTCACAAACCATCGAAACATTGACTACAACGCTGGTCTTTCATTATCTTTTTATAAATGTGCTGCCTTGTCAGTTGGAATTCGATATAAGAATAGGTCGTAGCTCCACTGTATGGCATATGCCCATCTTCATTAGCCCAGACGGAGAATAACAGTAGGACGTTAAACCTCATTTCATATTATGTTAGTCTTTTTATAGACCTGTATCTGTTTTGTGTAATTATATAATTACAATCTAATTCAACCTATAACATAACTGCGCTTGCCAAGGAACCAGACGATCCAGGTGCTGGCAGAGAAAATTCTTCTGGATTTAACCCTTATTGGATGGCCGAATGGTTAGCACATGCGCGCTGTGTCATAAGGTCTGCCACTAAGTCAACTGGTGTGGTTTTGATTCCCCTGTGGTACTTGGCAAGGAGTAGGGTCGTCTGTCCAACCTCATGGGTCTTCTTCGGGTCCCTCAGTTTCCTTCCACTGCTAAAGACCCTTATTAGCAAGCGAATTATTGAAATAAAATTAAACCATGTGTTAGTCCCGAAATGACCTAGTTTGTGTCGAATGAACATTAAACCCCATTTCTCTCTCTCTCTCTCTCTTTACTGATTAGTCAAAATGGTTTCAAAATAAATAAAAATATAAACAAATTGGCTATCACATTTTTATTAACTTTTATATTTTAGGGTCCGATACAGAGATGGTTTGCTAAAAATATTTATAATGACCCTGAAAAGGAGTATGAAAAGATTTGTAATGCTTTCTATCACGAAGGTGAAGAATTAAAAATGAAGTAAGTTAACAATTTCTGTTATTACAAATTTGATTAAAATTAATTGTTGATCTGTACAGACATTATTAACTTACGTTTCTATTTTATCTGGGCCTGAATGTGCTACTAGAACTTCATTGGTAGGAACGCTATCTGATAAACATGGGGTGCGTGGATGGCTGAATGGTTAGCACGTTCACACTGTATCAAAAGGCCTGTTATTGAGTCATCTGGAGCGGTTTCGAATCCTTGATTGTACTTGACAAGGATGTGGGTCGCCTGTCCAACCTCGTGGGTTTTCTCTGGGTCCTCCGTTTTCCTCCCACTGCTAAAGACCCTTACGCGCAAGCTGTGGGAGTAAAACCGAGGACATGTAGAAAACCCTTAAGGTGGGACAGGTGACCCTACTTCTTTCCTTGTCACATACTAGTTGACTCAATGACAGACCTTATGACCATTCGCACCCACCCCCCTCTCATAATAACGATCTACTAACAATTGTTTTATTTTGCAGGAAACTTGAAGCTCGAATGATGGACTTGATGCAAACAAGGGCTGACTATAAGGGCTGGTACTATTTTCCAGTGGATAAGAACAAGGTTGATAGGGGACGAGAATTGTATGAAGATATGAGACATTAACTGTACTAGCTCAAGTTGAACATAGTGAAAATCACCGGTTTTAAGAAACCTGTTTCAGAAATATATTAAATATGCCTGGAAAAAGTTTGACCTGTTTTTGGATAAATAATTTGTTGAATTTATGCAGTTCATTATTGCATGGCAGAAATTGGTCCTTTTTTCTCGGGTGGGGGGGGGAGAACGATTTCTCTTCTTTGAAGATTTTTATATTTAATGGACGAATTATTTAAAATAATTGATAGAAACCTGATAAAATATCTCAGCAGTGAAACAAATATTATGGTGAAAATAATTATGAAGAATTTATCAGTGGACTTGAGAGGACATATTGTCAAAGTGTGATTATAAAAATTAAAACAGATAATTAATGCTAGTTAGAAACGTGTTCTAGCAAGAAATTATTGCTAGGGAAAGGAATTAGTGCTAGATGAGAATAAATGCTAGCAGAAAGAAATTAACCCTTGAGTCTTTACATTCAATTCTACTAGAAACATATTTTAGTATGTATTGGAATTTGAAAGAATAAATATAAATTATATTTATTATTTTGAAGAAAGTATTGCAGGTTGTTTTGTTCTCCGTATTTCAACAATCCGGTCTGAAGGTCACAAAATTATTGATAACAACACTAGAATGCTTTTTTGGAGCCAAGTTGGTTCAGTGTGTAAGACAGTGGCAAGCTAACCTGGAGGTCCTGTCTATGGTGGGGTTGGGATGGCCTAGTGGTCTGGAGTGCCGCGCTCTATCTCTAGCTCGCCGGTCACCTCTGGCTTGCGGCTGTGGTTTCGAGCCCTGGTGTGAGCGTATGTGGCATAGAGATAGGGGCGCCTTCTCAACCTCGTTTGGTTCCCCCCGGGCACTCCGGTTTCCTCCCACTGCTAAAGACCCCTACGCGCAAGTGAATTATTGAAATGAAATTAAACCATATGTTTATCCCGAAATGACCTAGTTTGTGTTGAGTGGACGTGAAACCCCATTTCTCTCTCTCTCTTTCTCTCTGGCATAGAAAATTCATTGGGATTTTCTGACGTGGTTCTACCTCGTCATCAGTAGAGCAGGACAAAGGGCCTGGCAAAGGGCAACACGTCCTTTGGGTGGGACGGAAAAACAGGGTCCTGTGTACACATTGGCGTGCATGTCAAAAATCCTTTGATGCTTGGAATTTTGTATTAGAGTATGCAGTAGTGCTGTTGATCTGGCAAAATTTCCGTCATAGATCACTCTATGCCTTTATTCATTTGTGTTACACCGCAATGGTACACAGTATAGCTAATATGGTGATTGTATCCAAACCAAGTATTCTAAAATTAAATGCCATGCAAAGATGAAATTATTATCCTGCTCCGAACGAAGTTAGGGAGGGATATCGTAATGAATGCTATCCATCCTTCTACCACGATTTCATTGCGTTTTAAATGCATATCTCATAAACCATGCATGTAAAAGAATCCTTGATAAATGTAGTTGAAGTATGATAACGTGTCTGTGTGTCTCCGTGACAGGCCTAATGATCTACAATGCACACGTTGTTAGATCATTATACAGTCCCCCAACTTCCCATCTATTTAAGAAAGAAATGGGGTTTAACGTCCACTTAACTCAAACTAGGTCATTTCGGGACCAACATGGTGCCATTTTATTTCTTTAATTCGCTTGCGTATTGTGGTCTTCAGCAGTGGGAGGAAACTCGATGACCATGAGAAAACTAACGAGGCTGGACGGAAAACCCTACTCCTTGCCATGTACAACCAGGGGAATCAAAACCACGCCAGTTTACTCCATCACGACAGACCTAATGATACAATGCACATACACTAACCATTCAGCCACCCAACCCTCATCTATTTAAAGAAGAAACTAAACTGTTTAATAGAAAATGTATTTTAATATGGAATGATATAATCGACAGTCAAATATGTACACAGTATTAATTATCATCAATACAAAATAAAACTGTATCGCAAAACAAAACAAACACCAAACTAATAAGTTCATATGTCAATGAAGTGAATTACAAAGGTACCGAATGTCATTCGAGGGAATCCCATGAAAACAAGCCTGGACAAAAGGCACCAGCCACAGACACAAAGCCCTGCTTAACCCGCCTGACTAGAATCGTGGGGCCCCTAACGCGACGAAAAGATTATTTCATACACATTTTAATGTAACGCATGTGCCACACACAATTACACAAAAATTCCATGTCAGTTACGAATGGCATACAATGCGCGGAAATGACATAACGGCGGGGAACTGTTATAACAAGTGAAATCGTCGCTAGAAGCCTGGACCGATCATCATCAGAGGGATAGCCCAGTCTCAGCCCTCGCACCACTAGATCTATTACCGTGAAATTTTCATCTGGAATTTGAATTGTTTCTCGTTTTGCCACGAACCCTGGGGCTCTGGGTCCCTCATAAATTATCATATTATAATATATATGATAATATGAACATTCAGGAATAATATGCACCGCACATGACATTGTGCGAAGGAAGCAAATTAATATAAGCCTACTTGGCTTGTTTTTGTATCCTATTACTTATGCTTTTTACATTGTATAATATTCTCGAAATAAATACTGTTTAAACCACATGATATTGTCTATGATAGGTCCCTTTTGTCCAGGCTTGTAAACATACCTTGTGGAATAATTTGCACCTGACAAGTCTGTGACAGGTATCTTATGTCCAGGTTTGCTTGTAAACTACAATATAGTGAAAGCTGAATCTCTAAATCAGCTCTCAAGTGGTTCAGTTTGTCAACATTTGGCAGTATAGAAACTGAATAGGATCAATTTTCCACATCAGGAGGCTGGATATTCAACAAATGTTATCATTATGCAAAATTAGAATACTTGATTAAATTAAAATATGATAGAAATACAAACACAAAAAAATATACACTAATATAAGCTATAGTTGGTAATAATTAACTATACTACAAGCTCAAGTTGGTAATAAATAAACATATCTCAAGCTAGACTTGGTAATTATTAAACCATACTACAAGCTAAAGTTGGTAATGATTAACCATACCACAAGCTAAAGTGGTAATAATTACCCATACTACAAGCTGGAGTTGATAATAATTAACCAGTTGGTAATAATTAACCATACCACAAGCTGAAGTGGTAATAATTACCCATACTACAAGCTGGAGTTGGTAATAATTAACCAGACTACAAGCTAAAGTTGGTAATAATTAACCATACTACAAGCCAAAGCTGGTAATAATTAATCAGATAAGCTAAAGTTGGTAATAATTAACCATATTACAAACTATAGTTGGTAATAATTAAACATATCTTAAGCTAAAGTTGGTAATAATTAACACAAAGTAGACTTGTTGGCAAGAATTAACCTAACTACAGGCTAAGGTTGGTACTGACTTTAGTAATGATGATCGAGGCTCGGCAGAAATTTCCAAAGCTAATATCTCGGTTCATAGTGGATCAATATGACTGAAATTTTCAGCAAATGACCTTTACATTTTCTTGTTATTAACTATTATAGTGAGAACTGCCAACTCTTTATCTAATCTCCCATAACGTATCTTTAATAAATTCAATTTCAATCTTAAAAAAAAATGAATATATATTTTTTCAGCTTAATGAATTCCGATTTGGAAATGGTATTCATATTTCTCTGTATAATGAGGAAGTACAAATAATATGAAGAGGGGTCATGGTATAACACATTTATTTAAGATTATGATATTCCAAATAAGGATGAAATTCCTATCCACGATTACTCCAGCAGATCGCGGTCTCGTAAGATGAATTACATTTGTCATGTGTTAGTTATTATACATCATTAAGCTGTGGTGTTTCTTTAACTCAGATGCAGGTGCGGATCCAGGAATTTTTGCAGGAGGGGGTTTGCCTGGTTTCTGTTACAGAAATCTTCCATCATTGTCTCTAAATTACATAGGCATACATACAAATTGAGCTTTTTAAACAGAGAAATCATTTTTATACTGATGTAGGATCACTTTGTGATGTAATTTCATTGATGCAAGGCATTATTTTTATTTTTATGTAGCTGAGCAGGGGGGGGGGGGGTGGACCCCCCCAAACCCCCCCCTCTGGATCCGCGCCTGAGATGATGCGGTTAGTGTCAGACTTATGCCTGACTTTTACATGGGATAGTGGCGAATCAAAATTCGTGGCGATTTAGCAAACAAATATAAAGGATGACAGAGAAACTGGAGTCACTCCTTTAACTTGTGTAAACCAGTTGTTTGTGGTCTGTACAGATACTGTAGTTTATAAAATGGTTATTTTTATGCAATAATTAAAAGACATATAATTTATTAGGGCCTCATCAAGTCAAATATGTATTTAAATCTAAGGCAGTCAAAAAGTGTACAGTTTATAGCCTCACAAAATTTAATTCCAACATTACTAGCAAAATATCTATAAATATCAATTTACATGTAGTATAAATAATACAACATAGAAACATAGAGTGTCATCAATTGAGCATTAGGATTATTTTGATCAGAAGAAGGAAAAAGATTTACAGGCCCTGAGTTCACAAAGCATTCTCAGGCTTAAGTTAAGAATTTATTCAACTTTCAATCAGTGTTTATGAGAAATATCTTTGATCCAGAAACACAAAACTTAAACTGTGGTTTCTTATTGATCTATTTAATACATTAAAACAACAAAATTATTATAAAGGGTTATGTTTTAGATAAAATACGGATTACAAGTTTGAGTAAATTTTCAACTTAAGTCTGAAAATGCTTTGTGAACTCGTGGGCAGATTTCTATAATATGCATAATAATTAAATAAATAAAGAATATGTCCACTTGTGTCAAAACTTGCATAAATAAAAGCATAATGCCATATTTACAATTAAATAGTTTTTGCTAATTAATAAAATAAAAGCAAAAATCAGCGATCTCTATTTAAACATACATTATGCAAGACCTAAATATGCCAATTGTGAATTTTTCTTTAGGCTGGAAATGTTATCTAAGTTGTCAATTAGACATTAATTAACTTATCCAGACCATGATCAGCTCTCGATGTTGTCACTAGCCTGCGATATTTACTGGATTAGGATTCGATCTGCTGCTGCTGATGATCAAATCAAGAAATAGATAATCAAGACTTTATTTTTATCTTAACAAGTGTAGTAATCGAGGCTAGACTCAAAATTCAATCAGATTAGGGTAGCCTTCCATCGTCCATGAGTTTTCTCTGTGTCCTCCAGTTAAAGGTTCAATCATAAGAGTCTATAAAACTACTTATTTCAAGCATATTAAAACTAAATATATCAAGCATTGAGAGAGAAATAGGCTTTATATAAAATAACGAAAACAAATTACTCCAAATCAACGAACAAATCCCCCTAAAATACATAATTTCACAACATTTATTACATGTTTGATCTCTGTGGAATCAACCGGTAACATAATTCAAAGCAATTATACAACATGATTAAAATACAGATCTATATTTCATTTGGTTCTCTTATACTTTCGATGGCCTACACTACATGAAGTTATAGCGGGAGTTCACGTCAGAGGTCATACGAGCGTCTTTTGACCCTATGACGTCAGGCATTTGATTAACCAAGCTAATTATTGAAATGAGATTGAACCATATTTTAGTCCCGAAATGACCTAGTTTGTGTTGAGTGGATGTTAAACCCCATTTCTCTCTCTTATACTTTTGATGGCCTACACTACATGAAGTTATAGTGGGAGTCCACGTCAGAGGTCATACGAGCGTCTTTTGACCCTATGGCATCAGAGAGAGAGAGAAATGGGATTTATCGTCCACTCAACACAAACTAGGTCATTTCGGGACTAACTTATGATTTAATTTTATTTCAATAATTCGCTTGCATGTAGGGGTCTTTAGCAGTGGGAGGAAACCCACGAGGTTGAGCCTATGATATCAGGCATTTGATTAACCAAATAGGATCTGTGTTTTAATCAGATTGAGCCATTATATAAACAAATACAAAATGATGTCATGAGTATTCACAGAAACAAAAACAAATAATTTACGTTGAATAAATAACTGTGAGACGATAAAATCTTAAACAAACCCAAATGCAAAAATATTTTGAGGATAAAATCTTTTAAGCCCAAACACTTACGTTATATTTACAAGAATTATTAGACGATCTGATTTTTTTCTTGTTTTCGAAAAGAAAAACAAATGACTCTTTGTTTTTAATTTAGTTTTTTTCGCGATGAAATAGGATGCAAAATAAAATTAGTAAGAACCATGGATGGTGCTTCGCCTGTTTATGTCGGACATGTCCTGCGCAAACGTCTGTCCAGGAATATGCCCAATCAGATTTCAAGATATTGTGAATCATATACCTAACTTAAGAAAAATTTGTAGTTCCACTCTATTATTAAGGGAATGGAAGCTGATTGATCTTATTCCCAGACTTCAGATGACCTAATTCAGGCCTCTGTTAACCCCAAATAAAAATGTCCGACAAGCAGTATGAACTATCATTAATCTTGTACCCAATCAAATCAACGAAATCCATGCCTATTCCCGCTATCCTGTGAAGAATAACTTTGTGATGCACTGATCTCCACTTTTAATTACCACTAGACCATGCATATACATACATATATATTATCTTTTGAGAACTCTCACAAAATAACAAAATATTATTCCATACTCATAAATAGAAATCCTAGATATACCTTTAACAAACAATCTAGAAATCTGGGTTGGTTCGTACAAAATAAGTTCAAACTCTGTTTAGAACAACCATGTAATTTCTAGCAAGCTTCAAGCTTCATCAAGCTACGATCATGTCTGGTTGATTCTGGTCAACCATGTAATTTCTAGCAAACTTCGAGCTCTATCAAGTTGCGATCATGACAGGTTGATTCTGGACACAACTAAACGGTCTATAGAAAGAGAAGAGAATGCGAGCGTCGACGAGACCTTGCATGGTGCTAGAATTGATGCTGTTTTTAAAATTTCTACATGGTTCTAGCATTTATACAATAATAAGCCATGTGCTAGCACTAGCATGGTTCTAGCATATATTAATAATAAGCGATGTTGTTTTTTAAAATTTCTACAAAATGTACTACAGGTATAATTTGTTTGTATTTTTTTTTTTGATGAACCAACCCAAGAAGAAAAACATAAATATGTAGATACATACGTACATACATACACCAGCCCATCAAGGCACAAAGAGATTAAAATAAACATATAATAAATTTAACATTTTTACATCTTTCAAACCATTTATACATCGTCATTAATTCATCAAACAAACTAGGTTAGTGGATAAAATGCTGGATATATAACAAATAGACGGACATGGTATGTATTTCTACCTTTTATATATTTGCATGTAGGCCTACTTGTGCCTAAAGCCAGTGAATGGCTACGAACCTCGCAAAAATAACAAATAATTATCACACATATTCCCTCTTTCATAATTTTTCCGTTCTAAACTTGTATAAAACTTCAGATATCAATTGTGTTTCTTAATCTGAAATGTGATTATATTCTATTCATGACGAAACAGTGATCATATGTAACATGTGACAGCAAAACGAGTCACAAAGGTTCAAGGGGAAATAGGCTTAAAATATTTTTAAAAGTTAGTTTGTTATAATTGTCAAATCTAAACATTTTTAGCCTATTTGAACATTTTTATTGATATTGTCAAAGACTTGTGACTTGGGTCATTTTATAGCATGATATGTGAAATATATCCGTTAACGATGCAATATATAATAATGTTGTACCGAAATCTATAATCGGTACAGAAACCCATCTTTGGATGCCAAAATCAACCAATCAGAAACAAACTTTATATATTCAAAAATCAACAACATTCTTATATCTGTTCTGGAAAACTAATGAACAACAACCCTTGCTGGAAAATGAACTGATCAGAAAACATATTTCAGAAAACAATATTTGGATCAATCCATTTTACTCAAAAGGTGATGTAGTATTATCTATTTCATTTTTGATAGATAGATCAAGCTTATTTTTCACTGCCTGGGCTTCCAAGGAAAATAATTGGTCGGAGGGCCTAGAGCTACCCCATCTGCCATTGACTATATATCATGACCATTAATCATTTATAAATTTCACATTCATATTATTTTCCCACAAACATTTTTACTCATCACTAGAATGAAATGGGGTTTAACAGACTACTGGTCTGCTACAACAGGGAAAATGATTGGTTCTCCAGGTTGATTTTGGCAGAAGCCACTATTATTGTCCAATCAAAAGCTTTGTGATACAGGCTTTGTGATTAGTTGTTATAAAGAGAACTGGTTATCAAGACTTCAGTATCAGTAGACAAATACAACCAGACATATATTATACAAGTATTGAATAGCCATGGTTAAACAGATGTATGTTAATGAGACCTGATTATCTAGACTTCAGTATCTATAGAATAATACATCCAGACATATATTATACAAGTAATGAATAGAAATGATTTTCAAAGATGAATTTTATGTGTGAAAATAGAAACTTGTCTGTTAGTGTTTATTTCTACATCGGTAATAAATGATCATCACGTTCTCGATCTAAGTCTTCTTCTAACTGCTCATCACCGATACCCTTATATGGTGCTGAGTTTCTACTGGACATGCTTCTACACACTAGATTACAGCCATCCTACAATAATACATAAAAATACAAAATTGTGTCACATGGAGAAGGAAACATGAAAGGAAGGTTACGAAACACTGAATATCAAACGGATTTATCTTCTCATGACCATAATGCAAAGTTCAAATGAATCCGTTTTCGACAAAGGGGGGATAACTCAGGACTAAAAAGTATCTATTCTGCTTTAATTTAATAAAATAAGGTTTTTTTTTATGTTTTGTAGGACCGCACTATAAAACAGTACACTAATTGTTAGATACGTCGGCCATTTAGGGTCGCCTGTCTAACCTCGTGGGTTTTCTCTGGGTCCTCTGTTTTTTTCTGGGTCCTCCAGTTTCCTCCCACTGCTAAAGATCCCTACGTGCAAGCGAATTATTGAAATTAAAATTAAAACCATATGTTAGTTCTGAAATCACCTAGTTTGTGTCGAGTGGACGTTAAACCCCATTTCTCCCCCTCTTTCATCATAAAACAGTATACTGCTTGTCTGTTATTGCAGGCATTTGGGGCAAAAATTTGTGATCGGTGACAGCAAAATGAGTCTTAATGACAAAAATTTCAAAAATGAGTTATATATTCCACCGTAAAGCAGATGTCATATGCTGTCTAATGATACCAAAATCGTTTCTCTACCTTACTCCATCTTCGAGATATTCATGTTCAAAGTCCGAGAGTGCAGAAAGGCCTATTTCAAGAAAACTTTGTTTAAAGATTACTTTCAACATTTCTGCTATGCATAACGAAAGTCATGGTTAAAAATGCCAAACAGACACTAAACTTGACACAATTCAACATGTTAAAGTATTCAAACATGGTCAAAATCAATTTTTGAAAAATTCTGCACTCCAACACAAATTAGCGTGTAATTAGAAATCTACTTGTGCGACTTAAGACTCATTTAGCTATCACCAGTCACATTTATTCTCAGAGTGGACAGTTCTCTGTCAGCAGAATGGGGCTGTTTGTGGCAATCTTAGAAAACCTAGTTAGAGCTGTGAAGTGCTGCTAGTATAACTTTTATCTTGGTATGTTGGGATTTTAATAATATCTCCTGGACATCATGAATTATTACTTACGGCTTGTAAATTTCCAAAATCTTGCCAAAAACTATAATTTGGTATTTGCTCCATTCCCTTGGCTTGAAGAACAAATCTCTGGTATAAGAATCCGAGAAATAAATATAAGGCTATCACACTGGCGAATCTACAAACAAAAAATACAGATACATGTAGCTCACTATACACTCAGTAAGACGGACGCTAGGTAGGTCAGTAGGTAAATAGGTCAAGAAAACTGGTACTAGGTAGGTCAGTAAGACTGACACAAGGCAGGTCAGTAGGTCAGCAAGACTGGTACTTAATAGGTAAGTAAGACTGGTACTAAGAAGGTAAGTAAGACTGGTACTAGGTAGGTAAGTAGGTCAGTAATACTGGCACTAGGTAGGTAAGTAGGTCAGTAATACTGGCACTAGGTAGGTAAGTAGGTCAGTAATACTGACACTAGATAGGTCAGTAAGACTGATACTAAGTAGGTAAGTAGGTCAGTAAGACTGGTACTTGGTAGGTCACTATGACTGATACCCGTCTACCTCGGCAACATAATCCTCCTAATCTAATCTACTTCTGAGCTCCCCATCCACCCGCTAATGTACTCAACCATGACACATCACCCACCCATTCTACCTCAGCAACCTAATCTCCCTAGTCTAATCAACCTTGACACATCACCGAACCACACACGGTATTGTATACTATTCAAAAAAAGTAGGGGATATTTGATTTTTAAGTGTTATTAAAGTCACCTAATGAAACTGACGAAGAAACAAATGACAAAATGAAATGAAGTTCACATTCATCGATTTATTCCAAATGATCGTTAGACTAAGTAAGGCACAGACTGACCATTATAAGGGTAAAATGATACCCGGGGTCAAACAGCAAAGTTACCACAGCATCACAACAAAGTCAGTAACGGGTAAATCCTCCTCTGTTTGCCAAACAAGCATTGATCCGACGTGGCATACACCTAATGAGACGTCTAAGGTCATTTTGGTCCAGATTGTCCCATTCCTGTTGCAACGCAGCAGCAAGTTCTTGGACATTGGCAGGACGTTGTTGACGTTGACGTAACCTCTGTCTCGATGGGGGAGAGGTCGGGACTCAGTGCTGGCCAAGGTAATGTGGTGATGTTCTGTTGTTGGAGGTAACCTGTAACGATCCTGGCCCTGTGACATCTTGCGTTGTCATCCTGGAAGATGAAACGGCGGCCATAACGTTGTGCGAACTGCACAACATGGACTGCCAAGATGTTGTCCCGGTAGTACTGGCCTGTAACACGCCCTGCAACAACATGTAAAGCCGTTCTTCCAGCAACAGTGATGCCTCCCCACATCATAACAGAACCACCCCCAAATCGATCATGTCTGATGACGTTAACGTCTTGGAAGCACTCGTTTCGACGACGCCACACCCTCCTACATCTGTCCAAAAAATCAACAGTGAACCTTGACTCATCTGAAAACATCACATTGCTCCAGCGTTGATTATCCCAGTGTTGACGATCCCTACACCAACGACGTCTTGCCTGAATGTGATGATCTCTCAAACAAGGGATCACGCGAGGACGTCGCGCACGAGGGTGACCCCTATGCAGTCGATTCCGAATCGTCTGGCCACTCACTCTCACACCAGTGTCTGTTTGAAGACGAGCGCTGATCTGATTTGCTGTTATGACACGATTTCGCAAGGCCAAGGTACGGATAAATCGATCCAGGGCTTCTGTTGTCGCCCTCTGTCGACCTGAGCGTGGTCTGTCCTGTACAGATTGTGTATCACGGTATCTGGACCATAGCCTGCTTATGACAGACTGACAAACATTCATCATCCGCGCCACAACCGCCTGTGTTGTGCCGATCTGTAGCATGCCAAGGGCACGTAACCTTTCATTTTGGGTAAGCCAACGCATATCAAAATTTGTTTTCTGGTCACTAAAACAATTAAACTGATGTTTCCACCCTGGAATTCAATGCCACAATGACTGTAACATTCAAAGTCAGAGTCGTGCAAATCTTGGGTTAGACCCCCATGATGATCCCAAGCATCACCTGCATTCCAAGCGGTGATGCTATTGGTGCCTTTGGGCGTCACATGTAACTGGAAATGTTTCTTCTGTTAGGTTCTATAGTGACTTTTTTCGTAGTCATTTGCATATTTTAGTATTATGCCCCCAAAATCAAATATCCCCTACTTTTTTTGAATAGTATATTAAAGATACATAAGTTAACAGTTTAATAAAGAGTTGACCATTATTGTTCGAAAAAATGAATGATTTGAAAATTTCGTTCAAATTACTCTACTGTGAGAAGATATGAGCCTTAGAAGATTTGACAAGACATGTGCGACAATTGTTGTTCAAAGCTAAGTCTAGCTTCTCCAAATTTTAATTGATCAAGATATGGCTGAACTGTTCTAATCTATTTAATATTGGAGTAATCCTATGGCATCGAGAGTTGATTATGGCCTGGATAAGTTAATTACTGTCTAATTAATATTTTTTATAACATTTCAGGCCTAAAGAAAGACCTAAAATAAGCAGATTTAGCGCTAACATAATGCATGTTTAATAGATTCTAATTTCCCTTGTATACATATAGGCCTACTTACATTATCAACACAATGGAACCAAAACTCAGAGCTTTCGATGAGGATTTAATTCCACACACAGCTTTATGTGAAATTTCAAATAAATAATAACAATCGCCCTTTTTTTCTCTCGCTTCCTCTAATATATCTACACCACTTTCCTAAAAAATTCAAATAAAATGAAATGAAATGGGCATTAACGTCCTACTGTTCTGCTCCTAAACTGGGCTAATGAAGACAGGCATACGACAGGGCAATGTGTACACAGGACCTCGTTTTTTTGTCCCATTCAAACAACTAGACAACTGCCCTTGTCAGACCCTCCATTCTGCATCAATGACAAGGACAAACCATGCCGTGTCAGTGATGCAGGATGGAGGGCCTGACAAGAAGGTCTAATTTTTCTGACAGGATAAAAGCTCATCCCATGTACATGTTGGCATGCATGTACATCAAAGAACCTTTTAGGGTTGGAATTTGATGAACAGACAATACTTCTGACTTGTATTGCCCCAACCACATCAATGTCTGGTGTCACACGGTCAGATACTTCATATTGGTAGCATAAAAAAAACAAACAAAATATACAAATCCGTATTTTACTCAGTTTGTCTCAAGACTTTTAATCTCAAGATAAATACTCCATACTGTAATAAACTATTTTGAGAGAGAGAGAGAAATGGGGTTTAATGTCCACTAGACACAAACTAGGTCATTTCGGGACTAACATATAGTTTTAATTTTATTTCAATAATTAGCTTGCACGTAGGGGTCTTTAGCAGTGGGAGGAAACCCGAGTGCCCGGAGGAAACCCACGAGGTTGAGAAGGCGCCCTTATTTCTATGCCACATACGCTCACACCACGGATCGAAACCACAGCGGCAAGCCAGAGGTGACTGGGCAGCTAGAGGTCGAAGCGCGGCACTCTAGACCACTAGGCCATCCCAACCCCCCTAAACTATTTTGAGTCACACTGTTTGACACATGACTTGACTGAGGGAGAATACATTTACAGTCTATAATTGTCCAGTTCCTTTACCATCAAAATCAAAGCCATAATAATTTCTTGAAGTATCCTTTGCCAACTTCTTTTTCTTCGCAGTTTGAATGTTTGAATTTCAAAGTCTGTCAATGTGTAAGTCTACTGAATGTGTAAGTCTCTGAATGTCTAAGCCTCTAAATGAAAGTCTCTAAATGTGTAAGTCTCTCAATGTGTAAGTCTCTCAATGTATAAGTCTAGTCAGTGTGTAAGTCTAGTCAATGTGTAAGTCTGTTAATGTGTAAGTCTCTCTGTATAAGTCTCTTAATATGTAAGACTCTCTATGTGTAAGACTCTCTATGTGTAAGTCTACTGAATGTGTAATTCTCTCTATGAGTAAGTCTCTCGATGTGTAAGTCTTTCTCAATTAAATCAGCACATAAGAATCATTCTATACGTCACACAAGCAAGCAGACATTTTTACAGTTTGGTCCAGTGAGCACATAATGGGTGCTTTACAAGGAATCCAGTAATTTTCTAATAAAATTTTGAGTGTCTCTAATTTTCATACCATTATTTGAAATACCCAATAAATATTTTTTCATGGCAATGTATCTTTAACAAACAGGTCATATTTCCTACTGAAAATCTGAACTGTCAACTTACGTCATCAGCCGATGGATCACAAATAATTATAATGATAGCTTTTCTCTGTTCGTTGTTGCAATGATTATGATACTCTTCACCATGCCAATACTCGACCATGACCCAATCATCTGGAAACATAAAAAAAATTGCCTTTCAATTCCCAAACATATACATCATGTATAAGGAAAAATTCAATTTAAAGATGAGCTGTGTTATTGGTACATACATGTATCGGTATAGACCACATTTACTGATGTTTTGGCCGTATTCATTCGTAAAGAAATTCTTAAAGAGGTGGGGGTTGTATCATAAAGCCTGTCATTGAGTCAACTGGTGTGGTTTTGAATCCCCAGATGTACCTGATCGGGGTCCCCTGTCCAAATTCGCGGACTTTCTACGGGTCCTCCGGTTTCCTCCCACTACTAAAGACCCCTACGCGCAAGCAAATTATTGAAGTGATATTTAAAAAAATGTTAGTCCCGAAATGACCTAGTTTGTGTCGAGTGGACATTAATCCCCATTCTCTCTCTCATTTTTAAAGAAATTCGAAGGCAGCTAAATATGATGAGTGGTTTGATGAGTTCCTGCACCTGAAAACAAACACTGATTTTTCCAGTGTCAAGGCAACGACCAATAATGTTCTGAAAATTCTAGCGTGATTCTGGATAACAGGGGCATAAATAAAAACAATGGATTGAAATTTAAAAGAAATCCATTATTATAATAATGTGAGTGTTCATCCATGAGAAAATTTTACCACATTTCAAAACATGATACGTTTTTACACAAGGCACCTCTCACAGATTTGCCAAGTACAAATACCGAAAGGAACCAAAATTCTTTGGATATAAACATATATTTTAAATTTCATCAAAATCAGATAAAAAAAATGTGACCTCTACGGTGTCCACAAGCGAAATACATCATTTTTATACGTCCACATTCATAATGTGAACGTATTATGCCGTCGCCCCTGTCTCTGTGTGTGTGTGTGTGTGTGTGTGTGTGTGTGTGTGTGTGTGTGTGTGTGTGTGTGTGTGTGTGTGTGTGTGTGTGTGTGTGTATGTATGTATGTGTGTGTGTGTGTCTGTGGTTCGCCTACAGGCCGCAATTCTTCATGGATTTTCTTCAAACTTGGTATACTTATTCCTTATACCCCAAGGAAGATCCCTATTGTTTTTGGGGCATGCCCGACCCCCAGGGGCCGAGCCACGCCCATTTCTAGTATTTGTTTGTTTGTCGTCTACAGGCCATATTTCTTAACTTATAATTTTGAAACTTAGCATACACATTCTTTGTACCCTAAGGAACATCCCTATCATTTGGGGTGTATGCCCCACCCCCAGGGGCAGAGCCACGCCCATTTTCTTTTCGTGTGTCTTTGTGTCGCCTACAGGGCGCAATTCTTACTGGATTTTCTTCAAACTTGGTATACGTATTCCTTATACCCTAAGGAAGATCTCTATTGTTTTTGGTGCATGCCCGACCCCCAGGGACAGAGCCACGCCCATTTCTAGTATGTATTTGTTTGTCGTCTACAGGCCACATTTCTTAACTTATAATTTTGAAACTTAGCATACACATTCTTTGTACCCTAAGGAACATCCCTATCATTTGGGGTGCATGCCCAACCCCCTGGGGCAGAGCCACGCCCATTTTCTTATCGTGTGTCTTTGTGTCGCCTACAGGCCGCAATTCTTATTGGATTTTCTTTAAAACTTTGTATACTTACTCTTTATACTCTAAGGATGATCCCTATCGTTTGGGGTGCATGCCCAACCCCCCAGGGGCAGAGCCACGCCCATTTTCTTTTTGTGTGTCTCTGTGTCGCCTAGAAGCTGCAATTCTAACTGTATTTTCTTAAAACTTTGTATACTTACCCTAAGGATGATCCGTATTGTTTTTTGGTGCATGCCCGACCCCCAATGGCAGAGCCACGCCCATTCCTTGTATTTATTTGTTTGTCGTCTACAAGCCACATTTCTTAACGTATCATCTTGAAACTTTGAATGATTATGCTTTGTACCCTAAGGAACATTTCTATCATTTGGGGTGCATGCCCAACCCCCAGGGGCAGAGTCACGCCCATTTTCTTTTTGTGTGTCGCCTACAGGCCACAATTCTTAATCGGTCATCTTGAAACTTAAAATACTTATTCCTTATACCCTAAGGATGACCCCTTTTGTTTTGGGTGCATGCCCGACCCCCATGGGACAGCAACACCCATTTGGTTTATGTATTCCTTATAGCCTGAGGGCGTCCACTATTGATTTTGACGAATGTCCCGACCCCTAGGGGCAGAGCCACGCCCACTTTTTGCCTTTAGTGTTAGGAAGGCACAATTCTGAATGGATTATCTTGGTATAGTTATTCCTTATACTCTAAGGACGGCAACTATTAATGTTGGTGCACGACCCTCAACGCTAAACAAACCAAACGCCTAGCCTTCTTGACAAAGTACCATATCAATCAAAGTAGGAATGTGGACGTATATTGTAGCGTTAGCGTTATGTTTTGTACAATCAGGGGCCTTAATCCAAGAAGTCTGATACAAGCCACTTTCAAACGGAACTGAGACCTTTGGAAGATAAACCTGTATTTCAAGTTTCGTCAAAATCTGCTAACAATTGTGACATGTAGAGTGACCACAAACAAATTGTCAACGTACGGACCGATGCACAGAAACACTGTGTGTTAAATTTTGTCTAATAAAGTCTGTGATAGGTGTCAAACAATTTAAATTTAAATACTGTAAAGTAAACAATTTAAACATTGTGTTATAAAACTTTTGTTCAGTACTGTAAAACATTTCAAATACTATGTAAAACATTTTGAATACATACAGAATCCCCTACAAGTCTTTTTTGATATCAAAAAATATCGACACAAGTCGACAAAGTAAAAAAAGAAACGAGGCTCTGCCAAGTTTTTTTTACCTTATCAACGAGTGTTGATATTTTTGATGTCGACAAAAAACATGAGTTGGAGATTTCATTAATAACCAAATCCTTTCTTACATGCACAAATAGATAAATAAAATTCTTTGCAATAGATTTCACGTTTATTGAACCTGATTAAATTACAGCGTAGTGATACATCATTTTCTGACCGCAATTCAATTACTACAAAGTCATTTATATTGACCCAGGGTTTTCATCAAGGTCAAATAATAAACAAAAATAGTTCATTTTTAAAGTGCCAATCCCGATAACTTTTGGGGGAATAAAACTGCTTAATTTTGTGTTAAAATCCTTTAAAATCCATAACCTAAGACCCACCTACTAACCCGATATTTGTGATACGCTTGTAAATAACTTAAACCTGACAGTCTTCATCTGGAAATGGAGAACGTTTTATTATATAGTATCTATAAAAATAATATGTAGGTGAAATTTACCTTTTGTTATCAAGTACAGGGCATGGGTCATTCACTGTATAGACCTCTCAAGAAACATTAATCGATTATCAGGCCACCCAATGAAAAAATTGACCCGAAATCTTAAAAGGGTTACGTGTCCGGATAAGCAGCGTTGACGTTCACGTCCAAATGACCCAATATTTTGAGCTCCATGTAAAGCGATATCTACTGTAGAATGTATTATTGGGTGATAACACTTAATAAAAAATTTGACGTACTTCCACTCATTATCTGTGTTGCGTTATAGAACCCTATTTTATGTATTTTTTTATCAATTAAACCTTCTTGCAAAACACCAACATTTTCATATCCATCTACGGCATCTCGACAAATACCAACACTATACTTATATTCCTTTTTCACATCAATACAGCTGAACCTGAAGGGAAAAAAATGATAAATATTCAAAATACATCAAAAAAATTCTGTTTATTTTTTTGTCACTTCGCCTCTCTTGAATTTGAATAGAAGGGACGCAAACCTCTATTGACCTCAGTTAATCAGACAGTGTGTATGGTAATGACAAGTTTGTAACTGGTCAAGACACACTTTCATGCCAGTTTTTGTTTGTATACCGTATCCTTGTCATGTCCTGTTCGTATACTCATCATTACACAAGTCTGTCATGTTCTGTTTGTAAACTGGTCATTACACACGGTCGTCATGTTCTGTTTGTATACTCTCATTATACATGTCCTTGTCATTTTCTGTTCATATACTCATCATTACACACATTCAATAATTATTCTCAGTTTGTATACCCATCATTACACACTGTCATGCCAGGTTGTGCTTGTATACCATATCCTTGTCATGTTCTGTGTATAAACTGGTCATAGCAAATTGTCATGTCATGTTCTGATTGTAAACTGGTCATTACACATTGCACATTGTCATGCCATGTTCTTTTGCATACTGGTCATTACATGTACATGTACACACATCCATGTCGATGTCATGTTCACATGCAAATTAAAGAACGCTTGTTGACAGTTAGAATTCAATTGCTGTCCAGAAAAATTTTCAAGTATGACATGGTAAGCGTTTTTTTCCATCCACCGGAGCCTGGTCTTATGACGTCATATGTGGATTGTGGGTTAGGATAAGGGTTAGGATAAGGGCTGTGGCCTGCAGATTTCGTCATAGTCTCGAGATGTAGACAGGGCTAGCCCTAACCCTAACCCTGGGCCAAGCCTAACCCTTATCCTAACCCACAATCCACATATGACGTCATAAGACCAGGCTCCGGTGGATGGAAAAAAAACGTTTACAGCATGACATATGCCAGTCTTTGTTAGACAGGTTGGAGTGGAAAAAAGCAGGACTTTAAAATTAAAATTAAAAATATAAACTTTAAAACACTTTTTAAACAACAATCCATTCATTCATTTATGTACATGCAAAGGCTATTACTTTACTCTTAGTCAGTTTATGATCTTAGACTTCTGGTGCAGCAAAGGTTTAAACAAACAAAACAGGGTATTTTTGTAACATTACCTCTTTCCAACTAATGGCTTCAATTTATTGTAACCTTTATGATCACCATCAGGAATGTCATGACCATCTTCTTCGTTTATTAGTCGACAGGCTGGGCTTGTGGTTGTTGTACTGTCCACCATTGATACCAACAGGCCAGTCAAAAACAACAATAGCAAAACGGATAATTCAGACGAAAACCCCATGCTGCCAAACTCACTATTTTCCTGACTCTATTTCCTAAATAATACAATAATTCTGTGGATTGTTTTGGAAAATTGTTTGCTGCTGTTTCAATCCGGAAGTCCACGTGACAGATTGAACTTTCAGCTCCGGACATGTAGACGTGCTTTTTATTGATTGGTCGAAATTATTTTACCATGCGAAGTTAGACAGACCAGAACAACCAAATAAGTCTATTATATTGGCATGTCTGTGGCATGATACTGGATCTTTCCGAACGGACAAATATTTTTTCCGTGTTTATAGCCACAATTCTAACCCTTACCCTTCAGAATAGTGGTAGATAAACCTAACCCAAGGGAAAATATTTGTCCGTTCGGAAAGATTTAAACCACACTGAAGAGCAGTGCCAGACTGCAATGGCAGCAATGGGCCCACCTTTCCACCTGTCCGTACAGGCGGGCCCAAGCTCATTTAAAAAAAAGTGGGCCTGAGCCTATAAAGAAAAAAAAAAGAAAGAAAACTTAAAGAAAGATGAGCGGGAGGGGGGAGGGAGGAGGAGAGGACGGACATACGCATTCTGTTATCTAATTGTATCAAGAAATCAAAAATTTGCCTTCTTCTGCTTTAGTCTGAAATGCTTGGAAAATGGGTTTGCGGTTGTCAATTTTTAAAATTTTCCGCACTGCTGAAGGGCCCAAAATATTACTATAAACTGATCAAAATCATGAAAGGGGTTCACCAACTGAATATTTTATATAATATTTATCAGGGGCGGATCCAGGGTTTTCAGAAAAGGGGGGCGTGCTGCACGCACTTGGGAGTGCGAAGCCCGGCCCGTGATTTTTGAGTGGACTAAAATGCCCACAAGGACTAATTTCATACTAGTACTGTAAATTACGATTTCCAACTTAACTAAACTGTTTTTGGAACTAAAAATTGTTTGCCACCGCAGAAAAAATAGAGGGGGCGTGCGCCGGGTGCGCCCCCCTCTGTATCCGCGCCTGTTTATTGGCAAGGTTTAATGAACCAAATAGGGATACAGAATATGCTATTTTTCGGGACGTCGGTTTCTTTTCCCACCCGAACGACCAGACACTGTCCTTCCCATCGCCACTGACAAAGTGTAATCACACTGCAAACTACGCTGCAAACCAGACGTGAACATTCGTGGCCAACACCGGAATCGAATTCCAGGTTAGCGAAGATGTGAATAGGCCTACTTAGGGCTTAACGCCAGTTTTCAGCTCGTAACTGGGAGGGGGGGGGTGAAGCCCTGTGAAAAATTGTCGACCATAAAAAACAATGGATTGTCCGTCAATTTTACAGCACCCCGGAGAACACTTCCAGGCCCCTCGTTTATTAAATTCTTCACAGATCGAACCAATTATGTTTTTAAATTATAAAGTATTGTTTTAAGAAATTAATTATTGTGTTTGTTTTAATTGCTTTGTTTTCTTTAAAATGATACAATTAAATTATCACCCATCAATATGATGAAAAAATATCATCAAATAATACGATAATCTAATTGGTTGAATTCGTGTGAAAATAAATTGTTGATGTTATGTCAATAATACAGGGCCAAATCAACAAAACGTCCGATAATCAAGTTTTGGAGCAAAAAAAGATAACTTCGGTTTTATCTGCATTTAATTTCCTGTGATTTAAATTCATCCTTTTTTTTGTGAGCAACTCTGTGATCTAATCCAGGAACAAATTTATCGGCAGCATAAAGATGGTGAAATACAGAATTTTGTTATACATGCTTTATATACATGATAAATAAAACAGGTCCTAAAACAGAACCTTGAGCAACACCACACACTAGAGGAACACATTCTGAGTTGACAAACACAGGTTGATGGCGAGATGACAGATACGATTTACACAATACCAAAGTATTTTCGATGCCGCGGAAGTGTCGTTTCTGGTGGTCTATTGAGAAAGCTACGGAAAGATCTAATAATATTAGCAGTGAAACACGCCCCTTATTAACACCTTGTTTACGGCTTTTCTTAAGGCTGTTTCAGTTCCATGATGGGACCTCTAAGTTGACTGAAATTCACAGGACAAGTTGTTTTCTCAAGGTGATCAAATATTCGTGACTGAATCCCTTTTCCAGAATCTTAGATAACAACGTCAGATTGGAAACCGATCTGTAAATTTGAAGAATATTTGGATTGGGGGATGTTTTTTCCACAGCTGATTTGAAGAATGTCAAGAGTGGGCCATAGTGCCCGGGCGACATTTCCTTCATAGCACGCTGTATGGCGTAGGATGCCCGTCTTCGTTAGTCCAGTCGTAGCAGAACAGTCACAAAATCCTAACCCAATTTCTCCTTAAAGCTATTGACGATATTATGTCGGACAATATTGTCCGGGTTACCAGAGTTATTATATATCATTTCAAATAATAACAAAAGACATACTCCATGCTATTCAGGGTACAGCTGGAAATTTTACTGCAGTCTTTTACTATGGTTCTTTAAGAAATCGTTAGCATGCGGGTGCTGTATAATACGGGCTACCATTGAGTCAACTAGCGTGGTTTCGAATCCCCGGTTGTACGTGGCAAGGAATAGGGTCGCCTGTCCAGCCTCGTGGGTTATTTTCTCCGGCTACTCCGGTTACCCCCCACTGCTAAAGACCCATACGCCAAGCGAATTATTGAAATAAAATTAAGCCATATGTTAGTCCCTAAATGGCTTGGTTTGTGTCGAGTGGACGTGAAACTCTCTCTCTCTCTAAAACATTACTGTGGTCTGTTTTGCAGCTAAAAACATTGCCGTCGCCCGATTTGCAATTTACGATATTTTTTTTTCCATTTTCCTAAATTCAACAAGATAAATTGATTCTGAATATTATGGAGATTGTAATTCAGTTGTGGAATCTAATCTGGAAGTGTAAATGGATTGGGTGTTGGATCCCAATTAAAATGTAAAAATCTCTCAAAATATCAGCCCGTGTGCAAAACTCCGCCATTTTTTGGTCCAGGGCAAGTTGTTCTAATGATAAAGAAGTAGTTACACTCATCTGTTTTCAGAGCCCAGAAGTGTCACGAGCTCAACAGCCGCGATTGAAAGAAAAACAACATAATTTGACATACCGGGTTTATTTTTTCCAAAATAACTGAAATAACATCTTCGCTTTCATTGAATAATTTCATGACCCCAATTAATATGCTAGATCTGTTTGGAAGAAGAGAAGGGTACATTTTTGTCATTCGGGCAATAGGAATACGATCACACGGGGGCGGATTGGAGCCGGGAACCGGCCCGGGCTCCCATGTCGGAGCGGCCCCTTTTACTGACCGCGCAGCACCTGGAAATTTTTGAAAAATGAACCCAGGATATATGATTTGGTTGCATATCTAATAACAATCTCTGTCAATTAATATATCTATCCCGACCGGCAAGTAATTTACAACCATCAACCTGTGAAATTGTCATATCGTCATATTATTAATTAAAGTATTATCATTGTATCGTCAAGAGTCAAGAAAATTTAACTGGATAGAAAAAAGGGATTAGTTGAGAAAATTTTGACCATTTGACCGATGAATCCGATGAAATTTTTGGATGAAATTCGGAATCATTCCTACCCACACCCGGCCCGGAAAGTCTATTATATCAGCCAATTCCCGACTTCATGAGGGATGGCGTGGCGGTCCGTTAAAGCCACTGGCCACATACAACATGGTCACCATCGCTCGCATGGCCGGTCCAATACCCCCCCCCTTCCCTCTAGTAACTATACTTGTTACCTTAAACTGTGCGACTGGAGTAAGACAGCAGTAGTGGAACCATTTCTATCCCCCCCCCCCCCATATAATGTTCAGCAGAGAAAGTTTTTTTTAGACAATTTTTTTTTCATTTTTTGTTCGACCGGCCCTTCCAAAGCTCGCCCGACGGCCCAATCCGCCCCTGCGATCACATTATTTCAAACGTTCGTGGTCTGACGCCTCAAATATACATGGCGGGCATGCTATATGGGTTCGTTTGCTGGAGGAGTGGTTGGCGGGCCGAATGGTTAGCGTGGTTTCGAATCCGCGGTTGTACGTGGCAAGAAGTAGGGTCGCCTGTCCCGCCTCGTGAGTTTTCTCCGGGTATGCCGGTTCCCCCTGGTACGCCGGTATTCCTCCCACTGCTAAAGATCCCTACGCGTAAGCGAATTATTGAAACAAAATTGAACCATATGTTTGTCCTGAGATGACCTAGTTTGTGTCGAGTGGACGTTAAACCCCATTTCTCCATCTCTCTCACGTTTGCTGGAGAAGACTCAGCTCTATTTTGAAGGATGCAAAATTACCTATAAACAGAAACTGACATATATGTGGTTTGCCTAAATATAGCATCCGACCGGGTTCCCATGCCACTGTTTCTACTGTATACCGGTACAGGTAGTTCATTTAATGTCTTATATCGTGGTCTTTTATAATGTGAGCTGAATAAAAGGTGACGGGGTAATTCGCTGCAGCTTCTTCCTAAAAGCATTGACAGATGGGGGCAGTTTTTCAGCTTATCTGGGACATTCAACTTCAAGCACTGTTTCTCAGCCAATGATTGTCGCGGAACCTAAAGCTCAATGGAAACCACACGGTTGTTCAAGTAGAAGTCAAACTTGTTTCAGTTGTTCTTTTCTGGCAAGTTGTTGGAGTTTGCAGTTGAATGCTTCGGGGTTTTTTTTGTTTTTGTTTTTTTAAAACATTTATCAGAACCGTGTTTATAAGGAACGTGTTGATCAGGACCATGTTTATAAGGAACGTGTTGATCAGGACCATGTTTATAAGGAACGTGTTGATCAGGACCATGTTTATAAGGACCAGGTTTAGCAGGACCAGGACCGTATTTATCATGCAGGTAACTCGAATCAGACGACCAATCACACGACCATTAATGATTCCCAAATAAAATGTTCGCAGTTCACTTCAAAATAATGTCTGGACAATGTCAATGAGAAATCGTGTGAAATGGGGTTTAACTTCCTACTGTTCAGTACGTACTGGGCTGACGAGGATGGGTATGCGAATTCCCAACTGTCAAAGTTTCTTTCACGTCCACGCAAATGTTTACATGGAACCGAACAACTACATGTATAAGTTGTCCCTTGTCAGGTTCTCCGTTTATCATCACTGACATGGAAAAACGCGCGGGGAAAATCCAGAGGCATTTTCTCGACCAACACCAGAAGCGAAGCTGCTGTATTCACAGGCGGGAATAGCAGGAAAGCGCATTTGCTGCAGTTAAATTTTCAAAATTTTCTCCAGATGGCCCAGTCGTCGTGGACTGTAAACGATTGATTGGAATTCGAGTCAGTCACCTTTATTAGACCGCTTTGACATTGCTTTGTTCACGGGCTGAAATCGCAGGAAAGCGTTTATGCAGCCGTCAAATATTCCAAAATTTTCGTAGGGGTGGATACAAGGTAAGCCCCGCTTCTTCGCCTCTCGAGGAAGACTGGCACCGCTCTATGAATACCCGAAATTATTTCGGGTTCTGTCCAGGGGCGTGGTGAGGGCAATTATTGAGAAGAAATTATGAGTAACAAAAAAGATTTTGGCACAAAAACCCTTTTACTGACCGCGGAGCTGTGGCCGGCCCCGGCCACCGCGAGCGGCGAAGGCGCGAGCCCGCGGCAGGGGGTCCGGGGGGCCCTCCCCCGGGAAAATTTCGAAAATTAGAAGCCCAGAAACGCAATCTCCAGCAATCCGAGACAAGAAATACGGTAATAAAATATTGTTATTTTCTCTTGGAGATTCCATTCTTTCCAAGAGAAAATCATTTGACTCTTTCAAAATTTTTTTAATTGGGTCAGATGAAACAATTTTTCCACTTACAAATGTTTTTCATTTTTTGAGTAATTTGATTGTGATTTTGGCGCAAAAACTTTTTGGCGCATGAGTATGGCTACTCATGAACTCATTCTCACCACGCCCCTGGTTCTGTCCCCCTAACTGTCATCGAGCCCGTACGCCTATGCTGACGATGGACATAGACTATGCATCGTGTCACGATGGACATGCTGCCCTGGCGGCGCTTATTTGAAATTAATTAAAGGCACAAAAGCCAGAGTGGCAACGATATTCAAGATTTAAGATCATAAACAATTTAAAAATCCAAGAGGAATGGTACAGTCAGAGAGGAAGTGTACAGTCAGAGAAGCAGCGAACAGCCAGAGAAGAAGAGGACCGCCAGAGAAGTAGATAGAAAGAAGAGAACTGTCAGAGAAGAAGTGGATAGTTGGCGAAGAGGTGAACATCCAGGGAATAGGTGAACATCCAGGGAATAGGTGAACAGCCAGAGAAGAAGAGGACAGCCGGAGAGGACGTGGACAGTCAGAGAATAGGTGCACAGCCAGAGAAGACGAGAACAGTAAGAGAAGAATTAAGTGGGTAGTTAGGAAAGTGATGAACAGTCGGGGAAGAGGTGGACAGTCAGAGAAGATGTGGGCAGTCAGGGAAGAGGCGAACAGCCAGGGAAAGGGTGAACAGTCAGGGAAGAAGAATACAGCCATCAAAGAGGTCAACAGCCAGAGAAGAAATGAACAGCCAAGGAAAAAGTGGACAGCCGGGGGGTGCGGTGAACAGCTGCAGAGAAGAAATGAGCAGCAAAAGATGTAAACAAGCCCTCTCCCTTCTGACTGCATATCTCAAAAACTGACTGCACACCCTTTTGTCTCTATGTACAAACTAATCAGCAATAACAACATAAACAGAAGCCTATAAGGCCTTAAGACGAAAACAGCGGCCCCCAAACTTCTTTAGGGGCATCTGGAGACTACCAAATTCGTTGGTCCCATCTCGGTCCACCGTGTCCGTCGACTATTAGCCTACGTCATATATATCGAAAAGGTAAATATATCAAATATATTAGAAAATAAAACACTCAACTTACTCAAGATGTTCTTGAAGGAAAATACTCGTCAGTAAATAACAAATTCACCAAAACACATCCGGGACGGACAGATCTAATTATATCAACCTTTTGATAGATTTATGACTTCGTTTACTTCGTATGTTGAATAGCAGATTTACAGCAGTCTTTTGTGCATTTATGTCTATTTTGACAAAGCAATTCAAAATCATTCAAACGTCTTTTGTATATAAGACTGAACTGACGTAACCCTAGCATATGTTATTCAGATATGTAGATATACAAGCTCGGCGGAGTGGTGGTGGTGGTGGTGGGATGGGGGGGTGCTTGCGACTTCTAGAGTGTCCACAACCTGAGTAGGTATTATTATGCGCATATATTTGTCAGGTTCAGTATTCCAGGAAACCACTATCTACTGGGTTTGCATGGTAAGGGATTTTAAAAAAAAGGACTAAAATGAACCCTCATCTCAAGTCCAAGGATGGTAGCCCCCCCCCCCCCACACACACACACATTCCTGATAAATGTTTGGCTTTGTATAAAAACATTTCTATATTATGACAACTCTGTTTGTGTCTATTGTTTGGACTCTGGATTCTGGATGAAAGTTATGAATCCAGGTTTAAACCAGCCATGGTCACAAATCTGACTAAAAATATATCAAGATCTACTTTATAACCACTCACCGGGTGTCAGGAATCTGACATGTTTTGGATCCACAGTCAAGTGCTTTGGCACCCGTCTTGTCGAAAAATTTGTCATTCCTAACCAGGGCCGTATGTAGGATTTTAAAAGTGGGGTGCAGCAGAGCCTCCGGGTAAGTGATATAAGAAAGTTTTGATCAGGGTGCCCTTAAAACCGACCGACTGATCAGTACCTTAAGAGCAACACTGAGTGGTCATAATCAAGTGTATACATTATTTTATAATTGAAAGATTGTCAAATTATTATTTTTTGGGATGGGAGGGGACGCCATTTCCCGGGGCGCCTTATTTTTTGTGGGTGCAATGTACCCCATGAACCCCCGCTAGATACGGCCCTGTTCCTAACTCGGTGGTGATGAATTAATGTGCTCAATTCTCGCATGAAAGATGCCCAGAACACTGGCAATATGTAGAGTCGTCAATCGTTGATCAGCCAAAACCATTACATGCCATGCATCCGGGTAATGTTTTCTTCAATGATTGCTGTTGATGCTACCCCAGCCCGCTTCTTTAATGATGGAAAAGAAAGAGGCATCCCCTAAGTGGAGCCATGTCGGCATGTATCTATGTTGGAGTTAGTCCTTTCAGTTGCAGATCCTTGATGACTGCCCCGTAACCAGTTTTGTCCATTTCTGGGAGAGAGAGAAATGGGGTTTAACGTACACTTGACACAAAGTAGGTCAGTTCAGGGCTAACATATGGTTTAATTTTATTTCAATAATTGTGGGTAGGGGTCATTAGCAGTGGGAGGAAACCGCAGTTCCCAGAGAAAACCCACGAGGTTGGACCATTTAATAATAACAACAGATTTATATAGCACAAGATTACATTAAAGTTTCTAATGCGCTTCCAATTCACTAACACTATGAAAGAACTAATTGAATAGGTATGTTTTCAACTCGCGTTTGAATTGGTCAACAGAGTTAATCATTCGTAATTCTTTGGGAAGATTATTCCATAGATGGGGGGCTGAGCACGAGAAAGCTCTTTTCCCTAGTTCTAATTTCACAGACGGAGTTATCAGTTTATTTTCTGATGATGACCTCAAGGTTCTTCTGTTGTTCTCGCATCGTTTTAACAACTGTTTTAAATATAATGGTGATTTGTCATTCAATGTTTTATGAGTTTGCAGCAAGATTTTGAACACAATTCGTTTTTGACGGGCAGCCAGTGTAGGGAATGGAGTACAGGGGCGGATCAAGGAATTTTTGCAGGAGGGGGTTTGCCAGGTTTCTGTCACGGAAATCTGCCATCATCGTCTCTAAATTACATAGGCATACATACAAATTGAGCTTTTTAAACAGAGAAATCATTTTTATACTGATGTAGGATCACTTTGTGATTTAATTTCATTGATGCAAGGCATTATTTTTTTTTATGTCGCTGAGCAGGGGGGGGGTTTGGACCCCCCAAACCCCCCCTCTGGATCCGCG
Source organism: Patella caerulea (assembly GCA_036850965.1). Classification (NCBI taxonomy): domain Eukaryota; kingdom Metazoa; phylum Mollusca; class Gastropoda; family Patellidae; genus Patella; species Patella caerulea. Next base: position 71,866,191 of record JAZGQO010000010.1, on the reverse strand, counting down.
CCTGGAGTACTGGGGTGATATCAAATTTCCTTGTTTTAGTTTAAAGTCGTACTGCAGAGTTTTGAATGTTTTGTAGGTTTTTTTTAACTTGATAGTCGCCCGTTTTGCAATTTCCGATATTTTTTCCCCTATTTCCCTAAAAAAAATTCAACAAGATTAATTGATTCTGAATATTATGGAAATATTAATTCGGCTGTGGAATCTAATCTGGAAGTGTAAATGGATTGGGTGTTGGATCCCAATTAAAATGTAAATATCTCTTAAAATCTCAGCCCGTGTTGGTTTCTCCAGACATTTGTGCAAACATCTGCCATTTTTTTGGTCCAGGGCAAGTTGTTCTAATGATAAAGAAGTAGTTATACTATTCTGTTTTCAGAGCCCATAAGTGTCACGAGCCCAATAGCCCCGATTGAAAAAAAGACAACATATTTTGACGTACCGGGTTTATTTTTTCCAAAATAACTGAAATAACATCTTCGCTTCCATTGAATAACTTCATGACTCCAATTAATATGCTAGATCTGTTCAAGTAGAGGTCAAACTTGTTTCTGTTGTTCTTTTCTGGCGAGTTGTTGGAGTTTGCAGTTGAATGCTTCGGGGTTTTTTTTGGTTTTTTGGGGTTTTTTTTTTTTTTAAACATTTATCAGAACCGTGTTTATAAGGAACGTGTTGATCAGGACCATGTTTATAAGGAACGTGTTGATCAGGACCATGTTTATAAGGACCAGGTTTAGCAGGACCAGGACCGTATTTATCATGCAGGTAACTCGAATCAGACGACCAATCACACGACTATTAATGATTCCCAAATAAAATGTTCGCAGTTCACTTCAAAATAATGTCTGGACAATGTCAATGAGAAATCGTGTGAAATGGGGTTTAACTTCCTACTGTTCAGTACGTACTGGGCTGACGAGGATGGGTATGCGAATTCCCAACTGTCAAAGTTTCTTTCACGTCCACGCAAATGTTTACTATAAGTTGTCCCTTGTCAGGTTCTCCGTTTTTCATCACTGACATGGAAAAATGCGCGGGAAAATCCAGAGGCATTTTCTTGACCAACACCAGAAGCGAAGCCAGGACAGGCAGAAAATAGGCCAAGACATTATCCTTGTCAGGAATTTTATTAAGAGAAGACGTTAAAATAATAATATCTGAATGAATGTATGATAAGAAAATAAGCATTAAAGCGATAATTGCATGTTTTCTAAGAACCTGAAAACATAATCATATCTGTTAATCAATAGGTTGTTAAACCATTACTATAAAATCATAGGAATCATTCCAGCACTTAAAAAAAACATACACATAAAAATTGGAAATAATTTCTCTTCGCCGAAAGTATTTGGAAATTGTATTATTACTTTTCACTTGACAACTGACTCTACACAATAGAAAAGCGAGACCTTTAGCGGGGGGGGGCAGGTCAGCCGCAAGTGCCCACTGTGCTGTACAGTCCCGGGCCTGTTATGCTGTTATGGTACAGGCTTCACTAGAAATGATTTACAAAAAAGACGTAATAGAAATAATCGACCAAATAGGCTGTTAAACCACTACTATAATGCGACCGGATAGGTTGTTAAACCACTACTATAAAATTATAGGAATCATTCTAGCACTTAAAAGACTTAAAACATGTAAAATAGGACATGTTTATGGAAGCTGATAATTATCCCATCTCTCCTTCTTGCCTTCGCCTTGTTCATTTCTTGCCTTCTCGGCTTTGTGCTGATACTCTTAGCGAAACAAGGGCGCGAAGGGGCGAGATCAGTAGCAGTTGTGGCGCCTTCTTGGATTCACCTTCGCACCTCGTTGACAAGAAGGAGCGAGAGGGTATTTATCCGCTTTCATACAATTTACATTTTTAGAACCAAAATTTAATAATATGCATGGTGATCAAATATTGATGAAATAAACAGTTCAATCCATAAAGACAGCGAACAAAATTTGTATGGCAACAACTACATGTAAAAATCTGGCACAGCCAACAATGGCACACTTGGAGAGTTGACTGTTGCCTTGGTAATAATAACTATGATACCATTCGGATCGAACTCTACAAACAGCTTTATGACGAATTTCAAATAAGAAATAACAGCCATGTACTTTCCTATTAGACTCCCTTATAATCTTCAATCCAGGAAAGTCCTAAAATCAAAACAAATACATAAAATCAAGTAAAATGGAGTTTAACTTCCTTCATGTCAGTCCCAACCGTGATAATGATGATGGGTAGCCGCCATGCTTTGATGTATGAGGGACATTTTGTACAAAGCAATGGCGTTTCCGGCGAATTACAACTATAAAGGTATCTTTTAATTGTATACGCCAATATGCATATTCCTGAAGCAATGGCCATCTCTAATCAAACGAAACACTGCGCGGAGTATTGCCAATATGGGGCGGCACGCTTTTAACGATGGATTTTGACTTCGAGACCAAAACTGATATTATGTGCTGTCAGTCCACAATAGTAGACAATATTTCTGACCGAAGCCTATTCTTACAAGCCATTTGACTAATGTTTAGTTTAGGTGAACAGAGAGAGAGAAAGATGGGGTTTAACGTCCACTCGACACAAACCAGGTCATTTTGGGACTAACAAACGGTAGGTGTCTTTAGCAGTAGGGGAAAACAGGAGTGCCCGGAGGAAACACACGAGGTTGAGAATAGTCTAGATGAACAAGATCCAAGACTGTTCCGTTAACTAACTTAAAGTATCGACTCGTCATAGGAATTACATGGGCAATCTCTAATATGGATACCAGTTTAAATACGTTTCTATTCCGTCAAGTATTTATAAAGTTATGATAAATTGAAATTTCACCGATCTATGCTGCACGCATGTGAGCAAGGACACCTGATGGATCCAATCTCGTTCCCAGCGGCAGCCGCGGAGCCGAAGTCCTCTGGCGCGTTAGACTGTCCATTTTTTCCAAACCCCAGCCCGCCCATTCTGACCTCTGATTGGTCAATCTTTTTGGGGTCGATTTCTCAAAAACTAGAGGTCGGATCGTCGTTTCGTTTGTTGTAAAATGATCCTTGAGTCAAAGTCAACTCACTGACATAAAAAAGTGGATCCTAAACGAACAAATTCAAGTTTTTGTAAAAAGATCTATTTTTCTACGCGTGGGTATATTTTTAAGTGATTTGGTCATCCAGGCACGTAAAATCAGGGGCGTACGACGCAAATAAACGAGAAATTTCCCGCGTAGGAATTACATATGTCACCTTCCGGAAAAATGGCTACCCCGATTCACCAGAGAAATTTCTTCAAAAAATTTTCTGGTTTCGAGATTGCTGATGGCAGTGATGGATCAAGTTTAAATGCGACAGAATCTAGAGATTATCTAGTGTTGATGTTTTGATTTTGATACCTTAAAGATACATTCTGGGCCGTGATTCATGAAACTTTAACTTAAGATAAAATCCAAATTTTAGTAGATACTTCAGTTTTGATTGGCTAAGCACTAAAATCAATCTAATATTATCCAATCAAATAACTAAAATTTGGATTTTAGCTTAGTTAAAATTTCGTGAATAAGGCCCATGGTAGATAAGATAAATAGTTGACACTTCTCACTATAAGAGTTAAAAAACTAGATAATGTAAAGAGTATTTACTGAAAATTTCAGTCAAATTGAACCACTCTGAACCGACAATTCAGCGATTGAATATTGCGGATAGACTCGATCATCATAACTAAAGTCGTTACGATAAAAAAAAAACATAGTCTTGATTATCCATTTTTTGATTTAATAATGAATGAGCGTTGAACAGCAGATCAAATCCTAATCCAGTAAATTTCACAGCAGGTAAGGTAAGCAGACCAATTATAGGTACATATTTAGCGTGGATAAGCCGTGAGAAATTTAAAAGTTTAACCAAAAAGTAAATGATATATGGAGACTTTAACACCAACTATCAGACTTACATCGTCAGCGGTTTCGTCACATTTAAAGATAATGATGGCCCGTCTGCTTCCCACCGCAATGTGAATGATACTTTTCACCGTGCAAATATTCAATCACGACACAATCATCTGAAAGAGAAAGAGAGAGAAATAGTGTTTAACGTGCCCCCCTCCCACCCCCGTCAGCCCCAGTGACAAAGTTGATCTTCATTTTCGTTTGCTTTGTTACTGTTGTAGTTCACACATCTGCTCTTTAATAGATGATATAAACATGTTTAAGACATTGTCTCCACCCAAGCAATCCAAGGTTGCAACATATTACACTTTGCTCCAATGTGTGCCCCCCCCCCCTCGACAAAATCCTGGATCCGGGCCTGGTGACCGGCCAGCTAGAGGTCGAACCGCGGCACTCTTGACCACTAGGCCAACCCTACCCCCATGTCCCGTACGATCCAAACAAAATACTGACAGATAGGCATGGTTTAATAACAATCCTTACCACCACTATATATCCGTGTCGAGTTATAAAACCCTAGAACATGTACTCTTTTATCTAGTAAACTTTCTTGCAACACACCAACATTTTTAAATCCATCCACAGCATCACGGAAAATACCAACACTATATTTATATTCCTTCATCGTATCAATAGCGCTGAACCTAGAAAAACAAACCATGAAACATGAAGAGGTAATTAAGGTCGTTTAACCCTCGTTTGGCTCCTCTCTCAAGTTTCCCCAGTGCATCTTATTAAGTCAGATGTTGCTTAAGGAACATGCAGGAAAGTGTGATATCACCCTAGCTCGAAGCTGGCGTGAAACTCGATGTCTAATCAAGTCAAGAGACCCCACTCCGCCGCCCACCGCAATCCTAAAATAAATCGATGGGAGAGAAATGAGGTTTAACGTCCACGACACAAACTAGGTCATTTCGGGACTACCACATGGTTCAATTTTATTTCAACAAATCGCTTGCATGTAGGGGTCTTTAGCAGTGGGAGGAAACCGGAGCACCCGAAGAAAACCCACAAGGTTGGACAAATATATCGACGAAGCATATTAATTAATTGTACATTCACCTGAGAAAAATGGCACCATCAAACTACTTATTCATACTTAGCCAAAGTAAAAAACACTCATGAATGAACTTGGTTAAGGTTTTGATGTAGTGAAATTATAGCCTACACCATATATTTCACACTATCCCGTTCTATGTCCTGGACAGACAGACAGACAGATGGAAGGCCGAATCCATTTTAAAGCTGCTCACATAAAGTCCATTAGTGATTCCAGATGATAAATACCTTTTCCCTATTAACGGCTGCAATTGGCTGAAAGCCCTTTTTTCAGAATCCCGACTACCAATTCCATATTCCTGGCCGATCAGAGGACAACCTAAACTACTACTGTCCACTTCTGTTGATGCCACCGGGGTAGTCAAAGACAACAACACAACTAGCACTGAAGATAACATGTTACCAACAAAAGCATGCAACGTCTGAAATTAAATAAAATTGGGTTTAACGTTCTATTTTTCTGTACCAACGGACATAGATTATGCATCGTGTCACGAGGGAAATGTTGCCCTGGCGGCTCTTATGTGAAATTAATAAAAGGCACAAAAGCCAGAGTGGCAACGATATTCAAGATTTAAGATCATATACAATTTAAGAAGAAGAGGACCGTCAGAGAAGTAGGTAGAAAGAAGAGAACTGTCAGAGAAGAAGTGGATAGTTGGCAAAGGGGTGAAAATCCAGCAAAGAGGTGAACATCCAGGGAATAGGTGAACAGCCAGAGAAGAGGAGAACAGCCTGAGAGGGCGTGGACAGCCAGAGAATAGGTGCAGTCAGGGAAGAGGTGGACAGAGAAGAGGTGGGCAGTCAGGGAAGAGGTGGGCAGCCAGAGAATAGGTGCACAGCCAGAGAAGAAGAGAACAGTAAGAGAAGAATTGAGTGGGTAGTTAGCAAAGTGACAGTCAGAGAAGATGTGGATAGTCAGAGGAGGCGAACAGCCAGGGAAAGGGTGAATAGTCGGGGAAGAAGAATACAGACATCGAAGAGGTGAACAGTCAGAGAAGAAATGAACAGCCATGGAAAAAGTGGACAGCCGGGGGTGCAGTGAGCAGCTGCAGAAAAGAAATGAGCAGCAAAAGATGTAAACAAGCCCTCTCCCTGCTGACTGCATATCTCAAAAACTGACTGCACACCCTTTTGTCTCTATGTACAAACTAATCAGCAATAACAACATAAACAGAAGCCTATAAGGCCTTAAGACGAAAACAGAGGCCCCCAAACTTCTTTAGGGAAATCTGAGTCTACCAAATTCGCTGGTCCAATCTCAGGCCACGGTGTCCGCCGACTATTAGTATTCCGTCATGTATATCGAAAAGGTAAATATATAAAATATATTAGAAAAGAAAACACTCAACTTACTCAAGATGTTGTTGAAGGCAAATACTCGTCGGTAAATAACAAATTCACCAAAACACATATCCGGGACGGACAGATCTAATTATACCAAGTCTTTGATAGTTATGTAACAGGACGGGTCGTTTTCGATTTGCACTTGAGCGTCGGGCGTGACCGTCACGCCACTAAACTCTACTCCGGAGAACTGGCTTGCCCCGAGCGAAATGAGTGATCATTCCAGCGGAACTCGCTAGCCACCAGAGACAGAGTCTCCCTTGGGAATGCTTACCGCAGAGCGAAATATGTGAATATTCCAGCTGAGGTCCGCACCCCCCGACCGTTCCACTAAGACTGGCTATTAGTGGCCTTATATACCCTTTGTATACGCTCTACACCGGTGAATGCACGTGCGTAACCTTTCACACTGCATTCGCACTAATTCACCGAACACAAATTGGCCGCCTATTCGGCTAGCCAGCTATTCGACCGATCCAGCTGGCCACCTGTTCGTTGGCAACCTATTCAGAATTAAGACAACAGTCGCCCAAACTCATCTATTTTTACCAACCAATAAAATCCAACGTTACGTCTATCAAATGAAAGTAGAATAATATATTATTTTTTATCCATTCCTTTAGCTCAGAATAGAGGTGTAATTTCGCATTATCGTACAAAATTCTAGACATTCAACTAAATATATTCCGAAAGGTAATTAAATAGGCTTTCCAGATATTATTAGTAAAAGTTGGCACAATCATATTAAAGGGGTGCGCTCTCATCCTAAACGTCGACAATTTTTCAATATTTTAAACTCAAAGAACGGTAATATTCCGAGTCAAAATTCGCACCATCGTACAAAATTCTTAGCAACCAGCTATATATATTCTGAAAAGTAATTGATTACGCTTTCCAAATATTATTAGTAATAGTTGGCACAATCATATTAAAGGGGGCGCGCTCTCAACCTGAATATAGCCAATTTTTCAATATTCTATATGTAAAGATAGACCGGTATTTTATTCGAAGTCCAAATTCGGACCATCGTACAAAATTCTCAGCATCCAGCTATATATATTCTGAAAGGTAATTGGATAAGCTTTCCAAATATTATTAGTAAAAGTTGGCACAATCATATTAAAGGGGCGCGCTCTCAACCTGAACATAGCCAATGTTTCAACATTTAAAGTGAAAGAACGGTAATATTCCGAGTCGAAATGCGGACCATCGTACAAAATTCTGAGCATCCATCTATATATATTCTGAAAGGTAATTGGATAAGCTTTCCAAATATTATTAGTAAAAGTTGGCACAATCATATTAAAGGGGCGCCCTCTCAACCTACAAATAGCCAATTTTTTAATATTTTAAACTGAAAGAATGGTAATATTCTGAGTCAAAATTCGGACCATCGTACAAAATTCTGAGCATCCAGCTATATATATTCTGAAAGGTAATTGCATAAGCTTTCTAAATATTATTAGTAAAAGTTGGCACAATCATATTAAAGGGGCGCGCTCTCAACCTAAAATTAGCCAATTTTTCAATATTTTAAACTGAAAGAATGGTAATATTCCCAGTCGAAATTCGGACCATCGTACAAAATTCTGAGCAACCAGCTATATATATTCTGAAAGGTACTTGAATAAGCTTTCCAAATATTATTAGTAAAAGTTGGCACAATCATATTAAAGGGGCGCCCTCTCAACCTGAACATAGCCAATTTTTCAATATTCTGAATGTAAAGACAGACCAGTATTTTTTTCGAAGTCCAAATTCGAACTATCGTACAAAATTCTAAGCATCCAGCTATATATATTCTGAAAGGTAATTGCATAAGCTTTCCAAATATTATTAGTAAAAGTTGGCACAATCATATTAAAGGGGCGCGCTCTCAACCTGAACATAGCCAATGTTTCAACATTTAAAATGAAAGAACGGTAATATTCCAAGTCGAAATTCGGACCATCGTACAAAATTCTGAGCATCCATCTATATATATTCTGAAAGGTAATTGGTTAAGCTTTCCAAATATTATTAGTAAAAGTTGGCACAATCATATTAAAGGGGCGCCCTCTCAACCTACAAATAGCCAATTTTTTAATATTTTAAAGTGAAAGAACGGCAATATTCCGAGTCGAATTCGGACTATCGTACAAAATTCTAAGCATCCAGATATATATATTCAGAAAGGTATTTGCACAAACTTTCCAAATATTATGAGTAAAAGTTGGCACAATCATATTAAAGGGGCGCGCTCTCAACCTACAAATCGCCATTTTTTCAATATTTTAAACTGAAAGAATGGTAATATTCCGAGTCGAAATTCGGACCATCGTACAAAATTCTGAGCAACCAGCTATATATATTCTGAAAGGTAATTGAATAAGCTTTCCAAATATTATTAGTAAAAGTTGGCACAATCATATTAAAGGGGCGCGCTCTCAACCTGAACATAGCCAATGTTTCAACATTTAAAGTGAAAGAACGGTAATATTCCGAGTCGAAATGCGGACCATCGTACAAAATTCTGAGCATCCATCTATATATATTCTGAAAGGTAATTGGATAAGCTTTCCAAATATTATTAGTAAAAGTTGGCACAATCATATTAAAGGGGCGCCCTCTCAACCTACAAATAGCCATTTTTTTAATATTTTAAAGTGAAAGAACGGCAATATTCCGAGTCGAATTCGGACTATCGTACAAAATTCTAAGCACCCAGCTATATATATTCTGAAAGGTAATTGCATAAGCTTTCCAAATATTATTAGTAAAAGTTGGCACAATCATATTAAAGGGGCGCCCTCTCAACCTGAACATAGCCAATTTTTTAATATTTTAAAGTGAAAGAACGGCAATATTCCGAGTCCAAATTCGGACTATCGTACAAAATTCTCAGCATCCAGCTATATATATTCTGAATGGTAATTGGATAACCTTTCCAAATATTATTAGTAAAAGTTGGCACAATCATATTAAAGGGGCGCCCTCTCAACCTGAACATAGCCAATTTTTTAATATTTTAAAGTGAAAGAACGGCAATATTCCGAGTCCAAATTCGGACTATCGTACAAAATTCTCAGCATCCAGCTATATATATTCTGAATGGTAACTGGATAAGCTTTCCAAATATTATTAGTAAAAGTTGGCACAATCATATTAAAGGGGCGCCCTCTCAACCTGAACATAGCCAATTTTTCAATATTCTGAATGTAAAGACAGACCAGTATTTTTTTCGAAGTCCAAATTCGAACTATCGTACAAAATTCTAAGCATCCAGCTATATATATTCTGAAAGGTAATTGCATAAGCTTTCCAAATATTATTAGTAAAAGTTGGCACAATCATATTAAAGGGGCGCGCTCTCAACCTGAACATAGCCAATGTTTCAACATTTAAAATGAAAGAACGGTAATATTCCGAGTCGAAATTCGGACCATCGTACAAAATTCTGAGCATCCATCTATATATATTCTGAATGGTAATTGGATAAGATTTCCAAATATTATTAGTAAAAGTTGGCACAATCATATTAAAGGGGCGCCCTCTCAACCTACAAATAGTCAATTTTTTAATATTTTAAAGTGAAAGAACGGCAATATTCCGAGTCGAATTCGGACTATCGTACAAAATTCTGAGCAACCAGCTATATATATTCTGAAAGGTAATTGCATAAGCTTTCCAAATATTATTAGTAAAAGTTGGCACAATCATATTAAAGGGGCGCGCTCTCAACCTGAACATAGCCATTCTTTCAGTTTAAAATATTGAAAAAATGGCGATTTGTAGGTTGAGAGCGCGCCCCTTTAATATGATTGTGCCAACTTTTACTAATAATATTTGGAAAGTTTATGCAAATACCTTTCAGAATATATATAGCTGGATGCTTAGAATTTTGTACGATAGTCCGAATTCGACTCGGAATATTGCCGTTCTTTCACTTTAAAATATTAAAAAATTGGCTATTTGTAGGTTGAGAGGGCGCCCCTTTAATATGATTGTGCCAACTTTTACTAATAATATTTAGAAAGCTTATCCAATTGCCTTTCAGAATATATATAGATGGATGCTCAGAATTTTGTACGATGGTCCGAATTTCGACTCGGAATATTACCGTTCTTTCATTTTAAATGTTGAAACATTGGCTATGTTCAGGTTGAGAGCGCGCCCCTTTAATATGATTGTGCCAACTTTTACTAATAATATTTGGAAAGCTTATGCAATTACCTTTCAGAATATATATAGCTGAATGCTTAGAATTTTGTACGATAGTCCGAATTCGACTCGGAATATTGCCGTTCTTTCACTTTAAAATATTAAAAAATTGGCTATTTGTAGGTTGAGAGGGCGCCCCTTTAATATGATTGTGCCAACTTTTACTAATAATATTTGGAAAGCTTATCCAGTTACCTTTCAGAATATATATAGATGGATGCTCAGAATTTTGTACGATGGTCCGCATTTCGACTCGGAATATTACCGTTTTTTCACTTTAAATGTTGAAACATTGGCTATGTTCACGTTGAGAGCGCGCCCCTTTAATATGATTGTGCCAACTTTAACTAATAATATTTGGAAAGCTTATGCAATTACCTTTCAGAATATATATAGCTGGTTGCTCAGAATTTTGTACGATGGTCCGAATTTCGACTCGGAATATTACCATTCTTTCAGTTTAAAATATTGAAAAAATGGCGATTTGTAGGTTGAGAGCGCGCCCCTTTAATATGATTGTGCCAACTTTTACTAATAATATTTGGAAAGCTTATGCAATTACCTTTCAGAATATATATAGCTGGATGCTTAGAATTTTGTACGATAGTTCGAATTTGGACTTCGAAAAAATACTGGTCTGTCTTTACATTCAGAATATTGAAAAATTGGCTATGTTCAGGTTGAGAGGGCGCCCCTTTAATATGATTGTGCCAACTTTTACTAATAATATTTGGAAAGCTTATCCAATTACCTTTCAGAATATATATAGCTGGATGCTGAGAATTTTGTACGATAGTCCGAATTTGGACTCGGAATATTGCCGTTCTTTCACTTTAAAATATTAAAAAATTGGCTATGTTCAGGTTGATAGCGCGTCCCTTTAATATGATTGTGCCAACTTTTACTAATAATATTTGGAAAGCTTATGCAATTACCTTTCAGAATATATATAGCTGGATGCTTAGAATTTTGTACGATAGTCCGAATTCGACTCGGAATATTGCCGTTCTTTCACTTTAAAATATTAAAAAATTGGCTATTTGTAGGTTGAGAGGGCGCCCCTTTAATATGATTGTGCCAACTTTTACTAATAATATTTGGAAAGTTTATGCAAATACCTTTCAGAATATATATAGCTGGATGCTTAGAATTTTGTACGATAGTCCGAATTCGACTCGGAATATTGCCGTTCTTTCACTTTAAAATATTAAAAAATTGGCTATTTGTAGGTTGAGAGGGCGCCCCTTTAATATGATTGTGCCAACTTTTACTAATAATATTTGGAAAGCTTATCCAATTACCTTTCAGAATATATATAGCTGGATGCTGAGAATTTTGTACGATAGTCCGAATTTGGACTCGGAATATTGCCGTTCTTTCACTTTAAAATATTAAAAAATTGGCTATGTTCAGGTTGATAGCGCGCCCCTTTAATATGATTGTGCCAACTTTTACTAATAATATTTGGAAAGCTTATGCAATTACCTTTCAGAATATATATAGCTGGATGCTTAGAATTTTGTACGATAGTCCGAATTCGACTCGGAATATTGCCGTTCTTTCACTTTAAAATATTAAAAAATTGGCTATTTGTAGGTTGAGAGGGCGCCCCTTTAATATGATTGTGCCAACTTTTACTAATAATATTTGGAAAGCTTATCCAATTACCTTTCAGAATATATATAGATGGATGCTCAGAATTTTGTACGATGGTCCGCATTTCGACTCGGAATATTACCGTTCTTTCACTTTAAATGTTGAAACATTGGCTATGTTCACGTTGAGAGCGCGCCCCTTTAATATGATTGTGCCAACTTTTACTAATAATATTTGGAAAGCTTATTCAATTACCTTTCAGAATATATATAGCTGGTTGCTCAGAATTTTGTACGATGGTCCGAATTTCGACTCGGAATATTACCATTCTTTCAGTTTAAAATATTGAAAAAATGGCGATTGTAGGTTGAGAGCGCGCCCCTTTAATATGATTGTGCCAACTTTTACTAATAATATTTGGAAAGTTTATGCAAATACCTTTCAGAATATATATAGCTGGATGCTTAGACTTTTGTACGATAGCCCGAATTCGACTCGGAATATTGCCGTTCTTTCACTTTAAAATATTAAAAAATTGGCTATTTGTAGGTTGAGAGGGCGCCCCTTTAATATGATTGTGCCAACTTTTACTAATAATATTTGGAAAGCTTATCCAATTACCTTTCAGAATATATATAGATGGATGCTCAGAATTTTGTACGATGGTCCGCATTTCGACTCGGAATATTACCGTTCTTTCACTTTAAATGTTGAAACATTGGCTATGTTCAGGTTGAGAGCGCGCCCCTTTAATATGATTGTGCCAACTTTTACTAATAATATTTGGAAAGCTTATTCAATTACCTTTCAGAATATATATAGCTGGTTGCTCAGAATTTTGTACGATGGTCCGAATTTCGACTCGGAATATTAGCATTCTTTCATTTTAAATGTTGAAACATTGGCTATGTTCAGGTTGAGAGCGCGCCCCTTTAATATGATTGTGCCAACTTTTACTAATAATATTTGGAAAGCTTATGCAATTACCTTTCAGAATATATATAGGTGGATGCTTAGAATTTTGTACGATAGTCCGAATTCGACTCGGAATATTGCCGTTCTTTCACTTTAAAATATTAAAAAATTGGCTATTTGTAGGTTGAGAGGGCGCCCCTTTAATATGATTGTGCCAACTTTTACTAATAATATTTGGAAAGCTTATCCAATTACCTTTCAGAATATATATAGATGGATGCTCAGAATTTTGTACGGTGGTCCGAATTTCGACTCGGAATATTACCGTTCTTTCATTTTAAATGTTGAAACATTGGCTATGTTCAGGTTGAGAGCGCGCCCCTTTAATATGATTGTGCCAACTTTTACTAATAATATTTGGAAAGCCTATGCAATTACCTTTCAGAATATATATAGCTGGATGCTTAGAATTTTGTACGATAGTTCGAATTTGGACTTCGAAAAAAATACTGGTCTGTCTTTACATTCAGAATATTGAAAAATTGGCTATGTTCAGGTTGAGAGGGCGCCCCTTTAATATGATTGTGCCAACTTTTACTAATAATATTTGGAAAGCTTATCCAATTACCATTCAGAATATATATAGCTGGATGCTGAGAATTTTGTACGATAGTCCGAATTTGGACTCGGAATATTGCCGTTCTTTCACTTTAAAATATTAAAAAATTGGCTATGTTCAGGTTGATAGCGCGCCCCTTTAATATGATTGTGCCAACTTTTACTAATAATATTTGGAAAGCTTATGCAATTACCTTTCAGAATATATATAGCTGGATGCTTAGAATTTTGTACGATAGTCCGAATTCGACTCGGAATATTGCCGTTCTTTCACTTTAAAATATTAAAAAATTGACTATTTGTAGGTTGAGAGGGCGCCCCTTTAATATGATTGTGCCAACTTTTACTAATAATATTTGGAAATCTTATCCAATTACCATTCAGAATATATATAGATGGATGCTCAGAATTTTGTACGATGGTCCGAATTTCGACTCGGAATATTACCGTTCTTTCATTTTAAATGTTGAAACATTGGCTATGTTCAGGTTGAGAGCGCGCCCCTTTAATATGATTGTGCCAACTTTTACTAATAATATTTGGAAAGCTTATGCAATTACCTTTCAGAATATATATAGCTGGATGCTTAGAATTTTGTACGATAGTTCGAATTTGGACTTCGAAAAAAATACTGGTCTGTCTTTACATTCAGAATATTGAAAAATTGGCTATGTTCAGGTTGAGAGGGCGCCCCTTTAATATGATTGTGCCAACTTTTACTAATAATATTTGGAAAGCTTATCCAGTTACCATTCAGAATATATATAGCTGGATGCTGAGAATTTTGTACGATAGTCCGAATTTGGACTCGGAATATTGCCGTTCTTTCACTTTAAAATATTAAAAAATTGGCTATGTTCAGGTTGAGAGGGCGCCCCTTTAATATGATTGTGCCAACTTTTACTAATAATATTTGGAAAGATTATCCAATTACCATTCAGAATATATATAGCTGGATGCTGAGAATTTTGTACGATAGTCCGGATGCTTAGAATTTTGTACGATAGTTCGAATTTGGACTTCGAAAAAAATACTGGTCTGTCTTTACATTCAGAATATTGAAAAATTGGCTATGTTCAGGTTGAGAGGGCGCCCCTTTAATATGATTGTGCCAACTTTTACTAATAATATTTGGAAAGCTTATCCAATTACCTTTCAGAATATATATAGATGGATGCTCAGAATTTTGTACGATGGTCCGCATTTCGACTCGGAATATTACCGTTCTTTCACTTTAAATGTTGAAACATTGGCTATGTTCAGGTTGAGAGCGCGCCCCTTTAATATGATTGTGCCAACTTTTACTAATAATATTTGGAAAGCTTATTCAATTACCTTTCAGAATATATATAGCTGGTTGCTCAGAATTTTGTACGATGGTCCGAATTTCGACTCGGAATATTACCATTCTTTCAGTTTAAAATATTGAAAAAATGGCGATTTGTAGGTTGAGAGCGCGCCCCTTTAATATGATTGTGCCAACTTTTACTAATAATATTTGGAAAGTTTATGCAAATACCTTTCTGAATATATATAGCTGGATGCTTAGAATTTTGTACGATAGTCCGAATTCGACTCGGAATATTGCCGTTCTTTCACTTTAAAATATTAAAAAATTGGCTATTTGTAGGTTGAGAGGGCGCCCCTTTAATATGATTGTGCCAACTTTTACTAATAATATTTGGAAAACTTATCCAATTACCTTTCAGAATATATATAGATGGATGCTCAGAATTTTGTACGGTGGTCCGAATTTCGACTCGGAATATTACCCTTCTTTCATTTTAAATGTTGAAACATTGGCTATGTTCAGGTTGAGAGCGCGCCCCTTTAATATGATTGTGCCAACTTTTACTAATAATATTTGGAAAGCTTATGCAATTACCTTTCAGAATATATATAGCTGGATGCTTAGAATTTTGAACGATAGTCCGAATTCGACTCGGAATATTGCCGTTCTTTCTTTTTAAAATATTAAAAAATTGGCTATTTGTAGGTTGAGAGGGCGCCCCTTTAATATGATTGTGCCAACTTTTACTAATAATATTTGGAAAGCTTATCCAATTACAATTCAAAATATATATAGATGGATGCTCAGAATTTTGTACGATGGTCCGCATTTCGACTCGGAATATTACCGTTCTTTCACTTTAAATGTTGAAACATTGGCTATGTTCACGTTGAGAGCGCGCCCCTTTAATATGATTGTGCCAACTTTTACTAATAATATTTGGAAAGCTTATTCAATTACCTTTCAGAATATATATAGCTGGTTGCTCAGAATTTTGTACGATGGTCCGAATTTCGACTCGGAATATTACCATTCTTTCAGTTTAAAATATTGAAAAAATTGCGATTTGTAGGTTGAGAGCGCGCCCCTTTAATATGATTGTGCCAACTCTTACTAATAATATTTGGAAAGTTGATGCAAATACCTTTCAGAATATATATAGCTGGATGCTTAGACTTTTGTACGATAGTTGGAATTTGGACTTCGAAAAAAATACCGGTCTGTCTTTACATTCAGAATATTGAAAAATTGCCTATGTTCAGGTTGAGAGCGCGCCCCTTTAATATGATTGTGCCAACTTTTACTAATAATATTTGGAACGCTTATGCAATTGCCTTTCATAATATATATAGCTGGATGCTCAGAATTTTGTACGATGGTCCGAATTTCGACTCGGAATATTACCGTTCTTTCACTTTAAATGTTGAAACATTGGCTATGTTCAGGTTGAGAGCGCGCCCCTTTAATATGATTGTGCCAACTTTTAGTAATAATATTTGGAAAGCTTATCCAATTACCTTTCAGAATATATATAGCTGGATGCTGAGAATTTTGTACGATGGTCCGAATTTGGACTTCGAATAAAATACCGGTCTATCTTTACATATATAATATTGAAAAATTGGCTATGTTCAGGTTGAGAGCGCGCCCCTTTAATATGATTGTGCCAACTTTTACTAATAATATTTGGAAAGCTTATTCAAGTACCTTTCAGAATATATATAGCTGGTTGCTCAGAATTTTGTACGATGGTCCGAATTTCGACTGGGAATATTACCATTCTTTCAGTTTAAAATATTGAAAAATTGGCTATTTTTAGGTTGAGAGCGCGCCCCTTTAATATGATTGTGCCAACTTTTACTAATAATATTTAGAAGGCTTATGCAATTACCTTTCAGAATATCTATAGCTGGATGCTCAGAATTTTGTACGATGGTCAGAATTTTGACTCAGAATATTACCATTCTTTCAGTTTAAAATATTGAAAAAATGGCTATTTGTAGGTTGGGAGCGCGCCCCTTTAATATGATTGTGCCAACTTTTACTAATAATATTTGGAAAGCTTATTCAATTACCTTTCAGAATATATATAGCTGGTTGCTCAGAATTTTGTACGATGGTCCGAATTTTGACTCAGAATATTACCATTCTTTCAGTTTGAAATATTGAAAAAATGGCTATTTATAGGTTGAGAGCGCGCCCCTTTAATATGATTGTGCCAACTTTTACTAATAATATTTGGAAAGCTTATGCAATTACCTTTCAGAATATATATAGCTGGATGCTTAGAATTTTGTACGATAGTCCGAATTCGACTCGGAATATTGCCGTTCTTTCACTTTAAAATATTAAAAAATTGGCTATTTGTAGGTTGAGGGCGCCCCTTTAATATGATTGTGCCAACTTTTACTAATAATATTTGGAAAGCTTATCCAATTACCTTTCAGAATATATATAGATGGATGCTCAGAATTTTGTACGATGGTCCGCATTTCGACTCGGAATATTACCGTTCTTTCACTTTAAATGTTGAAACATTGGCTATGTTCAGGTTGAGAGCGCGCCCCTTTAATATGATTGTGCCAACTTTTACTAATAATATTTGGAAAGCTTATTCAATTACCTTTCAGAATATATATAGCTGGTTGCTCAGAATTTTGTACGATGGTCCGAATTTGGACTTCGAATAAAATACCGGTCTATCTTTACATATAGAATATTGAAAAATTGGCTATATTCAGGTTGAGAGCGCGCCCCTTTAATATGATTGTGCCAACTTTTACTAATAATATTTGGAAAGCGTAATCAATTACCTTTCAGAATATATATAGCTGGTTGCTAAGAATTTTGTACGTCGGTGCGAATTTTGACTCGGAATATTACCGTTCTTTGAGTTTAAAATATTGAAAAATTGTCGACGTTTAGGATGAGAGCGCACCCCTTTAATATGATTGTGCCAACTTTTACTAATAATATCTGGAAAGCCTATTTAATTACCTTTCGGAATATATTTAGTTGAATGTCTAGAATTTTGTACGATAATGCGAAATTACACCTCTATTCTGAGCTAAAGGAATGGATAAAAAATAGTATATTATTCTACTTTCATTTGATAGACGTAACGTTGGATTTTATTGGTTGGTAAAAATAGATGAGTTTGGGCGACTGTTGTCTTAATTCTGAATAGGTTGCCAACGAACAGGTGGCCAGCTGGATCGGTCGAATAGCTGGCTAGCCGAATAGGCGGCCAATTTGTGTTCGGTCACTAATTCGGTAGAGCAAATAATATAGGCCATTTCTATCTACGGGACAAGAATAACTGAAGTCACAGCTATTTCAATGACCTGTAAAATACGAAACTCCCACAGTTATATTTATGACTTCGTATGTTGAATAGCAGATTACAACAGTCTTTTGTGCATTTATGTCTATTTTGAGAAAGCAAATATTATTTAATTCAAAGTCTTTTGTAGGCTACATAAGACTGAACTGACGTAACCTAGCATATGTTATTCAGATATGTAGATATACAAGCTCGGCGTAATGGAGGTGGTGGGGGCGGTCTTTGCTTGCGACATCTAGAATGTCCACAACCTGGATATTATTATCGCATATATTTGTCAGGTTCAGTATCCCAGGAAACCACTATCTGCTGGGTTTGCATGGTAAGGGATTTTTAAAAAAAAGGATTAAAATGAACCCTCCCCCCCCCACCCACCCACTTCCACACACTATTCCTGATAAATGTTTGTCTTTGTATAAAAACATTTCTATATTATGACAACTCTGGTTGCTTCCATTGTTACGACTCTTGATTCTGGATGAAAGTGATGAATCCAGGTCTCAGCTAGCCATGGTTACAAATCTGGCCAAAAATATATCAAGATCTGCTTCATAATCACCCACAGGGTGTCATGAATCTGACATGTTTTGGATCCACAGTCAAGAGCTTTGGCACCCGTCTTGTCGAAATATTTGTCATTCCTATTCAGGGCCGTATGTAGGATTTTAAAAGTGGGGGTGCAGCAGAGTAGTGGGGCACCATAGCCACCACGTAAGTGATATAAGAAAGTTTGGACAAGGGCACCCTTAAAACCGACCGACTGATCAGTACCTTAAGAACATCACTGTGTGGTCATAATCAAGTGTATACATTTTTTTATAATTGAAAGATTGTCAAATTATTATTGTTTTGGATGGGGAAGGGGGCGCCATTTCTCGGGGCGCCTTCTTTTTCTATGGGTGCAATGTACCCCCTGAACCTCCGCTAGATACGGCCCTGTTCCTTACTCGGTGGTGATGAATTAATGTGCTCAATCCTCTCATGGAAGATGCCCAGATCACTGGCAATATGTAGAGTCGTCAATCATTGATCAGCCAACACCATATCATGCACCCAGGTAATGTTTTCTTCAATGGTTGCTGTTGATGGTACCGCAGCCCGCTTCTTTAATGATGGAAAAGGAAGGGGCATCATCCCCTAAGTGGAGCCATGTCGGCATGTATCTATGTTGGAGTAAGTCCTTTCAGTTGCAGGTCCTTGATGACTGCCCTGTAACCAGTTTTGTCCATTTCTGGGAGAGGGAGAGAAATGGGGTTTAACATCCACTTGACACAAACAAGGTCAGTTCGGGGCTAACGGTTTAATTTTATTTCAATAATTCGCTTGTGGGTAGGGGTCATTAGCAGTGGGAGGAAACCGGAGTACCCGGAGAAAACCTACGAGGTTGGACCATTTCTGGTGATTGCAATGGGTAGGTCCACAAGAATGTCTGGTTTGAAGACAATAATAAAGCTACAGCTGCAGTTATGTCTGTGATTCATTCAATGATAGTATTTTTTGGTGGCAAATGTTTGTTTTAACCCAAATGATCTGTCCTTTTCAGACTTAGAACTTTTCAGAAAGCTCATATATATTTTTTCAATTAACAAAGGAAGACTTTCTTCCTAGACTGATCCATGGCCATCATAGGCTATAAATGAAGACTGCAACACCATATTCTAATAAACTAAAAGAAGCTTCAGTCGTCTCTGCAATATCATTTTCATGAAAGGAGACGTTAAAGAATGACATTCAAAATCAACAACGTAAATATGACTTTCTTTTATTTCTTGATTAGATATAAAACATGTTCTTGAAAAAGATTGCAAATTGAATGAAATGCTTAATTAAGCTGCACATTGATATTATTTTTAAAAACACACAAAATTTGGAAGAGAAAGTCTGACCCACTATTGCCACTATTGTCTCAGTCTTCAGGAAAATTTTACAAGACAGTACCTTTGTGCCTACTCTTTGTCGAATTCAAACTGTCATGGGATCGTGTACGTGCACGCAAACATGTACACAGGACCAAGTCTTTTCATACCAACTGAATGACCAGACATAGTTTCCTGTCAGAACCTCCATCCAGCAACAGCAAACTATGCTGGACGATCCTGAGGAACTTCCTCAACCAACTACAGGATCAAAACCACGACTGTCTGGTGAGTGAGCTGGCAGCTTCTATACTGAGCCAATGCGGCTCCAAGTAAGTGTAAAGGAAAGGTATTGTCAAATAAATAAGATATGTTATAGACCGGGGTGGTGTCATTACTGCATTGCTACGGCAATGGAAAATGGTCTAAGAGCGCATCAAGATCACCGTAAGTGTGGTAAAATGAGTGCTTTGGTATCCATGGTCGCCAATGATCGCTGGGTCACATTGTTTGTTTGGAACATGTTGAAAACAATCGCCAAGGTTCTGTGATCTGACCTGATTTAAATAACAAATTTTCCGATCTTGCTATAATGGTTCAAAAAAAGATAATTCAAAATCCATATATTGAAAATTTCATGCAAATTACTTTATTCTGAGCAACATTATCGTTGTTTGAAGTTTTGACTTATATTGTTAATTATTGCAGCGAAGCTACTTGTTAATCGAGACCCAGCCTCGCTTCTCACCTGTTAGGTTCTGAGCCATCCGATGCTCTAGAGACTTAATTTTAGGATGGTCATATTATTAAATGTCTTGTATAACATTTGAAGCTAAAATAAAACCCCGCAATTAGCACATTTAGCACTTACATAATGCATGCATCTTTATGTATGCAGTCTTTTCATTGGTTGAGAATTTAACTCCTAGAAATATCTTAATCTCTTAACCAATGAGAAGGCTGCATCCTGAAGATATTTTTGCCAGTAAGACAATTTTAATGAATGTTACATCTAAAACTTTACGACAAAGAGTTGATTTAAATATGGTTATTAAAGTCTCCTTTTAAGACTACAAATATTTTGAACATAATCTTATCAATAATACTACTACATCCATACAGAGTATAATCTTCAAATACTCGTAACAGAAAAATGAAATCAAATGGGGTTTAAAGTCCTACTGTTCTGCTCTGACTGGGCTAATGAAGACAGGCATAAACCATACAGTGTACTATAGAGGTATATTTTGCCCGGGCAGCAGCACTTTAGCCTACACTTATATCGAATTCCCACTGCCAAGCAATCTTTTACATGCACACCAAAGTATATACAAGACCTTGATTTTTCATCCCATCCGAACGACTCGACAGCTGGCCTTGTCAGGCCTTCCGTCCTGCACCACTGACAAGGAGAAACTACGTTGGAAAATGCTGATGAACTTTCTCAAGCAATGCAGGGTTCGAACATGTGACCTTCAGCCAAGTGAACCAGCGTCTTAACCACTTAGCCAAATGGCTCCCAAATACTGATCACAGTGATGTATATTTTAGTAGTAAACAAATGCAATCTGATAAAAATACAAATCTAGATTATTTTCGTTTTTTTTATACTTTCGATAGTCTAGCCACACTACAAGAAGATCTGACCAGTTATCTTGGGAGATCGCGTCAGGCATCATACGAGCGTCTTTTGACCCTATGATGTTAGAGATTGATAAATCAATCAGTGTTTCTAGGAGTATCAGTATACCCACAGTTCATTAGTTATTTCCTCACATCAACTAGAATGTCCGTTATATAACAAATCTTCCAGATCCTAGTGTAGTAAAGACAAGTAAAACAAAATTTTGAACTATAAAAATGAAACAAAATAGGATCTGTGTTTTAATCAGATAGTCAATGAATGACTACTTTTTGATTTTAAATTATTGTTTTACCTGAAGACAAATGTGTTCCCAAATAGAAAACTTTTTAGTCTGCATGGCATAACTGGTAGTTATGGAAACACATTACAATGGATGAATAAGCGATTAATGGATGTATAAATTAAAATAATTTTTGTGACATCATAATATTTATTGTCTAGAAATGTACCGATTTGGTAAAATAATTCTATTTAATCTTCATATATAAATTATACAATTCTATTTAATTTAGATGCGAAAAACGACATGTAGCCTTCACGGGTGGACCGAAAACTAATGCCATAATCAGACTTGCTCCTTCTCAAACTGCTGCTCCCTTTAGCATCCACCATAAACATTGTGTGAATATCTATGAACTATTTAAAAATTGTAGACTAGTTGTGTGACTAGGGAGGTTTGAGGTAGTCCAGGAGGGAGCAGTAATTTCAGACGGTTTCTAAAATGAACCAGAGTTATCAATTCTTGATTTGCATATGACCTAGTTGTTTCTCCAAACCTAGAGTTTGGTAGGTACATACAATGACGCCCTTGGGTTCATAACTCTGGACCAAGGGAGATAATTATGTTACACGCAAAAGGAAGTGAAGTGGGGTTAACATCCTACTATTTATGTTACAAGCAAAGCGGAAATATTTACAAGTAAATTTAAATTGATAAAATCAATTCTCCATACTACTGTTTTAGTAACATAATTGAGCAATATCAAGTGACATGGTTCTTTCATTTAACCAAATAGCTTTTGGAATGGCTACAGATGCAAAGAAATGACAGATAATTTTCTGGGGGACCCCCCCCACCCACCCACCCAAACACCCCTCTAAGCAGCTTGCCCCGTCTCCGCTGTCAGTGCCCTCATTTTGCACCCCGCTCCCCCCCTTTTCAAAATTCCTAGATTCGCCCCTCAACTACTTATACATACTAACCATTACTTTACAATAATCATGACAAACATAATTAACATCTATTTAATGGACTTCTTTAGATACATGAACATTATTACAATAGTAAAAATCATATATTTGTATGGGGAATAACATCAACTCTGCTGTGATATTAAATCATACAGAGATTGGTCATTCTTCCAAGGGTCTAATTCGTAAAGATTGAAACTAAAATATCTTAAAGATGCTAGCTTTTCATTGGCTGTTGGTTAAAATCCTAGTGCAAAATTTAGCTATAAGCCAATGAAAAGCCTGCATTCTTAAAATATGTTAGTTTCAATTTTTATGAATGGCGCCTTGGGGAACGAAAAATAATACTTTTTCTTTGACCAGACATTAACATTCAAACTCAACATTTGATTCTCTATAATAATCAAGCCTGGAAATAAGGCACCAGTCACGGACAATGTCAGGCACTGATTCAGGCTTTGTCAGAAACAAAAGCTCTGGTTTCTGTCATTTTGCCCGGCACTGATTTATCTCTTTTATTGATATTATTAATACATGTCCAGTACTAAGTTGAAAATCTCAGATACTATTTCATTAGTGCCTGACACTTTGTCAGGTACATCTTAAACCGTTATTTCCAGGGCTGATAATAATACATTTTTTTTTCATCCAGGATTAAACATACAAACTAAATAATCATACTAAACTTAGACTGTCTTTCTAAAGTTAGCTCCACTATGTAAACAGACACTAAGCTAGTTGACAGACATTTTAAGCTCTGAATCAATAATTTTTAGTCGAAAACACTTAAGTCTACTTCAAGAATTTTGTTAAGTAGTTATTCTGCTTCCATTTAATAAAACTGAAAAAAATTTATTTACCCTTAGTGTGTATAACAGATGTGAAACGGAGTAGAACTGCACTACAAAACAGTATACTAGTTTTAGGATATGGCAATCTAATTAAAATATAGATCTATATTTCGTTTCGGTTTTTTATACTTTCAATGGCCTACGCCCATGTAGATCTAACAAGTTATAGTGGGAGCTCACGTTCTATGACGTCAGGTATCAAGCACAGGAACGTCTATCATTCGATTAACCAATTAGCGACCGCCATGCTTTTTAAAATCGACTTTTATTTTGTTTTGATTTCTATCCGCTTGTAATATCTACCCACAGTTCCACGCATGAAAAGGTCAAACGGTCGATTTGATTGGCTGACCCCCCATTTCAGGCAGAACACGGGTTAAATAACAAGTCTTCCAGATCCAAGAGTAGTGAAGACGAGTAAAAACGAAATTTTGAACTATAAAAAACGAAACGAAATTGGATCTGTGTTTTAATCAGATTGAGGATATGGCAGCCATTTAGGGGAGAGATCTATTCTTGAAGTATGAAGTAAATGGCTCTCGATGTAAAGAATGACTAAATAATATGTCATCATAAAGAAACTGGACATTCTAGTCTCTACTACAAGGACAAAAAATAATATGTTTTATCATCCAGACACAAACATACAAACTA
This sequence comes from Patella caerulea, assembly GCA_036850965.1. Taxonomy (NCBI): domain Eukaryota; kingdom Metazoa; phylum Mollusca; class Gastropoda; family Patellidae; genus Patella; species Patella caerulea. Next base: position 71,841,696 of record JAZGQO010000010.1, on the reverse strand, counting down.
AATAATATATCATCATAAAAAGACTGGACAATTTCTATTCTCTACCAGGAGGACAAAATAAATGCAAACAACTAAACAATATTTCATCATAAAGAGACTGGACAATCTATTTTCTCTACGTTGTTTTCATCAAGACGCAAACATGCAAACTAAATAATATTTCATCATAAAGCCTGTTTGAGATAATCTTTTAATTCGATGAAATAAAATCCCCCCTCTTGTAAAAGAGCTTTAGCATAAATTCTTAAAATATAAAACAAAGAAAGATAATCCTGAGTGCTAAAGAATGTGTCTGATAGCGCAAATCCTAGCGTTGATGGTATAAAACCTCGTCCATATTCCACCATCCATGTGTTGTCAGTCCATGATACAGCAGTAGCCTCTCCCCAATAATGGTAAACTGTCTCACCTACACAAAACATACAAAACATCTTCAGTTATTTCTGCACAAAAATTAACACTTAGATCATTTGGAAAATAACTGACAGGCTGACGTGCACTAACTAGATCATTTCCAGACTAACATATGGTTTAATTTAATTTCAATAATTCTCTCGCGCGTAGGAGTCTTTAGCAGTGGGGGGAAATTGGCGGACCCGGAGAAAACCCACGAGGTTGGACAGACGACCCTACTCCTTATTAAATACAAGAAGGGAATCAAAACCATGCCACTTGACTCAATGACAGACCTTATGAGGCAATTCGCACACGTCAACCATTGGACCATCCAACCTCCTCACATGTACTAAAACAGATTACTCTGGGAATACCTGCATTGTATTTAGACCATAAAGTAATGCAATGATATGGGGTTAAATATCTGCCCCGACACAGTTTGGGTCATTTTTAATACAAGAAACCTGAGTAATATGATGTTGTTGCACATAGGGTTTAACATCCGCTTCCACTGAAGGATATATCGCATACAAGTTGTCTTATTTCCCTATATTCAGCATATAGGAGGGGGGCATTCGTGTGCAAGAAGGAGTCATTCCTTAGCGATGAAACCGGAGTAAACCCACAAGGATGAGAATGCACCCCGATATCCAAGCCACATACGCTTACAACAGAACCCAAAGACCAAAAGACAGAGCCAGAACCCACAGACAGAGGTGACCAGCCAGGTGGATGGATACGAGACACTTTTGATCACAAGGCCAATCTACCCTCATGTAGCAAGATGGAACCCATGGCTGTAAGCTCAAGGTGAACGGCATGACAATCTAGACACACACACCCCCCTTTCCGTATGATAAGGAACTTACCTGGTTTATAAGTCTTGTATGTTAATTGTCCTTCATGCCATTGTCTAAAGGTACCAGTTAATACTGTATCACTTATATTGGCCCAATATCTACCTGTTAAAACAAAACAATATCTACCTGTTAGTACAATGATCGCATTAAACATACATAATGCAACAGCTAAATCTTCCTATTGCAGGTCTTACTTTAGGCCTGAAATGTTATCTAAATTATTAATGAGACATTAATTAACTTATCTAGACCATAATCAACTCTTGATGTTATCAGTAGCCTGCGATATTTACTGGATTATGATCCCATTTGCTGCTGCTGATTAAATCAAATAATGGATAGTCAAGAGTATGTTTTTTATCATAGCGACTAAAGTAATCATCATCGAGGCTAGTCCCAAAATTCAGTCACTAAAACTCTTGGTTCAGGGTGGAGCAATCTGATTGAAATGTTTAGAGAAATGACAGCTGATATGCAATTGTCCCCTCCTACAATACGCAAGCAAGCAATGTGAGCCGAGGGCATTTTTCTTGAAGAATGGGCACTCTTAAACGAAGGGATTTAAATCTGTCATTTTATGTAATTTTGAAAGAGGAAGATCCATACTGTTTTGATTAACTCGCTCTTTGATTGTAAATGTAAACTGATCCACTAAACAAGCTTAAAACTTGGCTAAAAAAATGCCTTACACCCTTATTTCCAAAACACTTACATATGCCTTGAAATTCTGAAAATATGAATCAAAACTTTTGACATCCCCCGCCCCACACCTACTCGACTTTGCACGATTTTGTATGGTTTTCTCAGGGAAGACTCTTTTCTTTTAGCCTTTGTGGGAGAAAGTGGGTCTTTATGTTAATAATACTTTTGTTTATAAGATTTATAATTCCTGAATTAGGCCTACATATTACCTGAATGTCCGGTTGTCTCTATGGCTGTTCCAAAGAAAAGAAGATATTCTGTAAGAGAGGCGTGGACTACATACATCTGACCCATCCAACCGCCAGCGTTCATAAATATCCATTGCAGATCCTTATCGGGTAAAATATGACCACGATATTTCTGCCGTAATTCTTTTAAAACATTTTGGAAGGATTTCTCTGCTGATGAACCTAAAATATAGAATATTGACATTTCAAAAAAATAGATTGTTTCAATGGCATTTGGTAATTCAACTATGGAATACTATTATTGCTTATTACTGAGCACTGTTTCAACCAGGCATCTCTATATATAGTCATTATCAAATGCTTGAAAAAGACTTTAGAAGCCTAGCCGAAATGCTGCTAAGTCAAATCAGGTCATTTTGGGACTAACACATGGTTTAATTTTATTTTATTTCAATAACTCCATTGTGTGCTCATGTGTTTAGCAGTGGGTGGAAACCGAAGGACCTGAAGAAAACCAGTCCTTCTCATGTAAGCTAGGAATCGAAACCTGGCCAGATGATTCATTGACAAAATTAAATGATAAGAAGAAGAAGAAGTTTATTGCATCAAAACCTCCATTATGGACAGCATGCATACATATACATTTATACATAGTATAGTCATACATTTAATAATACATACACAATACATTCATATAAACAAAATACTACATGTAAATCTAAGGCGTTTCAGTTCGATGAAGTTGCCACCAAATTTGATTTCGCTCTTGTATCAAAAGCTAAAAACACACATAAAGCCACTGCCTTGGCAAGAAATTTCGGTGGGTTAAACAGATTAAGGAAGTTGTAGGAAATCATAGGATTTGCTGAGAAGGCTGGGTATAATTTATAAATGGGCTTGGCGTATTTTTTCATACTTGCTACAGTGTAACAAAAAATGTTGCTTGTTTTCAATCAAATTTAAATAAGAAATGGGGTTTAAGATCCTACCGTTCTTCTCCTACCAGGATAATGAAGAGGGGTATACGTCATATATACAGCAGGGCCGTATCTAGCGGGGGTGCAGGGGGTACACTGCATCCCCAGAAAAAGAAGGTGCCCCCCCCCATCAAAAAAAAAATATAATAATTTGACAATCTTTCAATTATAAAATAATACACTTGATTATGATCACAGAGTGATGCTCTTAAGGTACTGATCAGTCGGTCGGTTTTAAGGGCGCCCTGATCCAAACTTTCTTGTATCGCTTACAAGGAGGCTATGGCGCCCCACCACGCTGCTGTACCCCAACTTTTAAAATCCTACATACAGCCCTGATATACAGTGTGCATTGAGGGAAATATTGAACGAACAGCAATGCTACAGCCTTGGCCTTGTCTTAATTCAAATTCCAAATGTCATTGGTTCTTTTATGTGCATCACAGGACTTAGGTTTTTTGGTTCCATCCAAACAACTATACATTCTACCATGACAGGTCCTCCATCGTACACACTGAAAGGGACAATAGCACTCTTGCTGGCTTGGCAGCTCCAGAAAATAATTACCAGTAATAGCCTTATTCTAAGTACTAGATGTTTAAGTGGTCTGTCTACTTGTTGTGTAAATTATCCATTACAACCTATTTTACTTCTCCTGAGAGTTCGAAAATATTTTAAAATTTAAAAGGTTTACGTAAGACTTTTCAAATCAATTGGTTGAAATTTTCCAATTTTTCAAATTATAGGTGTGTTAAGATGAAATTTGTATCATCAATTAATTGGAATATTGTAAAATGATACAATTTGTTGACCAGAATGAAGATTGGGACATATTATTCAGTTACAACAAGAGTGGTATTGGGACTTGAACTTTATCTATCAATGCCAGGGATCGAACATTGAACCAACAGGTTAACAAGCCAACATCCTACTCCCTGAGACACTGTGTCTCTCCTTAACCACAAACTTTTTGATCTACAATTGTCTAATAATATAATATATATAATGGGGGGTTTGAATTGGCCAAAGTTAGCGCTTGTCTGCCATCAAGCCAATGGTTTCGATTCCTTGGTTGCATGTATGATTGAGGGTTAGATTAAGATTAAGATTTTATTGCATCGAAACATCCATTGAGGACAGCATACGATATACACCTGTGACAAGGTCGCCTGTCTTGTTGTCGCCTGTGTAACCTGGTTAAAACATATTTCTCTTTCTCTAATATATATATCTGCACTTATGGATTTGATCATATCACCTGATAATTATATAGATCTAGGTCATGTTATCACACCCATCCAGCACTCAAATTATTTCTGTTCAAATTTTCATGGAATATTTATATTAGACAAATCTTACCAATGTGATTTTTAGTAATGGCAGCTATTTCATCATGGGAAAATACGAAAGATTTATGGTCCAGCCAATACTGAATGCAAAAAATTGCAAAACATAGAACAATGATCCACTTGACTACCGCTCTCAATATCGCCATCTTTATCTTTGTTGTGACTTTATTTTGCGTTTCGTTTTATCTATTACAAATACAAAATTTCCCAATTTCTTAACAACCGCTTCGTTTTACGTTTATTTTACCTGGTAATCCGACATTTTTAAGCAACTATCCGTACCGTTTTATCCTTCATTTCTAAAGAGTTTCAACTTCCTGTTCATCCAAAACAGATTTCATAAAATTTTGTATTTGCGGTTCAAGTCGAATTACGATGGAGTATATTAAGCCACTGGTTCCAGACTTTATCAAGTCCATTCCCGTACACATGGTAACGTAATTTTGGTGTTAGATTGGGAAAATTTAAGCAAGGACAACAGCCTGTGAGCATATGAGATACCCATGGCCATGCCATCCATATCATGCCATATGGTCTGGCCAAGAACTGACGAACACGTCAGCTTTCATTGACATTATTCATATTCTTATTTTTCCTCTGTTGTGGATCAAAGAAATTTTATTTACAAACGAATTTTTAGCCATGTCACTTTTGTTTACTGGACGAAGGACTTTTCATTAGTCCCTGTCGTAATTTTTTTCTGGAACATATTGAAAAAATAAAAAATGGGGTATAAGTTTAATGTCCTATTCTCACTAGTCACTGTTCTTCTCTGTACTGACCGTAGTCGGATTTGGCTAATGAATATGGGCATGTACCATACAGCATGCTATGAGGGAAATTTTGCCTGAACAGCGGCAATATATGGCTTACTATTAATATGTAACAGGCCTTGCCTGAGTAGAGCGAAGCTGATGTGATCGTTGTCAAATGTAAAACTTTCATAATAAACTTTCCCCAATTGAAAAAAGAACAAAAAAGTGTTCATTCACGTCAAAATTATGTGACGTATCATGCGGCCTGCCATTGAGTCAACTGGCGTGGTTTCGAATCCCTGGTTGTACGTGGCAAGGAGTAGGGTCACCTGTCCAACCTCATGGGTTTTCTCTGGGTACTCCGTTTTCCTCCTTCTGCTAAAGACCCCTACGTGCAAGCAAATTTTTAAATAAAATTAAAACCATATATTAGTCCCGAAATAACCTAGTTTGTTTCGAGTGGACGTTAAACCCCATTTCTCTCTCTCATTTATGGTAGGATGGAACTGTCAGGAATCAAACATGTTGCCTCAATAGCGTTGTTAGTTTCCATCTCCTGCGGGAAAAGTAAAACACTGTTTGATTGGTCACTGAGGACAGCACTGTAGGATTCAAAAAAGGTTATTGACGAAACAGTGACCCATAAATTTGGGATCCAGATGAGTGATACTTGATTAATAAAATAGTCGACTACCATAAGAATAAATATGAATGATTCTGGATTAGGACAGTAGGAGTTTTCGCACAAACTGCAAAAGTCCAAGTGCAGACAAATAACTACATGTAATTTTGCATAAATTCACTTTATGTCTCTAAAATCAGCTTGAAAGGAAAAAAAAACAAACAAAACAAAGCGTCAAAATATATTTAAAACATTAATATTAGTGGTGAAATACAATGTCTGTGGCAGTATAATTTGGTCGTAAACGACATTGGTCTGCATTAACATCATTTAAAACATTTTAATTTTTTTTTCTTAGGATTTTGATGGGCAAAGACGAGCAGAGAAAACATTCCAGATAATTATTTGTCTTTTTGGTGTAAGTATTGTTTTACTTTGTAATAGATCGAGGGTGTTTAGGTGGCTGAATAGTTAACATGTGTGCGTTGTAGCATAAGATCTGTAATTGAGTCAACTAGTGTGGTGTCGATTCCTGGGTTTTCTCCAGGTCCTCCTGTTCCCTCCCACTGTTAAAGACTCCTACGTGCAAGTGAATTATTAAAATACAATTGAACCATATGTTAGTCTTAAAATGACCTGGTTTGTGACAAGAGGATGTTAAACCCCATTCCTCTCTCTGTTTCTCCCATAATAGATTGAATATAGAATAATATGGCCTATGTGCTTTATGTAAGATTCAGATAAAGAGGTGTCTGTTCTTGCCATAATTGTTAAATAATAGACAATGAATACCGGTATATCGAAGATTTGTGCACCAGTGACAAGGGGAAACCACGCTGAAAATCCTGAATAACTTTCTCTGCTAACATCGAGATCAAACACCCAATCTCCTGGCTAAAAAGCCACCATCTTGGGTGTTTTGTGTCAATAAATGTCTAAATAATAATTTAAGGAACATTTGAAGCTAGAAAAGAGACCTGTTTTATGCATAGTTAGCTTAGTGTACCTTAAAAACAACTGAAAAAGTAAGAAACCTTACCAAAGGACTTACCAAATATTATAAATTTAGATTTATTTTTCCGTATGTACCATGTTGTGTATTCGTTTTCAGTGTTTATTATGATAAAATTTTCAAAGAAAGGTTTGAAATTTAGATTTATTTTAAATATGTGGTACGGATATTTGATGTTTCTATGTTGTTTTTTTCTATTATAGATTGTAGGTTTCGTATGGGGATACATTTGTCAACAGTTTTCACAGACCATGTATATATTAATAGCTGGATTTGCTTTATCTTGTTTGGTATGTAAACTCGGTATATTCATTTGCTTAAGTCACAATAATTTGTTGTTGATAAGATTTTAATCTCACATGCTACAGGTTGGGTGGCCGAATTGTTAACACGTGTATGTTGTATCATATGGTCTGTTATTGAGGCAAGAGGTCTGGTTTTGATTGCACACTTGTACAAGGCATAGGGTCAACTGTTCAACCTCGTGGGTTTCCCCAGGGTACTCCGGGTTCCTCTCACTGCTAAAGACCCCTACCCGCAAGTGAATTATTGAAATGAAATTAAATCATGCGTTAGTCACGAAATGACCTGGTTTGTGTGAGTGGACAGTAAACCCCATTTCTCTCTCTCGCTCTCTCTGTCATAGCACACTGCATGGCATTCATGTAGATTCATATCTGTCTTCATTAACCCTCGTTGGTGCAGTAATAGTCACCATTTCATTATTTTCTTGTCTTGTTACAGTCCAGCCTGGACTGTCCAAGTATACCTAAACAGAGTTACCTCTCTTAGTACACAAACGGAGCAGCCAATACTCCATTGAAAATAGAGATTTCAGGCTACAATGCATACGTTAACAGCATAAGAAAATAGTTCAACCAACCATGGCAGCTGATTTATTATGTCACGATTCTACTCATACGACCTCTCTTTTCGGGACTGAGAAAACAATGAAAGGAATAAATTCCATGTCACTCAATTGCAATTCTGTCAATTCAGGATGTTCCGAATTGACAACTGAGCATCCCTATCCATCAGTATATTAATCTATTAGTTCAGCTATTATCATGTGCCAAAATATCGTTTTAAAAGGAGTTGTGTGTTTCAGACAAAAATATGAACAGGCAAACGTTTTTTAGCTCTACGTGCATGAAATGCAATGGGGTTTAGCGTCTTACTGTTCTGTTCCAACTGGGCTAATGGAAGTCGGGCATATGCACGGCCAACTGTTGTATCGAATTCCAACTGCCAGGGGATGTTTTACGTGCATATCAATGTGTGCTCAGGACCTCGGTTTTTTGTCCCATCCGAACGACTAGACAGTTGTCCTTGTTCTGCATCACTGACAAGGGGAAACAATGCCGGAAAATCAAGATGAACTTTCTCAGCCAAAGCAGGGATGGAACACCCGACCTCCAGGCTAGCGAGCCAGCGCCTTACCGACTTAACCATGTGATCCCCAGCTCTACATGCATGTTAGCATTTTGTGTAGTAATTTCAATCTGATTAAAATAAAGATCTACATTTTGCTTCGCTTTTTTATACTTTTGATGGCCCACACAACATGAAGATTTGACTAGTTATAGTGGGAGGTCACGTCAGGGGTCAAACGAGTGGCTTATGACCCTATGATGTCAGACGTTGATTAATCAATCAGTGTTGAGATTTCTAGGGTTTTACCCACAGTTCCACGCAGAGAATGACAAGAAGTGGCTGTAACAGACCGTTACATTGGTTAATTCCTCACTTCAATCAAAACCCTGGTAATATAACAACTCTTCCAGATCCTAGTGTAGTAAAGACAAGTAAAACAAAATTTTGAACTAGAAAAACGAAACAAAATAGGATCTGTGTTTAATCAGATTGAACAGAAGTGTTAAGCATGTTGCCCTACCGCAGTCCTTATATTGATACATGCAACTATTCATGATTAATATCATATGACTTTTATTTCAGTTAACTCTGCCACCCTGGCCAATGTACAGACGAAAACCATTAAAATGGCAGAAAGTGCAACAGGCATCTGGTGAAGGCGACGGATCTAGTCAAAAAAACAAGAAAAAGAAATAAAAGCGAAAATCCTATATTTATTGTTTATTATTTAGTAGTCGAACATCTTGTTATAGTCATGTGATGTGCTAGACACATCTTCATCACATCAAGTAAATAAAATACTACAAATTCCCAAGTTCTCTAAATCAGACAATCTATATTTATTTTGGAGCCACTGTGGCTCAGTGAGTAAGATGCTGTCATGCTTACCACACTGCGACCTTCGGTTGCACGGATTTTCGTACTATAGTCAAACTATCTGCATATATATAGCACAATGTTTCGACAAGTATTCGTTATCAAGTACAAATAATTTGTTGAAACATTGTGCTATATGTGTATAAACCAGTGATTGTTTTCCATATAAATTGTGGTGTGTTTTTTAATGTGCTCAATCACTAAATGCTACTCAAGGATTATAAATATAGGTTATCTGATTTATAGGTCAAGGGTTAAATCAAAATTGCAATACAAGGTATATATGTTGTATATTTATATATTGTAGATTGTCAACATTTTCTACAGCAAATCAATAAAACATTCATTACTGTATCAGGAAAATATCGGAACTTTAAATTATGTTGGGGGTGGGGATGTTGGATCAGAGGGTGTGTTGTTGAGTCAAGTGGTGTGTTTTTCGATTCCCCGTTTGTACATGACAAGTGTAGGGTCCTTGACGCATAGAATTCTACTCGATGTGTATCAAATACATATCCCTGTTAAAAAACGACATTCGTTACATCTAGTGGAAATTTGATACCCGGGAAGCAGCAAACACCTCGACTATTTGATGCCCAGGGAACAGTGCACACCTCGATTGATGACACTCTGGAAGCAGCACACACCTTGATTATTGCACACCCAGAGAGCCAGGTACAGTTCAACTTTTTTACACCTTAGACATCATTTCATGTCCAACTGTTCCACACTGATGACCCCAAAGATGTCAACCGTTAAGAAGCCAAAAACGATAATGCTCAAACTTTCTGAAAATATGAGGGTAAAATATGTCATGCTACTTGTCGAGTGCCAGATTTAGATGAAGAGAGGCCCTAGGTTCTTCCACTAATTAATCGCCGACCCCACTCCGACAGGCAAGGTCTGCATCGAATCTAGTGGAAAATAAAATTGTGTATTATACATACCAGAGCAATGCCAAGGAGAAAGACTATAGTATGTGTCTAGTATTATGCACCTTGATCTTAAGGTCCTACAGGGGCAGATCCAGCAGGGGGGTTTGGGGGGTCAAAACACACCCCTGCTCAGCTACATGAAATTACATCACAAAGTGATCCTACATCTGTATAAAAATGATTTCTCTGTTTAAAAAGCTCAATTTGTAGGTATGCCTATGTAATTTAGAGATGATGATGGCAGATTTCGGTAACAGAAACCAGACAAACCCCCTCCTGCAAAAATTCCTGGATCCGTCCCTGCCCTAGGATTCAGTCTGACACTGTTGATCCTTAGCAAGAAAATTCTGAAAACACTGCAAATGCGTTTTTCTGCTATTCAGAATTATGCAACTTTTAAAGTTCCCAATCAGTTTGCCACGAGACCTCACTCTATGTTAACTCAAATTCTAACAATGCAATTAGACGGTTGCAGCTGCATTCACAAATAATAATTGATGCCCGAAAATGTCGCACAAAGTAGAGTGGCTCCAGGCAAAATGTTAAAATCCATAGTCAATTCAGTAAAAACAATTGTGGCCTCTGAAAGTCTGAAGGATCCACAATATATTTCATATTTTGAATAAAGGGCAGAAGGCATAACTCCGAAACGATAGGTCTGATGAACACCAAAATCAAACTCATCCAAGACCGTTTGATCCTTTTATACCCCAATATCCTCTCACAAAGCTAAACAGTTGAATATGGGTTTATAAACACTTATATATATGTATACAATTAAATGTTTTACTAATCCATAATAAAAAAAATCATCATAATATATCTACAGTATAACATTTCCCACCATTTTTAGGCATCGGTCCGCCTCCTTTCAGCCCCTCTCCAAAATGCAATACAAAACAGTTATCTTTAAACATCCTATGCACTGGGGGTGGGGGTGGGATGGGCAAATGATAAGCATGTGCGTGCTGTATCAATTATAAAGTTTCCGCCCGTTTCCTCCCACTGCTAAATTCCCCTACGTGCAAGCGAATTATTGAAATAAAATTGTACCATGTATAAGTTCCGAAATGTACTAGTTTCTGTGTAGTGGGCGTTAAACACCATTTCTCTTTCTATCATATTATACTTATTGTAGAAATGTAACGTACACATAATGCTCAGCAACATTATCACATTACCTACCAATTTTAGACATTAGAGCATCCCCAATCCCCTGTATCTCGGAAAGGGGGTTGGGATAGCCTTGTGGTCTAGAGTGCTGTGCTTCGACCTTTAGCTGGCCGGTCACCTCTGGCTTGCGGCTGTGGTTTCGAGCCCTGGTGTGAGCGTATGTGGCATGGAGATAGGGGCGCCTTCTCAACCTCGTGGGTTTCCCCCGGGCACTCCGGTTTCCTCCCACTGCTAAAGACCCCTACGCGCAAGCGAATTATTGAAATAAAATTAAACCATATGTTAGTCCCGACCTTGTTTGTGTCAAATGGACGTTAAACCCCATTTTCTCTCTCTCTCTAGCGAAAATACCTTTCAATTCAAGTCTCTCTTTAAACATGCATTAGGTTAGAGCTAAATTAATTCAAACTTGATAATCGATACTTTTTGTTCATCCTGGTAACAACGAAAATCGACACAGTGCTATTCGTATCAAAACTTCAAACATTCATGACTTTGTTCAGGATAAATTCAAAAAAATTAGGCAGCATTTAGCAATTGGGAAACACATTTATGAACACAATTTTTATAGAAAACAATCACTGTTTGTATTCTAAAATCACGACATTAATTATCAAACACTAGCGATTGCTTCCCATAAAAACTGTGTTCTGTTAATGAAATTTTCAATATATTATATTCCTTTTTTATTATCTGTGTTAAAATATTATGGCGAGCACCTTAAGATCTTTATTTAATTCTTATACAATGCAGCTTTAATCGGATTTTAACATTTATATTTCCGGATGACATCAATTATATGACTCAGTCAGTAACCTCAACGTCTTCCGTTCGTGATTGACCTTGAATGAAGCGTCCATACTTATCCACGTGGTCACAAATTGGCGGTAAAAATCGGGACATGGTGGACAATAAGATGTGTTTAATCTGAGGTGGACAGGATCGGGAAAGAGGTTCAGACATACATTCTAATGATCCTTCAGCAAACCTGAAAATATACAAGATATACAAAACATTTCATTGTCACAACAAACTTTCATAAAATCAAATAAATCGCTAAACCGTGAACAGTGACGTATTATGGTTTGGCGGTCATTCCTTGATTGCACACCCTTGACAATAGCTACCATTTTAATTTTCGTCCGTTAGTTACGTACGATCCTTAGGCTTGAGTATACGGTCTAATACTCAGAAACAAACGTATTCGTCCACTGACAGTACACAATTTGAAATGAAATGCGGGGACCGGGAGGGTAGGCTGCATTTATAAATATATATATATAACATAGGTCTATATACCTTTTCGGGTTTCTTTATAAATGGATTGGGGTTTAACGCCCTACTGTTCTGCTGATGAAGACGGCCATACGCCATGCAGTGTGCTATGAGGGTAATTTTACTCGGGTTACCTACTCTTATATCGAATTCCAACTACCAAGGGATCTTTATCGTGCACGCCAATGTGTACACTGGACCGTGCTTTTTTTTCTCGGCTGTCCTTATCTGCCCCTCCGTCATGCATCACTGACAAGGGGAAATCACGACGGAAAATCTGGATGAATTTTCTCGGCAAATGGTGGGATCGAACATCCGACCTCAAAGCTAGCGAGCCAGCGTCTTACCCACTTGGCCACATGCGAACCTATTGAACCCGGTGACTGTTATCCAGGATCCCAAACTGTGACATGTCGCACGGATTTCTGAAAAGACTGGGAAGGGTGAACAGGACATAAATCTATATTGAAATTGATATCCGGAAATATATACATATATATATATACATGTTCAATACAGAAATAAAACCCTAAGTGTGTAATTGTGCTTTATATAGAACTCTTACTGTGGGGAGGAGCACGAGCGCGCAGTATCACGACGTCTGTCATTGTGTCAACTGGCGTGGTTTCGATTCCCCGGTTGTACGTGACAAGGAGTAGTGTCGCCTCGTGATTTCACCCCACTGCTAAAGGCCCCTACTCCCAAAATGACGTAGTTTGTGTCGAGTGGACGTTAAACCCCATTTTCCTCCCCCACCTCTCTCTTCTGAAGGGAGCCATGGATATTCAGGGGCGGATCGAGGGGTGGGGGCAAACCCCACCCTGCTCAGCTACATAAAAAAATAATGCCTTGCATCAATGAAATTACATCACAAAGTGATCCTACATCAGTATAAAAATGATTTCTCTGTTTAAAAAGCTCAATTTGTATGTATGCCTATGTAATTTAGAGGCGATGATGGCAGATTTCCTGGCAAAGCCCCCCCCCCCCCACCCTGCAAACATTCCTGGATCCGTCCCTGATATGACAAGAAATAGCAACGCCTAGTCCAATGAATATCTTAGAGTGTAATGGGTCCTGTCATCGGATTAATAATTCATATAAAAGACCTCTCTTTGCCGATTTACCTCTCTGAAGAATTCTATTTATTGAACCTGGCCATTTCTCGAATCTCAACATTCAAAAAATGAAATGGGATTAAACGTCCTACACCGAACTGGGATAATGAAGACGGGCAGCGACACTACGGCCTACTCTTATAACAAATTCCAACTGCCAATGGATCTTTTACACGTAGGCCAATGTGTAAACAGGACCTCGGTTTTCCGTCCTCTACGAACGACTAGACAGCTGTCCTTGTCAGACCCGCCGTCCCGCATCACTGACAAAGGGGAATCACGCCGGAAATTCTGGATGAACTTTCTCGGCCATTGCAGGGGTCAAACCCACTTAATCTACGTGAACTCTCAATAATAAAAAATAAAAATGTGAAAACAATAAACAAAATAACACAATTTTTAATTAATATTCATGAACATCATATTTACATATACATTATTTATATTTACATATTACAATAACATAACATAAAAAATGAGAAGTGTCATCAGTTGTTCTTTTATAGGAACTAATTATTTATACTTGTAACAAAATACAGGTAAAAAAGTTTACGGTAATGATTTTCGTGATAAGAATGATGTCGATGATTAATATATAGATTATTGGGTATCAAGTTGTTGACGATGATGATTTGGTGGCATATGATGATGACGATGATCATTTTTGGGCACATGATGATTAGGTGGCAAACAATGATGGTGATAATGATTTGGTGGTATATGGTAATGTCGATGATGATTTAGTGGTAGCAAAGATGATGACGATGATGATTGTGACTTTACGGTTGACAGTGATAAGTGATGGTATATGACAATGACGATTGTGACTGTTGACAATGATGATTTGATGGTAGTAATGATGTCGACGATGACGATGATAATGTTTGTGGCGATTATCACAGTGATTGAATAATATTTAATTTCAAACTAATGAGTGATTCTTTTTCAAGAAAGATGAGGCGCATTGTCGTTGTTCTAGTTTACGTCATCCCAATATTAGGCTGCCTGATATCTCCGTCTGACAACAGGTCCATCACTTGACGTGGATGCGTCGTCGCATTGCCGTTGTTCTAGATATCGTCTCACAATTAGACCGGTTCTTGCACAGTTCGTTTAGAGATTAGAATACTGTATACATGCGCGGAACCCGTTTTCGGCTTTGTTACGGAGATTTATTCAAATGACAAATTTTATTTTTAAAGTCTGGCGAGGATATTTTTCAGGTTTTAACCATAGAAACCTGTCGTTCAATATTTTCCAAATGAAACATATATTATCATAAAGATATAAAATCATTACAACTGATCCAACAAAGAATATCCACATACAATTGCTTATTAAAGAGGCGTTATACGGTTCTCCGAGTTTAATTTACTTTTCACCAACTTACACGTCTTTCCATGTTGGCAACGCCGGTCCGTTGTCGCACTGAACCAATACTCCATCGTCGCCGTTCATAACTCATTGCACGAATTGTCAATGTGTTGCCGTTCTAATGAAGGTAACTGTAATAATATACCTCGAAAGTCCCACGAATTCAGGGAATCTCCGGCTTGCGACGATGCTGCGGTTCTAAAGACTGTTATTGGCGTTTGCTTTTTGTCTTCCTATTTGAACCGACTGTGATCGGTTCTTACAAAATATTTGAACCACATTATCGCGAAATATTTTGTTCCAGAAACAATAGATGATGGGATTAATTTCTGAGTTGAGGAAATAAGAACGAAGAAAAGTCGTGTAAACCATAAACTCGGTATCCGTTAAACCACTGACGAAGTCCTTGATAAATATTTTGAGAAACGAAATGACTAAATGGGGCAAATAACTTATAATAAACGCAGCCGTGATCGTCAGCAACATCAGGGTTGTTTTGTACTTCACTACAAAAGGTTGTTTGGGTTCCAAGGTTTTCGATCCCTTTCTACTATCAGACTGCGACAAGGATCTTGAACGAAATTTGGTCATGAACGAAATTGCTATGTTTGAAATTGTGCTATTTTTTCTGTCTTTTTTAGTTGAAAGACTTTCATCCGAAACACTTTCAATTGATGAGTCAAAACTGAAATTAACTTTGGGAGAGTTCTTCTCCAAAGGGCTAGCCACTTCCATGGATATGGTTTTGATGCTCTCAGTGTCAGGACTATTCTGGGGTTTATCCATGTCGTCACAGCTCGAGCTTGGCGTTAGTTCTCGTTGTTTTCTGACAGTTGGTCTCGGGATACTACCACCGAGGCTAGATCGCCGTTTGTTATGTCTATAAATAGTCAAGCCAATTAAACTGTACAGAACGATCAGTATCACAGCAAAAACAAGGAACATCATAAACTGACCAGCTTTGTAAATTGATGGCCAAACACTGTCCTGATAATCATCGCTAATATTACATTCATAGGCATCAATCTCAACGCCATCATTCTTTACTCTTTTGGTTTTCACACCGTAAACTACAATGGCCGGAAGTGACAATACGAATGACACTGACGCGACGATCCCAACCAGTTTATAGGCGACACGCAACTCAATTTGTGGTTTAAAAGGGCGACATATTTTCAGGTAGCGTTCAATACAGATGATGACCAGCATAGATATTGAAGACCCCGCGGCAAAAATGTTATTAAAACGGAAGTATTTGCACAAGGCAGCGTTCTGGAAGCGGAACGAGTGTTTTAAATCAACGATTTCACCCGGAATGCACAAGACATTGCTGATTAAGTCGAACACAGCCACGGAGATGATGAAAATCCTGGATGGATTGTGTTTGAAGTATTTGGCGTACACGATTATTACCAGGATGTTTCCAAACAGTCCAACAATACCTAGAATACCAATAAATATCATAGCGGGTAACATTCTCACAGTTGTCTCCTCGTGGTCCAGGTCTACTAAATAACTCCATTGCTCTTCGTTGGTCATGTTGGTTGTTGGTGTGGTGGACGTCATCATTGATGTTGTTGACGTCATCAGTGTTAGAATATTTTCTGCAAGAGAAAGAAATTGTTAAGATAAAGAAAACCAATAGGGTAGGAACTGTATGGGTTTAATCTTTCCTTGTGGATAAACTACAAGAAGGGTTGGAACTGGGTTTAATCTTTCCTTGTGTTGGTTGGGGGGAGTGGGGGTGGGGTGGGGGTGGGGGTGGCCTAGTGGTCTAAAGTGCCGCGCTTCGAACTCTAGCTGGCCGGTCACCTCTGGCTTGCGGCTGTGGTTTCGAGCCCTGGTGTGAGCGTATGTGGCATGGAGATAGGGGCATCTTCTCAACCTCGTGGGTTTCCTCCGGACACTCCGGTTTCCTCCCAATGCTAAAGACCCCTACGCGCAAGCGAATTATTGAAATAAAAGTAAACCATATGTTAGTCCCGAAATGACCTAGTTTGTGTTGAGTGGACGTTAAACCCCATTTCTCTCTCCCTTTCTTTCCTTGTGGATAAACTAGAAGAGTACGAACTGGCTTTAAGTGGAAAAATAGGTTGCCAGGCAACGAAACATACGCCCACACAGCAGCCAGATCGTCCGGGCAGTCAACACGAGTTGTCACATATTAAGGAATTATCAGAAAATCATTAGAATTTGTTTGGTTTTTATAATCAAACGTTTTTTTTTTAAATCAGATAATAATTGTGACCTCCAGAGGGACCACAAGCTAAAAAGGGCAATTTTTCGGAAAATCAGGGGCCATAATTCAGGAAGTTACGATCCGATGGGCGCAAATATCGAAAGGAACCAAGATTTTTGGGTTATAAACATACATGTCAAGTTTCATCAAAATAGGTTCAAAATTGTGACCTCTATAAGGTCCACAACCTTGATATAACATATTTTCACACTATTCGCGTACAAACGGCGGCCATTTTGTCCGTCAATTTTGGTCCGATTTTCACGAAATTCGAACTCAACCTTCATAACCATGGAACGGTGATATAATCAAACGGTTTTTTAAATCGGATAACAATTTTGACCTTCGGAGGGACCACAAGCTAAAAAGGGCGATTTTTCGGACAATCAGGGGCCATAATTCAGGAAGTTACGATCCGATTGGCGCAAATATCGAAAGGAACCAAGATCTTTGGGTTATAAACATGCATTTCAAGTTTATCCAAATCTATTCAAAATTGTGACCTCTACACTGTTCACAAGCTAAAAAACGTGATCTTTCGTACAATCAGGGGCCATAACTCATGAAGTTACAGTCCGATACATGCCAATATCGAAAGGAACCGAGATCTTAGGGTGATAAACCTATATTTTAAGTTTCATCGAAATCGGATAAAAATTGTGACCTGTAGACTGTTCACAAACAATTGTGGACGGACGGACGGACGGACGAACAGGGGCGACGACAATATACGTCCACATGATACTTTGGTCATTTTGAAACTAACAAACGGTTACTGATTTCTGAGGTCATATGGACGAAGTTAGAGGGTAGAATTTTGTCCGGACAGCGGCATTTCCTCCTGGTCTTCATCGAATTCCAGTATTATAATGGTTGTTTGGTTTGTTTATTTTTTGTGCGTTATAGAGTGTACGGGTAAACCACGGTTTTCATCCCACCCGAACGACACAGCAATATTTGTCTTGTCAGCCTACAAAAAATGAGATTTGGGCTTTGATAAACAACGTTTCTTTAGTTAATAAATCCATGTTACTTCTTACATTATTTTAATAATAAAACCGTTCTAACAGTCCACTCTGTAACTGACAGGTAAACAGGATTATAATCTGTGCTAATATTTACACAACGGATTTACATAGAAGACCGTTATAAAAATATAAAAACATTTAGTTATATTATATCGTTGTATGGTCTAGGGCATTCTTCTTCTTCTTGTTTATTACAAGGAGTAATTAACAAAATTGGATAATACATATGAAACAAAATCTTACATATCAAAATGGCCCTTTAAAAAACAGAGGCGGGTTCATTGTGCCCCCACCCCCACCCCTAATTGTCGACAGGACCCTTTTTTTACTTTTGAAAGTGCCTTTTCTCCGACCAAAGTATGTCCCTTCCGAACGTTTACTTAGACGAAAATATCAGCCAAATAGCTCTTCGAATGGCTACAGATGCAAGGAAATGACGGATAATTTTCTTACTTTTCAAAATTCCTAGATCCGCCCCTGAAAACAGTTTTAAAGGATTTTTTTTTTATCTATATGAAACTTAATTAGTATGTATGTTACAAATAAAGATATTATTGATCCCTAAAGGTCTGATAGGTTATTGATCCACAAACGACTGACAGACTATCTATCCACAAAGGACGGATAGGTTATCGATCCATATAGGACTTTACGGTGAATTAAACATCGGTTTTAGCTTTAAATTAACTAATAAATACAATAAAATAGAAAAATCCTTGGAGAAATGTTAAATTGATGAAAACATGTGATATTATTTCACTATCGTATATTGAACCTGATTTCACCTATAGTATCCACTACATATTGTGGATAATACTCTGTTTAAAGTAAAGTGCAGAATTGGTTACAAATATGTGCAATCATAAAAGTTTACTAAAGAATAAAGCTCTTGTGCCCGGGAACCGCAAATGTCATGAAACATTAACATAATATATTTCAATTTACGAACCTTTATTACATAATTCTCACCCCAGGCCTGATAAATCTTTGTTTAAAAATTTCAGCAATTGTTAATACTGGTTTCCCGGTCCTTAAAAACAATTTATGTTAAAAGGTGTGAAGCTAAACCCCATTCGTGTCTTTGCCTTAATTTTGTTAGTGCTAAACTTCCATTTATATCTGGGAAATGACAACAAAGTAAGCATATTATATTTTGAATGAATATGTTTGTCAAATACGTTTAAAACCCACTCGTGAATCTACACTTACCTTAATAATGGTAAACTATTTTAGGGATCTGTAGTTTGTCGACCGCTCATGATTAAATCTGAAATCTCTCTGATAAATTTGAAGATTCTAAGATGATGTTTCAAAACAACAGTTAAATTGTTCAATTTAATCCTGGACAACGGGTCCAACAGTAGACGCAATATCGGAAATGACTGAACGGATTCTTATAAATTCCCAGTATTAATGACAAATCGCGCAACTATAAAATTCTGTTGATCATAATAGCCAACCGGATGTAGTACGTCACACGCCGAATCCCACATACAAATACAATAATAGTTTGTTATATATATATCCTATATACTGGCCGACCTACAATCATTGTAATTAATATTCAAGGATCTGTCTAAAAATATCATACAAATTGTCGTTTGTTATCTCTGAGACATATCTCTCCCAGGATCTTAAGAAACATCCGAATGTCTCTAATAACATCTTTCCTTTGTGAAAGTGCAAAGATGTTTATAAAAGCTGTTTAACATGTCTAAAAGAAATTCTATTATTGCATTGAACTCAGTTTTCCTAAAGCAGCGACTGCGTTAGTGTAATTGTAATGTTGATGAAATGAAAAATCCATAAAAATTAAATCTCAATAGGGTTCCGGCGTGGTTGTCCCTCATAGCACATTGCATGGCATATGCCCGTCTTCGCTACCCAACTTCGACGTTAAACCCAACTTCGTTTTATTCCGTTTTTGAATTATCTATAATATTTCTCAAATCGCATAAAAGTTACATGGATTCAGTCGCTTATTTCAGAAAATGAAAACCTTGCATGGCTTACACCAGGGTTCCGTTTCTGTGTTACCCCTTTTCCGTATATTTATTAATGGTATAGTTGATACTTACGCCATACGAGTTAAGAGAGAAGGGGGTAGAGAGAGAAAGGTTAACGTCCACTCGACACAAATTAGTTAATTTCGGGACTAACATATGATTCAATTTTATTTCAATAATTCACTTGGGCGTAGGGTGACCCGGCAAAAGCCCACGAGGTTGGACAATCGAAACCAGACCACTTGCCTCAATGACAAACCTTGTGATCTAAGGCGCACGCTTTGAGAAACTTGGCCACCTACCCCCAAAACATTGCGATTTTCAACAACTCAACCGTTTATTATTGGTATAAATCTCTGATTTTGTATTTCTTAAAAACACAACGACCGTTTATGTGGAATAGTCACTGGTTTATTATACATATTGTGCGATGATTCAACAATTGCCTTCTGGCGGTTTGTGCTTGAAATCCATAAGAGAACACTTGTCGAAACGTCGAGCGCTATGTTTAATAACCAAGTGATTGTAGTCCACATAAATGGTCACGTTGTTTTTATTGTGCTTACTCAGGATTATATTTGCGTTTATTATTTATTCACATTTCTTTCTAGTTTGGTAAATATTGTTAGATATATAGTGTCTAGTCGTCGGTACCAAAAGCAGCAGTGCCGTGTACAGGAGGATACCAAAACCTGCCAACCTCTTGGTCCCTTGGTTTACTCCCAAAGTTAAATACCCCTAACTGAACCATATGTTAGTCCAGAATTGACCTAGTTTGTGTCGAATGGACATAATAATAATAATAATATCTTTATTTTCAAAGGTGAAAAATTAGGCTTAGAGCCTGTTTACAAATTTGCCCTTTATAACAAAGAAATCAAAAAGACAGTAACAGAACAAGACACTTAACAAATACTCACAAACAAAACATTCAAATATATGATAAGCTTCAAAACTAAAGGTAATATGATGGATAATATGTATATATAGTAGTAACTAGTAAGTAATCACAGGTTAAGAAGAAGAAATAACATGCTTAGTGATATTTTTCTTAACTAAATGAACCATAGTTAATCTTAGAACCTTAATTAATAAGGAGATGCTGAATCATCCATAGCAGCTTCAGGGGTTTCAGTAGTTCAAAATAAGTATTTTCGGGAATGCTACCCAGAACCCTAAACCTTACCCTTTTTAAGGGGTAAAGAGTAAATTAGATCCAAGTTCTAAAAATGGTAAGGGTTAGGATTAAGGTTAGTACTCTTCAAAATTATTATTTATATAAACCTGTCATTTTGGACTCCGGAAACATCCCACCCCACCCTACCCCAATCGGACTATTATTAGCTTCCCCCTAATCAATGTGGTTGTATTATTCAGTATTGCCAGATGGGAATGGCATGACACAGGTTAGCAGTAACTAGAACAAACTTGTTAGCTATATCGTGTCAAATAAACGGGAAGTTGTAACAGGTGTTCTATACAATAACTGATAAGAATATAACCAGTATACTACTATACGACAAACTTTATAAGACAGCAAAGAAAGATGTGTTGTTATCAAATATTCAGCATTACACAACATGAATGTATTCCCAGTAAACACCCTTTTCAAGTGATATGGTGACAACATGAGTATATTGTTCGCCTGTAATGTAACGCTCAATGCCCCACGCCAATGCATTCAAGAGTTTCACATCTTAATAATAAGAATTAACATAACTTGATATCATTTTTAAGGTATTTTCCTATTTATAGAATCGTCTCAAGGTTGGCCATCCATAAACATAGCCTATAATTTATGTACACCCACAATAAAAACAGGATTTGGGGTCTCAGATTAGGTATGTAGGTTGTGATTTTTTTTTTAATAAAGCGAAGACGCTTTAAATCAAAAATAATGGTACAACCACAATTTGACACTGACAGCGGTGACACAGAGTTACTCACTGCGTAACACTTAGTCATTGACACAATGACAAAATAACAAATTACTTCTGTTATCCCTGTCTTTAAAAACCGCAATGACTTGAGATCGCGTGGTTCGATCCGGTGTTGGCAGAGAAAATTCATTGAGATTTTCCGGCCTCGCCCCCCCCCCATTCTGGTTGTGCAAGACGGAGGACCTGACAAATGACAGCGTTAGTCATTTGTATGGTACAAAATAAACAAGGTCCCATGAATAAACTGGCATGCACGGCCTTTTCTGTGAGTCAAGCCAATATAACCTCGTGGGTTTTCCCCGAAAGTGTTGAGTTGGTTTTTAAATAATCAAATGCCTCCATAACATTATTCTTTTAATTGCCGAAATTTCTTTTTGAAACCCCGTTTTTGAATATTACTTACAAAAGAAGAGATTATAAATGGGGAGAGAGAGAGAAATGGTGTTTAACGTTCACTCGACACAAACTAGGTCATTTTGAGAATAACATATGGTTTCATTTTATTTCAATAATTCGCTTGCGCGTAGGGGTCTTTAGCAGTGGGAGGAAACCGGGGTGCCCGGAGGAAACCCACGAGGTTGAAAAGGTGCCCCTATCTCCATGCCACATAAGCTCACAACAGGGATCGAAACCAAAACCGCAAGCCAGAGGTGACCGGCCAGCTAGAGGTCGAAGCGCGGCACTCTAGACCATTAGGCCATCCCGACCCCCAGATTATAAATGACGCTAGTGTTCTAGCGGTAGGGTAAAACAAGAAGATGGGATGCCATGTTAGTGGCTAGACAGGACAGCAGCTTTAGAACCTTATCATCCTAGCAAGTCTGGGATTCTTGGCCTATATCCTCCTGGCAAGTCTGGGATTCTATGGCAATATCATCCGCGAAAATATGGGATTCTTGGGCTATGTCATCCTAGCAAGCCCGGGATTCTTCAGCTATTATAGCATCTTCAAAACTCTGGGATTGTTGGGCTATATCATTCTCAAATTACTGGGATTCTTGGGCTTTATCATCATCATCATCGTCATTTTTATACCACACTTTATTCGTTCATATATATGTAAACACACGTGTAATTGTAAATATGGTACTATGGTATATGTAAAATTCCATTAGTCTTTAAAAACACTAATGGAATTTTACAGTTATCATAAGAATTGGTAGAATATCAAATCGATTGCTTTTTCACAAATAGTTTATATACGAAGGTGATACGTACGTTAAGGTTTTTTTTATCAAGATGATACGTACCTAATTATTTATATACAGTATTCTAGTATTCTAACATGATACGTGATAATTGTTTATATACTGAGATCATACATATACCTACATGTATCTAAAAGTTTATATATTGAGATCATACGTGTCTAATAGTTTATATATATATCAAGATGATAATACGTACCTTATAGTTTATATACTGAGATGAAACGTACCCCGTAGTGTACATCTATATTAAGATGATATGTACCTAATAGTTTATATACTGAGACGATACGTACCCAATATATTAAGATGATATGTGCCTAATAGATTCGTACCTACATGTTCTCATAGTGTATATATTAAGATGATACGTACCTATTAGATGATATATTAAGATGGTACGTACCTACATGCCTCCAATAGTTTATATATTACTGGGCTGTTTGGTGTCAGTGATTGTATACCAGACGAAAAGGTGTTGGCATATCGTAAAGTACATTCCATTACATCATCACGTGCAATCGATAAACATTTCTTTTGGTACACAATTTCTGAAAATAATGATATGTTTATGTTTTATAAGACGTGACTTGACAAATGAAATCGTAGCCATACGATCGACCACCGATGAAGCTATTTAAAATTTCAATCTGTGACAGTATGGTCGACCACTTATCAAAATATGAAGTTATTAATGATATTATAGATATCTGGTGACGTTATTTTATGAGGTTACGATAGATCCCCGGTGGTTGTTATTTTAAATAATATGACATTTTTTTATAGATATCTGGTGACGTTGTTTTAAAATATTACGTTATGGTGATCTTTGGTGACGTTATTTTCAAATATGACGTTATGATAAATCTCTGGTGACGCTATTTTAAAATATGACGTTGTGACGTTGTTTTAAAGAACTCGGGTGTAGTACACAATGGTCGACCTATTATAAAGATGCATCAACAAACTTGGCGATCGTGTTCAAACCCTAGTTCTGACCCTGGAGTTTCGTTAGCCCGGAGATATTCAGACACCTCAAAACACAACCTCTATGTACATAAACCAATCTTACTGTTGACATTTTTACACAGTAATTCGGCTCCTTCTTGCCATCTGGCAATACTGAATAACTTATCCATATTATTTAAGATTGTTGGATTATCTTTACAGTGATGATACATATCACTCAAACACTGGATTGTCTTCTGCCAAATTCCCTGCCTGAAAAATAAAGAACAATACTCGAGTCTATATCAAAACTTTCTAAACGACCGTTTTCCGGATGTCGTACAGTATGCATGTTATGCTTGTCGATAACTTGGCATGATGGCACACAGTAGATTATAACAGCTATAAGAACTGTGCCTTGTTAACCGAAGTTGTAACGAGAACTGGTTAATGTACGACTGGCATCACCTTCGTCGCAGCTTGGAACCCATCTTCGGGTTCAATAGAAGGGTTGATTTCGCTTTAAAGGAGTTAAATCGCTAACATTTGGGACCTAGAAATTGACACAAGTGGGTCGCAACGCATATAATTCTGTAATATGAATGTATATAAACTGATTTACATTCAATGGTTTCCGTTTTTACTCTAATTTCAAATCAATTATGTTCGGCTAAATAAGCCAACAGTCTAAATCAAGCACAAATTTATAGCGTCTGGTTATTCCAGTCTACATACGCTACATACTCTGATTGGGCGTTACTGTTCATGTGTATGTAGATAACGTAGCTATAAGTTCGGGAATTGTGAAGTAATCTAGCAACGTCTAGATGTTGTAAATCTCACCGTCGTTGCTTCAGGAACATCTTTATAGCCCTGACTAAAGATATTCACTTAAATACAATTGAATAGATAACCTTGTACAGATAATCAAAGATTTTCGGGAGATATTCTTCCTCGTTACTCAGCCACTCGTGTTTTCAAGTATTTGGATTACTTTGGTACAAAATGAGATATATCAAATATTTCCTTGGTACAAAATGAGATATATCAAATATTTCCTTTTAGAAAAAAATTTTATATATAAAATTCGCATAACTTAAATAAAATAAATAAACTTACACACACAATCTTTTTATTTCATCTACGTCAGTAAGTGACGTAACAGCCCCGCCCATCTGCGGAGTTATTGTGACGCCTGCCATACATTTCTCGATGTCATCTTGATAATTTTCAGGGCATTCTGCTTGTATACATGTTGCTACTGTTTACAAACAAAAATAACAATAAAATAAAATATGAAACATTAAAATTAATATAACATATATACGTTTAGGCCTAATTGTGTTATGGGGGGGGGGGCGTCCGCGTGCTGTATCATACGGCTGCCGTTGAGTCAACTGGCGTGGTACCGAATACCTAGTCGTTCAGTTGGGACAATAAACCGAGGTCCCATGTAAACATTGGAGTGCACGTAAAAGATCCCTTGGCAGTTGGAATTCGATATAAGAGTAGGCCGTAGCGCCGCTGCCCGGGCAAAATTTCCCTCATAGCACAATATACGGCGTATGCCCGTCTTCCATTAGCCCAGGTTAGGTGCAAACGAGTAGAACATTAAACCCCATTTCATTTCATCGAATTCGCGGTTGCACGTGGCAAGGAGTAGGGTCGCCTATCCAACCTCGGGGGTTTTCCCCGAGTACTCCGGTTTCACCCCACTGCTAAAGACCCCAACGCGTAAGCGAATTATTGAAATAAAATTAAATCATGTATTTGTCCCGAAATGACCTAGTTTTTAATTGCTATTTAATATTTTCTGTGATAGTCCAGTGCAATACCCCCCCCCCCCCCCCCAATAAACCAAAAAAACCCTATAAAATATCAGTTCTTAAAGGGACAATAACATTCTTGCTGGCTTGGTAGCTCCAGAAAATAAATAATACCCTTATTCTAAGTACTAGATGTTTAAGTGTCCTACCTGTTGTGTAAATTATTCATTACAACCTATTTTACTTGTCCAGAGGGTTCGAAAATATTTTAAAATCCAAGTCACATTTGAAAAGGTTTACGTTAGACTTTTCAAATCAATTGGTTGAATTTTTCCAATTTTTTAAAATAGGTGTGTTAAGATGAAATTTATATTATCATTTAATTGGAATATTCTAAAATAATACGATTTATTGACCAGAATGAAGATTGGGACATATTATTCAGTTACAACAAGAGTGTTATTGGGGCTTTAAACATACATTATGCAGGAATTGTGTGAATGATCGTATAATAGTGAGTTAAGCAAAATACATAGAAATAATTATGTTTTGACTTTCTTAGAAAATAAGAAAATCTCGCTTTAAACACGCTGAAAGCCATTACGAATTTATATCTTAATACGAAATTATTCTTATCAATTCTTAAATCCTTTTATCAATTAAAAAAAGAAACCCGATATTACGCCAACATCAAAAGATGACGTCACAACTGTGTTTTAATAAATTGTGTTAATAGTCAAGATCCGCTAACTTTAAAATTTGTTTCGCATAATTTTTGATAATATCTTTGAAGAAGGATTTGTGAATTTTTTCTAGAACATTGATTGGTTGATTAAAAGTAATATTGTTTGCGGTAGGTTTCAGATCAGCGTCGCGATTTACACGCGCCACTCGGCATAGGTAATCACCCATACAATTGCGATGCGGCTATCGGTTTACTTATATCAAAACGTACAGCTTTTAGAAAGAAACTCCAAAAATAGCATCGTTTAATGATTTATTTTAAAAAATGGAGAAGCGAGGCTAAGATTCGAATGGCTAGTACGGTGATAACGATCAATGCGCACATCTTGTCAAAACTAAAACCATCGATAAAGTAAAGTAAGTAACTGAAAATTTTAATTTATCCATTTGGTATATTCTTTTTTTGAAATGTTATAACGAGAACACGAAGCTCTTTATGTTAATCTTACTCAATTCCCCTTTAGATTAATAAACTAAGGGAGAAGGGTTTAATATAGGCTATGGCTGTTCCCCAATCCCTATTCAGATAGAGCTCTGAATAAAAATATTAATAACCCACAAAGTTGAGATAGAAATTTCAGTCTGGCATGCTGTTTTACGAAACGTTCAATATAAACACCTCTTTACTTAAAGTACAAATCCGGACCCGGATGCAGATATCAGTATACAATCTTTTATAAATAAAATAAAATAAGCCAAGCGTATATCGCTGATATATTTCAATAGATAAGATTATACACGATTATGGCAGAAAAATAATCCATTAGCGTTGGTATTTTAAGTTTAGCTAAGATCTATCCGACTTTTGAATGGGTGTGAATTTTATTTTTCAATGCAGCTGGCAATCTTATTAAAACACGGATCCTATTTCGTTTCGTTTTTATTGTTCAAAATTTCGTTTTACTTGTCTTTACTACACTAGGATCTGGAAGAGTTGTTGTCATTGACGTGTTCTGAATGGTATGAGGGATTCGTCAATGAAACGGTCTGTTACGACCGGTGAGCTTTAGGCGTATTTTGCACGGAATTGTGGGTAATCAACTAGTAACACCAATATAGATTGGATAATCAAATATCAGACGTCATAGGGTCAAAAGCTGCTCATTTATTTTTTTCTTTCTTAATTTTTCTCTATTCTTACGAGTCAATAAATAGATTCAATCTAATTAAAATACAAATAAATATATTAATTTGTACTTTAATTAGCTTGAATCTATTTATTTATATATCTATTCAAAATTTATTTATTTATTTATTTAAATATCTGACAAAAGGGACAAACTACTACATGGTATCATACTTAGAGTAACTAATGGTATCAGTGATTGAATCAGATGGGTGTTGATTGGGTATCTTTAAAATAAAATGATATAACCACCTGTTGCCAACAAAAACACTTACCACACATCTAGATGTACAGTTAAAATTGTGGCAAAAATCCAATATAAGAAACATATAAATATTATGCTATGTTGATATGCCAGAATACCTTGAGATTTTACCTAGTAGAAGGTTATATCATATTATAGGGTCTATCATAGCGTCAACTGGCGTGGTTTCGATTCCCCTGTTGTACGTGACAAGGAGTAGGATCGACTGTCCAACCGGTTTTCTCCGGTTCATCCGGTTTCCCCCCAATGCTAAAGACTTCTAAATTGAAGCATATGTTAGTCTCGAGTGGACGTTACCCCCTCTCTCTTTCTCTCTCTCTCTCTCCCCCTCTCTCTCTCTCTCGGGAATTAAAACAAAGCTTTTTATATATTATATAGCCAAGCAGTAGTAAGAAGCTTTATTTTAATCCCCTCGAGTGCTTGTTCCCCGGGCGTGTTTTGTTTTGCGTTTATCAGTGAAAAAAAACCCCCCAAAACAAGGACTAAAAAACCTTTATTAGCATATAGCGATGCACCTGCATCAACGGACGGGACTGGGAGATTAGGACAAGAACATTTTAACATTTTAAAAAGTTTTTACTGTTACGTTGCATTTTGGTGGCTTCTGGGGCCCGTTTCACGAAATTTTAACTAAGATAAAATCCAAATTCTAGTAATTTGATTGGATAATATTAGTTTGATTTTAGTGCTTAGCCAATCAAATTTGAAGTATCTACTGAAATTTGGATTTTATCTTTAGTTAAGATTTTGTGAAACAGGGCCCTGGCATTTCCTTATTGGAAAGCCGTACTTCGAAACTGGCTGTTTGCTTTGCGACCCAATAAAATCAGCCCGATTGCCCATGGTACGGGTGGGGCCACCATATACGAAATGCAGGAGGACCGCGCTACATGCATAACAAAATCTACGAGATAAACCTGCGGACTAGACAGAACACAAATGCATAGCAAGAAATAACAAATATCAAATCAAGTGAATGGATCCGGGGCCGTCCTAATCGTCCAGTGTACTGTACAGTCCTGGGTATGTAATGGTACGGGCTTCACTCAAATGAAAAGTAAAAGGCGTAACAGAAATAATGCGTCGGGTTTTGACCATGGTTGTTTCTTGAATGGCGATAGTCTGCCATTCTGCCAGTATCTGGCGTTGTTCTCTGAAATCTAAGTGGCTCAGTGAGATAATTGGTGACTCACTAACCAGACTGGCGAGGAATAACGTCTAAAAACCAAGGTCCCGTGCACACCATGGCGCACACGTAAAAAAAAAATACCATAGATAATCAAACGCTGTTGTCCGGGAAGAATTCACACCAATCTAATGTTCCATTTGAAAGTGTCTTAAACGTAGATTTAAGAGTTGGTGTGGGGCTTGTTTGTTAAAAACAATATGGGCGCCTTCTGATCAATCTGTTTTTTAAAACCAAGAAGAAACGTGAATCTTGACAAATGAAAATAACCAGAACAAGAAAACACTCAGTTTAATCACTTTGATAACATACAAAGATCAAACAAAAAACACCCATATCTGGATAACCATTCCTTCTGGGAGCGAGAGAGAGAGAGAGAGAGAGAGAGAGAGAGAGAGAGGGCGGGGTAACGTCCACTCGACACAAACTGTCATTTCGGAGCTAACGTATGATTGATTTCAATAATTCGATTACGAGTCGGGGTCTTTAGCGTGAAGCAGATTGGGTATTTATCCGTGGAATGGCGTGGATAAAACAATGCTCATAAAGCTCTACTTATAACGTAATTATACAAAATCGAGTACAAATTAAATGAACTTAGATTATTCGTTGAATTACGATATTATACTTATATAAATGTATATATAATAAATGATGAGATCAAATTCCAGGAACTGATTTGGAGACCCACCTCGGGGTATGTTTAAAACTTATATCGTGTATCATTAAATAGTCACAGCGTATTGTTATAGAGATGTTAATCATTATTCAATTGTTCACGTTAAACTAGCAATTGAACAATGTTCGAATTGAAATCTGACTAATCTTTTATATAGTCTTTGGGTTGATGTAACGATATATACTACCTGATTATAATAAGCACACGTTCTTCTTCTGTTCTTATCTTCTTAATTAATTATATACAATTTATATTTATCAAATATTATTCTATATTTGATTCCTTAGCTGTGTCAATAGAGAAAATAATACACTCTTTTAAAGAAACACTATAGTATATACCATTTCAAAGACCTTTGTCAGTGGTGTAGGATGGACGTCCTATCAAAGAACAACGGCTTGTAGTTCAGATGGGGCAATAAACCGATGTCGCGTGTGCACGCAGAGAACCCATTGGCAGATGTATTTGACGGAAATAAAAATGTTTTACTTACATATTAGACCGACTAAAAAACAGGAATATAGAATATCAGTGGTCTTCATCCTTCTGTGTTTCATAAAATGGATCTGTCACACAATTTAATATGTTAGTACCAGTATTCGTCTTAATTGTTAAAAAGTTCCATGAATAATATAGATATATAGCAGCAGACGTCAGTTCCTGATAAAGCCAACTGTCTTCGAAATTTACTTATTAAATCATGTTGTCCGTTTTGTTTAAGAGAAGAATAAAAATGATGCGTGTAAAAATGTTTAAAGAAACCAGTTACAACATCACATGTAAAAGTTTTTATCACAAGATTTTTAAAGAAAACCAATTACTGTCTGGATAGCGCTACAAATTACCATCCGATATCTCGTATTGTACGATGGGAGAAATGCCAGCAAGATATTGGCACCAGTTCTGAATGGGGGCGATCTCTATATAAGATTCATGCCAACCAGACATGATACACTGTAAGAAAAACCCTGAATGTTAAATTTAACATGCTTACTAGTTTTACTAGTATTATGCTGGATATTCTTGGCTTCATGCAAATTTTGTTCAAATTGTTTTGAATTATCAATGGTTTATTTTGAACCTTAGAATATTCTTAAATCAGACATCCTGCTTTCCAATGTTTTCGGGGTGAGGTTATTTTTTTAAGGCCAAATAAAATGGGTTTCAACGATCTACTCCTAATCTGGTCTCATAAATAGGCATATGCCATACAGTGTTCTATGAGGGAAATTTTCCGTGGACAGCAGCACTATTACTTAATCTTATATTGAATTCTGTCAAGGGATCTTTTAAGTGCACGACAATGTATACACAGGGCCTCAGTTTTTTTCTCATTCGAATGACTAAACAACTGTTCTTGTCAGGTCCTCTATCCTGCACTACTGACAAAACATGTCGGAATATCATGATTAACTTTCGCGGCCAATGAAGGGATCAAACACAGACCTCTAGTCAGCGTCTCCAGGTCCCTAAATGAAATCTGAGTTTACATTTTTACTTATCGTCACTAACTGGGCTAATATTGTACTGAAGATATGTCTTGCAGTGTGCAATTAGGGACATGTCGCCCCAACAGCAGCCCCATGACCAACAAATATTTCTTATATTTAACTGTCAAGGGATCTTTAAAAAGAGAGAGAGAGAGGAATAGGGTTTAACGTCCACTCGACACAAACTAAGTCATTTTGGGACTAAATTATAGTTTAATTTTATTTCAACAATTAGCTTACCCGTTGGGGTCTTTAGCAGTGGGAGGAAACAGGAGTACCCGGAGAAAAGCCACAAGGTTGAACATACTCCTTGTAACGTACAACCAGAGATTCGAAACCACGCCAGTTGACTCAAGGCCGATGATACAGCGTGCGAACACTAACCATTCGACCATCCCCCTCCCCCCTTAGGATCTTTAAAAAGCTGGCTGTTCATATTATACACAATTGTGCCATTCCAACAGCAGGATGCTTTCTATTACTTGTTAATCCATCCTGTAGCTCAGCATCTACATCCTACACTTCTCAATGATACAAGAAAATAAAAAACTTTTTTATATATTGTGATTTTTTTTATTTCTTTTTATATGAATTTTAACAATTTTCACATGAAATTATGAATATACATGGATGGATTTGAATAATGCATTTATTTACGATTCAACTCAATCCAAAATTCAACTATGATTTTATCAACAAATGATTTAATATTAACAGACATTTTTTTTTTTTTGACATTTTTTTTCTAAAACATAATTAACAGTTACTACAGAAATACAAAGGTTATTCCTCAAGTCAGATGGAATGGAACAACAGAAATTTTCTAACATTTAAAGGGACATTAACATTCTTGCTGGTTTGGTAGCTCCAGAAAATAAATAATACCCTTATTCTAAGTACTAGATGTTTAAGAGTCCTACCTGTTGTGTGAATTATCCATTACAACCTATTTTACTTGTACAGAGGGTTCGAAAATATTTTAAAATCCAAGTCATGTTTGAAAAGGTTTACGTTAGACTTTTCAAATCAATTGGTTGAATTTTTCCAATTTTTAAAATAGGTGTGTTAAGATGAAATTTATATCATCATTTAATTGGAATATTGTAAAATAATACGATTTGTTGACCAGAATAAAGATTGGGACATATTTTTCAGTTACAACAAGAGTGTTATTGGGACTTTGAAGAAGAAATGAAATGAAATGAAATGAAGTCTTAACGACCTACTATTCTGCTCCAACTGGGTTTATGAAGAAGGGCATACACTGCACAGTGTGTTCTGAGGGAAATTTTGCCTGGACAGCAGCACTACGGCCTACTCTTATTTAGAATTCTAACTGTCAAGGGATCTTTTATATGCGTGCCAATGTGTATACTGGGCCTTGAACTTTTTTGTCCCATTAAAAGAATGAATAAACCTTTGTATTACTGTAGAGGCCTGATATTGGCCATGGTCGTGTTTTAATCAAGCATGATAAAAAGTACTGATGAAAATGATGTTGTTTTTATAAATACTATTTTTTTAAACCCCATCTAATATTTCCATACAAAGTCATAGATATTACCAACGTAAACAAGGAAAAAGGAAAGAGTTACCTTCCTTACATGAACAAGGAAGAAGAGTTACTTCCCTTACATAAAACTATTTACATATAGGAATTAAAATCAATATATATTTTACAAGAGAGACAGGCATCTCACACTCAGAGGATCCTTAAAATTCAATTTCTTGTTGAGCATTTAACAATAATCCAAGCTTAAAATCATACTTAAACGCACATTTGTTCCATAAAATTCATGGGGCTTTATTCACAAAAATTTTAATATTTTAGCAATTCAGCTTTTTCATTGGCTAATCGTCGCCTGAAAACCATATTGTTCTATCTCCTATTACCTATAATGGGAGATAGAACAATATGGTTTTCAGGCAACGTAATGGCTAAAATTTGTACTAGGATATTAACTCTCATCCAATGAAATACCTTAATCTTAGAATATTTTAGTTGAGATTTAAGTCTGTGGTGAACACAAGATTTTAAACTGAGCCTAGTCTTAAATTATCAGCAAGAAATCGAACAATAACAAAAATAATTAAACATAGAATAATATACAGTCTGGTTATTTATAATATTCAAGTCGTCATACAATTGTACAGATCTGTAATAGTCAGAAGATTTTGATAAAAAATTTCTGTATATACATTTATGATGGCCGGTTTTTATTTTTAATTATTGTATTATATTAAATATGAATTTCGAAATATAAGTGTAACTATGAGTACATATATATATATATAGCCCTAATACAGTCTCTTCAATATTGGATAAAACAGAATTATTTTATAACTATAGAGAATTACCTTGAGAATTCAAACTAGCAGGGAACTGTGTATGGGATTAAATATACATATTATTATTATTATTTATTAAAATCTGATTAAAGCACAAATCTTATTTCTTTTCGTTCTTTTTTATAGTTCAAAATTTTGTTTACTTGTCTTTACTAGGATCTGGAACTGGAGGATTGTTATATTACCGGCATTTTGGTTGAGGTGAGGGATCAGCCAATGAAACGGTCGGTTGCGGCCACTTCTTGGCGTGCCATGAAGGAACTAAGGGTAAACCAGTAGAAACGGCAACACCTATGAACGTCATAGGATCTAAAGTTGCTGCTCGTTTGACTCCTGACGTGAACTCCCAAAATAACTGTTCAGATCTTCATGTAGTGTAGGCCATCGAAAATATAAAAAACGAAACGAAATATAAATCTGTATTTTTATCAGATAATATTGATTATTAAGCGAACATGGAGTTTTATTTTTATATTTTTATAATTAAAGTCAATCAGTCAGTGGGGCTTAACATCTGCTTCAATCAAGGATAACATTGCAGACACTTGCTTGCATAAAATAAATCACACAATTGATATCCTATAATTAAATTTACAAATGAACAAATCAACTGTATGTTAAATCACTGTCAAACACTTGCGTTCAAACAAATGACCATCGACCCACCACATTCGCTACGTCAGATTAAGAAAATGTTTAAATAACTGATATTATTAAGCATACATTATGCAAGATCTAAATCTGCCTATTGCAGGTCTTTTTTTAGGTCTGAAATGTTATAGATATTACTAATTAGACATTAATTAACTTATCCAGACCATAATCAACTCTCAATGTCAACGTTAGTCTGCGATATTTATGGGGTTAGGATTCGATTTGCCACTCAACTTTCATTCATGATTTAATCATGAAATATATAATCGAACATTACGTTTTTTATTGTACTGACTTTAAAAAGGTTGAAAATTCAACCGCTATATTCTTGGTTCAGAATGGATCAATTTGACTGAAATTTTCAGCAAATTGCCTTTACATTATTTAGTTTTTAACTATTATAGTGAGAACTACCAGCTCTTTATCTAATTTCCCATAATGTATCTTTAATTTTCATTCCCCAATGTTGTTTACCCCCCCCCCCCCCCCCCCAACCCCCAGCTACACAGTGTTATTTGTTTGAACGCAGGTGTTGACATTTAGCAACGTCCCCTAAAGAGAACATTATGCAGTAGAGAAAATAAACTATACAAATGTAAACTATCATTATTTATTTATTTAATTTTATAAAGAACTATTCACACTAAGTTTCTGAAAAAAATATGAAAGACTTATTTTTAATCAAGACTATAAAGTACATGTAATAATATGCATGACTAGTTTATAAGACAAGCTGTCAAAACCAGCATATATGGTTGGAATTTAAAATACAGATGTTACGTCAATCTCTGATGGAAATATGTGCAATCTTCATTCATTAGCGTTATTGTCCACTGAATCCGACATACATCCGAAGAGGAAGCATTTAATATCAATTCCAGGAACGTTTTTTGTCCAGTAATAAAACATGTTCTTAAATACCACAGTCGATATATTTACATAAAACTGATAATTACATGTTCAATCAAATAATATTATCTATTCATCTTGGTACATTGTATGGACAATAGGTACGTCATGTATCACATAGCAAGGGAGACAACTCCATATTCACTACCAACAGTCTTTATTTACAGTTAAAATACAGACCTGACATCCATCCTTTGATGTTGGGTATCATTATTTCAAATAATGGTAGAGCAATGTACCAAGTGTACATTATTAATACTAGTTAAATTTTTAACCCGTGAGACACATTGCATTGCAAATCATGTGCAAGTGTCTGTACTTTAAGTTGTTTAATGGTCTCAAGCTTAAGACATTGTGTAATATATTAAAACTACAACTTAAAAGTCTCCCTCTCGACCATTAAACCACGTTTTGTCCCTGTAAACAAACTTACCCAAAATCCCTTAATGCCTCGTAAAAAATACATTATACAAATGTGATCTCATCCTTGGATCCTTAATGCCTCGTAAAAAATACATTACACAAATGTTAGCATTCCAATTGCACAATATATTCTACTAGATGAAATATTGACTCGTGTGACGATTTCAATGAAATGCACATGCAGGTTTTAGTGTATCTGAAGTTTATTTTGTTTAAAAGTCTCAAGCAAGACACTACATAATATATTGATACAACACTCTGACTAATGTCCTCGTGCAGTATCAATATATTACTTAGTTAAACCACACTTAATTACCAAAACTTCAGATAAACTACAGTGTGTCTAGTCTTAATGTACAAATATTTGCTCTACTAAAGTTATGTATCCTATATATGACCATACTTCAACATGATTTAAATACTTCATCAGGGTTTGTAAATATTAAAGCATCCGATTGTCAATGTCATTTTTTGGACAACATCTAATTTTTCACAGTTTACGCCACGCCGTACACGCTACGTTGGGGGGAATTTGAGTAAACCGAGACTTCCATGTGTTCAGCACCATTGAAGTTTGCAGAACGGTCGTAGAGACTTTTGGTCCTCCACATAAATGTGAAAAAATTGTCACCTGGTTTCTTGCGGCTGGTCGGTGAAGTATCAAACCCTAAGATCGTTACGTATCAAAACATGTAAGGTGTGTTTTGAGCTAGACATAAACTGTAATGGTCTGTTTAAAAGGGGTTCGATTTTTTACCACTAGTAGTAGTACTATTATTTACAAATTACCCGAGAATACGACCAAGGCACAGTGTTATCTCTTCCTAGTGTAATACAGAGTGTTTGTGATACAATGTAAGGTCTGACATTCAGTACAGTGTCGTGATTTTGAACTGGGTACCTGCTTTAACCTGAAATAGCTCCTATGACATTCAAATGAATAATAGGGCTAATGGAACTCACAATTTTGCTTGAACTTTTCAATGAATATTACCTGAATGCAAAAAGCATTGATAATAGCCCCGTAAATACATCTGTATGGCGTCAGCTATTCTGGACCCTCCAGTTTAATATGCTAACTGTACAAACAACTCTGTATTATTACCACAAAGATTATCAAAGACATTTTTGTGAAACATCAAAACTCGTTTAGATTTAGCTAGCACTAGATATTTACTGAAGATATCTTGGTGTAACTAAATTATTAGCTATTTGTAATTTCACAAAAATAGCCTGTCTATATTACATGCATCTATTATACAAATAATTTAATAGTAGTAACTGTAATCAATACCGGTGACTGGATAAACCAGTCTAAATTATACTTTCTTAAATCATTTCAGTTATGTTAATCAAGCCTAACAGTATTATGTAGACCAGATTATGAAATGGTATAACATTTATTTATAAATCATTTTAGGGACTGTTGCAGAATTTCAACACTTGTGTCTTTAAGGAAAAGATCAACCCATCTCCAATATCACTTCGGTGGAAGCAGACGTTAAATAAAGCTTTTTCACACACACACATCTGCAGATTAAGAAAATGTTGACACAAATCACAAATGGATATTGATGCAAGTTTGACACATTATATCGTATCATTTTCTATCCACAGTGTTGTTCATCCCACCCAGAAAGTTCTGCAGTTTATGCATGTGGATGTAAGTGTCGAAGTTTTGCAATGTTCCCAAAGTGGAATAAATTGAGCCAGTGCCCAGTTGGACATATTGTTTTATATTATGTCATGGGACAGATAATTGTCTCTATTGATTTTTTTCAATTCTTGGTTAATAAATCCTCCAATAAACATCGCTAAACACAAGTATACTTTTACTTTCACTTTTACTTAAAATACAGCCAATGGATAGATGTTTTATAAATATTTACTTAAAATACAGCCAATGACGAGA
Organism: Patella caerulea; assembly: GCA_036850965.1. Taxonomy (NCBI): domain Eukaryota; kingdom Metazoa; phylum Mollusca; class Gastropoda; family Patellidae; genus Patella; species Patella caerulea. Next base: position 71,803,838 of record JAZGQO010000010.1, on the reverse strand, counting down.
TGTTTTGTAAACATTTACTTAAAATACAGCCAATGGATAGATGTTTTGTAAACATTTACTTACTGGAAATAGCTTATATGGAATTGAAATGAAGAGTTAGGCCATATTCACAAAAATCAGAAAATACAACATCAACTAGTGTGTTAATTACCTCTCCTGAAAATATTTTCTTTAAGATTTAAAACTCAATAAAAGTTAAATTTAACAAAATAACATTACTCATTAAAATGAATGATTTTAGTGCTTATTTTTTAAGTAACAATTGTTGTAAAACGGTTTTTTATCTTCATCCATATCGCCAGCAACATTTTAATCCTTTAATGGAGAACCCTTGCTGAAAAACCTCTGTCATTTTCATCACAATGATCAGTGGTGACTGTAGGGCCTCAAGATCTAGAGGATCTCCGAACCAAGGTGTGTAATATTTGCGACACCCTCGTAAGCTTTTCTTAATTATCCGTTAACATACTGAAGTTTCTTCTTCCTTTAGTTGTGATGGTGTGGGGGGGATTGGGAGCGACCTCACACATAGAATAGCCTAGGATGTCTCTTCATCTAAATCTGTCAGTGAAAAAAATACAAGTCAATCCTGACAAACAGCCCAAAAAGGCCTGAATGTCCTCATTACCATATATGCATGAAGATTTTTTAAAAAAGAGTTAATCCTAAGAAATCAAATAAATGCCATATTCGCTACACAGCTATGAAGAAATCACATAAAATGTTTTAATCACCTCCTCATCACATTTCTAAGAAGATTCTGGAACTAAAACGTCCATTAAACTCTCTTCATTTCCATCAACAAGTAATAATTGTCCTTTTTTTTTTTTTATCACAAAGTTACACAAATCCATTTCTGAGTGGTGTTTAAGATCTTCCAAGCAAATTTAAATTGATTTCTAAATGATGTTTAAGATCTTCCATGTTATTGCAACAAGCCTGGAAATAAGGCACCTGTCACAGACAATGTCAGACACGATTCAGGTTTTGCCAGACAGAAAACCTTTACTGTCTGTCATTTTGTCGGGCACTGACTTGTCTCTATTAAAGATATTATTAATACATGTCTGACACTAAGATGAAAATGTCAGGTACTATTTCATTAGTCAGGTAAATCTAAAACTGTTATTTCCAGGGCCGATTGAAACAATCCGTCAACATCTGTGTAATACTGAAATAATCCACATAATTCATAGGTTGCCCCAACAACAAGTCGAAATAATATCGAAACAGAAAAATCTTCCTTCATGTATTTAACTCTTGACTTAAAAAGACGAGTTATTTGGGTTGTCAAAATTTCTTTCTTCACTAAGATAGAAAGAAGATCCATATGTAAATGCAATCCACAATATCATCAAGCAAAACATGGCAATTCACAGCACTCGAGAAATAATTGCCTAATGAATTGTCTCAATTGATTTGGTTATGAACCAAAATCTTGATATAGATGGCTGTTCACTGTAGTCGTGGGGTTTTCTCGTTCATCCTGACTTTACAAGATTAATTATTAGTCAACATGGCTGTTCACAGTAGGCGTGAGGTTTTCTTCCTCCTTGATCCATGACTTGTCCGGATTTTTTATCATCAGGATTAAATACTTGTTCAAAATAAATTAATTTTTGTCAAAATTATTGTAAGCTTGCACCGAAACACAACCATTTTACTACGCTCTTTACATCAAGAATTATTAGCAGGTGGAGTGAAACCACCTGAACTACTTTTAGGAGTTGAAGGACTTGAACTTCCTGTTGGTGAAGTAGCACCCGATAATCGTCTACGTTCTTTACGTATTTCTTTAAGACGTTGGGTGATGATTCTCCGCATTATTTTATATTTATACTGCAACTGGGATATGTATTCATTCTCTTCTCGCGATAAAACAATGAGGAAATTATTCAACTCCGGCAAACTGAAACCATCCCACTGAAAAAATAATAAAAATCATTAATTAATTACTATAGTTATTTGTTGTTTATTTCTGACAATGTCTGTTTAGTTAGTCGCTTCCACAGGTTTGTTTTATTGCATGCAAAATCTGTATAGTTTTTCCACAGTTTTGTCTTGTTTTTATTTTGCATGTAGTGCCGTCCTCCTGTGCTTACTATTAGTCTTTGAACATAATGTAATTTCTTACCACAATTTCTCCCGTTTCATTTTCTTGTAACACAAGACGATATCTTTTTAAATGTTCGGGATCCCAATTCAAACAAATATGTAATGGATATTCTTTATCTGTAACTCGACGTAACTTCACTGAAAACAGAAATTAAACTATTGATGAAAAAACAACAATTGAAAACAACAAATTAATATGCAACTGTGGGATTATTTGGGGTTTTCTCTTGGAGGAGGGTTGAGGCCCATTGAGGGGGGATAAGGTTGGGGGAGAAAGGGGAAAGCTTTTGTTTTCTATGTTTTATTTAACAGAAATAGAATTCAATCAATGATGTGCTTGTCCAGAGATCTAATGATTTAATAGTTATCTCCCCTTAGACCACAATTTATTTTTGAAATGGAACTTGTATCTGCTTGTTACGGTCACTAATCCTGGAATCTAATCCAATCAAGAAACAAGTTCGGAAAATCCTTTTGAACCTTATGAACTTCCCCAACCCATGCAGGGAGCGAACACCCTAAAAGAACCCTTGGCAACTGGAATTCAAAGAATTGAAGGAGGAAACCTCAACGCCTGAGCAAAATGTCCCTTCCTCCATCTTTTTTGGTGCAGAAGTTTTATTTTACCTATTTTATGTCCATCAAACTCCTGTTCATACATAGCAAATTTCCTTGGATGATCTATGATATGGAATTTCTTTAATAAAGCAGCTATAACTTCTTTAGTTGTTGTGGAGCTGAAAATAAAAATCTTAAAAATTAGAAATTAGTACATAATCAATCTGCTATCCATGAGAGAGAGAGAGAGAGAGAGGGAGAGAAAGAGAGAGAGAAAGTGAGAGAGAGTGAGAGAGGGGGGGGTAACCTCTACTCAACACAAACTAGGTCATTTTGGAATTAACATATGGTCCAATTTTAGTTCAATAAATCGGTTGTACTAAGAGGTCTTTAGCAGTGGGAGGAAACAGGAGGACCCGGAGATAAGCCTGGTGAGGTTGGACAGGAAACCCTACTCCTTGACAAGTACAACTGGAAAATTGAAACCACCGCAGCTGACTCAATGATAAACCTTAGCATACAACACACATTCTGCAATCCAACCCCTCTCTGTCTGGGTAAAGGCCTGTTCTCACGGTGCAACTTGTAGTATCTACGTGTAGTATCTACATGTAGTATCTACATGTAGATTACAAAATCGTATATAAATGAGTTGATACGACTTGGAATCTCACGATAATCTCGTCTTGTCTTAGCATAATGGCGTCATCAAGCGACGAAGAGACACTGGCTAAATTTAGTCTAGTCTGTCGTCTGCTTTAGGCCCACTCATCTGTCATTGCTCAGCCGCAGCTCTCCTGCATCTGCATGGCGATAATCGCCAATGCAGCCTGCTGCACATCTCTCTTGGAAAAAGTCTTATGACTCACATCCCATAAGCAAGATTGTGCGAGGTAAAAATTGACAAAATTCTCTGTCTCAGTTTTGCTGAGCGGCTCTTGATGGGTGCGCTTCACGTCCATGTTTACAAACAGCAAGGGGAGAGAACTCGTGTTTGTACTAATACTCGACGGCTCTGATTGGTCAATTTCATACGATCTGTTGACTGAAATACGGAAGTTTCTATTTCACCCAACTCGCTTTCAACTGGTTGCAAGCTTGTAAAAGTTGGTACGACTAGGGTATTCTCACGCTGCAACTCGGGTTGTTAACTACAAGTAGTTACTACAAGTCGCACTGTGAGAGAGAGAAATGGGGTTTAACGTCCACTCAACACAAATTAGGTCATTCGGGACTAACACATGGTTTAACTTTATTTCAATAATTCGCTTGCGCGTAGGGGTCTTTAGCAGTGGGAGGAAACTGGAGTGCCGGGAGGAAACCCACGAGGTTGAGTCGCACCGTGAGAATGGGCCTTAACGTTACTTCCATAGCACACTGCATGGTGCAGGAGAGTAGGACGTTAAGCCAAATTTGATTTTATCTATTGAGGTATATTCTAAAATCTTATTGAGTATTTTCTTGTTACCTTGAGGTGTGGATGGATTTGACAGTATCTCTAGGCATATAGAAAGCTATAGACTGGGTGTTCTGTTCTACTATATGTTCCTTCGTTAACATCTCATAAATAGACGGAGGGCGAACACCTAGAGACATTGTGATTGGTCGAATGAAATTTAGGGTGACCTTGAGAAACCCTTGGAATGTTTCAGCACCTTCATCCTGAAATGAAACAAGCATAAAATAAATAAAATTTATTATCATTTTTAACAGCATAATTTAATTAAAATGCGTAATTACTGAGTTTAATACTAAGGGACATTTCGACCAGGATACTATTGTCGTTATCATTTGCTTGATAAAGACAAGAATAACCTCGTCAAAATGTTGCTTAGTATTAAACTCAGTAATTGTGTTTGTATCTTAATACAGTTATAGCCTAAATCATGATATACCTCACGCCATATTTAATGTGACCTGTGACAGCAAAATGAGTTGGAAGTTACAAGACATTGTTTAATATGAACAAAACCGTTAAGTTTTGTGTCACATCATTAAAAGGATAGTTGAGACGAAATAACATTCAAAATCAGAAAAAAAGACCCACAATAGGCAGATTTTGCTCTTACAGAAACAAATGCATCTTAAATACATGTACCTGCAGAAACTTAAAAAAATATCAAAACTTTTTCCAAAGCACGTCGTTTTTTTTAAAGATCGTAAAGAGTAAGACGATTGGTGCCAACAACACAACATCTTTCGTCCAATTAGGTCTGTTATTAGATACATCTCAATTATTTTTATCAAGAAATCAGGAAAAAAAACAAATGATGGATATATTTACATAAACAAGACGCAAACAACATGCTGTAAATCTCTACTAATGCTATTATCATTTCGTATGTCCTACAAGAATGTTGAAAACAGCTTTTTGTTCATCTTGCCAAATATTTTGAAGGTGACACAAGTATGGAGAAAGAAGTGGGGTTTAACATCCTACTCTTCTGCACCAGGTTGGGCTAATAAATAATGATGTGATGTACAGAATGGAGTGAAATGAGGTTCAATGTCTGATCAACATAAATAATTCCAAAGGAGGGTTCTTCCCAGTCCAGGCCAGTGCTCAACCATCGCCTCCCTAAGTAATGGAATGGGGTTCAATGTCTGCTCAACACATTCCTGAAGGTTGTTTTTAGTCCATACCATGATTCAAACACAAGATTTTTATTTCAGAGACCAATGTCCAACTGCTCATCCACAGCATCAATCTGTTTCACAGAGAATTACTTACGAATTAACTCTGTAACAGATGAGTGTCCACAGCATGTGCGTTGACTGCTCACTGCGCCAGTCATTGGCTCAACTGCTTGTGCAATGTTTACTTAACACCTAACTGCTTCGGACAAAATGATGTAATTTACTCATTTTAATACCCATTTACTCTAAATAGGAAATATTTTTTTAACTTCAAATACTTTAAACGTCTTTATTTATTTTTCTTTTACCTTAAAAAAATGTTAGAGAATTTAATTTGTTGAAGTAAAAAAAGTTAATATGCCGTACTGATCAAGCCTCGTCGATCTCATGCTTATCAGTGATTGTAGCGGCCAAGCGAATATTCACTGCGGGATCAGTTTGCCACAGCATCTCCAAGGAACACGAGTTCAGTGATGTACAGAACAGAATGGAATGGGGTGCTAACATCTTGATTCAACTTCGTTCTTCCAAGAACATCCCAGGACTCGTTCCTGGGACATTTTAATTGAGAGACCAAAGCCCTACCACTCAACCAATATGTCCCCAACAGAGTTACAAGCAGGCACAATCAGATTTTGGCCCTCATGGGTCAAGCAAATGATCCAAAGTGTTTTCAATTTACAACGACATCATTGGTTACAACATCATGCACACCAATTGTTTTTTTACCGTCATAAGTCGAGGGAGATTGTCTAGATTGATCAAGATAGTTAAAATACATTTGTGTTTGAAAACGATAAGAGGAGTCTTGTCGAAAACTTAGGTCTATTTGAGTATAAACCAGTGATTGTACAACATATAAATTGTGTTGTGTATTTTTTACGTTAGAACACATTTTGAAATATGTTACGCGTTTGTCCAATTACATCATCCTTTAATCACGTATTGTATGACTCCATTTTAAGTTATGAAGACATCACACGCAAGAAATCCCCATAATTTACCAGAATATCGCATGAATAATGTAGGTTACGCACTATGCAATTGTTCTTTCATATGTCCTCGAAGAATCTGGAAAACTTGTTTTGTTTGTTGGCAAGTACTTAGAAACTAATAGGAAGTGAAATAAGTTGCCAAATATTTACCAATAAGATAGGAATCTGTCAAATAAATAACTGTTTTTACTAAAATATCTTGCTAACTTATCACATAAAGGCTTGGGCATGGTTCATTAAAGTATTAACCCTTAGAACCCGAAATGCCGCAAAACTGGCTTGACGTTGTATCGCATATACCCGAAATGTCGGTTTTGCGGCTTGGGGCGTGTTCAAGCTCCAATTACGTTGACGTCATAATTAATATGACGTCCTGTAAATCCAGGGAGGGACGTGCAACACCCCATGTAAAGTCAGTGTTCAAAGGGTTAAGAACAAATTCAAAGGTGAATTTTAAAATATAATTTGTAAAGCATGAGTGATCTGTACTTACAGGTTCGAAGACTGCTGAAGGAACGTGTTTATTGTATTCTAATAATTTGGCTTGTAATTCTTCTCGATTTAACGTTGCTTGACCTTTATGTTTGGGCAACTTTTCGTCAGGTATCGTTCCTGATCTGTAACCACTGTCCGTTTCATCACTCTCCTGTAAAATACACAATTAAAATCGGTCAGATATATAACTTGATTATAATAAGACCATGTTTGTCGAAATGTGGTGCTTGAGACAGAGAGAGACTCTCTACACAAATTAGGTCATTTTGGGACTAACATATGGTTTAATTTCATTAATTTTATTTTAACAATTCGCTTGTGCGTAAGGGTCTTAAGCAGTGGGAGGAAACCGGAGTGCCCAGCCAGCTAGAGGTTGAAGCGTGGCACTCTAGACCAGTAGGCCATCCCAAAACCCCTATACTAAATCGATAGGTAAATGAAATGAAATGAAATGGGGTTTAACGTCCTACTGTTCTGCTCTGATTGGGCTAATGAAGAAGGGCCTTCGTCATGCAGTTTGCAATGAGGGAAATTTTGCCCGGGCAGTATGTCAGTTGTGCAGGTAATGAAATGAAATGGAGTTTAACATCCTACTGTTCTGCTCCGAACTGGGCTAACGAAAACAGGCCTACGCCATACAGCGTGCAGACTTCCCCAAGGTCACAAGGTGTAAACATGGTTAAAGCATGTGATTGTTGCTGAGCATTGTTGGTTAGGGTAACGCTTAGGGCTATGTTTTGGGCTAGCATTAGCACTAGTGCGGTTTCCATCTCTTGACCTCGAGGAAATCTTCAACATAGATCTGCCCATTTGAAACCCCCATTTTATTTTTGTCGCGCATTTTTATTGAAATGTTGAATACATGTCTAGCACAAAGCCTAAAATGTCAGGTAGACCTATTAGCCATCAGGATCGTAACTGAAGACCACAGAAAGTAACTACCGCGGTATTGAATAGTCTATAGTTACCAGTTTCAACTATTGAGTAAGAAAAGCGGTATACTAACAGTACTAGTTCCAAGTCTGTTTGAAGACAATCATAATGATGGTAAAAGAAGAAAGAATGTTTATATTTACTGATAGAATCTAACGAATTAAGATCGACATGTTGTTGATATTTAAAGATAATATCAAATTATATCTTGACATTTAGTGAAATACCATGCAGTATAAATTGTTATTGTTGAAAGATATTACAGGGTGATTTACTCCTTCATGAATAAATAAAACAAGACAGAAAATCTTGGAGGATTGGAATCAAAGAAGTATATTCTATATTTGTTGCATGATGAGTTTGATGAATTAATAAAATGTTGAATTAACATCTCGCTTTTCTAAAGAGTGAGAATGAGAGAGAAATGGGGTTCAACATCCACTCGACACAAACTAGGCGTTTTTCGGGACTAACATATGGTTTAATTTCATTTCAATAATTCGCTTGTGCATAGGGATCTTTAGCAATGGGAGGAAACAGGAGGACCCAGAGAAAACCCACGAGGTTGGACGGGCGACCCTACTCCTTGTCACGTACAACCGTGGATTCGAAACCATGTCAGTTGACTCAATGACAGACCTTATGATACAACGTGCACATGCTAACCATTCGACCATCCAACCCCCAATCCAGTAGCTACAGATGTACCGGCCTGCCTAGCCTTGGCTACTCTTTAAAGGAAGTGTTGCCGTTCCCTCCCCACAAATAAAAGTACTTACATTAGTTTGATCGGCATCTGGAGGTAATAAAGGCGTGGCTTCTTGATGTTCACTGTTGTGATTACAAACTTTCTCCTCCAATATCGCGGGTATCGGAGGTCGAGGAGAGATGATTGGTTTACGATCTGACAGCGACGTCTCCGCAGCATTTCCATCAGGTGTTGACGGAACTTCTGTTGGTGACACTGGCGTACAATCTAACGTCACTGACGGCACACATGTGTGATGACAAGTATATTGGCAATCTGAAGAAAAACAAAAAATATTTCTGTGTTAGATGATTGGTCAAATACGTTTTAAGCTGAAAAAAGAACGATTGGTCAAAAGATTATAACAATTTTATATCTAAAGATATACATTGTTTCCGGATTCTGGATAAAGTGCTTGGATTTCTAGAGATGTAAGTTACTTTATATGGATGATAGTAGATTTGTATGGATTTGTATGGATGTGACTAATGTGAGTAAATTGGTATGTGAGGGGGATCGGAGTTGATTTGTATTGATTGTATGGGTGCGAGTAGATTTGTATTGATGCAGGTAGATTTGTACGGATACGAGATGGATGTTGAGTAGTTTTGTATGGATGTGAGTAGATTTGTATTGACTGGTATTGATGTGAGATAGTTTGCAATTGATTGGTATGGATGTGAGTAGCTTGCAAATAAATGTGAGTAGATTTGCAAATAAATGTGAGCAGATTGGTATTGATTGGTATAGATGCGAGTAGATTTGTACATATGTAGCAGTAGTTTGTATATCTGAATATGATTGGATACTTATTGGTAGACTTTAAACTTAAATTTCACTGGATGATAGACAAGTTTCACTTAAATACTTAAAAAAAAACACATAAAATCTTAGCCATGTTGTCTTCTCCTTGTGAATAGGAATAGATTGAAGTGGGGGATGCAGAAAAACTGATCCACTTGTGTTCTTATCCATAAATAATTATAAGATAAAGTAAAAAAACACATGCTCTGAGTTTATCTGTTGTACTTGTAATAAGAACTGACATAGAGTTATATACTTGAGTTGGCTGCTTGACTTGTGGAGATACAAGAATTTATGCTGTTCAAATCATGATAAGTTATAGATATGTAGTAATTATTAAACGTTCGATATAGATATGTAGTAATTATTAAACGTTCGATATCTATTTCAATTTGAGTCCCTGCGGAGGATTTCAGCAATATAGGAATGCCTTGTATACTATAATTTTGTGAAAGTTGCATCTCTGAAAGGAATATCTATCAGCACAAGAGTGGTTCGATTTCATTTAGTATTTACAAAGATACGATGAAGAATTTTCTATTTTCTCGCTCCTTATTTTGACAAGTCTACATTTTAAAATCTATGATGCATTGTTACTTTAAACAATACTGGCAACTAGGTATATATAACAGATAATTAATGTACATATAAACAGCCAAAAAAATACAGACTATAAATCATTGCCTGTAAAATAACAAGTATTATGGCATACTATTATTTATTACAGAAATTATAAACCTCTGGATCCACAGTGTTCTGGTGCAGGTTCATGAATCATTAGGTTTATATTTATTGAATGTTAATAATAAAACTCTGATTAAAAAATACTAATGAGTACAGGCCCCTGTTTCTTAAAATCTTAACTAAAGATAAAATCCAAATTTTAGTAGATACTTCAAACCAGATTGCCTACATTATCCATTCAAAATACACAAATTTGGATTTTATCTTAGTTAAAACTTTGTGAAACTGCTGATTGGTGGAATGCTGGAATAAATCCCGCAATCAAATTACTGACCAATATTTATCATATATTACATTTGAGACGTTTTAATTTAGACCCCAAAACACCTGGCTACATCTATTTGTTAAGACCAGTTCAATTTTTGTCAAGGTCGCTGATATGTAAATAAAGTTAGGGCACATGATTGTTGGCGAGATTGTAAGTTAGGATTAGGGTTAGGGTAAATGTTAGGGCTTGACCCAAGGTTAGGATAAGGGTTATCGGCCTCCCCCCCCCCAGCCCCCCCCCCCCCGGTTACATCTCGTGACCTTTGACCAAACTTGAAGTTGATATTATCAAATAAATCTAACCCCCAACCCCTCCCCCCCACAAACCCCCAAAATACAGAATTCAGTTTTATTATAGTCCGATATGATTTATGTATTAAGTGGGACTGTTGCTTTAAAATGAGGAGAAACTGTTACTTTAAATCATCAACTATAAATAGAACAGAAAGGAAACTACAGTACTTAAAATAACAGAAAAAACTTAATCAATGAATTGAAATGAACTACACCCAGACATTTGAGATATTTGTGCAGATTATTTTTAACTGACACTTAGATTGACATTTACCTCCCAATTTCTGTCTCACATATTGAGTAGTTTTTTTCGATTCTATAGATTCAGTGTAATCAAATTGTGTAATTGGTAAGTATGTGTAACATGCACATTTCATTTATCCTCTTCAAACAAATAGGCGCCAGTTAGCTCATTATTTTCACAAAAAAAAACCAAAACAAACCCCAAACAACAATGAGAGAATCAAGATTACATCATAGCAATGGTACTTGACAATTTTCAACAAAGGGGAGAGAGAGAGAGAGAGAAATGGGGTTTAACGTCCACTCAACACAAACTAGGTCATTTCGGGACTAACATGGTTTTAATTTTATTTCAATAATTTGCTTGTGCGTAGGGGTCTTTAGCAGTGGGAGGAAACCGCCACCGGAGTGCCCGGAGGAAACCCACGAGGTTGAGAAGGCGCCCCTATCTCCATGCCACATACGCTCACACCAGGGCTCGAAACCACATCCGCAAGCCAGCGGTGACCGGCCAGCTAGTGGTCGAAGCACGGCACTCTAGACCACTAGTTTCAACAAAGGAATCTTTAATTATATACTTTTGAACTATTATGCAAGAACAGCAAGATCTTTATCTAAATATCACATAATGTATTTTTAATATATTGGGTATTAATTAGATATTCATTATTAAAGACAGACAGTATATTGCCATTCTAACCATCATTTAATCTTCTTTTATTGGCAGAGGATGAACGATACAATACAATCCAATTAACAAAGAGTTCCAAACATCCATTATGAACTGACCAGACATTTCTAATCATCTAAGCTATAACATTAGGGTGGAAGTCAGTAAATAATTGCTTCTGTCTACCGAATGACCTTTCAGACCAGCTTCAATAAAAGATGTTCTCAGAAATTCTTTGCCAAGGCAGTTGTAGCAATGAATCAACTAAGAACACTGGTTCCAAATTACAGAATCATACAGTAGGGAAGAAAACGGAAGATATAACTTCCAGTTTTTTTTTTGGGATGTGGCAGGCAATTATAGATGGCATAGCTGCTGACCTTTTAAAGAGGTTTTCTAAATGGATGCACATCATTACATACACTCATTCAAATTATCTTTTTTCTTATCAGCGTATTTGAGTAGGACGAAATAAATCAGGACCGAATGTTACTCCAGAAATCAGCCTGAAACCAATCAGACAGACTATTTGACCTTTTATGTAACATCATTGCAAGGACCTCAGAGAGAAAGATAAATGGGGTCTACAATCCTGGATATAAACTAAACATTCAAGCTGTCTCAAGCATAATCTCTCCGATGGCTGTCATTTATAAATCGCCTGTTTTTTCAAGACAGCATTGGTTGTGTTCACCAAACCAGTTTAACTATTCTGACCTCTTCTGTCCGAGGTCAAAGTTAACAACGTATGTGTAGATTCATATTCTTTGTTCGATATTTTCCCAGAAATGTAACTTACTGCAATTTTAAAATTTTCATTTTGTCTTACATATTGGATATCAGAAGCCGAACTTTTCATGCTACGATAACAACTTTTCGTGCTAAGATAACAACTTTTATGTTGACTTAAAAATAAATTGACAAATAAGTCAGGTTTGCAATGTGGAAGACTGTGGATGATACTGAGTTAAGAGCCTTGCGTTCTCTAAGATAGTAATTTTAAAGATGTTATTCTGTGAGGTTTTATCAGTAATTATTTTGAGATATTATTTTAATAAAGGTAATATAAACAGAACATTAAGTTCATCTGTTAACCTTTATATTTGTAGATTGTAAAAAGAAAGAATTTGGGTGGTTATCAATCTAACATTACCACAGTAATAACAAATTGTTATCATTATATCAACCTCTCAACATCTTATATTATCCACCTTTAGGCTACATGAACACTCACAGAGATGGGTAGTGTGGTATTCTTATAATATATCTATGGTATGTATAGCAGTCCAACCTCTTGGTTTATCCCCCGTCCTTCAGTTTCTTCCCACTGACAAAGGCCCCTTCTCAACATCTAATATCATACACCTTAACCCTTAGAACTCGAAATGCCGCAAAACCGGCTTGACGTAGTATGGCATATACCCGAAATGTCGGTTTTGCGGCTTGGGGCATGTTCAAGCTCCAATTACGTTGACGTCATAATTAATATGACGTCCTGTAAATCCAGGGAGGGACGTGCAACACCCCATGTAAAGTCAGTGTTCAAAGGGTTAAGGCTACGTGAACTAATTAACAGAGATGTGTAGTGTGGTATATTGGTATTTCTGTAATATATTCATGGTATTTATAACAGTCCAACCTCTTCATTTTTCTTTGGTTCCTCTGGTTTCCTCTCTGTATGTGACAAGGTGTTGGGTCATCTGTCCAACCTGGTGGGTTTTCTCTGGGTCATCCGGTTTCCTCCCACTGCTAAAGACCCCTACGTGCTAGCGAATTATTGAAATAATATTAAACCATATGTTAGTCCTGAAATGACATAGTTGTGTCATGTGCACATAAAACTGGAAATTGATAAAGATTACGGTAAAACACCACTGTCTTGGTAAAGAGAGAGATAGAAATGGGGTTTAAAACCCCGACACAACTAGGTCATTTGCACAACTTGTAGTATTCTCAAAAAGCCTATTGCTATACCATCAACTGTTAGTGAAAATGAACTAGGATATCAATATTGTTACTATTTTTTGACTAATTGTTTATATTGGAAGTGTTTCAGGAAGTCTGGAATATCTACCTATACAGGTAAAAATATACCTGATATCTAAATACTCCTCGTTTATCTAATGTCACCTTCATACCTTTATCTGTTTATTTTACTTATACACCTATCTACATCACATACCATCTTATTCATTCCTTACTATAAACACAAGAGTTATTGATATACTGGTACAGGGTACCTACTAAGATACCACAAGCCATTTCAGATACTCATTTTTATAGACTAAGATAGCACAAGTTAGTTCAGATTTCTCATTTTTATCTATTCATTCATTTATCCATCCATCAATCAATCAATTCATTTCTCAATCTATCAATCAATTCATGTCTCCATCTATCAATCAGTTCATTTCTGATCTGTGGGTATATATATTCATGTAGATGTCGTATCTTACAGACTTACAGGAATGAGTTCAATCGCTTCATACAAAATTCCACATTTATAATCATTAATTGGCTAGTTAGTATTTCACAAACTGATAAGACTGTCTACATGTGCTTGGTATTTACTCACCAGAAACAACTGTTCCATCACATCAAGAGTCACATGTTAGTTTTGTCAATATTTGCAGTTTTCTGTCCCATCCGGACAACTAGATACATTCTTCGACAAGCCCACAATCACAACCCCTGACAAGTCAAGGTCAGTCCCAGTCAAGTTCACAAAGCATTCTCAGATTTAGTTCAGAATTTACTCAAATTTTGTTGCCTTAGTTTAAACTAAATATAGCCCTTTATAAAACTTGTGTTGTTTTAATGTATCAAATAGTTCAATAAGAAACTATGTACAAAGTTTTGTGTTTCTGGATCAAAGATATTTCTCAAAAACAGTGATTGAAAGTTAAGCAAATTACTAACATAAGTCTTAGAATGCTCTGTGAACTCGAGGCCTCAACGGAAAAATCCTGAAATTTCTTCTTTACCCAGACCAGGAATTGAACAAAGGACATTCTATTATTGATTGGTCAATGATGCTGTATTTGAGACCAGAAAGAAATAATATCTACATGAACAATAAGTCTCCTTTAATCAACCCGGTAACTTATATACTTCAATTAATCTTCCATGAAACCAGGCCCGTGCAATTAATAGATGAAGATCTGTTTTTAGGACAAATTGGATTAAGTTCTTTCATCTCTAGAGACAATACATTAACTTACAATGTCGTTTGAGTTCAGAAGTACTGAATCACAATATTTACTTATCAACTTTCAGCATACTTCGGATCCAGGATGGCATATTGAGTACGACACTAAACATTGCTTAAGATACAAACATTTATCCCCACCACGAAACATCTGTATGCATACTGCAGAAAAAACCCCGTCATGGTTAGGATTAGATCTTAAAATTCGTTCAAATCTCGGTCCATTTGTCTAGAAGTTCAAGATGTCTGTTTTTTCTGAAGATGCAATAATCTGTCTGAATTCTACAGTTGATGTGATTGATATAAAGAATTATCACCAGTAGGTAACATCTGTATTGAGCTCTGTCAGAAATCTTAAATTCGGTCAATAGATCTAAAAGAAATGAAATGAACTGGGGTTTAATGTCCTACTGTTTTGTTCCGAATTGGATCTTAAAGAACAAGACTGTTTTTTTTCAGAAGTTGGAATATCTGTCTGAATTCTACAACCGATACTATTGATACACGTACCTTTCATGTTTTTACCTCGTTATCCCAGATATTCTTATCTCTCGTGGGTAATATCAAACACTACCATTATCTTGATAAATTACCACAGTACTATAGACAACAGTTTTAACAGGTACAGTATTGACTGATGTATATATAGTAATCTAGGAGTATATCTAGGTTTTATAGAATATAGTTTTAACAGATCGCGTAATACTAAGACCTCTATTTACACTGGAAAACTGCTATCATTTATAATACAGTTGCATATAGTTATCTATGAGTATATCTTGGTATTATGGATATAGTTTTAACAGATCGCGTAATACTCAGTCTATGAACTTATATATAGGTTGGTTATAACAGTTTAATACCCAGTATGATCCAATCTGTTATAGATATTCTGTACTGTTTATTACATGAATATTAGGTCATATATCTATTACAAGACAGTTTTTAAAAAATACTGCCATAGATACAGGAGGAGGATCAACATACTGCTGCTCATGTTAAGGTCCTTACCATTCAATTAGTAGATAAAACAATCAGGGCTCAACCAATGTTTACACCCCTTTTTTTGAATCTATCATTTGAATGATTTGAGTGTTACTCAAAAGAATGAAGTATGTCTGAAGTTATGAGTCCCTTTGACATACAGAATTATACTGTTCATGATTCTCCATATTCCTGAAGCAATGGCGCGAGAAATCCCTCTCTTACCATTGCTGGATAGAAGTCATATTCTTGAAATTGGGCGGGGCGTGTCTCTTTTTAACGTCCAATCAAATCCCTCCTCTCTTCTCGCATTCGGCATAATTTTCAAAATGGCCCACGAAGAAAACATGTTGGCACTGGATAATCGAGCATAATAAATTTCGCGGGTTATGACATAAACAAGTCGCGATTGTCACTAGATACATTGCGGTAACATATTTTGAGGTCTGGTTAACCCCGATATTGTTTGTTACAATGTAGGTCATTGGTTGGTAATGGCACTACTGACCAATAATAATTTAGCACAACAATGTTCACTCAAGATAGCAGTGTGAAGTGGATTAGTTCTAATCAAACGAAACACTGCGCAGGAGTATGATGAATCTCAAACACTTGTTCTATACTGACAATTGAGATATCTAAGAATTGACTTGTGAAATTTTTGGTATAAATTGGATCATCTATCTGAGCATCTTACAAACCCAACACCATGATCTCCAAGTGATTTGAATCCCATGCTACAGAAGTAGATGATCCCAATGTATCCCTGATAATTTCAAAGTATTTGAATTCTTTCCTTTCAATGTATTTTTTTGTGTACTGCAAAAAATATCAATTTGATAATCTGCAATCAAACCAAAAAAAAGAACAAATCCCAATTCTAGAAAGCGAAGCAAAACAAGCAGTTCAAAGATATTTAAGAATAGAAAAAGTAACAGCCAGAAAAACTTTAAAAATTTATGATTCATTTTGAAACAATACCAGGAAAGTCAACTGAAAATAATGGTTAATTTTCCTCTAATAACATAACAGAATTTGATTCATTACAGAATTGTCTTTTTTCATCCCAATAATTTACTTCTCATCTTAATTGAGCTAAACAGAAGATGAATTATTTTTAAATTCTATATAATCTGATAATATGAGGTAATTTAGCAACTGCACTTTTTTCAAGATAAAAACTACGAGCAGATTTAACTTTTTTTAGGGACTTTTTCTGTTGTGTAAAAACTTTCAATGATTTGAAAAACAATAATTCACTGTAAATACAAACTTTCAGTTGCAATAAAATTTTTGTTGCCAATTAGGTTGTTAATTAGGTATCCATTTAAACAAAGTCTTCCACAAGTCGATTTCCATCAAAATGAGAGAGAGAGAGAATAGGGGTTTAATGTCCGCTCGACACAAACTAAGATATTTTGTGACAAACATATTGTTCAATAATATTTCATTAATTCGCTTGCGTGTATGAGGTCTTTAGCAGTGCGAGGAAAGCTGAGGACCCGGAGAAAACCCACGAGGTTTGACAGATGACATTCCTCCTTGTCACGTACAACCGGGCAGTCAAAACCATGTCAGTTGACTCAATGGCAGGCCTATAATACAAGACGCCCGTTAACCATGTCGCTATCCACCCCCCTCCATCCAAATGAATGATGTTTTCGGGTGTCCAGTTTATTCTTGGGCCAAGTCCATCAGGGAAAAAAAAGCTTTACAATATACTTTTAAATAACATTTTCTTAGCAGAACTTTACTATTCAAGTATACACAAACAACGATTTATCTAACTCCTACTTCACATAACAAATTATATGTAATCACAGGTGTCACAGAATCCCTGTAATCAGTGTAAACATCAGACATAATAAAGCAATCACATGTAACATAAATAATTATTTTGGCATGGTATAAAAGTCGTAATAATTTGAGTACCATGGTACATTAAGTTCTAGAACAACTTTTGTAAAGACTATTTTCTCCTTGGTTTAGTACGAGTTATTCTCATAATACGGTTCATTAATTAACAAAAGATTTACTTATAATCACGTTGACAGGTCATTCAACATCGGATCATACAAAATTATCCTCAATTTAAACAGTGGAAAGTCAGGATAAAAATGTTGCCCATTATGTGTATTCAATACAAATCAGAAAGATAAGGTTTACATCCACTCACTTTCAATGACAAGGGGCTGAACTGTTCGGCTAATGAGAGAAATGGGGGAGAAACAGGGTTTAATGTCAACATTTCGGGACTAACATATAGTTTGATTTTATTTCAATAATTCGCTTGTGCGTAGGGGTCTTTAGCAGTGAGAGGAAACTGGAGTGCCCGGAGGAAACCCACGAGGTTGAGAAGGCACCCCTATCTCCATACGCTCACACCAGGGAGTTCAGCTAATGAAGACAGGCATATGGACAGTGGCGCTTTCGACAACTCTTATATTCAAATCCAACTGCCAAGGGATCCTTTACGCGCATGCCAATATATACATGAAACTTTGGTTTTTTGTCCCAGAATGACTAAACGACTACACAGCTGTCCTTGTCAGGGTCTCTGTCCTGCACCGCTGACTAGGGGAAACCACGCCAGAAAATCCTGAAGAACTTTCTCAGCCAACCACACCCTTTAAATATAACTAGGTAATTTATTATCATATAGATAATTATTTCAATTGTGTCATTGAGAAAGACGAAGCTCTCAAATTCTCATCGACATAAAACACTCTCCCTTTGACTGCAACAATTTATGAAAAACAAGAAATAAGCAAAATGAAAAGATGAATTCAAAAAGCTTTGCACCATTTACTTGCTTAAGGTTATTACTTTTTAATGGGAGGTCATCAAGTTCAAGCACCATTGAGCACCTGAATCTTGATTCGGTGGAGTTTTTTGCTGAGTACTGTTTCATTGTGTATGAGAATGAAGTCATGGCTACTCTAATTCTTGTACTTTAAGTACTTCTGACTTGAGAATACAAGAAATCACTCTACACAGTATATGATATGACTCTTCTTGTCCAACCACCAATGTTGGAGTGCTTTTTTCAAGAGTAATTTTTGACTTTTGCTAATTAAGGATAGCTTTTTTCAAATCATCAATCACATACAAAACAATGGCTGTTGCTTTAATTGGTACTGATGTAAAATAAGAAGCTCAAATGACATATCATCATCAAATTCATGCACATCTGAATATAATAGTTATACTTATTTATCCATTTTTTTAATCACCTATCGCAAAACCAGAAACTCCGGCCAGTAACAGCCACTAGTCGCAATCTCAGGTGAATATAAGAAAGACTAAAGGTAATTTGGGTTCATAGTTTTAAAGAAAGTTTTATAACCATGGTAACGTAAGAAGTAACTGTTGGTATGTAATATTAGACTTGTTAAATATTGGTATAAAAACACACCAGGAAGTATAGAGTACAAGGAAACACAGAAAAAAAAATCATAAAAGATCAGATTACCATGTTCTAAAAAAACATGTTTGACTTTCAGTACTTGTACAAAACACATTTAAGAAAACAATGAAAAAACAAAGAAAAAATCCCCTTTTAATGGGTAATTCAAGAAAACGTCTTGCTAAATCCTGCATTTTTCACATTGACAATACAATGGTCTGGTAAAATGTGGTATTTCTCAGGTGGAGAATACAACAGTCTGATAAAATGTGGTATTTCTCACGTTTGGAATACAGCAATCTGATAACGAAACATACGCCCACAGCAGCTAAATCGTCCGGTCAGTCAACAGGGGTTGTCGCATATTTTTACTTTTTTCGGTAATGAAACATTTGTAATACACTAAAAACCGATTAAGACTAACAACTCATAATGTAATTATCTGAAAATCATTAGAATTTGTTTGCCTTTTATAAAGTTTTGCCCCACGCAAACAATTAGTATAGGAAACATTTAATATCATGGATTTAGCTGTTCAGTTATCAAAATTCATCGAAAATCAAAATACTTGTAAATTTCAATGTGGGCGTATAAAAATGTGGTATTTCTCACATTTAGATACCACATAGTATTGTAAATACTGCAAATACAATAGTTATGGACAGAGGCGGCGACGGCAATATACAAGATCACATTTCCAGATTGTCAGAAACTTCCAGTAAATAGAAACAGGTAACACACATCAATTACACAGAGTTAGATGGGATCAATTTTGACTAAGTCCAAATGATATTCAGATAAGTTGATATACCGGTACAATAATTAATAGAATGCAATATTGTATTCTATTATTAAGTATTAATTATTGCATATCATTATCAACTTATCTGAATATCAAATACTGTATTCTATTAATCATTGTATATCACATTTCCATGTGGGCGTATAAAAGACAGAGAGAGAAATGGGGTTTAACATCCACTTGACACAAACTAGGTTATATTGGGACTAACATATGGTTTTTAATTTTATTTCAATAATTCGCTTGCACAGAGAAAACCCATGAGGTTGGGCGTATAAAAACTGTCATCAATCTTCTTATATATATACAGGAATAAAACTAATATTTTTTATTCTTGTTACATATATCATAAGAAGATAAGATATGTAGGATATATTGTGGTCTATAAATCACCTGTAATGTATGTGTAATGTATGTGCAGTGTTATGTAAGTATAGATGAAGGTAAAGGTCACCTGTAATATAAACCTGTTGATACAGGTGTCGTTAGTACATCAAATAAAATATTCTATAAATATCCAACATCATGTCTGTAAAAATACACGTTTTCATGCAATCTTCATAGAGATTATTCTCATATATATTCTAACTTACTACTTACATGTAAGCTAGTCTGGGCCAATGACATATATTGATAAACAGTGTATTGAACTTACTCAAATCTTAATCTTAGGTACTGCTTTGACTTAATTCGGTCTGGGCACTCTGGGGGCAGTAATGGACATCAGACAATGGCATATATTAAGATGAGATAATGGGGTAGAACGACTTAACGTCCTACTGTTTTGCTCCGGCTGGGCAAATGAGAGAGAGAAAGAAATGGGGTTTAACGTCCACTCGACACAAACTAGGTCATTTCGGAACTAACATATGGTTTAATTTTATTTCAATAATTTTCTTGCACGTAGGGGCCTTTAGCAGTGGGAGGAAACCCGAGTGCCCAGAGGAAACCCATGAAGTTGAGAAGACGCCCATACGCTCACACCAGGGATCGAAACCACAGCCACAAGCCAAAGGTGACCGGCCAGCTAGAGGTCGAAGCGCGGCACTCTAGACCACTAGGCCATCCCAACACCCCTGGGCTAATGAAGACATGCATACGCCACACAGTGATAAATAGAACATTGCACTTTCTGAAATTCCAGGCATACGGTAAATATTTTCCCCAATATCTATTTAATATTTCTAGGTGGAGTATGAACAATTACAGAAAGGAGAATACGAAAGGGGAGTGGATCTAGGACAAGACGGGTTGCTGTAAGACCACTGAACAAATTAAAGAAAGGAGAATTTTGAAAGGGGAGTGGATCTATGAGAAGAGAGGTTGCTTTAGATCATTGACTAAAATGACTGCAGGTTCCTCAACACAACTAAACAAGGTGCACATGCTGTCAGGATAATATGATGGTAATTTTGTTTTACAGACTTCAACATTAGATATAAGTTAAAGCAATAATAGCTGTTTACTGGTAATAATAATACAAGCATGAAGGAATGCATGTTGAACTGTTTATAAGTTATAATTGATGTTAAGTATATTATATACAAGCATGAAGGAATGCATGATCAAATTCTAGTCATTTTTTTTTTTTTTTTTTTGAAAGACTACTACTTTGATTACAAGTAATAATAGATGTTCATGATAATACAAAACACGAGGGCATCCATTGATAAAATAAAAACACATTCCTTAAACTATAGCATTAATACAGTTTAAGTAAAGATGATTAGCCTATCACACATGTTTTTCACAGCATGTAAACTTAACGGCATGTTTTATCTTCATTCATCCAGCCTCCATCATTACACATCATATACACAGCCTGATTACAAACTCAGCAGGGGAGACAACTCTACATTACTGAATTAATATAATACAGAATCAGGTAGACATGTGGAAGCTATTTTTGTATCATTCATTAATTATCTCTGAAGATAAAAGTACACAGAAAATTGGAAGAACAAAATTTTACAAGATTCATAAAATCTGTTCATAAATCAAAGGCCACAAATCCTGGTGTTTTCAATTTGGAAGTAAAAAATATGGTTATTATTCCAACAAATGACTTACTGCGACTTATGGCTTTATTAAGTTAACATTCAAACCTATACAATGTTCCATAAACACTCCTCTTATTTCATACAATGAAGAAGGGCATAAGCAATGCATTGTGGCACTTTAAATTTTTGAATGGACCGTGGGTTTTCATACGTTTTTTTGTTAAATTCCATTTGTCAAGGGATCTTTTACGTTTTTTTTTCATTCGATCTGAATGACTATAGTTCAATGTAAGATCACTATCCTGCACCACAAACATGGGGAAATGAGGCCGAAAAGTAACTTTCTCAGCCTTTTCTTGATGGAGAGAGAAATGAAGATCAATAAATCTTAGACAAATAATACCATTATTTGAAGGTCAATGTCGACAGATTGTATTTTACAAACCCATTCATATATTCTTTTTACCATTGAATACATATTGATCATATTAATCTCATTCATATATCGAACAAATATTAATCTAGTCAGCTGTTATTTCATCCTCCCCCTCTACAATGGACAGTTCGGTTAACACATGTTGGTCATTTTATAAATATTAGTCTAGTCAGCTGTTACTTTGTCCTCCCCCTCTATAACTAAAAGGTTTGTCAACATATGTTGGTCATTTCATAAATATTAGATAAATATTAAAAATCTTTTTAAAATTAAATCTAAATATTGTCGTACTTCCGATTCCACCAGTACTACTTGACCGTTGGTCAACACATGTTTTTGATAATTTAGACAATGTTTTAATGGAATTTATTTTCTCCATTCTTGTGGAAACCAGGGACAAGATTTATTGATAGAGAAAACAAGAGACCTGGTTTAATATCAACATGAACTGTTGACCTGTATATACTAGTTTGTTTTAATAATATACCTCTTATATAAGTTATTATATAAATACACTAACTGCTGTTGATAGGAAGAAGATAGAAACAAAGTTTTTTCATATCCAAGATAAGACAAGATAATGATTCAGTTCACAACTACCCAAAATATCTTCTAGCAAAAATGTGAGCGATTGAGTGACGAACATATGGTACATTTTAATTTCAATAATTCACTTGCACGTAGGAGGTCTTAGCTGTGGAAACTGGAGAAAATCCTTGGATTTGTCATGTAAAAGACTGGGTCAAAATCCTTGGATTTGTCATTTACAAGCCTGGGTTAAACCCATGACACTTGACTCTGTGACAGACCTAATGATCTACATGCAGACAAGTTATGCTACATGGCCACCCAATCTGTTTCAAGATGAATGGGTATAAACGGTTAAAGTAGCTAAGTCTCTAACTCAATGTCATCCAAAATCTTCCACGATGAAAGCACAAATTATTTGTCAATTTAATTCAACATAGATGCTGTGGCCTTACCGGGAAAAGATGGTCTTCTGATATCCAATATTGAAGACAAAATAAAACATTTATCAGTGGAACACGAATCGTGTACCATAATCCGTTTCCAGCCCACTTTTAACAAGGGACTTGGAGAACGAGGCTAGACAGTGGTGCAAGGAGCGCATATGCAATAATGTCGACTGGAATAACCAGACGCTAGAGATCGGCATGCTATTGAGATTTCAGGCGCCGAACATAAGTTATTTGAAATTATAGTAAAGACGGAAAGGAATAAATATAAATCAGTTTATATACATTCATGTAAGATTATTTTATGCATTGCGACCCATTTGGGCACATTTCTAGACACCAAATATTAGCGATTTAGCTCCTTTAAATACAGATAAATCCCATTGTAACTTTCTTTTTTAACCCTGTCTTCATTAGCCCAGTCAGTGGAGAAATGTAAGTCAATAAACCTCATTTCTCTTTTTACCCATGGAATTCTAAAAAATACAACCAAGTATCTCCCCTATCAGACTAATTCTAGCGTTTAAAGAACTCTTCCTCTTATCAACATAAAAGATTTAAATTCGAACAAGTTCTTGGCATGGTACAAGTGAACAAGTCTCTGAAATGGATTCAGCTACCATCAAAGATATTATGATATCAGGGTGTTGCCATAACATCATTTTATAGGTGTGAAAAAAATGATAAAAGTGTTTCTTTTTGTGAAAGTAAATCGTCTAGACATAATCAGGTCAAGAATGTAGAATATTGAATTATATTGATTCTGGGATGTATATAGGTCAAGAAATTAGAATATCTATATGTAACTAGGTCAAGAATTTAGATACTGTTGTAAAAGAGAGAGACATGGTGTTTAACATCTACTCGACACAAACTAGGTCATTTTGGGACCAACACATGACCAAAAACTCAATGTAACAAATAGTTTCATTGGCTAATGCCTCACATCAGCTGGAACGCCTGCTATTTAACAACTCTTTCAGATCCTAGTGTAGTAAAGACAAGTAAAACAAAATTTTGAACTATAAAAAACAAAATGAAATAGGATCTGAGTGCTGATAGGCTTTTCGATCTACAGTATAAGAAGTTTACAGCCCCACCCCAACCCAAGTCCCCTTCACCATTAATCTTTGTTAAAAAAAAATCATAGGTCATTAGATCAAAATTTACAAGACACCCGTGTGTTAAAACTTAAATAGATATTTTAGTCCTTATAAAAACAAATACCTAAGAATTGAACAAAAACAGGATTAAAACCCAGTTATATAAAGAATAGCAAGAAGAAACTGACCACTGAAGTTACAGAGGTCGTAGGTTATTAGTTCAAAGGTTACAGAATAAAGGTGTTATAAGTTGAGACAGGTGTTGATATATATGATCTAAACAAACGATGTTGCCATCACAACACAAAAGATCCATCATCTTCAAATCAACAGATCTATAGAAGCTACAGGTATATATAGACGTTAGAGGTAGACAAAGGGACCTTACTGAATGGGGCTGAAGAAAGGGATGAAGACTGGGAAGAAGGGGATGAAATAAGATATTCAGATCACATCAGGGAATCCCCAGCCTCTTCCAATCTTTACAGGTAGACAAAGGGACTAAAATAGGGAACATAAGGAAACTAAGAACTAGATCATCATGCTCAGTAAAAAAAAAAAACAATCTTTACTTTTCGAGTACATGTAGACCCTACATTACAAAATCAATTGTCAAAAATCAGAACATTAAGTGTCATAATGGAGAGAGAGAGAGAGAGAGAGAGAGAGCGAGCGAGAGAAATGGGGTATAACCTCCCATTAAGTACATGTACCAGACCAGTATATGATCAATCATTATCTCATCTTCAGTCCTGTGCCCCTATTCCCATCCTTCATATTTATAAGTACGGACAGAAAGTAAACTAGGCTATTCAAGAGGCATTAGATCATATACCACTCACCCAATTCTTATCAAACTCTAAGAGTATAAAGGCATTAAATCCTATACCAGTTACCCAATTCTTACCAAAACCAGGACAGAATGTAAAAGTATGAAGGCATTTAGATCCTATGCCATTCACCCAATTCCTATCCATTTCTTAAAATCACTTTGAATTAGTTGAGTAGTATAGTATCTAATAACGTCAATAGAATTTCCAAGGTGAGTGGTATACGATCTGATGCCATTAGAATAGAATTGCCTAGCTGATATTCAATCCATATTTGTGAAGGCAACAAAGCGATTTTGGAATCAGTCCACTAATATTTTCTAACATCTACAGCCAAATCATGACCCTTGTTCAGTGCATGTGCATTACATGTAAAGACAATGACAGATGCTGGTATCAAGCCAACACCACTGCCGTTACATTAATTCATAGTGAAGAACATTACAGAAACTATTCTCTTGTTTCTAAATACAGATCCACTTAAAAATGACATGCCACTCAACAATATACATGTACCATTATATGATCTATATGTTATGTCAATTTTTTTTTTTAATTTCTACAGAGCAAATATGATAAGAAAAGATAAAGCCTGTATTATCAGATTTTAATAGAAATGAGCTCATATTTCACCATATTATTTATTTACTAATTAAAAAGTTATGCTAATGATATTTGAACTGAAACATAATACTGGTGTTCCGAAGATAAAGACTTGTAAAATTTTAGATTGCTTAATAAATTGTCAGATAAAAGTGATTAAATGTGTTATATAATTTAGCAATTTAAATTAAATCAGATTTAACTACTTTTTGTGTAAATAAAATGAAATTGGGTTTAACTACTTTTCTACACCTACTGGGTTCATAAAGACAGGAATACGCCATGCAGTGTGCTATGAGGGAATTTCGTCCAGACAGTGGCACTACAGCCTAGTCATCTGATGAATTCCGACAGTCAATGGTGCTACGTTAAATGAAAGGAAATGGGGTTTAACGACAACGTCCTACTCTTCTGCACCTGACCTGGGCTAATAGAAGACGGGAGAGTTCTACGTAAACATGACCTTAGTTTTCATGCATCCCAACAAGTAGAAACTGCCCTGCTCAGGTTCTGTGTCCTGCACCACTGACATGGGGGAAAACACACCAATAATTCCTGAGGAACTTTTTAGGCCAACAGTGGGATCGATCACATGACCTCCAAGTTTAACGTCCACTGACACAATCTAGGTCATTTCGGGACTAACATATGTTTAATTTTATTTCAACAATTCGCTTGCGCTTATGGGTCTTTAGCAGTGGGAGGAAACTGAAGTGCCCGGAGGAAACCCACGAGGTTGAGAATGCGCCCCTATCTCCATGCCACATACGCACACACCAGGGAACAAAACCACAGCCGCAGACCAGAGGTGACCAGCCAGCTAGAGGTCAAAGCACGGCACTCTAGACCATCCCAACCCCCGTCAAGGTAAAGTAGTAGAGGAGGTATAAATGTATTTCAAGGTAAAGTAGATGAAGTATGAATGTATTTCAAAGTAAAGTAGACCAGATTATAAATTACAACAGATGGGATAATGTTAATATAATTATATTGTAAGTGATTAAGGTAAATGTGTTTTAGAGTAGGCAGATGGTCGGTCGGTCGGTTTACTGTAGGTGATTAAAGGTATAGATACAAGTAGTTTAAAGTTTCCTCACGCCATTTATAATATTTCGGAAAGTATCACGACTTTTTCCATGTTAAGAAAGAAGTCTATTCAAAGGCACAAAGGAGTGCGACATTAGATAAAATAAGCCTTTATCTCTAAGTCCCCTTTCAGAAATACGAAATATACCGAAGAATTTTTTTACTGGCGGATAACCCAGCGTGGTACAGATTGAAATTAGAATAACTTCGAAGCTGGAAGTGGTAGACCAATGCCACCTAGCCCATGTTACTCATGTCCGAGCTACCCCTATCGGCTTACACCAAATTTCACCCTCAGGACAGCTCTTGTGTAGCAGCCAACCCTGAACAACCAGACAAACAACCTCACAAATATTAGTATAACTATAAATATTATGCTGATATAAAAGTGTTTGTTGAGAGATCTTTCTAAGTGAATTTTGGATATTTTTCAAGCCTTCGCTAGGAATATTGGATATTTTTCAAGCCTTCGCTAGGAATATTGGATATTTTTCAAGCCTTCACTGGGAATATTGGATATTTTTCAAGCCTTCACTAGGAATATTGGATTAGGAATATTGGATATGTTTCAAGCCTTCACTAGGAATATTGGATATTTTTCAAGCTTTCACTAGGAATATAGGATATTTTTCAAGAAGAAAGTTGAAGAAATAGCAAATTCTCTATTCCCTATACTAAAGTATCGTCACCATAGAAATATCCGTACAAAGTGCATAAAATTATCAAGAATCTGACAGATGTTAGTTATTGTATTTTAAAACTGTCAAGCTCTCGTCACAAGGTGGATATGAAATCGTGACAAGTATTTGATTCAGTAACAGCCCTACCCACAACATTCAAAACATTGTTTGTTAGGTCATAATCTGACTCATTTCTCTTTCTTTAAAAATATATGAAAAGTTTCTTTATGAACATAGACATGAAGTTTAACATTCTATTTTTCTACTCCAATGGCAACTTATACCCCGTTCAGACGCTTATAACTAAACTGGTTTAACTGATCCGGCAATTTTTATCCGGCAATTTTTGCGTTCATACGTGTTTTAAGATACTGGCACTATACTGGATTAACATTCCTGACCATGTTCCTGACCTCGTCGGTCAAGGGTCAGAGGTAAACGCGCATGAGCACTGATGAAAAACAAGAAGCCGCCATTTTTTTAAGATTGTTATTTACTACGCACTGCGCAACTCAAGAGTGAAAATATCCGGATATTTTAATCCTACCCGTTCAGACACCGAAAGTTAAACCAGATAAAAAAAAAAGCTGAATTCAATTCACCTACGGAGGTGGATATTTTAAACTAGTTTAAAATCTCCACATATCCGTCCAGACTACGAAAATTGCTGAATTAACTATCACCGGATAAGTTAAACTAGTTTAACTTGCGCGTCTGAACGGGGTATTAGTCTCTTATCATCCAAACAAATATATTAGTCTGGATGGGTCCTCAAAATTTGACAGAAAGTCGGTCACTGTCTGGATTATCCAGTCTTTTAAGTTACCACGTACTGAATCTATCAAAACATCTCGCTTGTCAACAATGACACTCTCTAAAATTTTGTTTTAAAGTTTTTAATTGAAATGGTAATTTTCTCTCGTCATGAATCAAACGTATGGCTTCTCACAATCTCCTTAATCACGATTCATGCTGTTGTATCGTCTCTATTTTGTTTCTAATAATAGATGTGCCAAGTGAATTGTGGGATATATTTTTTCCTTGCTGTATAGAATCTATCAAAATCGGCCCGGCTTCATAATATCTATTACTTACCGAGACTTTAGCCAAAGGGTTCCATTGCCCATGCGTAACCGGGAGTTTGTTTTTTTTATGTGGTAGATTATCCAGTAATTTTCGTCAATAATTGAGAACCGACCCAGACCCTCCGTGCGTTGAAGACTAGGGGGTTCTGGGTGACCGAGACTAATGGCAACTAGGCATACACCATGCAGTGTGCTATAGGGGAAATTTTGTCCGAATAACAGCGCTACAGCCTGCTCTTATACCAAACTCCAGCAATCAAAGGTTCTTTTACATGTACACAGGACCTTGTTTTTTTTTTGTTACATCCAAACAACTACACAGCTCTCTTATTCAGGCCCTCCCATCCTTCACAACACTAGGATCTGCAAGAGTTGTTATATAAGCTGCGTTCTGGTTAATGCGAGGGATTAGCCAATGAAACAGTCTGTTACAGCGAATTCTTGGCAAGCTCTCTGCACGAACTGTGGATCACCCACAAGAACTAGAAACGTCAAAACTGATTGATTAATAAATGTCTGACATCATAGGCTGTATTTTAATCAGGGTTATTAAAAGCTGTACTTGGTTTTCAAACACTATATTTGAGAAATGTGTAGATTCTTTCGGCTTTGTAGATGAATGATTGGACGGTTCTATACAACACTTTATATTTAAGATGTGTATTTATTATGTCATGAAATAGTCTTTAATCAGTCTTCAGGTTTATTATCAATTAGAACATATATAGATTACTGTGATGTTACCTAAACTTATAAACTACGCCTCTTGTATATACACATATCCACAACTATCTGGTATAACATACCAGCAAAATCAATAAAATCTTACCAAGACATAAACTTTGAAGACCTTACATAAAACAAAGTGGAATTTTCCCACTTCAGGACATTCCTACTAAATGTGTTGTTCCTGGACAATTTGTCCCTGAATAATTCGTCTCCCAAGATGATTCAACCCCCAGATAATTCGTCCCTGAGGACAGTTTGTCCCCAGACAACTCGTCCCTTAGGGCTATTCGTCCTATATGAAGGGCACATAGATGATTACTAAATGTATATATCCATTAGCCTGAAAAAAAATTTATGAAACAATTAAGTAGATCCACATCTTAGCAATAAAGAAGAAGAATTGTAATTTGTATATCTATTAAATGATATATTCAGGTCGTCTACATCCACAACAATTATTCCTGGTCGAGTTTTACGATCAATGTAAAGTGGGCAAAACGATATATATCTAAAAGTGCAGTGTATCTGGAAGATGTGTGCTCATGTATTTATTCCAGCGTTTCTTAGGTTCTGTTTTTAACTTAAGGTATCTGGTAAGAATTTCAGTCTACATGTATTTGAAACCCATTTCTCAAATGATACAAATCTTTAAGAAGTCAGGCAATAAATATACATTTCCGCTAGTGTCTGTCATATGTTATTTGTCAATGGTTTATACATGTCCAGCACTGTGTTTATAGTGTTAAATACTACATTTAATTCAATAACTGACTATCAGGTTTAACACCATTAGATAATTTGATGTTTAAGATGATTAGATAGTTTGTCGATTAACAAAATTAGATAATTCGACAATTTTAATCGATTAGATAATTTTTAGAATTTTAATCAATTAGATAATTTGATAATTTTAATCGATTAGATAATTTGACAATTTTAATTGATTATTTGACAATTTTAATCAATTAGATAATTTGATAATTTTAATCGATTAGATAATTTGACAATTTTAATTGATTATTTGACAATTTTAATAGATTAGATAATTTGATGATTTGAATCGATTCGATCATTTGTCAATTTGTTAATTGATTAGATAATTTGATGATTTTAATCGATTAAATATTTGATGATTAACACGTTAAGTATTGTTAAACTTACCTTTAGATTTACGACACATACACGATTCCACGGACAACCTGTCTGACCGACTAGATCCACTCGTACCCTGACATGACGTATCCCAGAATTCAGAACCATCGGTAAATAATCGACTGTTCCTTTTTAACTTATTTAGCACATAATCCCAATCTTCTAAAGAGTTCCACATATTTATACTGCTCGTGTCTCGAGTCTTTTTGTCCGGTAAACCCGGAAAGTTCTGTTCCGTTGCAAGGACGTTACACGGTAACGAAGGTCGTTTTTCCACAATAGCAGACGCCTTGTTTCTATCACAGTAGGATTTCACATCACTAAATATATCACAGCTCGACATACGTTTAAAATCATGGATCGCCCGAGATCTACGATTCAAACGACTACGCTCAAATTCCCGTTCAAATTCCACAAAATCTTCGTCCGTGTTGAAGAAGTCTGAAAAGGCTTCGTCAAAATCAATTGAAAATACATCATTTAATGAAGAATTTGAACTGAAACGGCTCGACGGTCGCATCATCCCTCCACGTTTGTCTTTACTTAGCACTTCATCATCATCTTCATCGTCTGAATCATCCATTGGATGATATTTCTCTAAATCCGCAGACGTCCTACGGCTGTGGATTGTCTCGTATACCCGTTCAAATTCCTGAAAATGATCGTCAAAAGTCAAAGGATCCATATTGTATTTCTCTCGCTTCCGTCGACACGATAATCCTGACAAGTTAGAAAGTTTAAAATCCTGAAAATCGTCCTGAAGTTTTTTCCTGGCTAAACTTGAGAATTTAGTATCATAAAGCTCCTGAGAAAGTTGTGCAGTTTCTCCTAAATCTACACTCCGAGATCGGCGATTATGCGCGTCAGAAATTCTTTTAAAATCGCGAGAACTTTTGGACGTTCGGTTAGGAAAATGTGACACTGGTAATTCGCGAAATCCACTAAAATCTGTGTGTCCTATGTTGTCATAGTAACTGTTTTGTACACCTTTGTCTCTGTGTTTCGATATATTAGATATTTCACATCGTTTTAATTCGTTCTTTTGCAAATTTTTTATCTCAAATTTCTGCGACTCTTCTTTCACTTCATGTTTCAGTCGTCGGAAGTCTTTCAGTTCTTGTTTAAAATCCTCAAAATCCTCTTCATCCTCGAAGCCATGCTGAAGGTATGAGTAAGTCGGTGAGGTTTTAAGATCGTTAAAATTAAGACTGAATATTCCATTAGGTTGTGAAAGTTTGGAACAAGTTTCTGAGATTTTTAAATCTTGGTCAGAAAAACTGGTACGGTAGCCGCTATCTTCCATACCTTCTGCCTGGCAGGCAAGTAATATCTAATGTGGAACTCATCTTGGTCGTGCCGTGTTTAGCAGACGAAACTTGGCTGCTTGTCAAAACAGTGTGCTACATGTATTTGTGGAACCAATGATGTAGTAGTAACAACTAGCGACAGGCTGGTATATAGTCTAACAGTTAGAATCAGTCTTACCAGAGGTAGCACACATGTAGAGGTAGAAACAGCACCTATAGAGCATATGTATACATTATTTCTATATATACCACAGCACAGACAACCTACAATATGTAAACAGTACCATGCTAGTTAAAATAATCAAATTAAAACCACGATCATCACGTCAACACACTGTGTATTCTCCTCTCTAATGATTTTACATAATTACCACACTCATCTAAACACTACCATCAACTGCTAGTTTAAATAATCATAAATATGATCGTCAAAGTGAACACAGTCTACCAATTCTCCTCTCGTACGTATTTCAAATTCCCACACTCAATATTTCATTAAAACATCAAATTATGAACAGTTTATAATTAAATTCAACCAGCTGAAAGGAAAATAAGGAAATCAAGAAATTGCCAGGAAAATATGGAATCCAAGAACAACAAAGAGTTCAGTATTTCTCGGCACAAATGACTTTCATATTTTTAAAATGTCTTGAATCAATACAATCATCATGAGATCACAAACAAAAACAATAGAATCTTTCAAAGAATGTCAATTCTTATCAAGTTATATTTCAACTGTGTTTAACTCCTACATCCAACCAGTTAGACTAAAACACACTCAATGGTTCACACCAAGCCACAAGTCAATTTTTTCAACAATGGAATTCGTAAGCTAGTAAATTTTTTTTCCAACAATGCTCATGAACCTAAGTTACAAGTTAGTTAGTTTTTTTCAACAAAGGAATTTATAAGCTAGTTATTTCTATTCCAACAATGGTTCTTAAAGGTAGGCTACAAGCTGGTTGGTTTATTTCAACAATGGAATTCCCATCAAACACATTAGTTTAAATTCTTTCGTATGATCTACCGTTCCATCTGTACATATAGATTTTTATCAGAACTGGTTCCTGCATGTATGTTATTAAGCGGTATCCAATTCCAGCATGTAGACTTCAATATAAATAATTAACGTTCAATAACACTGCTTGTATAGGGTAGAACTATTCTGTTCATTCATCCTACACATAAGAACTTTGTTACAGTTTCCTTTTTACCTTTAAAGAAATAATATTCAGACTCAATGGTTCCGTTCCTAAAACACAATTTTCTCTTCCTTTAAATTTATTTATCCTTTCCTTACCAGATTGTTTAAATTCTAAAATACAATTTTCTCTCGTTTAAAGTCATCCTTTCCCTACAAAGAAACAGATTGTTTAATTCCTTTACAACTTTCTAGTTAAAATATTTTAAATTTAGAGTTGGTTTCAGTTCGCAAAATAATTTTCTATTCTTTTAAGTTAATCCTTTACCTACAAAGAAACATTGTTAACGTTTCAACTAAGACGGATATTCTGTAAATAAACTTAGAAACGTAGAGAACCCTACAAAACTCAACAATAACTTCAAACCACTCCAATCATCGCACCTGAGAAAACTAAACTTGCTTTAATAACAAGAGATAAAAATACTCTATACTAACGAATTTCTGCCGCTTTCACTCTGGGAATAATCCTATTACTATTACATGGGGAATCCTATCCCATGCCACCCGAATACTTACTCAACAGAGATGGCAAATAGTAATTCCTTCAAACTACGCATCTGATATAGACCACAGATTGTTAGAAACAAAAATGCCTATCTTGGTAGACCTTAAAGGAGAATTTTATCCAAAGTAGTTTTTATGAATACTTACAGAAATTTGTGATCAAAGGCAAGTGTTATACTTCTCCAGTGAACAACGTTAACATCTAATTATTGTACCTCGGTATTCAACTAAAGTTCAAACAGATAAAAAAAAAACTAACGTACCTCTGAAATCTGCATTCATAAAAAGTTCCAAATCTTTCAAGAAAAAACAATTGAAGAAAATGGTCTCCTTTAACGTAAAGTCAATTTACTATAATCTACTAGATAGAAGTTAATGACAACCACCTTAAAGTTTTACTCGCTTAAAATAACTTGGTTAACTTTGTGTAGATAGAATATCAATCAAGATAAATATTATATCATTTTATCTTCAAAACACTTTTCTTAAAACACAGCAACTCTGCTATCAATAGACACGATTCAAACTAAGGCAGATAAAACAATTTTAGCATCAAGATATTTCTCTCAAAATACAGAAACAACAAATAAATAAATACATCATTGATAAAACCAGAAATGAGATGTGGTTTAACGTCCTATTTTTCTGCACAGGCATATGTCATACAGTGTGACCCAAACAGCTGTGCTACAGCCTACACTTATTTCAAATTCCAACAGGTAAGGTTCTTTTACGTTCATTCCAATGTTTGCATGGAACTTTGGTTATCATCCCATCTGAACAAGTAGACACTTTCTTGATAAACCATCATTGATAAAATAATGATGTCTTCTCTTTCTTTTAAATTTTTACCCCCCAAAAATCCCATTGAAAAGTCTAATCTAAATAGAATCATGGTGAAGTACCACACCAAAAACAATATGAATGTTAACGTCTCAGTGGGTAAGACGTTGGCTCGCTAGCCCAAAAGTTGGGTGTACGATCCCTGCATTGGTTCATTCAAATTTTCCTGCGTGATTCCCACTTGTCAAAGATGGAGGACGGTGGGCGCGACTAGGACAGTTGTCTGGTTATTCAGATGGGATGACGAATCGAGGTCCCATGTACACAATAGCGTCCAAGTAAAAGATGCCTTGACAGTTGGAATTAAATATAAGAATAGGCTGTAGTGTCGCAGTCCAGGCAAAATTTTCCTCATAGCATAGCACACTGCATGGCACATGTCAGTCTTAATTAGCCCAGTTCGGAGCAGAACAGTAGGACGTTAAACCCCATTTCATTTCGTTTTTCGAACAATACTAAATTTTGTCAGGGCCTAATCCACAGGGTACCCAGATTGATTATTATAAAAAAACTATAAGTACCTGGGCCCTGTTTCACGAAATTTTAACTAAAGATAAAATCCAAATTTTAGCAGATACTTAAATTTTGATTGGCTAAGAACTAAAATCAATCGAATATTGTCCAATCAAATAACTAAAATTCAGATCTTATCTTAGTTAAAATTTTGTGAAAGAGGCCCCTGATCTTTCACCTTATTGTTAACTTGTGAAACCTACCTTTGACCTATACTCACGACTGATTATTTTAAAACTATACCTGATTTTCCACTTTATTTTTAAAATGTAAAACCGACATTTGACCTGTCTGATCAGTAAATTAGTTGAATGTTACGACCTTATTTCCATTATTTCAAGTAAGATAGTTAATATACCCTGCTTTGTAATTATACAGAAATTTTATAAAACGATAGCTTGATTACCTTATAACCTTTGAAACTCAATCTATGTGTATTTAACTTCACTAAAAACATGGCAGTTCATGGTGTGATGTTATACTGGCTCTTCCTATCTATTTCCCATTTAAAATACTTTTATCTTTAAATTTGTCTACATGTATATTCCAAATATAGGTTTCTCTAATCAACAAACACATGCCATTTAAATATGCACTAATTTTACACTTTGACTCTGCTTCCATTAACGTTATCATTACACAATTCAAAACCAATTTTTAATCAAAAATTGTTTCTCTCAAAAACTGGCCCAATAACATCGTGAAATGAAACATGGTTAAGTGTCCTACATTTTGTATCAACTGGGCTACTCTTCGCCAAATTCCAATCTCTCAAGAGTTCTTTTACGTGCACACCACAGACCAATGTTTACACAGGATATCTTAACGACTACATCTTCTTCCTTATAAAGCTCTCCATTCTGCACCAACAACAAAGGGACCTGAGTGGACCTGGGGAACTTTATCAGCAACACTTGACTCAAACCACAGATATCCTGGTCAGTGAGCAAGCACCTTAATCACTGATCCGACATGGCCCCTATACTCTTCCTGGAACATCAAATACCACTTCTTATCTGTAAACAAACTAAACAAACACTTCCTATCCTCAACAAACAAATATATGCCCTCACCATTGTTAAATCAGCCTCTTCAAAAAGACTTGAGTTAAAGTGAAGATGTTATATTAGAAGTTGGTGTTTTCTAGTTAAAGATAAATATAGGAACTCTGTAAATTAAGAGTTGGTAGAAGTAGTTAGTTAGCTAGGGGTAGAGTAGATCTTAACTTGTGATTTATAGGAACTCTGTAGTATACTATAGATATATATGAACATGGTAAGAGTTGGTAGGAAGCTAGTTAGCTAAGGGTAGAGTATCTTAACTTGTGATTCATCTCAAAGATAATTCCTACACCATTCTCACTTTATACTTAACACAGTAATCTATAAGTCACGTTTAATCAGTTGAAATCATGTCTGGTGGAAATATAAATAATTTTCTTTAATAACCTTATATATCATATTCATCTTATGACTCACAATTTTAGCCATTCTAAATAATATATTTAAAAAGCTTCCATATATTCTAAGTGTAATAACCGTCCATATATCCCAAGCGTAAAAACCGTCCATATATTCCAAGTGCAAAAACTGTCCATCTATTCATATATTCCAAGTGAAAACTGAACTCTTAATAATAATAATATAGTTCAGTATACATTAAAGTCTTTAAGACAAGTATTTCAAATGACAATTCTCCCTTGATTGAATAAATCCTGAGCTATGTATTTGCGCATCATCAACTAATACAAACTCAACACAAACCATGGTGACAGCACAGATCTATCCATATCAGAACTATCAAACAAGACAGTGTATGCTTACTCTTACTGGAACACTGTATACCACTTCTCCTTTGAATTAATGAATAAAATAGGGTTTAACATCATACTTTACTGCACCAAGTGGGTAAATGAAGCCTGGTTTTTAGCTTTACTGATTCCCCATCTACCTTATAAACATCTGTTGTATTTGATATATGTACCGATGAAACCTACATATCAGGTACCGGTATGGGAAATAAAATTCTTGATATGTTTTACCAATATATATGACTTCTGTTAAAATAACCCAGAAAACACAAGAAAGCTGTTACACACTAGCCAATGGCAACCATATTGAAAATATTTGTAACAAATGTAGCTTATTAAATATAACAAGCTGTCAGTTCAGTCAATAAAACATTCAAGTAGAAATATTGTAATTAAATTTATAACAACAAACCACGCCCAGCTTTATGCATGGTGTTAAAATATTCTACATAATGGTCATACATTTACAGTACAGCTTACTGAATCTTAACAAATTTTCATATCATCATATTATATAATTTGGTGGGGGGGGGCCCTAGTGGTGCAGAGTACCGCGCTTTGTAATCTAGTTGGCCGGTCACCTCTGGCTTGCGGCTTTGGTTTCGATCCCTGGTGTGAGCGTATGTGGCATGGAGATAGGGGCGCCTTCTCAACGTCGTGTGTTTCCTCTGGGCACTCCGGTTTCCTCCCACTGCTAAAGACCCCTACGCACCAAGAGAATTATTGAAATAAAATTAAAACATATGTTAGTCCCAAAATGACCTAGTTTGTGTTGAGTGGATGTTAAACCCCATCTCTCTCTCTCTCTATTATATAGTTTTTAAACACAGAAATGAAATGGGGTTTAACATCCAACTGTTAATGAAGAGGGGTGGTAAATAATGAATTATTTTTGGGTTGATATTTCCTAAGAAAAGAAATAAAATGAAATCGGGTTAAACATCCTACTGTTCTGGTCCTAAACTGGGCAAATGAAGACGGACATACAGGGGAAATTTGCCCAGGGAGCGGCACGATATGACCTATGCTTATATCAAATTCCAACTGCCCAAGTTTTTCGTACCATCCGAACCACTAAACAGCTGTCCCTGTCAGGTCTTCCGTCCTGCACCACTGACAAGGGGAAACCACGTCCGAAAATATTTACTAAGAGATTCAACACTAAGTGCTTTGTAGTTTACAAGAGGTCAAAACATCCAAGAAATCTGCTTGGTCTTTTAAAACAAAAATTTAATCATAGGAGCTTACCCTATCTCTTATCAAAACGTTAGATCAGCCAAATTCATAATAACAAATCCTGACCATGGTCGATTAATCTAATAATAATCTGGGTTAGATGATGCCAGTTGGTGTAATGTTCAATAAATTCTCTAATATCACATGAACAAAACTGTAATCAATGATGTAATAGCTTCTACTTCGTTAACATATTACCCCATATACACCGGTCAATTCATTTTATGTATGAGATATTGATTCTTATCACCCAATATCTTATTTGACAGTAGATATCGCTTGTATGATAAATTACATAATCTACTGCGATATCTCCTTAGGAGATATCGCTTTACATGAATTTGATTGGTCAATCAAAAAGGAACTAATTTCTTTTATTTTAAAGAAACCACTTATTTTAAATAAAAAGTGACTTTTTTTTTTTGTTAAAAAGAAACTGTTTTTATTTAATTGACTTTGAAGGAAATAATGGGTCAATATATAGGACTTTGCAATAGCTAAACTGCAGTCAAAAAACTGATGTATCACTACGCAGTAATGAAATTAGGTCCAGTAAAGGTGAAATTTATACCAAAGAATTATATTTATTTATTTCTGCATGTAAGAAAGGATTGGGTGATAAATAAAATCTCCAACTCGTGTTTTTTGATGTCAAAAAATATCAACACTCGTTGATAAAGTAAAAAAAACTCGGCAGAGCCTCGTTTTTTTTACATTATCAACTTGTGTTGATATTTTTTGATATCAAAAAACACTCGTAGGAGATTCTCTATATATACCCAAGTAAATCCAATATCTAATAATTACACACCTTGATTCATACACACCGGTAAATCCAATATCAAGTAATTACACAACATATGACATAAAATATATATAATATGTTTCCATTGATCATAATATTATACATACCCCGGTAAATCCAATATCACAACATGTAACATAAAATATATATAATATGTTTCTATTACACCATACTTCATAACAACTGTCCCAGGCCCAGACATTTCGTAGTAAACCAACATAAAAATATTAAAAATTGACGATTTCACATTTTTCTCAAAATTATATTTGCTCTTTCTAAAATTGGCAATAATATTTAACAACTTCAACCAGGCTCCAAGTCTTCATAAGCCCAGCAGGAACCAGAAAAGTAGGGCGTCAAACCCCGTTTTATTTCATTTCAACCAGACTAAAATGCACCATGATTGATTATTTAACATTTAATTAAGAAACCAATATCAAAACATCAACAATAGACAGTATTTTTTATTCTGACTTCAATTCAATTGACAGAAGGCCATCAAAGATTTAATTCATATCATCTGACGAACAGAGACTTTATGATATGAACTTGATAAACTTCTTTAAAAACTTTTTAACTCTCAGAATGAAATACAAATTTTTTATCACAGATGTACCTCCAATGTACATTTTATA
Organism: Patella caerulea; assembly: GCA_036850965.1. Classification (NCBI taxonomy): domain Eukaryota; kingdom Metazoa; phylum Mollusca; class Gastropoda; family Patellidae; genus Patella; species Patella caerulea. The sequence continues at coordinate 71,764,397 of JAZGQO010000010.1, read as the reverse complement.
AATTGATAAAATTCAGAAACTTCCCACGTACAAAAACTGAATCGACATCAAATACACTCCTTTTAGGATTAAAATTAGACTCATCAAAGATATATCAATTATGACATGGATCAATCCCAATTCATCTCGCACTAAATATTACTCAATGTGTATATTTGAATTCAGTACAAAAACTGGAATCGGGTTTATTTGATTATTTTGAGATAAACAATCAGTAATTGTTTGTGTTTCCACCTATTCATCCATGAATTCCAACTGTAAAGGGGTCTTTTACATGCACTCCAATGATCCTGGTTTGCCGTTACATCCTAATGGCTTGGCATACTTTCGATGTCAGCCAGTGTCGTATTGTTAAATGAACACAGGCGCACTATATTAGATATAATAGCCTATCTCAAATGATGAGAGTGAGAGAGAGAAATGGGGTTCAACGTCCACTCGACACAAACTAGGTCATTTTGGGACTTACATATGGTTTCATTTTATTTCAATAATTCGCTTGCGTGTAGGGGTCTTTAGCAGTTGGAGGACACCGGAGTGCCACATACGCTCACACCAGAGATCGAAACCACAGCCACAAGCCAGAGGTGACTGGCCAGCAAGAGGTCGAAGCGCGGCACTCTAGACCACTAGGCCATCCCAACCCCCCAAATCAAATAAAATTTGTTAACAATATAAATGGGATTGATGCGACCTGTGAAACTGGGATCAATCATATTTTGTATATCTGTATTTGACAAGTAGTAGGGTCACAAGCGTAATCTGAAGGATTTCTACGGGTATTCTGGTTTCCTACCATTACCAAAGCCCCTTACGTGCAAGCGAATTACCAGTCTGATTAAAATATGATTAATATTTCGTTTCGTTTTTATACTTTCAATGGCCTCTTCCACATAAAGATCTGACCGGTTGTAATGAACTTTGACCCTACGACATCAGATATTTGATTAACCAATCAGCTTTGATATTTCTAGTGGGCAACCCACAGTTCCGTGCACCACACACCAAAACCCCGCTGTAACAGAGAATTTCATTAGCTCATCCCTCACTCCAACCAAAATGCTTGTTACATAACAACTTGTTAAAGACAAGTAAAACGAAATTTTGAACTATAAACAACGAAATGAAATAGGCTCTGTGTTTTAATCAGATTGGCGAAGTTTTGAAATAATATTGTACGAAATGTTAGTCTCGAAATGACGTACATGTAGTTTTAATGGAGTGAATGTCTCTCTTCCTCTGAAACTATTTTGCAAAGAGTATGAATCTGGACCTGTTCATCTCATTAAAACTGATAAATATCTTCTTAAAACTTATTAAATTTAGTGAAACATCTGTTAAGAACATATCATCAACCTTATCCAAAACTGTCGAGATTTCATCACTTCCTTGATAAGTGAATATCACAAACTTTTGGAATTCCCCTTTTCAAATCAACCTTGTACAAAAAAACATACAATGCAGTGTTTTGATAACAATGCCAATTTCCTTATACAGTAAATACTCTGATATCACCAAATTTTAAAATACAACCAACTTTGAAATATTGGTACATGTACTCTAAAATTATGGATTTTACACACTCTGAGATCCCTATCTTCTAAGTACCAATATTCTTTGATCACCCTATTTAAAATACTCTGAGATCACAATATTTTAATACTTTGAGATAACACATTTAAAATAATCTGGAGAGAACACATTTAAAAATACTCTGAGATCACCATCTTTTAAGTACCGATACTCAGTGATCACCATATTTTAAATCTCTGGAGATCACACATTCAAAATAATCTGAAGATAACACATTTAAAATACTCTAAGATCACTCATTTAAAATACGCTGGAGATCACAAATTTTTAAATACTCTGAGATCACAAATTTAAAATACTCTGGATATCAAAATTTTTTAAATACTCTATATTTATTATTAAATTACATAGTAATACTGATATTTTTAGTTATAAGCAGAAATAACCACATAAAACTTTTGAATTAATTTAATTTCGAATAAGATATGCACATATAATTTACCAGTCTTGCTGACTTTATTTCATATGTTTCAAGTAATTTAAGTTGAGTAACATCAAGTCTTCTTACTGTAACAGATAATCCTCTACTTTGAACAATTCGTGTATCTTATTATTATTTAGGTAAAATAAATATAATCTAATCCATGTTATCTGTCAAGTCATCGTTTGGTTTTTTTATAACACAGATAATCCCCTGCAGTTATTGTTAGCTTATCTAAACTTCAGTTGAATACTAAACATTCGCATTTTTTAAAATCCATTTTATACAACCTATTTGGTTAAGTTTTATTCTAGAAACTGTTATCAATCGCAAGTCAATGAATCATATACTTCGAAACATCAAAAAGGTCACTCCTTTTTTTTTTCATTCATAAACCACAATGTTGAACTTTGAACCCACGTGTAACAATACAAGGTCCTCAACTTGTTGATTGAACATGAAACGGATGGATGTTTATCTAATGTGATCATAGTCGGTGAAGGGTCTGTGTATATTGTGTATCATTGTTATTGGGGTGTATATTGTGTATCATTGTTATTGGGGTGTATATTGTGTATCATTGTTATTGGGGTGTATATTGTGTATCATTGTTATTGGAAAAGAGGGCAGAGGGAACAAGAATCCTCCCCACCCTCCTCCCTCTCCCTTGCTTCCCCAACACATCCATTAATTGATTTACTTAATGAACATTAACAGCAATATAATCTGGTCATTTTTTTTAAATATTTGGTCACATTGACAGACACAAGTCAGCCACTCAGAATGTTTTGTGGTTCCTTACAAAAATCATGCCTACGAAAACTGTCTTGTAGGAATAATTTCAATAATTTACTGTTATTAGTACAATTGATTTTCTAAAATTGTGCCTAAGCTCTTGCCGTAAAGAATGATTTAATAATTCACTATTATTACACATGATAACGAAAATAGTTGTCAGTTAGTAAGAATAATTTCAAGAATTTGGTTTATTGTTGATTTTAGTACGGTTATTGTACTGAAGCCTGTGCCTTGGTAAGAATAATTTACTAATTCACTGTCAATGTTATTTGTATACTAGTTGTAAGTGCAGGTATACCTGTACCAACAAGTGCACCAGGTAAATATATATAGGTATAATTATAGTAAGATATGTTACACAGGTAAATAAAGGTATGCCTGTTATATATATATATACAGTTACAGGTAAACTTATAACAAGAAATGCTGTAATCTACACGCCATTCAGGTATGCTACTATAATAAACAGATTATCTCAAATATAAAAGTATATGAGAGGCATATTTTGCCTGGTCAGTGTGGTAAGTCCGAGTTTCTTTTATGTGCATGATTTAACTTTCAGAAATCGGAAATTGCTAAGTATACATTATGATTAAAACACAGATCCTAGTTGATTTATTTTTTTATAGTACTAATTTTGTTTTACTTGTCTTTACTACACCAGGATCTGAAAGAGTAGTAATCATTGACATGTTCTAGCTTATGTGAGGGATTAGCCAATGAAACAGTCTGTTATGGTGTGTTCTTAGCCTTTTGATGCACAGATCTGTGGGTAATCCATTAGAAACATCAATGCCTGACATTATAGAGTCAATAGCCGCTTATTTAACCCATGATGTGAACTCACCCTATGACTTGTCAGATCTCCATGTAGAGTAGTCCATCGAAAGTATAAAAAAAATGGAACGGAATATACATCTGTCTTATAATCAGACTGAATAATATTCATAACCTAACAATGTGTGGGTTAAATAAAATCATATAATAAAATTTACAACACATCACTGTCATCAAGTTAGAAAAACAAAATATAAACCCCACAGTTATAACACTCCCTTAATAGAATGACAAACATTCTATAACAATAATAAAAGTCATATTATCATATCATGTTTTTACAGAGTAATAAAATAAATTCCTGCTTTATTGAAATATTAAACTAATTTTACATATTCATGGAAATCTAACTATAGAGAATATAGCTTTTTCATTGGAGAGAAGAGACACAAACTAGGTCATTTCGGGACTAACATATGTTTTTACTTCTATTTCAATAATTCGTTTGAGCGTAGGGGTCTTTAGCAGTGGGAGGAAACGGCAGTACCCAGAGGAAACCCATGAAGTTGGATAGACGACACTACTCCTTGTCACGCACAACCGGAGATTCGAAACCACGCGACAGGCTTTATGATACAGCATGCACGTGCTAACCATTCGGGCATCCAACCTCCGCCGTTTTCATTGGTTATTTGTCAGTGGCTTAGTGACTAGCTCATGTTCGATCCCTGCATTGGAAGAGAAATTTCATTAGAATTTTCCAAGGTGGTTTCCCCTTGTCCTGGTGCAGGACTGTGGGCCTGACAAGAACAGCTGTCTAGTTGTTTAGATGGAACTAAAAACTGTGGAGTGGACGTTAAAGATCCTTTGGCAATTCGACATCAGAGTCGGTCATAGTCATGCTCCCCGCGTAAAATTTCCCTCATAGCCATGACATGTGCCCATCTTCATTTGCCCAGTTGGAACCGAAGAGTAGGACGTTAAACTCCATTTCATTTCATCTCATCATTAAAATAGCAAAATCTGCCTATTACAAGTCTTTCTTTAGGCCTGAAATGTTATCTATATAATCAATTAGACATTAATTAACATATTCAGACCATAATAAACTCTTGATGACAAAACTAGCCTTCGATGTTGGCAGATTAAAATCCTATATGCCGCTTAATGGCCGTTGATAATTAAATCAATCAAGTGAATAATCGAGACTATGCTGTTTATATTAATGATTTGAGTAATGATGACCGAGGCTATGTGAATATTTCAAACGCTTTTTTCTCGGCTAATAGTGGATCAATTTGACTGAAATTTTCAGCAAATTAATTACCGTTACACTATTTAGTTTTTAACTATTACAGTGAAAACTGCAATCTCTCTATCTTATCTCCCATAATGTAACTTTAAATAAAACCTATTGCACATACATACATTTGATGAAATTTAACGACCTAATTTTCTGCTCCAACAGAGCTAATAGAGACAGGCATAAGGGAAGTTTTGCCTGGGCAGCAGTATTAAAGCATGCCAATGTGGGGAACTTTTAAAGTCATACTTTTCTGCACCAACAAAACTGGAGAACCAAATCCTACCACAATCTTGCATTGCAACTGAAAACTTGAAAAAAACAAAGTAGTATGGAGCAGATTTGACATTACAATTCTCTTGTTGAAGGAGTCATTCCCTTAAACAAATTCTGCCGACACAATAGTTTCTAAATGCATAATTTTCAGGTTGCAATGAAAAGTATATTAATAACCATCAGACTGTGACAATGTTGAAATCATGTAGTGTATTTTCTCTTATAAAATAAAAAGATCATAAAACTGTAGACACCAGACTGTGACAATAACGAACAAGAATCTGATATAAAAAAAAGTAAATCTTTTGACATAAAATTGTAGACACCAGACTGTGACAATAACCAACCAAAATCTGATGTACAAAAAACTTAAATCTTTTGACATAAAATCTCTATTTTAACAGATAAATGTATGAATTAAACATAAGTTAAAATTTGAGACACCCTAAATAAAAAATCTGCTGAGATGGAAATACTTAAATCTCTTGATGGTTGACAGCTTGATAAACTGCAGGTACATCATGTATGTAATATAAATAACTTAGAATTTCAGATACCATACAGACACTTTGTTTTTTGTATCACAGAGAGAGAGAAATAGGGTTTAATGTCCACTGGAGACAAACTAGGTCATTTTGGGACAAACATATGGTTTAATTTTATTTCAATAATTTAGTAGTTGGAGGAAACTGGAAGATACCTGGAGAAAAACCACGAGGTCGGACAGGCGACCCTACTCCTTGTCAACTACAACCGGGGATTCAAAATCATGGCAGTTGACTTGCCGTACAAACTTAAGTAATGATGACCGAGGCTAGCTTAAAATTCAACAGTTAATACCTTGGTGGTTCAGACTTCAGAGTGAAGCAATTTGACTGAAAATTTCAGTATACTCTATTTATGTTATCTATATTATAGCGAGAACTGTCAACTCTCTATCTGATCTCCCGTGATGCAACTTTTAATAAATGATATGAAATGAAATGGGGTTTTAACATCCTACTCTTCCCTTTAAATAACACGCCATACAAGTATTCATATTTATTTATCAAAGACAAAATCAGCTTATTCAAATACTGAAATTGACTCGGTTTCTTTCGTAACACTGAGAATAACGCTTATCAAATAATGAACTTTATACACCACAGCATATTAAATCACCTTCATGTAAATTGATATCCATTCACATATTCACGATTGTACTAAAAAATATTAAAAAGACAAACAACATACCACTGAACATTCATATTAATTCAATCCAATATGACATCAGTTTCTAAGGTTTTATCAATTGTAAGAAAATGGAATTCCCACATTGTTTTGTTAAACCTGTGACATCAGTTTCGAAAGACTATAAAATTTTCAACAATAAAATATCAATAGGAATGTTTCAGATGAATTCCCACATTTTTTATGCGCAATTCCAAATAACTATAACATCAGTTTCTAAAGACTACAAATTTTCAACAATAAATTTTCCATATAGGAATTTGTTTCAGATGATATCGTGTTCAGAACTTGTAATAATCTAAAAATATAACATAAAATAGTTGCCATTAAAATTAGAAATGGTATACAGAGAAACATCATGCCTCATTCATGACACCCGTCATCCGGGTCCTCTGGTTTTCTCCCACTTCTATTAACCGCTATGCGCAAGCAAATTATTGAAATAAAATTGAACCATGTGTTAGTCCCGAAATGAACTAGTTTGGGTCCAGTGGATGTTAAACCCCATTTCTCTTGCTTTCTCTCTTTGCACAGGTAACCATAGAAATGAGAATCACCTTAAGTTAGTCTCAAAATGAGTCAAATGACCAAAGCATTAAAATCACAGGACTTCTAAACCTTATTCCTATATACATGTATTCCTATTGATATTAAATCAAAAGCGTGAAGTATATATAAGATTTACCTATGGACAGGTATATTATACACCTGGATTCTAATCCTATTGATACTGATTGATAAATGTTCATCCCACATGTACCAACAATCTATATAGCCCTAGTATGTATCCTAACTTCTTATCTCGATGTATATCTTTAAATAAATGATTCATTTTCACATCAAAACATTTCAATATCCTTTGTTTGACCTATGAATACGATAAATTCTTTATTATCCATACCACCTCCTGTATCATACAGGAGTTTCATAAACTAATTTTTATCATGGTATTATATTTATAACTCTTTCAATACAAATATGTTACACTTCACAAGTTTTAAATAACACTATATAATGTCTATGTTCAACTAAAAGAGAAAGTGAGAGAGAGAAATGGGGTTTAACATCCACTCAACACAAACTATGTCATTTCAGGACTAACATGGTTCAAATTTATTTCAATAATTCGCTTATGCGTAGGGATCTTTAGTAGTGGGAGGTATCTGGAGGAAATAAAGAAAACCAACAAGGTTGGACATACAAGCACCTCAACTAAGAGCTTAGTTTCAAACATTGAACAGTTCACCTCCACATATCCAATAGTAATTTCATACAGGCTAGTATCATCTATTGTTTTATACATACTTACTTTCACAGCCCCATGAATACAAATATCATATACTGCTTGAGACAATGTATATCTTTCAACTAAGATCACAGTTTGAAATATTGAACAATAACTCCATTAACTTTACTACAACATGTTTATCAATATAGGAAATTCATATAGTCACCTATTGTGTTATAGATGTATATAATTCCTCTACTATCACATCCAATATGCAAACCTTCAAACAAATATCATATACTTCACATGATTTTATGTTCAACTATAGACACAGTTTCAAATACTGAACATTAACTGTATCCCAGTATTTCATACAGGCTGCTGCTTTTATTACTATTCATCCATGTTTTTTAAACACTGAACAAAAAACTATATCCTTCACAACGAAACAATATTATAACTACAATATATATAAATATCCAAATGGGTTATATATTAATTTCACGACAGGAATTTCATACAGCCTGCTATCTGCTTTTATTACTATTCATCCACGTTTTTTAAACACCGAACTAAATGCTGTATCCTTCATGATGAAACAATACTATATATAAAAACTACTATATATAAATGGGTAACATATTTCACAACAACCTCAAGGAGATTTAAAATAGTTTCACCTTGAATAACAACACATGTTTGTAAAACAACCAAATAATAAATCCTCAATTTAAAAATCACCACAAAATTCACAATAATTCCTTGTATATTTATAACTAGATAGAATTAATCACCTGTTCAGACGAGAAGACCAGGTGACATAGCATACGATTACATCATGTGTACCTACTTCAAGAATACACATGATGGCAAATGGTCGCCATTTAAAATACTACGCCCGCCTCTTAGAGACGATAACTTAACTCGCTATAAATTGTAAAAAAATTTACTTCGGCTAGAATTAAAAAACACCTAAGATTAACATTTGCTAAAAATTTCTAAAAAACAACCTAAATTTATGGAAATGGGGCCAAATCAAATCAGGCAAATTACATCAAATAGTCCATGTTAAACGTATAGCAAAAATTTTAAACTAACGCGAGCACGCGCGTTTCTAGACAACGCCATAGCGGGTCATAGCAACCAGTGAGTATAAATTGGAAATCCCCAATGACGTAGATATTATAAATTGGAAAGCCGAGTCTGTCTTAAAATAAGTAGTACCGTCAGTAAACAAGATGGAAGCCATCTGCTATCGTGTTTGATCATGGAGTAGGCAAGCACAGGTGTGTCGTATGGTGACATAGTTTACCTGAGTTAATTCAAACTGTGTGTGTAGTACTAGTATCAGGTCAGGTGACCAATGTAACTCTCTTATGTTTAAAAACCTTCTGTCACCCCTACTGAGCATGTGCAGTCAAGCCTTATTGTGTGACAGTTATGATACAGCTGTAGTCTATCAATTATACATAACGATATATATACATCTATTGATAAATATTAATAGAGAGAGAGTGAGAGAGAGAAATGGGGTTTAACATCCACTCAACACAATCTAGGTCATTTCGGGACTAATATATGGTTTAATTTCATTTCAATAATTCGCTTGTGCGTAGGGGTCTTTACCAGTGGGAGGAAACCGGAGTGCCCGGAGGAAACCCACGAGGTTGAGAAGGCGCCCTTGCCTTATCTCCATGCCACATACGCTCACACCAGGGCTCGAAACAACAGCCACAAGCCAGAGGTGACCGGCCAGCTAGTGGTCGAAGCACAGCACTCTAGACCACTGGGCCATCTCAACCCCCCACGTTCAGGAGGACAGCACCACACATAAACAATTACACAAGACAAACATGTGGACATGATACACAATATACACAGACATTTCAAACATAACAGCCATGAGCTCACTGCACTGGGCAATCCAAGACCTGTAGTGATACAAGATTCACTAAAAATGATGGTGTTAAATTCAATCAAGGATGTATACATGTATGATACAAGGAACAACTTTCCCATGCCAAACCAGGTAATAAAGACAGGAACACACCATGCAGTGTGCTATGAGGATAATTGTGTTCAGATAACAACACTGTGACCTACTCATGTATCAAATTCAAACTGTACACAAAACCTTGCCTTTTTGATGAATCCAAAAAACTAGAGAAGTCAAAATAATAACTCCTATGTTAGTTAACTCTTATTTACTGGCATACTGCACATCAACTGATTCTTACTAAATTCTTCTTGGAAAATATTAGAATACCCAATCAATAATCACACCCCACCCACCCACACTCTCCGCATACATTTTATTTCATTTCTCCTTACTTAACTTGATTTGCACAGGTTTTTAAAAACATGAAATTTGGTTAGGAAGTAAGAGATCAACAACATGGATTAAGCCACCTCCGCATGGAATTCGTGATTATGTCACAAACAATATCTCATTAATCTGTTAAATACGTTTATAAATCTCCTCTAACTAATCTCCTTATAGATCAAAGGGATTATTGGGTGACTAGCACACCCTTTGATATTATACACTGATATAATCACATCAAATCACTTTAATCAAATATTATCTTTATGTCTCCAGCCTAATAATAACATAGATATACTTCATTAAAGATACATTATGGGAGATAAGATAAAGAGATGGCAGTTTGTACAATAATAGTTCAAAACAAGATAGAGTAAAGGTAATTTGCTGAAAATTTCAATCAAATTGATCCACTATAAGCCGAGATCGAAGCGAGTGAAATATTCACAGAGACTTGGTCATCATTACTAAAATCATTAATATAAGCAGCAGAGTCTCGATTATCCACTTTTTTGATATAATGATCAATGGCGGCATACAGGAATCTAATCCAGCCACCAGCGAAAGATAGCCTTGACATCAAGAGTTTATTATGGTCTGGATAAGTTAATTAATGTCTATTAGATAATTTAGATAACATTTCAGGCCCGATGAAAGACTTGTAATAAGCAGATTTTGTTCTTGCATAATGCATGTTTAATAGTCTCATTATTAGACAAATATTCATATATACTTCAGATATACACTATGAAAGATGTGTACACCCAGAGAGAGGGTGTTTAAATCCACTTGACTTAGGTTATTAGGTTATTTCAGAACTAACAGATGGTTCGAATTTATTTCTAGAACTTGCTTTCGTGTAGGGGTATTTAGCTGTGGGAGGAAACATGAAAACATGGAGAAAACCGACGAGGTTGGACAGACGACCATACTCCTTGTCACAAACAAGAGGGGACACGAAACCGCGCCACTTGACTGATGACAGACCATATGAATTCACGTAGTGTTCTAAGAGAAAAATTTTTCCAGGACAGATACTTTTCTGTCTATTCTTCAATAAATTCCAACTGTTAAGGGTTCTCATTTTTACGTCCATGATCTGTTTTGAAATGATCAACTCCCCATCCCCCTTCAATTAAAGCCATATTCTTCAACCAGATGGTCCACCCCAAAAAAGATCTCAACGGTCATAAATATTTAAACAAACAGCTGGATTATTCTAATTAGTATGATTAACAGAAATGAAAATGTGACAAAGATTCAAACTTTACAGAAAAATCAAATATAAAAACACTGTGACCTGAGATATGCAAAAAAGCCTAACACCCTTAAGGCTTCCATATCAAAAAGTACAAATTATTTGAAATTTCAGTTTGAAATTCAAATCCTGGTATTTAAATATCTTTGGGTATATTATATATACAGTATAGTGTATCAATTTTTTTTTTTTTTTTACCAACCAACTAATATCTTTAGAATATACATGTTGTGTCACCTTGATCAGCAGTGAATATTCGCTAGGTTGTTACAATCACTGATACGGATGAAATCAGTGTGGCTTAATGAACTCGCGATATTAACTTTTTGCTTTCTGCAAATAAAATTCTAAAACATTTTTTAGAAGTTTTAGAAAGAGAAAGGTGTTTGAGGTAAATCTAGATAAAAAATATTTCTTTTTTGTGTTAATAGGTATATAAAAATGGGAAAACAGGACCAGTTAAGGCAAAAAAACGTCTGATGTAAACAATGCATGTGCCATAGATCCTATGTTGGAGGACCAGATAATAGCGTCTTCTGTAATCAATGCATGCGCCATAGATCTAATGAAAGAAAGCATACTTGAACTCAAAAAGGTCGGTCATCTAATATAGAGGTATCAGAAGGCTTTCACAATACCGTTGTCTGCGATATCACCTCAGTGGAAGCGGACGTTAAATGAAGCTATTTCACAATACATCTGATAAACAGATTGATATGGTGTATGAATATGTCATCAGGTAAACCATGTGGATATGCAGATCAACAGGTTATTGTCAATCAATCTTGATCTATTTGTTATCGGTTTTATCAATCACCTGATTGACGGGTCAGACAGATTAATCAAACTTGATATACAACCTGTCATTACACGCGTCCGTACCCCACTCCAATAAACTTTAATCTAACTAGCTCCATATCTATCACATCAATGGGCTGTTCTGCAACTGATTATTTATGTCCGCTCCACTCGACACAAACTAGGTCATTTTGGGACTAACATATGGTTTCATTTTATTTCAATAACTCGCTTGCGCATAGGAGTCTTTAGCAATGGGAGGAAACCCCCATTCCCGGAGGAAACCCACAAGGTTGAGAAGGCGCCTCTATCTCCATGCCATATACGCTCACACCAGGGCTCGAAACCATCGCCGCAAGCAAAGAGGTCACCGGCCAACTAGAGGTCGAAGCGCGGCGCTCTAGACCACTAGGCCATCCCAACCCCCCCATGTGTCAAACAGTGTGCTATGATGGAAACTTTGCCAAGAAAGCGTAGCTACAGTCTACTCTTATATCGAATTCCAACTGTCACAGGTTCTTTTAAGATCATGTCAAATGTGTACCGCAGTCTTTTCGTTCCATGTACAGTGTCCCGCACCAGAATATTCTCGGCCAACACACAATTTAACACAAGACCTTACGGTAGCAAGCAAGCGTCTTACATGTACATACTGAGCCACTTTTTGTAAAAATCATATAAGATACCTCACTTCTCCATCGACGGTTCGATGAAAAAGTTCATCCATAGATAATATAGCTCCGCTCCGACTGTGCAAGATCATATCACAATACTTAGCATGTGAGTGAGTAATAATACAAATGTAAAACTAAAACTCATTAACATCAGGTGATGGAATGTAACATCCTATTAAAATCAATATTTAGTTTGCTTAGTGTAGAATACTTTTAAAATCAATATCTAGTTTACCATGTACAAAACTAGAATAACCATCTGTCAGCTAACAGTCCTCGATAATTATATAAATAATATTATACTAGTACTAGGCTACTTTAAAATCTTTAATCATCCTTTATAATCCCTTGCAAACAACAATATTGAGGACGTTCTAAAACTAGGCTAATAATTAGTCAAATATGGTTCAAATTCATTCGTTAATATTTGGCAAAATAACAACATATAGTCATAGTAAGTAAAGCCAGCATAGCTTAAATGGAGGTGGGGACTCAGAGTGGTGGATAGATAGACCATGCTTTAAGTTAATTCTTTGTTTTATAATTACAATAGAACAATTGCAAGAATTCTGAGTGATTGGACATTATCTATTGAGAATCCCAATTAAACACCCAGTTCAGATAATTAATTCAAAATCAGTATGTCTGCAGTGTGCAAGGATTTTTTTTCTGCAGTTTATCAAGACAGATTACATGATTCAAGCAGTCAAAACGAAAATAGCAGCAGTAGAGTTACTTCCCTTTATACTCAATTTCTGTGTAAAATGACTACCAAGTATTTAAAAATTTAGATTGAGCAAATATCAGTTAAATGGGAGCAGGCATTAAATTAGCTGAATCGCTGTTTTTGGCACCGGACATAAATGGGTCACAACGCATATAATAATGTAATCTGAATGTACATAAACAGATTTACATTCCGTTGTTTTTACTGTAATTTCTAATCCGTAAAGTTCGGCAAAATATGTGAAGAGTCCAAATTGAATGGCTGTCTTTCGTGTGGTATTCTCTGTTGAGAAATGTTTAGCCTTGTTCATCGAGTCGCTTCATACAAATTGCATTTGAAAGCATTTTGAAAGGGTGGTGTTCTAGTTTTAAACATTTTCATTTTGTCTTAAAGTGAAATATTGGATATCAGAAGCCCACCTTTTCACAGTAAGATAACAACATCAATGTTGATTTAAATTGACCAGTAAATCATGTTTGCAATGTCAAAGACTGTGGATGATAATGAGTTATAGACTTAGCTACTTTAAATAAAGCTATTTAACACACACAGATTAAAACAGCCTGTCATTGATGTGTGATTTTTATCTTTACTAGGATGTAATTCATAGAATAGAAACTTTCACTTTCAGTAGATTTTTTCAATAATAGCTGTCTTGTTATAATACAGGAAGTATATTATGAGAAGAAAATGGTCCTGATGTATATACATGAACATCCTTGTCCCGTGTTCTATCAAGCGGGTGAATAGTTCATCTATAATGATTTAACAATAGATAATAATACATGTTACTACTGCATGTACATGTCTTCGTCAAACGACATTTGGCAATTGACACTCCTAACAAAAACACAATAACATAATATGAAACACAATTTATTTAATTCTAATTAAATAGCAATCTTATTAAATCGAAGATCCTATTTCGTTTTTTTTATTTGTAAAAATTTCGCTTTGCTAGTCTTTACTACACTAGGATCTGGAAGAGTTGTTATCATTAGATGTGTTTTAGATGATGTGAGGGATTAGCCAGTGAAAAGGTCTCTTACAACGAATTCTTGGTCTTTGGATGCACGGAACTGTGGGTTAACCCCATGTAACATCAATGCTGATGTCATGGGGTCAAAAGCCACTCAATTGACCCCGCCGTAGCTTACTCTAACCTCCGACAGAAGAGGTCAGAATAGTTGAACTCATAACACATGTGAACCTAACAGTAACACCACCCTGTCTTATAAGTTAAAAACCCTGGCCATTTCAAACTGTTTTAAAAATAAGAATCCAAATGGAGCATAAGGGTTCACACTGTTGTCTCTGTTTTTACAAATTACCCTATCACTGTGTCTCCTGTTAATAAATTATATCTATAAATAGACACATCTCACAGTCTATTAATAGATCATGTCAACAAGGAAACATCACACAATACAAACAATCATACAAACAATGTATTTCTATCAACATCACATGCTTGCCCCATAACTAACAACGTAGTTATACAATCACATAGACAAATACTCCTCTCAATATTCAATAGAAGGCTCGATCTTGCTTTAACTCAATAAATGTAATACCCTGCATATTTCATCACTTATTACTATTGCCTACTGACCCTGCTGGGAGGGCCTATCAGATTTCTCAATAGAAAATATGATTGCGAATACCAAGTCTCGCACTTTCCAGTTAAAGTGTATACCTGTCATACATGTATATAACAAGGGAGATAACAAACCTAAAAGTTAGCGAAATGCAGACTACATGTAGTCTAGCAACATCTAGATATTGTAAAGCAGTCCTTGCTTCAGGAACATGACTTCCCCCAGCTTTCAACAAACATCAACTAACACACATTCACATATTTATACTATCAGTGTATAAAACATACACATATACATTTCGCCTCATCAGACCTCATATAAACATGGATCAGATACCGAGGGGGTTGAATAGCCAGATGGTTGGCGTGAGTCATCTGGCCATTCAATGCCATAACATCGGAATAGGATTCAAGACATTTTACCTAAATAATAGGGATTCTGCTTCTTGAACCACAACGGGTGGAGGGGGAATGTTTACATTGTTGCTATGACTCAGTTGATAAAAACAACCTATTCCATTGTAACCTTATCATAAAATATAACACTCCAGACATTTCATCATGCTCTTTAACTAAAAACTGAAACATAATCTTGTTTTAATTCTGATAAACCATGTAATAATATAACAGAGTGAATGTTGATATAGACTATATAACAGTATAATAATAGCCTTTATCTAGGCCACTAACTATAATAGTTTATAACCTACATTGTCTTATCACCAACAGACATGATTTACATGGACTGTATGCACGTAGGGTAATTATATCCAATGAAATAGGGTTTAACATCCTAGTGTACTTTTCTGCACCAAACGATCTTACATCATGCAGTGTGTTCTAACGAAAATAAATTTCGACCGGACATCAGCATTTTCTTCTTCGGTGAATTTCAATTGGCAATTGTTCTTTTAACATACACGCCCCCACCCCCCACAACCCCCTTGAAAAAATGTTGACCGTAAAAACAATAGTTATACATTGTCCATCAATTTGCCAGCACCCCCGAGAACACTCCATCATCCCCCACCCACCATAGCTCTGAGCTAGTTACAGCCCTGATGGGGAGGTTTGTATATAATATTATGTACATTTACATGTAAGATTGAATAAGTTTACAAGTATGTCTATCATAAATATAATGTTTTTAAGACTGGATGAGTTTCTAGATGATTGTTTCTATTTATTAATAACAACATTGTTTCTCTAAAGGGACAATAACATTCTTGCTGGCTTGGTAGCTCAAGAAAATAAATAATACCCTTATTTTAAGCACTTGATGTTTAAGTGTCCTACCTGTTGTGTAAATTATCCATTACAACCTATTTTACTTGTCCAGAGGGTTCGAAAATATTTTAAAATCCAAGTCACATTTGAAAAGCTTTACGTTCGACTTTTCAAATCAATTGGTTGAATTTTTCCAATTTTTTAAATTAGGTGTGTTAAGATGAAATTTATATCATCATTTAATTGGAATATTCTAAAATAATACGATTTGTTGACCAGAATGAAGATTGGGACATATTTTTCAGTTACAACAAGAGTGTTATTGGGGCTTTAAACATACACGCCATCCTCCCTCCGCAAAAAGTCTCGCACCCCCACACCGTAAAAACAATAGTTATACATGTACATTGTCCATCAATTTGCCAGCATCCCCCGAGAACACCCCCCCTTCCCCCACCCACCATAGCTCTGAGCTAGTTACAGCCCTGATGGAGTGGTTTGTATATAATATTATGTACATGTACATGTAAGATTGAATAAGTTTACAAGTATGTCTATCATAAATATAATGTTTTTAAGACTGGATGAGTTTCTAGATGATTGTTTCTATTTATTAATAACATTCTTGCTGGCTTGGTAGCTCCAGAAAATAAATAATACCCTTATTCTAAGTACTAGATGTTTAAGTGTCCTACCTGTTGTGTAAATCATCCATTACAACCTATTTTACTTGTCCAGAGGGTTCGAAAATATTTTAAAATCCAAGTCACATTTGAAAAGGTTTACGTTAGACTTTTCAAATCAATTGGTTGAATTTTTCCAATTTTTTAAAATAGGTGTGTTAAGATGAAATTTATATCATCATTTAATTGGAATATTGTAAAATAATACGATTTGTTGACCAGAATGAAGATTTGGACATATTATTCAGTTACAACAAGAGTGTTATTGGGCCTTTAAAGTAAGCTCTTGGTAAAAGCAGGAGGGCTGCACTACACACAAAACAAACTACTACAAGACAGAAAATAGACATTGCACAAAATAAACAAATATCAAATCAAGTAAGACTTAGAGAAAGAAGTGTTAAAAGACTGAATAAGGATTGCTTTATAAAATCATAAGGATATTGCTACTTTAAAGTAAACTCTCTGTTACGGGTAGTTCAGAGACAGAAGTGATGAAAGAGATTAAACACATGTTATGATTGTAGACTTTACCATAAATACCACGTCTTGTCTGGCATAACAGGTTCTACTACTGGTATGTTTAATTCCACACGAAATATATTTAATTCATCTATTACACCCATGGTTACGTCTGGCTTAAAAACATTCAACGGTCTGCTTTATATTTATAATTTAGCCTAATCGTTGTTTATATTAATGACTGCATTCTGCATTTGTAATCCACCATCTTAACAGGTTTTTTTCCACCATTTTAACAAAATGTTCATAATCAGGGGGCAGGGGCAGACTGGGTAGCTCTGGACCCTTAGTTTAACTGATTTCCTTTGGCATGATGAAAGAATGCGTATGTGACATGACAATAAAATACATATCGCATCCCACTCATCACTCAGATTAAGGTTATATTTTTCAGTGGATGTGAAGATGAATTTTATTGATCATTTTTTTCAATCTAGGCTGATGGGCCCTTGACATATCTGGGTCTTTTGACCATGTCTTATGGTGGTCCAAAGTCCTGTCCACCTCAGTATATAACATACTGTATGTACATGTACATGTATTATGTAGGTCTATCCACAAAAATTTACTTTATGCTACATGTATTTTAACTATGGCCCACAACAGGACATGATTAACAGTAAAAACTTTTAAATAAACAAATGATATTTTCTAAGGTAGGGAATGAACAACATTTAATAAGGTGCAGAGGAAATTTCATGCAATCGCACAATCCCTTAAAAGTCGCCAATCCCTTCATATTACAATGTATATATATCCAATTATTCACAGCCTAATCCTCGCTAAATAAAATGTTCTCAGATTATTTAACATTCAACGATAGATAATCTTCATTTAGACAAACCGTTTTGATCCAATAATACTGATCAGTGCTTCCCCCCTCTGGGAATCGCTATGTCAGCAATTATTATTGCTAGCGTGACTATATTGCAAGTCATGATTAAAATCCTATCCTGAAAACGAGTTAGTTCCAAAATTGACTCAATGACAGGCTTTATGATACAGCACGCACATGCTAACCATTTAGCCATCGAACCTCCCTACTGAAAACGAGTTACATCCAAAACTGATTTGAGATGTTGTTGTACATGTATTTGATTATTGAACCTGCATACATGATATATGTACACTGTATATCAAACCTGTATGTAAAACAACTGTGTTTAATGAGGTATGTGAATGTTATATGATGTAACTTACCAATAATACATGTACACCAGTAAGTACATGTACACGTATATCGATTATGGACTATATAATAATTATTACTCTACTTAAATATACATGACCAATAAATGTGTATTGTACCGTAGTATTTCACACAAGCGATAATATACCCAGTATTCATTAAACAAATAATAAATTTACATCATATTTGATGATGACATAGTTATAAGTTAAACAATTAGCAAAACAGAATAGGGTATGGTGACATTGTGTATAATATGTATGTATACATACTGTATGTCCAGAACGATGATAAAGTAGGCTAATGTGTTCAACTGAAGGATGAATCGCAAATGTAGATAACATTACATGTACATTATTACAATAAAAATTAAAGTCAATACATTGAAGTAAAGCTGAAATGATTTAAAATAGCACAGCTGATTTTTAATTAAGATCTTTGTATATATGTGCAATATGGTGATAAAATAATATACATGTAAAACTATAACTGAAAGCTGAACTGCAAATAAACATAGATATGTGTATACATGTACTGTACAATGGTACTGGTCAAAACAAAACAGTCAGTAGATTTGAGATTATATCACAAGTGTATAATTCTATGAGCCACATTTTAATGATAACCAAAATACAAAGAAATTTTGACGCATAAATATTTTAATACATAAATTCAATAATTGAAATGTAGGCCTATTGGTACAAGTACAAATAGGTTGTACATATATTCTGGTATGTATCGGGTATCCTGTATCATGTGAGAAGATAGCATGGCTTCCAGTCTGATTAAAAAACAGATCCTATTTCCTTTCGGTTTTTTATAGTTCAAAATTTCCTTTTACTTGTCTTTACTACACTAGTATCTGGAATATTTGTTATATAAGCGATATTCTGAATGATGTGAGGGATTAACCAATGAAACAGTCTGTTAGTGTTGCGGCGACTTCTTGGCATGCCATCAGTCGAGGGAACTGTGGGTATTCCACTAGAACCATCAACGCTGATTGGTTAATCAAATGTCTGATGTCATAAGGTCATAACCTGCTTGTGTGACCCCTGACGCGACCTCCCACAACAACCGAAAGATCTTCATATAAATTGGAAGCCATCGAAACGAAAGTATAAAAAATAAAACGAAATATAGATCTGTATTGTTATCAGATTGGTACAGCTTCACGTTAAGATGAGAGACTGTATTTCATATTACCATGTAAACTTTTATATCTATATTCTACATACCTTATCTTGGAGTTTGTTTATACTAAGGCTCTCTGTGATATTACGATTACATCATGATTTAATAAGCTTAATAGATATATGTGCAATGTACATGACAAACAGAAATTACTTAAAGTTAAACATAAATACAGTATGTGACATCTTAATAAATCACAACCATTTATTTACATGTACTAATCAATTGATTCAGTGTTGCTACATGTGCCTTTGATGTTTGCGTGTGGTGTGGTCCCCCTGCACTTACTATATATATGCTTGATAACGACTTGTGAAATCTAGTTGAAACGTCACAGTGAAATAAACCATAGTAATTCTTATTCCATAAAAGTGTGTTTTTTGATAATGTTCCAATTACTAAATGCTATTCAAAGAATACATTTATTTACTAATTAATTGATTCTGTGTTGCTACATGTACCTTTGATGTTAGTGTGTGGTGTGGTACCCCTGCACTTAATATTAATATTTCTATGGTACTGTCAGATAAATAGTTTCAATGACCCTTTTTCTACCTTAACTAGAAAAACACAGGATATATTTCCATGGTATATAAATACTGTTTATTATACATGTAGGAGCAATAGTTTTAACAAGAATTATCTAGTCTTCATCACATGAATGATACAATCATTATAAATGACAGGAGGACATTATATATAAGTACTGTGTAAGTAAACAATAACACCCATTTAACTGTCAAACTCCTGTGTGAGTGTGATTCAAGGGTTACTCTTTGTTGTTGATGTTGTGGTGTGATTGTTGATGTTATGGTGTGATTGTTGATGTGACTATGCTGATTGTTGTGACTTTGCCGATTGTTGATGATGTTGTAATGTGATGTTGTTGATAATGTGGTGTTGTTGATTGTTGATGTGCATGTATGTATCATAAGAAAGTTATTTTCATTTGAAGGGGGTAAATCCCTATTTTTTGGCACCTAGAAAAGGACACAAATGGTTTGCAACACATAATAACATATTATGAATGTATAAAATGATTTACGGTACATTAATCGTTTCTGTTTTACAATAATTTCTAATTAGTTATGTTCTGCGCAGTATGTGACAAGTCTGAATTGAACGGCAGTCTTTGGTGTCTGGTTATTCCAGTCTATACCAATTGTATTCTCCTACATGGGATATGTTCAGCCTCGTTCTTTGAGTCACTTCATACAAATGGCACTCAAAAACATTCTTACCAATTTTGAAATTTTCATTTTTTAAATATTTGGTATAAGAAGCTCAACTTATCACAGTAAGATAAACAACTTGTACATCAATGTTGGTTAATGACTAATAAGTTGTGTTTGCAATGTCAAAGAGTTTGGATGATACTGACTTTAAGACTTGCCTCCTTTAAATATATATGTATATCTAAGCATTCTATGTTTGAAGTTTAATGTGTTATTCAACAATGTCAGTGACTTGTGCCCCATTTCCGATTTGATCAAGTATAATGTATATCATAAGAAGCTCTGAAGGCTACTTTCTATTTAGATAATCTATTTAAGAATTCTATATTTGAGAAGTTCAATCTGTTATTTACCAGAAGCCAGGAAGTGATTTATGAATAATATATAATATGTGATATGGAGACTTGTAAGTCAATGTATATTACATGGTATGAGAAACACTCCTTGATGTGTAGAGCACTTGTAAATGTAAATTGTAAGTTGAAACCAGTTCGAGAATATGAAATGAATTAAAATTCTACTTACTTGTACACTTGACACACTGTTTAGAAATTCCCCAAATAAAGTCACCACAATAATCGCACCACGTTGGATTATATAACTGACAGGGAAGATAATGATGGCCTTTTCCTGAGCCTTGTCCGAAAAATTGGGCCATTTCTATATGTTCTTGACAGGGCCACGGTAATGAAAGGTCATGGTCATTCACATTATTATTAGAGTTCCTGTTACCAAGTCGACGTTTGACAGGGGTCTGCTGTCCGATACCTTGCACGGCTTGAAACACGTTTTTACAATTCTGTTCTATATTAGCTTGAACTCTCACTAGCTTGCGTTTAATTAGTCCAAAAACATCAGGAGAAGGCGTACTCTCACAATAATTACCTGTGGACATGGGACTCGACCTTGCCATTACTTTCCCAGTCTCCGAAACATAAATATGCTCTAAGAACTGCCTGGCCATACAGTTTAAAACAGTCTTAAAAATAACTTTGTTTCAATTCACGCTTAGCAAATTTCACAATATTTTTTTTTTTCTCACATAAATTCCACATTGCTATCTTTGCCAGCTAACATTTCTTCTTGATATTTGGTCGAAATTTTTTTACATGAACTTTGACTCATAAGAGTTCACTTTTAGAGTATCAAAAGGGAAGGAAGGAAAGAAATTAAAATTAGTTCATATGTCACATTCGAATGTCACATAGTCTCCTCAACATTTCTTCATCTTGAAGTGGCTGTAAATTGTAAACAAAACAAAATATAGTTTTTATAGCCAATAACATTCCTCCACACAAGTTTACGGTATTTTCACATTCTTGGTCTTCTCTCTTAATCACTGCTCAAATGTGACAATCTGCACTTTATTTACATCATTCAACAACACTGTGTGAAGTCACATTTTGTTTTATTTATGTCACCATGGGCAGTTTTGTCTCAAACTAAAATGGTTTCTTTTACCAACAGTAACACAAAGTCACAACACACAATTTTAGCCTGAATGAGTATACCCCAGTGCAATAGATTGATCTGTCACAACTAAAACCTAACATACTAGGTTACTGTACATAATAATTAAAGGATGTGTTTTTATCGTTTTTGTGATCAAATGATCATATCCAAAGTAGTGAATAAGAAAACAAGGTTTTAAATATGTAATATTGGAATTTAAAATTTAGGGACTGGTAGTATACAATTTCAATATGGTACACGTGTAGATTTGATGATAGAAAGTATGTCACACAAAAATCCAGCAATAAATAAGCTGATGTAATAAAACAAATTTAAAACTGGCATTCGGTTTTATTCTCTCACGTTCTGTTATTAATTTACATAAATCTAGGATTGACCAATGAAACAATGAACACGCTAGCAAATGACTCACTGATGAAGGAAATCCAACATCTACATGACAACAAACTCAATTCACTTCCGTACCGAAGGTCGAGAATCGAGTTTCAATTTTTACAAACTTATTCGACGGTTTTTAATTTCCCACATTTTCTAAGAAATCAGACAAATATAATCTGAAACGATTTTGAATTGAGGATAAATATATATTCAAAGTTAAAACACTTACTTTAAATTTTTTAGTTTAGAATCAGTACAGAAAACGGAACAAAGAGCCTATCTTATCTTCTTACTCAGCCGCCATTTTTATTTCACATTTAACTTCTCTTCCTCCACTTTATCAAAATTGAAGAGTTCTCCGTTTTGAAGAAGGATATTTTTTTTTTAAATGTTTGAATTAAAATTTTTCAAACAGGATAATGATCATATTATCAGTAGAAAATATTAATATGACTGACGATCTTTAACGGAAATTGTTGAGCGTTGAGTAGCTCATAAAAATTCTTTTGAAATTTTGAATAAAGAAATCGGCCTATTTCAGTATTTGTTTACAAAGTTTAATTTCGTCTTGTTTATCCAGCCGATCGTCTAAATGATATAGGGAACTGTGTCTTGTTAATTGAGTCTAAATTTAAAGGGAATGTGATGGGTTTTAAAAATTGTTTACAAAACGGGCGATTTTTTTTTCTGTATACTATACATGTATTGTGGGGGGTTTGATGGCCGAATGGTTAGCATATTCGTGCTGTATCATAAAGACTGTCATTGAGTCAAATGGCGTGGTTTTGAATCCCCGGTTGTATTAGAAATGGTTCCACTACTGATGCCTTCCGTCATACTTCAGGCACAGCTATAGTTATCGTTACATTATAGTAACTACGGTTGTATGTGACAAGGAGTCGGGTGACCTGTCCAACCTGGTGGATTTTCTCCAGTTCTTCTGGTTTCCTCCAACTGCTAAAGACACCTACACGGAAGCAAATTATTGAAATAAAATTAATTCATGTTAGTCCCAAAATGATCTGGAAGTTAAACCCAATTTCTCTCTCTCTCATGTATTGTGTTAATTGCCCTTTTGTCAGATTTATCGTCAAAAAAATATATTGACAAGTGATATTAGGCCTACTCATTTTTGAAATGTTGAACTATGTTATGGTTGTCGTGTTTTAATCCATTAAGAATCTTGACCACCTGATATTCTAGAGAGTCGACAATGGGCTTGTCATGTGAATAATTGTCTAATGAATGATTTATTTAACATGAGGCAAAAAAACAAAGACCTGCATTTAGCAGATTTAGTTCTTGCATTCACTGGGTAAAAGACTAAGTCTGCATTCTTAACTATTTCAGTTTTACGATGCATTATGTAAGATTTAGATAATTTAAAGATAGATGATGATAATGGAGCAAATTTGAAGTCCTAAGATAGGGTTGGATCAAACTGTTGAAGCCACCTGCAGATGTAAACAGGAATACAGCCAACCCTAACTCACAGTCAGGTTAATAATACTGTTTACATCACGCGACCATGACAATATTTGCAGTTGGGATTAATATTTAGATCTAACTACAAATAAAGTCCTGCAATAAGAAGAATATGGCTCCTACATAAATGCATCTTTAGTGTATAATGCCCCAGGGCACAAACAATGAACAACGTATAGTTGCTCGGATAGTATGAAAAGCTGCCATGCACCTAAATGATCACTTGGCAGTTTGAATTGGATAGGCTATAAGAGTAGGCTGTAGTGCTGCAGTCTGAGCCAAACTTAGCTCATAGTACACTGCATTGTGCCGACCGATCTTCATTAGCCCAGTAGGACGTTAAACCCATTTCACTTCATTTCATGCTTATGATGTAATTATAAACGTATTGACTGGTGAAAAAGGGATTTCGAGCTACAAGGTATGCATGAGTGAAAAAGAAACCATCCACTTTGATTGAGCATCCTTCCTTGAATTACTTGCAAGTAATTGTTTGAGGGAAGAAAATTTTTCATAGACTGGAGTCAACATTTTGTTAATCTGTTTGAGGCCTACATACTTTATATCTAATCTATCAATCTTTGTGTTCAGTATAAAGGGACACATTTGCCCACAACATTCTAAACTTTCTGTATATTCCACTTAATATGATACCAGGTAATAATCTATTGGTATATGGGACCTTAATTTACAAGTACTGCTTTAAAACAAGATACAATTCACTGTGTTGGTATCATTTGCTTCATTGCTGATAAGCATGTCCACTTCCTGAACCAGAAATCATTCTAACTTATTTAAGCATGTACTTTCTGGTATTTTATGAAATAAGTACCGAAGCTCCCTTCTGTACCCAACACCTTGTTCAACAGTATTTGCAGAATATCATTCTCCAATCTTATGCATCTAGGCTGCGAGTTCATAAAACATTCTCGGATTTAAGTTAAGAATTTACTCAAAATTGTTGGCCTTAACTAAAATATAAAACTTTTTGTTTTAATGTTTAAAATACATCAATAAGCAAATAGGTGCACAAAATTTGTGTTTCTGGATCCAAGATATTTATCAGAAACAGTTATTGAAAGTTTAGTAAATTCCTAATTTTAGCCGGAGACTGTTTTGTGAACTTGGGAGTCAAGTCTGAGGCAAATAATCAACACAAGAAATATTTATTTTTTTTAAAGTGAATTTATCCATTTTCAAATTTAAAATGAACACATCATAAAATGAGCCAGGATGGGGGGAGAGGGGATGGTAATATGATTTACACTAGACTACAGTTCGTAAAATGTCACTATATCTATATATGGTAAAACAAAATGGATGATACGACAACATGACAATAATAACATTAAATCTAGAACATCAGTTCACACACAGACAATATTTCTACAAATTAACTCCAACAAAATTTTATTATTCTTGCCACCACGAAAAATGGTTATATTCAACATTTTGCAACATCGCATTAGCTTTGTGCGCTTTGTTCAAAATCAAAATTTTCCGACATTTCTACAATTAATTTAATAGATTGATATTAGAGCACCTGTTTACATACTTATAGAAATGATTTTAAACTAACTTTCTGTTGTGTTAATCAAAAATAATTTTTTTAAATGCGCTTAAGCAATTGGACCCTTGTCAGGGGTTACATGTTTCTGTTGATGCACAAAAGCTATAAAGTGTTCTGACCAAAGCTCTAGGAAGAAATATTGTCCAGTGTGAACCAAGAAAACAATTAGAATACATCATTTTAATTCAAATCAAAGCACTATTGTATTCGACAAGAAAATATATTTTTAACTCAACTCCCATTAACTCTTCAATGATCCCAACCGAAAGGCGATACATATTTCCCTGAGAGGTGTGATAAATTGTTTTTTTTACAACTGTTAATTATTCTAAAAGCAAAATACATTTCTCAGAAAAATTA
The DNA here is from genome assembly GCA_036850965.1 of Patella caerulea. Taxonomy (NCBI): domain Eukaryota; kingdom Metazoa; phylum Mollusca; class Gastropoda; family Patellidae; genus Patella; species Patella caerulea. Next base: position 71,738,078 of record JAZGQO010000010.1, on the reverse strand, counting down.
AAGTATTTAGATATTTTTTAAAATGAAATGACTTATGTTCTTTATCATTTTGTGAAAATAAAATCAACTTCTCTGAAATTATGGAATGTGATATTTTGCATTAAATCAATTGCTTTTGATATTATTTCTGTATTTCACTGAAGATTGATAAATTTTGGAAATAGATGTTCCAGTTATTGTGTGATATGCAGATTTTTATATAGCAATGATGTCATGGCAGTTATATTTATCAGAACAGAATAACCCACAGCAGATTGTTCTTCAATATTACAAAATGGGTCGTACAATTTATTATTAATAAACAACTCTAGAATGACCAAATTGTTGACATGTCTTCTTGAACAGCCATTACTAACTTCAGATTTTTGATTACAATTGGAGCAAGTGTTTATGTCAATTTTTAGAATCTTTACATCTTTGGCATGGTTTCGTTTCAACAATCAACATAGGTACAATAACAGGAAGACGATCGGGAACAAACTGTTACAAGGCATTTATACAATATCGGACTTGATAATCAACTGAAATAGTTGAAGGCCGAACGAACTCCCAGTGTTTACGACGTCTTTTGTTTCAATCCAATTGTTCAAACTAGTCTCGAGTCCTATTTTAACAGTCAACTAACAATTTTTAACATCTAACACAACCAATTTTTATTCATCATCATCCTCATCATCGTCCTCCTCCTCGTCATCATCTTCATCCTCCTCCTCGTCATCATCATCTTCTTCTTCATCATCTTCATCATCCTCGTCCGTTCCATTGACTTCGGGTTTTGACTTTTTGGCAGTTGGTGGTTTTAGACCCTAGGAGAAAGAATAAATAGATTAAAGATACATTACTGAAGCTTAGATAATCAATTTGAATTATAGTTAAAAGATCGATTATGTAAAGAGAGTAAGTCGAAAAACTCAGAACCAAGATATTATTGATTGAACCTGCCATAGGTAGATTTAGCTCTTGCGCAATGTGTGTTTAAATGTTTAAACTTGGATAAGATGGAGGACACCTTCAAGTCAACAAAATAATTAGGATTGACACACCCACTCAAAGTGAGATTCACTGTATACTGAGCGCCATAGAAAACGCATCACTTAGTTTTTCGTATAACAAAATGATCCTGCAAACATATCTTATTTATTTTGCTTCTTTTTGTGAACAATATTCAAATGGGAACACATCAATACAACACATTTGTACACTTTAATCTGTAATTAACACAGGGTTCCCGCAGCTTCGTCAAACATTTTTTCAAGGATATTCAAGGATAATTATACGTCAAATTCCAGGATTTTCAAGGATATTTTTAGCCTAGAGTTACAATTTTTCATCTTAAAAACAACCAAAACATTACCAACTATCGTTACAATTGAAGACATAAACTGTTTTTTATTATTACAGATCGACTTTCGGCACACCGGGGAAAACTCCCGCCATTTTTTAAACAGAGTTACCTCCCTTTTCCTTATTATGCATTGTTTAATGTAATTACTAATACTTATTTTGATTAGTCAGTGTAGTGGCTTCTAATATGTTAATTGGACAATGGAATCACGTGAGAGTATTTGGTTGCCTAACGGTAAATGCCATAGGCTTGTCTTGTTATTACGTGACAAAACACAGCTGTTTATTTAGATCAGTTGATTGACAGGTATACGTCAGAGTTATTGTTTAGTATAACCAGCATTCTTATAATCTAAACGTTTTTTTAAAGATCACCTTACCAGTATTACCATCAAAATTAAGGATCTCAACTGAAATTCAAGGATATTTTCCTATATCCGCGAAATTCAAGGATATTCAAGACCTTGAAAATGAAATTTTGAGTTTAAGGATTTTCAAGGAATGCGGGAACCCTGTAACAGTACAAAGTCAGAGGGGTCAAAACAAAACCAAAAGTACGACAAAGATGGTTAATTGTGCATAAGAGCCAGTGGAGGACACGCGTGCTACTGACAATTAACAATCTTTGTCATACTTTTGGTTTTGACCCCCCTGACTTTGTACCGTTGATTACAGATTAAACATACATTGATGTGTTCCCGTTTGAATATGTAGCAATATAGTCGGGGTGACATTGTTTTAAAAGATTATAGACAAGGAATGGGGAGATAGGATATAGTTTTATGTTTCTAACATGTTCACATATATGCAGGTGTGTACTGATATCAACTAACATTTGATTGACATGTTGTTAGATAAAAAAGGGTATAGAGCCATGGCATACTGGTTATATCTTTCAACAAAATACATGTGAGTCGAAATATTCCTATTGCATCATTTGGCTTAATTTAACCAATCATTACAAGGATTGCACAGGTTCATGGTCATGAACACGCATGGGTCTGCGTGATACTATTGCGGCTATAAAGGAAGCTATAGTATGTCTTTAAATCAGACTTCGATTAGATTCCAGAGGGTTACCATCTAAGAGTCCTAGACACCACGAGGTGTCTAGGTTGAGAAGAGTTGAGAAAAGTTAGGTAGCATTGACTGTAATTGTAATATGCTTGTATGTATACTTATGCTACATAAAAGGTAAAAACGAACTATTGCATTGTTATAACTGAAGAAGACAAACGTCTTAAGAAAACAGTAAGAAGTAAACACAACGTGAAGAAGAAGCAAAGACGATCAGAGTTAAATCCTAGACGATCACAAGGCTACGAAAATATGTAGTAAGAAAAGATGCATGGGTCATACGTAGGATGTGGCGACCGGTTTGACCATCGCGACCCCCGCCCGCTCTCCACGTCAGACAAAAAGGCCCATGGTGCTACAAATATTGTTCAAAATAAGAAGCAAATTAAATAAGATATGTTTTCAGGATCATTTTGTTATATGAAAAAGTGATGCGTTTTCTATGGCACTCAGTATATATGCTACTAGTATGTTGTTGGAATTCAAGACAAGATGGAAATGAGATTCTATGTCCTACTGATACACCAGACTAATAAACATGCGCATCCGCCATACAGTGTTCTAATCAATGTCCTGCACTAACGACAAGGGGCAAACCACGTCCGAATATTCTGTTGAACTTTCTCGGTTTAATGCATGGATCGAACATGTGACCTCCAGGTTAGCGAGTTAGCATCTTACCGCAAGATAAGATGGATATGCTGGGGTTTTTTTATACGTAACTTTAATAATAATGTATAATAGCAAAACATTTCCGTTATTTACCTCAGTCGACCTTGATTATGTACATAAGTAAACATGCATTATACCGGAATACTCCAGAGCCGAAAGTTTTGGAAATTGTATTTTTAGTGTGCAACAACATATCTTGGAATCAAAGGTACGAGGCAGTACCCAACTTTGAATTATTGCAGACATAAATATATAAGGCAGGAAGCATGAATACAGGCCTCAGTGTATTTGTCCTGAGGTTTTATATCTATGAGCTAAATACTTTCATGTGAACACCAAAATTTGTCCTATAGTTTAGAGATTTTCTGGCCTGTGGATAAATCCATAGGTTTAGAACAAGTCCTATTCACTAGGATTTGTACTATGAATTAACCAATCAAATGCAAACATGCACATCAAGATGTCTGATGTTTAAAATTGAACCGCGTCCAATGAATTGACCAATCAAATGCAAGCTAGTTTTGTAAAATAAAAAATTTCAAGATTAGTCTAAATATGACCTTGTTTACCTTGTTATAATCTGCCATGGCTACATCATATTTTTTCTTTTCAACTTCACTGGCTTTTTCATAAGGTTTCTTAGCTTCAGCTGATAGTTTACCCCATTCTACCCCGGCTGAAAATACAATCCTTAATTTTTAAAAAAGATGGTTCTAAAAGCAGGCATTTTAAACAAACAACATCTGAAATACACATGTGCATACTATAGACCCATCATTCCCTGGGTCGTTCAACTGTGCTACACTAACCTCTTTCCCATGCACAGTTTTCTCAAATTGACAGGGTTTCCGCCAGTGTGGGGGAGGGGGTGCCCGTACCCAGACCGCCCAGTAATTTGGCAACCAAATAACTTATATCCCCCTTCAAGATTGCTTGATGACTTCATTGATCGATTTGTTTACATTCACAACAATACAGCAGCTTGTACGCTTAGTTATCAGAACGTTTGCAAGTAACAACGGTCTTCCCTGTGAATGGGTCCCACATGTCCATTGTACTTGAAATGTTTGAATAGAAAGACTTATTTTTGAGGAAAGTCCATAATAACAAAACGAGTAGCTGGGGTTGGTGTCAGTTCATGCAACCCAACACACTCCTTAAACAGATTTCTGAGACGAAGAAATTAAACATCAAGAATAAGACAAAACATTTGTAACAAATCTTACCATTTTTAATAATATCTTTATTTTCAACTCCCTTTGCCTTCATTTTTGCTCTGTAATCAGCTAAAAATAAGAAATAAGCAGACTGTGCTCTCTTTGGTTTATTTTCATCTTTTTCTTTTTTTGATTTTCCAACTTTTTCTCCGGGTAAAGGAACATAAGTTTTCATTTCTCTCTCAAATCTTAATTTATCTTTGGCTGCCTTGTCATCAAATTTCTTTTTTTCGTCTCCTTCAAGTGCTCTCCATGCCGATGAACACTCTTTTGTGAATTCTGCAATCTAAAATTACGAGGAAAAAATATTTAAAGATACATTATTTAAAGTTTAGATAATAAATATCTGGCTATATTTATTCAAAAATAGGTAATGCAAAACAAATATTGAAAAGTACTGGTATATTCGAGTCTATATTTTAAAATTAACCCATTCAGTGAATGAACCATTCTAATCCAGTTAAAATCTCACAAGTTGTGTAATGACAGTAATGTTAATAAATGGCAAATCAATAGTGATGTCTCTTTAATAAGTAAACAAGACCACGTTTTGTCCAATTGGACAACGGACCAGGAGGAACCACGTCGGAAAATTCTATCAGACAAAGCAGGGATCAAAAATGGTACCCCTAGGTTCGAGAGCCAAACTGTACAAGTCCCAACAGTTTGTAACTTCCGGAACATCCACCATGTTGTAACAGCATTGGTGATTATTTTATTGAATTGCCAACCAACCTTTGATATGCTTCTTCCCTCTTCTTTTGCCTTTCGTCTACATTCTTCTAAGAAATAAAAATATGAGGATGTGGGCCTTTTTGGTTTATTTGCATCTTTTGTTGCCTTTCTTTTCGTTCCTTTCGTGGGTGAGCTTGCTGCCTTTGCACGTCCTGAAAATTAATTATTACATCATTTCACGTTCACTGGTGGGTTAATTTATTTTTATCACAGAAAAAGTTAATCTATAAGTAAGTATTTTTTCGTGTCCACCGATTAACTAAATAAACAACCAATAAAACAAGACCCCAAATTAGGCTACTTCATTTGTCTGGCTCGTCTACATAGTACATTGTAAAAAAAATAAATCTAAAAATTTCTTTACATGAACACTAACATATTTTCTATTTTGCATTTCTAATTTCTGAATGAAAATCAATATTTATTTTAAAATATATATCTCCATGCCATAGGCCTACTAGGCTAGTTGTTTGTCAATGACCAGGACTAAAAAAGAATAGATCTGGACTGCTAATAAAAAATCAGTCCTAAATAAAAAAATAAGTGGCCTGAAATATAATTAGAATGCTAATTTCCCAATATTTGTGGGGGCACTAGAAAATATAATTAGTGATACTGCTCTATCATCAGAAACAAGGGCCCGCAAAAACAATAACCGACTGATGAAGCCATTGGCCATCAATCATACTACAGTACAGACGCGCCTTTTGCCACTGTCCTCAAACGAAGACAAAATCTTGGAGACTGATCTAGTTACATTCTGACGCCATATCCAAGCAGTACAATAAATCTATGTGGTCTAATCATATTTATGGTTTGTTCTAGTTGATTATACGTCGGGAAACAAAACCATTTTTCCGTATCAAATGAGCTGCAACAAAAGCAAAATGGCTAACAACACAAGTCTGCAGTGCAAATAATGCAAGATCATTGTTTGTTTCATCTGTCAATGAATATTTCCTCTCACTAAACAAGGCGTCTGTTTACATGCAGTATGATAAAATATATCGTTGACTGACCACATTGAGACGCGATAACCCTAGTTTAAAAAGAAATCTAGCGTTTACATACCCATTTTCACCTATTTTATCAACAGTTGATAGCGAGAGTAATGTCGACTAACTGCTACTGCTTGTGCGGTTTAAACCGGCTACACTCACTATATAGAGCCTTTCACGTGGTCTATAACAAAGAGAGCCCCGTATGCATTTTCCCGCCACAAGCTGCGTGACAAGGGAGGCAACTCCAAATCAAAGCCAGTCACCGATTGGATGGGCTGTACTGTATTACCAAATTCTTTATCGAATGAAAACATCAAATTAATTGATAGGGTGGGAATTAGACATTTTATTTTACCCCCAAAGCCAGATTATTTTTTTCTATTAAAAAATAAAGAAGAATAGCCAATTATTGACATGCAAAACTGATAATTATACAAAAAACTTTGTTTTCAGGATTGGGGTGTTGCCTATAAATATTTAATCTACGGTTACGTCGTAGATGCTAATTACTGGGTGAGCCTTTTATTCCAGGTAAATATATATTTTCCAGGTATATACTTTGTCCATTAAATCAATTTAATGCGTTTTATAATGGAAACAAATTGGTAGATTGGTTAGCCAATATCCCACTTCAAATCAATTTGAATTCTTTTCATCACGAATGATTTAATAAAAAAAAATATTCCCAAAGCGGCGGAACAGAGAGATAGATAGATAGAGAGAGAGGGGGGGGGGAGGTGTCTATATCGTCTATTCACCACAACCTGTGTCATATTGGGACTAACATAGAACAACAGAAAATAATACATTGAAGTATAAAATAGGGTGCAATTTTATTTCAATATTTCGCTTGTGCGTATGGGGTCTTTAGAGGTTAGGCAAGGCTTATGGTTCTCTCTTTCTGTCTCAATAAAAAGGTGTCTAAGGTAGTTTATATCTCATGTACCTGAAGAAATATTCATCCATTAAAACGAAATATCCTGATTAACGCCAATGACGCGTGAAAAGGATTGTCCTTGAATTCGTTCTAAAAACCATTGTACATGATTTACACACATTAAGCCTTACATAATTCATTGTGTGATAAAACTTGAATTGAATGAAACAACTCCTTTGTACTCTTTTTACTCGAACTACGAGCCGTGAACGCCTGCTCGAGGGGTATTAACTGTGTGTACAGTTTGAAAAGCATAGTTTGTAAGAGAAACAGTTAGTTTTTATTTGTAACAGTTTTCTCGACACTTTACGCTTAAAAAAAGAAGAGGAGTCGACAAGTGACATATCCGATAAACAGTCTACACGAATTATTAACGTTTATTGTTAATTTTATTAATTCGTGCCGAATTTGTTATTGAAATGGAATAGAGTTTAACATCCCACTGTTCTGTTCCTACTTGCAGAATTAAGACGGACATACGTCATCAGTGTGCTATAAGTGAAATTTTGCTCGCGCAGCGGCGCTATGGTCTACTTCTATATCGAATTCCAACTGCCAAGGGATCTGTTACGTGCACGCCAATGTGTACACGGAGCCTCGGGTTTTCGTCCCATCCAAACGACTAGACATCTGTCCTCGACAGGCCCTTAGTCCTGCATCATTGACAAGGAGAAATCACACCGTAAAATCGTGATGAACTTTCTCTGTCAATGCAGCTGTATAGGGATCGTACAACCGACCCCCTGGCTACCGAGACAGCGTCTTACCCACTTGGCCACCGTAACTCAGAATTTTTTAATATTTATATGTCATATATCATGTATTAAACGGATACCATCTATCTGTTACAAACAAGAAATGAATAAAATGGGGTTTATCGTCCTACTTTAAATTAAACCAACCCGTACAATCACGTATGTATTACTATTAGACGTTAAATTTGTAATAAACAAAATGAACCTACATTTACATTTCTGAACCGACTGAGATTATAGGACCGTCACAAAGAGACACATTAGCCAACTATTGTGACTTTCTTGTATTCATTGCTAAGAGTTCTTGGTTTTTATTTTATTTTTTCCTCTGTTCTATTGTAAGTGTTGGTGTTTGTTTTTGCAATGTCCGTGTGTCCCATAGTCCGCAGGGTTGTATAGTGGGTTTTGTGTGCGTGCTATGCGCGGTCCCCAGCACTTACTACATATTGTAAACTGACGCCATAATAACTAGTTTATTTTACAAGTGATGTAATGGTATTTTTTAATTTGTATTGGGCGCTGTATTTAGTAACGATAACTAATACTTATTGAGATACTTTGGATGTTTTTACAGTTTAAATTTCCCGTCTCCAAAACTTTCTTGTCACTTACATCTGTAGAAGACTGGGATTAATCTGAACCGAACATAGTTCGACCGGCCCACTCCTTTCTTTCAGTAGTCTTTTGTTTTATCATTCCACCATTTAAAATAAGTGTTTTTTTAAATGCCAAAACAAAGTTGGTACTTTATTTCAAGGCAATACAAACGTCATTATGTGTGTTTCGGTGAAGCGGTGAAGACATTAAAAGATATGATGATAATGCAGAATCCAACCCACTTATTGGGTTTCATTTTGTTAAGCACAGTCCAGATAACACATTAACACTAAAACTAAAACTCCTCCAATCCTAGAAACCTGGAAGCAATTAACTTAAATGGTGAGATGCTAACAAGGGCCAGCTGTATGGAGCTAGCGCAGGGAGGGGTGTCCGAAGAGAGTTTCAAATGACATGTTTCAGAGACTGTCATTGTTTATAAATTATCACCTATTAAATCCAGACGTTTAACAAGGTAATAAAATAGATTACATCAGAGGTTAAAATTCTCTGAAATATAATGTTCCGACTGCTTATTACCGAACAACGTTTCGACAGGCTTTTATAGTCATTATCAAACAATCTATTGAGACAATGTATGTAAAACAAGGCTCTGTTTCACGAAATTTTAACGAAAGATAAAATCAAAATTTTAGTAGATACTTCAATTTTGATTGATTAAGAACTAAAATCAATCTAATATTGTCCAATCAAATAACTAAAATTCAGATCTTATCTTAGTTAAAATTTTGCTATGACTATTTAAATAATTTAGATTAAAACAGGGATGGCGTGAGAAGGAGCCTGCTCACTGGCCCGTACAGAAGTTAAAGTGCTCACCTAGTTTGGGTCCCTTGTTTAGTTATATAGTCTCGAATTTAGGTCGATTTTGATTTATTGGTAACATTGCCCCAGGGTATACACAAGGAAGTACTTGGCCTGCAAGCAGAATTTCTAGGGTGAAATTTTGCTACATATCTCCCAACTATAATGTGTGGGTTTGACCAGTGTGAAATCGATGATCATATTGTTAAACTAATTATGATTGTATAAACTTGATTGTGATAATTGTCAAGTAAATGCTATAGTTATATGTTTTTAGTATGCTACTTCAAGTTTGTGTATCTATCAGATTGTTAAATTGATTTTCCCACAATCAAGTCAAATGACAAACACGACTGCTTAACATAGGCTTTAATAGCTTTGGTGTAGTTTGCTCCAGAGATTAAAATGTTTCACGAGGGATTTTAATCACAGGTACAGTTAGTACAAAAGAAAGCTTGTGCGTAGGTGTCTTTGTCAATGGGAGGACACCTGACAGGCAACCTTACTCCTTGACACGTACAACTGACGAATCGAAACCATGCCAGTTGACCCAATGACAGACCTTATGATACAGCGTGCATGATCTAACCATTAGGCAATTCCCCCCCTCCCCCAGGCATGATTAAAAATAAAAGAGTGATCACACGGCTTTATTTCTGTTTTTTTTTACATCTATTTACATAATTCATAGAATAAAATCTCAAGAAACAAATTATTATATCTATTTATCTATAATATAAACTAATTTCATTATATATCAACAAGATATATTTCTTATGTGATTGGAATTTAAAAGGCAAAAAATATTGTATCAAATCTTCTATTTAAAGGGTATAAAGGATATTCATATTAAAGTGATAAAGGGGTATGTTCCTAAATAACTGTCGTTCCAAGTACGTATCAAAATAGCTGGCGTTTTCATGATAAAATAATGTCAGGTATTCCAACGACGAGAGGAAGCATAAAATAAATATATTGCTAAGTTTGATGACATAGAGTAACTATGAATATACAGAAACGAATAGAATATAAAATATATGGCACCTCCTCTCAAAACCTGGACATATAACTATATAACCATTATATCATAAACAGAAAACATTATCCATGGATGCTATTTTGAGCAATTTCTACAAGTAATATGAATACTTTTAGTTAAAGATGCATTGTGCAAGAACTAAATCTGCCTATCACAGATCTATTTCTAGCTTCAAATGTTATATAGATTATTATTTAGACATTTATTCACATGACAAGCCAATAATCAACTCTCTAGACCATCTGATGGCAGAGATATTAAATGGATTAGAACACATTTAATAATTTGACATTAAAGTGGATATAAATCAAGAATTTGTTTATTATCGCAGCAACGATACTTGGAAATCAAGACTATTTAGGCCTAATCTTGTTAAAACTTCACTGAAAATAAAGTAATGACAAGTCATGTATCTAAATCTTACATAATGCATCATTAATAGACAAAATAATTTGTATTTCAAATTTGATTCCACAGATTTAACAAGAAACAAAAAAGAAAAATCTGGATAAATCTTTGTTGATATTAACAATCTCAGGGTAGGTTTTATACATAAATACTGAAATTGAATTGTTGTTTAACCTTTTAAATATCCAATAAGCAGGCTTGGAAGTAACGAATTAAGATGTACCTGACAAAATGTCAGACACTTATGAAATAGTACCTGACATTTTCAACTTAGTGCCAGACATGCATTAATAATATCAATAAAACAGACAAATTGGTGCCGGAAAAAATGACTGGCACCAGAGGTTTTGTGACTGAATCTGTGTCTGACATTGTCAGTAACAGGTGCCTTATTTCCAGGCTTGACAATAAGCTTATAAAATAAATATTTAAACCTTCGAGGGCAGCAAAGGGGCAACAGCTGAATGGAATAATAACAACCATAGTTAGTTTGTGACTCTCTAGATCAGTTAAATCAAAGGCAGGGATTTGGTGACCACTGGTGGCTGGTCTTAATTTAAATTAATTTTAATGCCTTTTAAAATCTTCAGTGGTCTGATACCTCAAAAGATTTTTTTAAAAATTTGCCGTGCTTATTGATTGGGTTATGAGGTAGAAATCCATTGTAATTCAAAGTTTATTGACCACTGTGAAGATCAAACATTCTGATTAAAAATACAGATCTATATTTGGTTCCGTTTTTTTATACATTCAATGGCCTGCAATACATGACGATCTGACAAGTTGTACTGGAAGGTCACACCAGGGGCTTTTGACCCTATGATGTCACACATTGATTGATCAATGAGCGTTCATCTTTCAAGTGGTTTTTACTCACAATTCCATGCATTGCATGCCAAGAGCTCACCGTAACAGGCCGTTTCATTGGCTAATCCTGCACATTAACCAGATTCTGGTGTAGTAAAGACAGGTAAAACGGAATTTTGAACTATAAAAACGAAATGAAACATGATCTGTGTTTTAATCAGATTGAAGATCAAATCATTACTTTCTTGTTGTTTAAATTTTATAGGAATTTGGGACATGATAAAAGGGAATGTAAATAGAAAAACAAAATAATATTAACTTATAAATTATTCAACTACAGCAATAATGATGATCAACATTATGAATATATAAACATCTTAATCTCTACATAATTCATTTATTCACTTTAAACATCTAAAGGAATGGAGTTTAATATATGTATCTATCAACACAAAAATATCCATAATTTGTATTACTCTTGTTTACCTAATAGTTGGAATTTGCCAGGGTATTGTGGTATTTCATGATCTTTTCACTGACAGACTTTGCAACAGTTAGTTGCGAGTCAAGTGTCCTGACGAAACAGCCCTTTACTTAATGATAAATTATGTACGAACTAAATATGCCTATTGCAAGGCTTTCTTTAAGCCTTAAATGTTTTATATAAATTTACTAATTTGCTGAGATCATAATCAACTCTCGATGCCAGAAGATGCTCTAGAATTTCAACGAATTTCAACATGATTGTCGATTAAGGATTTAATTATATTTGATAATAAACTTTTTACGGTAACAATAACAGTCCAGTCTCCGCTATTCTTTAAACAGCTCTTACAGCTCAGAATGAAGTAATTGAACTGAAATTTTCTAGATGTTCCCTTTTCATTCACTAGTTTTGAACTATTACAGCAAGAACTGTCAGCTCTTTATCTAAATCTTACGTACTGCATCTTTAGATGAATAAAACAATGTAGAAAATAAATCTATGTTTACTATTAACACGATTAATACAACATGGCACATATAAGCCATAATTTAAATTTACTAAGCTCGTAAGGCAAGGAAATAATTACATGATGAAGTTATTTGATGGGGGTTTATCAAAATTTGAACTGCTCCCACAAAACCAGGCGCTTGGAAATTTTTAAAAACACAAAGCTGGCAGCATTATTTGAGTAGTCCACAGCAAAAGCTTTCCAAAAAAGCAATTCTTTTTAAATGTCATATCATCTTGGGTTGAGTTTGACTTATTCACAGCAACAATAAGGCATACAGTTAATGCTTTTGTGCCCATTGTACAAAATGAAATTGTGCGACAAGCACTTGGTTTCAAGGGAGCGGGTCACAAATGTTGGAACTAACATATTGTACAATGCCATTTCAATGATTTGTTTGCTCATATGGGGGAAATGAAGGATCTGGGCAAGACGCCCACGAGGTTGGATAGACTGCCCTACTCTTTATTACATACAAGCATGTAGTATGTTCTTCTAAAAATGGTGGGGAGAGAGGGAAATGGGGTTTCTGTACACTCCAAACTAGGTCATTTCGGGACTAACATATGATTTCAATAATTCGCTTGCGTGTAGGTGTCTTTAGCAGTGGGAGGAAACTGGAGTGCCCGGAGGAAACCCACGAGGTTGAGAAGGCGCCCCTATCTCCATGCCACATACGCTCACACCAGGGCTCGAAACCAGAGCCGCAAGCCAGAGGTGACCGGCCAGCTAGAGGTCGAAGCGCGGCACTCTAGACCACTAGGCCATCCCAACCCCCCTTATTTCGGGAGAAACATATAGCCCATGTCAGAAGAATCATGATGTAATCAACAACGGTAATCATCGAACATAATCAAAAACATCTGGTGGACATCTGAACACAGTCAATAAAACTTCACAAGCAACAAATAACTGATCATTTAAATATTCAAAATCATTTATCAATGACATTTTCCAGGTATTGCCTTTAAATAATTTATTTAAAAAAAAAAAAAAACTGAAACAAACCAATTTCTTCCATTTATGAGGTTTGGCGACGTACTGGTCGTTAAATAATAGAGAAATAGTTATATCCATAAATAATGTGTGTGTTACAAAATTTCGTTATCAAATAATAAACAAGTTGTTATATCCATGTATACCTTGTGTTGTGTTTTGTTATGAATAGTTAATCATGCTTCTGGATGTCATTTAAAGAATTGAAGGTTTAATTTGACAACTGAAATGTAACGTGATAAAATGTACAAATGATGACATCTGTAATCTCAAGAAACGGCTTGATGTTACGACTACGTTTTAACCCCATAAATGGAAACAAACTTCAAACTCAATAATAACAAAAGGGAAATAATCACACAGGGTCAAAGTTCATTGTTTATATACAAAATGAAGAGTTATAACAATGTCCCATATAACAGATAATAACAAAACTTGTCATTAATACAATATAAAGCAACAATAAAAAGCTGATTTAATTATTTATAATATTTATCTTAACATATTCTAACAATAACTTAATCATTTGGTGTCTAATTTTCCCGATTTTGGAATTTTTGGAAAAAGAGATGACATTGGCATTCAAGAGACGACCACTGTCAGGAACAGTCACATTTTCTATTACATCTTGTAAAGCATTCATTGTTTTGTTTTTAATTTTGAGAGAAGCCTGTATCATTTACATTACAGGCCTGTGGCTGTACAGCGCAATGGATGCTTACGGCTGGCTTTCAGATACATTCACCTGAACTGATATTTGTCGTTGCTTTCTTGCAACATCTGTGAAGTTTGTCTTTAAGTAATGCTATTATTTCTACATTTTAGGGAAAAGTGATGTTTTAATGAGGCTATTCTGAAACTAACAATGAATTTGTTTTTTCATGAATTATGAGTCTTCAAAATTTATCTTTTTGCTCAAACCCGAAAATATTTGAGGTGCGCTGAGCTGCCAATTAGGGGACACATTAGTTTTAAAAAATTTCATAGCTCAATTATTTTGTTTCTCACACCTAAAAATTTCATTCCTAAAATTAAATTATATAATTTATAATTATTGCTCTTCTCCATCCTTTCCCCGAATCATTCGACGAGGACCTCTATTGGCTGGACCTTTTGGTTTGGCGAATGCTTGTCGAACTGCATTTTTCACGGGATGAACTTCTTCATAAATAAATTTTTCTGTTAATTCTTTAGCATCATCAGATTCAATCTGAAACAACAAATTAGTGTCGTATTGATCCTTTTGTAAAAGACCTGATAATTGTTATTGTAATGAGATGGGAGTTATCTCCCCTTGCTCTTGTGTGTAATATATATTGAAGTTAATAAAGACACACACACTTCCCTTCGTAGTGTGGCCACACAACAGAACAGATGTCTTCTTGTCTTCATTTATAGGGGGGATTTGAAGTATAAACTATGACCGTCCATCCACGTGCTGATATATAGAAGGCATATATCGAGGAAGCGATCCCAACACAACATTAGAAAGGATAACTTCAGATGTTTGGCACTATTGAATGTGTGCTTGACTTTCATTCACGTAACGATTGCTCAACTAACTCCATACATCTTTCTATTATGACTCTTGCTAAGCGAGTAAGGCGCTGGCTCTCTAGCCTAAAATTTGCGGGTTCGTTCCCGGCATTGTTAGAGAAAGTTCATTGGGATTTTTCTGAATGGTTTTCTTGTGTCAGTGGTGCAGGAAGGAGGTCTGAGACCCTGTGCACATATTGCATGAATTTAAAAGATTCCTTGGCAGTTGGAATTTGATGCGTAGGGGTCTTTAGCAGAAACTGAAGGTCCAAAAGAAAACTCATTAGATTGAACATTAAACCCGACAAGCGACCTTATGACCTATAGCACACACATTAAAGAGAGAGAGAGATATGGGGTTTAACATCCGCTCAATACAAACTAGGTCATTTTGGGACTAACATATGGTTTAAATTTATTTCAATAATTCGCTTGTGTGTAGGGGTCTTTGGCAGTGGGAGGAAACTGGAGTACCCGGAGAAAACCCGCACGGTTGGACAGGCGACCCTACTCCTTGCCACGTACAACCTGCGATTCGAAACCACGCCAGTTGATTCAATGGCAGGCTGTATGATACAGCGCGCACATGCTAACCATTCAGCCATTCGCCTCCCCCCACATTAAAACAATCAACTCACTACCCCTATGTAAGAATTGAAACATGACTGACCTTTCTAACTATGTCTATTCCTATAACTGTCTGTATATAATCAACTACAGGTGCTTTACAACTTGAATATAACATACGCTCTTTTATAGAACACTTATATCCCGGCATAGAATATATAAATACTGTAAATATACAAAATATACTGTAAATACACAAAATATACGGTAAATACACAAAAATATACGGTAAATACACAAAAATATACACAAAATATACGGTAAATACACAAAATATAGGGTAACTACACAAAATATACGGTAAATACACAAAAAATACTATAAATACACAAAATATACTGTAAATACACAAAATATATACGGTAAATACACAAAAATATATACTAAACATATGGTAAATACACAAAATATAGGGTAAATACACAAAATATATGGAAAATACACAAAAATATACGGTAAATACACTAAGTATACGGTAAATACACAAAGTATACTAAATACTGTAAATACATAAAATATATTTAAGTATATATAGGCCTATAAATACTGTCAATACACAAAATATACTGTAAATACACAGAATATACTATAAATACACAAAATACACTGTAAATACACAAAAATACTATAAATAGACAGAAATACTATAAAGACACAAAAATATACAGTAAATACACAGAAATACTATAAATACACAAAAATATACGGTAAATACACAAAATATATCAATATTATTATCATTATTATGATAGTACATCAAAAGGCTAAGTGGGTAAGACGCTGGCTTTCTAGACTGGAGAACGCGTGTTCATTCTGTGCACTGGTCGAGAAAGTTAATTGGTATATGATGCAGGACGGAGGGTCTAACAAGGGATATAAAACAAAGAACATGTCTATACAATGGTTTGCACATAAAAGATCACTTGGCGGTTGGAATTCGATATAGGAGTAGGCCATAGTGCCGCTGTCCCACATTTTACCCTGTATGGTAAATGCCCATCTTCATTAGCCCAGTCGGAGCAGAATAGTAGGACATTAAACCCCATTTCATTGTATAATAGTACATCCCAGACTAGAATATAAATATTGTAAACACACAAAATATACTGTAAATACCGAATAATAAAAATACACAAAATATGTAAATACACAAAAATATATGATTATTATTAACACTATTATAATAGTAAATCCCAGAATATATAGCTAATGTAAATACACAAAATATAGAAATACAGAACATAAATATCAAATAGTGTAAAAATTCACGTACCTGTGCTTTCCATGTAATCTCCTTCGTGCGTATGTTTAAACGTGAATAAATGATATCGAGGATGATCTCCGGGAACTTTGGACGGCAAATTACCAATTTTTACATCGCCAGATTCTTCAAGGTTTACAATTTCTTTTGTTATATCCAAACTCTAGAAAGAGAGAGAGAGAAATGGGGTTTAACGTCCACTCAACACAAACTAGGTCATTTCGAGACTAACATATGGTTTACTTTTATTTCAATAATTCGCTTGCGCGTAGGGGTTTTTAGCAGTGGGAGGAAACCGGAGTGCCCGGAGGAAACCCACGAGGTTGAGAAGGCGCCCCTATCTCCATGCCACATACGCTCACACCAGGGCTCGAAACCACAGCCGCAAGCCAGAGGTGACCGGCCAGCTAGAGGTCGAAGCGCGGACTAGGCCATCCCAACCCCCAAACTCTAGAAAGATAAAAAAACAATAATAATAAAGGTTTTATATATAGCATCTTCTCCATGTTGACACATGCTCAACACGCTTTTAGTAATGACTCTACTGGTAAGACTGTCGAAACAGGAAAGATTTTAACGCTGAACTGAAGGACCTATATCCGTATGATTTTAAGTTATATCTTGGAACAACTAGTGACTGTTTATTTTGAGAGCGGAGTGATCTAATAGGGTTGCAGTCATTAAAGAGTTCAGATAAGTATTGAGGAGACGGAGAAATAACCTGGCTATTACGATATCAAAACTCCAATATGCAATGAAACAAATTTCTATATTCGACTTTTCACTCATATTAAGATTCTTGTTCAAACTATACTCTGAATGAAAGGACAGGTAGTAAAGATAGGTTGCCTGGCAACAAAACATACACCCCACAGCAGCTAAGGGGAGAGAGAAAAATTTGGATTTAATGTTCACTCAACACAAACTAGGTCATTTCGTGACTAACATATGGTTCAATTTTATTTCAATAATTCACTTGTGCGTAGGGGTCTTTAGCAGTTGTAGGAAACTGGAGAAAACCCATGGCATTTGACACGACACCCTACTCATTGTCACGTACAACTAGGGAATCAAAACCACGCCAACTGGCTAAATGACAGATCTTATGTTGCAACACGCACACGCTAACCATTCGTTCATCGACCACCCCAGCAGCAAAGGTGTCTGAGCACCCGTAATGTTGATAGGATGTTGTAAATATTGACTTACTAATTGAACATAATTAATATCACCATTTTTAAGTTCTTCTAGTTTCTCTACTGCTACTTTTGTTAAAGGGAATGCAACACCTTGCATAGTTTGATGTTTAGTATCGATATTAACTACAGCATTCACCTGTAAGAAGAAAAATACAGATATTTATAAGTCTGGGCGAATTTTAATGCTTGGTTCTAGCACCATACAAGGTCTTATTTCAGCCCTCATTCTCTTGGGAGCTGTGGTGGAGTAACCAGGATATTATCGCTTGGTTCTAGCACCATATAAGGTATAACCAGGATATTATCGCTGGGTTCTAGCACCATATAAGGTATAACTGCCATTCTCAGTCTCTTGGGAGCCGAGGTGGCCCAATGAGTAACAAGGCGGTTTCGGATTTGCTACCAGCGTTGATGGAGAAACTTCCTTGGGATTTTTCGGAAAGGTATCCACTTGTTGGTTTTGTAGGATGAAGCATCTGGCAAGGAACAGTATATAATATACAATGACGTGCATGTAAAAGAACCCTTAAAAGTTGGAAAAGTGGGACAGAACCGCTGTACTGACCAAGTACTCCTGTCTTCAAGAGATAAAAGTTTATTAGACAGAGTTCAATTTTACCTCATTATCTTTAAGAGCTTTGAGTTCTTCTTCAGCATGCGTTAAAGGTGCTGGAGCATCTAAAGATTTTTTATGTTTCTGATAGCCTTTTAAATTAACATCTTCCTACAATCAATAAATTATAATTATACTTAAGACAGCCTCTTAAATTAACATTTGATGATTATTTATCATATTTTCTTTTAATCATAATACAATAAAGGACCCAATGATGACCGGGAAAAGTTTTAAATCAACTTAGATCAAAAACTTACAATTGTGGTACCAAACACGTCATGTTTCAAATCACCTTGACCAAATTCTTTTCTTAATGTGGCTCGTGTTGCGGCGTATAACATTTTCTGTCGTACCTATAAAATAAAATATAGCACTGTAAGTTTTTGATTGTAAAGAGTATGTATATCTGTAAAATATGATTATAACACAGATTCTACTTTGTAATAAATAATTAATTTTTCAGGTAGAGGTTGTCTTCTTCACAGTAATAAAATATGGAAGAGCTTTTAAGTAGATTGCGTTGAATTTTGAATTTGATGTAAGGGATTTACACAATCTTTACACAGAGGGGGGGTTGGGATGGCCTAGTGGTCTAGAGTGCTGCGCTTCGATCTCTAGCTGAACGGTCACCTCTGGCTTGCGTCTGTGGTTTCGAGCCCTGGTGTGAGCGTATGAGGCATGGAGATAGGGGCGCCTTCATAACTTCGTGGGTTTCCTCCGGGCACTCCGGTTTCCTCCGAATGTTAAAGACCCCTACGCGCAAGCGAATTATTGAAATAAAATTAAAACATATGTTAGTCCCGAAATGACCTAGTTTGTGTTGAGTGGACGTTAAACCCCATTTCTCTCTCTCTTAACACAGAAATAAAGGAGCAGTAGACAAAACAGTTTAATACAGTTTATGCCATTCAGCCAAAGTTCACCCATACAGGGGTGTACATTCTTCCAAAATCTACAGTATAAAAAAGATCACTTTGCTCGCCTCAATAGTTAAAGATGCATTATGGGAGATTAGATAAAGAGTTGTTAGTTCTCACTATAATAGGTAAAGGCCTAGCCTCGATCATCGGTACGATAAAAAACATAGTTTTGATTATCCATTTCATGATTAAGCGGCATATAGGAATCTAATCCAGCTAACATCGAAGGCTACCTTGACATCTAGAGTTTATTATGGTCTGGATAAGTTAATTAATGTCTAATTAATAGTTTAGATAAGATTTCAGGCCTAAAGAAAGACCTGCAATAGGCAGATTAAGCTCTTGCATAATGTATGTTTAGAATTTAATGTACCAGGTGTTAAAGCGATAAATTTACCAGAAAATAAAATGAATAAACTTACTGGAGAGAAATCTGGTGACCAAGATATTACGATCCATAAATAACCTGTTGTAATCTTTTCATCCAATCTATATAATATATAACATGGCTGCTTCTCTTCTAATAACGGTAATACTAACTCATCATATTGTACAATATCGTTAAGGTCAAATCAAACAATCATACACAAGTTTGACTCCCTCAAGGAACAACCCACATTGTTTACAGCAAATTGTGATCATTAATGTGTTTCTGGCTAAGAAATAGAAATGAAATGGGGTTTAACGTCCTACTGTTCTGCTTCGACTGGGTTAATGAAGACGGGCATACACCCTACACTATTCTTAAAGGGACAATAACATTCTTGCTGGCTTGGTAGCTCCAGAAAATAAATAATACCCTTATTCTAAGTACTAGATGTTTAAGTGTCCTAACTGTTGTGTAAATTATCCATTACAACCTATTTTACTTGTCCAGAGGGTTTGAAAATATTTTAAAATCCAAGTCACACTTGAAAAGGTTTACGTTAGACTTTTCAAATCAGTTGGTTGAATTTTTCCAATTTTTCAAAATAGGTGTGTTAAGATGAAATTTATATCATCATTTAATTGGAATATTCTAAAATAATACGATTTGTTGACCAGAATGAAGATTGGGACATATTATTCAGTTACAACAAAAGTGTTATTGGGGCTTTAACAACTTAGCCATCGTGATCCCCCCCACCATTATCGGGATTACGATTTCTAGTCTACTGATAGGCTGGTAATCGAAACATCACTACTATTTATACCTTTTCAGAAATATAATGAAACATTTGCAGAGACCTAACTGGTATGTGTTACTAGTGTTTTCGCAAAGGAAGTGGAATTGTGAATCTATATAAAAGGATATCTTCATCCCATGCTTTGTTGCCTGGCAAACTTTCACTTAAAACCATCTGTTCTAAAATAAAAAATAATTTTACAAGGATTAGAAAATAATCTTGTTTATAACAAAGCAGATCAAGCAGATAATTACGAGTTGCGAACAATTTTTGTCATCCAATCATACAATAGTATAGTAAGTGGTAACTAGACCTGCATGCAGGAATGACGGGTTTCACTGGTGCCACGTTGCCCTTGAACATGTCACTTCCGGTGCCAAGTTACCCTTGAACATATGTAACTTCCGGTACCAACAAAACCACTAAACAGGTTTCCAAATAAACATTGCTCACATCAAATAAAATGGACACAGAATCAACCAAATCCAGCAATATCACTTCATTTTATACATTTGTTACTTGTAAATGATGACAAAATTACATTACCTCCGGTGTTAATGAAAATGTTCAATTAGTTTTTATGAAATCAGAAATGGCATAGTAAGAGGTAATTACTCTAAACTAATGTTTAGTATGTACAGAAAGTGGTTAGGAAATTAATTAGCAGGCCTTCAAAAACAGTAAAAGATGTCAGTAACTTTTTCTTTTCTTGTGTAAAAAGTGTGACTAATTCCAATACCCATCAGTATTGAATACACAAACCCAACTAAAAGAGGTGTATATTATTCAATAGTCACAGTTTTAACACATTAGTGATATAACACCATCTTAATGTAAATGACTACTGTCTGATTACTAAACATTTTACCTGACAAAAAAACATGTAGTGTATATTATAATGACAACTTAGAACTGTTTGTGTGATTTATTTTCAGTTGTAAAAGTGATTTGTTCATAGGTCAACTATATCTTTACAGTGACAGGGAAAACCTCATATCAAATTAATTTACGTTTTGAATTTTCGATAATCAGGGAATGAAGCTAAACTTCACCGTGTGAATATTCTGCCTCCTTGACAATACTAACTATATAGAGACAGGACATTTTGAATTGGAATTATGTATATTGATACATATTATTAAATTAATTTGCATATTTGATAATCGGGGGACTAAGGCTACTTTCTTGATAATACTAACCTAGTCCAGCTCTGAACGTTAGTCTCATTACAATGTTTTTCTCCCAGACTTACCTAAATTTCGTTTCATCTTATTTGCCCGAGTTCGAAAAATGTGTGCGTTACCCTTTCAATGAAGTCGGGCAAATAAGATAGAAGAGGGGGAGACGTTTTTTAAAAGCATGTTGTGTCTCCCATACTGGTTCTAGCGAGGTAAGCCAGATCTTATTTTCTCACTAAGATGTTCATTTACATTGGTCAGGCGTTCACAGGGAAGGACACGCGACCGTTTAGCAGTAAAAAGTTACCCAGTAAAATTGACTGGGGCGACCCCTTTTTTCGACAAGGATTCAATCACAAGTTCCCTGGAAGTACAGGCGAGTGTAATGAGACTAACGTTCGCAGCTGGACTAATACTAACCTTGCTCAATAGAAACTTTAATAACACGGACATTTCCACTTTTAGCTCTAGCAAACTCTGTTCGTAATTCTTCCGAAGCTGAAAAAATAAATTTCAAACTTTAAGTTTATTTTCATACCAATACAACTTTATGCCATGGTTATACTATTTCTTAGTTTATTACATGCAACATTTCAATATGAGGCATCTTTGTGTAGCAATGATCAATAATGAATCCAATCATACATTAGTACATTCATACATTCTTAAGTAAAACAATTAATTTCTTTATTTGTATTTTTATGAATTCGGTGAAAACATAAGATACAGTACTTCACTTGACATTTTACTTCATCTACTAGATTCCTAGCATGACATGAACATCGATCAACTACATTTTACAAGGCAGTGTTTGTGTATTTTTGTTTACATGGGATTACAGGTTCAACCGTTGACTTACATACTGAACAACCAAACAGTGACTTATTGTCCTCGCCTATTGATTATACATTTGACTGACTGAAGTCAACTGTCAATAAACTAAGTGGTTGTTGATGATGATGGAATGTCCATTACATTACTTAGCCATACATACTAGCCGATTTCGACGTGATACGTTTTGAATCATTATCACAAAGTTTGACTTATTTCACGAAAGTGACAAAATGAGCTACAATATTCACAGGATTTACGTCTAAATCATTTTTAAGATTAACGATATACTTTACCTGCTATTCCAGTTTGGTGAGACATTGTTGACTTTTACAGGTAAAAGTTGACTCAAAGGAGGAAGTTGTCGGAAGTTCGGGAAGAGTACACTCCCTCCTGTCACGTGATTAAAAATCCATTTTACGTTGTTTCAACGCTACCCATTGGTGAATGATACTACTGTAGACCAATCAATTTATCGTTCACATAAGTTTTAGGCTCCCCAGGCAAAATGGCTGACAACGTGGATTTTGCGAAATTATCTTTCAAAGATAATTATTTAATTAGGTCTAGCGTCTAGCACAGCTTTCAAAAAGACCACAGGACGTTCCAGTTCATTCGCTGGAATGGAGACTTCAAACGTTGCACATAAAATTAATTCTCAGAAAAGGACAAACGATGTTTTGCTGTCTGAAAATGTGGATTTCGCCGGTTTGCTTTTGTCGGATCCAGTTCAGAAAGGCTTGATATCAGCTGGTTTTGAAAGACCATCACCCATTCAATTAAAAGCCATACCTCTTGGTCGTTGCGGATTAGGTAGTCTATTTTATACTTAAAGAGCACCACCTATTTTATTTGTTAGACAAACAAAAGTCAGGCTTAAATATTCAAGGATCTGTCATGATTCTCCCTACCTACTCCTTCGATTTATCAGATTGCTGAGTGATTGCCAAATATTTGGTGACCAAATCTTCAATTAATGTTTTGGTCAGCTACCAGTCTAGTGAAAGAATTTATTTCCCGACTGACAACCAGAAGCCACCCCTATTCTTGTTGGTCAAGATCAGCTATTTAATGGGCTGACCCATGGTCTATCCCATTCCAAAATTTGTTTCATAAAAAATTGTATACCTAACACCCGTATCAAAGAGAGCCTGCCTTTTTATTTTTTAACATAAATGACAGCAGAATGATTAATATAAGCCTGATTTCCCCTGTTCTGTGGCGTGGGGTGGAAGGGGTTCGCAAGGAAAAGCATTAATTAGTCATTCAGATGAGATATAAATAACATTCAGATGCATCCATGTACTCGCTGGTGTGCATATAAAGGAAACTGTGACAATTGCTGTCCGGACAAAATTTCACTCATGACATAAATCATCAGTCCACAAATGTAGGACATTAACCCCTACTGCCTTTCACTTTCATTCATATATAGATAAAGTCAACAGACCACACATATTGATAAGAATATATATTTTTCTTTCAGATTTAATAGTTCAAGCTAAATCTGGTACTGGAAAAACATGTGTGTTTTCTGTGGTTGCTTTAGAAAGTTTACAACTGAAAAGTTCAGCTCTGCAGGTTTGATTTTTTCTCCTTATTTGGACTGATGAGACATAAAATGCACTAAAGTAGAATTAAAAACACAACTTTGAGGTACGAGTGTTAAAGTTTGAGGATAAACTTTTGTTTTAAGAATTAGTTAAATTCTCTGAAGGAGAGTTGAGTGGTTATTGGAATCATTTTCAAATTATAATGTTGTAAAATTTGAAACTATAATAGGAAAGTCAGGTCAAAAATGGTTCAATTCAGTTCAGTATTTGGAAAGATATGATAAATTTTTATTAAGTCATTATAAACTTGATATTGTTCAAAAAGTACCAACAGAAATACTAACCCAAAGTAAAAAAGGATTTGAAATTGTATGATTAAAGCTAATGATACATTAGGCCCCAACAATTTGAATTTCTGCTTTTATGAGAACACTTGTTAAAAACTTTGCCTCTAATTTCTTCAGAAATAAAAACTACTGGGTGGGTTATTAGATATCAAAATTAAATTGGTGTGATTAATTCCCAATAGATATCAAAATTAAATTGGTTTAACAGTAGTACCCTTTTTAGCTGAAAACTTTATTTTTTCTAGGTATTAGTTCTAGCACCAACTAGAGAAATAGCTGTCCAGATACAAGATGTTATCAACAGTATTGGAGTTTATTTACCACGACTTGCCTGTCATACATTCATAGGTGGACTTCCTGTCAAGGATGATATACAGAAATTAAAAAGATGTCACATAGCCATTGGATCACCAGGTATAATGCTTGAGCTTTCACTTCAAGGTTTTACAGAGGCTCAGGTGGCCAAATGGTTTTACATGGCACATGTTGGATCCAAAGGTCTGTCATGGAGTCATGTGACATGGTGTTGATTCCTTACTTATATGTGACCAGGGCCCTCATTCACGAAATCTTAACTTGAGATAAAATGCAAATTTCGGTAGATATTCCAGTTTTGATTGGCCAAGCACTAAAATCAATCTAATATTATCCAATCAAATAACTAAAATTTGGATTTTATCTTAGTTAAAATTTCGTGAATAAGGCCCATGGACTAGAGTCACCTGTCCAACCTCATTTGTTTTCTTCAGTTTCCTCCTGTAGGAAAAGACTGCTAAGGGCAAGCGAATTAATGAAATAAACCTGACATATGTTAGTCCCGAAATAACCTAGTTTGCCAGTCAGTAAAATTTGGATATATTTTGTTTACTTCAGATCATGAAAACATTTTAAGTCGAGTATCCTTTTAGGGTTAATGAGAATTTCCTTTTAAGATTATATTGAAAACAATAAACACAGCTTTATTGATAACAGTCTATAAAGAAAGAATTCAATTGGAATTGTTTTTACCAATCTGATTAAAATACAGATCTATATTTTTCGTTTATTTATTTTTATACTTTCGATGGCCTACACTACATGAAGATCTGACAAGTTATAGTGGGGGGGGGGGGGGATGGCCTAGTGGTCTAGAGTGCCGCGCTTCGACCTCTAGCTGGCCGGTCACCTCTGGCTTGCGGCTGTGGTTTCGAGCCGTGGTGTGAGCGTATGTGGCATGGAGATAGGGGCGCCTTCTCAACCTCGTGGGTTTCCTCCGGGCACTCCGGTTTCCTCCCACTGCTAAAGACCTGTACGCGCAAGCGAATTATTGAAATAAAATGAAACCATATGTTAGTCCCAAAATGACCTAGTTTGTGTCGAGTGGATGTTAAACCCCATTTCTCTCTCTCTCTCGTTATAGTGGGAGTTCATGTCAGGGGTCAAACCAGCGGCTTTTTACCCTATGATGTCAGACATTTATTAATCAATCAGTGTTGACATTTCTATTGGTTTAAGCACAGTTCCGTGCATTAAAAGGCCAAGAAATCGCAGTGACAGACCGTTTCATTGGCTAATCACTCCTATCATTCAGGAAATGTCAATGATAACAACTCTTCCAGATCCTAGTGTAGTAAAGTAAGTAAAATGAAGTTTTAAACTATAAAAAGAAAAAACGAAATAGGATCTATGTTTTAATCAGATTGTGTTTTTATGTTTATATTTGATGTTTATAGGACGTGTGAAACAGTTAATAGAAAGTGGTTTAATGTCAACAGAGAGTATTAGATTGTTGGTACTTGATGAAGCTGATAAATTATTAGAAGAAAGTTTTCAAGATCAGATAAAGTAAGCCTTCATCTTTAGTTATCTGAATCAGGTTAACTCAGAAAGAGCTTACAGTGATATTTTATTGAGCGATTAATATTCAAAGTCCAGTGTAAAAAGATACTTTACAGGGGTGTATCCCGGATTTTCAGGAAGTGGGGGCGTGCTGCACCAACTTGGGAGTGCGAAGCCCATCCCATGATTTTTGAGTGGAAAAAATGCCCAGAAGGACTAATTTCATAAATTACGATTTCCAACCTAAACTTTTTTTGTTCTCCTTTCCTGCGAGAATGTATGGATCCGCACCTGCTTTAGGTACAGAATCTTAAAAAGAGAGAGAGAGAGAGAGAGAAATGGGGTCCAATGTCCACTCAACACAAACTAGGTCATTTCGGGACTAACATAATGGTTTAATTTTATTTCAATAATTCGCTTGCGCGTAGGGGTCTTTAGCAGTGGGAGGAAACCTGAGTGCCCGGAGGAAACCCACGAGGTTGAGAAGGCGCCCCTATCTCCATGCCACATATGCTCACACCAGGTCTCGAAACCACAGCCGCAAGCAAGAGGTGGCCGGCCAGCTAGAGGTCGAAGCGCGGCACTCTAGTCCACTAGGCCATCCCAACCCCCAATCTTAAAAAGATAGTTCAGATAATATGATTACAATTATTGAAAACAAAGACATTTTTATTGCAGTTTTCATTTATTTTAACTTTTTCATACTTTTCCAGTTGGATTTATTCCTCTCTACCAGAGAATAAACAGATTCTAGCGTTATCTGCAACCTACCCAGAATACCTTGCTAATCATTTAACAGCCTACATGAGGAATCCAACATTTATTCGTCTTAATATTTCTGATCCAGCTCTATTGGGTAGATATATATTATTTTTCTATTGGTTAGTTCCCAGACAAGCTTTACCAAAAATCTGGAAACTAAATGTACTTCCATTTAAATTCCTTACATATATTATTAATACTTTTCATACCCTGGTAAGGACTGTACCTATTGCACAAGGTCAAGATCTGATCGAAAATAGCCTTTTGGTTGCTATGGGAATAAGTCCTTTTTGACTGCCTTGAACCATCAAGTCACATCAATAAGTGACTTGATTAAGATGTCAGTCTTAGCCTTAATCTGTAGATTGCTAGACCTGTTACAGCATGTACGCGTCGGGGGAGTGTCGGGAGTGAGTGCGTTAGTTTCTTGACAGCTGATTTAAAGCTCTTGTTTGACGGAGCGCACACTATACTATCATCTAGGTTCTGAGGTGGTTCCAATCAATAATTGACTTTGAGAATAAAATGAGTGTCCATAAAGTTCAGTATTACATGCTACATTTGGAATTGTTTGTTGCATGATTTTCTACTATAATTTTTACTATAAAGTCAGAATTCTGTTTGGCATAAATTCGGCGTTTGGCTTTAGCAGCAGTTAAGTAGTCATTGCAATTGAAAGATGAGCAGTCCGCCCAAGATTGAATATCAGCCCCTCCAGTTGTTACATCTTTCTTTGTTTTTTCTTAGCATATTCAGTTATTGTTTTGTAATATTGATTATTCAGGTATTAAACAGTATTATATGCAAGTACCCCATCATCCATTACCAAATAAAGACCTAGAAACAAAGACTAAAGCTGTTGTAGAAATATTGTCCAGTATTACATTTAAACAATGTTTGATCTTTTCAAACTATCAAACCAGGTAACCAGTAGTATAATCTCTATGACGTCACCTTTGAGTGGCAGAAATGGAATTGGTTTAACATCCTACTGTTCTACTCCTAAACTGGGCTAATGAAGACAGGCA
Source organism: Patella caerulea (assembly GCA_036850965.1). NCBI lineage: Eukaryota > Metazoa > Mollusca > Gastropoda > Patellidae > Patella > Patella caerulea. Next base: position 71,709,831 of record JAZGQO010000010.1, on the reverse strand, counting down.
TACACCATACAGTGTGCTATGAGGGAAATTGTGCCTGGGCAGAGGCACTATGGCCTACTCTTACATTGAATTCCAACTGTCAAGGGATCTTTTACGTCCTAGCCAATTTGTACATGGGGCCTCAGTTTTTTGGTTTTTCCAAAAGACTAGACAACTGTCCTTGTCAAGCCCTCCATCCTGCATCACTGACAAGGGGGAACCACACCAGGAAATCTGGATGAACTTTCTCAGTCAATGCAGGGATGAAACACCCGACATCCAGGCTAGCAAGCCAGCGTCTTACTGATTTAGCCACTGTGGCCCCCGTTTGAGTGGCATTTAGTTTACTAATCTGACGAACACACTTAACTGCCACATCCCCTATGGCACCCATGTGTGCAATGTTCAAGTAGAACTAATTATTGAGATTTATTTTGGTTGATTTACTTTTTATGAGTTAAATATTTTATGAGTAATTAAATCAGATTTTATGTAAGGCCTGCTGTATAAGATAAATCTGTGTTAAAAGTATAGAGAGACCCATTTCCAGATTTTTGTTTTTTTATTGTTTTGTGTTTGCAGGGCCCAGAATCTATGCAGTGAATTACAGGATCAGGGTTGGCCAACAACTTGTATAGCTGGTAGTTTAGATCAGAAAGAAAGATTGGCGGCCATGAATCAACTCAAAACGTACCAGTGTCGAGTTTTAATTTCAACTGATTTGGTAAGAATATCATCATCATCTCCTAATGTCACCATTTAGCACCTATTTAACTTATGTTGCTCAGATGTCCATCCATGATCCTTCATTTTAAATGTTCCATTACTGATTAGGTGTCCCAACAAGTCATTAGTCCTACGTACAGTACGACTATAAACTTCATTCCATTACTCATTCCATGTCCATTACCCATTGCATGTCCATTACACATCCATTACTCATTACATGTCCATTACTCATTACATGTCCAATACTTCAAACTTATTACCAATACCCCAGTCCTGTCTGTCTTATCGTTATATTTACCATTCCTGTGAACTGAGTAGCATTGAAATTTGAAGTCAGTTAACAAAATGTAAATTAGGATGTTTCCAAGATTTACTGATTACAAAATTAACACACTAAAACAATGAAAATATACGTTTAGGTAAATAATAGAAAACATTTAACAAATCTTTAAAGCCCCAATAATATGGCGGTATATTAGTGCCAAAATTCTAACATGCTATCGTCTAATTTCTTACTTCTGTTCATGTAATTTCTAACCTCCATTCATACAACTTCTTACTTCCATTCATGTAATTTCTAATTTAAGACAATGTATAATTATAATTCAACTTCTTTATTTGTTCAGTGTAAATATCAATTCTATTTCATCTTATTTCTAATATTGGGGCGAAAAATGTCTACTTCATTGTGGTATTACATGTTAAGCATGAACGGCAAACAAATTTAGAATTTTGTTACTTCTACCTAGCAACCATCATTATGACATCGTTTGGTGTCGCCACTACGTGCTCAATTGGGTGATTGCGCACCTTATCGGGACCATTATTTGGTATAAATGACCCATTCTTCGTTTGGTTGAAGATTGGAAGGCGTGCTGAGAAAGAGAGAGAGAGAGGGACCACTTAGTATTAAACTCAGTATCTGTGTAGGCCTATTTATAACATTTATACCCTGTCAGGCGCGGATCCAGGATTTTTTGCGGGGGGGGGGGGGGTCTAGGTTTGATAATTTCTTAACTAATTGCGCTCAACCAATTAACGGGTGGTTTGCGGGCGCTCCCCCAGAAAAATTTGGTAAATTAGATTCAATTTGGTGCATTCTGACGTATTTCCGGAAGGTAAATTCCAAAATTACAGGTCTAAAAATCGCCAATTAAATCGCATAGATTTAAGTTTCAAATTTTCAAGTCTGAGCAGGTGGGGGAGGGGCGGACCCCCTGGACCCCCCCCCCCCCTGGATCCGCGCCTGCCTGTGTTAATATAGACCAACTGCATATAAATATTAATTATTGGCTCAACCGTAAAAAAAATAAAATAAAATTCTCCAAATCCCGTTTAGCTTATATTTGAAACAGAAAATGAAATGAAATGAAAGAGGGTTTAACGCTCTACTGGAGCAAATGGAGACGGACATACACCATACAGTGTGCTTTAGGGAAATATTGCCCGGAGAGCGGATCTACGGCCTGGACTTATATCGAAGTCTAACGGTCACAGGATCTTTTACGTGCACGCCAACATGTACATGGAACCTCAGGTTTTCATCCCATCGGAACGACAAGACACTGATAAGGGGGAACCACGCCAGAAAATCTGGATGAACTTTTTTCGACCAATGCAGGAATCGAACTCCCGACCCACAGCCTAGCGAGCCTGCGTCTTACCCACTTAGCCACGGTATTCGAAATAGTATTTGCAAACCATACATTTATATCACGTTCAATGTTGTTTAGAGGGTAGGATGGCCGAATGGTTAGCACGTGCACGCTGTAACATAAGGTCTGTCCTTGAATAAACTGGCGTGGTTTCGATTTCTCGTTTTTACGTGACATTGAGCAGGGCCGCCTTTCCAACCTCGTGGGTTTTCTCCGGGTCCTCCGGTTTCCTCCCACTGCTAAACATTCCTACGCACAAGCGAATTATTGAAATACAATTGAACGGCGTTTATACCGAAATGACCTGGTTGGTGTCGAGTGGATGTTAAACCCCATGTCCCCATCTCTCTCTCTCCCGATGTTGTTTCCAATTTTAACACTCAGGCAAGCCACTCAATCTGACGAAGAGCGAGTCGTTTGTATCAATAGAATGGTCCCGATCAGGTGCTCAATCGCCAAACTGAGCACACGGTGGCGACACCAAACGATGTCATAATGATGGTTGCTAGGTAGAAGTATCAAAATTCTAAATTTGTTTGCCGTTCATGCTTAACATGTAATACCACAATGAAGTAGACATTTGTCGCCCCAATATTAGAAATAAGATGAAATAGAATTGATATTTACACTGAACAAATAAAGAAGTTGAATTATACATTGTCTTAATTTAGAAATTACATGAATGGCAGTTAGAAGTTACATGAATGGAGGTTAGAAATTACATGAATAGAAGTAAGAAATTAGACGATAGCATGTTAGAATTTTGGCACTAATATACCGCCATACAATAACACTCTTGTTGTAAGTGAATAATATGTCCCAATCTTCATTCTGGTCAACAAATCGTATTATTTTAGAATATTCCAAATAGGTTGTAATGGATAATTTACACAACAGGTAGGACACTTAAACATCTAGTACTTAGAATAAGGGTATTATTTATTTTCTGGAGCTACCAAGCCAGCAAGAATGTTATTGTCCCTTTAATGTCTTTGAGCATCATTTGAGGGACTTATCGATAATTACTTGACAACTACACTATTGTGAAAGATGTGTCTCTAATATGAATATTTATCAGTCCAATTGTGGTTCAATTCCACTAAGAATTTACCAAGTTATGATAAATTAAAAATGCAAATGACAGACAAAAAAATCTGTTTTAGTTTTTAAATGATATAAATCTGAAGATGAGTGAGTTTTTTTATTGTAGACATCTCGTGGTATTGATGCGGATAAAGTAGATTTGGTGATTAATCTTGATGTACCGTATGATCATGAAACATATTTACATCGTATTGGTAGAGCTGGACGATATGGTGAGTTACAATATGACTTTATGATTACTTTTATAAAAAATCAATGACAATGACAGTTTGCCTCATACAGCCAGATGCCTCGTGGCCCCAGTTGCCCAATGTCCTTGAAGGTAATATCATATCCCTTGTTGCCTTGTATCCCAAAGCTTAAAACCCCAGTTTACATTGTATCCCCAGTTAATGAATCCTCGGTTGCCTTGTATCCCCAAGTGTGTTGTAATCCCCAGTTAATATCCCCAGTTAAATGAATCCCAATTGCCTTGTATCCCCAGTTGCCTCAAGTCCCCCAGTTTAATATTTCCAAGCTTAATATCCCCAGTTTCCTTGCATCCCTTGTATCCCTGCGCTCAATATTCCAGTTGACCTATATTCCCATTTTTACACATCCCCTGCTGCCTCCCTGTTGGTCATTTTGTTATTGTTGCTATTGTCATAAAAGCAGAGAGAATCATGAAGTGTGGATATTTGTATTGTTATTACAGGATCATTTGGAGCAGCTATATCAATAGTAAGCCGTGGGAAGGAAGAATCGGAACTTCATGCTGTAGAAAAAAAATGTAACACAAACATTTGGCCTGTTCCAGGTAAAAGTTCAACCAGATTCTTTGATTTCCCATTGTCTCTGATGCAAAGACAGTTGTCTATTCGTTTGGATTGGACGAAAAAACAGGTCCCATGTACACATTGGTATTCACGTAGGCTGTAGTGCTGTTGCTCAGGCAAAACGTCTGTTATAGCACACTGTATGGCGTATGCTCGTCTTCATTAGCAAAGTTCGGAGCAGAACAGTAGGACAATAAACCCCATCTCATTTCTTTTCCGGGTAAAAGATAGTTCAAACTTTATTTAGCTATAACTCATCTTGTATTTTAACAATAGAGTCAAAGATTTGCACAGAAAAGTAAAACATTAAACATCCATTTTTATATGCCCACATATCAGTGTTCTGGTATCACAAAACTATCCTTTATACCATATCACATCTTCAAAAGGGGGATTGGGTGGCGGAATGGTTAGTTTACGCACGCTCTTTCATACGACCTGCCATTGAGTCAACTGGCTGGGTTTCAGTTGTACGTGGCAAGGAGTAGGGTCGCCTGTCCAACCTCATGGTTTTTCTGTGGGTACTCCGGTTTCCTCCCACTGCTAAAGCGAATTATTGGAATAAAATTAAACCATGTTAGTCCCAAAATGACCTAGTTTGTGTCGAGTGGACTTTAAACCCCATTTCTGTCTCTATCTCTCATCTTCAAAAACCCAGTCAGTGCAAAAAGTGGGATTTTAAGCGTAAACTCCATTTCATTTCTTTATTGCAAGGTTCCCACTGTCATGTGATACATCACGAAAGGATTGTCTCTATTGAGGCCACGATCTGGTACGTGAAGATACGTTTCTATATGGTCACCACGATTGCTACGACTTGTTCTAGGCATTCTCTGTACGGAAATGAGGGTAAACCCCTAGAAACGTCAACACAGATTGATTAATCAATGTCTGATGTCAGAGGGTCAAAAGCTGCTCGTAGATCCCTGACTAGATCTGTATTTTAATCAGATTGGTTGTTGACGTTAATATTCCCTATTTTATATTTCAGATCCGCTGCCAGTGGATTTGGTTAAAAAAGATATACCTATAAATATTGATGATATAATTAGCACAGAACAGATTCAAACAATCAGGGCAACAGCAATAAATGGCCGATCGTCACATGAAAAAACAGAGATAAATGAACGCTCCAAAGACATTATATCAAATAATTCTGGAAAGATAGATAAACATTCTTGTGATGATAAAAATACGAATAATTCTTTAATTACATCCAGTGAACCTAGTGTTCAAGATGAATTATTTGGTAAGATGGACAATTTATCTGATAAAGACATGAAACAGAGTACCCAAAAATTTATTTATCAAGAAGACAAGACTGAACTTCCAAATTTGTCGCTAAATCTCGACAGTTTGAAACAGGATTGTTCCACTTCCAATTCTCCAGTTGTAGATGTACGTGATATCACTGATAGTGTTGTAAGCTTTCAAAAATCACCGAAGGCGAGGACGGTGGTGGTTGAGGAATCAGTTAAAACGAATGAGAAACTTGATAGAAATCCCTTAGAAACTAGAGATTTGAATAATTCCCATTCACTCCCCTTAAACATAACAGACAGTATGAACAGTATTAATCTTAAAACAAAAGATTCTGATGAATTAGACAATGTTTCTTTTGATCTAAAAACAAGTGCTTTGAAAACTGAAAATCCTGATATAAATATGAATAGTTCAATTATTAGTGCTAAAACAAACTTGAAATATTCTAAGAAAGTGAATTGTTTAAATGTTTGTACGAAATCAGAAACTCCCGTTTCGGAAGATATTATATGTGATCTGAGTGATGTAACGGAAAATTTCGACAATCCATCAAGCGCTTTTACACAACCGGACAAATTTAACACAAATCTTTTAAAAGTCATGGAGAAAAAAGAAGTAGATTCGAATCATGAAAACCAAACAGACGACAAAGTTGTGTTACAGAAATGTTGCCAAGATGTGGTAGAAGCTGTGAAAAATCTAAATCTTGAAAATGTGATGTCTGTTGATTTGAGGAATAGTCAAAATAAACCCAGTTCCGACACGATGGATGCAGTTGAAATATCTAGTTCTGCTCAATCTATTAATCCCAAAGTTGTGTCAGCAAAAAATGAAACGTCAAATACGAAAGACATTACAGAATCGAAAGCAGGAAGTGATGTTAAAAATAAAAAGTTGCGTAATGGAAGTAGATATCAAGAAAAACTTAAAAGTTACGATGAGTTTAAAAACAGTGAGACTAAATGTGATTATAATTATGTTGCTAGGATACGTAAAGATATACAGGGCTCTGTTAAAAATATTCCTTCCGTCGAAACAAGCAGAGAAGGATTGGCTAGAATTGATCAGATTTATTCAACTATCCGACAGCGAAATATAGGCAGGGTTCAAACAACTTCACGAGAAACTCAAACACAAGATTCAGCTACCAATGATTTACGCGTTCCACATGTACCGTCAACAAACAGGAAAACAGAAGACAATTCAAAAACTATGGAGGAAAATAAGATGCAATTAAATGGATTCAAAATTAATAAAATGATTTCACCTGATTTGCTGGAATCTAACTTGAAAGACGCTGACGATCGACTTCGGAATCCATCCTTGCAGGAGTTTCATCCCAAACTTGCCAAAGTGTGTGTGTCCAATCAAAATGGCATAGCGTCTTTATCAGATGTTCTTGACAGCTCTTCACCGTCCAAAACATCAGAAAATATATTTCAGGAAAGTGATTCTGAAATTGCTGAATCCAGCAGTTCAACATCCATTACATCTGATTCTGACTCGTCACTCAGTTCCGAATCGGAAGATGAAAGATCTTGCCGCAAAAAAGATTCCGACTATTTTTTGACATATAAAAAATCATATGGACATCAACAGCGCCATCATGTTACTGAGAATGAAAGAGGTCAGTTCGGTGCAAGAGTTGATTACCGTCTGCCGCATAATTACTTTCATGCAAATACTTGGTTTTATGATCAAGGTTATCCTTATCCCTATGATGATGATAGGAGTATGTCTAAATTTACAGAATCCAGTCACAATCAGAGAAAAAATAATGCCAAAAAATGGAGCGAACCTAGCAATTTTGAAAGTGGTAGTCACCTGCGTGATTCTGGAGAAATGATTTCTGAAAGACGCAAGACTGAACACAGACAAGCACCTCTTCATAAAGAAAAATCAAAACTGTCATTTATCAAAAGTCATCAAGAAGATGAAGACTTCTCGAAACAAGCTAGCAGACGTCCTAAAAAGGAGAAAATGGAGCAGTCAGGAAAAACTAAATATTCCATGTTTGATAGTGCTAATTATAATAATAATTATACTGAATCCGGATATGATTATTATTGTCCGCGGAACAAACATGGAAATCCGTCGTACAGTTCTTATCCTTACTATTCCATGGATCCATACTATTACAAACAATCCTACGATTTTTATCGCAAGTATCCCATGAATCCATACTATAGAGAACCATACTATAATTATTATCCAAACTATCCTCAACCGAGACGTGAAACTATCGAGGAATCGATGAAACAGATGCAAAAGATTGCCAAGATTCAAAGAGATTACATCAGAAAAATGTCGAGAAAATAATGAATCTTTTCATATTGTAGCATGTTCTAAAATTGAAACTGAGATATGTCAACCATTAAATTAAATAACATTTGTTACAATACTAGATTATGAACTTACATGTATATGCTGTTGTCCATTTTATTGATATGAGAGAGAGAGAGAAATGGGGTTTAACGTCCACTCAACACAACTAGGTCATTTCGGGACTAACATATGGTTTAATTTTATTTTCAATAATTCGCTTGAGCGTAGGGGTCTTTAGCAGAGGTTGAGAAGGCGCCCCTATCTCCATGCCACATACGCTCACACCAGGGCTCGAAACCACAGCCGCAAGCCAGAGGTGACTGGCCAGGTAGAGGTCGAAGCGCGGCACTCTAGACCACCAGGCCATCCCAACCCCCCTTTATTGATATGAAATGGGGTAACGTCCTACTGAGCTTGATGAAAACGGGCATACATGATACCGTGTGCTATGAGACCATCACTGTGGCCAACTCTTATATCGAATTCCAACTACCAAGGGTCTTTTACGTGCACGTCAATGTACATAGGACCTTGTTTTTCCATCCCATCCAAACAACTATACCTTGTCCCGTGCTAGATCCTCTGTCCAGCACCATTTTATTCTTGAGCCATGTAAGTTTCGTGACTTTGCCGTTTGGGTCAGTTTGGGTAGTCTGGTTTTCCCTCATCATGGATACAAAATGTCTTATTTGGTTTCCCGATTGTACATGGAAAGGAGTATGGTTACCTGCCCAACCTTAAGGGGTTTCTCTTGTTCCTCCAGTTTCCTTCCACATGTAAAGTCACCTACGTGCAAGCAAATTATTGAAATATAATTGAACCACATGTTAGTCCAAAAATCATCTGGTTTGTGTTGATTGGACGTTAGACCCGCTCTCTTTGTTATTATTTGGATCGTCCCATGTATACCACTGGTAGAACTTTTAAGGGTTCCTCGACAGTTAGAAATGAAGGAAGAGGGGCCAGAAATGCTGCTACCCAGGCAGAATTACCCTTATAGCATAGTGACACTGCATGATGCGAGTCCAGCTTAATTAACCCAGAATTACCCTCATAGCACAGTGACACTTACGATGTGAGCCCCGTCTTCATTATCCCAGTGGGTGCAGAAAAGTAATACATATAGTTAAACCCCAGCAGAAGACAGGGGTCAAGCTGTGTACTGGGATCTTGAGGCCCTAGGCTTCAGTCTGCCAAGCCAACAGGTAAGTCTTGGAAGCCCTATGCTTCGGCCTGGCATGCCTATAGGTAAATCTGGCACTGAGTGCCATACTTGATGCTAAAGCCCGTATCTAGATGACAGACAATTATATTCACTCATCAGAAGATATTTTTGGATCAGAAACTGGTCCCAAGTGCAACTTATCTTGTTCTTGGTTGCGACGCTCTTCGGGAAAAAAAAGAAGCGTAAGGCTGCTCTTATTCTTAGACGATTGACATGAAACTTGGCATGCCTGATCCTTGGACACTTGTGCATCAATTGACAGACTAAGATGTTTAATATGACATCACAATTCCAAGATGGCTACTTGTTTTCCTCAGAGAACACACAAAAAAATAACAACCAGTATAGAATTAGTTTTATTAAAGTTAGCCTCATTTCTGTATTACATGACATCATCATTATGCTTTATAGAATGTGAACAGTAATTTAATACACTAATACACCACATATAAAAACTGATAACAAAGGATGAATCAATGGTGACTATAAGACAAAACAGGTTCTATAGAAAGCAATTGTGACTAAGACAAAACAGATTCTATGGAAAGCCATTGTGACTAAGTCAAAACAGTTCAGTGCCTGACTGGTGGGCCAAAGGCACATCTGTCAAGTCACTGACCAAGACCCATACAAGTACTTGCCGAAGGCGCGTCATGAGCGCACCGAAAGCATGCAAGCGTCCGAGGGGTGTCTGGGGTTCTTCCCCCAGGAAAATTTTGAAGATTAACCACCTCAAACCCATTTTCCAAGCATTTCAGACCAAAGCTTCCTATCTTTTCTGTATCTGCCCTGTCCTTTCCTTCATTCTTTTTTTTCTCCACCCGCCCCTCCGTCTCCTGTCTATCTCTCTTTTTTTTTCCTTTTAGGATCAGGCCCCTCTTTTTTTTAAATGAGCTTCGGTCCACCTGTCATGGAGGGCCCAGTCTGGCACTGAAACAATTCTATGGAAAGCAATTGTGCTTGAAAAAGACAATCATTGTAGAAATGAAACTTTGATTAAAAATACATTTTTTTTTTTATAGATCTGTTGTGTTTATTTTAAAGGGGCATTAAGTAAGATTTAGATAAAGAGCTGTCAGTTTTCACTATATTTCAAAATGATATAACGCAAAATGAATACAATGAAAATGTCATTCAAATTACTTTATTTTGAGTGAAGTTTTCAATGGTTTGTAGTTTTGACAACATGAGCAGTGATTGTAAGGTAAACGTTTCTTTCCATCCACCTGGGCCTGGTCTTATGACGTCATATGTGGATTGTGGGTTAGGATAAGGGTTAGGCTTGGCCCAGGGTTAGGGTTAGGGTTAGCGCTGTCTACATCTCGAGACTGTGACGAAATCTGCAGGCCACAGCCCTTATCCTAACCCACGATCCACATATGACGTCATAAGACCAGGCTCCGGTGGATGGTAAAAAACGTTTACCTGATTGTAACAATGGTTCTGGTTTCTCCATTTTTAAATTAACTCATTAAATGAAATTCGCTACAACATTCTATTCGAAAATGTGCAGCAATGTCTATCTTCAAATAAAGTGTGAAAACACATGTGAACACTTTCGTGTGCTTAGAGCAACCCCACTATGATGATTTGTTGCGCAATATAAATTTCATTATCATTATTCATCTACTTAAAATCGAAGCTATCCAATGGCATCAAGAGATGATAATGGTCTGGATAAGTTAATTAATGTCTAATTGATAATTTAGATAACATTTCAGGCCTAAAGAAAGATCTGAAATAGGCAGAATTAGCCCTTGCATAATGTATGTTTAAAGCATCGGATCTCTGAAAATAAAACATGTCTGTGATCATCATCTGGAGGATTTTTAATCCCGAGCCAACTTTAATATTAAATTACGAAAATAAAAAACTGCCAGGTGGTATCAAGTGTTCTAGTCGAACTTCGAACTAAAGCATTCACAGAACACAAACTAGTAAGTATACAGTTCATGATCTGGAGTTATATAATTAATAACAATGATATCAAATGTTCTAGTGGGACTTTGAATTAAAGCGTTCCCAGTACAAGTTTACAGTTCAATTATTTATAATCTGATTAAAACATAGATCTTATTACATTTCGTTTTTAAAGTTCAAAATTTCGTTTTATTTGTCTGAACTCTGTACTACACTAGGATCTGGAAGAGTTGTTATATAGCTTGCATTCTGGATGGCATGAGGGAGTAGCCAATGAAACCATCTGTTAACGCGACTTCTTGGTGTGCGATACATGGAACTGTGGGTAAACCACTAGAAACATCAACGCTGATTGATTAATCAATGGCTGAGGTCAAAAGGTCAAATGCCGCTTGTACGACCCCTGGCGAAACCTTCGAGTACAACTGTTTAGATCTTCATGTAGTGTAGGTCATCGAAAGTATAAAAAAAAATGAAATATAGATCTGTATTTTAATCAGATTATATTATATAACAATGATAAATTGACTATTTCACAGAATGGCTGATGATACCCTCTATAACTATTTTATATAATTAATGTCATTTATGAAAAGAATAGATAGTTGAATAGATTGAGCATATACCATACATCACTTCAAACCAAATATACATAAAACATAAACTTACAAAATAATAAATCATAAATATTAATCTACATGTACTTCATAGCTACTGATCGTCATTTTAGAAATTTTGACTACAATATTGTTCAAGTTGAATCTCTTGAAGGGTGTGGGGTAAGATTTAGATAAAGAGTTGACAGTTCTCACTATAATGGATAAGGAAAAGAGAATATGCTGGCTATTTCAGGCAAATTAATTCACTATGAGCCTAGATATCTCACTCAGCAAATCTCGACAGATTCCCGAAAAGTCTCCGCTGTATGACAGTAAGTGATATGTACCTACGCCCATACATTTGTGATGCGGCTACCGGTTTACTTTAACAGGAAAACTTGACTCTATTACAAACAAACAAGACACCATGGATGCAGCCATGTTTCATCCAGGACCTTTAAAGTAGTTCCAAGACACCATGGGCGCAGCCATGTTTCATCCGGGACCTTTAAACTACATGTAGTTCCAATATGGCGGAATTCGTCATACAGCCGAGACTAGATGTAAGTTTTGGAATCTGTCGACGATTACCGTGTGTAGATATCTGTGATACAATTATAGCCTAGCCTCCATCGTCATCACTACCTTTGTTACATTAATAAACAAAAGTTTCGATTATCCATTTTTACGATAACAGCATCGACCACGTTTTTTAAATCTACTTACACTGCTCGGATTAGCCCCTGCACAAACTTCAGACAATATATTTTAAATCTGATTAAATCCAAGTCGAGAGATTATCTACTGTCTATATTCGGTTCCCTTAATTAAATAATAAACTTGCTTCTCTTTTAGCCTAGATTAAGTATGGTTTAAAATAGCATTATGCAAGAGCAAAATTTGCTTATTACAGGTCTTTCTTTAAGCCTGAGATGTTATCTAAATAATCAATTAGACATTAATTAACATATCCAGACCATAATAAACTCTTTATGTTAAGGCTAGCCTTCGATGTTAGCGGATTAATTTCTTATATGCTGCTTAATGGCCGTTGATAATTAAATCAATCAAGTGGATAATCGAGACTATGCTGTTTATATTAATGATTTGAGTAATGATGACCGAGGCTATGTGAATATTTCAAACGATTTTTTCTCGGCTAATAGTCGATCAATTTGACTGAAATTTTCAGCAAATTACCTTTACACTATCTAGTTTTTAACTATTATAGTGACAACTGCCATCTCTTTATCTTATCTCCCATAATGTAACTTTAATGGTTGAGAGTGGGACATTAAGCTATATATTGATACTGCACGAAGCTTTAGCCATGTGTTGTTTCAATATATTACGCAATGTCTTTCGCTCGAGACCATTAAACAACTTAAAATACAGATAGTATCCTGCACGTGCTTTTCAAAGAAATACGTCACGCAAGTCCAATATTTTATCTAGTATAGATAATATACGAATGGCAATTTGCCCGTACATTATTGGAAATAATGGTACGCGAACATCAAGGATATAGTCACACCTGTATTTTAAACCATAATAATTAGATATTGTCCCAAAAGAGCAAATGACGATCAGCGATTTATAGACTGAAGACTTAACAACAAGCCTGGAAATAAAGAACCTGTCATAGACAACGTCAGGCACAGACTCAGGCTTTGTCAGACACTAAACCTCTGGTGCCTGTCATTTTGTGCGGCACCGATCTGTCTTTTTTAATAATACATGTCCAGCATTACAGTTATTTCCAGGTCTGCTGAACAAAAAATACCTCTTGAAAATTCCATGATTTACATCTAAAACATAACAACACAAAGAGTCGACGACAAATCCCCATCAATAATCCCTAATATCAACACCCCATTCCAATATTTACAACTAGTAAGGTCAAATCAATTTAATTTTCTGTTCTTTAAGGGTCTTGATAAATAAATAGTAACACAAACCATGTCAAAGACGTTTGGTTAAAACTTGGAGATATGGAACTAAAAGCTTTTGAACAAAACAAGTACCAATTACTTTTTGTTTTTAAATTATTCTTTTTCCCGAAGAAATAAGAAGCAAGATTTTTAACAGGCATTCCCAAACAACAGAAAATCAAATTGGAGTGGCCTAACATTGACAGTTCAAAATATTCAAAATAACAGGAACCAACATAATTATTTCTAGAAAACTTGACATTTGACATCACTATAAAAACAGTGTTTTATGATTTTAAACACTGTGTATAAATTTAAAGTCAATCGGATATTAACTTTGGCCTTTAGAGCATTCACAAGATTTTTTGAAGAGATCAAGGGCCATAACTCTGGCACTAATTATCCACCCATTCTGTATTTATTCAAAAATGAACTGATTCTTTTATCTGTGCCTGATACTGACCTTATTTGTTTCTACTTCAAAGAAAATATGAATGTATGGTTGTGTATGTAAATCCAAAATAGAGACAAAATGATTAAATCTTAAAATGTTATTAAAGGATAGGATATATAATCTTAAGGCTTGCAAACGTAATGGCCACATTTAGAAAGTAAAGGCTTGTACGCATTAAGTATTATTTTGTATTACCTAACATATAATCTTGGTCTGTGATAAATAAATGAACATGTAAGAAAGACTGTCTACAATATTTTGTCTACTATATGTACTACTGACAACAATTCATCGCAGTCAAACCATTGAGGTTTACAAATCTATTTCAAAATGCCCGCTTTTATAACATAGAATGTTTAATAAACTACACCTTGTCATTGTGACGAGCATGAAAAGTAACCAACACAACGTTATCAACGAGAACTCTTCAAGTTGTACAGGTAGCCGTTTATGAAATTAGGTTGTCGACATCATTAGGCCTCTAAATTTCCAGGGATCAAATTAAATATATATATATATCATGTTGTAAATAGAATATGTTAATATATAAACTTAATAATGAGATATAACATGTTTTACATGATATCCTATCATAGAATAACCATATATATATATACACCAATATACAAAATATTACAAAGCTTTACTTCAAGGCTTCTATTTCATACATTTTATACCGGTCAAGTCCAGGAACGTGGTGAATATGACTTGATCAGCGTTTAGAAGGGACCAAAACCTGTGAGATATGGGAGGACAACAACTTTCCAATCTCAGTTATCGCAACTACGATATCAACATCTTTAAAAGCTGTTTTTTTGTGGAAGTTACAACCTTACAGTTTTGAGGCCCCCCAATGTGATTAGTGATCCTATGCCAAAAAAACTATTTGGAAAATAAGTAGAAGTTACGACGCTACAGTTCTGAAAATTTGCACAGAGAAGTCCCTCAGTCTGATAAGTGATCCTATTCAAAAAAAAACTATTTGGGTCATAAGTGGAACTTACAACATTCCTATGGCATCGAATTTATGAATAGATTAAAATGCAATCAAATATATTTCCATAAAACTAGAACTTCCTACATATATTCATACTGAAGATATAGGGCCTTGTTGATTTGTTTAGTAATGCAATATCTGTATATTTCATACTGTCGATATAGAACTTTGTTGATTTAACCTATTCAATTTGTTTAATAACAGGATCTTTGTTTACATACGTTCATACAGGCAGTTTGCCTACTGTTCTTGAAACAATGTACAGAGGAGATAAATGATGTTTAACATCCCAGGTCATTTTGGGACGAATGAAACACAAAATAAAATCCTTCATTAAAATGACACGACCTCTTTGATTTGATCAGGCCTTATTTCACAAAGCATTCTCAGACTTAAGTTAAGAATTTACTCAATTTTCAATCACTGATATCTTTGATCCAGAAACACAGAACTTTGTATACAGTTTCTTATTAGGGTATTTGATACATGTACATTAAACCAACAAAAGTTTTATAAAAGTCTATATTGTAGTTAAAATAAGGCAAACAATTTTGAGGAAATTCTCAACTTAAGTCGAGAATGTTTTGTGAACTCGGGGCAAGGCCTTAGTTCATATGAAATAGCTCCTCTAAATTAAAAATTTGAATCTAAGTAAGGAAAAAGGTAATCTAGACCATTCACAACGAACAAAACACAAAGTATACATGGATTTAACTACTTCTCTGTTATTATCTTGAAAACTACCTGTATCTTTTTTTACAAACCGTTGTTATCAAATAACAGAGAAGAGGAAGTTATATCCATGAATACCTTATGTTGTCTCTTATTTTTAATAGTTAACTGTTAGACGTCATTTAAAAAATGAAATCTGGACAGCAGACCATGTCTTTCTGATAGAAAGAGAGAGAGAAATGGGGTTTAAGGTCCACTCGACACAAACTAGGTCATTTTGGGACTAACATATGGTCTAATTTTATTTCAATAACTCGCTTGCTCGTAGGGGTCTTTATCAGTGGGAGAAAACTGAAAGCCCACGAGGTTGGTATAGGTGACTCTACTCTATGCCACGTACAACTGTACAACTGAGGATTCAAAACCACGCCAGTTGACTCAATGGTAGGCAGTGTCTTTCTAATTCTGCAGTGGAAAAAAACGTATGTGTGATAATGTACATGTGTATGTTGTTCTAAAATTTGAATATATCCACTAAATGCACAACTTTTACAATGTTGAAATAGAAACCCTAGTTCATTCATTCATAGCCCCAAAAATATAATCATCACACGTCCTCTGCAGACGATTTCATTTCTTTAAATTCAGGAACTGGTATTTTCTTTTTATGGACTGCTGGAGGAGGGTCAGATAACTCTATCTCTGGACTCGACCCAGGTGATTTATTACCAGACTCATCAACCAATGACGGCCATTTAGTAGGTGTTTCAGATTTACAAAGTCTTTCATTCAAAGCTTTTAATGCCACTTGCCTGTAAATATATAATTATTATATTATAATAATGTAAAAGAGAGAGAGAAATGGGGTTTAACGTCCACTTGACAAAAAATAGGTCATTTTGGGACTAACATATGATTTAATTTAATTTCAATAATTCTTTTGGGTGTAGGGGTCTTTAGCAGTAGGAGGAAACTTGATGACCCAGAGAAAACCTATGAGGTTGGACTGGCGACCCTACTCCTTGTCACGTACAACCGGGGAATCGAAACCACACAATGACACATCTGAAGGTGTGAAGGTTGGGTATTCGATTCCTGTATTGACCGAGAAAGTTCCGTCGTGATTCCCCCTTGTCAGTGATACAGGATGAAGGGCCCAACAAGGACAGCTGTCTAGTCGTTCGGTTGGGACTAAAAACTGAGGTTCAGTGTACACATTCCCGTGCACGTAAAAGATCCCTTGACAGTTGGAATTTGATATACGAATAGACCGTAGTGCCGCTGTCAAGGAAAATTTCCCTCATAGCACATGTAGTACTACTGCTACTTTTAGGACTTCTTCTTTGTTGTGTCTTGTGATCGTAAAACAATACCACAGTATTTCAGTGTCTTGTGATCGTAAAACAATACCACAGTATTTCAGCTATAAGAACTTTATTGCCAAGCTGGATGATTTCGCAGGTCCCTTGTTCTCAACAGATACTGGCTGGTTGAATATCTGTGTGAGTTTCTGATGGGGCTTGATCTACACTCCAAATTATACCCCCATCCCTACACGTCCAAGATTTAGCCTTGACGTCAATTTCCATTCCAAATGCGTAATAACCTACTAAATTTCACACAAATAAAGCAGGTGCTGATAACCATATTATGTCTACTAACTATAGGTCCAATAACAGGAAGAACGTGATGGACAGTTTTGTCATAGGTTATGATTTTACCAAAACATCACTGACTTATTATGTATAGCTTTTATTTCACGTTTACTAGGTACATGGGATTTTAATTTTATAGACAGAGAATTTAATAATTTTCCAGAGACACAATATGGTCTTAAAGACCTAAGACCAAAGTCTTACACACACTTTATGGCATATGTCCGTCTTCATTAGCTCAGTTTCGGAGGACAGTAGGACGTTAAACTCCATTTCATTTCCTTATCACCATACACAATGAGGGTTTACCATTTGGAGATCAAAATCGAAATGAAAAGGTCTTCTGGGTATTCGGAGACATTCAAATTCAGCTATACTCCTAGTCGGGCACGTAGCCCCGGGCTTATCCCCTCCCAAAAATCGAATGAGCTCCCCCCACCCCCAATATTTTGCCAAAAATAATGATTTCTTAGGAGTGTTCTTAGCCGGTCACATCCTCAGCCCCTCCAAAACATTCTGTACTCCCCCCTCAAAAAAAACTGTACCCCCCCCCCCAATTTTATGATCTGGCTACGGGCCCGCTCCTAGTATGATACATTTGTGAAATATTCCCCTTTTGTCTTTGGCAATCTGATTAAAACACAGATCCTATCTTATTTCCTTTTTATAGTTCAAAAATTCGTTTTGCTGGGTACTTGTCTTTACTACAGTAGGAACTGGAAGAGTTGTTATCTTGAAGTGCCCTGAATGATGTGAGGGATTAGCCAATGAAACGGTCTTTTACAACAAGCTTTGGGGTAAGGTGTACGGAACTGTGGGTAATCCACAAGAAACATCAATGCTGAATGGTTAATCAAATGTCTGATGTCACAGGGTCAAACAAAAGCCCCTATCACAACAACTGGTCAGATCGTCATGTAGTATAAGCCATCAAAAGCGTTAAAAAAAAAAACAGAACGAAATACAGATCTGTATTTTAATAATATTATGTGTTGTTAGTTTGTTTTTCATTGAGAGTGAAGCTTGTATCACTAAAGGCCGGGACTGGACAGGTACAGTGGATCCATTCACTTGATCTGATTTATACATTTGCTGTTTTAGGTGTCTGTGTATACATGTATTGTGTCATGTGTAGGTTAGCATGTTTATGCTGTATCATAAAGCCTGTCATTGAGTAGTGTGTGCTTATTAAAATACATTATGGGAGATTAGATAAAGAACTCGCATTTCTCTCTATAATAGTTAGAAACAAGATAATGTTAAGGGACTTAGCTGAAAATTTCAGTCATATTGATCCACTCTCAACTTAAATATTAGCAATAGAATTTTGGGCATAGCCTCGATCATCATTACTAAAATCGGTGCGATAAAAAACATAGTCTTGATTATCCATCTCATGATTTAATCATCAATGTGTGTTTAGCAAAAGATTGGATTATTATCCAGTAAATATTGTAGGCTGGCGATGACATCAGAGTTGACTATGGTCTGGATAAGTTAATTAATGTCCAATTAATTATTTAGATAACATTGCAGCCCAAAAGAAAGACCTGCAGTTGGCAGAATTAACTCTTGCATAATGTATGTTTAATATTTATTTAAATGAATTACCTTCGCCTCTCAGCATCTTGTGGGTCAGTACCAGGTAAACTTATAGTGATAGTTGTTGGTGAACTAACATCGTATCTACGCTGAGGTTTCTTACAAATCTTAATCTTTACAAAAGCCATAAACACTGTATTGGATAAAACGGCTATAAATGGCTGTAATTGACCAGGAAAAAAACTGAAAAATACCAGAAAACATGTTTCAACATAAGAAATTTCTTTGTATCCAAGCCTGGAAATAAGGTCCCAGTCACAGACAATGTCAGGCACAGATTCAGACTTTGTCAGGCACAAAACCTCTGGTGCCATAGGGTGCATCTATAGCCCCTTAATTGTTGAAAATTTTCAGACCCCCCTGTCCCTTTTTCTAATTTGTTCCTATTCCCGACAAACACCCCAAGCAAAATATTAGACAGATTGGTTGATATTTGGGGGTGGGGGGGGGCACTGGAGCCCGCAAAAATCGGTCCGAGTAGTCTTTTTGTATGGTCTGAGTAATCTTTTTGTTTAGGCCAACTGGTCTATAAGTTGGTGAGACTGGTCTTGGTCCAAGTGGTCTTTGGTCCGAGTGGTCATGGATTCACATTTCCACATCAAATGTACATGTACATGTACACTGGGTGCATACAAACATGTCATGCATAGTTCCTGAAATGATAAAAGTTTATAAGATAGATTGTCTTTCATACCTTGCAAAACTAAAATTGTCTGCCATATCTCCTCTGTTACCATTGCTGTGTTTCTGATAAAATCTAAGATATATCCAGCTGACCATTATACCCCAACCAAACAGATAAGGATATGGTCCATCGAGTAAACCAACTAAGCGTAACGTGATGGCAGTCAATAATAACAACATGGGAATATGAGTGTTTCGCAGCTTTCCAAACGGTGAAGTGAACAAAATATGGTCGGGCATCACTTGTTTAACGGCCACAGAAAACGCGGCAATGAAACCAGCGAGTCCGTAAATATGTGTTTCAAATAAATATTCATCATTTTTAGTCAGAAGATATTGGAATAGATAACAAAAAGATGTCAAGAGTCCCACACAAATATTGACAACTGTGAAGAACAACAACATGTCCAGAGCTCCCCATAATGGTTCCAGTAATTTTCCGCACAATATAACCACTGCAATGTCTACCAAAACATCCCAAAAATGAAGTTCCACGAAGGCGTAAGTGAACAGGGAGTAGAATCTCCCGTTTGGAGGAATGACATAGCCAGGGGTGATCGTAATGTAGGGTATGGCTGATGAAATAAATGTGAGGAGATAGCCAACAGTTACGGTAACAGCCACAAATTTGACAACAACGCTGCTCTTGCCAAACGCAGCAGATAACTGCTCTTTACAAAACGTAACTTTACTATGAGCCATGGACGTCGCCATCTTGCATCTTGACGAAAACACAAATGACGTCAACAAATATTCCGGAAGTGTTCGTAAAATCCTTAACCAGAGTTTTTTCCCTTGAGCTGTAAATATTTCTTTACCCACCGCGGACCAAGAAATGAAATGAAATCGGGTTTAACAT
This sequence comes from Patella caerulea, assembly GCA_036850965.1. Classification (NCBI taxonomy): domain Eukaryota; kingdom Metazoa; phylum Mollusca; class Gastropoda; family Patellidae; genus Patella; species Patella caerulea. The sequence continues at coordinate 71,689,363 of JAZGQO010000010.1, read as the reverse complement.
CCTACGGGCATACGCCATACAGTTTGCAATGAGGGACATTTTGCCCGAGGGGCTCTACGGCCTACTCTTATCCGAATTCCAACTGCCGAGGTATCTTTTACGTGCACGCCAATATGTAGTCTACACAGAACCTCGGTTTTTCGTCCCACCCGATCAACTAGACAGCTTTCCTTGTCAGCCCCCCCCCCGTCCCGCGTCACTCACAAGGGGAAACCACGCCGGAAAATCTGGATGAACTTTCTCAGTCACAGACCATTATTTAGAGCCACTCTGTGACTGTTTCCGTGCAAAGATCAGGTCTTTGTGCCAGGGGCGCCGAAACGGCGCGAGGGCCAGGGTAGGCATTTTTCAAACCGATTTTCCGACAGACGGGTAGGGTAAAATGACAAAAAAAAATTCTAATATATTTTCGGGAACAAAACCTCTTTGAGTTCCAATTAGGAAAAAAAGTGCCCGGGGTTCCATGACATTTGGTTCGGAGCTTCGAGCCGACTCCACATGGTGCGACAGTTTTCGAGAATCGATCATTATCTGACTCTTCAATTTTTCTTTACACTGACTAATAGATAAAACATTTAAGCAAGTGAAATAAACATTGTCTAGCGCCACTATGGAGAAGTCACTCTGCTCGCGACATTTTATTTTTTCGGGTATCATCATTATTTGTTTCATCAATTAAAACCAAATTAATAAGGCTATACTGCACCACTTTCCAGTTTTCTGTATTCGCGAGCGAAAATAGCAGGAAAACGTGTTTGTGGTCGTCTATTTTTCATAAATTTTCTGGAAAAGAGGGAATTTTTTTTTCGGCCATTTGATTACTGTCCCTCACCCCAAAATCTCGAACGAATCTGGATACAGAGTGGGTTTTCGGTTCAAAAACCACATACAATGTTGTACTATTGGACTTATAGTTGCTGTCCGGGGGCCACCGTGGCTCAGTGAGTAGGACGCTGACTCGCTAACCCGAAGATCTCGTCGTCGACCCCAGCGTTGGCCGAGAAAGTTCATCGGGATTTACCTGCGCGGAGGGATTGGCAAGACACAACGTATGATGGGACGAAATACCGAGGTCTCCGTGGACACATAAGCGTGTACGCAAAAAGAAACCCTCGACAGTTTGAATTCAAAACAATAGTAGGCCGTAACACCGCTGTCTAGCAAACATTTCTTCCATGGCACAATCTTTATAAGGACGTTAAAGCCCCTATAACACTCTTGTTGTAACAGAATAATATGTCCCAATCGTCATTCTGGTCAACAAATTGTATTATTTACAATATTCTAATTAATTGATGATACATATTTCATTTTAACACACCTATTTTAAAAAATTGGAAAAATTCAACCAATTGATTTTAAAAGTCTAACGTAAACCTTTTCAAATGTGACTTGGATTTTAAAATATTTTCGAACCCTCTGGACAAGTAAAATAGGTTGTAATGGATAATTTACACAACAGGTAGGACACTTAAACATCTAGTACTTAGAATAAGGGTATTATATATTTTCTGGAGCTACCAAGACAGCAAGAATGTTATTGTCCCTTTAAACACCATTTCATTTCTTATTCTGTTACTTGCTTGCCAATAAGATAAGATAAGATAAGATAAGATACGAAGTTAATTGCATCAAAACGTCCATTATGAACAGCATGCATACATATACATTTATACATAGTCATACATTTAATAATACATGCACATCCACAATACATCCATATAAACAAAATTCTACATGTAAATCTAGACGTCCAGTCCGATGTATTATAATGTATGAGTTATATGTATATTCACTGAGATTCCCCGACCAACCATGTATTATAAAGTATGAGTTATATGTATCTTTACTGGGAGTCTGCGACCAACCATAAGTCGAGTTCGGTGTATATTCAAGGCCGTGATGTGAAATTTCTAGCAAGCTTGCTTCTGTTGCTCCATCCCGACGATTTTCAGGCGGAAAACAAACTACATAATCTAATTCTTCTAGTATTACTTTGTATTTCCACACAACTTTTCTTTTATCAATTCTTTGATGTTTGACAGAAAACGTAAAATAAAAATGGGCTTACTTATCAATGTGCGATGGTATTTGAATTTCGCGGTGATTTGGTTTTAATAGATCACGTGACAAAGCTCACCAATCAGACGCACACGATGAAAGGTCAACGGGTCGTGTAGAGTGAAAGGTCACCGGTTTGTTTACGTTTTGGTAGTAAAAAGCGGAAGAATAACTAGAACTGTATACTCCGTGTAGATTTTGTTTAAAACACCGATGTAAAACCGTTTACTGTGAGAAACTGGGAAAAATTTAGGGTATGTGCTAACTAGTGGATCAAAATAGATGGAAATATTGATATGTTGGACTAAGAATTGTAGGAGACAAAACTCTCTCTCATTCTAACAATACAGACTTCTCACATACATTACCAACGTAAAAAAGACAACAACTGTGTATGAATAAAGAACTATGTTTAGAGCAGCTAATATTTTACCAGCGAAATAAGAAAAAGAATAATAGGTCTGGTTAATTTGTTAAGGGGATCATATCTTAACATTTTACAATTTTATTGCAAATGCAAGTTGATGAAGATATTCTCCTATTCCTAAATGTATGACAACTCAGACCAAGACAAAAGACCACTATGGAAAAGACTGTGTCACCATTGAGGTGAAATACCATGTGCATTACTTTAAAGTTGCCTTACTGTATCTGCAGAAATTTGTGCCCTTCTTGTTAAACTCTACTGTAACAAATGACAGGGTTAGGTTGACTATAGAGACCAAGAACCAAACAATATTTTCTCTGTGGATGCAAATCAGGCTGCATTTGGCTACAGATAGTTGTATTTGTTACAAGTGAAAGCTTTCTAGTATGGATTTGTGAAAATTGTTTGAATATGAAAGTGACAGTCAAATGATATTGATGAAATTACATGATTTTTTATGAATAGGCCTACACCTGTATACATACATATGTATTTTTGTTAGCGGTTTGGACATTGGTGTGCATGTAAAAAGACCCCTTGGCAGTTGGAATTCGATATAAGAGTAGGCCATAGTGCTGTGCCCAGGCAAAATTTCCTCATAATAAACTGTATAGCGCACGCCCGTCTTCCTTAACCCAGTACATGTATATAGGAGCTACAGATAGATGTATTTTTTAGAAGTGAAAGTTTTGTAGTTTGGATTTGTGAAAATTGTTCAAATATGAAAGTGACAGCCAAATCATATTGATGAAATTGTGATTTTTATGAGTAGGCCTAAACCTGTATACATATGTATTTTTGTAAGTGGTTTTTACATTAAATATTTTAAACATGTTTTACTTAAATGTACTGTACATGTCGATAAATGTTCATATCATATTTAGCTATTTTAAGTTGACATATATGTTTTTATTTTCCTTTTTTATTCCAATTCAATTCAGACGTGGTTTCTCCTTGTCAGTGGTGCAAGCAGAGGGGCTGACAAGGTACGAGGACTGCTGTCTAGTCGTTCAAATGTGACGAAAAACCGAATTCCTGTGTAACATTGGTGTGCACATAAAAAGGTCCGTAGGCAGTTGGAATTCGATATAAGAGTAGGCCATAGTACTGTGCCCAGGCAAAATTTTCCTCGTAGTACACTGTATAGTGTATGCCCGTCTTCATTAGTCCAGTACATGTATAAGAGCAGAACAGTAGGACGGCGTTTAAATCCATTTCATTTCTTATTCATATTACTGGAACCATTTTATTTAGTTAACTGTTTGTTTTTCTCTTATATGTACTTTTCTTTACTGGCATATATCTTTTAATTTTGTACAGTGTATACGGACACAAGACCTGATCTGTGTGTAAATACATGTAGTCTGTGCGGTTTAGCCCCCCTAAAAATTGATGATTTCTTAGGAGTATTCTTAGCCGGCCACATCCTCAGCCCCTCCAAAAAATTCTGTACCCCCCCCCCCCCCAATTTTATGAGCTGGCGACGGGCCCGATTCTGTGGATATAAAAATCTGAAAAGCAGATTATAAACCATTCTCAAGTATTAATACACTATATAAATGATGTTATTATTATATACATTTTTCATTAAAGATACATTATATAAGATTTAGATAAAGAATTAGCCATTCTTGCTATAATAGTTCAAAAGTAGATAATGTAAAATGAATAATTTGAAAATTTCATTCAAATTACTCTATTGCAAGCAAAGATATTAGCCTTTAAAGGTTTGACAGACATGTTCAACAATTTCAACCACTGTACTGTTTGATCAAAGCTAAGTCTCGGTCCTCCATATTTGATTAAATCAAAGTATCGCTGAATCATTTTAATCTATTTAATATCGGAGAAATCTCATGCCATCGAGTGTTGTTGTTGAATACTGTATGAGGAAGTATATAAAATTGCATTCATTTCTTATTTTTTAGTACTGTATTTCTTTCTATAAAATAAATGTATACTTATTTGACATCTCTTATAATATGTCTTTATTGGGTTTTTTTTATTTAAAAACAAGTATAATTGCATGTTCAGGGTTGTTAGGTGAATCATTATTAATATTCTGTTGTATCAGTGGGCTCATGTAGATAGTATTATTTTTTTTGTTTTTTTCTCAACATTATATATAATTATTATACCGAACCAGTATTTCAATCATGCCAAAAACGTTTTCATCTGTATACTATATTTATATTTCTTTTGCATATTGTTGTATTGAAATAAAATGGAAAAAATACTTTTTCCAGGAAATATCACATTCATTGATACAATTTCGCTTTTGACCATATTTTTTCCGCAAATCAGGGTCTAGCCGTGTTCATGGTGTCAGCACAACATTTATCTGATGTTATTGTCCCGTAATTCAGGCATATTTGCAGAAAAATTCTCTCATACAAATGTAAACAATCCAACGTGTTCCGTCTCGTAAAAGGTATTCCCTGGTCTATTTATGGCTATTGACCTCTGACCTAATGACGTTGATTGCTTTTATGGTTTCTGATTGGCTTAGAATATGATTTCTTCACCACATTATGGCTACACTTGACAAATATAGTCCGAGGCGTAATTCGAGTGTTGATCTGATTGTACAAAACATCGCAATAGAAATGTGTACTACAGTGACGACTTACTTGTTTACTTGTGCAGCAAAGCGTCAGATTTTCGCCTGGAATTTGCTGGGACAAAATGAAACGATTTTCGTGGCTAAATCACAGCTATATGAAATGAATACACAATAAACTACATGTTGTATATTGGTTTAACTTTTAAACATTGTAAATTGCAAGGTGTGGGTTCCATGTGTATTGAATGTGTTATATGGGATTAGTTTGATAATGTACAATGATCAGGCGGATCGAACGGCAATGATTTTGAAATTAACGGGCAAAACGACAGCAGGGAGAATATTTACGGGCAGCAGCGCGACTGCGTCTACCCTACTTTGAATTCGAACCGTCAACTGTTCTTTGACGTATACGACTGGTTTCCTTAGCATGCGAAGGGCTAATCCGGTGCATGCCTTCCTTGCCATACTGGAAGGTGCCAGCCCCGATATTTGTAAGTGAGACCCGAGTTTGAAAAATCCCGATGGTTCGTTGAACCAGTGATATTCTAGTCCACGCCATGATAGTTCCATATTACTCCAGCACGGCTATCACTTGAAATCTTATTATGCAGGTTATATCCATGAACGAATTCTAGCATTGGCGAATACACCTTGTATTCACAAGCAAACATTTAAAAAAGAAAACAATTATTTAACAGTTGTACTTGGGCAATTCGGGAAATTGTACCTAATAAAACTTCAAATCAGCAGTTAGACATTTCGACGATTCCCAGTTTTATGGAGAACAATGTAAATTAAAAATGCATTCCAACACGGTCCTTATAAGCAAGCGTTTAAATTTTATCGAAGACTTTCACTCCATAATTTGGCACGCCTCTCTTGACATCAATCAAGTTGAGCCTGTTACACAGAATGAACAGTTATGGTTGAACTGGAGTGAAAGCATGCTGCGCGGTGCACGCTGACTATTTCATTAATGTTCAGAGGTATTTTATTGTGTTGACATTGGGAGCTGTTTGAAATCCTCTGTGCGTTCATGATAAAAGTAAACCCACAAAGATGGCCTGGTTTCTCATCTAACGGAATGTTCCCCCTTTCAAACATTGGAAACTGATGGCTTTCATTCAAAGTAAAACTTTTGGACACGGTTCTGTGAGAAAACAAGCCATTTATTTTTCATAGTGACTACTCAATGTGGAATTTGATGGCTGTTTAGTTAGATGTTCAGGTAAATCTAGACAACTTCGAAAGGCTGTAACGAGAAAGGTAGGAATTATAATATTTCGTCTTTGTTTTATAAAATATTTGACAATGTATGGATTTACAAAGTTAATGGTTAACATATGCGTGAAGCAATGGCCCTAGATATCTACGAGATAAGATAAGATAAGATTTTATTGTATCAAAACACCCATTATGAAGAGGGATTAGCGAATATCAACCGAAAAACTGCAATGATGAATGGATTATATTTAAATGTAAATTATACATAACATGAAATTATGCAAGCGATAAATCTGCCTATTACAGGTCTTTTTTTTAGGCCTGATATGTTAACTAAATTATTAATTAGACATTATAATTAATTTATCCAGACTGAAATGTTCAGCAAGTTCCCTTTACATATTCTAGTTTTTAACTATTCATTTTAGTGAGAACTGCCATCTCTTTATCTAATAATCTCCCATAGAAAGTATCCACAAAATATAAACAAAATTTATACTATATGAATACATGACAGTTTCTTGGGCTTTACTTGAAAAATAAAACTTTAGGCTGATTAATTGAGAAAATAATGTTTCAGTTATTTTGGATTAAATGTCACAAATCCTCATCAGTGTTATTTTAATTCCTGCAAGTTTCTCTGTTGAACTGTGACAAGAGTCTTGTTATCAGAACTCGTTAGATTTAATAGGGATTACCCCCCCCCCCCTGTTTCCAATCAGTGGAAAGACTCTCACTGCGGATACTTCATGATATTAAAATTGTCAGTTGTCCGAATATTGATTGATTTGAGGATTAATTGTAATTCCTGCAGCTGACCTGTCCAAATAACTTGCCTCCATGCAATCAGTCCACTGAGGCACTGAAATGACCATTAGATTGGTCAATTGTCTGAATGTTGATTGACTGCTGGTCAGTAACAATAGAATATTGACCGGTATCTTTTACAGAAGGTTATCTTGTACTGTGGGCAAATCTTAGTCAAGGTCATTAATCTGATTTTAGAGGTCAAATATTGGTCAGCTGTTCAGATCCTTTTTTAAAGGGATTGTCTTTAATATTAGAATGTCTCTTACTGAAATTTCTTGACATGGAATAATTTTACAAACAATTACAATTTACAAAGATGGAAAATGAAATAGTGTTTAACGTCCTACTGTTCTGCTCCAAACTGGACTAAAGAAGACGGACATGTGCCATACAGTGTGCTATGAGGGAAATTTTGCCAAGGCAGAGGCACTACATCCAACAGATCTTTTACGGGCATGCCAATATGTACAGAGGAACTCAGGTTTTCGGACCATCTGAATGACTAGACAGCTGTCCTTGTCAGGCCCTCTGTCCTGCATCACTGCCAAGAGGAAACCAAGCCGGAAAATCTGGATGAACTTTCTCGGGCAATGCAGGGATTGAACACTTGACCTCCAGGCTAGCGAGTCAGCGTCTTACCCACTTAGCCACTCTGATCCCCTTACAAACATCGAGTCAAATTCAAAGGATGAAGAAATTGAAATAAAAAAGACACACTAAAACACTATTTGTTTTTTTCAAAATTAAATCTGTACAAAATATTTACAGACACGTTGTCTCGATAAAATAATGAACTGTAATCTTGAAAAATTATAAATATTTTGTTACTTTGGATACAAAAGATATTTTGGTCCAAAACAGAATTAGATAGATTTTAAAAACAGGGAGAATGTTAAAAAAAAAACCCTCAAATGATTCAAATACAGTATGAGGAATATCTATTTATATTTAACTTCAAAAGAATTTTGATATTTTTAAACTAGGAAAGATACCTATTTAAATAGATTGAACATCAAAAGAATTTTGATATTCGTAATTTTAGCGTAGAAAAATATGAATAGGTAGGATAAGAACCTTGGAATGCCATATGTCAATAAATTAACGTGTTTGTCTAAGTGACGGACAAGTGTTAGTAAATATCAGCCAAGTTTTAGCGAGTCCTTATTCATGTACTTTTACCCTCTTTTAGTGACAATAACCACAAGATCTTTATTACCGAGGCCCAAGGTAAATATTTTAGCAGATCTTATGACAGATTTTTTATAGATCAGTTTTATTTTTATTTTTAGAACAAAATTCTTTCCGTGTAGGAAATGTGACAGGTTTCTAAATAAATATAAATGAATGTTATTTTTAGAAGATTTAATGGTGTAGGAATTTTATTTTTTAAATATAGAGTTTTTGGAATGAAAAATTATCTGCATCTGTTATTCTGTTGTCATGTGTGTATCTAGGCAAATCCCAATTCAGTCTAGTCTCAATAATGTCTGTCTTCATTAGCCTAGTCCCAGTTGGTGAAGAACAGTAGGACGTTAATATTAAAGCCCCAATAACACTCTTGTTGTAACTGAATAATATGTCCCAATCTTCATTCTGGTCAACAAATCGTATTATTTTAGAATATTCCAATTAAATTATGATATAAATTTCATCTTAACACACCTATTTTAAAAAATTTGAAAAATTCAACCAATTGATTTGAAAAGTCTAACGTAAACCTTTTCAAATGTGACTTGGATTTTAAAATATTTTCAAACCCTCTGGACAAGTAAAATAGGTTGTATTGGATAATTTACACAACAGGTAGGACACTTAAACATCTAGTACTTAGAATAAGACTATTATTTATTTTCTGGAGCTACCAAACCAGCAAGAATGTTATTGTCCCTTTAAGCCCCAAGCCAGCAAGAATGTTATTGTCCCTTTAAACACCATTTCATTTCATTTTCATTTTTTAACAACGTTTTTGTCTGCAAGCGAATTATTGAACTCAAATAGAATCCTGTGTTCTGTCAAACTCCAATCTAATTAAGATATAGATTTATATTTCGTTTCGTTTTTTTATACTTTCGATGGCCTACACTCATGTAGATCTAACAAGTTATTAGGGGTGTAACGATACATCGAACAATCGATGCATCGCGATAGTTTGACTGTCGATAGTATGTATCGATAGTAAAAAGAAACTATCGATAAAAATTGCGAGCAAACTATCGATAGTTTCGATAGTTTGTAATAGCAAAAGTAACATGGCTCAAATTCACTCGTATTTGTCGAATAATCACTCTGTATTTATAACAAAAAGCTCCGTTATCACTAAAATAGCGTTACACGATCTCAATGTCACATGGAAATCTTCGTCTACCATATTAGGCATGGCTTACTAAGAAATGTGTAAAATGGTCGAAAAAGCTGAAAATGGTCACGTACGCCAATGCCGCCTCTGACAGGAAAGTTGGCTATGCCTTTTTTCCAAGTTACTAAACTACTAATGTAATATTATTAATATACAATTTTATATAATTTAAAAAAAACAAAAAACAAAAAACAATTTACTTTATTATTTAATTCACAATCAGAATGCGACGTTACCGTGTACCTGAGATACCAGCTAGGAGGCTCTTCTATTCGCCCCCCCCCTCCCATTTTGTCGCACCTTTAGAAGACACATGTTTTTTTTATCTGCATCGTCTTGTGTCGCTTAATTCTGTCGGGTTTTTATTTGTCGATATGATACCGATATCCATGTTAAAATATTACGTACTGATTTATGGGCGGGTGATGTTGATCAACTAGTGAATTGTAATCTATTGCAAGTACTGGATTTTTAATTAGCAGTTCAAGCATTAGGGGTAAGTCAGAATGCGGGAATGTCTTACACAGCCCAACCGATACGATTTTTGGCGAGGCGATTACCGATTCAAGAATTTTGTAATTGTAACAACACTAAAAATCAGTATAGTTATTTTCTGGGAAAAGTATTCCGGTCACCGATAATATAATCAGTAACATCATTATTTTGTTCTGCTTATTCGAGAGTCCGTAATAAAAATGGACTCTTACATCGTATATCCGTTATAAAAAGACTTTGAAAACAAGAAATTTTTATTACAAAAATCGAGACCAAACTTTTGTGTCCTTATAAGCGATTGTCCGTTGTATGCACATCCGTTATATTATTGGAAGTCTACTTATATCATATTATCTAACAACATTACCTGGAACTTTCTAGTGTTTCAAAATTTTTTGTTTGATTAAAGTTACATTATGTGAGATAAGATAAAGAGATGACAGTTCTCACTATAATCGTTAAAAACTAGATAGTGTAAAGGTAATTTGCTGAAAATTTCAGTCAAATTGATCCACTATTAGCTGAGAAAAAAAGCGTTTGAAATATTCACATAGCCTCGGTCATCATTACTCAAATCATTAATAGAAACAGCATAGTCTCGATTATCCACTTGATTGATTTAATTATCAACAGCCATTAAGCGGCATATAGGATTTTAATCCACCAACATCGAAGGCCAGCCTTGACATCAAGAGTTTATTATGGTCTGGATATGTTAATTAATGTCTAATTGATTATTTGGATAACAATTCAGGCCTAAAGAAAGACCTGTAATAAGCAGATTTTGCTCTTGCATAATGCTATTTTAAATGTTATAATAAATGTATACCTGACAGTGTGTTTAAAACCTAAACTAATAAACAGATCAAACTATCGCAATAGTGCAATAGTATCGCAATATTTAATCCCCAATAGTAATAGTATTGCAATAGCTGTTTACCCAATAGCAATACTATCGCAATAGTGAAAATTACCAACAATAGTCACCCCTACAAGTTATAGTGGGAGCTCACGTTCTATGACGTCAGGTATCAAGCACGGGATATTTGACCCGATAACGTCAGTCATTCGTTTAACCAATTAGCGACCGCCATGCTTTTTAAAATCTAGTTTTGTTTTGTTTTGATTTCTATCCGCTGGTAATATTTACCCACAGTTCCACGCATGAAAAGGTCAAACGGTCGATTCGACAGACCATTTGATTGGCTGACCCCTCATTTCAGGCAGAATACGACTTAAATAACAAGTCTTCCAGATCCAAGAGTAGTAAAGACAAGTAAAAACGAAATTTTGAACTATAAAAAACGAAATGAAATTGGATCTGTGTTTTAATCAGATTGGTCAAACTCCATTTCTCTATTTTATTAAGAAACCAATCAAAATATCAATGGTAGCCAATCAATTGCATTAAACAGAGGCCCATCAAAAGATGGTAGCGATGATTACAGGGGGCGCTGGATGGCTTTTGACCATATCCCATTTTAATTATCCTCAGAATGTTAACAGATCTTAAGTCAGTCTGTTATACAGAGGTATCGCGAAGACAAATATCTCTGTAAAAGATGACTGCTTTATCATGTGATGTCACATCACGCAGCGGCAATCACTGGATCAATGGGGCATGCATTATTTACATAGTCAGGGCAGAATGGTGCCTTTTACTCATTTTACATACAGATTTACACTAAATAGGAAATATTTTTACCTACATATATTTGAAACTCCTTTATTTATATTTCTAATACATAAAAAAATATTCTTGAATTTAAGTTGCAGAAGGAAAAAAGTTAATATTTAGGACTCATTAAGTCACATCGATGTCTTCCCTATCAGTGACTGTAGCGATCTACTGACTATCTACTGCTGATCAATGTGATTTTCAGTTAATCATGTCTTTGTAAATTATGTACAGAATTGAACATTTAGGGGGCGGATCCAGAGGGGGGGGGTGTCCAAACCCCACCCTGCTCAGCTACACAAAAAAAAAATAATGCCTTGCATCAATGAAATTACATCACAAAGTGATCCTACATCAGTATAAAAATGATTTCTCTGTTTAAAAAGCTCAATTTGTATGTATGCCTATGTTATTTAGAGACGACGATGGCAGATTTCCGTAACAGAAACCTGGCAAACCCCCTCCTGCAAAAATTCCTGGATCCATCCCGGGGCGCTGCATGACCATATCCCAATTAAATCGTCCTCCGAATGTTAAACAGATTTTCAGTTAATCATATCCTTGTAAATTATGTTTGGAATTGAATGGAATTTATGCAATGATATTCTTGTTAGAAATTCAACAGAGATTCAACTTTCGCAATATTATAGTTATCAAGAGATTCCTCAATTCCTCAAATGATTTTTAGAGACTTTATTAAAATATATAGAACTTAATACTTCATGTGATAGCAATTGAATAGTCAAAAGAAAAAAAATCCCAGAACATAATTTGGTTTGGAAGTCAAAAACTTGTAACATAATTCTATTAGAATGTTTCTGGCAGTAATAATTGCTATTACCTTCCAATTTGTTAAGGAGGTTTATGCCATCAGTCGTTGCCAAGATTGTTGATGACTCAAGGTTTTTATGATGATTGGACTAACATCTGGTCTTGAAAGAAAAATTATTGTAAGGCTGAAGAAAGTCGATGATTGAATTGTTACCTCTGTAAAGAGACCACAGTTTACTCATCATCAACTAACCTGTACCAGTTTTACCCTTTGTCAAAATACATTAAGGAGACGGGGGGGGGGGGGGCGTGGCCTAGTGCTCTAGAGTGCCACACTTCGACATCTAGCTGGCCAGTCACCTCTGGCATGCAGTTGTGGTTTAGATCCCTGGTGTGAACGTATGTGGCATGGAGATAGGAGGCACCTTCTCAACCTCGTGGCAATCCGGTTTCCTCCCACTGCTAAAGCCCCCAAGCGAATTATTGAAATAAAATTAAACCATATGGTAGTTTCGAAATGACCCTGTTTGTGTTGAGTGGACGTTAAACCCCATTTCTCTCTCTCTCTCATTAAAGAGACCATATTTTACTCTTTATCAAATAACCTTTAATAAGAGGCCACAATTTACTCTTCATCTTAGTACCTGTGTAAAAAGACCTTACTCTACTCTACAACAACTTACCTGTCTAAAGAGACCAAAGAAACCACACTTTACTTTTCATCAAACTACCTGTTTAAAGATCTCATCCTTTAAAGATGTTGTAATATTATACTATTGGCTGTGAAACATTTTTAGGTTGCGAACGTGACCTCAATCGTGGCCCTTGTTCTGTGGGGGCAATACTCTTCAAATAAGATAATTGCATATCAGTTTTTTTTTTTGACGTCATAATTCCAAGGAAGAAGATCTTGTCATATTGAAGGTGTGTAAGACTGAGGTCCAGCAATCTACTCATTGGTGTACACAAAAAAGAGAGGGAGCGAAATGGGGTTCAGGGTCCACTTTAAACAATCTAGGTCATTTTGGGACTAACAGTTCAGGGTTTTCAGTTATATTTATACATTGACTGTGTAAGTTGAGTCCAGATCCCTTGCAAGCCCCCCAGCCTTCTCCTCCCTGTTCCTACTATATTTGAGATGGTTTGAAGTTCTATTTATAGCTGAGTTGTGTAAGTTGAGTCCATGTTTCTAGCAGGTGATTTAAACACAGATTAAAACTCAACAGATGTTCAAACATAAACAAAGCTGGTAAAAACAGGAACAAGATTAATAACATCAGTACACCCAATCCCCCCTGTGTTATACACCAGTCCATCCTATACACCATCTATTCTCACGAGTACATAAAAATACATTACTCAGGTTTTTTGCCCTACAGCATTTTAAAAATTTCTAAAGACTTTTATGTGTCGGATAAAGCACAAGACTGTGGTTATGCTGGGGAATGAAAGACTAAAGAAAATAACCTGAGAAAAAGAAAAATTGAGGCCCTGACTGGCTAAGGTTTTTCTGTTGAGTTCTTTTTCTGAAGTTTCTATTTCCCCAGCTGATTGCAAAATGTCCTCTATGTCTCATGCACATCATCATATTAAGTTGATTAAAGTTTTCCAACTATTTATAATAGATTTACATCCACGAGCATAGCATACATGTACCTCTTGCACAGTACCATATTATGGTGAGTTGATTAAAGCCTTTAATAAAGGTGTCCATCTATTTATGATGGAACAAAAATATAATTCTTTACTTTATTCAGATTGTTTATGATAGAAAAATATTTCTCCAGGTTTCCTGCACAACACCATATTAAGCTGGTTAAAGTTATCCAGCTATTTATAATTAATTTACATCTTACCAGTCAACAGCATGGTTTCGTTTCCCCTATTGTACTGACAAGGAATGGGGTCGCCTGTCTAATCTCGTGAGTTTTCTCTGGGTACTCAGGTTTCCCTTTACAGCTAAAGACCCGAAATGACCTAATTTGCGTTAAACCTCTCTCTCTCTCTCTCTCTCTCTCTCTCTCTCTCTCTCTGTCTTACCACCACTTTAAGTTGATTAAAGATTAATTAAATATACATCATATACATGAAATATGTAAGTATGCCTGTAGGCTTTAATTACCTATCTCACAGTGTATACACTGTGGCCACACCAATTTAAGGTTCTGTTTTACGGGAACACTGGTTAAAAATGTATTAGCCAAAAACTAAATCTGTCTATTGCAGGTCTTTATGGCTGAAATGTTAAACTATTAATTAGACATTTATTAACTTTATTCCGACCATAATCAACTCCCGATGCCATCGCTAGCCTGCAATATTAAGCGGACTGGAATATATTTTTTGCAGAATTGATAATCAAGACTTTTTTCTATCGTATTGACATTATCTCTTTTATAACGAGAACTGTTAACTTTTTATCTAATTTTTCCATAATTTCCCTTTACAATTTTGCTTTTTACAGTGGAAAGATTAATTTAGAAACCCAAATTACTGTTCAGAAGCTTTGAGTTCCAAATTCTTAAGTTTTGAAATTTCAAACAAAATATCTTTCACATTAAAAAAACTCAACTTTATGGATAAACATCACTAGCCACTTTAATAGTGCAACGTTTCAACAAGTGTCCTCTTGTCGTTATCAAGCACAGGGTTACGATAATATGTTACAACAACCTGGGATTAAGCATTTAAGTATAAACAGGATTCAAATGGCAGTTTATTTATTAAGTCATCCAAAGAACTGAAAATTAAATTGGTTTGGCCTATGTGTAGATTACACAACTTACTATGATCTATTTTTACCTATCTTACCTGTAATTAAGCATAATGCAGGTAGCAGGTAATATGTTATCCTAGAGTTAATGACTTTCAGATGATTTTACGCTGTGGGATGACTGTATGAGTAAAACTGTTAAACAGATTGTAATGGCTGCACACTGACTGTACAAGATAACGTACCACGGTTCATCTGTGTTGGTAATCAACGTTCTGAATGCAAATAATAGTACCAAGTGATAATAGAGTTTATCTGATACATCAGAGAGAGTGGACCTGGAGAAAACCCTCCAGGTTGGACAGGTGTTCCAATTCCTTGTCACGTGCGACCGGAGCCCAGTGATAATAGAATTTCACTGATACATCAGAGAGAGTGCCATGCTGTTAATATTTTGATAGATCTGTAGGAGACAGAGGGAGAGTGCCATGTAGTTAATATTCGGCATCTCTACAAAGACTACAAGACTATTATCAAGAGGGATTTAACTGGCTAGCGATATGGTTCAATAGATTCTGGGTCTTGAGACGAAATTGTCTAAAACTGTAACAGATTAAATGCATTGTTTGTAAGACATTTAGAAAACATTGAAATGAATCAAGCGAAATTTTATGGATAATAATAACTAGCAACTTCAATAGTGCAACGTTTCAATAAGTATCTTCTTGCCAATAGTTTGAATGTGATTCGTTGTTATGCACTGATGTTTAAATTACCACTTGTCATTTAAACATAAGCAACTATTCCTGTTAGACCTGGTACCAGTTGGACTTGTGTAATACCAGTAGTTATTTAATATGGTTGTTATGCACTGCAGGATGTACTGTGTGTTACAATACCCCCTTGTCAATTTAACAGAATAAACTATTCCTGTTCCTTACTAGAAAGTTGCAGCTGTTCTACTCTTACAGCATCATCTCTGTGGTACTATTGACTTGTTTAATACCGGTAGTGTTCTTATATAGCTTGTTGCAGCTGTCATACTCTCTGATGGAATCTACTCTGTGATTACAAGCTGGCATCTATTGCATCACACAAAAAACTCTTTATGGAATAACATGCAAGGTTTTGACAGTTTTGACGATTGTGCTGTCGTCTTTATCAAGCAAATGTTGTTCAATTACTAATTGCCACTCAAAAAGAAGTTTTGTTCTATTATATCGACTGAAAGGAAAACAAAATAACTGTGAAACTGTGATCCTTGATTATAAGGTAATGATTATTATGTTTATAGAATCTTTAATTTGAATTAAGCCTGGAAATAAGGCACCTGCCACAGACATTGTCAGTTACAAGCTGGGCATCGATAACAAACTGGGGGTTGGGAATGCCAAGTGGTCCAGAGTGCCGTGCTTCGACCTCTAGCTGGCCGGTCACCCCTGGCTTGCGTCTGTGGTTTCGATCCCTGGTGTGAGCGTATGTGGCATGGAGATAGTGGCGCCTTATCAACCTCGTGGGTTTCCTCCGGGCACTCCTGTTTCCTCCCACTGCTAAAGATCCCTACGCGCAAGCGAATTATTGAAATAAAATTAAACCATATGTTAGTCCCGAAATGATCTAGTTTGTGTTGAGTGGACATTAAACCCCATCTCTCTCTCTCTCTCTCTCTCTCTCGATGACTGACCATGTGATCTAAAGTTAGACAATTCAGCTACCCATATTGAGATTAGATATATTTGTACCATATTGATATTGGTATCTCGTATATTCAAGCCTGGAGGGTGTGGGGGGAGCAATATCTGTTTAATAAAGATGAGTTACGACTAAACGCTCCAGGCCGATCACAGTTTTACAGATTAAAATTATCCTTTAACAAATTATTACTCGTTATGACATGACCTCTGGCTAAATATGACATGACCTTAGGTAATATATGACTTAATTATATGTCAGTGTTTAAACGGACTGGACTGACTAAATGAATATCTTGTTAGAGAGATTTTGTGTGAGAGAGATTGGTTTAACAGAACTTAGCACTATCTGGATTTGTATGCACACACGGTAAGGTATCTCATTGTTATCTTTGCCTTTAAAATGCACTTTTGTAGTGTGAGTCATTAGTACTGATGAGAAAGAGAGAGCGAGAGAGAGAGAGAGAGAGAGAGAGAGAGAGAGAGAGCATATGGTTTAGTTTTATTAATAATTCGCTAACATGTAGGGGAGTAGGGGACTTAAGCTGTGAGAGGAAATCGGAGGAACCAGAGAGAGAGAGAGAGAAAAATGGGGTTTAACATCCACTCAACACAAACTAGGTCATTTCGGGACTAACATATGGTTTTTAACTTTATTTCAATAATTCGCTTGTGCGTAGGGGTCTTTAGCAGTGGGAGGAAACTGGAATGCCCGGAGGAAACCCACGAGGTTGAGAAGGCGCCCCTATCTCCATGCCACATACGGTCACACCAGGGCTCGAAACCACTACCGCAAGCCAGAGGTGACCGGCCAGCTAGAGGTCGAAGCGCGGCACTCTAGACCACTAGGCCTTCCCACCCCCCCCGGAGGAACCAGAGTAAAAGCATGAGGTTCATCATGTGACCCTACATTACTCCCTGTTACTTACAAGTGGGGCATCGAAACCATGACACTTAACTCAATGAAAAACCTTGTGAATGGGCCACCCAACCCCGCAGAGAAAGAGGGAGAGTCTTAACACGAATCAGGTCATTTTGGGACTAACATGGTGCAATTTTATTTCAATAATATGGTTGACTCAATGACAGACTTTATGATCTAAAGAACATGCATTAGACCACTTGCGCCCCCCCCCCCCAATTGACACTAAATATACTGGAGCCAGGGGGGATCAGTGAGTATGACATTGGCTCAATAACCAGAGGGTCTGTTTTGATCTCGGTTGCTTGCTGAGAAACCTCATCAGGATTTTCCAGCTTGACTTTCCCTTTCCCATTGGGGAATGAAAATGTGTCTGGTGTTTTAATTCGATGAATAACCAAGGTCTAAATGAAATGGGGTTTAACATCCTACTGCTCTGCTCCTACTTGGCTAATGAAGACAGGCAGTGTCCTTAATGAGGGAAATTTTTCCCAGACATCAGCACTACGGCCTACTCTTATATCAAATTCATTCCAACTGCTGAAGGATGTTTTACAAGTATACCAATGTATACACGGGACCTTGTTTTTTTTTTGTCCCGACTAGGCAGATGTCCTTGTAAGGCTCTCTGTCCTGCACCACTAACACAGGGAAAACATATCGATGGAACAAAAATAGCTGTCCTATAAAAACGTTGGCAAGTGTGTAAAAAGAAACTTGAAGATCTGAGCTTAGCACATTTCATTTCTGTTGAGTTTGACTTCTATGATTAATATTTTGACTAAAAGAGTAAATTGTTTTGATTGACGACATCAGTGATAAATCATTATTATGTATTAAAAGTAGATTAAAGATTGTATGTAGGTATGTAAGTAGATTATACGATGTTATTAAACCTACTTTTAGCTTACCTGTAGGGCGTGGTTAAGGTATGTCAACCAACATACAGGTAAATATTTAGTACCAGATAAGAGATAGAGCTGGGTTGTTAAGGACACATCATGTACCATATTTCGTAAAGCGCACATCAGCACATAGTCGTGGAAGCTGAGCATTATTAAAGTGTAGAAGTATAATAATTATTTGAATCGTCAACTAAATAAATAACAAATTTTTCTTTGTTGTCTGAACGCACATGTGGGGCAAATAATTAAACCAGTTTAAAAAAACCCAGCTTGCAACCTGTCTTTGAGAAGGCTTTTTTTTAAAAACTGGTTCTTCTTGGTGGTCTAAATGGGTTGGCTTATAAACCTTAGCTACAGATGGGTTTGTACATGCACAGTACGCAGTTAGTTACATTCCTAGGTTAGACAGTGCCAGTGTTATCAAAAGCGTGCAAGAACCGAATAAAGAATATGAACAGATTAGAATAGTTAAACTGGTTTGGCTTATGGTACATGTGAACGCAACAGGATGCTGTCTTAAAAACCCCAGCGATTTTGAACTGGTTTAAAAATAAGCGTCTGAATGCATGATATACCGGTAATAGTTTGAATATAAATCGAGAAGTAGGAAGCTAATTTTAACCTTTTTCTTTGCTTCACTCTCTTTCTCTCTCTCACCAGATTGATAGCAACAGCTTGATCGTGATTCACAGTTTAAAATATCCAAAAACAAAAAACAGACCTATACTGTGTTGAGTTCTAAAATAGATAGTAAATTATTATTCCATCTTGTAAATCATTTCTAGTTTATAAATTAAATAAACAAACTTGATTTCAATAGAGGTGAATATTCTTGTAGGATGCTAGATCAGGTATCATATTATATAAGCTCATTCTGATTTAATGTTATGTTCTTCAGGGTCTTGGGGGAGGGGGGATGGTGGATGGTTTGAATAGTTAACACGTGCGTGCTATATCATAAAGCCGGTCATTGAGTGAATTATTGAAATAAAAAATTAAACCAGTCCAGAAATGACCTAGTTTGTGTCAAGTGGACCTTAAACCCCATTTCTCTCTCTATCTCTCTCTCTCTCTTTCTCTCTCTCTCTCTTCTGAGTCTTAATAGATAAATAGACACTTGAATCAAGATGCATTGTTTAAAATTTTAAAACTTAAGAATTTGGAAATGAAAGCTTTTGAACAGTGCAGCCAAGTAATTTTGGTTTTTAAACAAATCTTTTTCCTGAAAAAAATGAGAAGGATCATAGTGTTCCCGAACAACAGAAAATGAGTTTGGTCTAGCCTAATGTAAACCTTGAAACGAAGTAAATGTAGAAAAAAGAAACAAGGTTTAATATCTTACCTTTCTGCACTAACTGAATGATGAAGATAGAGAAGGAAATGATACAGGGGAGTGAGAGAGAAGAAAGAGAGAGTTTTTTACGTCCTCTCACTGTAAAAGACCCCTACACACACGCGAATTATTGAATTAACAAATTAACAATATGTTGGTCCCAGAATTACCTAGTTTGTGTTAATTGTACATTAAACCCCATCTCTATCTCTCTCTATTAACTACAATATTCAGAATAGCACACTTATTGTGGTGACAGTCGCTGCAGAGATTAGGTGATGCCTGAAGGCCAATACTCCTTAATTATATGCTCCCCTTCTGACCCCTTTCTCTGGAAGCCACCATGTGATGTGATTCGATTAAAGAGATTTTGTAGTAGTTTAATTCATTCATCATTTGTATCCTGATCTGTAATTTGCATTTAGACTAGTTGTATTAACTGATAATGATTATAATGTTTAGAAAATGAAATAAAATGAAATGGGGTTTAACGTCCTACTTTTCTGCTCCAACTGGGCTAATGGAGACAAGCATATGCCATACAGTGTGCTATGAGGGAAATTTTGCTTGGGCAGCAGCACTATGGCCTACTCTTATATCAAATTCCAACTACCAAGGGATCTTCTACGTGCACGGCAATGTGTTCGTACCCTCGGAATGACTAGACAGCTGTCCTTGTCAGGCCGTTCGTCCTGCACCACTGACAAGAGGAAACCACGTCGGAAAATCCTAATGAACTTTCTTGGCCAATGCCCGAATCGAACATGCGACCTCCACGCTAGCAAGCCAGCACCTTACCCATTTGGCTAGTCCTGAAATGACCTGGTTTGTGTTGAGTGGATGTTAAACCCCATTTTTCTCTCTTTTTACCCACTTAGACATTGTTGCTCCCCTATAATGTTTAGAATAGCACCTGATACTCTTGTTAAAATTGAACCAGTTGTGACAAATGATGTGCTTGAGTCAGGGTATGCTGGCTCAGTATCGACCTTTTTTTTTTACCGCAAAATAACCATAAACACATAAATGTTTTTATTTGGCCTTGTTGACTAGGGATTGTGGTCTTGTAACAATGGTCAGCTGATTGTTGACTGACAACTGAGATATCTTGATTATAATTAGCAGGAACTAAGACAGATATCCGATAATTAATGAACTTTCAGAAATAGCTTTCTGGGGTTTTATTCTGGGATCTCACCTCTCTAATTATTGATGTGATGAGATGAAAATTCAATTTACAGTTTAATTAGAAAAGTGATGAGTCATTGATTAATTTTAACACTTACAGGGAAACATGGCTTTATTTGATGATTTTGACCAATAATCTTAAAGAGGCATTAGATAAAGAGTTGACTGTTCTTGCTATAATAGTTAATAAATAGATACATCAAAAGATAATGTAAATAGAATATGTTGAAAATGTCAGTCAAATGGCTTCACTCTGAACCAAGATATTGGCTTTTGAATTGGAGGCCTAGTCTCCATCATCATTACTCGAGTCTGTACAATGAAAAACATAGTCTTGATTATCCATTTTGGGATGTAATTATCAATGAACATTGAGCAACATATTGGATTAAAATCCAGTAAAAAGATGAAACTATGAGTTAATTATGGTCTGAATAAGTTAATTGACCAATGACCTTAGAATATGATATTGTGGATATTCTTGTTTGTTAGCTGTGTGAATCTCTGAAAAGTATATCAGGTATTTTAGACAGGGTATCATGAATTGTTGAAATAAAATTGAACCATTTAAACCATGTGTTAATCCCGAAATGACCTGGTTTGTGTTGAGTGTATGTTAAACTCTCTCTGTCTCTCCCTCTCTCCTGTAGACTGGAATATTGGTCTTGAAAATTCTTGTTTGAATCTAAAGAAGTGCAATAATAATATCCCAAATTTCTGTTACAACCTTACCAAAATATTTGACCCTGGCCCATACCCTACTCTCTTGTTGAGTGATGAACACCTCCACACACACAACTAGGCTCTACATCTGTGTTCTTGTAAAACCTGATAATTGACAACATCTGATAACAGTGCCAGATGTTATTTTATAGTGGGATTTTAAAACAAATAAAATTGTAAATAAATAAATATAAAAGTAAGGTATCAGCTATCAGTGAATGATTCTGTGCTTGATCATATGTATTTCTCTTTATTATGGTTTAACATTTCAAACTTCAATCAACACCTCATTATTGACCATAGTGGTATTGGGGATTTATATTCAGGGGTAAAAATATCTATATAGATTTATTATCATATGATTTATTTTATAGCTGGTGTGTTGACATCAGGTTAGAGTTGTATTTTATAGCCAGTGTGTTGACATCAGGTTAGAGTTGTATTTTATAGCCCATGTGTTGACATTTTAGAGGAAACACGGGGTTAGGGTTGTATTTCATTTATTTAATTACTCTCCAGGGATCACTACAGGGTTGGAATCCTCATAAAGATACAGAGATCTGTGTTAGTGATTTTATTGAGATTGGAATTGCTTGTGAAACATGTTATGGTAATGTGTAGTCAGAAACTACATGAATTGATTGAACGGGTTACATTTCTAATAGTATGTACAGGAGGACTGCACCACAAACAAAGAACAAAAAGATATAACCACAGACAATACACACAATACACATAAGCATATGTGGCTGGTGCCAGCAAAATCAGTCACTTGGATCACTTCACCAAAATTGAGTTCTATACATTTTCTGGAAGCCACAACTGTGGGCTTTCAAATGCAACAAAAATTATGTTGATATCTCAAAAATTGACTGAGTTGTGAAATTTTGAAGCTTCAAGGTCATCATAAGTACATTCTGAGAAAACGCAGATTAAAGTCTGGGTACTAAAAATTTTCGAACCATTATAGCAACCAGTATCTTAGGATGGGGATATTGCCTCCAAATTTTTACCGGTTGAAAATTTATTTGACATGTTAAGTGACGACTAATTTCGATTGTTTTAGGGAGAATTTTGATTACGTAACATTCTACATGTTTTATTAAAATCAATTTTTGAGGCATTTAGAGTTCGAATAATTAAAAATGGTTTAGAATTCCGAAAGACAACATTTCAAACTATTGTTTGGTGATGAAAACTGAAAATCAATAATTTCACCACAGACTGCCGTATTTTGCCTATAACGCAAAATGAATGATTCCGACTTCCGACTGAAAACGATAACTCCGGTCTCATATACGTCTTTAAAGAAAATCTCCAGTTGTACATGACAAGTAGTAGTGTCGCCTGTCCAACTTTGTGGGTTTTCTTCGAGTCCTCCAGTTTCCTTCCATTGCTAAAAAAGTCTAGCCTTTAAGCAAATTATTGAAAATAAAATTAAACCATATGTTAATCCCGAAATGACACAAACTCTCTCTCTCTCTCTCTCTCTCTCTCTCTCTCTCTCTGTGTAAAGAAAACGAAAACAAAGTATGAATCATGGAGACCCAAGCTATTTCTCTTAAATTTAAAAACAGTATACTGAGATATATATTACTACACTAGCCCAGCATATTGCAAAGCCTATTTAAAACTGAATTACTTGCAATAAGAACCTGAAATGGGAAAATTATTCTAGTCTGTTGTCTAAGATAACTGCTGTAGTTTTAGAAACAGAAAATATTTTCTTTAAATTAAATTCCCCCTTTAAACTATAAAAGCACTTGAAACCCGGTCATGTGCACTCAGTATAATCAACAGTAATTTATAAACACACAGTCGGTATTTACAACTGTTGGCACAACATTCCCTGCTTGTACAGAACACACGGACACACCCGCACACCTTACCACACGCTACTAATTTAACATCAAACCAACAGATCCTGCATCCAGGCAGCTGATCGGATAATTAATTGATCAAATCGGCAGATTAATGGATGTAACAACAAACGTGTAAGCTGAGGATTTTCTTTGAATGAGTTAAAATAACAAAACGTTGAAACGTAAAACCAAGGGGAGTAATTCTATTCAACTCTTGTGTACGCACCTGCCTTGAGGTGTCTCCCATTCTTCTTTTGCTTCCTATTATCTCTCAGATCTTCAGTTATTTGTGTAATTTTATCAGAATTTTCGCGGCTACTGAAATAAAATTCTTATTTTTCTTATCTTGGAACAACTGGAGTTACACAACTGAATTCTTTAAATCTGAAGTTACATCATTATCTTCATCATCATTGTAGATCGAGTTCCGAAAATTGTATTATTGTAGTATTCTTATCTTTTAGACAGAGATATACTTATAAAAGGAGTACTGATAAATTTTGAAAGAGGATATAAAATGAAATTGGGTTTAACGTCCTACTTTTCTGCATTGACTGGCCATACACCATATGTCAGGGGTTCTTTTGTGAACACAGGACCTCGCTCTTTTGTCCCATCCTGATATTCGACATTGTTCCTTGTCGGGCACTCTGCACTGCATCACTGACGAGGAGAAATCCCACTGAAAAAATCCTGAGAAAATTTCACCACCTATACCTGGAGGGTACTCGAGACATCCTGGTTAGCAGCCCATCGTTTTTCTCACCGAGCCACTGCAGCTCCCAGGAAAAGAACAGAGTTAACATTTCAATAGCACATTTTGAGAAATAATGAGAAACCTTTTTCACCTATACCTGAAGGGAACCGAAGACTTTCTGGTTTGCAGGCCAACATCTTACTCACTGCGGCTTCCAGGAAAAGAATGGAATTTAACATCTCATTAGTATTTTAGTCACTGTGAGACTGAGATGTAATTGTTCAGAGCCCATGCTGTAATTTGAACCCCAGGACATCGATGTCCTTGTATGATTTTATTTCAGCCTGTAGTTAGTTTATGCAATCATAAAGAAGTACAAGAAAAATGAGTGGAATATACAGTATGTGAACTGCTTGTATAAGAATTTTTATCAGATAAGTCCGAAAGATTAAGGGTGATTTATACATCTATAACTCTGAGCCTTAAAAGTTTATTATTGTTTTTAATGGATGAATCTTGCATGGGCACTGGTGCTCTTGCGTCAACAGTGTGAAAAGGGGGCATAGCTTGTTCATTGTCCATCACTCTCATTGTACAACCATGTCGGTTTTCTCCGGTTTCCTCTGGTTTCCTCCACTGCTAAAGACCCCTACGCGCAAGCGTATTATTGAAATAAAATTGAACCATATGTTACTCCCAAAATGACCTGGTTAAACCCCATTTCTCTTTTTGGGCAACTACTGGCTTCATCTTGTTTAAGCTGGCCCTGCTGGAAATAGCCATTCACGACTACATGCCCTTAAAATATTACCACCATTTCATCTACCTGTTCGACCCACCAGTTGGTTATCAATATCTGCTGACATTGTTATCATAACGAACATTTCCACTTGTAATAAATCTCACCAATCAGCCCGCTTCATCTGATTATCACCTGAACTTTTGTTTATTTTTGACCGCTAATGGGAGGAACCGTCTGTCGGCCATCTTCCTCAATACTCCTGGGAATCTCGTCAATGTTACCTTGATGCCTACCAGGTGTCGAACAGACGGTTCCTCTCTCCATCTGACCCTCGCGGAAATATCAGTCTTGGCCTTTTGGTAGCATCCATTAACCATTTGTAAACCGTAAAATACACTCCTCCGTGTCAGGTCTGACCTCTCATTAGATAGATGCAGAAATTGTATCCTTGAGGTGCACGGCTGTTTCTCTTTGTTGTACATACAGAAAATAGAAAAGTCGTCAATTGTGCATTTTGAAAATAATATCCTCCACCTTGGTTCCATCTGAAATACTGATTTTTTATTTGATCAAAATGAATACAATTTATATTTTGAGAATATATTATGCACCATCCTAGTTCCAGCTGAACTTAATATGAGGGAAATAAATGCAATTTATACTGTAACAGTATTATGCTCCATTCTGTCTGAACTTAAAAAAAAAAATACAGAAAGTTGATAATGGTATGGATAAGATAATTAATGTCTGATTGTGAATTAGATATCATTTCAGGCCTAAAGAAAGACCTGCAATACGAAGATTTATCTCTGGTTTGTTATGTTTAATGAAAAAAAAATACTAAATATTTGAGGGAAATGAATGCAATTTATATTTTGGAAATATTATGCTTCATCCTATTATATCTGAATTTGAAAGATATTTTATTTGAGGGAAATGAATACATTTTGTATTTTGAAAATATGACTCGAAGTCATCAAGTTTGTTATGTGACCTTTGTTAGTCGAAATGTAGAAATGTTAAATGGTTTCCTTGAGATAAAGTTCAAGCCCTGTTTACCCAACAGACGCCTGATTTGAAACTCTTTTTTTTCCAGAAATAAGTTTTCAAGCTATAGTAGTTTTATTTTGAGGCAATTTGAAGCTGCTTATTGTCATTTTGCATTTTTTTGATAAAATCAGCTTAATCTATGATAAACAGATAATCTTCCTGTCTTGGATTCAGTCAGAACAAAAATGGTCCAATCAAAACATTTTATCGTACAGTTATATATTTATATTTGTTGAATAAATTAAATTTTTTAAGTAGTTATATCTTTAAAAAACTGAACAGAACTGAACAATTTTGGGTTTAATATAGGCTATGCCTGTTCCCCAATCCCTATTCAGATACAAATCTGAATAAAAATACTGCTTATAAAAAAAAAAAAAAAAAAAAAAAACAATTTTAGGACTGATATTCATTTTAGAGATTCACCCGTGTTAATTAGCCAAGTCGGTGGAATAGGACGTTAAATACCATTTCATTTAGATATTGAATTTTTACAATGATATTGAGAGAGAGAGAGAAATGGGGTTTAACGTCTACTCGACATCATCTAGGTCATTTTGGAACTAACATATGGTTCAATTTTATTTCAATAATTTGCTTGCGCGTAGGGGTCTTTACCAGTAGGAGGAAACTGGAGGACCAGGAGAAAACCCACGAGGTTGGACAGGCGACCCTACTCCTTGTCACGTACATGCAGAGAAATGAAACCGTGCAACTTTGCTCAATGACAAACCTTCTGATGTAACACACACATGTTAACCATTGGACAACCCAACCCCCACAATACTATCCCTCAATGGCTTTAATGTACTTTTATTTTGATGCTTCGGGTATAAATTTGGCCAAAATGAGATGGATATCATCTTTGCGCTTCAGGATTTAGTTGGCCCTGTTATCTCATGTTTCAACTCCCTAGTATAGGGGTACATCCTCAACCTTGTGGGTTTACTCAGGGTACTCCTTCTTCCCCCCACTGGAAAGACCCCTGAGTGTGAGCATAGATAATAAAAATTATCGGTAGTAGAACCAGATGTGGTTAAACATGGTACACCATGAACAGCAACAGATGGACATTATTTCAAAGTGAAATAGCCATGTTATTTCTGACTGTATTAGTATTGTGCTGAAAAACAATAAGAGAATTATTGTAAAAGTACTTGTTTTCCATGGAACTCTTGTGTTCAAATTTAAATAACCATCAGTGGAAATATATGTAAATAAATATGGTTCAACATGTTGATATTTAAAGAATGTGAATGTATCATAAAATCTGCATCCAGGAATTTTGATATATTCCACCTGGATATTCTAATGATTTAATGGTTTTCTTCAACATGAACTTCAGTAAGATAAACACACTACAAAGTGCTTTATAATGTGATATGGCAGGTTGTCTAATAGCCAGGGCATGCCTCAGAATTTGTAGTATGGCAGGTTCTCTAATAGCCACGACATGCCATAGAATTTATACGATTTAAACAAACGGTTGGTTGAAGTACCATACATTGGAAGTGAATCATGACTTCTCTGTTTTGTGCCATTTGATACAACTTCCACTCTTCCAGTGTTCTGTTGCGTTCACATTTATTTTGGCAGCGATAAGTATCATGCTCGAAACCGTTCCAGGTCACAATAAAATTCATGAAATTGCAACATTTTGAGTGTTGGATGGCTGGAAGGTCTAATTCATGCGCTGTAGATCGTAAGGTCTGTCATTGAGTCAAGTGGCATGGTTTCGATTCCACAAACTTTTTAAAGTTTTTCTCCAGGTCCTCCCACTGCTAAAGACTCTACACACCTTCACACAAACACATTATTGAATAAAATTCAACCATATGTTTAGCTCTCTCTCTCTCTCTCTCTCTCTCTCTCTCTTTCTCTCTTTCTCTCAGATACCAATACATGAAAAGACAGATTGTAAATAGATTCCTTTTATGTTGGTATCAAACAGAGGATAATGGTGATATTAATCTTATTAATGGTTATAGTAAAATGATTTATGTATCAGACTAACCAGTAAGTTATTAAACATGTTTTTTACATCACAGTAACTGGATATTATCCTCCACAGTTATTAGACCATTATTTATGACATCAAAGACTACAGGGCTAATTGACCTGGTCTAAACATGACCTTCTACTAGAGGTCAAATCAATCAATCATTGAAAGATATGATGTATTAATTATATGATGGTTATAAAAGACTTCTGGTTGACGTGGTATGATATTTATCAGCCAGAACCAATAGGCTATAGACATGTCATAGAAGAATTGAAATGGGGTTTAACGTCCTACTGTTTTGCTCCTAAACTGGGCAAATGAAGACAGCATACACCATACAGTGGTTATGAGGGAAATTTTGCCCGGGCAGCGGCGCTACGACCTACTCCTATATCCAATTCCAACTGCCATTGGATGTCATAGAAGGGCTGTTGTTGTACATGGACGAGAAGGATATCTTATATTTCGTTAATTAACCCTGTCTTTCCAGAATCTGCCCCTGTTTTATACACCCACAAGGAAATGTTGTCGCGTAATATTGTTTGATCCTTTTGCAATTTAATTTTTTTTTTATTTCAACCATTTCTGTTAATTATTCTGGAGTTTTGGCATTGTTTCACTTTGTAGGACCTTGTGAACGCTCTAAAGACAAAAGTTATCATCTGATCTGGATGAAATTGACTGGTCTGTGCATTAATAAAATGAAAAAGCCTATCTAGTTTTTAAATCCCCTTTCTAAATCAATTGTACTTCTGTGAATAATGATGAATTATTTTTGATATTTTGTCGAGTTGAAAAATTTAATACCTAAAAAATAATAAGAAAACCCCCAAATAAAAGTGATGGATTTCCTAGCTTAGCATAAAAAAACACAACATGTACTAAAAATGCTATGAACTACCAAACAATGAAACAAGATCTGAAAGTAGTACATATCTTTATAAATATTTTCCTATGGGAATAAAGAAAAAAGGAAAGTTGAGGAAGTCTGAGAGAATCTGTAGGAAGTTAAACCAACATGTTTTATGGAGATTAATAATTCACATATTGAATAGTTTGATCCAGGACCACATCAAAGACGAGTGTGGGAATCTCTACATTCCTTCTGTAACCTGGGAAATAACACTATAGACTCCCGATGGAAATCTTTTAATACAGGAGAATTCCTCTATAGTACAACAAGAATGACATCTAGAAACCCTGTTTAGATAGAAGAGTTGCAGGTTATAGGTGGTGATCACTTAAACCTGTATCAATTTTCTTAAGGGAGCATTACATAGACCAAAAGGCTTTGTCATGCAGTGTTAATTGAAGTAAATTTTGCTAGTGGTCAGGTTCTAATTTTTCTATTTGATTATTTTATATTATTACTTTAATTCAATTGAATACATAATTTAATTGAAATAGTCAACTTTGTGAACTAATTTTGGTGCATTTTCAGTAAATATATTTTCTTTTATCTGTTTATTTTTTTTTTTTAATATAAGCTGATTTCACGGAATTAGTGTTAAAAAACATTTGTTAGAATTAATGTCAGTAAATATTTTGTATATATATATCATAAACCATCTTTTTTTTGGAAGTATCTACCCAAAATAAATAGTTTCATGGGAATGTATCTTTAATTGACATTGAATGACAAATGCTATAAATAATCAGTTCAGTTATAGCGTTAAAAAAATATATTTGCGTTTGAGGGGGGTGGGGGTGGATGGTTAAATGGTTAGCACATGTGCGCTGTATCATAAGGTCTGTCATTCAGTCAAATGGCGTGGTTTCGATTCCCTGGTTGTATGTGACATGATGTAGTTTCACCTGTCCAACCTCATAGTTTTTCTTCAGGTCTTCCGGTTTCGTCCCAAAAGGACTTAGTTTCTGTTGAGTGGACGTTAAACCCCAATTCTCTCTCTCTCTCTCTTTTTGAGTTTGAATATTTATGTGAGCACTAAATTTAGGAAATGGATAAATATTGTCAAAAAATTAACAGCCGTTTTGTTTCTGAAATCCTACAACTCTTTAAATTACGCTTCTGAAATCCTTCATTCATGAATCATGCCAACAGCAAGGTTGGTAGAAGTTTGTGTCAGGTTTTTCCAGTTACAGGTTAAATGTGTTGTTTTGTTGACTTGAAGAAATAACTAGCACACCCTAAAGGCCATTGGGGATATAAAAATCATGTTTGTTCTACTGGAGGCGTATTGTTGTACTGTGTATGGTTTACTCTTGTTAATGATTACAAGTAAAACCAAACGGACAAACACGATTGATAACCTTTAAAGATAGGGATTATCTTGTCAACAAATTTTTTGTATCATTGAAAGATAAAATGAAACAGAAGATGTAATTTTGTTTTTTTTACTTTAAAGGAAAATTACTTGTTTGTCTGAGTCTTTCTTCTTTTAATTAGCGGTTGGTTGTATAGCCGAATGGTCAGTGCGTGTGCTGTATCATAAGGTCTGTCATTGAGTCAACTGGCTTCGTTTCAAATCCCCGGATGTACGTGGCAAGGAGCAGGGTCGCCTGTCCAACCTCATGGGTTTTCTCTGGGTACTCTAGTTTCCTCCCACTGCTAAAGACCCCTATGTGCAAGCGAATTATTGAAATAAAATTAAAAACCATATGTTAGTCCCGAAATGACCTAGTTTGTATCGAGTGGACGTTAAACCCCCACTTACCCTCTCCCTCTCTCTTTTAATTGCAGGTGTTTTGGATGCATTGGTTTATGGATCAAATCAGGGATATACTATACCAGTATTGAAAAACATTTAATAAATTAAATATGCGTTATTCAAGAGCTATATGTTTGGCCTTAAATGTTATATATATCATTAATTAGATATTTATTTACACGCCAAGTCCATAATCTCTAGACCTTCAGATGTTTTTGCTTTTGGACAGATCAAACATGATTGATTATTGGTAGTTTATAATTTAATTTGAAATATTGTTTATTATTGTAACACTGGTAGCAGTGACAATCGAGCTGTTCTTCAAACGATGATAACTCAACTCAGAAGGAAGTAATTTGACTGGAAATTTTCAATGTATTCCCTTTTCATTATCGATTTTTGAACTATTATAGCGAGAACTTTTTATCTAAATCTTACATAAATTAAATTAAAATTATAGATAAACACATGAATTATCAATAACAATAAAATATACAATAAATTAAATTGGGGTTATATGATGTATATGATTTGTCCCAAAATTTACCATACAGAGACAAGTCTGTGATATCTGCCCCCTCTCCCCCGCAGGATCTGCCCCTGAGAGACTGGTCTGTAATATCTGGACCCCCAGAACTCCCCCCTGTGGATCGACCCCTGTTAGACCAGTCTGATATCTGGTCCAAGAATTATATTGATTGACAAAATCAACTTGTAAGATTTCAGTACTGTATAAAATCAATGTACAATGGTTTTTATTGCAATTATAAAGATGAAAACCTAGCTGAGAACATGTAACTGATGAATTGTCTTGTTGAAAGAAAACTTGAAGAAGAGTTGATTTCTGTTCAAACTATTTTAATGAGTAAGGTAATACTAATTAGAGGAGATTATCTGGTGTCATGTTACCGTGGTTATGTGTAAAAATGACAGACTGGAGTTTTATATTTGTTTATTTGAAGCAACAGTGTCTTTCATCTGCTGTTGGATAATATTTCATTGAATGATCAATTTCTTCTATGGATGGGTGAAGGTCTTTAGCCAGGTTACAGGATGAGCTGTCTTAAAACAAGAACAAAAACAATCACTGCAAGACAAGAACACTTTAAAGATTTGTTACCCCCATAAAATTCAAAATGCAAAAAATAATAAAGGATGAGAGAGAGAGGGAGAGAGAGAAAGAGTGAGAGGTCATTTTATGACTAACATATGGTTTTAATTATATTTCAATAATTTGCCTGTGCGTAGGAGTCGGTGGGAAGAACCCGAAGAAAACCCACGTGGTTGGACAGGTGACCCTCTTGTCAAGTACAACTGGGGAATTGAAACCAGACCAGTTGACTCAATGATAGGCTTGCGATACAGCGGGTTCATCAAACAAGCTTGTACATGGTAATAGTTTTTCAGGGGCTTTATAAACATCATTATTAAATTTGTCAAACCAGTAAGAAAAGCCAAAACAATGTAAAATTTTTAATTAAACATTTTAAATTTGTCATCTAACAAAGCAGACATTCTGTGGTGCCCCCATTCCCATAATGCCCTAAGCATGTGTTTATTTTACTTTTAAAATTGGCAATCCAGCCCTGTATGTAGACAAGACTTAATGGAAGCAGTGGCGGATCCAGGATTTTTTTTTGAGGCGGTTGACAACCCCATGTTTTGTCTCACCGACTGCAGTTTACCAAGCTAATTTCTGCCGCTAGTAACATAGATGCTGATTGTGTCTGATAAGATGCGCACCTGGTGCTATATAATATATATACGACCCTGCGTGCATGTCCCTGTGGAAGCTTGTAGGACCCAGGATTCCTATACATCGGTGGGGAGGGGGGTGACTAGTCACCCAAGTCACCCCCCTGGATTCGCCCCTGGGAAGGATCTATTTCAAGGCAACAATATTAAATTTCCTGGAATTGACCATGACAGGCCCAATGTAGCACCTTTCATGACATTGCCTCTGCACAAAATGATGTATTAAAGATACATTACGTAAGATTTAGATAAAGAGCTCTTGAATAATGCATCTTTAAGTACATAGTGATATATTGTTTTTGTTGTACTATTCAGACTATGTAATCTTGTTTGGTGTGAAACCCAACAGGTGATGGACTAAAAACATGACTTGTTTTTATCTGTAAGTAAAAGAGAACAATTGTAGTTTGTTTCTCTTACAAAATGGCTGTTGTTCCCACAGTCAGATAATTGTGAAGGGTTTATAAACACAGGGGATTTGAATACTAAAAACCTGTCTCAGATTCAGGTAAATGTATTATTTTTCAGTAGTTTTGTAAATTGGTTAAGTTTCTGGAATCTAAGTCCAACATGTAATTGCTCTGGTGTAAGTGATAGGTGTTGTGTTTGCTCTGGAACATTCAGTACTACTTTTCATCTGTTCACAAGTTTTTATCATCTGCTGTTCTTCAACTTATGGAAGCCACAGTAGCTTAGTGAATAAGATGCTGGCTTGCTAGTCTGGATGGCTCAGGTTTGCACCCAGTTTTGGCAAAAAAGTTCCTCAAGACTTTCCTCCATGGTTCCCAATTTCAGTGGCTGTCTAGTTGTTTGGATGGTAAAAAAAACACTTAGTTTTGTTTGCCCTTCCAAACGAAAAAATAACAAAAATTCTTCCAAAGGATTTGAACTGAGGAAATTCTAGATGAGAGTCCAGTGTTCAGGAAGTTCCCAGAGCCAACTATTAATATAATTGAACAGTTTGGCCCATCTGCTTCAGGATCACCTTGTACTAATTAGCTTTGGCTTTTCAAACGAAGGATCAAATCATTGCTCCATTAGCTAGACGCATAGGCGTATTGGCAGATTTTCCTTGGGAGGGGGATGGTCTGTATCATATTGCACGAAAAATGAACCTAGGTTACATAACTTTACCACAAAATAACTGAGGTAAATCTAAAAAAATAACGCCAAGAACCACCTAGCAGAGCGAATTTTCTGAAACTGCAGTTTGAGTCATTTCATTTTATTTCTAAACATTATTCTGTTTATCTATATGAATGAAATAAGATGCCTGTGTTTACGTCCATCAGACTTTGTTGCCACGATACACCCCCACATAGATGGTATAACATTAACAAGCATGAACCCGTAAATGTTTTAGGCCATTGAATTTGGGCCTTGGGCAAATTTAGGTCCCTGTCGAATTTGGGTCCCAGGCAAATTTAGGCTCCAGGCTAATTAGAGTCCCAGGGAAATTTTGGCATTTTTTGGGACCTAGAAAATTAGGCCCCTGTTGAATTTGGGCCTCAGACGAGGCATCTTGTCCTGTTTGTTAAATACAAAGTACAAACTATTCAATAGTCATTGACCTCGAGATTTATTGATGTAAAATAACGACTATTAATTATTGATATTTGATTAGCTTGTGTAATAAATGATATTTATTCAATGACTTGTTGCCGTCCTCGCTGACTTGTTGATTAGTTGTAATCAATATCAGACTATTCATATGAAACACATCACGTATAATACCGTGATTTATTTGTGATGAAATATCAATTAATCAGTATTTAGTTCACGGTAATCAGATTATACTATCGTTGTGTTGGGTATTGACAATCTATTGATCCCATGTATTCTTTCAACAAGTTCTTTCTAATTTTAGAAATAGTAGCAATACACTGTCAAAGCTCTGTTTGGCTTTTTTTGTACCTGTGTATTGAAATGTGCTTTGTACGTTTGTTGTCCACAATATTTGTGAACACTCTTCAGACTACATTTATCATCAAATCTTTTTAAAATTGAAACTTTTTTTTTGACAGTTAGTGAATTTTCTTTTTCTTTAAATATATCTAGAGTTATGGCCCTTGTTTCACTTTTTATTGTCTTGTGAAAGATCTGAAAATAAAAGCTATTTCTAGAGTTAGCAGCGTAAGTTTTGTTGCCTGGCAAGCTATCTTTTGTTTTTGGCATTGTCTTAATATATAACTGTTTAGTCTAGGTGTAGGTCATGGAACCATTGTTCGTGCAAACATTCCCTCATGGCACTCTAGACCACTAGGCCATCCCAACCCCCCGTAAGCCTGGATGGTGTAGAAATGTAGGATGCTAAACACCATTTCATTTCTTGTAGGGCCGAAAAGAATAATAGGTGGAAGATGTTATTGTAAGGAACAAGGGAAGATATTATTATTAGGAACAGAAAAAGAGAGAGAGAAATGGGGTTTAAAGTCGACTCGACACAAACTAGGTCATTTCAGGACTGACATATGGTTTTTGATTTAATTCACTTGCGCATAGGGGTCTTTAGCAGTGGTAGGAAACCGAAGTACCCTGAGAAAACACATGAGGTTGGACAGGCAACCCTACTCCTTGTCCGAAACCACACCAGTTGACTCAATGACCGGCTTTATGATACAGCACCCACATGCTAACCATTCGGTCATCCATCTCTTATAAGGAACAAGGGAAGATGTTATTATAAGGCTAGATGTTAATATTTAAAGATAATATGAGATTATTTGTTATTTGATGGTGGTGTAAAGACTATCTGAGAAGAAATGTCAACATTTGACCACCATTATTGTATAAACTAATACAAGATGACCACCTCCATGACAATAATACCCCTTTACATATATACATAATATACAGGGTGACCACCCCTGTGTCAATAAATGATATATAGACTGTGATATGTGTAACAGTATATACAATAATACATGTTTATATAGGTGTCCCCCTATAAACACACTGACCAGTTCTATGTCAATATATAGATAGGTATTAGATTCTAGTAATTAATCGCACAAACAGTTTTTAAGTAACTTGTATTCCATATAATTGTGTCATGTGTTAAACAGTTTTTAATTTGTAGATAATACACAGGTCCAGCTGTGAGGTTTTTACTTCGTTCGTTCGTTTCTGGGGTTTAACGTCCGCTTCTACCTAGAGTGAGGTTTTTACTGCAAGAACTTTGCTTTTATATTGCCGTTAACAGGCTTTAGATTTAGATTCAAAAGTTATCATCAGATTGTTTTAGAATTGATCTATGTTGTTTACATTAGTGAGATGAAGAATCCTATTTTCCACAAAGCAAGCAAAATCTTTTCCCCCCACAGTTATTTTTCCTGCCTGGATTGAGGTACCAAACATCAATCAGCTCCACTGCCTGTTTTAACTTGACTTCATTTTGATGAAAGGGAGAAGATGACCCATCCTCACGTCTCAAGATAGTGAATTTTTTTTTTATATTCAAAAATATTTACCCATTATTTTATTTGTCCTTAATTAAATCAACCTATCCCATATGTCCATAATACCATGTATAGTATAGAGGTTAAATTTGTAATAAACAACAACAGCAATAGTAATATTCTTCTGTAGGTAATCAGACGTCTATCTAGACCATTCTTTTCATGCTGAGACAATTCAGGCTGGTATTCTGTGACCAGAAATATAGGGCAATGAATAATAATAACAAAATTAAAACAAAAATCTGACAACAAAGAATATTTGAAGAGCATGCTTACCTAGAAATATGTTTGCAAATTGTTTGTTATTTGTTTCAGAGTTTGAAATGATGAAGATAGAAGTTTTTTGAAAGGATTAAAAACCTAATGTGAACAGGTGAGTTGGATTAATTAATCATTTCAGTGTGATGGT
Source organism: Patella caerulea (assembly GCA_036850965.1). Lineage (NCBI taxonomy): Eukaryota > Metazoa > Mollusca > Gastropoda > Patellidae > Patella > Patella caerulea. The sequence continues at coordinate 71,652,856 of JAZGQO010000010.1, read as the reverse complement.
CATGATAATAATAATGTCATTTCATGAAAGAGATCATGAAATGAACCCTTCTACAGGCGCGGGCGGATCCAGGATTTTTTGCAGGGGGAGGTCCAGGTTTGATAATTTCCACCGCCACCATTACCGGGGGGTTTGGGGTCCCTCCAGCAGAAAAATTTGATAAATTAGATTCAATTTGGTGCATTCTGACGTATTTCCGGAAGATAAATCCAAAATTACAGGTTCAAAAAATTGCCAATAAAATCGCATAAAAAATTTTCAAGCCTGAGCAGGGGGGGTCCGGACCCCCTGGACCCCCCCTCTGGATCCGCACCTGTTCCAACCAAAGTGCTATAGCCTGTGGGATCCTGGAGTAAACTAATTATACCCATGAAGCCAAGTAAGGTTCAGGAGTTGTCAAATTACTGGAACACCTCATGAAGCCAATTGCTGATGTGTGAGGTCCTGGAGTACTCTGGTTATACCTTATGATGCCAGGTGCTGACACTTGAGGTCCTGGAGGTGCCTTATTACACCCTATGATGCCAAGTGCTGATCCTTGAGTTCTGGAGGTGCCTTTCTATCACCCTTTGAAGCCAATGGCTGATCTTTGAGGTCCTGGTGTACTCTGATTACACCCTATGAAGCCAAGTGATGACCTTTGAGGTCCTGGCGGTGCTTCATTACACCCTATGAAGCCATTTGCTGTCCCTTGAGGTCCTGTAATACTCTTATTAACCAAATGAAGCTAAGTGCAGACCCTAGAGGTCCCGGAGCTGCCTCATTACACCCAATGAAGCAAAGTGCTAACCTTTGAGGTTCTGAAGGTGCCTCGTTACACCCAATGAAGCCTTATGCTAATCCTTTTGGTCCTGTAGATGCCTTATTACAATGTATAGTATAAAGCCAAGTATCACCCTGGAGGTGCCTTTTAACAGCCTATGAGGCCAAGTTCAGCTTCTATGAGTTCCTGAAGATTATCATTAACCAAGAGCAAGATGAACATGTTTTAATGTTAGTAGATGGTTTATAAACAAGCCATGGCTGATTTCTACTGATAAATCCTCACTACTGGTTTACAATAACAATCATATGCTTGATAAAGATGAGATTATCATCGTGGAACCGCTTCATGTTAATAAACCAGTAATTGTTATTTCGTAAATAGTCGTTAATGTGTTACTGTTTAATTACTAAATGCCACTTAAAGAAGTAATAACAAATAACCCTAACATAAAACATATCACTCATAAACACGACTCTAATATAAAAAATGTTAATGTCTTGTTTTAAGAGAATTTCCATGACCTATGGTTTTTAGGTCAGCATCAGATTCTAACCTCACGAGGTTTAAGGCCCTAATTTTTTGCTCCGCCTGGGCTAATGAAGCCATACATAGGCCATACAGTGTATACGAGGACATTTTGCCCAACAGTGGTGCTATGGTCTACTTTTATTTCAAATTCCCATTGTCAAGGGTTCTTTTACCTACATGCCAATGTATACACCGATAATATCTCGGTTTTTCATCTCATCCGAATAACTAAAATCTGTTCCTTACAAGAACGTGCATCCTGCATCACTGACAAGAGGTAAAATTCCTAAAGATACATGTAGAGGCAGATTATCTCAAATTGCAAATTGCATAATGGGGTGGGGGTGGGGTGGAATACTGAATGGTTAGCATGTGCACGCTGTATCATAAAGCCTGTCATTGAGTCAACTAGCATGGTTTCGAATCCCAGGTTGTATGTGACAAGCCTGTCCAAGCACGTGGGTTTTCTCTGACCTCTCTGTTTACCTCACACTGCTACGCGCAATCAAATTATTGAAATAAAATTAAACCATTAGTCACAAAATGAGTGGACGTCAAATCCATTCTCTTTCTCTCTCAAATTGTTCTTCTTATGACAGTCTTGAGAAGTAAATAAGGTCAAGTTTATGAACAAAGAGTGCACATCAATGTGTACATGTCACCTCAGTTTTTGTCCCATCCAAATCACTAGACACTGCACCACCGACAAGAGGTGAAATTCTAAAAGATCCATGTACAGATAGATAATCTTGGTTTGACATTCTTACGAAATAAATCAGGTCAAGTTTATAAACAATGTTCAGGTATTTAATAACAAAACTTATAAACCTAATGTATGTTAATATCTTGTTTTACTGGTGTCGAGATAAGGGGGGTAACTGATAACCTCTGACCTACGACCTTTCTTATCACAATGTAAACTAGAAGGCTCTCCTGTGGTTTTTGTGGTTTTCTATTTTTTGTTGTTTAAGTACCTCCATGAGGAGATATCAAATTCTGTTAAATTGACTTTGATAGATGTCAGACTAAAGGAATGACAAAAACCTGTCTGTTATCATTAGTTTGCTCAGTGTAAAATGATTGACAAGGCTGAAGTGGCTGTAGTGAGTTTTTTTATTCTGTCTTTTTTTAGACTTGTCTTCTTTATGATTATCAGTGAAAAAAAACCCCAAACCTCAGGATCATTTTATGTATTGAAGATTCGATTTAAAGTGGCAATGAGAAATGAAATGGATTTAAAGTGGCAATCATGAGTATCTGGTATTGTTATAGGTAAGTTGGAATAAATGAAATGGATTTAAAGTCCTAATCTTCTGCTACGAACACAGCTTCGTAATTCGTTTTTGACAGATTTCCGTTTCCGCCAAAATACGAAGTCCGAAGTACGATCTTTAGTTCCACAGTTTTGTTAAATAAAAAGTATTAAATCAAATCAAATTTTAGTCCTCAAGAAGCTCATTGTATTGTGTTTCTTATCGCCGACTGCCGAAAAAAACAAATTTCACAGAGCGAAAATTTGCCCTAAATCAAACTGCTAACCGACCACTTTGATGCTAATAAACCTCCTACTGAATTGTAAATGTTCAATCTTACTATAAAATCGCAAAAAAATACAAATTTCATCCAAAAATCAACGAGAAAATCACGATACCGTACTTCGTTTTTTAACCACAAACTTTTCTCGATTTCTTCGTAGAAAATGGACGAACCGAAGGCCGCTTATGTCAATGACATCACACAAAGTGATGACGTCAGCACATAAACACTTCGTAGTTCGTAGTGGTTGCGGAACCTCTCTATTGAAGATGGTAATAAATCAGAATAATTTTCAGCTTTTAAGCATGCTTATTGTTCAATAAGAAAATTTGATGATCAAGGCTAGACGGAAATTTCAAATGCTCTGTTATCGGCTCATAGTGGATCAATTTGACTGAAATTTTCACCAAATTGACTTTACATTCTGTAGTTATTATAGTGAGAACTGCCAACTCTTTATCTAATCTCCTATAATGTATCTTTGGCATAGTTACTGTAAGATGGATGTTGAGGATTCTTTAAATAAGCCAATTAATGTTATAGGAATATATCTTTAAAACCTGAGTTTTTATTGTCAGTTGTCGAGAAATGTGTTTGATAGGACTAAGTGGTTACTAATGGGCATGTCAGTTTTTTTCGTGAGTTAAATTTTCTATGGTTTTTATCCATAGTTTTATACATAGACCTATCAAAAATTTAAAAGCTCAGTTTGACAACAGACATCTTAAGGGTTTCTATTTATTCCTCAGGTATTTAATTTCGTTATTTTGTAGCAAAATGTCATATGAAGGAATTCAACTGCCTTGCAACCTACAATATTGGAAATGAATTTCTATAAGCAGTGGACACATTAGCCGAATCATTCAGCCGAATTTTATTGGGCCGAATGGGTGGACACACCAGCCAAATGCTCCGTCCGATTCACCAGTCGATTACGTCACCTTTCACGTCACATGATCAAAACATGGCGGCGTCAATGTCTTGGTTAATGAATTCTACATTCGGCCGAAGCAGACACACCAGGCGAATATCATTCAGTCGATTAAATGTTTGATTCGGGCGAATCATTCGGCCGAATAGAAATTCGTCCGAATAACAGTGGACACACTAGGCGAATTTTGACGCCGATTGATTCGGCCGACAAGGAGTAGGGTTGCAAGTTCAATCTTGTATCTCATGGGTTTTCTCATGGTCCTACAGTTTCCCTGTACTGGGAAGATTCTGGTGAACAGATCATCAAAACATCCTGCGAAAAACATAAAGAAAATATTTAGTTAGTACCGGTAAATCAAAGAAAATGATGGAAAGAAACTAAATTTATGAATTGAAAATTTTTCAATAATTATACAATGATAAAGGGCAATCTGTTTTACAAGGGATTACGAAAGTCTTCTAATATCTCTGTAAAAGGTGACTGTCTTCAACATGTGACATCACATCACGCAGCGTCAATCATTGGCTTAATGTCGCGTGCATTGTTTACATAAGACATTACAGATTCGTGTAAATGGTGAATTTTACTTATTATAATACCCATTTACACTAAATAGAATAAAAAAAATGTGTGCGAATCTAATTTGTGCGAAGAAAAAAGTTAATATTTGTGACTCATTAAGTCCATCGATTTCACCCTTATCAGTGATTGTAGCGGCCCAGTGAATATTCACTGCTGATCAGTTTGGATAAAGGTGTCTAAAGTACTACTTGGGAGTTGAGTCATAAAGGGTCAATATTTTTCATTCATTCACCTTTGAGAGAAGAGGATGGGTTTATAGTTACACATAATTAACTAATATTGGTCAAGCCTGTCAAATGATTCTCATGAAAATTACTGTTGTTTGTTTTTTCTTGAGAGAAATATGGAGTGTTATTTTAATAAGAGTCAGGTTATGACTGTTAGTAGATATAGATTACTCATTATTAAACAATATTTGTCAAGTGAAACAAATTTCACATAGATATAAAGCTAATAAAAATGCAGTTGGATCATCTGTTTTGCGAGAGCAGGGATTATGAATCATGTTGTTAATAATCAGTTCCGTAGCCATTGAGGATGATATTGGTTTTAACTGACCGACAAAAGTTCACAAGACTACAGTGAAAGACATCTCATTCAGTTTGTCATACAATTTTTGTTTGTTTATCGGATTTGATGCCTTTTGGTTAAATGAGATTATTGCTAGATCTATTTAAATGATATTTATTTGCGAACATTTTCATGTGGATGTATTATGGTGTCAACCCTGACCATCCTGTTGCCTGGATGTCAGTTCACATTTGTTTGTGGACTCTCTACAGGTCACAATTTTATTCACATTTTCACGAAACTTGAAATATAGGTTCATGTCACAAAGTCTTGGTTTCTTTTGATATTGGCACTACACTTCATGGATTATGGCCCCTGATTGATGAAAAATCCTGTTTTTGACTTGTGGACACTAGAGATCACAATTTTTATCCGATTTAGATGATAGTATGTTTATAACCAAAAGATCTCGGTTCATTTCAATGTCAGTCCACAGCCGTCTGGATTATGTCCCCTGGTTGTGCAAAAATCATGTTTTTAGCTTGTTCTCTGCCCACCTCTTGGAAAATGTGGGTGTATATTGCATGGCAACTGCATGTTTTTCATCCCATCAAAAAGTTTTATTGATTATGTCTGTTTGTAAAGAGGGTTCCGATGAAAGACCCCCACATCTTGCACCACTGACCAGACATGTCAACTAGCTTGTCACAGATTCATGACCTTTCTCCCTTATCTCCTGCATGGGAGGAAATTTCTCATGAAAAATGGACACATGCCAATGCTATCTTTACTCTTCCTCATAAATCAAACTCATAGATGGACAATAAAGGGAAAACTGTGTCGGAAATTCCAGGATTGAAACTTTGATACAATACATATTGGGCCAACTCTCTATGTAAAAATCAGGATAAACACCATAAATATTAATAGATTATATATTACATGTAGATATAATTATTATTGAGGTGTACATCGATAGAAATAATATTTGATCTGTCTGTGACTCATCTCATCTTGTTTGATTAAACTAGGGATTAAATATATATTGATAAGTACAGGCTATTATTAGACTAGGTCAGTCGTCAGATGTAATTATTTAAACATACATTATGCAAGAGCTAAATCTGTCTATTGCAGGTCTTTCTTTAGGACTTAAATGTTATCTAAATTATTAATTAGACATTAATGAACTTATTCCTATTATAATCAACTCTCGATGTCAACACTACCCTGTGATATTGACTGGAATAGGATCTGATTTGCTACTCAACTTTAATTCATGATTTAATCATGAAATGGATAATCAAGACTATATTTTTTTTATTGTACCGACTCTAGTAATAATGACTGAGGCTAGGCCCAAAATTCACTCGCTAAGTTCTCGGTTCAGAGAGGATCAATTTGACTGAAATTTTTAGCAAATTGCCTTTACATTATCTTGTTTCTAACTATTATTATGAGAACTGCCAGCTCTTTATCTTATCTCCCATAATATATCTTTAAGCTTTGCTATAGGTCATGGTGTTGTCAGGGCAGGGGGTGTGGTGAGGCACTCCCAACTGAGAGTTGGTTGGGTGCCCTAATAGTTTAACCCTTAGAACCCGAAATGCCGCAAAACCGGCTTGACGTTGTATCGCATATACCCGAAATGTCGGTTTTGCGGCTTGGGGCATGTTCAAGCTCCAATTACGTTGACGTCATAATTAATATGACGTCCTGTAAATCCAGGGAGTGTCGTGCAACACCCCATGTAAAGTCAGTGTTCAAAGGGTTAATGTACACAGCGCTTTAGATCATAAGACCCATCATTGAGTCAAGTGGCGTGATTTCCATTCCCGGCTTGTGTGTGACAACAAGTATTGTCATCTCTTCAACCTTGTAGAGTTTCTTAGAGATTATTAGAATTCTCCAACAGCTGAAGTATTGTTTTTACGGGCATTATTACACCTGCCATACAGTCGTAAAGTTCAACAAATATACTTTGAATTAAACGTATTTACAATAGAATTGACTGCAGGCGTGTTATTTACATGCACTTTCAATTTATACTCAGTGCAATCGGAATGAATAAACTTTTTTCTTCACAAGAGAATGGTTAAAAACACCAAAAATATTTGCAGACCTGATGTCCATGATTTCTAAGCCCAAGGAATTGGTGTACCTTGTTTCTCAGAAGTTTGGATGGAGAATCGTGAGTAGTGGTGTACATACTGTCTGGGGTTAAAACTACGAGAACAACACAACACAAAAAATACTTAAACTATAAAACAAAAAGTGAAAAGATTAAACCCTGTAAATTTAATTTTGAATTGCCACATGCTAAAAAAAGTGCTGCCGTAAACTTCGACCATTTGATCATTGGGTTTCAATAAAGTGTTTTAAAACATTCAACAGAAAAATGGGGTTTAATGTCCACTCAACTTAAACTAGGTCATTTCGGGACTACCATATGGTTCAATTTTATTTCAATAATTCGCTTGCGTGTAGGGGTCTTTAGCAGTGGGAGGAAACCAGAAGACCTTGGGGAAACTCCTGAGGTTGGGCAGAAGACCCTACACCTTGTCCCCTACAACCGAGAAATCTGACCATTCACCATTCGGCCAACCAAACATCCACATCAAGAGGTATTTCATAGTTTATGCTATGTCAGACTTTTATCTCGAATAGTTATGGTCAGATTTGATTTTTAGTGGATCAGTATTTAATTTGTTTAGTATCTGTCTGTTGAATATTTTTACGATTGTTAACATCTGTAGATACGCTAAAGCTACTTCAAGTTGAAGCTTTATAATCTGATCTTATCGAGAAGTGATTGCTTTGGTCAGTGGCTAGAGAAGTGATTGCTTTGGTCAGCGGCTGTCCGTCAAATATCTGTACGAAAGATAGATAAGCAGAGATGCTTGAAACAGAAGTGTTCTAATTTGATCTTAAAGAGAAGCAATACCTTTGGTCAGTAGCTGTCCGTTAAGTGTGTTTACGATGTTGAACACCTGTAGATGGCGTAGTGATACGACAGGTACTACTTCATCTTGTGTCCATCTTTATTACCTCTACTCAAGATTTTACAGGATCTACTTCAAACAACATTCATACTACTTATTGTTAAAATATGGTTATAGACCTCAGCCATTTGATTTTTAGTTCTTTATGTTCTTGTGGAGAATAAAGGAAGCAAATGCTTTAAACTTAGACGGAAACAGGGCTGGAAATAACAGTTTTAGATGTACCACACAAAATGTCAGGAACTAATGATATAGCTCTTTACAATTTCAACTTAGTGCTGGACATGTATTATTAATATCAAAAAAAAGACAAATCAGTGCTGGACAAAATGACAGGCACCAGAGGTTTTGTGCCTGACAAAGCAAAGCTTGAATCTGTGCCTGACATTGTCTTTGACTGGTGCCTTATTTCCAGAAATGAGGTATAACGGCCTACTTTTCTGATCCAACTCGGCTAATGAAGACAGGCATATGCCATGAAATGTGCTATGAGGGAAACTTTACCACAACAAATGTGTTTCAACTTATTCTTTATCAAATTCAAACCGTCTAGGAATCTTTTACGTAGTTGCCAACGTGTTCATCCAATGAAAGCAATTTTACCCTGAACAGTGGCGTTTCCAGTCAACTGTCAAGAAATGATCTTTAAATACACAAATTGACTTTATGACCCAATTATATTTAAAGTACATCCTTCTAATAAAATTTTGTCAGGTTGTGTGTGAGAGACACTGACACAAACTGGTCATTTTGGGACCAATATGTGGTTCGATTTTATTTCGATAAATCACTTGCGCATAGGGAGTCTTTAGCAGTCGGGGTAAACCCGAATAACTTGAGAAAACCCACAAGGTTGGACAGGCGGTCCTACTCCTTGTCACATACAAGCTGGGTAATAAAACCATGTCACTGGTCATGGTGGCTAAGTGGATAAGGTGCTGGTTCGCTAGCCTGGAGGTCGGGTGTTCGATCCCTGCTTGGCCGAGAAAGTTCCTCACGATTTTCCTGCGTGATTTCCCCTGATGCAGAAGGATGGTCTGACAAGGATAGCTGCCTAGTCGTTCGGATGGGACGAGGCCCCATGTACACATTGGAGTGCATGTAAAAGATCCCTTGGCAGTTGGAATTCAATATAAGAGTAAGCCGTTGCGCTGCTGCCCGGGCAAAATTTCCCTCATAGCATACTGTATGGCGTATGCCCATCATCCATTAGCCCAGGTTAGGTGCAAAAGAGTAGGATGTTAAAACCCATTTCATTTGATTTCATTTATTCAAATAACAGACCTAATGAACTAAAGTGCATGTGTTGGACCACTTGGCCACCCACTGCAGGTTGTGAATACCATTAGAATTATACAGCAGGTGCCCTCATTAAGTCAGAAAGTTTAAATATAATGTTCACTGGAGTAGAAATATTTGGCCCCAGGTGGGGTGATAGTTTTAACCAAATGTTTTTCGTCCACAATAAGTTAACACAAATTCAACATAGATTTTAAACTAAGTATAAAAATGTTGAGTGCCTGAGGGTGTTGATATGTTCAGTTAAAAGAAAGTTTACACATAATTATCACAATACATGGTTGACTGATTTACCGGGACATTTAAAAAACAACCGTTGATTTATAATTGTTGACTTCTGGTTTGGATATTAGATATTAGGGGCCACAGCAGTTGATCAATTAGAGTCCTGAACTTCTGATTTGAATGTAGAGAAAAAGCTTCAGAATCTAGTTCTTATCCTTCACCTCTCAAATTAAATTAAGGTGAGGCTAAGAATTATGGCTAAATTTTATAAAGTTATTTGGCCCGGTGTTCACAAATTTAAGTTGATAATTTACTCCATTTTCAAACACTGTTTATGAGAAATATCTTTGATCCAGAAATACAAAAATAGACTTATAGTTTCTTATTCAGGGCTGGAAATAATGGTTTTAGATGTACCTGACAAAATGTCAGGCACAAATGAAATAGCACCTGACATTTTCAACTTAGTGCCGGACATGTTTTAATAATATCAATAAAATAGACAAATCGTTTTGTGCCTGACAAAGCCTGAATCTGTGCCTGACATTGTCAATGACAGGTGCCTTATTTCCAGGCTTGTTGTTATTGGAGTATTCCATACATTAAAACAACAACAGTTTTATAAAAGGCTATAGATATTTTAGTTAAAATAAGGCGATCAATGTTGAGTAAATTCTTGACTTAAGTCTGAGAATGCTTTGTGAACTCAGGGCCAGATGTATTTTGTAGCCTTTGACGGAGAAAGCTGTCTTTGGTTCTTACGCTCAAGAGAGTTGATACTGATATATCTCCAACATTTCAAATTTTCTGGCTACATTAAATTTACGGTGCACTATCTTATCCTTAATAAAAGGGATAAAGAGTTAAGTGTGAATTTGGGTCAAACGGGGGGGGGAGGGGGATTTCCCACAATGAGTAGGGTGTCGTCTACCTTTGTGCATAACTCCAGGTCCTCCAGTTTTCTCTTACTCCTAAAGACCCATACGAATTATTGAAATAAAATTGTCCCATATGTTAGTCCAAAAATGACTAAGTGCAGTTACCCCCCTCCCTCTGTCTCTCTCTCTTGCTCTCTCTCTCTCTCTCTCTTTCCAGGTGATAAATTGTATTTATATTTATAAATGACAGATAGGTATTATTGTAGGTGTGTTAACGAGATTACAGGTAAAAATATAGGTGACATATTTCTGTATGTAGGTTTAGAATGATTGACAGGGGTCTGACAGGTAGATCAAGGTGATCATATTTCACAGGTGAGGTAGATGAAAAAAACCTGAATTGACAGGTAGGTCTAGAATAAAAGGATACATTGTGTTTATTACAAAGCTTTGAGAAACTTATAAGTGATGGCCTTTAACTTCAAATTATGTAGTTGATGGAGAGAGAGAGAGATAATGGAAGTTCACATCAAAAAACAGATCTTGGTGACTAATTATGTGGTAGTTTGCCCTCCACTGTTTCAAAGAAAAAATCAATAGAATTGGGGTTTAACATCAACTCGACATAAACAAGGTCACTGAGCGACGTTTCGACTAGGCTTCTCTAGTCGTTTTCAAGCAATGATAAAATCTAAAAAATAAGACAAGTCAATATATACATGTATATAATCCACAATAAATTACCTATTAATCAATTAGTCAGTTTGTTTTTATTTTCAGTTAAGTGGTATTATTGAATGGTGTAAATAGCATTTCAAATTTATAATCCTTAATTAAATTAGATTTCTTTTAGGTACGTGCAAAGGGAGATCCCTGTTTTGTCAGCATTAAGAAGGTATTGTATGTACATGTATATATTGACTTGTCTTATTTTTTAGATTTTATCATTGCTTGATAACGACTAGAGAAGCCTAGTCGAAACGTCGCTCAGTAATAAGCTGTAATTGTATTCCATAGAATTGTGACCTGTATACTCCAGTTCAATTACTAAATGCCATTGAAACAGTTTATAAACAAGGTCATTTCGGGACTAACACATGATTCAATTTAATATTTCAATAAATCATATGGTTGTTTGTCCTCCACTGTTTCAAAGAAAAATGTGAGAGAGAGAAAGAGAGAGGGAGAGGGAGAGAGAGAAAGGGAGAGGAAGAGAGAGAGAGAGAAATGGGGTTTACAGTCCAATTAACACAAGCTGGGTCATTTTGTATTAACATACGTTCACTTTTATTTCAACAATTTGCTTGATCAGGCACCTTTAGCAGTTATGTAGTTGATGGAAAAAGAGAGAGAAATCATGTGTCACATTAACACATAACTTGGTAACTAATCCTATAATTGATTATCCCCCACCAGGGAGCTGCTGTGATTCAATGAGTAAGACACTGGTTCGCTAAACAGATGATCTCTGGTTCACTACTATAATTGATTAGCCCCCACCAGTGAGCTGCAGTGACTCAGTGTGTAAGACACTGGCTCACTAACCAGTCAATCTCTAGTCACTGCTGGTTGAGAAAGTTCCTCAGATTAGTTGTTTTGAACCATGATATCGGTTATTTACTAGAAGTCATTTAGCCTAGAAGTGAACATTCAACCAAATAAAAACACAAAAACAAAATCTTTCCTCACACATCACAATTTTGGAAATGACTTCCTATAGAATCAGACTCGGATTATAGACCTAAAACTACAAGAACGATTAGCCAGGCCCGGAGTTCACAAAGCATTCTCAGACTTCAGTTGAGAATTTGCTTAACTTTCAACCACTGTTAATGAGAAATATCTTTAATACAGAAACACAAAACTTTGCACATAGTTTCTTATTTTTGTATTTGATACATTAAAACAGCAAAAGTTTTATAAAGGGCTATATTTTAGTTAAAATGAGGTGAACAAATTTGAGTAAATTCTCTCTGAGAATGTTTTGTGAACTCGGGGCCAGATGAGCCAGATGAGCCAGGTATATTTAGATCATAAGATCTGTAATTGAGTGAACTGGGTTTTTGATTCCCAGTTTGTACCATATGTTAGTCCAGAAAAAGCATATCTCCCTCCCTCTCTTTCTTTATCTCTCTCTCTCTCTCCCTCTCTCTCCCTCTCTCTCTCTCTTGTGGGGTTTTCTGGGTCCTCCAGTTTCCTTCCACTGCTAAAGACTCCTACGCGCAAGCGAATTATTGATACAAAATAGAACCATATGTTAGTTCCGAAATAACCTAGTTTGTGTCGAGTTCAGGATAACCTTTCTCTCTCTTTCTCTCCCTCTTTCTCTTTCTCTCTTTCTCTCTCTTTTTCTCTCTCTCTCTTTCTCTCTTTCTTTCTGTCTCCCCCTCTTATGAGGATGATGAACCAGGTGATTTAACTATGTCGAGTGCGTATACACGTAGGTGTGTTATTTTAACTTCAAATATTATTCACGGAATATAGAAATAAATAAAGAATGTAGAAAAATTGGACGTCAGCCAATCAAGTACTTAACTTATATTAAGTTATTAGAATATATTGAACTCCAATGATAGGTTAATATATCTTTTAATATAATTGACCGAAGTTACCTGAGGAAAAAATATAATTAACTCTTCTCTACTTGATATATATAAAGATAGATATTGTAAAGGTAAATCAAATATTGATATCTGTGAATATACGTGTAGGTAATTATAGTTTGGGTGCTTGGGGACAGGGTATGCTTATTAAGACTTTTAGCAGTACATGTACTAAGCACCAAAGAGATTATGGTGTGCCTATCCTATGTTTAGGATTTAATTGCAGGGTTCCTCTTTGTGAACCCTTGTGACAGTCTATGCTTATTCAAGGTCGTGTTAAAACCTTTAAAGGTACTAAGCACTGAAAAGATTATGGTGTGCCTATCAAATATGCAATAATTATATGAGAGGGATAGAGAGAGAAATGGGTTTTAATGTCCACTTGGCACAAACTAGGTCATTTCGGGACTAACACATGGTTCAGTTTTATTTCAACAAATTGCTTACGCGTTTGGGTCTTTAGCAAGGGGAGGAAACCTGATGACCCGGAGAAAACCCACAAGGCTGGACAGGCGAATCTACTCCTTGCGTGGATATTAAACTCCATGTCTCTTTCTGTCTCTCTCTGTCCGGTCAGGGGAGGTGGAATGGCCTAGTGGTCTAGAGTGCCGCGCTTCGACCTCTAGCTGGTTGGTCACCTCTGGCTTTCGGCTGTGGTTTTGAGCCCTGGTGTGAGCGTATGTGGCATGGAGATAGGGGCGCCTTCTCAACCTCGTGGGTTTCCTCCGGGCACTCAGGTTTCCTCCCACTGCTAAAGACCCCTAAGTGCAAGCGAATTATTGAAATAAGATTAAACCATGTTAGTCCCGAAATGAACTAGTTTGTGTTGAGTGGACGTTAAACCCCATTTCTCTCTCTGTCTCTCTGTCAGCTACTAGTTCAGTAGTACCCAAAAGTTTGTCATTATATCTGGCAAGGCCTGTGTGTTAGGATATCAAGTATCTGAAAAAAAAACCACAATGTTGGACAAAAGAATGGACTTGTGACAAACAAACATAAACAATATAGATGTACCAGTAGGTAAATTTTCATCAGATATACAAGTGACCATTTTATGGTGGTCTTTTCATCCCCCCGAGTCCCTTTCATTAACCGTGAAAAAAAACAGTTTGTGTAAATCTCTGATCTAAAGAAAATAACACGTTGAATAATTTCATCCCTGCGGAGCACTTTCTATACCCGACCTCCGACCTTTTGTTATTATTGAGCCAAGTGTTAACACCCTTTCTGTCCATTAACCTGTGGTGATCAACCACTGGACCACAGTAAGAATAATAGAAAGGTATGTTAATTGATATTTAAAGTAGATAAAAAAAAACCTTGGTCCTCAGGTCGTTACGCTTTCTCAAACAAAAAATAAGAATTGGCTCTGATTACAGTTCTTTATTTTATATGATACATTAATAAGTATTCAGCCATGTATTCACATATTTGAATTAGAGTTCATTAAATCTCCTAAAATCCTGATTGTGAAATTGCAAAATTGAACTGAGGTTGCAGAAATAGAAATCAAGTTTTAAAAATGCATTGAAGGCAGCACATTTTAATTGAAATATCTTTTATTTAAAATTCAATTCTATAAAAATAAATAATTTTTGTTTGTTTATTGGAGATCATTAAATCTGTGAAATTCTTGACTCTGAGATTGGAAAAACTGAAATAGATTTGTAAAATTTTTTTAAAAATACATTGAAGCAGCCACATATAAATGAAATTAACTTTTTATTTAGAATTAGATTTCATAAAAATATATAATTTTTTAATGTAACTGAAGGAAATTGAAATATGATTATTATCAGAAAAAGTAAATTATCATGTTCAATAGATTTATTAAGATTTGTTTAGACTAATATTCTGAATTTATTTCTCAAAATTACAATTTATATTACGGTCATTTATGCTTTTAGATTTTCTATGCCTTTACTGTTGGCATGGAAACTTGAAATAATATTTTTTTTTTAGGCTAACCTTTTGAGTTAATTTCATCAAATTACAGTTTATCATCATTTTCAGTGAAACTGTGTAACTTTTCTGCATGTAAATTTTGTATGAAAGCTTTTGATCATTAAAGCTATTTTAGATTTCACCAACCTGCATTTTGTGTTAAATATTTGACTAAACAATGATATTTTAGACTTAAATTATTGGTTTATTTCTCCAAATTACTGTTTATCACTATTTTAATTATCGACTTCTCTACATTTAAATTATGTTTATGGAAACATTTGAACATTAAAGTAACAATTTTGGGTTTATTTCACTAAATAATGGTTCACGTTATTAAACGAAATTAAATTATTTTGGCCAAAAATTGTTGATTTATGTTAACAAATTATTGTTTGTCACCATATGGCTATCAACTTTGATACAAGTAAATAAACTGCCAGTATGAAAGCTTTAATCATTAAAGTAATGATGCGCCATTGGCTTTGTTGCAAAGATATCAAATTTTTCTTGTCTTTATCCACATATGTACTCAGATTGACATTAAATTAAGAAAACAAAATTGAATTTTTCGTGGACAACAAATTGGCACCTAGCTTATCACATAACGAACAGCATAGATCGATAAAATTTAATTCCACATATCCTTATAAATACTGAAGGAATCAATTATAGTCTGATATTCCTATTACGGATTCGTCTTTCACAATGATGTAGTTCTGGGGGCTATCCATATTTTAGTAATTTGATTGGATAATATTCGATCAATTTTAGTGCTTACCCAATTGAAATTGAAGTATCTACTAAAAATTGGATTTATCTTCAGTTAGGATTTTGAGAAACAGGGACCTGGGCCCTGTTTCACGAAATTTTAACTAAAGATAAAATCCAAATTTTAGCAGATACTTCAATTTTGATTGGCTAAGAACTAAAATCAATTCCAATATTCTCCAATCAAATAACTAAAATTCAGATCTTATCTTAGTTAAAATTTTGTGAAATAGGCCCCAGGACTTTAGATTAAAGACTTTAGATTTATTTCCCCAAATTATTCAGATTACATTATCTGACTGAATAAAGGTATTTTAAAACTGAGATTGTTGGTTTATTTCACCGAAGTCTTGTTGATCACCATTTATTTAGGCTCCAGCTAATAACGTGAAATTACACTCCTCATATCCCATATTAACCACTTTAAATGACCATCTTTAGTTTTTTATCAGGAATGTTAATTGACAGGTAGTGAAAAGGTGATCTCCGTCAACCCACGTCCTCGGTCACGCTTCATTGATTTCATCAAAACAAAGCCTGTATTGAGAGGCGTTCAGTTTTCCCACCGTCTTAGGTGAATATGTGTCGTGTTTATAAGTTTGAAGAGACGGTAGTCGAGTAGGCGGTGTTTACGGACTAGGTGAAAGCTTGCTAGCGGCTGTAGGCATGGTTTACAGGTACATAGCTTTTTGTTATTAACACATTCATAGCTAGGTTTAGTGTTCAGGTAAGATGGTCAATGTTAATGTTTTGAGTGACAGCCTATCATATCGGATATGAAAACCTTCGACTTGTGGAGTGTATAAACATTGCCTGACACCGGGATATGTGTACAGTTTATAAACCGTTTGTTGATATAATTCACAGCTAGAGTAGATTTTGTCATCTTGATAAAAGACAGCGAACAGTGTCATTGTAGGACACCTAAATCGGATATCAAGGCCTTTGGATTTTTCACTGCATACAGAAAGTATATCAGATAATTGAAAGTGAGAACTGTGGCCAGGAAGGAATAGTTTTCAGGTATGTTTTGCCTTTAGCTGTGGGACGACACCTATATTGGATATCTGTTATCTAGCTCTTTGAATTGTTTACTGCATGCAGAAAGTATATTGGACAATTAAAAGAGAGAACTGTAGTCGTGAAGAAATAGTTTTCAGCTTGCAGAAATAGTTTTCAGGTATGTTTTTGACTGTGGACAGCTTGTTGGTTGGTGTTTTTGTGGTGAGTCTGGATAGAAAACAGAATTATTTGTGAAGTTTTATGAATTGGAGGAAAGCTAATAATGTGGTATGGGTCGTTTTATTCACGTATTTTATTTTTATATTTTGTCGTTAACCTGGACACTGATTGCGTTGTTGTTACCTTAGTCCCCAGATAACCGATATTCATATTGACTATCTAGGGATTCTAAAAAGATATAAATGAAATATCTTCAACTTATACATGAGTTAAATATTAATATGCTATATGAGTTATATTTTGACAATAAGTATATCTACAGATTTATAGAAAACTATTGATGTACTTTATATTTGAGTTATATAATATATTAACATTGTATATGAGCTATTTATTGGCATGGTATATGAGTTATATATTAACATGGTATATGAGTTATATATTGGTATATGAGTTATATTTTGGTATATGAGTTATATAAAATGGTATATGAGTTATATATTAACATGGTAATGAGCTATATATTGACATGGTATATGAGATATATTTTGGCATGGTATATGAGTTATTTTTGGCATGGTATATGAGTTATATATTGGCATGAGTTGAGTTAGATATTGATATAGCCTGCTCTTATATCAAATTGGGGACAGTGGGTCTATGGAGGATTTGCACTCCATTTTTTTTATTTGTGTTATATGCTTGATAACGACTTGTGACACCTTGTTGAAATGTTACAGTGAAATAAACCATAGTAAATTTTATCCATATAAAATAGTGGGTTACCCACAGTTTTGTGTGCCTCACACCAAAAACTCGCTGTAACAGAATGTTTCATTGGCTAATCCCTCACATCAACCAGAACGTGGGTCATATAACAACTCTTCCAGTGTAGTAATGACAAGTAAAACAAAATTTTTAACTAGGATCTGTGTTTTAACCCTTTGAACACTGACTATACATGGGGTGTTGCACGTCCCTCCCTGGATTTACAGGACGTCATATTAATTATGACGTCAACGTAATTGGAGCTTGACACGCCCCAAGCCGCAAAACAGACATTTCGGTTATATGCGATACAACGTCAAACGGGTTTTGCGGCATTTCGGGTTCTTATAAAGTTGAAGTTAATTATAATGGTTATGTTTTCACAGAGATGGCTAAACTTGAAATATTCCAGAATATTAGCAGGCTGTCTGACAACTTCTCACAGGGTGATGTGTTCATTTTCATTTGTGCTGTACTGGGTGCTTGTTATTGATACCATTTCTGTCTTCTGGTCAATATTTAATCCATTAACATTGTATTTTCAATATTATCTGCTGTAGTCTGTAGAGTATTATACTTGTATTCATTAGGACGGAAGGACGGCTGGTTGAATTACTGCCTGGGGCAACTTGAATCAGTTTCAGGCCATCGTGTCATGTTATTGCTTAGAGGGCATGGGCGGCTGTGTTTCTTCCAGTTACATCCCACTGCTAAAGACCTTATGTGGCAGTAAATTATTGAAATGAAATTAAACCATATGTTAGTCCCAAAATGACCTAGTTTGTGTCGAGAGGACGTTAAAAACCATTTTTTTATTTAAATGAAATTAAACCATATGTTAGTCCCAAAATGACCTAGTTTGTGTCGAGAGGACCTTAAACACCATTTCCCGCTCTCTCTCTTTCTCTCTCTCTCTCTCTCTCTCTCTCTCTCTCTACCCCCCCGAAATGATCTGATTTATGTTGAGTGGATGTTAAACCCTATTTCTCTGTTTCTTTGTATAGTTGTCTGGACTTGGTGAACATCTAGATATAATGACAGTACCTGCATATCTATGGTTTTATGTTTTTGACAAGCATATTGTAATCGATCTAACCCAGGCTTAATGTTAGTTTGTTACCTGTCAACTGACTGTCATCAACCGCCTTAGGTGGGATTATTGGATATTTTTACCTGTTGATTTCACCTGAGGTAAGGAAAGGTATGGTTGTATTGATTAACTAATCATCAGATTGATTTACCTGAAAGGTGTTTATTGATACAGATATTGATCTATCAAAGTTTTAAAATCGATTTTTACGTAATCTTTACGATCGATTGTAATTTTAATTGATGATTGTCAGGTTGCTATAGTAACGAGTGACAACTATTTTTTTTTTTGATTGTTCTTATAACATTGTGAAGTTTTTCTGATTGAGGTATTGGGTTACCAGCTGAAATGAAACATAATGTCTTGTCAACATGTCACTTCAGTTATAAGTTTTCTATGGACACTAGGGAAAGACAGGTGAATTTTGCCTGTACAGCGTTATTTCCTACTAGTCTTCATCAAATTTCTACGGTCAAGGCAGGGACGTTTTAAAGTGCCAATCCCGATAACTTTTGGGGGAATAAAACTGCTTAATTTTGTGTTAAAATCCTTTAAAATCCATAACCTAAGGCCCACCTACTAACCCGATATTTGTGATACGCTTGTAAATAACTTAAACCTGACAGTCTTCATCTGGAAATGGAGAACGTTTTATTATACAGTATCTGGATAAAACCAGACTTTTTTCTATAAAAATAATATGTACCGGTAGGTGAAAATTACCTACTGTTATCAAATACAGGGCATGGGTCATTCACTATATAGACCACTCAAGAAACATTAATCGATTATCAGGTCACCCAATGAAAAAACTGACCCGAAATCTTAAGAGGGTTACGTGTCCGGATAAGCAGTGTTGACGTTCACGTCCAAACGACTCAATATTTTGAACTGAAATTTTGAGACAAGGTAAATACACCATGCCACTATATTTTGGTCCATAAATTTCATAAATACTCGGACTGTCTTATCGGGACTGTCCCTTTAAGATTTGTCATGGCGAAGGCTATACTATTTTGAGGGTCATCTTTCGCGGGAGGGGGGCACCATCTTAATTGATGATTTTTATGCAAATTCAATGACTGCATTCTCATGGATTCAACAGTAGGCTAACCGTGAATAGAAAACGATTGACTCGGACACGGGGCCTTTCCCTTGTCCAATGTCTTTTGTCTGGCGTGGGGGCCTTTTGCTGCCTTTAAGGCCTCTTGCATCCAAGCTATAAAATGCCTTTGGCTCAAGGGACTTTCATAAGGTTAATTTTTACTTTATATCCACAAATAATATGGACATTTTAATCCACCGTTTCTTTACAGAAATATAATAAAGCTGTAGTTATTTCTTGTAATTTCATATAATAATAATAATAATAATAATGTATCATGTCATATTAAAGGTAGTTAACCTATAAATAAGATTTCATAGATGGATGATTATCACGACCGACAGGTATAATCTACAGGTAATAACAGGTAATTTTACCTGATAATTCTCACACTCAAATATAGGTAACCTAAATATATGAGATACAATAAATTTGATTCATAGGTTGAAATTTTTTTTCTAAATTCACGGTCAATAAATTTGTTGCATAGATTTAAATTATGATCTTGAATATTTATTTTTTATCTCAATTGGCGGTTACCATTTGTCAATTTATCCATTGATAACACAGGTAAATAACAATGATTTTATCAGGTAATTCTCACACCAAAATATAGGTAACCTAAATGTGTCAGGTACGATGAATTTGATACATACAGTAAATCTTGTGTCAGATGTTGAAATAATCATCTGAAGTTCTTTTTAACTAAATCTGCCATCACCATCAATTACGATAAATTTGATATGTACGTTCAAATTATGATCTTGAGATTTTTATTTAAATTTGCGGTTATCGTTTGTAAATTTATCCTTTGATAATAGCCGGAGTGAATTACCACATCAAAGTAGATAAGTTTGAATACCAGTAGTAAGATTACAACACCTGTACACAATATCAGGTAAAAACTCAGGTGAAAAACGAATACAATAATCCCCTGGTCAATGTCTTGTACACTATAACTAAATCTCAATACAAATTATTCTTTATCTCCTGAGATCAGTGAATTCCTTCAGAGATCATCCAACATTAATCCTATTGTTCATGGAAGACTACTATATGTTATTGAAGGATTCCTGTCCTCCTTTGATAACAATGAAGGATTTATCTTTCATCATTTTGTAAACAGGTCAACTTGTCATCTCCGAGCCAGGGTTGCTGACTTTCTAGACTAGCCTCTAGGGTATATTAGTTGGCAGATTGGATGGATATTAACAGACTTTGCTTTCTTAATGCTAATTAGAAAATTCATCTTTTTCTTATCTCACAAGCTGTTGTAGCTGGCGAGGGTTGATATTACCTATACTATGGCAGGGGATGGAGTGATGTACCTTGGCTCATGGTTACAAAAAACTGAAGTCCCTTGTAGACATTAGCATGGCTGACTTTCTAGACTAGCCTCTAGGGTATATTAGTTGGCAGATTGGATGGATATTAACAGATTTTGCTTTCTTAATGCCAATTAGAAGATTGGTCTTATTCTTATCTCACAAGCTGCTGTAGCTGGTTGGGGATGATACCACCAGTACTATGGCAGGGGTTGGAGTGATGCACTTTAGCTCATGGGTACAAAAAACTGAAGTAGCGTGCATGTAAAACATCCCTTGACAGTTGGAATTCGATATAAAAGTAGCCCGTAGTGCGCTGTCCGTAGTGCACTGTCCGTAGTGCGCTGTCCGTGTTCCCGTATAGCCAGTGCTCACTCTGGGTTCCATTTTTTTTCCGCCAATTTTTCATTTTAATTTATCAGCCAGATATTTTTTCCGCCAAAATAAAATAACTATTAAAAATTTTTTTCGGGAATTTTATTTACATAAATACATACAATATATATCTTAAAATTTAAAAAATTCTTCTCTGCTTTGCAGACTCCCATTTTTTGAAGACTGATTCACATGTTGAATAAAACATTGTTTTGTTAGCTGTATCATACCTTAACCAAGAATTTGAAAATTTCGATTCATCCCTGAAAGTTTAAGATCTACCTTTTCCAAATGCACTTATTATTTTACGTTTTTCGAAATTTTTCTCTGCGGTGGTCTTTTGGGGTATCAGTTCAATATCTAGGGCTGTAATATCATCATGTCAGTATCATCTGTAGTCTTCGGGCATTTTGGTGGTGGAATATTAAAAAAAATCTGACATTCTTCTGTCAGACGTTGAAGAAGGCTGTTCAATTTTTCGCTTACGACCCATGGCATATGATTTGATAATACATGGCTTTCGACAGTCCCAAGTTTATATACGCATTTATAAACTGTAACAACATACCTGGCTTCATTTATTAACGATATCGTCAATTTCGGTATGAAATAGATCAAAAAGCAGTCATAATCCAATAATCCCGAACAAATCGAGTGAGTATTGTTTACAGTGTCCGCCATTTTGAATATATCGAAACTATCAACAAAGCAACCGATTCGTATTTGAAAATACACAATTAAATCTTTGTCTCTTAATTAGTTTATTACTACTCTGACTGTAAATACTTATCAACACTAATCCCAGATTGATCAAGAGACACAAGATAGGGCTATTGATACCTAATTGATTGTTGATTGAATCAACGAAGCGCGATCGACGGTACACTGTTTAGTATGTACGCGCGGAAATCAAAGCTTTGTGCCGATAATTTTTTTATTTCCAGGTAAAAAAAAGAATCGCCATACAGGAAAAAAATATCGCCAAAAATTTCGCCAAATTGAATATTCTTTAGCCAAAATTATATTTTAATCGCAATTGGCGAATTTGGCGATCGACAGCGTGAGCGCTGCGTATAGCACACTATATGACGTATACCCATCTTCATTAGTCCAGTTCCGAGTAGAACAATAGGACGTTAACTCCATTTTATTTCATTTTATTTCATTTCATTTACCTGTGTTTAGTATCTACTACCTGTCATTGAGTCAAGTGACGTGGTGTAGATTCCCCAGTTGTAATTGACAAGTGGTAGGGGCGAGTCATTCTCGACTGCCCAAACTCGTGGGTCATCCGTTTTCCTCCCACTAAAGACCTAAAGACCCCCTACGCGCAAGCGAATTATTGAAATAAAATTGAACCAGATGTTAGTCCCGAAATGTACTAGTTTGTCTGTCTCTCTCTACCTGTGTTCAGTAACTAGAGTACAATATCCATGATTTAACCAGCTGGAGATTTATACCTGTCATATTTAAATTTGAACCAACCTAAGATGATCGGAGATTGTGGTAGGTTATGTCACATCCACTTATAGAAACCTGTTTTATCCTCTGTTAATTGTCTGTCCAGGGTTCGTAGGTTATTAACTTCAAGTGGATCAAGTAGGGGGTCTGTCTGCTCTCTTTATCTAAAGACTATTATCTCAATTAGGTTTATGTTGTAACTAAATCTAGTGGCAGGTAATAGTTAGATAAAACATCCCAGCAGGTGCCCCCATTACTATTGGATAATAAACATTAATAGATACAGATAGAGGGAGAGACAGAGGTAGATTGTGAATGTGTGTAGTTTACTATCATATACTATATGGAATGAATACAGAATATATTGAATGAACGATTGTAAGGAATTATTACTACAATGTAGGTAAAGTCAGTTTCAATATTCTATTTAAATATACAGACACTCGTGGGTCTTTGTCAGGCATAAAATATTCAGGTCAGTCATTAAGTCGTGGCATGGTTTTGATTTGATCACACTTTAGTCTGGAAATAACCTAGTTTGTGTCGAGTGGATGTTAAACCCCATCACTCTCTCCATACGCCATACAGGGTGCTAATAGGGAAATTTTTCCCCGATAGCAGCACTACAGCCAACTCTTATATATATAGAATTCCAACTGTCAAGGGATCTTTTACTTGCACGCCAATGTGTACACAGGACTTCATTTTTTTTGTCCCATCTGAACAACTAGACAGCTGTCCTTGTCAGGCTCTCAGTCCTGACTCACTGACAAGAAAATCTAGATGAACTTTCTCAGCCAATGCAGGGATCGCACATCTGACCTCCAGGCTAGCGAGCCCGCGTCTTACCCACTGTGCCCCCCCCCTGTTATTCTGTGTGTTATTCTGAGAGAGTAAATAATTACATGAGTGTAGTAAGTAAAACAGTACATATATATTAGTAGTAACAATGTATTTATATCAGAGCATCAGGTGTTACATAACAGATAATTAGAAAGCATTTTCATAAACAACAATGATGAATGTTGTTATCTTTGTATTCATAGAGATTGATGTAGGTATGTTGTCCTTGAAGGAGCTAAATCCCTATTCTTTGGCGCCTATAAATGGACAGAGATGGGTCGCAACACATATAATAATATAATATGAATATATGAAAACCTCAATTACATTCAATCATTTCTGTTTTTACTCTAATTTGTAATCATTTATCAGCGAAATATGTGAAGAGTCAGAATTGAATGTCAGTCTTTGATGTCTGTAGTATTCTTCTGTGAGGTATGTTTAGTATCGTTCATTGAATACAAATGACGCTTGAAAGATTCGTGTGCCAATTTAAAAAAAATTATTTTGTCTTAAATATTGGATACGAGAAGCCCATCTTTTCATGGTAGGATAACAACATCAATGTTTATTTAAATCGATCAGAAAAAATACAGTAAAAGTAAAACCTGTGCCTGACAAAATGACATGCACCTGAGTGAGTGTGCCTGACTAATACCCCATTCAGACGCTTATTTGAACTGGTTTAAATACCCTGTGGATCGTTAAACCAGTTTAACTTAAGCGTCTGAACGCACGTGTGGGGCAAATAAACCAGTTTAAAAACCCCAGCTCGCAATCTGTCTTCGAGAAGGCTTTTTATTTTAAACTGGTTCATCTTAGCCGTCTGAACGGTTTGGCTTAAAAGCCCCAGCTCCAGCTTGCTTTGAGCTTGCGCAGTACGCAGTAAGTTACATTCCTGTGAAAATATCAGGGTCAGACAGTGCCAATGTTATCGAAAGCGTGTGAGAACCGAATAAAGATACTGAAGCTGCCCATGCTTAGTTAACTCTAACCTCCGACCGAAGAGGTCAGAATAGTTAAACTGGTTTGGCTTATAGTACGTGTGAACGCAACACGATGCTGTCTTAAAAACCCCATCGATTATAAACTGGTTTAAAAATAAGCATCTGAATGGACTAAGAGTCTGTGACAAGTCACATATTTCCAGACTGAAAGGTTAAAGTTAAATAAGAAGTGATATTATGTGGTCTGTGTCCAGTGATGCCTTGTATAACCTATATATGTTAGTATGTCAGGTGTGTATATTAGTATAATAGAGTGATAAGTAGCCGTTAACATATTACCAACGTCAAAATACACATCAATGATGAGAGGCTGTGAAGTTATAACGAAAGTAGGAGAAGTTGAGAAAGTTATGATGAAGATACAAGAGCGTAAAACCATTTATACTGTATTTCCATCATCGAGTCGACACACCTCATAACATACAAACAGTTATATTGGATTGTAATATTGCAAGGTGTGATTTGAATTCTTTGTTGAAATAAACAAAGGTGAGCAGGTGCCCCTTTTACTATTGGTCAATAGATTTGTATACCTGTAAATAGTGGATATACTATAGTATACTATACATGGATATAGATAGATTTTAGTATACTGTAGGTAGATATTGATATACATATAGTATACTATAGAATAGTGAAATGATGGTACAGTGTTCGTCTGTACATCTTCAAAGATTTAATCCTTGGGTTATGATATGAGTTTATTCTTGAGTAATTAGAGTGAATTCTATAGTTATTAGAGTTAATTCTTGGTGTATGAGTTAATTTTGGAGTTATCCCAGTTAATTTTTGAGTTTTTATATTTGTTAATTATCACATGAGTTAATTCTTGAGTTTATGAAATGAGTTAATTCTTGAGTATTGTATGAGTTATTTCTTGAGTATTATATGAGTTAATTCTTGTGTTATATTAGTTAATTCTTGAGTTTTTGTCCGAGATAATTCTTGCATTAATTCTTGAGAAAACATATACAAGGTATATATGTCAAGCTGTATAATTCTAACAAATATCAAAGTTTACAATGTCACGTTTTCTATTTAACGGACATGTCTTTACATTGAGAAAAAACCCACTTTGCATGAACAGTTATAAAGTTAGTATGTAATATATAAACATACAGGTAAAACAAACTGATTTATAGTAGATATACAACCACTTTGTCTATGAATAAATTATGTGCTCGGTACTAAAAACTAGTAGAATATTCATAGTAACTGTAGTAAGTTATTACTATAGTATATATTTATATACTGTATATAGAACATTGACATCGTAATAAAATGTAAACAGGTGCCTGTCTTATGATTGGATAATACTATTATATACAGTAGGTAAATATGACAACTATATACATATATTACATAGTATATGTAAATAAAACTAACACTTTATGTATAGCAGCAGGTTGTAACGTATGGAAGGTCTTAACTTAAAATCTATTTTAGTGAAAAATATTTTAATGTGCGCTCTTTCATTTATTTTATTCAAGTACATGTTGAATACCGTACAACACACTAGATGTTTACAGAAATTGACATGACAGCTGGGCAATGTGAATTCTATTTTAGAAACTTTGAATATAAAATAGACCTTTGAATTTGTCTGCATTCATGTGAAGGTCTTTAAAATTTTCGAAAGGTAAAGAGTTAATTGTGTAATTATTTTGCATTTTTGCCATATTGTGTTGAGGATATACCACTAAAATTTGATATCTGAAATCCAGAATTTCAAGGATTAATAAAGGTAAGAGATTTAAGAGTTATTTTAAAATGTTTACAAATAAGAAATTGTGACCGAATTTTGAAGGGTTGTGATGACTTTTAGGTGTTAAGCGTAGGATAGAAGGAGTGTTTGTATAGTATACATAAAGAAATGATTTAAGAAACCCCTTGTATATTTTATATTAACTGGGTTTGGGAGTGTTTGTGTTGAAACCTTGATAACATAACCACAGAAAAACAAATATGATTTGCGAGAAAGCAACTGTTGCAATAATTATTAGAAAAAATAAAATCTTCTACCTTGCATTGAATACCAAATTTCGTGTTTTTTTTTTTTACATCCATGCAACGGAAAGCAATTGTTGCAATTAGAAAAAATAGCAAGTTCTACCTTGCATTGAATTCTAAATTTCAAGGTTTTTTTTTTATGTCCATGCAATGTATACACCTTATGCTTATTTGAGCCAAAACCATAAATCGCTAAATAACTGTAGCCCCCTTCATCATTGAAATGTCTTTATATTTTGATGAAGTGTTAAATAGGTAATTTCTCAGCAGGGTTCTTGGTTCTGTTATATTGACCAGTCTTAACCGACTGGCAGAGAAAATGGCAAACAAAAGTCCTGTATGTCTAGTAATTAAATTTTGACAGAGAACTCAAGTCCACCTATGTACACAGTGGCAAAGTTGTAAAAGAGTCTATGATAGTCAGAAATCGAAGCAAGATAGACAGAAACCACTGTCTGATCAAAATTCTTTAAGCATAAAATACAAATAACCACAAAAGGACCAAATTATTATTTTGACACAGTGTTCAAGTCAATTCCTTTGGAATACAGAGGTATCTAATACCCCCTTTAAATGAATGATATAAAATGGATATAAAATTTTACTGTGAGATATTGATAAGTCAAGTGTGTATTATAACTCAATATACCACGGTAAAATCTTGTACACAATAGACAATATACCATGGTAAAATCTCGTATACCATAGTTATTGCATATAATATAAAATAAGGATTAATAAGGGGTCATTGAGGTTCAGCTATTTATTGTTTATAAGTAAAGTGTATGATATCAAATCGGGGACTAAGTTTATCTGACCCTAAAGTTGTTATAAAATTCACATCAGAAGTTTATTTAAGAGATTAACAAGCAATTTATTATTTTAAAACGATCAAGTGGCTGTTTACGTTTTATTAAAGACGCTGTACATCCTATCAGACAACATCTATTTTTTCACAGCTTAATCAATCCATGCCAAATTGATCTCAAATGGATTTTTTAACATTTAATTATAAAACCAAGATATCAATGGTGGAGAATCTCAGTTTGGATTCAATCTGAATTAGAGAGAGAGAGAGAGAGAGAGAGAGAGAGAGAGAGAGAGAGAGAGAGGTCCACTTGAAAAAAAAACAAGGTCATTTTTGGACTACCATATGGTTCAATTTCATTTCGATGATTCAATAGGGGTCTTTAGCAGTGGGAGGAAACCACAAGACCTAGGGAAAACCAACATGGTTGGACAGACAACCCTACTCATTGTCAAGGATAATCGAAACCATGCCACTTGTTTCAATGACAGACCTTCTGCTTCAGCCACCCAACCCCCTTGATTTATATAGAGGCCCATGAGGGTTTTTACCCAACAGTTATAGGTGGCACTGGATTGTTTATATAGGTGGCACTGGATTGTTTATATTGTCTGATGAGAATGTTGAATGTGGGGAATAGAACTGAATTGAACTATTTTTGGACTGATATTCCTTTTAGAGATTTAGCCTGTCCAATCTTGTGGATTTTCTCCGGGACCTCAATTTTCCTCCCACTGCCCTATCCACAAACAAATTATTGAAATAAAATTGAACCATATGTTAGTCCCAAAATAACCTAGTTTGCATCGAGTGGACATTAAACCCCACTTCTCAAGATCTTTTTAGAGATTTAACTTTCACAATATCTTAATTTGCTTGGGATTCAAAATTCCTCAATTAATGATCGGGGACATTTAACATCTGCATGGTCTGAAAATAAAACAACATGTCTATTTTTTGGAATAGTTCAGTATTGGTAGACATGCACTAGCTGAAAACTCATTTAAATTTCAACCTGTTGCTCGTCATTTCAAATCACTTACGGTAAATTACCTCTTCACTTTCTCCGCAATCTAACCCGGAGGAATGCGTAGATTAAACTTGAACTATTGTTAACCCAATCAGCTACTTACGCTTGGCTTCAAATTGTCTTTTTATTGCTCCATGGAAGGTTTTTGTGTAGAATCGGTGAATCACGATTGATTGATGATGAAAAAGAGATTAGCGGGCAGGTTAAATTACCTGGAACAGCCTGTGGTTAGATAACGACAGATCAAGAGAGGCAGATATGATTTAATACTGATGATAATACATGTTGAAGTTTATAACCTAAATACGTAGTAGGCGGTGGTATGGTGTGGCTCTACCAAGCTCCACCCATCGCCACTCCCCAATCAAAAACCAAATGAGAGAGAGAGAGAGAGAAAGATAGAGAGAGAGAGAGAGAGAGAGAGAGAGAAAGAGAGAGAGAGAGAGAGAGAGAGAGAAAGAGGGATGGGGTTTAACTTCCACTTGACACAAACTAGGTCATTTTGGGACTAAAATATGGTTTAATTTTATGTCAATAATTTGCTTGTGCTTAGAAGTCTTTAGCAGTGGGAGGAAACTGGAGCACCCAGAGAAAACCCACAAGGTTGGACAGGCGACCCTACTCCTTGTCACGTACAAGAAGGGACTCACATGCAACCATTCGGCCAACCAACCCCCCATGGCCCCAATTAGCAAACAAATCATGAAATGATAGATTAGGAGTGTATAGAACCTGTATATATGTACAGGTATATATGTATATATTTACAAGTACGTAAGTTAAGGATACGACATGTTTCCACATATATTTGAATAAAGTACGGAGGTGGGAAGGGAGTGATCTAAGGAGTGTTTGTACAAACTTTGACGTCCTTAAGATAAATATGTTTCGTAGATTGATAGCTTCAAGTCATTCTCCTGTAAGACAAGTTTTCCTGGGTTATTTTGGGCCTAGAATATGGTAATTTTTTATACTTTTAGTATTTAAAGTTTGGTTATAAGAAGGGTGGTTGGGAGTGAAAGTGATGTTGTGTGTACGCTCTCCTGTCTCTCACTCAGACAAGTGCTCCTGTGTTATTTTGGGCCTAAAATGTGGTAAACTTTTACTTTCCTATTATAAAGTTTATTTACATGAGGTGCGAGAGCAGTGATATGTGCATGTAAACTCTCTCTCTCAGAATAAAGGAGGATAGTGAGAGGGGTGATCGGTCTCTTATAAAGTAGTTTTCATTCATCCTACTCTGTTTATAATACTGTCAAGGTATATAGGTAAAGACAGGTTATTGACAGGTGTATATAAG
This sequence comes from Patella caerulea, assembly GCA_036850965.1. Lineage (NCBI taxonomy): Eukaryota > Metazoa > Mollusca > Gastropoda > Patellidae > Patella > Patella caerulea. The sequence goes on along the minus strand of JAZGQO010000010.1, from coordinate 71,622,974 downwards.
ATTACCTATATAAATAGATGAAAGGTTTACCTGTAGGTAGATGATGTAATCTTAATGACATATTATCTCTTTATTGTCCACCTTTAAACTACTATACTGATTAAACACATCATTCTGATGTTGAGATGAAGTGATTGATGACTCATCAAACTTTCTTCCTATTTTATCTTGAAATTTGATTGACTACTGATCAAACTTTTCCCTATTTTATCATGAAATGTGAGTTTTTTAGAATTATTTTTTAATCATTTGGTACATGTAACTAAATTCTCCTGGACCCAAGTTCACAAAGCATTCTCAGACTTAAGTTGAGAATTTACTCAACTTTTAATCACTGGTTATAAGAAATATCTTTGATCCAGAAATACAAAACTTTGCACATGGTTTCTTATTGATGTATTTAATACATTAAAACAACACAAGTTTTATAACAGACTGTACTTTAGTTAAAACAAGATGAACAGTTTTGAGTAAATTCTCAACTTAAGTCTGAGAATGCTTTGTGAATTTGGTTCCAGGTTCCTTGTAAAATATTAAAGAGAAGGGATGTAAACTGTTAGAAACTACTGCTCCCTATATCTCCTCAAACCGCATGAAGGACTATTTTTAGGGGGCACCACAGCTATTCATGTGACTTGGGTGCTCTAAATGGGCACTAATTCCTGTAGTTTGGATCGGTTCAGGTGTCAAAGGGTAATGATTATGGTTTCCACCTGTGAAGTAAATTAAAGGGGCATTAAGTAAGACTAGATAAAGAGCTGACAGTTTTCGCTATAATAGTTAAAAAAATAGATAATGAAAAGAGAATATGCTGAAAATTACACTCTGAATCCAGATATTAGCGATTCAGTATTAGACTAGGCTTGATGATCATTACCACCATTCGTACGATAATAAACAAAGTCTCCATTATCCATTTTTATACGCCCACATTGAAATGTGGTCGTATATTGTCGTCGCCCCCGTCCGTCCGTCGGTCCGTCCGTCAGTCCGTCCGTCGGTCCGGCGTCCACAATTGCTTGTGGACGCTCTAGAGGCTAAAGTTAATATCCGATTGACTTTAAATTTATACACAGTGTTTAAGGTCATGAGACGAAGAAGCCTATTGTTTTTCAGCGATTTCCGATAATAACTACCAGAGTTATGGCCCTTGACGACTTCAAAAAATCTTGTGGACACTCTAGAGGCCAAAGTTAATATCCGATTGGCTTTGAATTTATACACAGTGTTTAAGTTCATAAGACGAAGAAGCCTATTGATTTTCAGCGATTTCCGATAATTAGTGCCAGAGTTATGGCCCTTGATCACTTCAAAAAATCTTGTGGACGCTCTAAAACCAAAGTTGATATCCGATTTACTTTAAATTTATACACAGTGTTTAAGGTCATAAGACGAAGAAGCCTATTGATTTTCAGCGATTTCCAATAATTAGTGCCAGAGTTATGGCCCTTGATCACTTCAAAAAAATCTTGTGAACGCCCTAAAAGCCAAAGTTAATATCCGATTGACTTTAAATTTATACACAGTGTTTAAGGTCATTAGACGAAGAAACTTATTGATTTTCAGCAATTTCCGATAATTAGTGCCAGAGTTATGGCCCTTGATCACTTCAAAAAATCTTGTGGACGCTCTAAAAGCCAAAGTTAATATCCGATTGGCTTTAAATTTATACACAGTGTTTAAGGTCATAAGACGAAGAAGCCTATTGATTTTCAGTGATTTTCGATAATTAGTGCCAGAGTTATCTCCCTTGATCACTTCAAAAAATCTTGTGGACGCTCTAAAAGCCAAAGTTAATATCCGATTGACTTTAAATTTATACACAGTGTTTAAGGTCATAAGATGAAGAAGCCTATTGATTTGCATCAATTTCCGATTATTAGTGCCAGAGTTATGGCCCTTGATCACATCAAAAAATCCTGTGGACACTCTAGAGGCCAAAGTTAATATCCGATTGACTTTAAATTTACACACACTGTTTAAGGTCCTGAGAGGAAGAAGCCTACTGATTTTCATCAATTTCAAATAATTACTTCCAGAGTTATCTCCCTTGATCACTTCATAAAACCTTGTTGCGCTGTAGATGCCAAACTTTTCATCCGATTGACTTCAGATTGATACACAGAGTTTAAGGTGTTGAAACGAACAAGTATTTTGATTTTCAATGAATTTTGATAACTGAACAGCTAAATCCATGATATTAAATGGTTCCTATACTAATTGTTAGCGTGGGGCAAAACTTTATAAAAAGCAAACAAATTCTCATGATTTTCTGATAATTACATAATGAGTTGTTACTCAGATTTTAGTGTATTACAAATGTTTCATTACCAAAAAAAAGTAAAAATATGCGACAACCCTTGTTGACTGCCCGGACGATTTAGCTGCTGTGGGCGTATGTTTCGTTGCCTGGCAACCTATCTTTATGATGGTTATTTCATCCAGGCGCGGATCCAGAGGGGTGCGCACCCGGCGCACGCTCGTTCTTTTCTTGGAGGTGGCGAACAATTTTTAGCTCCATGTATTTACACGGGAAAGGAGAACAAAAATAGTTTAGTTTGGAAATAGTAATTTTCAGTACTAGTATGAAATTAGTCCTTGTGGACTTTTTTTCCACTCAAAAATCACGGGCCGGGCTTAACACTCCCAAGTGGGTGCAGCACGCCCCCCTTTATGAAAATCCTGGATTCGCCCCTGTCATCCATCACAAAACGTATTCATTGAGTGTAGATTATGGTCTTGATAAGTTAATTAATGTCTAATTAATAATTTATAAAACTTTTCAGGCCTAAAGAAAACCTGCAGTAGGCAAATTTAGCTCTTCCGAAATGTGATTATCTATGAAAGTCAAGGGTTTGGCCCCAGACTTGTTAAGGTGGCCTATGTAACATCATGAGATTTCTATTTTGAATGTTTTGGGTTTAATAACATCCTGGCCTTGTCAATAAATTTTTTTCCTTTCTAGCTAATCATTTCAAGTCACGCCATAAATACCATTGATACACCCATGTATAAACTCAACATGAATATATTTCAATACTCGTAAATATTTCGTGGTACTCGTAAGCTGAACAACAATTATTTATAAAATATTTTTTTTACGAAAGAGCGCATAAACACAACCAATAAAAACGTTCATAGGTTCGTTGACACAATCCAACCTTTTCATACTTATTGGCCTGTTCATAATCTTTAAGTAACGTAAAAACCTTGTGATACACCAGTGAATCAATTGCAGTCGCTGTACATTAATACCTTTTGGTTTTTGTTCATACTTTTTCATAAACTGACCAAATAACAAACAAAAATAGCTTTCCCTAAATATGTTTCCTTAAAAGATTAGATAAATGTATAGCAATTAATTAAGAAGGTGAGAGGAATGGAGCAGGCCTGGATCCAGGATTTTGTCGAGGGGGGGGGGGGGGCACACATTGGAGCAAAGTGTAACATGTCGCAACCTTGGATAGCTTTGGCGGAGACAATGAGTAAATCTTGTTTATATCATCTATTAAAGAGCAGATATGTGAACTACAATAGTAACAAAGCAAACGAAAATGAAAATCAACTATGTCACTGGGGCTGATGGGGGTGCACCCCCCCACCCCCCCCCCGGATCGGCTCCTGTGGAGTTTGACGTCCACAAGACAGGATTCAGTTTTATTTCATTAATTCGCTTGCACATAGGGTCTTTAGTATTGCATTATAACGTCTATCATTGAGTCAAGTGGGTGGGTTTCGATTTCCTGTTTGTATATAACAAGGAGTAGAGTTGTCTCTCCAACCTCCTGGGTTTTTGTCTTGGTCCTCCAGTTTCTTCCCCCATGTGCAAGCGAATTAATGAAATAAAAATGAATCACATGTTAGTCCCGAATTAAACTTCTTACTATACAGTTTTGTGTAAAGGTAAAAAATTTTTTTTATTCAAGTTCAATAAATATTAACTAACCTATTTTAATTCTTCGATTATTTCAGTTCTTCAAGGCCTTGATAATTAAATTTGAATTGTCACTTTGAATCAATTTAAAGATGTTTTGTTTAAAATTTAAAAAGCTCTTAGGTCGCATCAATTTTATTTGATTTTCCGTTGTTCAGGAACACCAGTTAAAATCTTGCTTCTTATTTCTTCAGGACAAAAACTATTTTAAAAACCAAAAGTACTTGATTGCACTGTTCAAAAGCTCTTTTTAAGTTTTTAAATTTTAAATAAAACATCTATTAATTGATTCAAAGTGACAATTTAATTATCAAGGCCTTGAAGAGCTGAAATTTAAATTAATTTGGCCTTGAGGCGTTTTAAAAAGTCATCCAATGGTGGGTAATAAAGTGTATCTGCTGCTCTTTCGACATCACAATTAATTTGCCGCTAGTGTTTTGTACTCTGTGCGTCTGTTCGTGGTATTGATAAAATAAAACAACATTTAATTTATTGTTTAAAACTAGAGACATGTAATGGTTAATGGGGCCATGTGATAATTGTTGAGGTTTACCGTTCAATGATTTTATATAATGCAGGTCGTTCGTTTCAAACGAAGTCTCTATGATAAATTAAATATTCAATAACCGCATAGAGGAATAGCGAATAGTGCATGATTTAGCATGTGCAGCTGTTGCGTTAAAATGAAATTTATTCAACAGTAGTAAAGTTTGTATTGATAGTGTATAAAGCTAAACTGTTGAGTTTTAAAATTTAAGATTGAATTTGGCGGTTGCAGTTTTGATAGTATTTTGAGATCTACACCTATATACATGTATATTAAATAGTTATACGAGATTATGATGCTGTTTTTATAGTGTTTTAAATTCTTCATATGTATATAGTTGTACAACATTACCACGTTGTTTTTATAGTGCACAAGATTACGATGTAGTTTTTATACGCCCACATTGAAATGTGGTCGTATATTGTCGTCGCCCCCGTCCGTCCGTCCGTCCGTCGGTCCGTCGGTCCGTCGGTCCGTCCGTCCGTCGGTCCGGCGTCCACAATTGCTTGTGGACGCTCTACAGGCTAAAGTTAATATCCGATTGACTTTAAATTTATACACAGTGTTTAAGGTCATGAGACGAAGAAGCCTATTGTTTTTCAGCGATTTCCGATAATTAGTGCCAGAGTTATGGCCCTTGATCACTTCAAAAAATCTTGTGGACGCTCTAGAGGCCAAAGTTAATATCCGATTGACTTCAAATTTATACACAGTGTTTAAGGTCATAAGACGAAGAAGCCTATTGATTTTCAGCGATTTCCGATAATTAGTGCCAGAGTTATGGCCCTTGATCACCTCAAAAAATCTTGTGGACGCTCTAAAGGTCAAAGTTAATATCCGATTGACTTTAAATTTATACACAGTGTTTAAGGTCATAAGACGAAGAAGCCTATTGATTTTCAGCGATTTCCGATAATTAGTGCCAGAGTTATGGCCCTTGATCACTTCAAAAAATCTTGTGGACGCTCTAGAGGCCAAAGTTAATATCCGATTGACTTCAAATTTATACACAGTGTTTAAGGTCATAAGACGAAGAAGCGTATTGATTTTCAGCGATTTCCGATAATTAGTGCCAGAGTTATGGCCCTTGATCACTTCAAAAAATCTTGTGGACGCTCTAGAGGCCAAAGTTAATATCCGATTGACTTTAAATTTATACACAGTGTTTAAGGTCATAAGACAAAGACGCCTATTAATATTCAGCGATTTCCGATAGTTAGTGCCAGAGTTATGGCCCTTGATCACCTCAAAAAATCTTGTGGACGCTCTGGAGGCCAAAGTTAATATCCGATTGACTTTAGATTTATACACAGTGTTTAAGGTCATGAGACGAAGAAGCCTATTGATTTTCAGCGACTTCAAATAATTACTGCCAGAGTTATCTCCCTTGATAACTTCAAAAATTCTTGTGACGCTATAGAGGCCAAAGTTACTATCCGATTGACTTCAGATTGATACATAGAGTTTAAGGTGTTGAAACGAACAAGTATTTTGATTTTCAATGAATTTAGATAACTGAACAGCTAAATCCATGATATTAAATGTTTCATGTATATACTAATTGTTAGCGTGGGGTAAAACTTTATAAAAAGCAATCAAATTCTAATGATTTTCTGATAATTACATAATGAGTTGTTACTCTTAATCAGTTTTTAGTGTATTACAAATGTTTCTTTTCCGAAATTAGTAAAAATATGCGACAACCCTTGTTGACTGCCCGGACGATTTAGCTGCTGTGGGCGTATGTTTCGTTGCCTGGCAACCTATCTTTATAGTTGTACAAGATTATGGAAAACTTTCTTAAAATGTAAGTTTCTTAAAGGGTTAGTCTATGATTTCACTGAACACTGTAATTAAAGGTAGGTTTAGATACATAATTTAACCACCAGAATGTCGGGGAATTTACTTAATACATTTAAATGGTTTCCTTATAAATTATGGTTAATTAGCTGTTACTTGTTTTTGTATATAAACCTTCTGTATATTATTTTCATCATCATTTGCTTGAAAACGTGGGGGGTTGGGATGGCCTAGTGGTCTAAAATGCCGCGCTTCGACCTGTCTTATTTTTTAAATTTTATCATTGCTTGATAACGACTAGAGAAGCCTAGTCGAAACGTCGCTCAGTAATAAGCAGTAATTGTATTCCATAGAATTGTGACCTGTATAAAACCATGCCAGTTGACGCAATAAGGCCTTAAGATGCAGCGTGCACATGCTAACCATTCGGCCACCCAACTCTCCTGTGACAAATACAAACGACATGGTTAAATCCATCAAATAAAATATATCAAAATATCAATAAAATGAATATACAGAATATACCTTATATTTTCTAATAAAATCCATTAACCTAAATGCGTTTGAAATTATATCAGTTCAATTACTAAATGCCATTGAAACAGTTTATTGGCATGGTTTTGAATCACTGGTTGTACGTGACAAGGAGCAGGGTCGCCTGACCAACCTCATAGGTTTTTCGTTGGGTTATCCGGTTTCCTTCCATTGCTAAAGACCCCTTCGTGCAAGCAAATCATTGAGAAATAAAATTCAACTATGTGTCCCAAAATTACCTTGTTTTTCGTCCAGTGGACACTACACCCCCCTCTCTTTCTCTCTTTCACTTTTCTCTCTCTTTCTCTCTCTCTCTCTCTCTTTGTATTTGTCACTAATACACTTTTAAATATATTAAACTATGGTTGACTAGACAATTAATTCCTTTCGTTTCCTGTAACACTTAGTGTCTGGTTGGAAGGGGGGGGGGGTTGGTGGCCGAAAGATTAACACATGCGAGTTGGATCATAAGGCCTGTCATTATACATAGGATCGCCTGTCCTGCCTTTTGGTTTCCTCCAGTTCTAAAAAAACCCTGCATGCAAAGCTAGGACACAAAACTCTCTCTCTCTCTTTCTCTCTCTCACTCTCTCTCTCTCTGGTACAGTCTGTCTGTTTAGAGAGTAAAATATTTGTAATTTTGATTTATTAGGATTCTATGTAAGTAGATATATTATAGAATAAACAAGAGGTGAATAAGTGGGATTTAATTAGGATAGTCAATTAATTAATTATCAACACCTGGGGAGTTTCACTGCTGAAAGGAAATTTGCCAGTGTATTTATCTCGTTGGGTTAATGCTTATTTGTCTTTAAGCCAATTTCTTAAAAGAGGAACTCACAGTTCTTGGAAACAATGTTCTTTTTGAGTTTTACCTTTATGTTGCCTGTATATATAGAGGTGTTAACATGGAACCTCACACCTGATTTTTGTACCGACAAAGGGATCTAATACTTGCATATGGCTAGGTGTTTGCATATGGTTAGGTGTTTGCATATGTTTAGGTATTTGCATATGTCTAGTTATTTGTATATGTCTAATTATTCCCATATGTCTAGTTATTCCCATATGTCTAGTTATTCACATGTCTAGTTATTTGCAAATGTCTAGTTATTCACATGTCTAGTAATTTGCATATGTCTAGTTATGCCCATATGTCTAGTTATTTACACATGTCTAGTTATTTGCATGTCTAGTTATCTACATATGGTGTCTAATTATTTGCATATGTCTATTCACATGTCTAGTTATTCACGTATATGTCTAGTTATTCACATAAATGTCTAGTTATTTGCATATATTTGCCTAGTTATTTGCATATACTTGCCTATGTCTTATTATTTGCATATGCCTACATAGTTATTTACATGTCTAGTTATGCTTATATTTAGTTATTTCCATATGTCTAGTTATTCAAATTTACATGATAGTTGAAATACTTGGCAGTGAAAGCGATCTTTGAGCAGAAAGTTAAAATTGTGGTCATTATTAGAAAGGAAGTAAGAATTAACGAAATACTTTGATACCAACTCAGAAAATACCAATAAAATCTGACAGTAATCTAGGGGGGATTAATTGTTTTCTACAAGTTAAAAGAAAAATAGAATCGTTGCCAAGTTGGAATAGTTGATTTGGGTGTGGTCCCCAGGTAAATTCAACGTCAATCCGGTAAAAATTTCAGATATTCAATTAAACATTTAAACTAGTGGATGGTATGCAGTTTAAAGGTTTGAGTTTTGTTTGAGAACAAAGTATCCATTTGGTTTGATGTGGATGTCTTTTCATGAGATCAGGACATGACTTTGATGTGGAAAAAACTTGAAATTGAGTTCTACGATATGTAAGAAATAATTTGATTTAGTTTTGACCCATATTGTCTTGTCTACTTATGTTCATTCAGTGATGGTGAAATTCTAAGGTGAAAAACATCCTTTAAAATTTGCATTAATTGAATCTGTGAAATGATTTTCATCTACAGCCAATAGTTAGAAATGTTTTATTCTAGATGGAACTTTGAAGCATAAGAAGACTTCATGAATATTCTTTATGACTAATTAAAATAGAAGGGACTTTTTCCCTCACAGATATACCTGTTTGACTGCAGATATACCATTTTGACTCGAGATAGAACATTTTGATTTGAGATAAACCAGCTAGACCATTTTGACTCAATATAGACCATTTTGACTCCAGATGTAGAACACTCTGACTGCAGTTACACCAATTTGACTCTGGATCTGTTTGCCTCCTGGGAAAACTGTGTTATGAAAACAAATATATGAGACAAGATTTCTTTCTATAGTTATACCTGTATAATTCTAGGGGTAACTATGTTAACAGTTTCGAGATCTCGTATTTAGACACAGTTTGTTTGAGATAAATCTCAGGTATTTGTTTGAGATAAATCTCAGGTATTTAATGTTATAAACAGCTGCACTTTTAAAATGGTACTTTCATTCTCATCGTGGGGGTTGTAGAAGGGGGTGGCTGCATTATAAGACCAGTCACTGAGTCAACTGACGTGGTTCCAATGCCTTGGTTTTCTCTGGGTCCTCAAATTTCCTCCCACTGCTAAAAACCCCTAGCGCAATGCGAATTATTGAAATAGACTTGAACCATATATTATTCCAGAAATGACCTAAAAGTTTGTGTCGAGTGGATGTTAAACCCCATTTCTCTCTCTCTCACTCTCATCCGATGGTCACGGCTGGACTCTCTTCGGGCATTTTTCTATGTTGCGAACCTACTTGTACGGGCACTGCATGAAAAATACCATGCTGCTCAGAGTTCACAGACTGTCCACTGTTCTTTAATGATGCTCGGTTGTAGGAATCATGACGGCTTTCGCTCGGATAATTTGCGTTGCGAATGTCTTCATTTTCATAATAACTTCCACGATTTTGATAAGTGTTCTCGACAGGATGGTTTGCATTACGAACATCCTGATTTTCATAATAATTCCCACGATTTTGAATACTTTCCGAAGATCTTCTCGACCAACCTGGTCTCTCTTGATCCGACCCACTTGGCTCCTCTTCCTCGATCGTTGTCAAAGCACGTAAGCGTTCCTCGAGCGACTGACCAGAAGTATCGTGATTGTCTACTGGCTTTGTCACTCTCCTGACTGGCATTATGGGACGAGTATTAGCCGAGGGCCGTCCACTGGAGGTATATTGCTGAGTTCGGGAAATTTGTGGATTAACTCTGTTAATGCTGCCTTGGCTTGAGGTGCTTTCCAAAGTGGAAAGCGATCACTTGATTTGATATTTGTTGTTTTTATCTTGCAATGTCAATAGTTTGTCTTGTTGGTTGTGTATAGTGCAGTCCTCCTGGCTTTAATTTTATCTTTAGACCAAGAAAAGTCTTCATTCTTGAAATATTTTCGTTGTTTTTACGTTTTCTTGAATAAAACTCCATAATGCTTCTTTAAACTTGATTTTATAAGGGTCGCCTGTCAAACCTTGTGGGTTTACTCTGGGTTCTCCGGTTTCATCCCACAGCTAAAGACCCCTACGCACAAGCGAAATATTGAAATAAAATCCTGAAATGACTTAGTTTGTATCAAGTGGATGTTAAACCTCATTTCTCTCTTTCTCTGATTTTATAATTATTTTCTCTTAACTTTTTCAGATGATGTTAAACTGAACGGAATGTCGAAGATTTGAAGAACAAACATCAGCTAGGACGAATAACCGACAAGAAAACATGCGCACATTTAAAAAAGATTTAGTAACCATGGCAATCAGCATTTTGTTAGTTGTGTGAGAAATCTTAACTAGTAAATTTACTTAAAGTCATTACGTTTCGACTCACAGGTTGTGCGCTAAAATCGAGATAAAGGATCTCCTCGAAAATCTTTGAACAAAGCAGACGCGGTTTACACTTTACAGGTTCAAGTGTGCTGTTAATTTGTTAAGTGATTGTCGATTGGATAAAAGTGTAAACAAGACAAACTTTATCCAAGATTTTTATTGGTTTACTGTTTGATCGTCAACAGTTAGTGTTTGTGAACAAATTCGGTGTGTGAATTTTGTGCTACTGGAATATATGACATCATTATTTGACGGTGAAATACGAACGAGTTCCTTAGATTTGTGAATATTTTGTTTTGGATAAAAAGCTTGAAAAGTGAGTTAGAAATCTGTGAGCTGACTTCAATAATAGTTGATGAATCATTCTAAATCTACGGAGTGCTTTCATACCAAACAAATATTTTGTTGAGGATAAATCAAGAATATTTTCTTGTGTGTTTCACTGATTATCAACAAGTTCAAGTGAAAGCACAAGTTTTTGGAATCAGAAGGATTAAAAAAGTTTGAATTAGTGATTTTACAAAATAAAAGTAGACAAATTGCGCTATGTTTGTTGTGCCATGTGGATTTATTGTAAATGATAAGATGTTTTTTGTCACTGATTAACTTCGCGATGTTGTTTTCAATTCAAGGTATTACACAGAGGGAATTGAACAAGGGACATAACTATGATGACTCAAATTTCACCGGAGCCGCGACCTTTGACACGTACGAATGTGACAAGGCATGATAAAATCTGGGAAAAGGAAGACCCTTGTAATTTTTTTGGTTTTAATACAAAAGACTCTGCCTTTTCACCTCCGTTAAAACACATTACGCCAGATACAGCCAAGGAATTGTGGGAAAATTTTGATCCGTTGGATGTATTAGATTCTGGAAGCGAGTCATCGTGTGATACTATGATAATGATGAACACTGCAGAAGAACTTCGTAACGAAGAAAGTATTCAACGCAGCAATCAAACATACGAGCAGCGCAAAGTACAGCATGAGAATAGTTATAATTATGGAATGAAAAATCTGGGACCTTCAGAAGAAGATGATATAACCATTGACGAGGGTTACGGAACCGATAATCGGACAAATACATCCACCTCACTTTCATCTCCGTTATCATCTAGTTTATCATCGCTTTCCACTTTGGAAAGCACCTCAAGCCAAGGCAGCATTAACAGAGTTAATCCACAAATGTCCCGAACTCAGCAAAATACCTCCAGTGGACGGCCCTCGGCTAATACTCGTCCCATAATGCCAGTCAGGAGAGTGACAAAGCCAGTAGACAATCACGATACTTCTGGTCAGTCGCTCGAGGAACGCTTACGTGCTTTGACAACGATCGAGGAAGAGGAGCCAAGTGGGTCGGATCAAGAGAGACCAGGTCGGTCGAGAAGATCTTCGGAAAGTATTCAAAGTCGTGGGAATTATTATGAAAATCAGGATGTTCGTAATGCAAACCGCCCTGTCGAGAACACTTATCAAAATCGTGGAAGTTATTATGAAAATGAAGACATTCGCAACGCTAATTATCCGAGCGAAAGCCGTCATGATTCCTACAACCGAGCGTCATTAAAGAACGGTGGACAGTCCGTGAACTCTGAGCAACATGGTATTTTTCATGCAGTGCCCGTACAAGTAGGTTCGCAAAATAGAAAAATACCTGAAGAGAGTGACTACATCAAACCCATTTCTCCGACATCTCGTCAGGAGTGGATAAACCGCGTTGAGAAAATGGGATACGTGCCTCATTCTGACGTCAAGTATTACGATACGTTGTGGAATGATAAAAACATTCAAATGGGAATGTCGGAAAAGTTTGGTGACGGCAAGCGAATTCCCAGTTTAGACAATGACGTTGATAATGATCTAATTATTAAACAAAAACAGCGTTCAGACAATCACATGGTGTCAATGCCCGACTTGCGTTTCGATAAACAATCATACCCAGCTGCTATTTATTCGAAAGACAGTGCTGTAAAATTAAGACCAAAACCTCCCATGAAACGCGATCGTTATTCGTGGGGCTATGGTAGTATCGCGCAACCAGCAGAATTAGACAATCATATGAATCCATCTGACAGATTATCAGATCGTGGAACAGAATCGCCACGGTTACAGGATCAACTGCGAGCAATGTCCGAACTTTCGTTAGGCATAAAGAAACCGTTATACGCCTCATCAGCAGATATTTATAAACTATTTCAGGGCCAGGGTCAAGGTCAGTACGGGTTACCTCAAGGTCGTAATGCATCACATCGTCATAGTTTCCATGCCATGCCGTCATCACAAACATGGCTACAGCCTCCCTCTCAGTCGTCAGAGGATGTGAAAATGAGGCTTCGTTCAGCATCGACATCAAGTAAAGTGCCAAGTGCCCCTCCTAAACCCATGCGCGTAAATTACGGACAATTAAACCAGAGTGTAACATATCAAAGGGCAGGTAACTCTGTACATGAACCGCCATCTTTAGTGAATGGTGGTCGAACTGTTAATGATAATCCAGCATTAAAAAGTAAACTGTCAACGTTAGTTTAAAATGACAACACCTCTTTGATTTGATAGAAAAGTAAATTATTGCAATGGGTACAGAAGGTATTTGTTGTAAATGGGTTTTTACGTTATCAGTTTGAAGATGTATTATGTAAAAACTATTGCAGGACTTTGTTTAGGCCTTAAATGTTATATGAACTATCAATGAGGCGTTTATTGACATGACTAGCCAATAATCTACTCTCAAGCCATCAGATGACCGAGATTTATATGGATTAAAGCATCCGCAAGATTTAAAAATTTAACAATAAAATGGACAATCAAGGCTTGGTCTTGGTTGTCATGTACCACTGCTATGATAATGAACGATCTTTGTTATAACTTCACTCTGATTAAAGTAATTTGAATGAAATCTTCAATATATTCATGTTTCACTATCTACTTTTGAACTATTATAGCAAGAATGGCTAAATCGTTATCTAAATCTTACATAATGTATTTTTAATCAAATTTGATATTTCGATTTGTTTTGTTAAGTGAGTGTCTGTCTTCATTTGAAATATTTGTTTATAAGTATTTAATTTGTTTTGTAAAGTGGGTAAATATTTACAGATTTGTTTTTAGATTCACAGATGTAGCCAATGTTCAGATATAAATTCTGTTCAACAATCAACAAATTTAAGACAAAAACCGAACCAAAATCCTCAACTTCGAATAAGATTGAAATATACGCAAAGAAAAATGTTTAGCACCCTTCATGTTGTTTGCATGAATACATCTTTGACAATAAGAAAACACAAGTTTGTCCAGTTAAGAGATTTTCATCATGATTCTGAAAAGCATTTTAAGATGTTCTATTTGAGCCAAAAAAAGGAGTAACAATAAAACTCAATTCAATATCGTTATTGATGATAAAAAATCTCATTTTGTGTCGATAGGGCCTATATCAAGAGATGACTTTGATGACACAATTCATCAATAGAGGTTTCAACACCAAACTTTGTAAGACAAGTGCCGTTGTTGAGAAAAATGTGGTGTGCTTAACTTTCTCCTTTGTGTATATTTTGATTATGTCCAAGATTATGTCCAATTAATCAATATAACACATCAGATTAACCCTTTTCAACAGCCTCCTCGCGAAAAAAAATCAAAGAAATTGGAAAAATAAAACGAGAGAAAAATGCTAAAACCGACGAGAAAAATGAAAATGTACCCTAGTTAAGGGGGCCCTAAAGGCAGACAAAAGGGCCCCACTTCTGACAAAAGGGCCCCTCTGGCCAAGGGAAACGGCCCTGAGTCCCTGTCAATCGTTTTCTATACACTGTTACTGTTGACTCTATTGCTGAATGAGAATGCAGTCATTGCATTGGCATAAAAATCATCAATCAAGCCCCCCCCCCTCCTCTCGCAATAGAGGGCCCTCAAAATAGTATAGCCTCTGCCAGCCTCTGCCATGATAAACTTTAAAACGCCTCTGCTTTTCAATATTCTATTTTGAATTAAAACCAGTTTGTTATTATATTTTTAATTTAAATCAGAGAGGTTAAGCTATTTTAAAATGAAAGAAAAATAGTTATATTTGTTTTTTTTTGACTGGTTTGTTTTGTTAGTGGAAAGTTTGTGTATACCGGTAGATAGAATTGTACAGAAGCATTTAGTTGAAGGAAACTTTTAACGTGTGAATAAAAACAAAACAGCGTTTTATATTTTGTTGACCGAAATATTATGGTTAGGTCAAAATCACTTTGATTTTTTGTTCTTCAGGGTTCTTAATAAATAAATAGCCAACGCAAATATGTCCAGCAGGACCCTGCGCTGTTTATCAACAGATATCCACGTGAATCATGTGAAAGTTATTTTGTTTAAAAAAAATCAAAACTTCAAATATGGAACTATAAACTTTTGAACAATGTAACCAAGTACTTGTGGTTTTAGAGTTAGACTATTAGAAGAAAGATTTAACAGGTGTTTACGAAGAATAAAAATTCAATTAGGTTTGGCCTTAATTCCGTTCTGTTTCCTGATGATGTTGTCATTTAATTTGTTGATGTGATTGATCCATTCTATAGGTCAGTCTGATTTAAGACAGATGTAAATTGGTGATTTGATAGGCCCTACTCTTGGAAGACTTCTCTTCTGTTTTATACTTTAATATACATTCTACGCAGATAGTAAATAGACCACAGCAAATATCAACAGTCATTCATTTTATATAATCAACAGAAACTTTGCAAATTAAATTTGTTTTATCATATTTATATTAATTCATGTGTGGATATCTCTTTGTAAGTAGGAACATTTACATATATAAAAATATAAGGTTTTCATATAGTTTGATACATATTATTCTTCTGTATTCTAGAAAATGTGATGTATGGGTCAGTAACTATATAAGGGGGGTAACTCCATTTAGTGACCTCAAATTTAGTTCTAGGCTGTGTGAACAAATTTAAAATCACCGAACTAATAATTTTTGAGGTTGAGATTTAAGAAATTAAAGATTACTGCTTATTGGGATATAATTAGTTACCATGGCATTTAGTAATTATAATTAAAATATCCAGGGCACTGTGATATGGAATACACTTAACAGAAACTATGTCATTTCGGGACTAACATATAGTTAATTTTATTTGATTAATTCTCTGTCGCGTAGAGGTCTTTAGCAATGGGAGGAAACCAGAAGATCCAGCAAAAATCCACTATGTTGGACAGGCGACACTACAATCGAAACCATGCCACTCGATTCAATAAAAGTTTGATCTAAATAGACGATTCGGCTCTCCCTGAATAATAAACAGTAATTGTATTCAATAGAATTGTGTTGTGTATTATTAGGCATCAATGATTATTATTAATGGGGTGGGGGCTATAATTTTATAGTCTTTTGGGGAGGAGGGAGGGGTAGGGGTAAGTTACTATCATCATATTGAATACATTAATATTTTATCATACTGTTCACATACTTGTGTAATTCAAATCGAAAAAAACAGCAAATTTCAGTGACACAAACTTCTCTCCATAATTATTTTTGTTGATTTATTTGTTATTTTGGCTGTTCGGGTTTCCATATATTTACTGTCAGAATCTTATTGATTTTTTTTTTTTAAATTTTTTTTATTTTAAACATATTTATTATGAATTTGTACATTTAATTATTTCAAGTGTTTTTAGTAAACCAATATTTATAAAAATTCTGAAATAAATCTTATAATAATGAAACAGATTTATTTTTCTATTGCTTTCTCTCCTCTTCTTCAGACAGAGTGGTATGGGGGAAAAGTATTAAGATATATTGTCCCTTTTTATTGAGATTAACATGATAATTTATTTCTCCTGTAGTTATGTGTGATAGAGCAAATAACAGAAGATTAAGTGTGATAGAGCAAATAACGGAAGATTATGCCTGCATTTCCACTTTTCATGGTTAGATCTATTTGATAAGCCTAACTTCAAGGTCTTGAGATTTAAACAGGGCCAGCTCTAATCCCAACCCTAACCCTAACAATGGGCCAAACTTTAATGCTTACCCTAACCTACAATCTCGTCAACAAAATGAAATGAAATGGGGTTTAACGTCCTACTGTTTTACTCTGAACTGGGCTAATGAAGACGAGCATATGCCATACAGTGTGCTATGAGGGAAATTTTGCCCGAGCAGCAGCACTAAGGCCTACTCTTATATCGAATTCCAACTGCCAAGGGATCTTTTACATACAAACCAGTTTGTACACTGGACCTCAGTTTTTGGTCCCATCTGACCGACTAGACAGCTGTCCTTGCCAGACTCTCCGTCCTGCATCACTGGGGAAACCACACCGGAAAATCTGGATGAACTTTCCTCACTACTGATATGCACATGGGATTTTGTTTTATTTTTACCATCCAAACAACTAGACATGCCAATGGTGGTGCAAAAGCCGGGTCAAGTTAGTCAACTAAATTAGACAAGTGGTCAAATTGACCTGTGGTGGAAGTGCCAAATGTCTAAATGTAATTCCCTCATCACATCCCCCCACCTCCCCCACTGTGGCTAGGGGCCCGTGCTTCATGTAGGCACCACTCACTCGATATCGAAATGAGAAGTGGTATTAGATGTTCTCGAGAGAGTAATCATAACCTGTCTCCTGCATGACACTGGTCCCAAGTTAGGCCTACATCTAAATAGAGAGATCGTTCGAGCTGAGATGCTTCATAAATAATATGAACAAGATCAACAAAATCTTTATTCTAGCAAAAACATAAATAAATACTTTGTTTTATTGCCGCTGATATATAAAAATAGTTTCAGTAAATAAAAGATGGTTAGATATACAATTATTGTACCCTCTGATGTAATTATATGGTCCTCAGTAAATTTAAGTTTATTAATAGAATTATTGTACCCTCTGAAGTAATATTTGTCCTCAAAATCACTCGGCAAACCTTGTCTGATTCCAGCACCCTACATCTTACCTTGGCTGTATGACGGTAAGTGATATGTACCTACGCAATACAACCACGATGCGGCACTGGTTTACTTATTAGGAAAACTTGCAGCTTTAAGAAAGTTCTCACAATCGGGTCGTTCGAAGAATGTGTAGAATCTTCAGTACAAACTTGTTCTTGTCTATAGAAAATTGGATAACCTTGAAAGAAAAAGAGCTTCAGACTTTGAAATCTTTGTATAATCATTCTTCAAAGGCGTCGCCGTTGGTAATCCCGGAATTTGAAAGTAGTTCCAATGGCAGATTTTGTCATACAGCCGAGGCTAGATGAAGGGTACTGGAATCAGCTACGGTTTGCTGAATGTGACAGAATATGTGTCTATGATATAAGCAGATGGTTGCAGTCACGATACTTGAGAAATGCAAATTATTTACACAATTGATGTGATTCTCAATAATTCCATAATATTATTAATATAAAGATATTTATTGCATCAAGATGTCCATTAAGAACAGTATGCATACACATATAAAACAAAATCACATATTGAATATGTTTCTATAAACTGATGTAAATGCATCTGCAGTATCCTGAGTGTTATCTTCCATACTACTCCACTATATACAGTAACCTGACTACAGGCGCGGATCCAGAGGGGGGTCCAGGGGGTCCAGACCCCCCCCTGCTCAGGCTTGAAATTTTTTTTATGCGATTTTATTGGCGATTTAGACCTGTAATTTTGAAATTTACCTTCCGGAAATATGTCATAATTAACCAAATTTAATCTAATTTACCAATTTTTTCTGGGGGAGGGCCCCCAAACCCCACGTTAATCGGTTGAACGCAATTAGTTAAGCAATTATCAAACCTAGACCACCTCCTGCAAAAAATCCTGGATCCGCGCCTGGACTACTACTAAACACTGAGTGAATATACAATTTGTGGAATATTAAAAGTATGAAATATAAATATATATACAGTAATTTCAAACATAATACATATGATAATTAAAGTTTCTGATCCTCCTTTCAGGAACTTGGAAATATCAACAAATATTAAACATAAAATATACACTGTACAAAATATATTAAATTATTTCAAGTCAAAAACTTAAAAAATACTAAAATAATTTTAAAATCAAAATACTTAATTTGTGAGCTGAATGTTAAAATAATACATAATAATTTTAAAAGTTGACAAGGGATTGCTATAGCATTTCTAGGGCTCAATCTGGACCCTTTTTAAAGGCATCCCAAGAAGTAAAATTATTTAGAAATCAGTAACATATATTTTTGGTTAGATAATGATATATTATGCTCTCTGCATGCCCCCTTCTTCTGCAGGGTGTTCCGTTATTTTACAAAACTAAAGGTTGGAACCCTATCACAGTGCCCCATTAGGTCAAACAGGTTCAATAAAGCATTTTGGAAACCTAAACTGAATAAAAATAGATTTTAAAAATCACAAGAAATGCAAGAAACACTGATTTGAAATAACGTTCCACATCGTGTGTAACAAAACTCCATGACATTAGAGCTGGGCGATATACCTAGAAACAGATATCACGATATTTTCAAAAAATATCGCGATATAATCACTATATCGCGATATTTTATAAAAGGTCAATACTTTCAGTTTATCACTTTTTAAATGTATATAAACATGCATAAAAAGTTGGAAATACCCCTTCAATATTATATTTTATAAAAAGCCAATACTTTCAGTTTATAACTTTTTAAATGTAAATATACATGCATAAAAAGTTGGAAATACCCCTCAATATTATTTTTTCTAATCAATATTATTTTTAGCATACAATACCAATTTCAAATTAACAAAACATTAATTCGAGCTGGTTCAAACACAGATCTAGATAGCCATGAAAACTTGCTAAAGTTGTTGTTTATTACAATTTTGATATTCAAAATATCAATTATATTTTATTAAAATTAAAAATATTTCGAATGAAGGAGGCCCAAACAACATAAAACAAAGTTTGTGTTCTTTCGGCCGTGCATATTTTTATAGTTGTTACGGGTACAATTGGACTTTGTTTACCCGTACAAACTCTTTCTTTCCCATTCAAGAGTATACCTTCTTGAAAATGCATAATTAAACAATACAAGGATACTAAATTAAACTATAAAAACATAAGTGCTATGCCAAAAAGTGACCATTGATTTCGTCAAATATTTTTTCCCGGATCACGACCCCCATTGTCATGACACTGAATGATAATCAGTCTACCGGAACTCTCAATGTAATTGGCATTATTTATATCCCTGCTTTATTAAAATTTAATTCAATCTTAAAATCAGTGATCTCTTTCGAAAATCAAAGTATCGGTCTACACAATTCGTCAAGGTGTATAGAAATTGATCAGAAACGGGGATAATTCTAACGGGTGGAAAGGTGAGCGAGAAGTCACGTGACGTAAACAAGCTCCGTATCGGCATTTGCAAACTTTGTGGAATGAATACTCGGGAGTATATTGCAGTATTTTTTCATGATTAAGCAATATATATAGCAAATATCATAAAAAAGAAAACATTTTGTTCAATATTTATGTTAAATATTATCCAGGAAAATCAAAACCGCGATATATCGCGGTATGTTCGGTTTTTCGATATTTTTCTGAAGACGGTATTTTTCACGGTTTTTATTTCTGTGACGGTTTTATATCGAAATACCGAAATATCGCCCAGCTCTACATGACATCATGATGTTTCCAAGTCAAACATTATCTCCAAAATGTCTTATTGGCCTATGGTTGTCCCTTATTAAATGAAATGAAATGGGGTTTAACGTCCAACTGTTCTGCTCCAATAGGGCTAATAAACACGATCCTGACATTAAACTAGATAATAATATCAAACGCATTAATATCAAAATAAAATCAGACACCAACAAAATTCTAAAAATATATAAAATAAATCAACATTTAATTAAAATCAAACACATAAACATCCATAAAAATTATCAACAGAAATGCAGTGTTTTTAAGATGGATTTGGGTCAGTCTGTGTCAAATCAAAAGAGAGAGGACACTTGCTTGAACCACAAAAAAAAAAGATTCCCCGAGATTATTTACGATAATATAAGGCAATGTCAGTTCCGACAAATAGCCCATTCTTGTTTGGTTTGACACTGAATGACTCCTGTAGTTCATTTGCATGTAAGATTAAAACAACATGTAGATTAAAAGTTCAGAGTTCAGAGTTCAAAGGTTAAAGGTGAGAGTTTGAAAGGTGAGAGGTTAGAGTCGTTCTGTGATCCAGTTTATGATATCCTCCCTAACTTTAGCTCCATCAGATTCCGGTTCATTGTGAAGTTGATGATAATGTTTCGGGTAGATCTGAAATCAAAAACACAAGGTACATTGTTCAGCTTAACAATGCGAGTTGTGGTGGCTGGATAAGTATGATATTACGTGTGGGCTGTTAAAGTGTGAATTTCATATTTTCTAAGAAAGTCAAAACATATTAATTAAATTCTATGGCTTTTGCTCAATAGGTTGTCAACTCACTATTATACAATCATAAGCAATATTTTCCACACTTAAACATCTTTCACATCGGAAATAATAACACAATTACCTCCCTTGTTTTTCCAGTCCCCCATGCAATAACTATCTTCAAACGTTTGAATGATATTTTTACCATTTATTTTTTAACTGGTTATGGTGAATTATAAGATTATTAGGATTATTCTTTTACAAGGCAGGACTGTTTATGGATACCATCTATTTTAAGGCTTTATTTTAATACATTTTAAAAATATAACTTAAAAATATGAAATTGCAGCTTTAAAGACCATGACAATTTTCTGTTGTAGTTCCTCCATGTCTGTAGTGCAAGATGGAGAGTCTGGCAAAGGACAACATGTAGTCGTTCTGATGGGACGTAAAAACCGAGGTCCTGCGTAAACTCAATCTAATTGAAATTCACATCTATATTTCGCTTCGGTTTTTATAATTTCGATGGCGAAGTTATAGCGGGAGGTCACGTTCAGCCAGTTCTGATGTCAAGCACGCGACATTTGGCCCTATCACCTCAGTCATTCGATTAACCAATCAGAATCGTTGTTGCTTTGTTTTGATTTCTATCGCTAATAATGCCTACCTACAATTCCGCGCAAAAAAGGTCAAACCCTTGATTCGACAGATAATTTAATTGGCTGACCCCTCATTTCAAGCAGAACACGAGTTAAATAACAAGTCTTTCAGATCCTAATGTAGTAAAGACAAGTAAAATGAAATTTTGAAATATAAAAACGAAACGAAATATCACCCATGTTTGAATCAGATTGACGTAAACATTGACAGACAGGTAAAAGGAGAAAGAACCCTTGACAGTTGGCGTTAGTTCCAATGTCCAAGCAAAATTCCTTTCTTAACACACTGTATGATGTATGTTCGACTTTATTATCGCAGTCAGTGCAGACCACCAGGACATTCAGAACCTATTTCAAGACATTGAAATCAATATTTAACTACTTTATGAGTCAGTTGTACATGCAACAGGGGTCCTTAACCTAGGCTGCAGCTTGTGGTGGCTCTTGAGACTCATCAGTGCTGCCTGTTACTGCTACCTCCAAGGAGTCCTTAGAACAATTACATTTCTTCAAAATTCCAAAACTTAAAAATGTTGAACTAAAAATATTTGAGAACAGCAACCGAGTAATTTTTTTTTTTTAAATTTGTGTTTATTCCCACAAGAAATCAGAAGCAAAAGTTGGTTTGGCTAAATGAATCTTTTTTTACCTTTAATGTCTTATCTTTACTTTGTGCTTTTTCGTCCATTTCTCTTGAACCTTGAACATCAACGATTTTATCTTCGTCACCATGGAGATTTAGGAACGGCCATGTTATATCTGTTAGATGATCTTCTATATACTTTAACGTATTTATCATACATAAACCCCATCTATAATAATAATAGTGATAGAACAGGGGGACATAATTCAATAGTGATAAAACAAGGGGAGACAATTTAATAGTCATAAAACAAGGGGAGACAATTATATATAAGGCTACGATGGTAAGTTCAACTAAAATTTTATTCTGTTGAAACTGCAATTTTCTCAAATGAAAGGGTCGTCTTCAGATTGCAGTACATGGCAAGCGTTATCCTTCTTACCCCAAAATTGAGGGGCAATATTTTAAATATTAATAACTATTCAAAAAGTGATTTTGAGAGAAATCTGTGGTGCTGTATTCCCGTATCCAGATTGGATGAAAAACTTGAGATCCACTCATTTACACACTGACATGCATGTCAACGAAAACTTGACAGTTGAAATTTGATGAAGATTCGGTGATAATGCTGAAGTCCTGGCAAAATTTACTTCTCTCAAATTGCAAGTGAGTATATTAAAGATACTATTTCTCCCTTGGTTATTTCCTTATTAAAATGAAATGGGGTTTAACCCTTTGAACACTGACTTTACATGGGGTGTTGCACGTCCCTCCCTGGATTTACAGAACGTCATATTAATTATGACGTCAACGTAATTGGAGCTTGAACACGCCCCAAGCCGCAAAACCGACATTTCGGGTATATGCGATACAACGTCAAGCCGGTTTTGCAACATTTCGGGTTCTAAGGGTTAATGTCCTACTGTTCTGGGCTAATGGAGACTGCTCTGAGGCAAATTTAGCCCAGGCAGTGGTACTATAGCCTACTCTTACATCGAATTCCAACTGCCAAGAAATCTTTTACATGCACACAAATGTATACACGCGACTTCGGTTTTTTGTCCCATCCAAATGACTATACAGCTGTCCTTGTCAGGCCCTTCATACTGCACCATTGACAAGAGGAAAGCATGTCGGAAAAACTTTCTCAGCCAATGCAGGGATTGAACACGTGATCTCCTGACGAGCGAGTCAGCATGTTACCCACTTGGCCACCCTGGCTCTGTTTCCTTAACATATCAAACTTACTTGGCCTTTAAACCACCGTGATGTACCAGTGGATCATCTGCATATTTCTGTATCTAAAAAAACAAATCATTTTATTTTAGGTTCTTTAACTAATACACAGCAAGTCATTTCATTTTTAAATGCTGCTTGATATCAATATATGTAGATGCTTTACCTAAACCTGAATTTTGCTTGAATGATTTAGAATTTAGACTTTTTCAACTGCTTTATCTAACAGGTTATTTATTCATTGACTCTACTTGTTGGGCCCTTGTGCTGTGCACTGAGCCCAAGTTTAGTAAAATGTTATTTATAGTTACCTCCCTTTAATAGATATTAGATAATGATAATGTACGCTGGAAATGAGAGACCAGAGTAAAGTGTAAGGGCTAAATCGATTCATTAAGGCCAGCTCAATTTTCGTCAAGATCGCTGAGATGTAAATAAGGTTAGGGTATGTGGTTATGTTTAGGGTGAGCATTTGGGTTAGATCCAGGGTTAGGGTGGGGACTAACGCTAGCCCTGTTTAAATCTTTTGACCTTTGACCAAATTTGAAGTTGGCCTTATCAAACAGATCTAACCGTGAAGCACGTAGTGAAAGAGAGAGAAAAAGCACATGGCAGAGATGCACTGTGAGAGTTGTTAGAGAGAGAGAGAGGGAGAAATTGGGTTTAACGTCCACTCGACACAAACTAAATCAATTTGGTATTAACACGTGCATAATTTCATTTCAATAATTCAGTGGGAGGAAACCGGCGCGGAGGACCCAGAGAAAACCCACAAGGTTGGACAGACGACCCTACTCCTTGTCACGTACAACTGGGGAATTGAAATCATGCCAGTTGACTAGATAACAGACCTTATGTAGTCTGCTTATGTAATGATAATGGGATGACAACTTATGTAATGATAATGGGATGACAACTTATGTAATGATAATGGGATGACAACTTATGTAATGATAATGGGATGACAACTTATGTAATGATAATGGGATGACAACTTATGTAATGATAATGGGATGACAACTTATGCGCGTAGGGGTCTTGAACAAAGAGAGGAATCTGGAGGACCCAGAGAAACCCACGAGGATAGACAGGTGACCCTAATCATTGTCACATACAACCGGAGAATCAAAACCATGCCAGTTGACTCAATGAGAGACCTTATGATGTAGCACGCACGTGCTAACCATGCGGCCATCCAACCCCAATGTAGTTATGAACTTTTGGTGATAGTTATACTTCATTCCGAGTAAAGTTATGGCTGTTTGAGAGAGAGAGAGAGAGAGAGAGAGAAATGGGGTTTAACTCAACTCAACACAAACTAGGTCATTTCGTGACTAACATATGGTTTAATTTTAATTCAATAATTCGCTTGCGCGTAGGGCTCTTTAGCAGTGGGAGGAAACCGGAGTGCCCGGAGGAAACCCACGAGGTTGAGAAGGCGCCCCTATCTCAATGCCACACACGCTCACACCAGGGCTCGAAACCACAACCGCAAGCCAAAGGTGACCGGCCAGCTAGAGGTCAAAGCGCGGCACTCTAGACCACTAGGCCATCCCAGTCCCCCATGGCTGTTTGAAGAACCGTGTGGTCTTGATTGTCAATACTACCTTTGTTAATATAATAAACAAAGTCTTGGTTATCCATGTTTAAATCCATTAAAAAAATCCATTGATTATGGGCTTTCCATATGAATTAATATAAATTAAAGATTTCTATAACATTTGAGGGCAAACAAAAGATCTGCATTAGACAGATTTAGCTCTTATATAATACATCTTTAAAGTCAATGTGATGGGAGACAATCCCTTATTATTAATATGAGAGAGAGAGAGAGAAAAAGAGAGAGAGAGATTAAAATACAACATAGCAATTTAAGGCTATTCTAAACTTCCAACACGAAAACCCCAAAAGTTCAAGGCTACAATGTACATGTGTCTCTTGTGACAACAAATTATATTAGCAAGCAAACGGCAATAAATTTCAGATAGAATTTGTTACCACCCTGTAAAGACTGGACACAAATTGCTTAATTGCTGTGTTTAAGTATTAACTCACCCGTGTATGGAAGACAAAAGAAAGAGAGAGGGAGAAATGGGGTTTAACGTCCACTTGTCATTGGGACTAACATATGGTTCATTATATTTCAATAATTCGCTTGCGCATTGGGGTCTTTAACAGTGGAAGGAGGAAAACAAAAGAAAGAAATGTTAATAATAATCACCAGTTGAGTAGAACGTGATATTAAAGTTATATCTATCCAAGCTAGAGTTAAACTAGGCCATATCCAGGCTAACAATCTACACACAGTTAACTACAATACATCAACAATAATCCTAAAGATAGGATGCCAGAGGTTGCCAGGCAACTATACATATACAGATAATAATAAAAAAGATTTAAAAAACATTAAAGAAGCAACACTGTTACAAAGCTATAAAAAAACAGGTGCCAGAATATACTATATCCCTGAAACTGAGTATGACGTCATCACAGTTATCATGGAATTAGTCGTGGACCAGTTTCTGTTCCAAAACTACATCCAGAAGATATATATAAAGACCAACCTGTATATTGTTTGCTGGCGCTAGTTTTGTTAATTAGAAAAAATTAGTAGCAAGAGCAGAAATATTTTAATAAAGCAGAAAAAAAAGATAACAAAATCCACCAGTGTTAGAGAGATACAGCAAACCACTAAAATAACTTAAATAAAGTTTTATATAAAATTACCACAGCTGGATCTCGAGAGACTTTATCTTTATCGAGATAAATTACTGGACACTGTGGACACACTCTAGCTAAAACTCGACCTACATGAATCTGGAAATTGATTGTATTAAAATTGTAAAGAAAACATACACCGACAGCAGCTAAGTCGTTCATACAGCATGTGCAGCTAAGTCGTTTGAGCAGTCCACAAATAAAGAATGTCACATACTTATTTTCGTATGTTATGTGAGAATAAAAAAACCCAAAATAATCAGGAGTGGCAACTGAGGAATTAATTAAAATTTTATTGGCTGCTAGTTATTTCTGTGTACAAATTTCAGAACAAAGGAAAGATAACTTTAGCCTCTCGAACATCAACAAATTAATGGATTCTTAATTTCATGAAAATAAACATTTCAATTGGATGATAACTATTGTCTTGACACCATCCACAAGAATTTAAAATCTACCAAGGGCAATAACTCTGATTGTAATAACTGGAAATTCCTGAAAATAGGCTGCTTATGTAATGATAATGGGATGATCACTTCTCCTTCTAGAGCTTGTGAAAGGCGGACTAAAGAGATAAATGGGGTTTTAATGTCCACTTGACACAAACTGGGTCATTTCGGGACTAACACAAGGTTCAATTTTATTTCAATAATTCGCTTGTGCATAGGGGTCTTTAACAGTTGGAGGAAGCTTGAGGACTCAGAGAAAGCCCACGAGGTTGGACAGGTGACCCTACTCCTTGTCACGTATAACTCAATGATAGTCCTTATGATATAACGCGCACACGCTAACCATTTGGTCATTCAATCCCCTTGCGGACGACAGATGATGCTGTTTTTCTTTTTGAATGATATACACATATTATTACAGATTTTCAATCTTTTTGGAAGGAAGGATCAATGGTACTGGTTACATTATGTATTGACGTAAGGTTTAGCTGGAAATCTGTATATTCAAGTTTACGGTGCCGGATCTTGTTATAGGGTTGGGGATTGGCAGACTGAAGTCTCAGGCCTTAAGATCTAAGGGACACCCAGCTAAGGCTACGGTGTATAATATTTTTGACACTGTTATAAGCCTTTCTTCAGCATCCATCCATCATCATCCTCAGCTCAAAATACGCTTTCATCTTGCTCTACTTGCAATGGTTGGAGATTCGGGGACAAGAACCATAAGTTGAATGACCTTGGGCAATGCTAGTTTGGGCAATGATAGCATAAATATAAATTTAAATATCTTATTACTTATTTTTCTATTTTACCTTGAGAGGAAAGACAACATTAATATAAATTTAAATATTTAATTACTTATTGGTATATTTTACCTTGAGAGGAGAGACAGTGTCATTATGGATTTAAATATCTTAATATTTATTGTTATATTTTACCTTGAGAGGAGAAACAGCATCAGGACTAGGTATTATAGCTGGTGCTATTAAAACTACACCTTTAAAAAATGTTGGTCTTTTCATGGCAGCCATTATACTTATTGCACCACCCTGAAAAATAACAGCAGTAATTCTTCATTTCGAGTGTAGCCTGTACCATTACAGGCCTGGAACAGTATAACACAGTGGATGCTTTGGATCCAACCACTTGATTTCTTGTTTTTTTCTTGAAATGTTTCTGTAGTTTGTCTTGAACTTCAACGTTGGTTTGTGTTATTGTTACCGTTTTTGTACAGTGTGGTTTCCTGTACTGAGTACTTCCACCACCCCAACCGGTACTCAGTGACTACTTCCACCACCCAAACCAGTAATCGGTGACTACTTCCACCACCCCGACTAGTATTCTGTTACTACTTCACCAACCCGACTAGTAATCAGTGACTACTTCCGCCACCCCAACCAGTAATCGGTGACTACTTCCACCACCCCGACTAGTATTCTGTTACTACTTTCACCACCCCGACTAGTAATCAGTGACTACTTCCACCACCCAAACCAGTAATCGGTGACTACTTCCACCACCCCGACTAGTATTCTGTTACTACTTTCACCACCCCGACTTGTAATCAGTGACCACTTCCACCACCCAAACCAGTAATCGGTGACTACTTCCACCACCCCGACTAGTATTCTGTTACTACTTTCACCACCCCGACTAGTAATCAGTGACTACTTCCACCACCCAAACCAGTACTCAGTGACTACTTCCACCACCCCGACTAGTATTCTGTTACTACTTTCACCACCCCGACTTGTAATCAGTGACCACTTCCACCACCCAAACCAGTAATCGGTGACTACTTCCACCACCCCGACTAGTATTCTGTTACTACTTTCACCACCCCGACTAGTAATCAGTGACTACTTCCACCACCCAAACCAGTACTCAGTGACTACTTCCACCGCCCCGACTAGTATTCTGTTACTACTTTCACCACCCCGACCAGTACACAATGAACCCCCCACTCCCGTGACCAGTACTTACAGATTAATTTCACGACTCCAATCAGTACTCAGAAACTAGACCCCCCCACTCACCCTCCCCCAACCGGTACACTGACCAGTACTCTGTTATCAATTTCACCACCCTGACCAGTACACAATGACCCCCCACTCTCCCTCCACCAATCAGTACTCTGTGAATCCCCTTACCCCTCCCTAACCAGGACCCAGTGATTACTTCCAACATCCCAACCAGTACTTAGTGAGGCCTCCACTCCCTCTCCCAGACCAGTATCACAATGCTCCCCACTCCCCCTCTGTCGACTAGTAATTCAGTGCCCCCCCCCTGCTCCACTTATTATTACTTTAACCCCCCCCCCCCCATCTGACCAGTACCTAGTGATATTTATCCTCCAGACCAACACTCAGTGACTTCCAGTTCCAACCCCCTCTCACCTTCCCCAGACCAGTACTCACCATGGAATGTCCTATAATAAAACAGGGAATGTCAGCATCAAATTTCTTCTGGACATCTTCTATATGTTGAAATACATCCCTCACGTAATAATCAAAATCATCTATATGAACTCTAGCACCCTCGCTCTGTCCATGACCAACTGAAATAATAAAGTTCAAATCTTTTTTACAAAAAGAGATGTGGTGGTAAGTATGTACGGGTATAGTCATTTGCAAATGATTACATAAACCGTTGGCCAGGTATAGGGACACATCCATAGTCGGAGGTTGAGAGACCTATAGTGTTGTCCAGGTCTAGGGACTCATCCTTGAGCAACCTATAGTCATAGATATAGGGGACGAATCTCAGTTGGGAGTGCTAAAGCTATTCGCCCGAAAATTTACTTTGTCCCCCTAATTTCCAGAATGAATCAATCCTTATACACTTATATTTCTATGATATATGGTCTCATTCTCTGATGTTTGTGCCCAAAAACGGAAATATGTTGCCCAAATAATGGACAGTGCATCCAATCGAGGGGGGGGGGGTGTCTTACTCCTATAGTGTTGGCTAAAAATATTTTGATAGGCCTCTTTTTAATCTGGGAATTATCTACCGTTGATATGTTGCTTTGGAATTGGAAAAAAAACTTCTCGTTAGTGAAAGAAAGCCACTTGACACAAACTTGGTCATTTTGGGACTAACACACGATTCAATTCGCTTGCGCGCAGGGGTCTTGAGCAGTGGAAAGAAGCCTAGAAAATCAGGGAACCGAAACCTTGCTAATTGACTCAATGGCAGACCACCCCATCCACCCCTCCCCCCTTGGATTAGGGTGCTGTTGTTAACTCTATTTGATGAGCATATCTTGTTCAGTAAACAAAGTACATTAATTTTTTTTCCACCTATTTTTAATATTATATAAAGATTATATAATACAATGTGAATACATAGATGATATTTATTTTTTATTGACCTATTTTAAATAATATAATCAAATGTGAATATTAATAAAAAGAACATCTAGATAAGGAAGGAAGTTATGTACTAACACATGACATCTCATATATAACATCCTGATTAAACTCATGTGGCCCAGTTCTGTCTCAGGCTTTAATAAAATTAATATCGAATAAAACACAATATATTAAAGATGCATTATGTAAAATTACGATAAAGAGTTGGCCATTAATGCAATAATAGTTTGAAAATGACAAGCATGGGCAAACCAGAAATTGAAACCATGACACTTGACCCAAGGACAGACCTTATGATCTAAAGCTCATACATTCGACCGTTTAGCCCCCCCCCAACCCCGAGTTGCTAAGGAATCTTTTACTTGCACTAAAATTCATAAATTTGGACCGCAATTCTTTTTACATTATTCAGCACATTATGCAGTATTCTCGACCACACACACACGAGAGAGAGAGAGAGAGAGAGAGAGAGAGAGAGAGAGAGAGAGAGAGAGAGAGAGAGAGAGAGAGAGAGAGTTTAAAGGACCAATCCCGATAACTTTTTGGGGAATAAAACTGCTTAATTTTGTGTTAAAATCCTTTAAAATCCATAACCTAAGGCCCACCTACTAATCCGATATTTGTGATACGCTTGTAATTAACTTAAACCTGACAGTCTTCATCTGGAAATGGAGAACGTTTTATTATACAGTATCTGGATAAAACTAGACCTTTTTCTATAAAAATAATATGTAGGTGAAATTTACCTATTGTTATCAAGTACAGGGCATGGGTCATTCACTGTATAGACCTCTCAAGAAACATTAATCGATTATCAGGTCACCCAATGAAAATATTGACCCGAAATATTAAAAGGGTTACGTGTCCGGATAAGCAGTGTTGACGTTCACGTCCAAACGACTCAATATTTTGAGCTGAAATTTTGAGACAAGGTAAATACACCATGCCACTATATTTTGGTCCATAAATTTGATCAATACTCGAACTTTAATTTTTGAGACCCTGTTCTTATCGGGATTGTCCCTTTAACCTCCACTCAACACAAACTAGGTCACTTCGGGACTAACATGATCTAATTTTATTTCAATAGTTTGATTGCGCGTAGGGCTCTTTAGCAGTGGGAGGAAACCGGAGTGCCCGGAGGAAACCCATGAGGTTGAGAAGGCGCCACTATCTCCATGCCATGCCACATACGCTCACAGCAGGGCTTGAAACCACAGCCGCAAGCCAGAGGTGACCGGCTAGCTAGAGGTCAAAGCGCGGCACTCTAGACCACTAGGCCATCCCAACCCCCCACACACACACATGGGAAACTGAAGGTTCCTCTGAGCACACGCTATCATTCTAATCGAGGACATTTTAGTTTAGTGCACCAACAACAAAACTACGGCTGCTGATAGATGAATCTAAAACCTTAAAAAAAGAGATATAATAAAAGAATAGTGATGAGAATACATACTGTGATCATGTGCGAATACGTAGAGATTTTTCTGTATGAGTTGTGCTGCTAGTTCACCGTACCATAAACAATGTTCAGCTGCTCCATGGGCAATAAAAACAAGAGCACTGAAATTATAAAAAATACAAAATAAAATGAAGTTTGACATACTACTGTTTTGCATCAATAGGCAGAGAGAGAGAAATGGGATCGACACTCAATCGATACAAACTAGGTCATTTCGGGACTAACACATGGTGTAATACAATATCATTTGGGATCTAAAATGTAATATTGTATTTTTAATTCATATTCTTAATTCATATTTTATATTGTAATTATAACTCATTTGGACATATTAAGTGACAAGCTTTAATCCGTCGCATATTAAGTGACAAGCTTTAATCCGTCGCACCTGCGACGGATTAAAGCTTGTCACTTAATATGTCCAAATGAGTTACAATTGAAATTACAATATAAAATATGAATTAAGAATATGAATTAAAAATACAATATTACATTTTAGATCCCAAATGATATTATATTACAATGGTTCGATTTATTTTGATAATTCACTTGCGCGTAGGGGTCTTTGGCAGTTGGAGAAAACTGGAGGACCCAGAGAAAACCCACGAGGTTGTACATGCGACCCCAGTCCTTATCACGTACAACTGGGAAATCGAAACCTCGCCCAAACTGGAGGACACGGAGAAAACCCATTCGTTTGGGCAGACAAACTGCTCCTTGTCACCTATTACCGAGAAACGAAAGCACGTCAGTTGACTCAATGATAGACCTTAGGATATAACGCCCACGCGCTAACCATTTGGTCATCTAACCCCTTCAGTACCAACTGGGCTAATGTAAACAGCCATACACCATGACACAGTATGCTGTGAGGCAAATTTTGCCTGGACAGTGGTGCTACGAATCATCATATAAATCACAGATAAAAATTATTAGGTAATGAAAATGGATATTTCAATCTGAGTACATACATTTATTTTATTTTTTTTTTTTAAAGTAGTTTATTTTCAGATAATATATACAATTGAATACATACATACATCGTTAGATGCATATATTACAAATATTCTAGTATATGACATACATTTTGGATATTTATATCATACTAAATATGCATACTAGCTATTTCATAATTTTTAAATGTATACTGGTACATATTTCAAAATATACATTTTATGTAAATATGTTATGAGAAGTATCTATTTTGAATGGATTTGTACATGTATATTAATACATTTAGCATAACACATAAATGATAATTCAATCTGATGTACTATCAAAATGTAGGACCGAATGTTAAAGCCACAGGGTTTGGTGGGGGGGGGGCTTAGTCGGAAATCATGAGGTGAGATATACTAAGATATAATGACACACCTGTGAAATATTAAAGTATGTAGAAATTTCACTCCTTTGCCAAAATATTAAGTACCAGTTTCAAGTTTGATTTTAATTTTTTTAGAACAGAGTACTAAACATATTTCATTTTTGACATGTAGAAAGAGATGGCTTATAGCCTATGAAATTTGATTTGTAATTGTAGTTCATCATTGGGCCTAAAATAATAAACTTGAAGCCAACATAGACACCTGAATAGTTCTAAAAGCCAAGGTCATGGTCATATATTGTTGACAAAATCCAGGAGAAATAGAGCATAACTACATGTACACCAGGTACATGTATTTTACTTGGGTTGACTGGTCGATATATCACTTGTACTAATAGGAGTACCGGTAGCTATAGCCAGGTCTTAATAACTGGTTGAATTTGTTAGACCTTGTTCATTTATTCTATGGATGCTTCATTCTATATGCCGTATGTAGCATCCTTGAATTTACAAACTTAAAATACAGATGTAGATTATTGAACAATTGAACATACGTGATGATTTCATTGAAATGCATGTAGGCCTACCGGGTATATGTGAGAAAGTGTCTGTATTTGTAAGTTGTTCAAGTCCTTGTGCAGTATAATATCAATATATTATTTAATGTCTCACTTTCGACCGTAATTAAATGAATTGATCAAAATGTCAGTAGATGAAATGAAATGGAGTTTAACGTCCTACTGTTCTGCTCCGAGCTAGGCTAATGAACACGGGCACACATGTACCCCATACAGTGTGCTCTGGGGGTAATTTTGCACGGACAGCAGCACTATGGGCTGCTCTTATATCAAATTCAAACTGCCAAGGGATCTTTTATGTACACACCAATGTGTACACGGTACCTTGGTTTTTTGTCACATCCAAATGACTAAAGAGCTGTCCTTGTCAGGTCCTCTGTCCTGCAACAAGGGGGAATCAAGTCGGAAAATCTGGATGAACTTTCTCAGACAATGCAGGGATAGAACACCTGACCTCCAGGCAAGCGAGTCAGCGTCCCACCCACTTAGCCATCGTGACCCCCTGTCATATTAGACTATTATAATAGACTCTATTTATAAATCAATGATAGCAGAATAAACTTGTGAGCCGTGGGTATATAAAAGCATCGTGGGTTTTAAGCACAATGATTTAATGTATTGATCTACATTTATAAATATTTCTATTCACAACTGATTAATCATTAAATCAATATCGTATCTAAAAACCAATCAAATATATAATATATAGAGAGAAATGGGGTTTAACGTCCACTTGACACAAACTAGGTCATTTTGGGACTAAAATATGGTTTAATTTTTTATTTCAATAATTCGCTTGCACGTAGGGGTCTTTAGCAGTGGGAGGAAACCGGAGTGCCCGGAGGAAACTAAACCCACAAGGTTGAGAAGGTGCCCCTATCTCAATGCCACCTACGCTCACACCAGGGATCGAAACCATAGCTGCAAACAAGAGGTGACCGGCCAACTAGAGGTTGAAGCGCGGCACTCTAGACCACTAGGCCATCCCAACCCCCGAAATCAAATATAAAAGGATTGTGGAACATGTATGTCATTTCAATCAAATTCTGTATTTATTTAATTAGACTATTATAAACATGTGGTGAATAAAAATATCAATAGAAAATATTAGGACTGAGGGCCTGACAAGAACAGTTGTCAAGTCGTTCGGATGGAACGAAAAACCAAATGCCTGTGTACACACTGTCATGCAGTTTGGGGTCAAAATGTAGGCTTAACCCCAATAAATAAAATCACCAATGCTAACAATGGTTTCCTGCATGTGCATTTAGTAATTATGTTAGTAAAAAATATGACTGGTTGTTAAAATATCTTTGAATAATTTTATTAGAAACTTGGACATAAATTTATCTGTTTGGCTAATATTCATTCAGACACAAAGATATTTGTGACTAATCGTTATTAAAAGATCGAAAGGCAATGCAGAGTTGGAGAATTTAACCATACCTGGGTTTCGTTATTCCCGCATCGTCTCCCCAATATCTACAAAATATCGACTGATTATCGGCATTTGTCATCCATTTTTCACTCGTCTTTTCTTCACTTACTTCATATTTTGTTTGAGACATGATTTTAATTCAGATTTTCTCACGTTGTTATTATCTAAAGGTAGTACAATGTAAGTAATAAGTCGACTGAATGACCTCGCACCTTTACACTCTCTCACAAGCTGACTGCAACAGTGGTGTAAACACAGAACCCATAAGGGAGACAACTCTCTTTTACAAAGCGTAAAATCTGACAAAAGTGGGCGGGGCAGTGCGATTGTGTCTTAAAGGGAAAGCGATCTTTCTCAGGTAATATTTATTTGCGAAGAAAAAACACAGAGAAAAACATTCTAATAGTTATTTTCACTTAGTTAATGCTTGGTTTCCTTTTAGCAAAATTTTCGACACAACAATTTGCATTAATCTCAAAACAGTCATTGACCTATTGAAATAAAATTGAAGCACGTGTTAGCTGCGAAATGACCTAGTTGGCTTCGCGTGGACGTTAATTATCATCTCTCTCTCTCTCTCTCTCTCTCTCTCTCTCTCTCTCGGTAGAGATTGAAAATCATAGATAACACATGTCTTATGATCAGCAATATGCCATTTTCAGGCGCGGATCCAGTGGGGGGCGAACCCGGCGCACGCCCCCTCTATTTTTTGGGGCGGCGAACAAATTTTAGCCCCATATATTCTCGCGAGAAAGGAGAACAAAAATAGTTTAGGTTGGAAATCGTAATTTACAGTACTAGTACGAAATTAGTCCTTGTGGGCATTTTTTACACTCAAAAATCACGGTTCCGGGCTTCGCACTCCCAAGTTGGTGCAGCACGCCCCCTCTTTCTGAAAATCCTAGATCCGCCCCTGATTTTAATTAAAATTTTCTGGTATTTTGGTCCTGTAATGAATTGAATTAACGATAACAGTATAATGAAGAGCACTACACAATCAACAACCAACTTGAGATTCTTTCCTAGTGATTAAATCAGATAAGATTGTAATAATATTGACACGTGATTAACTCAATGACTATTATTATTAACCCGATGACACGGGATTAACTCAATTACGTTTATCATTACCCACTACAGGTGTTATTTAGTAGTCTACATTTACCCAATATACTCGAGCCCTGGTGTGAGCGTATGTGGCATGGAGATAGGGGCGCCTTCTCAACCTCGTGGGTTTCCTCCGGGCACTCCGATTTCCTCCCACTGCTAAAGGCCCCTACGCGCAAGCGAATTATTGAAATAAAATTAAACCATGTGTTAGTCCAGAAATGACCTAGTTTGTGTTGAGTGGACGTTAAATCCCATGTAATCGATCAGCTGTACGTCCCTTTTCTGGCAGATTTGTTTTTATATCTGTGAAAGGAACACCAGCAAGACTGCACTTATGTGAGGTACATATATTCTCAGGTAAGGCTATTAATAATTCAACAATTTGTGAGAGATATAAAGAGAGATAGAGAAATGGGAATTTACTTCCACTTGACACAAACTTGGTCATTTCGGGGTCTTTCGAAGTGAGACCAAACCGGAGTACCCGGAGAAAACCTACTCCTTGTCGCGTACAACCGGGGAATCAAAACCAATGACGGGACGGGAGATGATCACGCCGGGAAATCACGCCGGAAAATCGAGATGAACTTTCTCGGCCAATGCAGGGATCGAACACCCGACCTCCAGGCTAGCGAACCAGCGCCTTATCCACTTAGCCACCGTGACCTCAAAGAATAAGCAGCCCCCAGGGAGGAACGAACTCCCGACCCAAGGTTTACAAGACCAGTGCTATAGCCACTGAGATATGGAGGCCTGCCCGTGTAAAATTTCCCTCTAGCACACTTATGGGGTATGCCCGTCTTCCCGTCTTCCATTAGCCCAGGTTAGGTGCATAAGAGTTGGACGTTAAACCCCATTTCATTTCATTTCATTTAAACGTGATCAAATCGAAAGCTCCGAGGCATGTTATTGTTCAAGGTTAATGTTATTGAAGAATATTCAGTGCAACCCCTATAGATATGTAGGGTTTTCCGTGTTGTCGCTAAAAACGTTAGCTATTCAGTGTACGCTATAATAGACTATAATTGATCGGTTTGAATAATAAAACATACCTCAAAATGCATGTAAATAGTTACCACCCTTGTGTAAGAGTTGATCCTTAAGGCTTGGACACACCAAAAATCTTGTGTTGGCTGTTTTGTTGATAATGGTTAATCCCCGGCGTTTCGTCCACAAGAACGTGAAGGGACTAATACCTTTGTAGTATATAATCAAGCAGTGGTAAGAAGTCTTATTTTAATCCATTCAAGGGTTTATGGGTTTAGTATGCCACAGATTGGTAATAATAATAATAATAGTAATAATCTATTTTTAAAGCGCTGAATATCCAACTAACTAGTTGCTCAAGAGCGCTAAATCCGTAGCTCAATTTCGTCATGACAAAGATTATCGCCACCAGCCATCATACAATTGTACACTCAGCGTGCTGTAATTCTTATTGCTACAGGCGATCTCTTTAGGATTTTGCTGTCAAGTATTTTTTTTTATTTCGTTCTTACACTGTCGCCACCCATGTCTATTGGCTCTTAAACATTCATTATATAAGAATTAGACAAAGAGCTGGTTGATCTTTCTATTACACGTTTAGTTCGAAAATAGGTAATGAATATCTTGAAAATTTCATTAAAATTGCCCAATTACACCCCAGAAAAAAAAGGCGCCCCGAGAAATAGCGACATTACTTGTTAGCTACTTTGATTGCGGCAGTTACCGCGCTCAGTAACTTAGGCATTATATTGGCGCCTCACCATTCTGCTGTATCCCACTCTTAAAATCCTACATACGACCCTGGCTGTCCACGCCAGACCCTCCATCCTGTACCCCAATCTGAACGTCAGACTCATCCTACCTGCAGAGAAGTGACTCTGACACAATGAATAGCCATGATATCCATATGACGTTGTCTAAACGTTACAGGCCATGAGGTCACATCAACAAAAAAATGTCAACACCGTCATTATTTTCGCTATCAAGATTACAAGACAATGTTACATTGTAAACAATAGGTTTCTTGCACCCTTTAGGACTGTAAAATCCGTACAGCCATAACGTCTTATCGTTGCTTCACAAAAATAACATCTACAACTCTACATTTGACGTCGGCATATTGGCACTATTTTGTGCTTCGGCCGTGTCTATTTCAGATATACATGTACACATTCAATTCTGTTGATGTTTGTAGCGTGGGGATTGACTTATAGTTAATTTATTTCAGTTCTAAACAAAAATTTAGAACTTTAACGCAATTTTCTTTAAAAAAAAATAGCCAAATTCTGGCTGGGATTACTGAGCAAAATGGCCATTCATTGTATACGTGCGAAAAAAAAAGCTACGATTTAATTTTCGTACGTTAGTTACGTACGCCTGTACCACCGAGAACGGGCAAAAGCGCCAGAAAATCCCGGGAAAGTTTTTCTGCCAACGCTGGGGT
This sequence comes from Patella caerulea, assembly GCA_036850965.1. NCBI lineage: Eukaryota > Metazoa > Mollusca > Gastropoda > Patellidae > Patella > Patella caerulea. The sequence continues at coordinate 71,584,614 of JAZGQO010000010.1, read as the reverse complement.
TAAACCTGAGCTTTCCAGATTAGCGAGCTGGTGTCTTACGGACTGAGCCTGACTAGAAACTGAAAATAAAACCGACCCGACACGAGTGCGTGCAAACGTTTGGACATGGCTTAATGCTGGCTATACCCTTTCTAGATTTTGCCTGGGACATGGTTTATGAGTAAGAGTCGTATGTGAATCTTATTCTACAGTAGAATCTGATGACAGACAGGACATTATTATAGATGGTAAAATGTTGACTATAGATAGACTATTGATCTTTCTGGTTTTCTCCAGTCACGTTCATTATATATTGGGTAAGGTTTACATATTTAATAAGTCAAGTTTTTATATACTACTCAAAAGAAGTTAAGGGTCAAAGCTTTTTTTTCTACCAGGTAATTGTCTATGCACATAACAAATATATATTATATATATATATTAGATTATTGGCGGAAATCGTGTCAAAATTGTTCCACGATATTATCCTGACGGCAAAACCTGTGTACAAGGCATACTATGTCATTTTCGAACAAAACGATTTTGACAGTCTCCTTAGAAACCATAAACTGAAGCCCAAAAAAAGGCTACACAAAACTGTTTGCATGTCCCAAACGCAGTAGGGTACGACTTTTTGGAGTTGATTATGTCCTTGCATGTGCACTATGCATTTTCCATGAAAAGTTTTGGCATAAAATATACCTTTCATGACCGTGCAGCTCTCAGTTGAAATTTCAACATGGTCAGACGTCAGCTGAGTGAACTTGACAGACGAGGAGCCATTGCGTGGCTTCAACACGGAAGGAATGTGGTACAGAGAACCGGTTGTAGCCAGAGTGTGACTGGGAGACTATGGCATCGTTTCCAGGCAACCAATTCAACGTCAAGACCTACATGTCATTCAAATACAGAGACGAAATTTTACAAATTTTTGTCATCCCAAGTCTTTGTCAAATTGGAGCAGGTTCTGTTCTTCGAGATGACAATGCCAGACCGCATAGAGCACGAGTTGTTAATGATTTTCTCACCCAGAATGTGGTCAAGTACGGGAGGTTGTGAAATCTATCAGGCCTTGACAATTGTGACTTCGAATGACATGTTAAAGCCTTGAGATATGAGAATTGTGGCGACATCACCATAATCTAAAGATACAAGGGCTGTGTGACCAAATACTATGTGATTGTGTCCTCAACGGTATTCAACTCAGGCCTGAAGCCAGCTCATAAAATTTGGTGGGGCTGTGAAATCTAATCTAGCAGTCATCAGTGAAAATCCGGGTCGGATTAAGTTTGCAGGGGGCCGTTGGCTTAAAATGCCACCACGGCCCTTGTATCAACAGACATATTTATTCTGTTTATTGTTCATCACACTCATTTAAATGCAATTTATAGGTCAGTATGGATTTTTTTTTTGCTCAAACATAATAAATCAGAATCATACATTATTATTTTGGAACTAATTTGAGCGCCTTTGTGCCGCCCGGTGAGCACGCTACTGAATCAGGTCCTGGTGGAAATGGATTTAATGTTTTTAAGTCCAGGGCAAGTTGTTTTCATGATCGATTGGAAAAATATTATTTGAGGAGAAAAACCATCTGTGAGAGTGAGGCAGGCCCGACGGAGTGGGGTGGGGCTAGGGGATTTTAGTCCCCGCCCCCCATACTTTGGCCGCAAGTACTCTTTTCTCCAGGATAATGCGACCGCTGGACCCTCGTCTATAAGGATCTAGGATGGAAGCACCCCCCATCAAGAATTGCTTACGCCAGTCCCTGTGAGGTGCAGGAATGGTGAATCAAACTAGTTTCGTATTTTTCCCCGCGAATGGGGCCCAACAAAACCAATTGGTCCGAGGGCCCAGAGCTACCCAGTCCATCCGAACAATTTTACTACGGCCGAGCTAAACGCTGGCATGCTTCAAAATGCTTTTTATACGCCTACATTTTTATGTGGACGTATATTGTCGTCGCCCCTGTCCGTCCGGACGTCCGTCCGTCCGTCCACAATTTGTTTGTGGACTCTCTACAGGTCACAATTCTTATCCGATTTTGACGAAACTTGAAATATAGGTTCATCCCCAAAAGATCTCGGCTGCTTTCGATATTGGCATGTATCGGATGAAAACTTCATGGATTATGACCCCTGATTGTACGAAAAATCACGTTTTTAGCTTGTGGTTACAATTTTGAACCGATTTTGATGAAACTTCATGGATTATGACCCCTGATTGTACGAAAAATCACGTTTTTAGCTAGAGGTTACAATTTTGAACCGATTTTGATGAAACTTGACATACATGTTTATAACCCAAAGATCTTGGTTCCTTTCGATATTTGCGCCTATCGGAATGTAATTTCCTGAATTATGGACCCTGACTGTCCGAAAAATCACCCTTTTTAGCTTGTGGTCCCTCTGGAGGTCACAATTATTATCCGATTTAAAAAACCGTTTGCTTATATCACCGTTACACCCTAAAGAAGGTTGAGTTCGAATTTTGGGAAAATCGGACGAAAATTGCCATACAAAATGGCCGCCGTTTGTACGCGAATACTGTTGAAAAATGGTATATCAAGGTTGTGGATCCTGTAGAAATCACATTTTTAATTCGATTTTGATGAAACTTGAAATTCATGGTAATAACCCAAAGATCTTAGTTCCTTTCGATATTTGCTCATATCGGAACGTAATTAGCTTGTGGTCACTCTGGTGGTCACAATTATTATCCGATTTAATAAAACGGTTGATAGTATTACCGTTACACCGTAAGGAAGGTTGAGTTCGAATTTCGGGAATTAGCTTGTGGTCCCTCTGGAGGTCACAATTATTATCCGATTTAAAAAAACGTTTGACTCTATCACCGTTACACCCTACGGAAGGTTGAGTTCGAATTTCGAGAAAACCGGACCATAACTGCCAGAAAAAATGGCCGCCGTTTGTACGCGAACAGTGTGAAAGTATTGTATATCAAAGTTGTGGACCATGTAGAGGTCACAATTTTAATTCGATTTTGATGAAACCTGAAATGCTTGTTTATAACCCAAAGATCTTTATTCTTTTCGATATTTGCGCATATCAGATTGTAACTTAATGAATTATGGCCTTTGATTGTAGGAAAAATCACTTTCGGTATTGCTTGTTCTCTGTCTATCTCTCGAGCAATTATTATCTGATTTTTAAAAAAAACTCTGATTATATTACTGTTGCATCATAAGGAAGGTTGAGTTCGAATTTCGAGAAAATCGTACCAAAATTGCCGGACGAAATGGTCGCCGTTTGTACGCGAATAGTGTAAAAATATGGTATATCATGGTTGTGGACTCTCTACAGGTCACAATTCTTATCCGATTTTGACGACAAGTAACATTTCTAGGTTGTGTACCGTCACACCATAATCATTGTCGGCTTCGAATTTCATTAATATCAGACTGGAACTGACCAACAAAATGCCTGCTCCCAATACAGTATGAAATACGGGAGTTAATGAGGAAAAATCACTTTGGGTATTGCTTGTTCTCTATCCATCCCTCAAAAATGTGGGCGTATCCTGCCTGGCAGTGCCAGCCTATCTTTAAAATTGAAACCGAAATCATAGAAAATTGGATACCCGCACAATCATTCGACCACCAACAGCCTTAACTGTAAATTGAGCGCGATTGGTTTTAATATTGCTGGATTTGCTCATCCCTATACCCTGGTAGGAAATCTCATCGCATTGAAGGGTTATCGACCGTTTCCATTTTCCTTTGTTTTTGCCGAGGATACGATAGCCCACCTACCAGCCCAGCACTGCTCTAGCGGGTTCCTTATTACAGGGCGTGGGCGAATGCGAGACAATATTTTGAGTTCGTATAGATTTTAGCTTGTAATTTTTGTATTTGCGACATATTCCGTTATTTAAACTAGTATTTAGAACAATATGGATTGTTTGAGCTTAATAGAACACATCGTAAAGTCACGAAAGACCGAAGCAAAATCCACATTGAACACACCACGAAACTGTGCTATCGCTGATCTGTCGCAAATATTCCTGAATTTGGCCAGTCCTAGTACCATTTTTTAAAAAACGAATCATAAAGAAACGACATCAGGGGCGGATTGGGGCCGGGAACCGGCCCAGGCTCCCGTGTCGAAGCGGCCCCTTTTACTGAAAGCGCAGCCCCTGGAAATTTTTGAAAAATGAACCCCAAATATGCGATTTGGTGGCACATCTGATTATAATCTCTGTCAAATAATATAACCCGACCGGCAAATAATTTACAACCAGTAACCTGTGAAATTATCATATCGTCATATTATTAATTAACGTATTATCATTGTATCGTCAAGAGTCAACGGAATTTAACTGGGTAAAAACAGGGACTAGTTGAGAAATATTTGGCCATTTGACCGATGAATCCCAAATGATTCCGAATTCCGGCCCACACCCACCACACCCGGCCCAGAAGGTCTATTATACCAGCCCATTCCAGACTCCAGTGATGGCGTGGAGGTCCGTTAAAGCCACCGGCCACATACAACATGATCACCATCGTTCCATGGCCGGTCCAATACCCCTTCCCCATATAATGTTCAGCAGAAAAGGGGTTTTTAGACGAATTGGGCAAAATTATTTTTTTTCATTTTTTGTTCGACCGGCCCTTCGGAAGATCGTCCGACCGGCTTTTTTAGACGAATTGGGCAAAATTATTTTTTTTCATTTTTTGTTCGACCGGCCCTTCGGAAGATCGTCCGACCGGCTTTCCGGGCGATCGCCCGATGGCCCGACGGCCCAATTCGCCCCTGAACGTCATAAAATGACATAATTCAAATGATTATGTATAGATTTCTTCATATTTGTTTCAGCTTCTTTTAATGTGGCCCTCCATAAACAAACATGGCAAAGTTCAACAGATTATAACAGCCCTTCCTTTAGAGCTGTAGATGGTAACACTAACGCAAATTGGGGTGGTGGAGGTTGTTCACACTCTGATGAAATACGAACTGAACAATGGTGGTGTGTTGATCTAAAACAGAGTTTTGACATCACCGTTACGAAGATATTCAACAGAGTAGACAGTGGTATTATTCATAATTCACCTTCGCAATGGACAATAGATATTTAAGCCAGGGATGCGCTATAGATAATGGTCTGCAATAGAGCCAAGTGGCCTGGTTTCGATCCCACATTTGAACGTGACAAGGAATAGGGTCGCCTTCCTATCCTCATGGGGTTTCTCTGGCCCCAACCCAACAGCTTAAGGTCCATATGTTCTATTGAAATAGAATTATACCAAATGTTAGATTCAAATGGCCTAGCTTACGTCGAGTAATAAAAGCTTCTGCTTCGTTTTCAGGTTTATCATACAGACTAAAAGGATTTGAGATTAGAGTGAGTTCTAGTGGTTACTGTGATGGAGCAGGATTTAGATCTGCTACACCATGTTATAAAGATCACACATCAGTAGGTCTGTCAACCTATACCATCGAAACATGTAATCAACCATCTGTACCATCCTTTTCTGGTAGATTTGTTTTTATATCTGTAAAAGGAACACCAGCAATACTGACTCTATGTGAGGTACAAATATTCCCAGGTAAAGCTATTAATACATGTAATTCAAGAATTTGTGAGAGTGGGAAATGTACATTTTTAGATGATCACGTTTGGTGTAAATATGGTTGAATACTCTTTTTATTAATAATAATAATGATATTTGTATCGCACAACTATTTAATCCACTAGGGAATGCACTAGGCGCTAGAAAATGTTCTCACTTTGGAGTGTTAATGATAGTGACTACATAACCAAGTTTTCACTTTGGATTTAAAAACTGACACAGATTCATATTGTGGGATATTTTCTGGAAGTGTATTCCATACAATTGATGCGCTGTAATAATAGTTTCCAATCTGATCTTAATGATCGTTTAGATTGATACAGTGATACTATATTTTGAAGGTAACCTGGCGCGGATTTGTTTATTGATTGATAGGTTAACGATAAGACTTTAAGTTGATCCTTCCCGAACACGGAACCAATGTAATTTGTTCAACACCGATGTGATGCGTGATCTTTATCTAGTTTTTCTGACAATGTAAGCAGCGCGGTTTTGTAATCTTTGGAATTTTGAAATCTGTTCGTTCGTAATACCAATTAGTCTATTCTGGACAGGAAGAAGGATATTTTAATACTGGGTAACATATTTACATATTAAAGCCATTATGGTTATATATAGAGACGTCTCAGAAGACCAAACTTCCCGAGGTCCCCTGGAAGATCTAACTGTCAGGACTGGGGAGACCTAACTCCTCCAAGCCTGAGAGCGGACCTCGTTCCGTATTAATTCTCAACTGTCTGTTTTATAACGTTGAGAGACATCTCACATCTGATCTCAGGGGTATTAAGTTGACATAAATGATAATCTTGTTATATATCATTCTTTAAGTGGCATTAGTAACTGGGCAGATAAATAACTATGAACATACTTATGGAAAAACAGCTACTGATTTTATTTAGGCGACGCTTCGAAGAGTATTCTCTCAATGTTTTCAAGTTAATAAAATATTATAACAAAATGATCATCATTTATGTCAACACAATGACATCACCTACCTCCACACACTCACACCTACACCTGGTACACCCACAAAATCAAAACAGTTGTCCAGGGTATCATAAACACTTATTTAAAGATAGGCAGTCCTAGAAATTTATGTTTTATTAATATATTATGTCAACTTGACCCCGCCCCCCACACACACCTATTGTAGACATTTGATTCCCTATATCTCGAAAACGCCCCTGTCAATCGCCCCTGTCACACTTGGTCTCATACATTCACAGCTTGGGTGGCGACCCCCCATCAGCCACCGGACTAACCGGGATTGAAACCTGGATAGCGGGGTTTTGGGTGTAAATACACATTGCCTTTAAAACGCGGGACAATTGACCGACCCACTTTTTTACAAAATCTATGCTTGTATTCTGCTCTGAAAGAACCCCGGTTGACAATATCTTCCCCCGCTCCTCCTACGTTTGGACGCCCTACTCACTGGTTATTGATTGGTCTTGAAACAAAGATTATAGATATAAATAATATGTTTTGAATTTTGTTGTTCACTAGAAAATTGTCCTCTTGGCTTTTACGGAACCAATTGTAACCAAAGATGTCCAACAAACTGCGCCAACAACACCTGTGGCGCCAGAACAAGGAAATGCACCGGATGTAAAGCTGGTTACTATGGTGATGTGTGTGAAGAATCGTGTTCTACTTGTAATGGTTCATGCCGACAGTTAGATGGTGTTTGTTTGACTGGTTGTAAAGATGGATACTGGGGATGTAATGGTTTGTGTCTACAGACATGTTCCTACTGTACTGCAGGAGGCTGTAGAATTGAAGATGGCGTATGTCATAATGGCTGTCGAGTTGGTTTCAACAACACGAAATGCTGAAATATTACAAGTAAGTCAGGTTTCCTAACCATTGTAAAGCAGGGGGTGTGGCGAATTGTACTAATCAACGTAAAGCAGAGGTGTGTCGAATTGTCCTAACCATTGTAAAGCAGGGGTTTGACGAATTGTCCTAACCTTTGTAAAGCAATGGTGTGGTGAGTTGTCCTAATCAACGTAAAGCAGAGGTGTGCGAATTGTCCTTACCATTGTAAAGCAGGGGTGTGACGAATTGTCCTAACCTTTGTAAAGCAGAGGTGTGGTGAATTGTCCTAACGATTGTAAAACAGGGGTGTGTCGAATTGTCCTAACCATTGTAGAGCAGGGGTGTGGCGAATTGTCCAATAATTAAAGTAATGAAATGAAATAAAATGGTTATTTAACCAATTATTTATTTGTATCAACCTGGCTAATGAAGATGGGTATATACCAACCTGGCTAACGAAGATGGATATACATCAGCCTGGCTAATGAAGATGTGTTTACATCAACCTTGCTAATGGAGATGAGTATACATCAACCTGAATAATGAAGATGGATATACACCAACCTGGGTTAATGAAGATGGGTATACACCATGCAGTGTGATATGAGGGAAATTTTGCCAGGACAAAAGTCGTGCTATTTCAGAGGTTTAACGTGCACGCCACCGTGTCATCGGGGCCTCATTTTTTAGTCCCATCTGAACGACTAGTCACTGTTCTTGTCGGGCCCTGCATTCTGCACCACTGAGAAATTCCTGGGAACTTTCTCGACCAATACCGGATTGAACCGTCAATCAACGTAACATATATATCGTGGTACAAGGATAAATGACATCCGGAATTTGAATTTGAATTTAAAACTAACCATATGCTAGCCTCAAAACGAAATTGCAAAAATTGCTTAGTTTTTATATCCATATTAATTACTCGTGTTTTATTTTCAGGTGTACAGAATAGCAACAAAAAGTTTCTTTTATTGTGAAAATACATGCTTCTGTATCATAATTAAATATTGTATACAATTTAAAAATTTAACAAGAATTTGGTTTTCTTACATAAATTAGAATGTATGATAGATGATGAATTCATTACTTTTGATTATAATACTTTTAGCATCAGAATTTTCAAATTATTATATTTTGCCAGAATATATCATGTTTTAAAGATTTATTTATGAGTTGTTGAGATTACTTTTTTGGTCTTCTATACGAAAAACCTTGATGATCCACCTGTCTTCTATAAACATTTCTATTTTCGACTTCTCCTAAACAGCCTGATAGCACAGGCACTTGAAAGGATTAAAGTAAACCTTCTTACCACTGCTTGAATATATTTTTAGGACAGTATCTGTGATCGATATATATTAACAGAAAACCAAGTTTGCTTCGACTTTTGAACTTTAAGATATTTTTGCTTTAAATGATAGAACTAAATGTTCTGAACATTATATCAAAAGTTCCTAGATGGGACAGAAGCAGTAAATTAGTTCTTTGATCATATTTGTTTGTTGCGCGAAGAGTTGCTTTTATACTATATTTAGACTAGCGTGTTACGTAGTATTCTTAAGTAGCCAATCACCGGCAAGTAAACACTTAAAACACGTGGTCTTTTCCACGAACTGCGTGAGATGTTTTAGACACTACGGTAAACAAAACTACACGACACACTTTAATTAAACTTAAACGTATGAAAACTTCGATTCTAACTTGATCTTAATTGTACCTTGATAGCGTAAATATCAATTTTACATAGTTTGCTAATATTTTTCATTCAAGTTTTGTAAATTAATAGTTACGCGGTAATTAAATCCAACTCCCGAACTCGCCGGAGAATAGCGCACGGCTGAACGTGTTTCCTTGACAAATACTCGCTTATTTTTAGTTGTCAATAAAATAACTTTCCCAGTTTAGTCTTTATTAAAATTGATCTTGTTAAATCAAATTAAATTTCACTCTGCATTGAACTACAATCTATTTATAATTACTATGCTACGTTTGAAACTGGGGTCATTAATTACAAGTACAAACAGTAGGCCTACTAGTATACTTTTTTTTGCACACTTTACTCCCTAGTCCGATACACATATTACACATATACTTGGCCAGTGCTTCAGTATTACTTATTTCATAACACAAATAACACCCCTTTGGCCTCCCTCTTTCCCATATGTTACTCCATAGATTTTGGCAAATGCTTTTGTATTATTTATCTCATAATACACATTACACCACTCTCCCATTCCCACACGCTACTCCATGTCATTACACATATTAGGCAAATGCTGTTGTAATATTATCTTATGACAGAAATTACACATGTTCATAGTCCAATACACATACTTCGACCATTGCTTTTGTATTATTAATCTCAAAACAAATAATTACACTTTTCATTTTCATATGTTTCCTTGAAAAATAACTACATGTTTAAAGTATTGAATGGCCTATTTCCATACTTTAAACTTGTAATTATTAACAAGAAAAAAATATGAAAATGAATAAAATCATACACCCCTCCCCAACACATACCACACTTCATAATGACCTGATTGCACTGTAGTGTGTTTAACTTCCCACTGCAGCTCCGGTTAATTATTAATACCAAAATGAATTTTCAGAAAGACACCAAATTATGTTCTTGCAGCCCCCTCTAACCCAAGCACCAAAATCAATTTCCACTTCCTTTCCTCCTTTACAATACAATTGTCTAAATTGTACTTCCAAGTTTAGACAAGGGTTTGACAGATTGGCAAGGTAGCAGCGGTCTGGTAAGAAAAGGGTTTAAATTGTGTGCTTTTTTAAGAACTACATACATGTACGTCTGTCTGCTCAGTATCATGTTTTTCACTTAGAGGGTTTTAATACACATTATTTTAAAAAGAAACATACTTAAAACATTTAAAATCTAATGCCAAAAAAGTGTTCATACAATATAATTGAAACATACAGAAAAAAATTGCACCGAAACCCGGTCTTTGAGCCCCAAAATATGAGTGAAACAGAAAACCTAAGTGTAGTACATGTCAAATATTGGATTATTATTTAAAATCATTAACGCATAAGACACTTTCTTTTAACCGTTGTCGACATTTCCTTTCTTCACTCCACTCCCTCGTTTTGCTGTACACATGAAGTTTGTTGCAGGTTAAAACGGAAAACATAAGCTTTGAATGATAGCAAAACAATATTTACTGAGGGCTGCCACTTTCGTTATTGTTGATTTATTATTGGTCAAGATGCGTCACATGGTCCGTTTAGTCATCTTTGACCGTGTCACATGACCAGTTTTATCAACACCGACAATATCAAAATTAAACCATTTATTTAGCAATAACTGCTGCCCCGTTACCTAGGAACTTTTTCGTGAGGCTTCAATATACGTTAATAAAGTTATTTGTTTTCTAAATTCTTAACGTTCCAGTTGTCGGAGCAAGGGTGACACGATAATCGATGTCAGAATCTGGCCTATTTATAGTATATAAAATATATAGTCAAGCAGCAGTTAGAAGTTCTATTTTAATCCCTTCAAGTGCCTTTGCTTGATAGAGATGTTGATTGAGTAGTGCTCATTCAGATTGAGTTAGATTAAGGGCACTTTGAAGGAACAAATTTATACCTCGACTCAATCTCGTTCCCAGAGGCAGCCGCGTAGCCGAAGGCCTCTGGCACATTAGACCGTCCATTTTTTCCAATTTTTTTCAAACCTAAGCCCCGCCCATTCTGACCTCTGATTGGTCAATCTTTTTGGGTCGATTTCTTGAAAACTAGAGGTCGGATCGTCGTTTCGTTTGTTGTAAAATGATCCTTGAGTCAATGTCAACTCGCTGACAAAAAAAATTGGATGCTAAACGAACAAATTCAAGTTTTTGTAAAGATCTATTTTTCTACGCGTGGGTATATTTTTTAAGTGATTTGGTCATCCAGGCACGTAAAATCAGGGGAGTACAATGCAAATAAACGAGAAATTTCGCGCGTAGGAATTACACGTCACCTTCCGGGAAAATGGCTACCCCGATTCACCAGAGAAATTTCTCCAAAAAATTTTCTGGTTTCGAGATTGACCTCGACTTGAACATATACCGGGTATTGAAATAACTTTACCACTGATGAGTAGGCTAATTAAGGCCACTTTGGCTCTTGCTATGGCTTAATGATTATATGTCTCTGCCAAACAATCATCAATGGATATTTACCCAGAGCCCAGTCTGAGGAATGTCCACAATGTAAATTATCTATAAAGGTTCCATGTGGATCTTGTGCCATAACGGAACTATTATGTAGACTACTACTATCCAGATCACGAAGAACCAAATCAAACATGTAGCACCCCCCCCCCCTGGTTTGTCCACGTTTCTCAATCCACACGCTCTAGCCAGCGTGTCGTGACGTCTGAAAACGCTACATCATGTTCTCGTAAGACCAGCCAAGGGAAGTTCATTTAGGAACTGTCTCTAGGTAGTTCCTATCCGGTTCTATATGGCTCTACTACTGTACTTTCCCACCTCTGTTCTCGGGCTGTTTTAGAACCCAAACCTTCTACTTAAAAATAGTTTTGTTGAATCATTATTAATGTGTGTCAGCTGTGGCAAGAAATGCTTCCTTTGTCAAAGTAGAATCGGTGACAAATAGTAGGTAAGGATTCCAAAATAGCATTAGAACAGAATTGGGAATCGGTATTTTGCAGCTATATAAGCCAGATAGGATCTGTCAATGGACATCGTCCGCTTACAACATGCATAAACATTAATTTGGAGATAAGACATATCTACTAATTAATAAATTCTTGATAAACAAGACACACAAGGAATTAATCTGAAAACAAATTAATTGTATCCAAACGGCGAACCCACACGATGCGACCAGATACTTGTGAAAAAACACCAGTAACTATCTGGACGATAAAAAGCAAGAAAGACATCTCTTCTTATCATCGTAGTGAGTATTGACACAGGCTAGTGTTTTCTCCCCAATGGCATTTTTATATTATATCCATGACATTTCTAGGCCTATAACATTATTTGTTTTTTTAACATTCAGTAGATCTTAATCTTATAACTAATCACAAAGAGACCAATGGATAAAAAAATATGTGATCAAGTACAGTTTTATAAAATTTGCAGGTTGTTTTGGGTAATTCTTTTGAGAGAAATATTGACATCATCCTGTTCACTCTAAATAGTGAGATTAATTTATCCTTCATTATGATCACCCAATTCTCTCAAAATTATATAATTTTGACATTATGTTATTTACTTGTATATTAAAGGGACAATAACACTCTTGCTGGCTTGGTAGCTCCAGAAAATAAATAATACCCTTATTCTAAGTACTAGATGTTTAAGTGTCCTACCTGTTGTGTAAATTATCCATTACAACCTATTTTACTTGTCCAGTGGGTTCAAAAATATTTTAAAATCTAAGTCACAGTTGAAAAGGTTTACGTTAGACTTTTCAAATCAATTGGTTGAATTTTTCCAATTTTGTAAAATAGGTGTGTTAGATGAAATTTATACCATCATTTAATTGCAATATTCTAAAGTAATACAATTTCTTGACCAGAATGAAGATTGGGACATATTATTCAGTTACAACAAGAGTGTTATTGGGGCTTTAAATCTTTTATTTACTTGTATATTAAATCTTTTATTTACTTGTATATTAAATCTTTTATTTACTTGGTTATTAATTCTTTTATTTACTTGTATATTAAATCTTTTATTTACTTGGTTATTAATTCTTTTAAATTACTTGTATATTAAATCTTTTATTTACTTGTATATTAAATCTTTTATTTACTTGTATATTAAAACTTAAACGTGTGTAACTCTCAAGGGTAGGTTCGGGAATCTGAGCACCGAGGTCTCCAATGTGAAGGGATCTAACGTCAAGTTTGACGTAAGGTCTGGGGAATTATCCAAGAATTTGATAAAATCAAGCTAGTCCAGTCAATTTAAGATTTTACCGCCAACAAATTGCAAGAAAAGGTTTTTGTGCATTCTTGCGTTTATTTAGGTGTACTTTGTAAAATCCCCAAAGATAACCAAATTTTGCGCACCAGAAATCGGTAAAATCCAAGATGGCCAACATTTGCCTAATTAATGCTGAAGAAAACCCTAAACTGTTGGTTTAAGACACTATAAATGTTTTATGAACATATAAATGAATGCTTTTGGGGTTATCTTTTCATTTAAAGATATAGCCAGTAGTGCTCACTGTTCCCTTAATGCGGTAAAATAAGTAAAATCCAAGATGGCCGACATTCGTCAAATCAATGTAGAAGAAAAACCTATTATTGTAATAAGAACATGTAAATTAATGTTTATTGGGTCTTTTTGTCATTTGAAGAAATATCCCGTGGTGTTCACTGGTCCCTTATTATAAAGCGGTAAATTCTGGTAAAATCCAAGATGGCTGACATTTCCTCAAGAATGTACACAAAAAATCTAAATGGTTGGTTTTTAAGACCCTAATGATATATAATGAACATATACATTAATGCTCTTGTGGTTATTCTTTCATTTGAAGATACTGCAAATAGCTTAGGGTTAAATGGTTCCTTGAAGCGGTAAAAATAAGTAAAATCCATGATGGCCGACATTTGTAAGATCTATGTACAAGAAAAACCCAAACGTCCTGTTTAAGACCCCATAAGTGTAATATGAACATGTAAATTAATATTTTGGGGTCATTCTTTCATTTGAAGATATGTTCTGTGGTCTTCACTAATCCTTTTAAGCAGTAAATTCTGTTAAAATCCAAAATGGCAGATATCTGCTTAAGCAATGTAAACAAAGCATCTAAAGATAGGGGTTGGGGTCATAAGGACCCTGTTAGACAAAGTCTCCTCTGGCCCAATCCAAAATAATCAGAAAGTCAGTTCTTAAAAAAATTTTCGCACCTTCATACCATAATGTCATCATTGTTCTTATACTATCGTATCACTATCATATTTACGGTTATAGTGAATCCCCAAGTTAGTAGAACGACTAGTGATTGGGTCGTTGGGGGGCAACAGACTGTAGAAATGGTCTTTCAACTCTCTCAAAACAGGTAGAATTAATGGGCAGGCCCCGACATTATTTCCCATTTCTTATCATCAGGCCCAATCCAAAATACTCCGTTATTATATGTCCATATCTGAAATTTGTTCTTATATCCTCTGCGCACAAGAATTCGCTCCATCAATGAACCCAAATTCCAGAGAATTGACTAAAATTTTCAAAATAATTAATCCGATATTATTCCACTCCTCTGTAGTCTTATAATATCTGAGCACTACATTCACGGTTATAGTGAACCGCCCTGTTAGTAGTGCCGATGGGCGACAGACCGTACTACTGTTCTGTCAACTCTCACAAAACAGGCGAAATTGACAGACAGATCCCAAGGTTCTGTCCCATTGACTGGCATTTCAAATCCTCTCGTTCACAAGAATTTATCCACATAGTGTTCTCAAAAGCCATGATGTTGACTTAAATTTTCTTGTCTTCGGATTACTCGGTGACATAGCCACTGCCCCTACAGTTTACAAAAATTATCATCAATGGCAATATGACATGAACTTTATGTCAACTTGCATGAAACTACTTTCTGGCAAGATAACGAACCACAAACAACTATAGGCAATACGGTCTATGCGCTTTGAATGGGTGGATCTATGCTCATTGCGTGATGGGATTATGGATAAAACCCCAGACTTGGAACTGCCCCCACCCTATTCACAGCTTCTAGATCCGCTATTGGCGTTACGTTAAAACTGCAATTTCATATTTTTTAGTTATATTTTTAAAATATATTAAAATAAAGCCCTAAAATAGATTGTATCTATAAATAGTCTTACCTTGTTAAAGAATAATCCTATTAATCCTATAATTCATTATTGCCAGTTGAGAAATTAGCAAAAATACCATATTCAACTTCAACTTGCATGGAAGGGGGAATGGGAAAACAAGGGAGGTAATTCAAGTAATTGTGTTATTATTTTCTGTGCAGGGATTTTTATGCCTGTGAAATATTGCCCATGATCGTATAATAGTGAGTTGACAACCTTTTGAGCAAAAGACATAGAAATAATTATGTTTTGACTCTCTTTGAAAATATAAAATTCACGCTTTAATGTCCTTTGAATGTATAGCAGTAAGTGTGATTCAAACTATAAAGTTCGATACCCATGCAAACTGAGATTGGCGCTGACTTTAGCAAAAGTTGCCCAGTTAATGAAAAAACACCCTTGTGTGGGGTGGATCTATGTTCATCGTGGGGTGGGATTATTGCTGAAACCCTAGATTTGGAACTGCCCCCCCCCTCCCTCTTCACAGTTCCTGGATCCGCCCCTGGCGTTACCTTAAGGTCATTTGAAAGTGTAACAGTAAACGTGATTCAAACTATAACTTTCTATAGCCGAGCATACTGAGATTGGGGCTTATTTTAGCAAAAGTTGCTCAGATAAAGAAAAACAGCCTCGCGTGTCTATTCTTTCCGTTCAATGAAAGCTATCACTTCAGCAACATGACAGTCCTTCGTTTAATCTGGGTCTGCCCTAAAACTTTGGACGGTGATTTAACTTATTTAAGGTATTAAAAACGGTGAAAGTATGTTCCTTCCAAACAGTATTGTTTACATTCCATTCGACTTGATAGCCTCGTTTGTCACGCAATTAGTTTTACTGTAGTATTCTGCTATGCACGGGTTAATTAGGCATAATAATATCGTGAGCCATGACGTAACGTTATGCTAACATATTTGGTCCAATATTGGCACTCGTTTTAAATGTCAAGCTTTTGTAGGGCAGCTATTGATTGGTTGGTAGTCGGACTACAGGCCAATCAAAATTTAATACAACAATATCCACTCATAATAGCAGTGTGTAGTGGGATTACCTCTAATCAAACGAAACGCTGTGCGGAGTATGTGAAATCCCGAAAATGGTTCAAGAGAGCACCGGACATCTATGAAAACCATGCTATTTAAAAGTTTGACTCCGACTTATGTATTTCTGTTAAAAATTGACGACTTTTTGTTTGTCTGCAGTTATACGTTTTGAAGGAAAATGGCTTAAATCCCGAACTTTGCCCACAAAATTTGGGACTTAATTTCCGGTACTCAAATTTTGGGAAACTTTTAGGATGTCATTCAGTACACCCAATGCTACCAAAAAAACTTTTCTTACAATTTTTGGGGGGTTGACCACCTTTTTTTTCATAAATTGACTGGACAAAGCTCAGAGACAACATGTATAGGAATAGAGTTGAGTGTGACAATATGTATAGGATTAGAGTGGAGCGAGGCTATCACGGCGATAATGCTTCTCACGTGTGTTTATTCAATAAATGTAGAAGAGAAAAAAAATTGACGCTTTCAAATTTTGGAGTTTAATTTGAAAATTATCTGAATGCAGTCCCCAAATATTGTCGTCATTATATTGTATATTCTACACAGTTAGTGATCTAGGTTAATGTCTATTGAAGAATATTCAGTCTGACTTCTAGATATGTAGGATGTTCTTGGAAAACGGTAGCTGTTCAATGCACCCTGTATGCTTATAACATGTCGGTTTGAATAACAAAACTCACGTTAAAATGCATATATAATTACCACACTTGCATAGGAAGACACGAGTGGGCCATCAAGGCCTATGCACACCAATAATTTTGTGTTGACTGTTGTTTTTGAAAATGATAATTCCCCGATGTTTCGTCAGTGTTTTGTATGTCATCGAGGATTGACAAATCCATCTGTAAATATATTTATAATGTAGATTATGATACATGAAATCATAAAGTCGGCGAGAGAAGTAATAATTTTGCTACAGAAGCTCATTTTTGTATTTTACTTTCAAATCCTTTATTAAATCTTGATCGTATACTGCTGTCGTCACCCATGTCATTTGGTTCTCAACAGGTGGTTAATGCAAGAGTGTGCTATGAGGGCAATTGTGCCGGAACAGATGCGCTACGACCTATCTAATATTGAATTCCAAGTGTCAAGGGTTCTTTTACGTGCACGCCAATGTGTACACGAGACCTCGGTTTTTCGTCCTATCCGAACATCTAGATATCTGCCTTTGTCAGACTTTCCATTCTGCATCAGTGACAAGGGGAAACCAATCAAGAAAATCCCGAGGAATTTTATCGGCCAACACCGGGAGCGAACACGAAACCTCCAGACTAGCGAGCCAGCATCTTAAGTACTGAGCCACTGCGGTTCCCATAGCAGACAGAAGAAAAGGTCTGAATGCTAGGATAAACAATTTGAAAACAAACCCGACTCGACAAGGGATAAACAATTTGTTTTACAGAAATCGGCTTGATAAGGGTGTGTGCTAACGTTTGTACACGGCTTAATGCAGGCTACACATTTTTTGTGTGCACCTTTATGGAGGCTATATTTTGCCCGGGACATGGTTTATAAGCAGGGATCGTCTGTGAACCTTATTTTACAGGAGAATCTGCTGACAGACAGGACATTATTATAGATGGTAAAATGTTGATTATAGATAGACTATTGATCTTTCTGGTTTTCTCCAGTCAAGTTCATTATATATTGGGTAAGGTTGACATATTTAATAAGTCACGTTTTTTTATACGTTTAATAGTTTATAGATTTAAAGCTACAATTTCATATTTTTAAATTATATTTTTACAATATATTAAAAAAAGTCTTAAAATAGTATCTATAAACAGTTCTACCTTGTTAAGGAATAATCCTATCAATCCAATAATTCACTATTGCCAATTGAGATAGGGGGAATAGAAAAACAAGGAAGTCAAGGATTTTAAAATGTGGGGAATAATGCCTATGATCGTATAATATTGAGTTGACAACCTATTGAGCAAAAGACATAGAAATTATTGTTTTGACTTTCTTAGAAAATATGAAATTCTCGCTTTAAGACAATTAACTGTTTTTTGGGGGGAGTCGGGTCGCTAGGTCAGCCACCCAAACTAAGCCCGTTTCCATGTATGCGTTTTTGCGGGGGTTCCGCTCGCGTTTTTGCCAGCGAAAAAGTCAGTATTATGCAAATGGAATGGGACCGTTTCTATGTAACATAACCGCGGAAACGTGACAAAAACGCGTATATGCAAAACGGGCTGGAATATATTGTACTTCATTGAAGTTGCTGTACTCAAAGGCTGGTATAGCCGGAAAACACGTTTGAGGAAGTTAAACATTCCATATGCAAGAGCTAAATCTGCCCATTGCAGGTATTTCTTTAGGCCTGAAATGTTATCTAAATTATTAATTAGACATTAATTAAGAGATCCAGGCCATAATCAACTCTCGGTGGCATCGGATTTCTCCGATATTAAATAGATCACAACGGTTCAGACATTTTTTGATTTAATCGAAAAATGGAGGAGCGAGACTAAGCTCCGAATAACCAGTATGGTGGTTGAAATTATTGCACACGTCTTGTCGAACCTTAAGGAATAATCCTATCAATCCAATAATTCACTATTGCCAATTGAGATAGGGGGAATAGAAAAACAAGGAAGTCAAGGATTTTAAAATGTGGGGAATAATGCCTATGATCGTATAATATTGAGTTGACAACCTATTGAGCAAAAGACATAGAAATTATTGTTTTGACTTTCTTAGAAAATATGAAATTCTCGCTTTAAGACAATTAACTGTTTTTTGGGGGGAGTCGGGTCGCTAGGTCAGCCACCCAAACTAAGCCCGTTTCCATGTATGCGTTTTTGCGGGGGTTCCGCTCGCGTTTTTGCCAGCGAAAAAGTCAGTATTATGCAAATGGAATGGGACCGTTTCTATGTAACATAACCGCGGAAACGTGACAAAAACGCGTATATGCAAAACGGGCTGGAATATATTGTACTTCATTGAAGTTGCTGTACTCAAAGGCTGGTATAGCCGGAAAACACGTTTGAGGAAGTTAAACATTCCATATGCAAGAGCTAAATCTGCCCATTGCAGGTATTTTTTTAGGCCTGAAATGTTATCTAAATTATTAATTAGACATTAATTAAGAGATCCAGGCCATAATCAACTCTCGGTGGCATCGGATTTCTCCGATATTAAATAGATCACAACGGTTCAGACATTTTTTGATTTAATCGAAAAATGGAGGAGCGAGACTAAGCTCCGAATAACCAGTATGGTGGTTGAAATTCGCTCGCAATAGAGTAATCTGAATGAAATTTTCAAATTATTCATTTTACATTATCTACTAAAGCTACTGCTGCTGCTGCTATATTGTCGTGGCCCATGTCCGTCTGTCCCCTTTTTGTTTGTGGACACTCTGCAGTTCACAATTTCTTTCCGATATTGTTGTGCTGTCGTATCACTGACCTGTCGCGGTGATAAGTCGATGACAAAAAGCCAAACTTTCGTATTATCGACTTTTCGTCTCGGGAGTTTAAAACTGCACATGCGCTATAGTCTTAATCTACAAGACACTTTCTATAACTATTCGCTAGGAAAATATTGAGTAAATGTATGTTATCACTGATACGGATTCAAAATGTAATATTTCTCATTACTACCCTATGTAGTTTAATCAATTTTAGACATATAATTTTCCAGTCGTATCAAACATCATTGATACCATTTTATTAATTCTGAAATTATTTGTAAAACAAAATAAGAGGGGCGTATGTGGCTTTTAGAGTGTGTCCATAGTTGAAGGCAATACTGGGCCTATTTTTAATCATCTGGGCCTCGATCCCATTAGTGACGTCAAACGGATGAATATATGCATCGTTTTCTGTACCTCATCAAAAAACATCTCCTGCAACAATTGGGGTGGCGTGCTACACTAATGCGGTGATTTTAAAGAATGTGGCCCGATTTGATTCTTTCTACAATCCCCTTCTCAAACTGTAATATAAATATTGTTGGCTGTCGTACACGAGGCAATGTATGCTAACTTGTTCGATACCTCCCGACATCATTTTTCATTAAAGGAATAAACATAGCTAACTCACTTTGGTACTGCTATTATTAATCTAGATGTTTTGAATATAATACCAAATATAATTCACTTTTGGACGCAGAATGTTTCCTTATTTTGTGAAAACCAATAATTAAGCAAGGTTTTCCTACTATCTCTTTTATATTTATCTAATCTGCTACTTATATGGCGTAATGAGTACGGCTGTATTTGTGTGACATGTAGAAAGAGACTAAGCCGGCAAGTCGACATCTCGACGTTACGACAAAAATAACACGAGTAAAGTGTCGTGTGACTGTGCCAATGATGTCGTGTTGTTGCGTTTTGAAAGGGGCGTGATTTAACATGGCCACTATCAGCCACCATAGAAACGTCATAAAAATGATATAATTCAAATGATTAAAGACGCTAAGTCTCTAACTCAATATCATCTAAAATCTTCGACAATGAATTATTTGTCAATTTAAATCAATAATTGATGTTGTGATCGTACCGGGAAAAGAGGGTCTTCTAATATCCAATATTCAAGACAAAATATTAAAAATTACCATTGGTAAACGAATCGTGTACCATAATGCGTTTCAGGCCCATTTTTAACAAGGGATTTGAAGAACGAAGCTAGACGGTGACACATATTGTTATCTGGAGAACCATATTATTAGAACTAGAATACTAATTAGTATTCTAGAATACTAATTAGTATTCTAGTTCTATGAGAGAACATACGCAATAATGTAGACTGGAATAACCAGACGCTAGTGATTTGCATGCGATTTGGACATAACTGATTTGAAATTAGAGTAGGAGACGGAAATGATTGAATGTAAATCAGTTTAAATACATTCATATTAAATTATTATATCCGCCGTCGTCCATTAATTTGTGTCAATTTCTCGGTCCCAAATATTACCGAGTTAGCTCCTTTAAGTATAGATTTCTTCATATTTGTTTCAGCTTCTTTTAATGTGGCCCTGGGTAAACCAACGTGGCAAAGTTCAACAGATTTTAACGGCCCTTCCTATAAAGCAGTAGATGGTAACATTGACCAATATTGGCACTCTTCTTACAGTTGTTCGCACTCTGATGGCATACGAACTGAACAATGGTGGTGTGTTGATCTAAAACAGAGTTTTGATATCACCGTTATGAAGATATTCAACAGAATAGACAGTGGTATTATTCATAACCTAATTCACTTTCACAATAGACATAGGCGTACGGGCTCGATGACAGTTAGGGGGGCAGAACCCGAAATGCCCGATCAAATTTCGGGTTTACAAAGAGCGGCGGTCGATCTTCCTTGAGAGGCGATGAGCGGAGCCAAAATCCCACTCTGAATTCCAACCATACAATCAGACTGTTGCAGCTGCTTTTACAAATAATAATCGATGCCCGAAAAATGTAGCACAAGGTAGAGTTAGTCCGGCAGAACTATGGCTGAACCTGGAAATTATATACAAATTTTTATTTTATGATTGATTTTAGTAGCCTAGGTTGTCCCCGTTCAGAATCTGTCGGGTGAACCTCGGTCACCCTTGAGCGTTTTGAGAAATTCAAGATGGCGCCCAAGACGGCCGCCGCATCAAATAATTTTCAGGTTCACTCGAAAAGTTGGATTTGGCGACCGGACTATATAGTCAACTCAGTCAGTGCAAATTCGTGGTATTCAATTAAAAGAAAAGTAAAATTAGTGTTATATTGGGGCTCGATAACGATAACAGTAAGGGAAGCAAAACTAGAAATGCCCCAAAAAATTTCGGGTTTACAGATGACGGCGCCTGTATTCTTCTAGAGGTGAAGAATCGGAATTGACCTTGTATGGACCGCTCATGACAATTTTGGAATATTTGACAGCGGCAAACGCGTTTTCCTGCTATTCCAGTCCGTAAAATTAGTGTTTTATTAGATGTATATGAAATTAATTTTTTCTTCACTTTTTCTTCACTTTATTAGAAGTATATGAAATTAATTTTTTCTTCACTTTACCCGTCTGCCCGAAAAGTCAACCTGCCCGAAAGTTAAGGGGGGGGGCAGCTCCACCCCCCCCCCCCATGGCTCGTACGCCTATGACAATAGACATTATACATTTAAGCTAGGTATGTACTGTAGATCATGTGGTCTACAGATGAGTTTAGTAACCTGGTTTAGGGTCGCCTACTTAACCTCGTGGGTTTTTCCTAGGCCCTCATATAGCCTAAGACCCCTTTGTTCAAGCAAGGCATTGAAATAAAAATTAACAATATGTTAGTCCCGAAATAACCTAGCTTTTGTCAAGTGGACGTTAAGGACGGTTTCTGCTTTGTTTCCAGATCATGAAAACAGATTAAGAGGATTTGAGATCAGAGTTAGTTCTAGTGGTCACTGTGATGAAGCAGGATTTAGATCAGCTACAGAATGTTACAAAGATCACACATCAGTAGGTCTGTCAACTTATACGATAGAGAGATGTAATCGGGCAGCTGTACCATCCTTTTCTGGTAGACTTGTTTTTATTTCTGTAAAAGGAACACCAGCAATACTGCACCTATGTGAGGTACAAATATTCCCAGGTAAGGCTATTAATAATTCAACAATTTGTGAGTATAATGGAATTATAAATGTCGCATTTATGGCAAGGTTTGGGGGCATTTGCATGGAACTTTTTACCACAACAGTTCCACAAGATATTGGGTTTCTGAAAATAAATACATTCCACAAGATTTTCGACTTAGAATAATATGCATAGGGTGTTTTGGGTCTGTGGTCTTTTTTACCACAAGAGTTCCACAAGATATTGGAATTTTTGTTTAAACATTTTTCTCTCAGGCGCCCTATATGCCTGTGTGGTACCTCATTCCACAAGATTTTCGAATAATTTTGATAGTGTTATGGGTCTGTGGTGTTTTTTACCACAAGAGTTCCACAAGATATATCTCCAAAATTTCTTCTCAGACCGTCTATATGCCTGTGTGGTACCACACAGATTTTCGACTTAGAATAATTTTGATAGTGTTATGGATCTGTGGTGTTTTTTTACAAGAGTTATATATATGCACTTTGTAAATATGTATAAATATTGTTACTGTGTAGTTGCTATTAGGGGGGACAATAAATATGGTCCACCAAAAACTAAAGTTTTTATTATTATTGTTAGTATTACAGTATCATTATAAATTATTGTCGACAGCCGAAAAGCCCGTGGAATGTGGTACCACACAGGCATATAGGGCGCCTTAGAAGAAATGTTTGAGAAAAAAGGTCTAAAATCTTGTGGAACACTGGTGAAAAACACCACATACCGAAAAAACTATATCAAAAATATTTTAAGTCGAAAATCTTGTGGAATGTGGTACAGCACAGGCATAAAGGGGTCCAAAGAAAAAATTTTGGAAAATAAATATGTTTTTTTCGAAGTCTAATATCTTGTGGAAATCTTGTGATAAAAAACACCACTAACCCAAAACACTCTATGAATATTATACTAAGTCGACAAGCTTGTGGAATGTGGTACCACACAGGCATATAGAGGGTCTGAGAGAAAATATCTTGAGGAACTATTGTGGTAAAAACCACCACAGACCCATAACACTATCAAAATTATTCTCGAAAGTCGAAAATCTTGTGGAATGTGGTACCACCCGGTTCCCCAAATTGAACCACGGGAGAACTTCTGGTTAGTTAACTAGCCCCTTGCCTACGGTGCCACGATGGTGACTTTCGATTTTAAAATTAATTGTTATCGATTGATCGTGAAACAAAGAGTACAAATATAAACATGTTTTGGATTTTTTTTTATCATGTAGAAAATTGTCCTCTTGGCTTTTACGGTACGAGTTGTAACCAGAGATGTCCAACAAAATGCTTCAACAACACGTGTGAGAAAATTAGAGGTTCATGTTCTAATGGTTGTCATGGTGATCGTTATGGTAAAAGATGTGAATCTTCATGTAGCAATAGCTGTAAGAATGGTGCATGTGACGCCAAAACAGGAAAATGTACAGGATGTAAAGCTGGTTTCTATGGAGATTTCTGTAAATCTGCTTGCGACGCTAGCTGTAAGAATGGTATGTGTGACGCCAACACAGGGAAATGTACCGGATGTGAAGATGGTTACTATGGCGATTTCTGTGAATCTTCTTGCGACGCCAGCTGTAAGGATGGTAAATGTAATGTAAAAACAGGGAAATGTACCGGATGTAAAGCTGGTTACTATGGTGATGTGTGTGAAGAATCGTGTTCTACCTGTAATGGTTCATGCCGACAGTTAGATGGTGTTTGTTTGACTGGTTGTAAAGATGGATATTGGGGATGCAATGGTTTGTGTCTACAGACATGTTCCTACTGTACTGCAGGAGGCTGTAGAATTGAAGATGGCGTATGTCATAATGGCTGTCGAGTTGGTTTCAACAATACGAAATGTTGAAATAGTACAAGTAAGTCCGGTTTCCTTATCATTGTAAAGCAGGGGTGTGTGGAATTGTCCTAGCCATTGTAGAGCAGGGGTGTGACGAATTCTCATAACCATTGTATAGCAGGGGTGTGACTAATTCTCCTAGACTCAAAATAATGAAATGAAACAAAATGGCGTTTAGTGTCCTATTTATCTGCATCAACCTGGCTAATGAAGATGGGTATATACCAACCTGGCTAATGAAGATGGGTATACCCCGTGAGGGACAGTTTGCCAGGATAGACAGTGCTGCTGCAGCCTACTTTTTAAATTCCAGACGTTTAACGTACACGTCGCCATGTATACGGGGCCTCATTTTTAGTCCCATCTGAACGACTAGTCACTGTTCTTGTCGGGCCCATATTCCTGAAGCAATGGCGCGAGAAATCCCTCTCTTACCATTGCTGGATAGAAGTCATATTCTTGAAATTGGACGGGGCGTGTCTCTTTTTAACGTACAATCAAATCTCTCCTCTCTTCTCACATTCGGCATAATTTTCAAAATGGCCGACGAAAAAAAGATGTTGGCACTGGATAATCGAGCATAATAAATTTCGCGGGTTATGACGTAAACAAGTCGCGATTGTCACTAGATACATTGCGGTAACATATTTCGAGGTCTGGTTAACCCCGATATTGTTTGTTACAATGTAGGTCATTGGTTGGTAATGGCACTACTGACCAATAATAATTTAGCACAACAATGTTCACTCAAGATAGCAGTGTGAAGTGGATTAGTTTCTAATCAAACGAAACACTGCGCAGGAGTATGTGTCGGGCCCTGCAATCTGCATCACTGATATTGAGGAAATAACACCGGACTGAATAATCCATCAAAGTAACCCATAAATTGGTACAAGTATAAATTTAAATTAAAGTGGCATTGTTTTTATATCTATATTACGTGTGTTTTATTTTCAGATAAGGATCATGGAATTAACGTAAACAAGTAATCGTAAAAACGAAGGAGGTGTACAGAAAAGAAATAATGTTTTTTTATTGTGAAAATACATGCTTCTGTATTATAACTAAATAATGTATGCGATTTAAAAATTTAACAAAGTTTTTAGATTTCGTATATAAAGTAGAATATATTTTATCAGATCATTGTATTTTGTCACAATATACCATTCTTCAAAGATTTATTATAAGTTGTTGAGATTGCTTTTTTGGGGGGTTGCCACAGGACAAACCCACGACATATATGATACACCACCGGTCTTCTAGTAAACATTTGTTTTCAACTTCTCCTAAACAGTTTAATAGCCATGCTGATTGAGGTATGCTTATTTATATGAGGGTACGTTAGATGCACCCTGAAGGAACAAATTCATACTTCGACTTGAACATATACCGAGTATTGAAAAAACTTCATCATTGATGAGAAATTAATGCCACTTGGGCTCTTGTTATCTGTTTAGGTTCCAGGTGGATCTTGTACCATAAAAGGGGCGATTATGTATAGCACTATTATCCTGGTCGCGAGAAACATGTAGTATAGCCGACGTGTAACACTACCCCTGGTACACCAAGGGAAGTCAATAAATTCAGAGAAGTGGATATAAATCAGAAGACAATTGTTGTGATATTGATTTTATTTTTCAATATAATCTCCCTGGACCTCGATGTACTTTGCCCATTTGTCTTTGAGACAATACGACTCTTGTGCACTGGAGCGTTGTCACGAAGAAGCATAACTCCAGCAGTCAATATGAAGCGCCTCCCCTTCTTGATCGCCACTCCCAATTGCTTCAACAAGGCAGCATTAGTAGGATCCTGTTATTGTAGTTTTAGGTCGTTGATAGTCAATAAGCATCACGATCCTGAACTTGGGTGCAGGAGAGTGCTTATGCTTCCATTGCATGGAATCTTGCCTTGAGTCAGAATCCGAGCATCCACGTTTCATTCCTTGTAACCAGACGGGCATGAAAGTTATCGGGAATAGCATTGTAGATGTCCAAGAGCTCACGACTGGATTTAACTCTCTGGTGTCGATCTTGTGCATTTAAGTTTCGTGGTACGGATCTGGCAGACAACTTGGACGATAAATGATAAATGCCACACTCTGAAGATATGTCGTCCACCTTTATTCTACGATCGGACATAATGAAGCCCTGGACCCATGCAACCATATCAACAGGCCTTCTTGATCGCAAGTCATCGTCCAAGGAGCTACGAACCCGCTTAAACTCAGCTGACCATTTTGCAACAGTAGAATGCCGCGCTTCGACCTCTAGCTGGCTGGTCACCTCTGGCTTGCGGCAGTGGTTTCGAGCCCTTGTGTGAACGTATGTGGCATGGAGATAGGGGCGCCTTCTCAACCACGTGGGTTTCCTCCGGGCACTCCAGTTGCAGTTTTCTCCCACTTCTAAAGATCGATACGCGCAAGCGAATTATATAAAATCAAACCATATGTTAGTCCCGAAATGACCTAGTTTGTGTTGAGTGGACGTTAAACCCCACTCCCCCCCCCTCTCTCTCTCTCTCTCATACGTTTATGTATTTCGGTCGCACTCACCCCTTCTTTGATAAAAAAAAACCCTGATGTTTTAGAACGTTCCCTGATTACATGAGAGTACCTGTGTTCAATAAGCTGTAAATGACCGGGAAGGGTTGCTTATGTCTGAAAATTGTCGTCAGATGACTTATCTTAATAACGACACCAACGTTGATGTCTTCAGAGGTCTATCATTTCTCACTTCTATGAACTTATTGATTTCTCCTCGATTGTTTTGGCCACTGATCAGGTTTGACTTCCAATACAATGTCGCAGCTCTCAAATCTTGAGACTTGACGTTTGTTGCAAACAAACTTTAAGATGACACCAAAATCACCTCAAATGCAAACCTCAACCATCAGCACACTGTTTTTCTTAATTAATGTTCTTATATAAAGCAGGCTACAAAATTTACAAACATAAATATATCGACTCAAAAACAACTGTCTCTCAATCCACACAGTGTGCCTTGACGCCATATTCTCGTAACAATTTAAATGACATCTGACCACCCAGGAGAAACCCTAGGCTTGTATATACCTGAAATCAAGTTATTAATTAGCTGATTGATTGATTGATTTATGCCCAGTGATACAAGGAAATAATCTGAAAATAAATTAATTGTAACCATATATACAAAAGCCGAACGCACACGATGCGACGAGAGCCTTATATATAAAGCTCTGAATGCTATAGAAAATATAGCTTGTCTACGATATCACCCAAGTGGAAGTGGACGTTAAACGAACGATAGAAAAAATATCCGTCAATAAATAGATGATAAAAAAAGACAGACAAAGAACCCACAACGAGCCAAATACATGTGAAAGAAAAAAAAAATATATTTATGATAAAGTGCAGTTTTAAGCAATCTATGGAGACTAATATTGTCGTCATCCTGTTCTCTCTGTATGTTTGTGTCTAAACTTATCACACAATTCTATAATTTACCAGTCATAAAGATATTATTTTATTTATTTGTATATTAAAACTTAAACGTGTGTAGCTCTCAAGGGCAAGTTCGGGAATCTGAGCAGTGAGGACTCCAAGGTGGAGGGCTCCAACGTCTTGTTTAGTGTGAGGTCTAGGAATTACCCATATATTTTTGAAGACTAGGGAACTCTGAGACAATATATAATATATATTATAGGATTAAAGTGGAGTGGGGTACGTGGGCTTATTCGACGATATACAGGGCCGTAACAAGCTCAAAGCAGCAAGGGGGCGACAGTGTTCTCAGAGCAACGAGGGGGTGGGAAGTGTTCTCAAGGGTGTTGTAAAATTGACAGACAATGTGTAATCTTTTTATGGTCGACAATATTCGGGACCGTATTCGGATCATTTTCAAATAAGACTGCACAGGGCATAGTTTTTTCTCTGCTGCATTTATCAATATAACGTCCGGCCCGTAACTGAGGGAAATTTTTTTAAATGGAGCAGAGCAAAAAAAATATGTCCGGTGCAGTCTTATTTGAAATGATCTGAATACGGCCCCGAATATTGTCGACATTGTATTAAATATTCTACACCGCTAGTGATCAAGGTTAATGTCTATTGAAGAATATTCAGTATGCCGGATTTTCCCGGAAAACGGTAGCTGTTCAATGCACGCTGTATGCTTATAACAGATCGGTTTGAATAATAAAACTTACGCTTATGCATATATAGTTATAACACTTGTAAAGAAAGTTACACTGGGCACACCACGAATTGTCGGCTGTTTTTTTTTCTTTTTGTTGGTGATGATTATTTCCGGCTTTTTGTCAGCATGTTGTATGCCATACACATGTCACCGCAAAATAATTAAAAAAAAACCAACCCAGAATGAAATGGGGTTTAACGTACAACTTTTCTGTACCGACTGGGCTAATCAAGACGGACTCTTATCTTATATCGCAATCAAACTGTCAAGTGTTGGTTTACGTGCAACTAGACTGCTGTCCGTGCCCGGTCCCCCGTTCTACCACCACTAAGACAGGGGAAACCACACCGCAACCGAGACCCCAGCAGCGATCCAGCTTCCAACTCACAAAGCCACAATAGCGCCAAGTTTTCCTGTTAAAGTAAACCGGTAGCCGCATCGCAAATGTATGGGCGTAGGTACATATCACTTACTGTCATACATCCGAGACTAGATGTAGTTGACGTAGTTTACGGAATCTGTCGAGATTTGCCGAGTGGGTTTATGAGCAGGGATCGTATGTGAACCTTATTCTACAGTAGAGTCTGCTAACAGAGAGGACATTATTATAGATGGTAAAATATTGACTATAGATCATACTCCTGCGCAGTGTTTCGTTTGATTAGAACTAATCCACTTCACACTACTATCTTGAGTGAACATTGTTGTGCTAAATTATTATTGGTCAGTAGTGCCATTACCAACCAATGACCTACATTGTAACAAACAATATCGGGGTTAACCAGACCTCAAAATATGTTACCGCAATGTATCTAGTGACAATCGCGACTTGTTTACGTCATAACCCGCGAAATTTATTATGCTCGATTATCCAGTTGCAACATGTTTTCTTTGTCGGGCATTTTGAAAATTATGCCGAATGCGAGAAGAGAGGAGAGATTTGATTGGACGTTAAAAAGAGACATTCCCCGCCCAATTTCAAGAATATGACTTAAAATTCTATCCAGCAATGGTAAGAGAGGGATTTCTCGCGCCATTGCTTCAGGAATATGACTATAGATAGACTATTGATCTTTCTGGGTTTCTCTAGTCACGTTCATTATATATTGGGTAAGGTTGACATATTTAATAAGTCAAGTTTTTGAAATAGTTTATAGATTTAAGACACTAGAGCTACTACTAGGTATACGTTAATCGTTACCAATAGGCATCTTGCTCTAAAGTGGTATCAGAGGCGCTATCTTAGAATTAATCACAATCTTGACCTCAAAAGGTTTGATGTGTCGACGGCGAAGAGTCCACCATGGATCCCAGGACAAGGAATAATGCTATTAAGGCTTCCAATATTCCGTAGATTAAAATATACAGCGATAGATACCAAATTATAGAACCGTTATGGGTGACAATTATCCTGTGTCACAGTTTCCCTTCGTCTCCAACTTGTGTACTTTTTTACACAATGATCAATTTTAAACTCTGGAACAATTTATAATTTTACCTATGTATATATATATATTTACAACGTCAATGTTCGTTGTTTATTGTTCGTTGTTCATCAAAAATGGAAAAAATAATATAATATCTTTATAATATCCACAATACAAAATTTATATACAGGAAACTACACACACAACGATTGATTTAGGTCAGCCACCTATGAAGTTAGGTTGTAATAGAGAGAGAGAGAGAGAGAGAGAGAGAGAGAGAGAGAGAAAGAGGGTTTAACGTCCACTCAACATAAACTAGGTCATTTCGAGACTAACATATGGTTTAATTTTATTTCAATAATTCGCTTGCGCGTAGGGGTATTTAGCAGTGGGAGGAAACCGGAGTGCCCGGAGGAAACCCACGAGGTTGAGAAGCCCCCCCCCCCCCTATCTCCATGCCACATACGCTCACACCAGGGCTCGAAAGCACAGCCACAAGCCAGAGGTGACCGTCCAGCTAGAGGTCGAAGCGCGGCACTCTAGTCCACTAGGCCATCCCAACCCCCCTAGGTTGTAATAGTGGACCACACTGAAGTTGCTGTATCGGGGTGGAATAGCAGGTCAACGCGCTTGCGGCCGTTACATTGTCATGGGGAGTTCTGGGCACGGTAAGCTCCGAGCCCTCGGCGCCGCCATCTGGTACAATGTAACCTTATTTAAAGTTTCTGAAATATGGTTCGGTGGGTAGAAATCCTCAGATAGGTGTATGCCTTTGTATGAGTCCAATTTTTCATTTTTTTCAAAGGGCAGTCGGGCTTTGACGCGTCAAAACTTTTCTCAGTATTCATTGAAATATACTTTTGTAAGAATCTCCATATAAATATATTACACCTTTCATCTGGTTAATTAATTGTTGTTTCATCGTGGTAATCCATTAAATAGCCCCGAACAAAGTCCACTTCGCGCGCGCAGATAAGTCATGGGAAATTAGACAGAGATTCTTACAAAAGTATATTTCAATGGATACTGAGAAAAGTTTTGACGCGTCAAAGCCCGACTGCCTTTGAAAATAATCTGTCCACGGAAGGTAATCTGCGCTCAACATAAACATTGGCGTATATACATAAAAGAATCATGGACAGTTAGAATTCGATAATACGTGCAGGGCTGCTTTTCGGGCAAAGTTAACCCCATATAGCCCAACGGGTAGACAAGTCGGTACAGAAAAGTAAGACGTTAAACCCCATTTTATTTATATCCAATCCTAGTCTAAAAACCCGACATTCTGAGAACGACCGACCCTATTTTTCGGGGGAAAGTAACCGTACCTTGGACGTATTCACGTTGACCCGTTTGAAAGAATGTAATCGTTCCGACCACAGATAGGGAGATCGTAGGACTGTTTTCAATGCACTCGTTTTAGCACAGTTTCCGCGTGCGCTTTCGTCGTCGAAAAAGTCAGTCTAATGAAAATATATTGGGAACGTTTCCACTGTACATACAAAACGAACTTCAGGATGGATTCCATATCAGCTTGCACTCGTTTTAGCACAGTTTCCGCGCGCGCTTTCGTCGTCGAAAAAGTCGGTCCAATGAAAATATATTGGGAATATAAGCTTGCGTGGGTGAGTGGGTTGAGGTACAGACATTATTTAAAGTTCCTACAGACAATAGTTTCTAGGATTTTAATAGTGTAATATCAGACTGACCACTTGGCCCGACCCTGTACGCAAACAGTGTAAATGTATGAAATACCAAGGTTGGTTGCAGGGGCGTGGTGAGGGCAATTATTGAGAAGAAATTATGAGTAACAAAAAAGATTTTGGCACAAAAACCCTTTTACTGACCGGAAGCTGTGGCCGGCAAAGCCGGCCACCGAGAGCGCCGAAGGCGCGAGCCCGCGGCGGGGGGTCCGGGGGGCCCTCCCCCGGGAAAATTTCGAAAATTAGAAGCCCAGAAACGCAATCTCCAGCAATTCGAGACAAGAAATACGGTAATAAAATATGATTAAATTTTCCAACTTGACTCTTTCAAAATTTTTTTAATTGGGTCAGATGAAACAATTTTTCCACTTACAAATGTTTTTCATTTTTTGAGTAATTTGATTGTGATTTTGGCGCAAAAACTTTTTGGCGCATGAGTATGGCTACTCATGAACTCATTCTCACCACGCCCCTGGTTGGTTGTTGATCCTCAAGAGATCCCAATTTTCATCCGATTGTGATGAAGCTTAAAGTTCCAATCCCGATAACTTTTTGGGGAATAAAACGGCTTAATTTTGTGTTAAAATCCTTTAAAATCCATAACCTAAGGCCCACCTACTAACCCGATATTTGTGATACGCTTGTAAATAATTAAACCTGACAGTCTTCATCTGGAAATGGAGAACGTTTTATTATACAGTATCTGGATAAAACCAGACTTTTTTCTATAAAAATAATATGTAGGTGAAATTTACCTTTTGTTATCAAGTACAGGGCATGGGTCATTCACTGTATAGACCTCTCAAGAAACATTAATCGATTATCAGGTCACCCAATGAAAAATTGACCCAAAATCTTAAAAGGGTTACGTGTCCGGATAAGCAGTGTTGACGTTCACGTCCAAACGACTCAATATTTTGAGCTGAAATTTTGAGACAAGGTAAATACACCATGCCACTATATTTTGGTTCATAAATTTCATAAATACTCGGACTTTAATTTTTGAGACTCTGTTCTAATCGGGATTGCCCCTTTAAAATATACGTTTATGTCCGAAAGATCTCGGTTCCTGTCCGTATAAATGCATATCGACACGTAACTTCATACCAATATTTTTTTCAGCTTAAGGATCCTCTTGGAGTCACAATTCAAATTTGATTTAAGAAAGCGTTCAAATATATCACCGTTATACCCCAAATCCTGTCGAGTTCAAAACTACCCGACAAAATTGACGCTCTCCTGTATCAAGGAGTGTAGTATGCAGACAATACCAAGGTTGTGGATCCACTAGAGGTTACAATTTTGAACCGATTTTGATGAAATTGAAAGTACTACTGTAGAAATATTATCGCTGCGACTTTGTTTTCATATTTATAGACAAGGAAAAGAGAAATAAAATGGTTTACACAATATTTTTATCTTTACAAATTATTCTTTATTGACAGTATATTAGGTATGGTATGAGTTTATTTAAAACTCATTTTATTTGTTGATGAAATAGTGTGATAATAACAGGAAAGCGGGTCTAAGTTCAACGACAGATTGTGTCGGAAAACATGTGATAGGAAAAATTACGATTGCATCGCTTGGCTTAATTACATCACATTTGACATATAGATAATTGAACATCCAAAACCCACAGCTTCACAACTAGAATATTACTGAGACAGCAGGCAGACTCTGGACGGGAAACAGGCGCGGATCTAGGATTTTTTGCAGAGGGGGGGGGGGTCTAAGTTTGATAATTGCTCAACTAATTGCACTCAACCGATTAACGGGGAAAAATTTGGTAAATTAGATTCAATTTGGTGCATTCTGACGTATTTCCGGAAGGTAAATTCCAAAATTACACGTCTAAAAATCGCCAATAAAATCGCATAAAAATTTTTCAAGTCTAAGCAGGGGGGGGGGGGGGTCCGGACCCCCTGGACCCCCCTCTGGATCCGCGCCTGGGAAAAGATGTAACAGTTTCTATCAGCAGACACGCTGGACGAGTCCGGCTGGATGAAGTTTAAGAGAATGGCTTTATTTTATTATGCATTGTACCATATGTAAGCAGTTTATATATAAAATGTAAAAAGGAACTGTTGCGAGAGAGAGAGAGAAATGGGGTTTAACGTCCACTCGACACAAACTAGGTCATTTTGAGACTAACATATGGTTTCATTTTATTTCAATAATTCGCTTGCGCGTAGGGGTCTTTAGCAGTGGGAGGAAACCGGAGAGCCCACGAGGTTGAGAAGGCGCCCATATCTCCATGCCACATACGCTCACACCAGGGCTCGAAACCACAGCCGCAAGCCAGAGGTGACCAGAGAAGAGAGAGTATGCTTCACACGTTGGATGTGAGGAGTTGTCTCCGCGTATTTTCCACATCTAACCAACGACTGCATAGAACTGAAAGTAATGCTTATATCTCAAAGATCTCGGTTCCTTGCAATATTGACGTCGTAACATCCTGGATTATGGCCCCTGATTGTACGAAAAATCGCCCCTTGTTAGCTTGTTCTCTGTCCATCTCTTGAAAAATGTGGGCGTATCTTGCTTGGTTACCGCTTGCTGTATTTGCTATGTATTTGGCTATATAAAAACACATATTTTAGTTTATTGAAGTCCGTAGCAAAGTCCATTTTGATGAACTTTCCAGGCCGCGACTTCCAGACTAACGAATCAGCGTCTCACTCATTTACCCAACTAATAGAACACAACGTGGCGTGTTGTCGAAGGATTGCCGCACTTATCAATCGGTTTTGTCAATTCTTGTAGTGAATTATTGAAAAATCCCAAACTCAACGCCATGAAATGATTCAAATGACTATGTATAGATTTCTTCATATTTGTTTCAGCGTCCTATAATGTGGCCCTCCGTAAACCAACGTGGCAAAGTACAAAAAGGTTATAACAGCCCTTCATCCAGAGCTGTAGATGGTTTCAAACAGAGTTTTTATATCACCAGTATGAAGATATTGAATCGAGTAGACAAAGGTATTCATCACCTAGTGCAATAAACTAGCAGTTCAACAGGAATGCCTAAACTCGTGGTCCCACCCCCTATATTTTAAGACCCCCCTCCTCTCTCTCTCTCTCTCTCTCTTTCTCAGGAAATATTTTAAAGATAGTGTATGCTTCGTTTCCAGGTTTTGCATACAGACTAACCGGATTTGAGATTAGAGTGAGTTCTAATGGTCATTGTGATGAAGCAGGATTTACATCAGCTACACCATGTTACAAAGATCACACATCGGTAGGTCAGTCAACTTATACCATCGAAAGATGTAATCTACCAGCTGTACCATCCTTTTCTGGAAGATTTGTTTTTTTTTTATCTGTAAAAGGAACACCAGCAATACTGCACATATGTGAGGTACAAATATTCCCAGGTAAAATTATTAATAATTCAACAATTTGTGAGTATATTGTAATAATAAATTTAGAGAAAATCACTTTGCAAAATTTCATGTCGATTGCACAAGAATTGACGGGTACGTGGACTGTTTGTGATTTTTATTTGTTTGGGAGATAAAAAAAATATGATATTGAATTTATGCATAAAACTTTAAGAAGAGGAAACTGCGCCTATAAATCCCGAGGAACTTCCTCGGCAAACACCGGAATTGAAACCGGAATAGCAGGTTTTGGGTGTAAATACACATTGCCTTCAAACGCACGGGACAATTGTGTCACTTTTGTACCAAATCTATGCGTGTATTTTGTTCTGAAAGGACCCCTGCTCCCCCCACATGCGGATGCCCTTGATTGAACCCCTTACTCAATGGTTATTTAATGATCTTGAAATAAAGAGTATAGATATAAAAAATATGTTTTGAATTTTTTTGTTCTGCAGAAAATTGTCCTCTTGGCTTTTACGGTACCAATTGTAACCAGAGATGTTCAACGAACTGTTTCAACCAATCTGATTAAAACACAGATCCAATTTCGTTTCGTTTTTTTTAGTTCAAAATTTCGTTTTTACTTGTCTTTACAACTCTTGGAT
Source organism: Patella caerulea (assembly GCA_036850965.1). Taxonomy (NCBI): domain Eukaryota; kingdom Metazoa; phylum Mollusca; class Gastropoda; family Patellidae; genus Patella; species Patella caerulea. The sequence continues at coordinate 71,548,625 of JAZGQO010000010.1, read as the reverse complement.
CTGGAGGACTTGTTATTTAACTTGTGTTTTGCCTGAAATGAGGGGTCAGCCAATCAAATGGTCTGTCGAATCGACCGTTTGACCTTTTCATGCTTGGAACTGTGGGTAGATACGTCAATACTAACACCAGCGGATAGAAATCAAAACAAAAGTAGATTTTAAAAAGCATGGCGGTCGCTAATTGGTTAATCGAATGACTGACGTTATCGGGTCAAACGTCCCGTGCTTGATACCTGACGTCATAGAACGTGAGCTCCCACTATAACTAGTTAGATCTACATGAGTGTAGGCCATCGAAAGTATAAAAAACGAAACGAAATATAGATCTATATTTTAATTAGATTGTGTTTCAACAACACCTGTGAGAAAATTGGAGGTTCATGTTCTAAAGGTTGTCATGGTGATCGCTATGGTAACAGATGTGAATCGTCATGTCGCAGCAGCTGTAAGGATGGTAAATGTCATGCTAAAACAGGGAAATGTGCCGGCTGTAAAGCTGGTTACTATGGAGATTTCTGTGAATCTGCTTGCGACACTAGCTGTAAGGATGGTAAATGTAATGGTAAAACAGGGAAATGTACCGGATGTAAAGCTGGTTACAATGGTGATGTGTGTGAAGAATCGTGTTCTACCTGTAATGGTTCATGCCGACAGTTAGATGGTGTTTGTTTGACTGGTTGTAAAGATGGATATTGGGGTTGTAATGGTTTGTGTCTACAGACATGTTCCTACTGTACTGCAGGAGGCTGTAGAATTGAAGATGGCGTATGTCATAATGGCTGTCGAATTGGTTTCAACAACACGAAATGCTGAAATATTACAAGTAAGTCAGGTTTCCTGACCATTGTAAACAGGGGTGTGGCGAATTGTCCTAACGATTGCAAAGCTTGGATAGGTCGAATTGTCCTAACCATTGTAAAGCAGGGGTGTAGCGAATTGTCCTAAGCTCAAAGTAATGAAATGAAATAAAATCGTGTTTAACGTCCTATTTATCTGCACCAACCTCGCTTATGAAGATGGGTATACATCAACCTGGCTAATGAAAATGTGTATACACCAACCTTAGTAAAGCAGAGGTGTGATGACTTGTCCTAATCAACGTAAAGTTGGGCTGTGACAAATTGTCCTAACCATTGTAAAGCAGGGGTATGTCGAATTGTCCTAAGCTCAAAGTTATGAAATGAAATAAAATGATAATTAACGACCTATTTATCTGTATCAACCTGGCTAATGAAGATGGATATTCACCAACCTGGCTAATGAAGATGGATATTCACCATGCAGTGTGATATGAGGGACAGTTTGCTGGACAGGGATGGTATGGTAAAATTCAGTGGTTCTTTTACGTGCACGCCACTGTGTATACAGGGCTTCACTTTTTAGTACCATCTCAACGACTAGTCATTGTTCTTGTCAGGCCCTCCCTTCTGCACCACTGACATGGTGAAACCACAATGAAAATTCCTGGGAACGTTCTTCTGGTTAGTAAGACACCCTGTGCTGTATACGGGGTCTACGTGTTTAGTACTACCTGAGTACCATCGTGTATACAAGGCTGCGGTGTTTAGCACCATCTGAACGACACCGTGTATACGGGATTTCCGTGTCTAGTACCATCTGAATGCTACAGGTGTTCTTTTACGTGAACGCCACCGTGTATACAGGGTCTCAGTGTTTAGTACCACCTGAACGCCACCGTGCATACGGGGTTTCTGTGTTTAGTACCATCTGAATGCCACCGTATATACAGGGTCTCAGTGTTTAGTACCACCTGAACGCCACCGTGTATACGGGGTTGTTGTGTTTAGTGCCATCTGAACGATTAGACACTGTCCCTTGTCACTAATGACTTGAGGGAACCGCGAATCAGTGTAACACATACATTCAACATCTTAGGATAAATGACATGTAGAATTGAACAAGAATAGGTGTAGTAATTTTAATTTAAACTTAACCATATGCTAGGCTCTTAACATCTCGGAAAAGTTGGCTTAGTTTTCATATCTATATTACTAGTGTTTTGTTTTCAGATGAGGATCATGAAATTAACTGATACAAGTGATCCTACAACAAGAGGGAGGTGTACAGAATAGCTACAATCTTTGTAGATGAAACCAAGAAAAAGTTTTTTATTGTGAAAATATATATTTCTGTTTTACAATTAAATATTTAAATATTAAAAATTAACAAGCTTTAAAGATATGTTATAAAGTAGAATATATGGTTGATGAATTAACTAATTTTGATTATAATGCTATTCTAAACATTTTATCACATCACAATTATTTTGTATTTTATTAGAATATATCAGGTTTCAAAGATTTATTTATGAATTGTTATGGTTGCTTTATTTGGGCTGCTATACAAAGAGTCCATCACATATTATATTCAATGGAAAACTTGATCTTGCTTTAACTCCATACATCTTATCAAACCCTATATAGTAATACCTTGCATAATGTTGATTGGCTACTGACTCAGTTGGGGACCTCTCAGATTTCTGGATAGAAAATATTATTGCAAATATGAAGTCTCATGCTCTTCAGATAAAATGTCTACCTGTAATAATCAAGGTTCGTTGGATGTAAAGGTTTCTGTGAAGGTGGCCATTTTGGCTTGAGTGCGTTTGTGTTATGGCTTCTGATTGGGCAACAATATTGTATACCTGTCTGCGATAAAGTTGGGGAATCTAGCAACGACTAATCTAGCAATGACTAAATGGTGTTGTAAAACTCACCCAAGTTGCTTCAGAACACAATATATGAAATACTCCCCCCTATAAACGTTTAGATTTTGTATTTTTGACTTCTCCTAAACCGCTTGATAGGCATGTTAACCTAACTTGTAGGTTAGGGGCACTTTAAAAGAAAAAAATTGTAAATGCCAGGGGCTCGTTTAGGTGCCAACCAATGAGTACATGTCCCATCCAAATGCATTAAAGTCAATGGGATATTAACTTTAGCTTCTCGAGCTGGACAAGCAATTGTGGACTCCAGACCGACGGTCGGACAGGCGGGGTTGACGACAATATACGACCACATTTCAATGTGGGCATATAAAAATGAATATGTGCCCCTTGCATCATGTTGATATTTATAAGGTAATCAAACATTAAAACAGGATGATAAGATAACAGAAATATTAGTATTATTATCCTGTGTCTGTGTGTTTGTCTGTGCATCCGTCTCACAGTTACTCTCCTTATTGGTGTTTGTCAAAGTCTTGAGTGACTGATAATTTTTTTCGTTAAGGCTAAGCAATTTGATTGGTTGAGACTTTTGAACACGATAACTGTGAACCCTTTGGGAGAGAGTGTTGGTAATATTTATTTCTAATAGTTCTATAGAGTCTGTTATTTCTAGCTAACTGCAATTCAGTAGCGCAATGCAGAGTAAACTGGCTCTTTTCCTTCCAGTATTTTACGTTGATACTATACACACTATTTATACCACACCTGCAGACACTGTTGACTCTCTCTTCCAGTATTATGTTTATACCGCACCTGTACACTCTCTCTTCCAGTATTATGTTTATACGGCACCTGCAGACACTGTTGACTCTCTTTTCCCTGACTATGTTTTATACATATCCACATGTCCAGCGTTGTATTATATACACCAGCGGTAGACACTGTCCAGTATTATATTTTCTATATTGAATACTACTACCCATGTTTATTCTAGCCGTCCTACACAACAGATCAATCATCAAGAGTAGTGCGTAAAATATTTTGTAGCCTCTATACAAACTTTCTCGTAAACCCCAAGAAATACAGCGCCACCTATAGAAATCCACATAACTCTTGGTACCACTCCCGCCCATAACCTGAAGATACACAATGCATTTGAATGAGATAAAATGGGTCAATGAAGACGGGCAAACATCATGCAGTGTGCTTTGACTCTCCATGCTTTATAACTGACAACTCATTTGAACAACGCTTGAAAATCCACAGGAACTTTTCTGGTGAATTCAAGGATCTAACACCAGTTCTCCAGGTTAGAGAGCTAACGTCTTGCTCGATGGGCCACCGTGGGTCAAATAAGTGATACATTAATATACTGAGTGCCATAGAAAACGCATCACTAACAACACATTTGTACACTTATGGATGTTTAATCTGTAATCAACGGTACAAGTCAGAGGGGTCAAAACCAAAAGTATGACACAGATGGTTAATTCCATGTTATGTCGCAGCACAGCGTGCGTAAGAGCCAGTGGAGAACACACGCGCTACTGACATCTGTGTTGTACTTTTGGTTTTGACCCATCTGATAAGTGTACAAATGTGTTGTTATTGATGTGTTCCCATTTGAATATTGTTCACAATAAGAAACAAAATAAATAAAATATGTTTACAGGATCATTTTGTTATACGAAAAACTAAGTGATGCGTTTTCTATGGTGCTCAGTATATAACATGAAGATTTCGCCACAACCCTATTTATTTCAGGGGATGGAAGAAAAATTAAACAGGGTTTTACTTTAACTTTTTGGCACCAAACTGGCTGACGAAGACCAGCATATGTGATAAAGTAAGAGAAATATTGATTGGGTAGCAAGTTCCAACAGTCAAGGTTTTTTTCTATGCAAGCTAATGTGTATAAAGGACCTCAGGTGTTGCAGTGGGTCTGAACATCCGAGCCCTCATTCTGTATCACTTGCAAAGGCGAATGGGGAAGGAGAAGGGGTTTAACATCAACTCGACATAAACTAAGTCATTTTGGGACTAACATATGGTTCACATTGGGAACTTTAGCAGTGCAAGGAAACCAGAAGAGAACCTGGAGAAAACCAACCAGTGAATCTCCCATACAGAGAAAAACTTACCCAGTGAAACCTTTTTGTAAATAAACTTCTTTTAATGCCACCATTATGTTACCGCTAGCAACATCACTACCACTCTGTTAAATAAATAAAAATACTGTAAAACAATCAGCAACAATAGTTACAATAGTATTAAATAAAATAAAAACAAGACAACAGTGAGGCTGATGTTCTACAGGTAGAGCCCTGTGACGATGCATTATAGAACTATCATGAGTAGTATAACTCCTCGAGTCTCAGAACAGAGAGAGAGAGAGAGAGAGAGAGGATTGGGGTTTAACGTCCACACCCCACAAAGTAGGTCATTTCAACAATTTGCTTGTACATAGGGGTTTTTAGCAGTGGGAGGTAACTTTATTACAAAAAAATCGTCAATACTAATCAAACAATCAACAATGATCATACGATCATACAAACAATACGATTAACTTTAGTACAAAAACATCCGTGATTCGATCTGAAATCAAATAACAAAATAGTACTAGCTATTTCTTCCATACGATTAAATTGTGTACGAGTCTTATTCTTAGTTGTGGACGACTCGACCAACGGTTGTGGACGACTCGACCAACAGGTGTGGACGACTCACCAACGGTTGTGGACGACTTGACTGGTACCCGGAGGTAACTGGAGGACCTGGAGAAAACCCATGAGATAAGACAGACGACCCTTCTCCTTGTCTCGTACAACCGAGGATTCAAAACAACGCGTTGATTCAATGACAGGCTTTATGACACAGCACGCAAGTGCTAACCATTCAGCCATTCCCCACCCCACCCCGAGCCTCCGGACAGCCCTAGCGAAGCCGCAAATTCGAAACAGAATAATATATATTTACCTGTGCTAACATAATTCTAGTTTTAGCTACGTCCAATGGTGTCGTTAATGCTGCCGCTATTCCACCTTAAAAATACATACATTTACAATAAAAGTATGGCAATTTTGGTACATATGGAAAGTGGAGGCACCCATCGTTCTAGAAAAATATTTGATTCCTTGAAAAAAATTATGAATATGCACACAACAATAACGAGAAGGTGTGAGTGAAGTTGATTAACATCTAATCTCTCAGCGTTGGGGAGTGCTTGATGTATATGTTGATAAACTTGATGGTGAGTGGGCCAGGAAAAAGGGAGAGACTTAAACGGACAACAGTTTCTCAGATAAAATCCATGGAATAAGACGCAGGCAGTGGGTAATTAGGCTTCGATATTCATGATAAATGGTTAGCGATTAAAGACAACACCGTCTGTTATATGCAATGTATTCTCCTCCGGTTTCCCACCTGTTGCTAGGTACCACAACAGCCAAGTTACATGACACAAACATGTCTTCTTTTATAGCTTAGGGTATTTCCTCTCAAAATACAATGTTTTGAGGGGTATTTCCTCTCAAAATACAATGTTTTGAGAAGAATTTGAAGCAATATTTTGACAGATTAATTAGTTTGAATAAGTTTTTAGTCAATCAAATCATCCAGTTTGTACACCGGAAGGTATCTTTAATAAAAGTAAAATAACGTAAAATAAGAAACCTGCTGCTGCACCACATAAAGATGACTGCCATGCTTTTATTGGTTGTTGTTGTTTATTACTCCAGTATTTCTACAACAGAGAGAGATAGATAAATGGGATTTAACCATTAAACTTTGACGTCTTCTCGACACAAACTGATTCATTTTGGGACCAAAATGGTTAAATTTTTTATTTCTATGAGCATACAGGTCTTTAGCAGTGGGAGGAAACTGGAGGACCCGGAGAAAGCCACCAAGATTGGGCAAGCAATCCTACTCATTGTCACATACAAACTCAGAATTGAAACCATTCCATTTTACTCCATGACAGATCTTATAATATAAAGACCATTCAGCCACCCAACCCCCATATTTTCTACAAGAAAAATTCATATTTCTGTAACATCTTCATTCATAGTAGCCATTAAATAGAATCAACTAGTGCTGGCATGATGTATCGTTCAATCGATGTATCACGATTTATTGTTTCAGGTTCTGCATATTGCTTCGCAAAGTATTCAATACCTAGCAGTAAACATAGACCAGCTTAACCAGAGCAAGGCCCTGGTCCTCACTAGAATCGCGAGGCCCCTAACACGACAAGTGGAACTTCATAATGAAGGTTGGGAGAATAGTTCATTCTCGTCCTCGTGCCTCAAGATTGATTACCTAAATTGCGGGACCCTGGGTCTGATACTTCGTAAAGATTTTTGCATCAGGATTGCAACGAAACTTACCTTAAATATTTCCCAGAGTGGAAATTGGATCAGTGAAAATGGTATTTCTCTGGAAACAGTTACAAAAAAACCTCTATAGAGACCTGCAAAACCCTGGAATGATAAAACAAACAGAATTAAACATACAAGATTTAGATAAAAGAGTTGACAGTATCACTATAATAGTTAAAAAACAGACAAAATAAAGCGAATGTGGAAAATTTCAGTAAAACTACTGTATTCTGAGCGAAGTTATCCTCGAATGCAGAAGCGTGGAGTGACGATTGTCAGTACTTCCATACCTTTACTGGTTAACAATAATAAAATGAAATGGGGTTTAACTTCCTAGTTTTGATCCGATTTGGCTAATAAAGACAGGCATATGCCATACAGTGTGTCGTGATGGAAATTTTGTCCGGACAGTACCCAATATTTTGATCGAGTGTTGTTTTTTTTAACAGAGTTTCACAATATATTCCACAAAATTCTTTTCAGAACCCCTTTAATCCCTGTGTGGTAGTACATTCCAGAGGATTCTTGATTTAGAATAATGTTAGTAGAGTGTTTTTAGTCTGGTGTTTTTCAAGACAAGAGATCCACAAGCTCTTTTTACTTAGAAAATGATTTGCTTAATTTTTATGCGTGTAAAAACAATTCTAATACCCGGGTTCCACAGTCTACAACACAATGACGATGCTGGCATGTAGGGTGTTAAACACCATTTCAATTCTATTGCACTAGACCAGGGTGCAAGACTTAGGTCCTTAAAGCTGCAATTTCATATTTTTAAGTTATATTTTTAAAATGTATTAAAATAAAGCCTTAAAATAGATGGTATCTATCAACAGTCCTACGTTGTTAAAGAATAATCCTATTAATCCAATAATTCACTATTGCCAGTTGAGAAATTGACAGATATATCATTTTCAAATTCAAATTCAAACGTTTGAAGATAGCCATACCATGGGGGGAATGGAAAAACAAGGGAGGTAATTGTATCAATGATTTTCAAGCGTGGGGTATAATGCCTATGATCGTATAATTTGAGCAAAAGACATAGAAATAATTATGTTTTCTTTGAAAATCTGAAATTATCGCTTTAAGTTTAAGACAATATTGCAATATTTTGTCTTTGAAAAATTGTTGCTTCACTGTGCTCTTTCTATAGAGTCAAGTGGGGTTGGGATGGCCTAGTGGACTAGAGTGCCGCGCTTCGACCTGTAGCTGGCCGGTCACCTCTGGCTTGCGGCTGTGGTTTCGAGCCCTGGTGTGAGCGTATGTGGCATGGAGATAGGGGCGCCTTCTCAACCTCGTGGGTTTCCTCCGGGCACTCCGGTTTCCTCCCACTGCTAAAGACCCCTACGCGCAAGCGAATTATTGAAATAAAATTAAACCATATGTTAGTCCCGAAATGACCTAGTTAGTGTTGAGTGGACATTAAACCCCATTTCTCTCTCTCTCTCTATAGAGTCAAATTGCACGTACATGTACTAATAAAAGCGTGTGAAATGTTTATATGTAAAAAACAGTGATATTTTGTTAAAATCTTAACCATTGTCAAAGTATGAAAATTGTACAGAGGTATTCTACTCAATTATTTATCCAATAAAAAGAGAGAGAGAGAGAAAGAGGGGGGGGGGAGAAATGGAGTTTAACATCCACTAGATAAAAACCAAGTCATTTGGGGACTAACATATGGTTCAATTTTCTCTTAATTATTTGCTTAATCCACACTTATCCTTTTTAAACTATATACCTTGTGGTGTGTTTCTTTTTTTTTTTATGAATATTCCATAAAAGACATGCATAATAATGTCATTTGAATAGGTCTGTGAATATGCACATTATCAAGAGAGAGAGAGAGAGAAATGGGGTTTAACGACCTCAACACTAACTAGGTCATTTTGGGACTAACATATGGTTTAATTTTATTTTAATAATTTGCTTGCGCGTAGGGGTCTTTAGCAATGGGAGGAAACCGGAGTGCCGGAGGAAACCCACAAGGTTGAGAAGGCGCCCCTATGTCCATGCCACATACGCTCACACCAGGGATCGAAACCCCAGCCGCAAGCCAGAGGTGACCGGCCAGCAAGAGGTTGAAGTGCGGCACTCTAGACCACTATGCCATCCTACCCCCCCCCCCTGCACATTATCAAACACTGTGTATTAGTTTCAGTTCTGATGAATATTTCAGTTTGCACACACTCATTGTTTCCCAATTTTCTTGAGATTACGTGATAAGTTTTTAGGACTGATTTTTTTTTTTTTTCACTTAACATAACAAGTAATGGAAATATGTACTGTAAACATAATTTAACTTACATCCGTTGCTATGGTTTTTCTAAAAGATGAGAGTGAGGAAGTACCAGACGTGGCTTGTGTTCGTTGTTTTACAACTTCTACAGGAACTCGTAATAAACATGCCGCCTAAAAATAAATAAAACAGCATTAAATGTTAACTACAGATTCAGTACCTTCAATCGTTATGGTTATTAATAATAATTATAATAAAAACTTTATTTAATGGGACTACTTTTTTAGTTTGCAAAAAAACTAATCTTCTATAAACCGTTTCAATGGCATTTAGTAATTGAACTAGAGTATACAGGTCACAATTCTATGGAATACAATTACTGCTTATTACTGAGCGACGTTTCGACTAGGCTTCTCTAGTCGTTATCAAGCAATGATAAAATTGTAGATCTCTGGTTTGTCAGCATTAAGAATGTATTGTAGTGTACATGTATACATGTATATTGACTTGTCTCTTTTTAGTTGAAACGTCGCTCAGTAATAAGCAGTAATTGTATTCCATAGAATTGTGACCTGTATAATCTTCTATAAGTCCCTCCTAAGCTACAAAGACATATATACATGTAATATCAGGACAAATTCAGCATCATTTGAAATGCAATAGCATTTCCAAGTGAGTACTTTGGGAAGTCACTCCTAAACTACAAAACATATACATTATACAAGTAGAACACAGGAAGAACACTATAATCTACTATTGATTAGAGATTCAGTACCATCAATTTTCACTATTATCTATTTAATATAGGCTACAAATTCAGTACCATCAATCGTTACTATGGTTATTATCTAATTCAATATTGATTCAGTATCATCAATTGTTACTATGGTTACTGGAGATTCAGTACTAATAGACTATCAATTGTTGGGCAAATGTCACCTAAATATCGAAATTATTTGCTCATAGTTGCTCTCTCATTTGTGACACTAAATTGAAATGTTTTGATTTTTTATGGGAAGTCACACTCATTTGCATAATGCCGAAGTGTGCATGGATAATCTTGAGATATGAAAACTTCCAAAACATTAGATTATAATGAAGGAACCGTGGAGGATGGCAACATGAATCAAAGAGGTTGATGAATGAAATGGAGCTCAATCAAATATAGAAATAGTCTTAAACAAAAGGGATGCTTGATTCACAGTTCAGAACGTCCCGAATTGACAGAATTGCTATCGAGTGACACAGAATTGAGTCCTGCCACTAAGTCCTGCCACTAAGTTCTCTCAGTCCTGACAGCTGAGCTGGTGTGAGTGGAATTGTGACATATTTTAAGAACTGGTAACAAATATGTTTCATCTACCATGATTGGTTGAGATCTTTTTTATGCAGTTGGCACATGCGTTGTACTCCGAAATTCTTCTTTTCACTCGATTGACACTATTTTCGGAATTTAGAGAATTTAATTCCGGAACGTTCAATCGAGTGCGCCCACAATGATTAGATATGAAAGGGGGAGTAACTCTGCTACTTACAATTTCCCCAACAGTTGCTCCTGACATATGAACAACCGGTTCCCATGTTGGACCAATAACAGTCTTTGTTACATATTTGGTTGATTCGTATGTACAGAAAAATAACGCAGCTGTAAAATAAAGGCTAAATTTATTCAAAAAGAGTAATCTCGAAACACTGCAGTTGTAGTCATCATAGCTTGATAATAATGAAAGTACTCCCATTGGAATGTTGAAATAAACTTATTGAATGTTATCATTGTTTGATAATGGTGAGAGTACTCGCATCGAAAGAAAGGGAAATTGGGTTTAACGTCCACTGAAGTTCACTCAACACAAACTAGGTCATTTTGGGACTAACATATTATATTTCAATAATTCACTTGTTCAAAGGACCTGGTGAAAAAGCCACAAGAATGGACAGGCGACCATTAACCAGTCTGTGATTAGTTTCTTACCTGTTGGTGCTGAACCAAGAGCAGCAGAGAATAAGCCGGAGTATATTCCACGAAAACCGCCAGAGCCAATAAAACCTTTTGGGCTCTGAAGACGAGTCTTGATCGTATCCAATGGATACAAGATTATATCTGCTGACGTCCCAGCAGCTCCACCTGCCTGAACAAAAATAGTAAAAAAACCCCAGAATAATCAATCCGTTTCTATTTCAAATTTATATTTTGTTATAAATTTATTTTCAATACAGAATTGCAAAACGTTTTATTTGCTCATATTACACATTTCTAATTATGGTACTCTTAACCTCAAGAAGCCAATGTGTCTCAGTGGATAAGGGGCTGGCTCACTAACAAGGAGAGAGCAAGAGAAAAGGGTTTTACGTCCACTCGACACAAACTAGGTCATTTCGGGACTAACATATGGTTTAATTTTATTTCAATAATTTGCTTGTGCATAGGGGTCTTTAGCAGTGGGAGGAAACCCATGAGGTTGGACAAGCAACCCTACTCCTTGTCACGTACAACTGGGGATTCGAAACCATGCCAGTTGACTCAATGACAGGCATTATGATACAGCGACACACGCTATCCATTTAGCCCCCTAATAAGGAGGTCCTGGGTTCGATCCTGGTATTGATTGATAAGATTTAGCAGGCTATTCCAGTCTGGCTCACCCTTGTCAGTGTATCAGTGGCTTAGGATGATGTTGTTGCAAAATAAAAAATTAGTACTCTTGCAGTTATTTTATGGAAAGTGGAAGTTACTTCTCTATGAAAAGATTTAATAGCCAAACCCTAGACTGTAATATATAGTTAAAGTGTTTGACACATTGTCTTGAATAGCAATAAAATCCCTCCATACACGATCTTCGAAAATCAACAAACTCCCCCATATTTTATCTATCCCCAACACCCTCCCATAACAGAAAAAAAATCAAACGAACAATCAATGCAACTCTAAAATCCATTTTATTGTCCATTCTTCTTTTATTCAAAAATCTGAAAGAATAAAAATAAATTCAGAGAGAATTACAATAGACAAAATAAAACTAGGTTCAATACAGAGATGTACATATTGAAATGATAAAATTGTGATCGTTTCTTCAATATTTCAACGAGGCAATTGACGTAAAATCATTAAGTAGCCCACACACTGGTTACTGCGGCAAACTACTATTGCTACAAATCTCTGTATCAACATCCGTATAGCTATAGCGGGGCAATACAATATCAACTTCTTGCCTTAAGGTTTTTGAATCAGGGTGTTGATTCCTTTTCTCTCTTGATAGCTGTTATGTTCAACAACTAAATTATATGTAGCGAGTACAGTTTTTCAACCCACGTAGTAATGTTATTGATATTAAATTGCCCCCCTGGAAATACATCAGCAGTTTGCATCTAGTTCCGATCTTGAGTGGAAGTGCGTTTTTTTGACATTTGACGTCTGGAAGTTCTGCTATTCGCCTCGATTATTACCAGTACATATGACGCTGGAGACTCTTAAATACCAGGAGGGGTAACACGTTTTACCCAAATGTACCCTTTTTTTCAACTCCTATGGTAATAATTCATATCGACATTTGAACACCATCTTCTCTATGGCAAATTGTCATGTTTAAATCACATTTAGGCAACACATTTTGTTGAGGTGAATCTTTTCAAGTACAACGCTATGATTTTCAATTAAAAATGACATTGACAACTTTGCGTTAAGAATGTGAATCCTAGTACATAGCATCATAGATAATATCTATGCCGTTGCATGTAGTAGCATAGTTATAGTAGCAGGGACGGATCCAGAGGGGGGGGGGGAACAAAAATAATGCCTTGCATCAATGAAATTACATCACAAAGTGATCCTACATCAGAATAAAAATGATTTCTCTGTTTAAAAAGCTCAATTTGTGTGTATGCCTACGTAATTTAGAGACGGTGATGGCAGATTTCCGTAACAGAAACCTGGCAAACCCCCTCCTGCAAAAATTCCTGAATACTACTAATAATATTAATAGCCTATAGGGCAGTTCAGATCTGGACATGGGTCTCATTACACTCGCCCTAGTATGAGACATAGGTTCATAGCTGAACTACCTATATTTAGGCCTACTCATCTGTAACGACAAATATGATTACCTGTCCTTTGTTTTACTGTCATTTCATCACAAACATGCTTATTCGGCATATTACATCATAGAAATACGATCTATGATAACATCCATGACCAGTCTTGTTCAAGGGATGTAACTCTATTAAAAATGATAGTTATCTCCCCTTCATTGAAATTATTATTTTTAATAATAGTAATAATAATTGTAGCTTTTTTGTTGAAAATATGTATTACAGTTTTAATTTACTTTGTGAGATTTTTCATGTTAGCTTTTAAAACAAAAACATTGTAAACCTACAGTTATATTGCCAATAAAAAGATTTTTGTTCAAACTTTGTGTCGTCACACTCACAATTTAATGGGGATCACATGGCTAAGTCACCTAAGTGGGTAAGGCGCTGGCGCGCTAGCCTGGAGGTTGGGTGTTCGATCCCTGCATTGGCCGAGAAAGTTCATCTCAAGTTTCCGGCGCGGTTTCTCCTTGTCAATGATGCAGAAGGAGGGCCTGACAAGGACAGCTGTCTAGTTGTTCGGTTGGGATGGAAAACCGAGGTTCTGTGTACACATTGGAGTGCATGTAAAAGATCAATTGCCAGTTAGAATTCGATATAAGAGTAGGCCGTAGCGCCTATGCCCGTGTTCCATTTGCCCAGGTTAGGTGCAGAAGAGTAGGATGTTAAACCCCATTTCATTTCACAATCTTTCATAAGTTTGATTGTAAATGGGGAGATAACTCGCTGGTATGGGATAAAAAAAAATATTAATTTTTAAAAGGGTTCAAAAGCGAACATTAAGTCCTGAAGAACTCTGACAGGTCTGATAGTGGTTCTAAGTTCTCTTGAGTTCACACACAAAAAAACGTTGCCAAGTGCAAACGGTGATGGCGTCTTTAAGGACCACAGAAACGAGAGAATACGTGACTGTAAAAAGAAAACTTATCTTACAAAAGCTTTGTTTTAACTTTGTGACACAGAAAGTGGGTGCAGATGGGAACCCAAAGCGACTTTTTTGTACCAGCCAACAACAAAATATAGACGTTTATTAAGAAATACGCACAATGAAAATTAAAGGGGGTTATATGCTAACTAAATCTTACTTTAATTTAGTAGTGAGTTTTGAAATGCAGTGAATATTCTCTTCCATTGCAATTGATAACTGTGATCGCTAATCATTCTTTCAATCAAAACAGCAACGATAACAAACATATGAAACTATTTTATTTTTGTCTTTTTCAAAATATATATCTTTTAATTTGATATTTTTATGTTCAAGGAAAACAATTGAATATGAGAGAATAAATAATAATTAATAGTAGCAGAATATGGATAAATTCAATACATTTAACCAGTGGTTTTCAAACTTAATTAAGTTAGGGTTTTTTCCTTGTAAATAAAAAACGATTTGTGAAATCGTGCTGAAACCCTGCAGTGTAATAAACATACAGTAGAATCTGCATTAAGCAGCCACCCACGGGAAATTTTAGGATTGACCGCTTAACGGGAGTGGCCTCTTAATAAAATCTCGAGTTTTTTGTGCCGACATCAATTAATATTACGCTTGGGTGCACTTGCATCGGTAAATTTGGCCGTTGCTGAATCTCGGACATAACTTCCGTAAGCATGTCATTTTGTCCCAACCTTCAATACTACTGTCTATCATTGTCATTCGATAATATTTATCCATTTTTGTAAAATCTCATGTTTTTTTTTGTGCCGACATCAATCAATGTTACGCTTGAATGCATTGGAAGCAAACACCAATGCAATACTTCACTTGCATCGGTAAATTTGGCCGATTATATCCATACCAAGTATTCTAGTATGATGCTTCTAAAAGATCTGGTGGTTATTGCTATTAAAGTTCAAAAATAGATAATGAAACAATCTGATTAAAAAACAGATCCAATTTCGTTTCGTTTTTTATAGTTCAAAATTTCGTTTTTACTTGTCTTTACTACTCTTGCATCTGGAAGACTTGTTATTTAAATCGTGTTCTGCCTGAAATGAGGGGTCAGCCAATCAAATGGTCTGTCGAATCGACTGTATGACCTTTTCATGCGTGGAACTGTGGGTAAATATTACCAGCGGATAGAAATCAAAACAAAAGTAGATTTTAAAAAGCATGTCAGTTGCTAATTGGTTAATCGAATGACTGACGTTATCGGGTCAAATGTCCCATGCTTGATACCTGACGTCATAGAACGTGAGCTCCCACTATAACTTGTTAGATCTACATGAGTGTAGGCCATCGAAAGTATAAAAAACGAACGAAATATAGATCTATATTTTAATTAGATTGATAATGAAAAACAAATATACTGAAAATTCCTTCTAAAATATTTTATACTGTGCGAAGTTATCGGTGCTATAGCATAGATTGTTTATAATTGTAGCAACAGTACTTGATTTTCAAGATTGAGTCTAGGTTATACATTTTTACATTAAAGATACATTATGGGAGATTAGATAACGTGTTGGCAGTTCTCACTATAATAGTTAAAAACTACATAATGTAAAGACAATTTCCTGAAAAATTCAGTCAAATTGATCCACTATGAACCAAGAACGAGGCGGGTGAAAGTTCCGCTTAGCCTCGATCATCGTTAATGAAGTTGGTAAGACAAAATTAATAGTCTCGATGATCCATTTAATTGTTAACCACTAAGTTTTGAGCGTTAATCAGACTATAATCCAACAAGTATCGCAGGCTAGCCTTGACAACGAGAGCTGATTATGGTCTGGATAAGTTCATTAATGTCTAATTAATAGTTTTTATAACATTTCAGGCCTATAGAAAGACATACAATAGGCAGATTTTGCTCTTGCATAATGTATGTTTAAGTAATGAAAAGGTGATCATCATATCTGAATCCATTTAAATCTCATCCATCCATTAGATGGTCTAGAGAGTTGATTAAAGGCTTGTCTTGTTAATAAATAATTTATATAACATTTGAAGCCAAGATAAAAACCTGCACGAGGTTGAGAAGGCGCCCCTATCTCCATGCCACATACGCTCACAGCAGGGCACGAAACCACAGCTGCAAGCCAGAGGTGACCGGCCAGCTAGAGGTCGAAGCGCTGCACTCTAGACCACTAGGCCATCCCCCCATCCCCCGTCTTATAATAACATTTGAAGCCAAAATAAACCTGTGCAATAGGCACATTTAGCTCTTACAAAATGCATCTTTTAGGATAAAATAATTATTTCCCGTTCCACATACTTCCTATTACTAATATAAATCATGGATAAGAACCTGTAGATTTATTATGTCACAAATATAATTATTTCCCATTCCACATACTTCTTGACATATCATAAATTATGGATAAGAATGTGTAGATTTATTACATGGTACAAAATTGTAGACAAATATTAATGTTAGGATAATTCTGATCATTATGGTCTATTTTGATTTAAAGAGGTTGGGTGACCATATGCTTTAACACATGCACATTTGATCAGAAAGTCTGTCAAATGGATTATCTCTGGGTCCCCTGGTTTCCTCCCCCAGCTCAAAACCCTTAGGTGCAATGAATTATTGAAATAAAATTGAACCATGATGATACGTGGTTTGTGTTGAGTTGATGTTAATCTCTCTCTCTCTCCCTCCATTTTCACATTGTTTTACAAGTTTGTTTAACAAATAAAAAACACATCATTGTTGGTCAAAATACTAAGAAGTAACAATAACTAAATCTATCATACAATGTATATGTAAACTTAAACTTGAATTAGTACATCAAATAAATAAAATATCTGCCCTATATTTCTATATTTAATCTGTGGTGGTGCATGGCTCAGCTCAAATGGGATGGGCGTAAGAGGGCCTCCCTGAGGAAATTAACAGAAACTAACGGCGAAATACAGCAAGACAATCAACAGAAATAATTGAATCTAAACATCAACCAGAAAGGTAATGCATCAAAGGAAAAGGAAAAACAATATTTCTTATATTTTTTTTAATATGTAGAATGTTGTTGGGCATGGGGGCACCGCCAGCTCTTATTAAATGACATCAAACAATCAAAAATTCGAGAACATCGTCAATCTCTTAGCAGTTCAGCAAATGCAACAATATCATGCAACAATATCACGCAACAATTTATTTTTTTAGACTTATTACGTATATATACAAACTCAATTTAAATATTAAACAAAATGAAATTAAATTATATATTCTGAATTTATTTTTGGGGTTTATCACCTATCAAAATAACTCATAGTGCACATAATTAGGACCATGAATTAATTTAAGTTTGAGTTTCACTCACAAATATCCAAATATTGTATGATTTATCTTGCATATTTGAATCTCTGTGAGGCTGTGTAACACAAAATTAAATTGTTTAGTTATTTCATAGTTTGGCAGTTACTGTGAAAATATCATTCTGGAAAAAATGACTGAAATATCAGTTAATAGAATTTTTGGGATTAAAACACAGATCCTATTTTGTTTCGTTTTCATAATTCAAAATTTGTTTTACTTGTTTTTACTACACTAGGATCTGGAAGAGTTGTTATATAACCTGCATTCTGAATGATGTGAGTGATTAGCTAATGAATCAGCCTCACTGTTGGTGTGTTTTACTTGTCTTTACTACACTGGGATCTGGAAAAGTTGTTATATTACCGGTGTTGTGGATGAAGTGAGGAATTAGCCAATGACACCGTCTGTTATGGCCATTTCTCGGTGTGGCATGCACGGAACTGTGGGTAAACAACTAGAAACGTAACACTGATTAATGAATCTATGAACGTCATAGAGTAAAACGTCGCTCATACGACCCCTGACATGACCTTCACATACAACTTGTCAGATCTTCACGTAGTGTAGTCCATCAAAAGTATAAAAAATACGAAACGAAATATAGATCTGTATTTTAACCAGATTTTTTGTATTTGGTCTCATTAATAAATTATTTTTTGTGGTCATAATGATATTTCCGTAGATTGAGATCAGGACTAAAATTGTCTTTAAATTTTTCTGGACCCATGTTTTTCTTAATTTCTTGTTAAAACAGCATTCTTGCAAGAAACTCTGCTCAACACTGGTCCTGAATATTCGTCTCTGGTCCAACCATTGAGAATCTGGTCCGAGGATAGCTTGATTAAAAGTCTTAAAAGATGGATGCATTATGCATATTCATGAGAATTAGTAATCACACTTCCAGGCACTATTGTCTAAAGCGTCAAGTTCTTTCAGACGACGACTCCTCCATTTTAACCACAGCAATCCAATAATGACACACAGACATGTTTCTATATAGTAACCGTCAACTGTCGTTACACACGAACCGCCACTTTCTTTACACGTCTGAAATAATAAAAACACTTTCAGTAAACCAGAATAGAAATGGGGTTAAACGTCCTACTGTTCTGCTCAGGCAGGGCCAATGAAGAAGGAAATACGGCATACAGTGTGCACTGAGGGACATTAACGTCCACTCAATACAAACCAGGTCATTTTGGGACTAACACATGGTTCAGTTTTATTTCACTATATCGCCTGTGCATAGGGATCTTTAGAAGTTGGGGGAATCAAGAGGACCCGGTAGAAAACCCACAAGATTGGACAGGTGACTTGTCTCCTTGTTACTTACAAATTGGGAATCGAAACCATGCCAGTTGACTCAATGTCAGACCTTCTGCCACCCCCCCCCCCTGAATAACTATGAAACTTTAGCACTTGGGTCATGTAAATATTGACTTCCCCGTTTGTTGGGTGAAACATAATTTTCCGTGTCTGTTGATTGATGAACAGAAACAATTTTAATTTTACTTACATTATCTCCCTTGGCATAGCAATCACCAACGCCCCCATCACATGACTTCCATGTTATTAAATCAACCAACCATAACATTAACGTAGCTGGCCAATTACCACCTGAATATATATTATAAATAAACCTAATTAATTTTTAATTTACCACCAGAGAGAAATGCTATCTGGGGGGGGGGGGGGTCGACTTCAGACAAACTAGTTTGCTTGTTATGTAGGGGTCTTTATTGTTGTGACAATATGTGAGGACCCAGAGGAAACCCACGACGTCGGACAGGCGACACTATTCCCAGTCATGTACAAGTTTGGAAATGATTTAATGACAAAAACTTATGATCTAATGTGCATGCGTTAAACGATCCCTATGCACCCTTTCCTAACCCACAAACTGCTGTTGTACAATGGGGTGTACTGTATGGGGGACGAAATGAATTTCAAGAGAGAGAGAGAAATGGGGTTTAACGACAAGGTTGAGAAGGCGTCCCTATCTCCATGTCACATACGCTCACACCAGGGCTCGAAACCACAGCCGCAAGCCAGAGGTGACCGGCCAGCTAGAGGTCGAAGCGCGGCACTCTAGACCACTAGGCCATCCCAACCCCGCAAAATGAATTTCAAACAAATGTGTGTTTTAATTTAATATTAATCTTACAAAGGTACTAATCCTGTGTTGTATTTTTCATATTAAGGTAAAACTTAGAAATTGATCTACGACTTGAAAGTGTCTAAGTTAATAATATGTGCACAGTTGTCCTTGTCAGACCCTCCATCCTTGTGAATGTTGAACGACACTTCAAAATCCCAGGGGGGTGGACAGACAACTCTACTACGAGACACATACAAATCGAAATCACGCAACTTGACTCAATGGCAGACATTATGATCTAAAGTGCACATGTTCAACCTTCCAGCCACCTACTCCCCCAACCCCTCCAAATTATAAGAAAAAAAACATGTCAACTATGTAAGCAATTAAGCCCCGAGTTCATAAAGTATTCTCAGACTTTAAGTTGAGAATTTACTCAAAATTGTTCGTCTTATTTTAACTAAAATATAGACCATTCTATTCATTTTGTTGATTTAATGTATTAAATACATCAATAAGAAACTATGTGCAAAGTTTTGTGTTTCTTGATCAAAGATATTTCTCATAAACCGTGATTGAAAGTTGACCAAATTCTCAACTTAAGTCTGAGAATGCTTTGTGAACTTGGGGCTAAAAATTACTAACCTAAATTAGCTACTGTATTTAATAAAGTCATATAAGTTCCACCAATAGATGGATCACTGACTTTAGCATGGAATGCCATTTGACTAACAAACATACTATATACAAACACCTGCAATATTCAATATTATACATATACACACCTGTAATATTATTTATACAAACACCTGTAATATTCTATATTATTAACATTAATATCTCACAATCGTTTAAAGATCCATTATGTAAGATTTATATAAATGGTTGAAAGTTCTCGCTTTAAAAATTCATTATGGGAGATTAGATGAAGAGCTGGCAGTTCTGACTATGGTAGTAAAAATCTACATGATGTAAAGGGAATTTGCTGAAAATTTCAGTCAAATTGATCAATTCTGAACCAAGAATTTAGCAAAAAGATTGGATTTTGGGCCTAGTCTTGATCATCGTTAATAAAGTCAATGCGATAAACAACATAGTCTATATTATCCAGTTCTGAATTTAATAATCATTGAGCATTGAGCAGTAGATTGAATTCTAATCCAGTAAATAGTGCAGGCTAGCGTTGATTACCGTATTTTTCAGTGTATAAGGCGCACTTTTTTTTACCAGATATTTTTTTTTACAGAAGGGGTTCGCCTTATACATAGTAATAAGCAAATCTTGGCTTTTCCCTCTGTCAACATTGGCGTCTGAAGTTGATGATGTCGGCCTTTCCCGTGCAATAAAGATGGCGGCCATTTTACAGACGGTAATTCAGTATACCGTTAGTCATAAACGACAGTGCTAACAATATGGGCCGATAGCTGTTTAGTTTAAATTATCGTAAATATTTCTGTTATTTCCACGTATTTCATGACGTATATTTCAACTATTCTGACATTCAGATGTATCTGGATAAGTTAATTAATGTCTAATTAATAATTTAGATAACATTTCAGAACTAAAGAAAGACCTGCAATTGGAAGATTTAGCTCTTGCATAATGTATGTTTAATATGATATCTCATTATGGATATCGCTTAAAGATGTATTATGTAAGATTTAGATAAGAGCTGACTGTTCTTGCTAGAATAGTTAATGCGATAACTTCATTCTCAGAAAAGTTACTGCCATTTAAAGAACAGTGTGGTCTTGATTGTCCATGCCACTGTTGTTACGATATCCATTTTTAACCCTTAGAACCCGAAAAGCCGCAAAACCGGCTTGACGTTGTATCGCATATACCCGAAATGTCGGTTTTGCTCCAATTACGTTGACGTCATAATTAATATGACGTCCTGTAAATCCAGGGAGGGACGTGCAACACCCCATGTAAAGTCAGTGTTCAAAGGGTTAAAGTAAATTAGTAACTGCCAGGGAGGGACGTGCAACACCCCATGTAAAGTCAGTGTTCAAAGGGTTAAAGTAAATTAGTAACTGCCAATAGTGTTTAAATTCTTTGAAAATCAAAACCATCCAATATCTAGACAGTTGATTATGGACTTGGCATGTAAATAAATGTCTAATTAATAATTTATATAACATTTGAGGCCAAACTAAATATCTGCAATAGGCAGATTTAGCTCTAATGAAGATAGCTATTTTGTTGCACGTCTTTATATAAAATCCAATATTACCTACCTGATGTAAAGCGTAACATAGTAATAATATAAAATAAAAATAGAGAGCAAATTCTCCTGGTTGAATCTGGGCGTATTTTGACAGATAAACAAGACCAGCATAGAAAACACCTAGTAAAATTCTGAAAGAAAGAAAATTAGACAAGAATTACACTGGTGAATTTCAACCTGATTAAAACACAGATCCTATTTAGTTTCATTTTTAAAGTTCAAAATTTGATTTTATTTGGCCATATTACATTAGAACTGGGAGGAGTTGTAACTTGTAATATAACCAACACTCTGGTTAATGTGAGGGATAATCCAATGAAACAGTCTGTTGCAGGGAGCTCTTGGCATTCAGTGCACAGAAATCTAGGTATCAAGTAGCTGACGTCATGCATCAATTGTAGCATTGTGTCCATCTCCATATAATGAAATAATTTATGAATAGCTCAAAAAGTACTTTAGAAATGTTAAGAAGTAATTAAACCACTACTGAAATTAGTTTATGTTCGCAGGCCTTTGATTGTTTCATTGTTACCGGGGAAACAAAGTTGTGCCAATTGACGGTTATATATTTGTGAGCAGCTCCCACAGACAGATGGTCATTTTTCTAAAATATTTTAATAGTCCACAGCTAAGCTTTCCAAAAATGCAATTCTTTTTAAATTTGTCATACATGTTTCATCTGTCGTATCATCTGGAGTTGAGTACGGCTCATTAATTTTAACAAGAAGGCATACAGTTTATGCTTTTGTGCCCATTGTACAAAATGAAGTAGTGCGACAAGCATCTAGTTTCGTGGGAGCTGGTCACATATAAAAAAACTACAACTGTACCTGAATGGTATAGATTTAAGAAAAACAGCCATTGGTCGTGGACCTGCAGTAAATTTACTAATAACAATTGGTAGAATTATCTGTATGGGTATCATAGGAATAGCAAATATTGCCAAACGTTCCTTTGGAAACCCTGATTCTATTAATTTTAAACTTGTTAATGAATCTGTTGCTGCAAATGCTACCTATAATAGAAAATATAGATGTTACATCAAACTTAAAATATTTGCCCACCAACTTGAAGAAAGATAAGTGGGGATAAACATCCACTTGACACAAACTATGTCATTCCGCGACTAACATATGATTCAATTTTATTTCGATTATTCGCTTGCACGTAGTGGTCTTTAGATGTGGGAGAGGACCCAGAGAAAACCCACGAGGTTGGAGAAGCGACCGTTCTCCTTGTCAAGTACAACTGAGGAACGAAACCACACAAGTTGACCCAATGACAGCCCTTATGATACAATGCGCACTCGCTAACCATTCGGCCATCTAACCCCCCTTGAGGCAGATGGAATCAAAAGACAGTGTGGTTGAAATACGTTTGTCTTGGACAATTTGTCTTCCCTAATACTGGGGTTTTATGTCCTTGTTTGATCAACTACACACTTTCTTTTCGTGCCACTCCATACCGTACATCTGACAACACCGGGAGCGAACCCAAGAGCTCCTGGTCACCTAACCAGTGGATTATTCCCAGAGCCACTGTGTGTTCCCAAGAAAATCGTTATTTGTTACTTACATAAGATGTGAGTAAAATAACGATATATCTCCCGTAATCTGGAAAAACCTAGCAACACTGTTGTGTTGAATGTAGTTTTGAGTAAACAAAGGAAAACTGTTTTGTTAAAGGGACAATAACATTCTTGCTGGCTTGGTAGCTCCAAAAAAAAATTAATACTCTTATTCTAAGTACTAGATGTTTAAATGTCCTACCTGTTGTGTAAATTATCCATTACAACCTATTTTATTTGTCCAGAGGGTTCGAAAATATTTTAAAATCCAAGTCACACTTGAAAAGGTTTACGTTAGACTTTTCAAATCAATTGGATGAATTTTTCCAATTTTTTAAATTAGGTGTGTTAAGATGAAATTTATATCATCATTTAATTGGAATATTCTAAAATAGTACGATTTGTTGACCAGAATGAAGATTGGGACATATTTTTCAGTTACAACAAGAGTGTTATTGGGGCTTTAAGCTACTGAATATATAACCAATTTTATTTTATCTTTTTAATTAGATGAAGATAATTAGAAGCCCTTTATACATGTGTACTAGGTCCAAATATGGTTCTAACTCAATTTTCACCAAAATTTGACTTGCTAGGTTTTTCCAGAATATGGGAGATACATGTATGAGGGAACGGATTTAATTTGTTACGTACCTTAAATGTGAGTAAAATAACGATATGTCAGGGAACCAATGTAATTTGTTACGTACCTTAGATTGAGTAAAATAACGATATTTCAGGGAACCAATGTAATTTGTTACGTACCTTAGATTGAGTAAAATAATGATATTTCAGGGAACCAATGTAATTTGTTACGTACCTTAGATGTGAGTAAAATGATGGTATATGAGAGAACGGATGGTAATTTGATGACATTTAGTAATATTTTATACGTTTCTAAAATTCCCATCTCTGGGTCCACATCAGGATCCATTCTTTCTCGTTTGATTATCATAACTAATGTTGTTGTTGCAAAAAATATAATTCCCCAGAAATATAGAAAACCTGAAAAGAATAAACAAACATACAAGAAAACAGGAACAAAAGAGTGAGAGAGAGAAATGGGGTTTACCGCCCACTCAACAACTAGGTCATTTCGGGACTAACATATGGTTTGATCTTATTTCAATAATTCGCAGCTGGAGGAAACTGGAGGACCTGGAGAAAACCCACCAGATATGCGACCCTACTTCTCGTCACGTACAACTGGGAATTTGAAACCATGCCATGATACAGCGCGCACATGCTAACTATTCAGCCATCCAATCCCCCATAGCAACAACAGAATGGGATTGTCGATTTATTAAGAATTATAAAATTGAACTTGTACAATGGCGTCATATGGTCTAGATCCTCACAAATATATATGTATTGGTTGGACACTCTGTGCAGAAAACAGAAAATAATGGGACCCACCATTCAGATGAAAATAATGAGTGATGCCGATGTATGCCAATTCCTCTTAGTGGGTGGGTTTAGGTTTAACGTCCTAGTTTTCTGCACCAACTGCGCTAATGAAGATCAGCATGCACAGTTAGGGAAATATTGCCAGAACAATGGGATGTTCGCTTAATCTTCAGCGAATTCTAACTGTCAATGTCTTTTTTTAAGTGCACAGCATGAGGTCTGACAGGTGACTCTACTGCTTGCCTGAATCAAACTTCCCCCTACTCCTTCAACCAAATCAGATTGTCATCCATATTCACCAATAAAGTAAAAACTAACCTGCTAAAGTAACAATCCCTTCTTTCTGTGGTTCCGAGCGTAAATATTTATTACAAAAATCAGCAGATTCTAGGCCTAAAAACAGAACGTTTCCCAAAAAGTATCCTGCTGTTTGTCCGACAGAATTACATGTACTTGCCCATCCAACATTACGTCTGAAATTAAAATAAATATATTTTAAGTTACTGTTAAAAACAATCTGATTACAACATAGATTTTATTTCGTTCCGTTTTACTTGACTTCACTACACTAGGATCTGGAAGAGTTGTTATCATTGACAGGTTCTGGATGATGTGAAGTGAGGGATTAGCCAATGAAACAGTCTTTTATGCAATTTCTTGGCCTTTTGATCCATGGAATTGTGGGAGAACCACTGTAAACGTCAACGCTGATTGATTAATCAATGTCTGTTGTAATAGGGTCAAAAGTACTCAAAAGCCACTAAAGATAACTCCAAACACATCCTCTAAAATAATTAATAGCATTTGGTTGGACTGAATAATTTATAGGATTTAGCCATTACAAAGATAGTGGATTTAAATTTGTGTTAAAAATTTATCTCTTGACCAATGAAATGGCTGAATTCCTAAACTATTTTAGTTTCAAGTTTTAGTGAGTATATGGCTACATGAAGGTCCCCTGTAATACATGTTAATTACGTAGAAGTTCTAGCAAACTTCATTTTTAGGAGAGAGAGAGAAATGGAGTTTAACGTTCCACTCCAAAAAAACTAGGTCATTTCGGAACTACATGTAACATATGGTTTCATTTTATTTCAATAATTCGCATGCAGTGGGAGGAAATCGTACGACTCAGAGAAAACCGAGGTTGGACCCTTCTCCTTGTCACGTACCACCTGGGATTCGAAACCATGCCAGTTGACTCAATGACAGGCTTTATGATATAGCACGCACATGCTAACGATTCAGCCAAACACCATCCCCCCCCCTTCATTTTTAATGTAAATTATTATCTAACTTACCTAGAGAGCATGGTGAGAGCCCAGCCATCAACCGCTATATCTTGTGTCGCAGCCAGAGAATTCAACATAAAAAATACGACAGTCAACAATAAAATATTCACACGACCTCCATCTTCTCCATCGCCCATAACATCTTTAACGTGATAGGATAACACTAACATAAATAAACCAATCATATACTGTGTAGGAACAAGCCATGTCTTACGACGACCAAACCATGGAATGTATATAGCGTCTACTAATGGCGCCCATAGCAACTTAATGCTAAATGGCCAATAAACAAAACTAAATAAGGCTTGATCTTTGTAGTCAACATGTCGACTGGTTAATAACATCGGTATACTTCCTGCGAGTCCTAAAGGAATTCCTTGTAATATGTACAAAAAGGTCAATAATGCTATACTGCCGTAATCGCCCTTTAGATTTGACATCTCCGTTTTTTCTTTACTGTCGTTTAAGTCCGTAAAGTCTCCCTGATCAACCGCCGACACTAGTGGAAAATGAGGAGAATAATCACTACTCTCGAATCCTGTTCCTTCAACTAAATGACGTCCTCTTTTACGTCCTTTCCCGGAATCTTTCGAAGTCATGACTGAAATAAGTGAAGTAGATATGCTTTTATAAAAATCTTTTATAATATCCAGCTCTTTGGATCAGATTATCCAGTTCTTTAGTTTCTATTATCCAGTAATTTGGTTCATAGTAGCATCAAATATATCTGAAAAGAGATTAAAATTAACAGGTTGTTAAAATTTGATTTCAAAATTTACCCGTGAAGTAAAATGTTTTTTAATCCTTACAATTTCTACATGCAAAGTTAACTTGAAATATCAGTAACGGTATGTAAAACAATTCAATATATGACGCTGAAATTTCAACTCAAATAAATCAATATACATGTATGTTAATTTACAATATTCATGTTCATGAATTTTATCACACAAATGAAAAGATGTATATATGCCTTATTTTAAATGATAAACACAGTTTATTAATGTGAATGAGTGATTATTAAATATGGATCCATGATAACATTACTGGGTAATACATGTAGGTAGACCTACTATCTGTCTGCAATATGTTACCCAAAGCAATAAAGATATTGTTTATTATTGATTATATATACTAATATTTGTGAGTGTAGTCTGTTTGTCTGTCCGTCTGTTGAGAGTTGGTGACTACACTAGGGATATCCCAAGGCTTAATTTTAGTGTATAGGAGTTGTGGACTACACTTGGGACATACTCCTGCGCAGTGTTTCGTTTGATTAGAACTAATCCACTTCACACTGCTATCTTGAGTGAACATTGTTGTGCTAAATTATTATTGGTCAGTAGTGCCATTACCAACCAATGACCTACATTGTAACAAACAATATCGGGGTTAACCAGACCTCAAAATATGTTACCGCAATGTATCTAGTGACAATTGCGACTTGTTTACGTCATAACCCGCTAAATTTATTATGCTCGATTATCCAGTGCCAACATGTTTTCTTCGTCGGCCATTTTTAAAATTATGCCGAATGCGAGAAGAGAGGATGGATTTGATTGGACGTTAAAAAGAGACACGCCCCGCCCAATTTCAAGAATATGACTTCTATCCAGCAATGGTAAGAGAGGGATGTCTCGCGCCATTGCTTCAGGAATATGCACTTGGGATGTCTCTAGCCTGGACTTTGGTGTCTAGGGGTAGCCCTCAGGGATTTACAATGTACATAGGTCTGTTGGCGTTGGGTTACTGTTTCCCGTTTCAATGCAACGATGGGTCATCATAGTGTTGGAACGTGAATTCGTTTTTTAGGGTCACAATATGAGACGTATTGCAATACATTGGTCACGATATGATGCATATCATAGATATTTCTGCAACTGATGATTCTGAAACATTATTTATCATGTAAATATTCATTTTGCTATGTGACAATGAAATGAAATGAAATTTAACGTCCTACTGTTCTGCACCTACTGGGATAAGGAAGACGGGCATACACCATGCAGTGTGATGTGTGAAGAATTTATCCCAGACAGTGGCGCTACAGCCTACTATTATTTTCAATTCAATCTGTCGAGGGCTCTTTTATGCGCACACCAATGTGTACACAGGACCTCAATTTTCTAGTTATTACGACATTTCCAATGTGTACACAGGACCGTGTTTTCTAATTATTACCATATTTCCTATGACAATGAAATGGTGGCAAATTATTTACAAGTACATGTAAACAACCTTGATTGCTGATGGACGTAGTTCTGGCTTGTGAAGTGACGAAGTCACAAATAATTTCATGTGTATGCCGTGGTTTAACATTTATTATTTTGCTTCCTGTCATGCAATTGAGTCGATGTATATTGTTTGCAATGGACTTTTACGTGAATTACACTGACAAAAGTATTTAATGACCCCCCCCCCCCCAATAACATTAGTTCAGCCCATCGTTTAGCAGTGAAAAGTTGCCCAGTAAAATTGACTGGGGCTCCAATTATTTTCGACATTGATTGAATGGGACAATCCCTGAACGATCAGGGTGAGTGTAATGAGACCGACGTTCAGAGCTGAACTACAATAACGTATGCTATACATGTACGGTACATAATCTTTGTGCTTTATAATGATAAGAGGAAAGTTTTTAAATGTCGAAACATGCTTTTTTTTTTAGAATAAAACCAGTGATTGTTTTCCATATTGTGTTCTTTAACATACGTTACACTAAGAATAATTCAGGCAATTCATATTCATTTCATATTGGTCTACTAATAATTATAATTAAACCAGCTGTGTGGTGTCCATTATAAATATATGCAATCACATAACCTATGTACAGCTGAATTCATATGTAAATAAATCAGTCAATACAATCAACAAAAAAAAATTGTGTCACTATTACTCTAAACTATTAATTTAAAAACAGAATTAATGCTGAATCATTCTTTCTTAGCAATACCACTATGAATGTCCAAATAATTATCTTTTTCACATGTATTCATTATAGAACATTAGTTTATCTTATTTGATTCGATAAAAACAAATGTCATTAAAACAGCAATGTCTGGGTTTTTGATTTTTCAATTAAACAATTTTATTCCTTAATTACCGATGCGATGGATCATTCAACACCTTCTGGAAAAAAAATAACTCTAACAAACTAAGTCTAAATCTGTAATACCTCAAATTTAGGTTTCCTTTGAAGAATCCTATATAAAAATATGAGACCAGTAAATCTATTTTTATCGTCTAATAATCCCATATGTTGAACTAGTCCCTTCTGAAACGTGTCCACTCGTGAAGCAACCCGCAACCCCATGAAACGGAACAATCTTCAGCGAAAAAAGATAACATTTAGCTGTCCACACGTAAACATCCGGTTGAAATTTAGTAGGCGTGATTTCCCAAATAAATTGACAATTATTGGTTAATCAAGACTGGGGATCAGGGGAGACAACTCGGTGGGTCAAAGGTCAGGAGATAAATGAATTTGCACCTTCAAAAGTGTAATTTATCTTGTTCGCTTGTCATATTTATCTTGGATATAGATTAATAATATAGGTCGTTATGTCGTCCCCAGCAGTAAGCACAACTTTTCGATCAATATTAGGCCTACAGCGACATATACTCCGACAACTACGTCAGTCAACACGTGTTTCTTCAGCTGTAACGATGTCATCAACAGGAGTATCCGCACCCCCTCAATGTCTCCTCAAACCCCTAGACTTTCCCCACAAAACTTTAATGGGACCGGGTCCTTCTAACTGCCCACCCAGAATATTAGCAGCATGCGCTCTCCCGATGTTGGGTCATCTTCATCCAGAATTCATCAAGGTAAAATATATTTTATTTATTTATTATGCTAATACTAATAATAGCAGACGATATTTTTCCATATGGATCACTTTCTTAGTATATGTCTTGATGAAAAAAGATTTCAAAATTTTTAATATGGAATTATATATGCACAGTAATAGCATGCAATAATGTTAATGATCATCATATTTGATACATTGTTGTACAATGTGTATTATTAGTATTATATTTTCTTGTGGAATACCTAATACAGAACTAATTTTGATAAATTTTAATCTTTTTATTGGCTATAGGATAAAACAACATTTCCAAACAAATACCAATATTGATTGATACATTGTTACACAATTATTAACTAGAGAATACAGAACTAATAATTAAGTGGAACCATTCCTTAGGTGTAGGATAAAAACAATACAACCCAAACCCAATTAAACATGGCTCAAAGTAAATTATAGTGTGCATGTGTATATCTTTTTCTTTCTTTAATGAACCGGATGTGAATTATTTAAAGTGGATACCTAAGATCAATGTTGCATCCAAATTTGAAATTAAAAATCTCAAAAAGTACAAATTATACATTTGTGTAAATATAGCCCCTTACATTTCTTTTGCAACATTAAATAATTAGGGACAAAAATTATTTTGAGATGTAGCCGAAATTCCTTGACTTCAATTAATTCTTGCAACATTAAAAAAGAATATGGGACGAAAGTTATTTTGTGATATTAGAAAATTCCTTGACATCAGCCACTCGTATTGACCTCTGACATGACTTATCGCTACAACCGGTCAGATCTTCATGTAGCGTAGGCCATCGAAAGTATATATAAAGACAGAAATGGGGTTTAACTTCCACTCGACTCAAACTAGGTCATTTTGGGACTAATATATGGTTTAATTTTATTTCAATACTTCACTTGTGCATAGGGGTCTTTATAACAGTGGGAGATAAAGACCCCTAGCCATTCACAATCAATGTAATGGCTAAATCCTATAACTTATTTTAGTTTAACCTTTGATGGGGAGAGAGAGAAAAAAATGGGGTTTAACGTCCACTCAACTCAAACTAGGTCATTTGGGGACTAACATATGGTTTAATTATATTTCAATAATTCACTTGTGCGTAGGGGATCGAAAGTATGAAAAACCGAAATGAAATATAGATCTGTATTTTAATCAGATTACACTGTATGTAAAGATGTTAGTTTAAAAATAAATGTGTTTTGGTTTTAAAGAAAGTAGGGGGGTTGGGATGGCCTAGTGGTCTAGAGTGCCGCGCTTCGACCTCTAGCTGGCCGGTTACCTCTGGCTTGCGGCTGTGGTTTCGAGCCCTGGTGTGAGCGTATGTGGCATGGAGATAGGGGCGCCTTCTCAACCGCGTGGGTTATCTCCGGGCACTCCGTTTTCCTCCCACTGCTAAAGACCCCTATGCGCAAACGAATTATTGAAATAAAATTTAAAAAACATATGTTAGTCCCGAAATGACCTAGTTTATGTTGAGTGGACTTTAAAACCCATCTCTCTCTCTCTCTCTCTCTCTCTCTCTCTCTCTCTCTCTCATTCTTTCATGGTCATATTTTTTACTTCACTCATGGTGTTCATGGTGAAATCATGAAATGTGTTTGTAAGTAAGACACAGATAACACACATAAGTTATTTCATTGATAAAAGATAGAGTTTATTATGTTGACCCTGACAGGAAATATTTTCCTAGTCAATAATCATCTGTATAATAGTAAGTGGAGGAGGATAACTCAAAAACAAAACCCACAAGACATATAAACTACATGGCTAATAGGGAGTAAGTGTGAGGGACACAATGGCAAGCTTTGTGTCACAGACCTTCGAGTTTTTGTGCACCTTTGCAAATGGCAAAAAATCACTCAATTCCAATGTGATTTTCAACATTATGATCATAATACTCAACCAGTGTCAAACATTTACCATGGGACAGATATGCAACAAATAGATTCCAGCATGTTCCACAAAGCCCAGTATTACTAGTGGCACAGCACGCACATATAAGTATTGTTTTTTTGCGGGGGGGGGGGGGGGGGGGGCGGACGCGACTTGGTATGAGCCCCCCCTCCCCACTGGTGTATAGGAATTCCGGGTCCTACAAGCTTCCACCGGGACATGCACGCATGGTCGTATATATATTGTATAGCACATGTTGCGCATCTTATCAGACACACTATGTTACTAGCGGCATAAATTAGCTCCGTAAATCGCGGTTGGTGAGACAAAACATGGGGTTGTCAACCGCCACAAAAAAATCCTGGATCCGCCACTGACTTCATAGCACACTGTATGGTGTATGCCCCGCTACATGTATATACATGTATTATTAGCCCATTTGGTGCAGAAAAGTAGGACATTCAACTTCATTAATTCATGTTGTGGAGCAACAAGTTACGTATAATTTACTACAAAAAAATTGTTGTCTGTGTTAACGTCCCAACATGAGAAGTATTAACCCACCAACATCAGGTGTCCTGCAGTGAGAAATATAGTCACCTCATGTCAGGATTAAGATAGTGTGGGGTCTGTAGGATATGTTATAAACGGCTGGATTGAGATAGTGTGGGCTTCTGTGGAATATGTTATAAAGGGTTGGATTAAGAAAGTGAGGGGGTCAGTTGGATTTGTTGTAAAGGGGCCCTAAATTTAGAAAAATACACATAATGTTTTACTTGCACCAAAGGTCACTTATGGATCTGAAAAGTTCTGAGAATTCCCCCCGGGCCTGTAAACAGGGTTTAATGTCATACTTTTCTACACCAACCAGGCTTAATGAAGATGGTCATCAGTTCAACAGGTTAGGGAGAACCCTGTTGAAATTCACAATCGTCCAAAGATTTTTCACACAATTACTGCCCCTATCACTAAAACATTGTAAAGTTCCACATCCTAAAGCATTTGAGATTTGCTTTTAAACCTTCTGGTATTCTTCATCAATTAGTTAGCTCTCCTCGTCCTGAAAACTTCAAATCTGCCTTTGAAAAGGCTGTTTGGGGGAATAATTTGGTTGTCTGGCAGCGATATGTTTTTATTTACACGGTCAGATTGGCATGTAAGATTCAAAAGAAACTGGATTCAATTTTTTTTTTTTATTAAATGGCTTGTCTATAAATTTCTTTTAACCTCAACATGAATTTTTCTTTAAAAATTAATGAGCCATAAATAAAATGAAATGGGGTTTAAACGTCCTACATTGTACTGTTTTGCTTCGACTCGGCTAATGAAGGCGGGGACCATATCATAATCGACCTGCTCTACTAGTACAAGTGTGTTATCTTTATATTATTCAAGGTCAGCATTCAGCAAGCATTCTCTTTATGCATGATCTCTTTTCTGTTGATAAAATTACAAACTGCACAGAGATACATCGATTTCATACTTTGATAATAGATCTATGCCCTGAATGGCGGCCATATCCCAAAATGTGTAAACTATTTTGTAATGCTGTTTCACTCTGTTTCACATACACGCAAAGAACAAAGAAACTTTCAAATTTATCTCAATAAATATGTTGTACTTATCGACTGAAATTGACTAAAATCGTTGATTTATGTCTAAAAGAGAGAGAGAGAAATGGGTTTTAACGTCCACTCAACACAAACTAGGTCATATGGTTTAATTTTATTTCAATTATTCGCTTGCGCATAGGGGTCTTTAGCAGTGGGAGGAAACCGGAGTGCCCAGAGGAGACCCACGAGGTTGAGAAGGCGCCCCTATCTCCATGACACAAACACTCACACCAGGGCTTGAAACCACAGCCACAAGCCAGAGGTGACCTATAGTGTTTGTAGACAGACAACCTAAAATGATAAAGTTGTAGATTTGGAGAGCACCCTTATTAAATCAGGCCACATCGAATAGAATTTTTGTTCTTTGTAACACTTGTTAAAAATTGCTTCCTGTTTTCTGTGAAAAAAAAAAAAAATTAAAAACAAAATGTACTTGGTTGCTTTTCTCAAAAGCTTTTGAAATTTAAAAAAAAAAGCATCTTTCATAAGGCTTGAGTGGCTATTTATTTATCATGTCCTTGAAGAACTGAATGGGTAACCATTGAATGGCCAATATATCCAAGTATATGTATATTTTAGTTACTCACTTTCAACCCATAGTTTTTCCACTCCATTCGAAGATTTTCTATCAGCTGTGAGCATATTGGCATGGAGATAGGGGTACTCCAGTTTCCTCCCACTGCTAAAGTCCCCTACATGTATGTGCAAGCGAATTATTGAAATAAAATTAAACCATATGTTAGTCCCAAAATTACCTACTTTGTATCGAGTGGACGTTAAACCCCATTTCTCTCTCTCTCCATTCGAAAATCTCTTTAAATTCTGTGGAACTTGCAAAAATAATGCTAGCAATCTCTGAGTCTTTGTTAATCCTGTGGAAACTGCAAAAAATAAAGCTAGCAATTCTATACATTGTTTGTTAATAGCCAAATGAACTGGGGTTTAACGTCCAACTTTTTTTGCACCGAACCTGGGCTAATGGAAGAGCATATGCCATACAGTGTGCTATGAGGGAAATTTTGCCCGGGCAGCGGCGCTGCGGCCTACTCTTTTATTGAATTCCAACTGCCAAGGGATCTTTTACGTGCACTCCAATTTGGACACGGGACCTCGGTTTTTTGTCCCATCCAAATGACTGGGCAGCTGTCCTTGTCAGGCCCTCCTTCTGCATCACTGACAAGGGGAAATCATGCCGGAAAATCGAGATGAACTTTCTCGGCCAATGCAGGGATCGAACACCCGACCTCCAGGCTATCGAACCAGCGGCTTATCCACTTAGCCACCGTGATCCCCTTCTTAGCCAGAGTACTGGTAATAGTTATTAAATACAACATTAGCAATTCTATTAATATTTTTATTAGATCATGGATGAAGTAAAAGAAGGTTTACAGTATGCTTTTCAAACTCAAAATACCTGGACATTTGTTATATCAGGAACAGGTAAGCTTCCATTTATTCATTCATTCATTTCATCTGTATCTCCATCCATATCCATTCATTCATTCTCTTCATCTATCTATTCTATTGATTCTACCAATTCATCCATCAGTCCATCCATATCTCCATCGGTTTCTAGTTACCTGTATCCATCCATCCTATTTTGTTCAGCCATTTCTGCATAATTCATCCATCCATTCATTCAGCCATCTCTGCATAGCTCATTCATCCATTCTTCTATCAATTCTGTGTAACTCATCCATCAATTCCTTCAGCCATCCTTGCAAAACTCATCCATCCAATAATTCAACCAGACCCTGCACAATCCATTCATTCATTCAGCCATCCCTGCACAACTTTATTGATTCATTCATTCATTCATTCATTCATTCATTCATTCATTCATTCTATCACCTTTAAGTTCCAAAATGAAGTAAATAATATCAAGCAAGATATAAATATATATTCACCTGTCCCCCCTCAAATCATATTTTATGTATCTATTAATATAGGGTGAAGCCTGTATCTTTACATACCCAAGACTGCAAGCCCAGATCCAGGATTTTGTTGAGGGGGGGGGGGCACACATTGTAGCAAAGGGTAATATGTTGCAACCTTGGATTGTTTTGGTTGAGACAATGCGTAAATCATGTTTATATCATCTATTAAAGAGCAGATATGTGAACTACAACAGTAACAAAGCAAACGAAAATAAAAATCAACTATGTCACAGGGGCTGCCCTCCCCCCCCGCCCCCCCCCCGATCCGCACCTTGACTGCCCAGCTCAGTGTATGATTACAGCTGGCCCCCCGGACCCCAGAACCCCTGAAGTTACTAGGTTTTGACTTTTGAGGGGAGTGTTATGATGTCTATGTAGTTTGTGTGTTGTATCCGCATCTTTGTCTTGAGGGTTGTGTTTGTGTGTGGTGTGTCTTCTGTATTTATTAATATTGTATCAATGTCTGTGTTTCAGGTCATGGTGCTATGGAAGCAGCTTGTGTTAATTTACTGGAACCTGGGGAAGTAGCTCTTGTCTGTCAGAATGGAATCTGGGGTCAAAGATTTGCTGACATGGTTGACAGAAATGGTAGGTTATTTTTACTCCTTTTTCATCAAAAGTGGGGCTCGTTTATGTTACTAATGTTACTAAGCCAAGTAGAATCTGGTTTTGTAGCTTTAGTATTAATATTAACTTTTGGGGTGCTGTTTTTGATACTTACATTGTAGTCTTAGAATATAGAAATGAGAGAGACAGAGAGATAGCATTTAACATCCATTTGACACAAATGGGTCAATTTGGGACTAACGTAAGGTTGAACTCTATTCCAATAATTCACTTTTGCATAGGGATCTTTAAAAGTGGGACAAAAACTACATTGAAAGTTATTTTACGACTAACATGTTTCAAGGGGCCATTAGTAGTGGGAAGAAACTTATGAGATTGGACAGGCAACCCTACTCCGGTTTCCTCCCACTGCTTAAGACCCCTACGCGCTAGCGAATTATTGAAATAAAATTAAACCATATGTTAGTCCCGAAATGACGTAGTTTGTGTCGAGTGGACGTTAAACCTCATTCCTCGCTCTCTCTCTCTCTTTCTCTCTCTCTCTCTCTCTCTCTCTCACACATGCCATGATGTAATTCTGGTTTAGTCCTGAATGTCAAGACTTATTTCACCTCAATTAAAACACTATAATGGATAACAATTACTATAGTTTATCACACTGCAGACCAATCAACCAATCCTTCTAGAAATAGATGAACCATTTCTGTTAGTTTCCTAATGATCATGATATGGAATTATTGTCTGATGTGCCATGTCAGCTAGTTTTTCGACATTACATCATGAACATTTAATATGTGTTCTAATTTTTGTTTATTTTATTCTGCTTTATTATTTTGATAAAAGGTTCTGTAGCAGAGAAGCTGATTCGACCAATGGGACAAGTTTTTAATCTATCAGAAATAGAAGAGGTGAGAAGATACGATAAATTAATTAAATTTGTGGTTTGAGACTCATCCGTCTTCATCATATTCCTGAAGCAATGGCCCGAGAAATCCCTCTCTGGCCATTGCTGGAATAGCGTCTGTTTCTTGAACTTATGCGGGAGTGTGTCTATTATTTCCGTTCAATGAAAGCTATCACTTAAGTACAGCAACATGACAGTGATTTAAGGTATTAAAAACGGTGAAAGTATGTTCGTTTCCAAACAGTATTTGGTCCAATATTGGCACTCATTTTAAATGTAAAGCTTTTGTAGGGCAGCTAATGATTGGTTGGTAGTCGGAGTACTGACCAATCAAAATTTAAAACAACAATATCCACTCGTAATAGCAGTGTGGAGTGGGATTACCTTTAATCAAACGAAATGCTGCGCGGAGTATGGTCTTCATTAACCATAGTTAGGAGCAAAATAGTAGGATGTTAAACCCAATTTAATTTTATTTCATTTGAGGCTCACAATTAGAATTTTATGCATTTGAATCCTGATGTGGACAGGATTTGTACCTGCTGTTTGGGTATTTTAGTTGTGTCTGGTTGCCAGGGGAAACAAACAAGATGATGTATAAATGTGACAGTTTGTATTACTACATTAGCAGAACACAGTTTTTATGGGACACAATCACTAGTTTTTTTCTAAGCGCACGATGTTTCGACAAGTAACCTTATCGCTATCAAGCGCAAATGACAATTTAGTAAACTTGATGTCAATAATATATATGAAATTAATAAGAAACCATCTACATGGATTAAAGCCCCAATAACACTCTTGTTGAAACTGAATAATATGTCCCAATCTTCATTCTGGTCAACAAATTGTATTATGTTACAATATTCCAATTAATTGATGATATAAATTTCATTTTAAAACACCGAATTTAAAAAAGTGGAAAAATTCAACTTATTGATTTGAAAAGTCTAACGTAAACCTTTTCAAATGTGACTTGGATTTTAAAATATTTTCGAACCCTCTGGAAAAGTAAAATAGGTTGTAATGGATAATTTACACAACAGGTAAGACACTAAAACATCTAGTACTTAAAATAAGGCTATTATTTATTTTCTGGAGCTACCAAGCCAGCAAGAGTGTTATTGTCCCTTTAAATAGATTGTCATTTGTGCTTGATAACGATAAGAGGATACTTGTCGAAATGTTGTGCTTTTAGAATAAAACTAGTGATTGTATCCCATAAAAACTGTGTTCTGTTAATGTGTTTTCCCGATAGCTAAATGCCACTAAAAGATTATGTATTACTACAGTTAGAGAAATATAAACCTCTTACCTGTATAATCTTGTGTTTATGAATAAGATTTTAATTCAGTTAATATCTAAAGTTGGATGGATATGCCTATGTGTAAGTTCCTCACTCGTATTAGATACATGTACAATGTATGAATATATAATATATACATACATATGTAATAAATAAATATAAAACATATTGGACCCATGAATAATATTGAGACATTTTTATATGTAATTACATAAATATAAAACATATAGGACACATAAAATGAATAATATTGAGACATTTTTACATAAATATAGAATATATAGATCATTTTTATCAGTAATTACATAAATATAGAACATATAGGATACATATGGATAATATTGAGGCATCTTTGGAAATATTTGAATAGGTAGAAATTATTGGGATGTAGTGTTTGAGATTGGTTGCGTTGGTATATGATCCAGACCTGCACAACGTACAATTACGGTATATTATTTATATTACAGGGTTTAAAGAAATATAATCCAGCAATATTATTTATAACTCATGGTGAATCTTCAGGTGCTACTGCTCAACCGTTAGAAGGATTGGGTGATCTCTGTCATAGGTAGGTTCTCTCCTGAATCTGATTGACCAGGGACAGTCGGATTCAGGATCGTGTTGAAGTAGTTTGTGAATGGAATTCAGGACTAGAACAACCATTAGAATTGATCTGACCCAGTATGTAATCGCTATCCACATTCTCTCCTTATTGGCAGGGGAATATTGGTTTTAACACATGTGCTTTAGATCATAGGGTCTGTCAGTGAGTCAGCTGGCATGGTTTCGATTCCGCACTTGTACGTAACAAGGTGTAAGGTCACATTACCAACCCTGTGGGTTTTCTCCTGGTCCAATTTCTTCCCAATGCTAAATACCCATGTGTGGAAGGGAAATACCCATGTGTGGAAGGGAAATACCCGTGTGTGGAAGGGAATTATTGAAATAAAAGTCAACTAGAATAGAAACCATGTGTTAGTCCTGAAATGTACTATCTCTCTCTCTCTCTCTCTTTCTCTCATGGAGCTACATGATACGCCTAGAATGTCCGAGATCAAATCTATTCCATGAACTACCTTTCTTTTTTGTTGCTTGTCAGCTGTCTATTTCAGTGTTAAATACAGACTAATACTGCAGACAAGCCCCATTTGTTGTTTTTTCTACAGGTATATTTATATTATATTTTCAGGTATGTTTTTTAATTATATACCTATATTATATTTACAGGTATAATTGTTTGTTGTTAGTAGATTCTGTAGCAGCTTTAGGTGGAGTACCAATGTACATGGATAAATGGGGTATGTTTGTTTTGAACCTATAACAGTAGCAAGTAAAATGGACCTAATCATGACCATTTAGGTGTGATAAAATAACTATGTGGAAGTGTATATTACACATGTATTGGCAGCTATTGCTCCTCGCTCCAACAGGATGCTGACACCCAACAGGCAGCATAATTTTTCGTTCAGTTGACTTTATCAGTAGGAAGTGTCTATTGTTGGTCTGTGGCCATATTCTCTTTACATTTGTTCCTTTCTCTGACACGATGCCGACACCCAGCATGCAGCATCTTCCGTAATGCACCTTTAAAGCTGATGCCCACATTATAAAGAACATTGTCTACTGTGTACATATGTGAATGATTTGTATAAATTCAGGTATTGATGTTTTATATTCTGGATCACAGAAAGTTTTAAGTTCACCTCCAGGCACAAGTCCTATTGCTTTCTCACCACAAGCCAGGTAAGTTCCCAGCATGGATGTGGTTTCGTCTGTATATGCTTAAGTGATCTGAAATGGGGTTTAACATCTTACTGTTCTGTTCCGACTGGGCTAATGAAGACGGGCATGTCATAGAATGTGCTATGAGGGAAATTTTACCTGGGCAGCGGCACTATGGCCTACTCTTATATCAAATTCTAACTGCCAAGGGATCTTTTACGTTCGATCCCTGCATTGGCCGAGAAAGTTCATCTCAATTTTCCGGCGTGGTTTCCCCTTGTCAGTGATGCCGAGCGGAGGGCCTGACAAGGATAGCTGTCTAGTCGTTTGGATGGGATGAAAAACCGAGGCTTACTTGATCATTGCATTTCTTCGTAAAAAGGTTATCATGAAACTCTCATATATGGCATTGGATAGGTTTGCTATGAGAAATTGATAATAAAAGTTGTTTTTTGATCTGATTAAAGCACAGATCCTATTTCATTTTGTTTTAGTTCAAAATTTCTTTTTATTTGTCTTTACTATACTAGGATCTGGAAGAGTTTATATATTACCAGCATTTTGGTTGAAGGGAGAAATTAGCCAAAAAAACAGTCTGTAATGGTGAATTCTTGACCTTGAAACCACTAGAAACATCGACACTGACTGATTAATCAATTTTTGATGTCATAGGGTCAAAAGCTGCTCATTTCACCCCCGAATGAACTCAGATCTCCATGTAGTAGTGGCTATCGAACGTATAAAAAACGAAATGAAATATAGGTCTGTGTTTTAATCAGATTGGTTGTTTTTATGAGATTGCCATCTTTATATTTCAGAGAAAAAGTATTAAATCGTAAAACAAAGGTGCGATCATATTATTTTGATGCTGGTGAACTGGCTAATTATTGGGGATGTGATGAGAACCCTAGGAGGTAAGAAACTAATTTATGATGTAATAGGCACTGTTGATAGTATATTCAGAAGAAGACAATATTGGTATATATACAGACAACTCATCCCAAGTTATTTAAAGTTTTGAGCACTCTGTATACTTATCATGGCATACACCATTCAGTTCTATCTTTGAACCATACATGCAACTGAAAATGTTGTCCCCAGTCTTGCTGATTGTTTCCATATCATTGTCTGATAGAAATTTGTAAGAATATGACATTTTATTTCATGATCAGTAGTGGAATACCGCGTTTTATCAGTGAAATAAAAGTGTTATTCCATTGGCTAGGAAAGTAGTCCATGTTGTTTTACCTAAAATGATTGTAAAATCATAAAATAAACAGAACATT
Organism: Patella caerulea; assembly: GCA_036850965.1. NCBI lineage: Eukaryota > Metazoa > Mollusca > Gastropoda > Patellidae > Patella > Patella caerulea. Next base: position 71,507,311 of record JAZGQO010000010.1, on the reverse strand, counting down.
TGTCGTTTTAGTGTGAATAACATATTATTTCATCGAGAAGCAAGAGAACGTTTATATTTTCAATATATTCTGATGTTTATGTATGCGTTTCAGTATAGCTAATATCTTGTATTGGGATGAGTTGTCTTGGTATGAGTTGTCTTTGTGGTGAGTTGTCTTTGGGGTGAGTTGTCAGGTGTCAGGTATTCAAAATATTAAATACCATTAGTAAAGTGCACTAAAATCAATTATTTTACATTTACCTGTAATTAAGAAAAACAAGATACTCATCAAAAAGTTTTTTTTTGAGCCACCTGTATGCTAATGATTGTATAATATGCTTGTAGATATCATCATACAGCACCTGTTAGTAGTATTTATGCTCTTAGAGAAGGTTTAGCTAGACTTGTAGAAATGGTATGTACATTACAAGTTATTATTGACTAATTACTTCTCCCATTACTGAAGGCCTCTGAGGGCCTAGAAAGGATAGGCATCATTAGCGTGGTTGGAGCCAAAAAGCAGGATGTTTAACCACTATTTCATTTGATATAGTAATATTGACGCTTATCTCCCCTGAATATCAGTTACAAGTACTTATTTTATTAGATTTATGTATCTATTGGACAATTCAGCTCATTTTATACCATGGTTAATTATTATATTTACTATTTCGCATCTAAAGGCAATACATAAAAATACTACTAAATAAAGCTAATAAAACAGTACATCTTCTTTTACCATAAATGTTGAAATTAATGTTATCCATTTTAGGATTAAGACTCAGGTACAGGTTTATGTTGTTGTAGAATTTAATTTAACATATTATAATGTTGTGTTAAACCCTATTTCATTTAATGTTGAGTGTTTTAGTAGGGTTTGGAATTTAGAGTTTGAACTGGTTATATTGTGTGTTATTTCCATGTTTAATTGAACTGATGTTGTTGTCGTTTATTACAGATTTAACGTCTAATACATTAAATATGATATTATGGACACATTGATTTAATTAAATTATTTACAATTGTTAAAAACACAAATCAAAAATTCCTTGCATATCAAAGATTCACCTTAAAACACACTTATAAAATTGTTGTCGTGAAAAGAGAGTGGGTCAACTTCTTCCTTTTGTCGTAATAAAAATACTGACTGGAAGAGAGAGAAATTCAATGTTTAATTGAACATATTATTATGTTTATGTTATTTTAGGGTTTAGAAGCAAGTTGGAAGAATAACAGAGAATGTGCGGAACAGTTATGGACAGGTGTAGAAAAGTTAGGTCTTGAACTTTGGGTCCCAAATAAGGTAATTACCAACAGTTTTCAGAATTACCTGACAGGAGAAATGAGTACACTCTTTTAATGTTACTAATTTGAGACTGATAAGGGTGTCACCATATTTGGTTTCTTGTCAATATGCAGCCATCGTGGCAGAATCAGTATGACATTGGTGATGACAGAGAAAGTTCCTAAGGATATTACAGCCTGGTTCTCCCTTATCGAGGCATAACTCCTTTCCTAGCGTACTGCATGGCATATGACCGTCTTCATTACCCCAGTTTCCGCAATAAAAACAACGTTAAACCCCATTTCATTTACTAAAAGATCCATTAAATGTTAGATTTGGCTGAAAAAAGTTTAGAATGTGGAAACATATTGTTGTCCGAGCCAAATTCCCCCAACCTATGAACAGGACACTATATACAGACATCACAAACGTACGTAGGTACAGATCATATGAATGGATCCGGGGGCTAGCCGTAAGCATCCACTAGGCTGTAGTCATACAGTCTTTACTCAAAACGTTAAACTCGATTTTGTTCCTTGGCCTTTCCTCAAGTTATGATTTATATATTACAGGAAGAACGTAATCCATGTGTAACGGCCGTTAAGGTACCAGAAGGTGTCAACTGGAAGGACGTCGCTGATTATGCAATGAAAAAGTAAATATATACCAATTTTGAATTGATAAGAACTGTCATGTGCTGTAAATGTATAATATCGTCACCCCAGTCCGTCATTAAATACATTATCTCTGTGATTGGTCGACAATGAGTTAGTTCAGATGACTATGCTGCTGGTGGTGTTAGGGGTCTGGACCAGCCCCCATCTATGTTTTTAAAATGGTCATTTTTAAACAATTGGTTTCTTGCATTACAAAATTCAAAAATAAGACTGCAACACAATTGTTATTACCATCCTGTTTGAAAAGATAATAAATATGGAGATAGATGGCATTAATTGCTTGCTAGCATTCATATCTTTTTAGCAGTAATCTCTCGTTAGTGCAAAATGAATTTTGTGCTAGCTATAATTTCATGTTTTACAGAGATGGTATTAGATAGCGAGATAATATAGTTTCCACTATTTTCATGTGGTAATTTCTTCTTTTTTTTTTTCAGTTATCGCGTGGAAATTTCTGGGGGTCTTGGTCAGTTAGCAGGAAAAGTGTGGAGAATTGGTATTATGGGATATAATGCTACACCTGATAATATTCGCCTGGTTTTACGAGCTTTGGGAGAAGCGCTAGAAAATGTTCGAAAGTGAAATTAAATGTTTAATTCACGGAAACTTTTAGGGTAGATTGAAACTGTAATACTATTTTTGTATACCTCTAATTATTCATTGATTGCAACTAATTCCTTCATATAATCAAACACATAACCCAGGGTTCAAGCCTGGAAATAGGGCACCTGTTACAGACAATGTCAGGCACAGATTCAAGCACACAACCTCAGCTGGTGCCTGTCATTTTGTTAGGCATCGATTTGTCTTTTTTATTGAAATTATTAATACATGTCTGACACAAAGTTGAAAATGTCTATCACATCTAAAACTGTTATTCCCTGGCCTGGCAGGGTTGGTTTGCATGTATTGTAGATTATAATAATGTAATCTATGCTGGTACATGTGCATGTATTGGACAAGGAAAAAATATTTTATGCTCACATGAATTTTGATTGTATAAAATCAAATAGTTATACGAGTTCCAGGGTTTAGTGCATGCACTGGTGAGATCATAAATGTTTTGTCTTTTATAAACAATATTTTTTCATAAATGAATTGGAATATGTTCTATATACAAAACATGGGTTCAATTGGTATGTAACTATTTGATGCCCATTTATGTGTTTAATTTCACTGCAATCTGGGTATCATTGAAGCTGATGTATTTAGCACTAATTTCTTTCAAATTAGTTTAATATCAAAACTTTGTTTAAAAATTTGTAAAAATCGTTTAAATCACCCCAAATCATCTAATTTGTGTCTAATTTTAATAATGAGTGTCCAATATACATAGAGGATATTTGTCGTTTTGTCGTGAATAACATATTTTATTTCATTGAGAAGGAAAAAAACTTATATTTTCACGACAAAACGACAAATGTTCTATTTATTTTATGATTTTATAATCATTTTAGGTAAAGCAACATGGACTACTTTGTCCGCCAGTGGAATAACACTTTTATTTCATAGATAAAACGCGGTATTCCACTACTGATCATAAAATAAAACTGTTTATTTTCTGATCACTGTTAGAAAATATACAATCCAAATGATTCTTGATGTATAATGATTAATTTTTGACCAGTGGTCAGGAAATTAAATGCGTGTCAATTGAACACTCATTATCAAAATAAATCAGTCACCCAAGTACCGAATTAGATGATTTTTGGTGATTTGAAACGATTTTTTAAACAAAGTTTTCATATTAAAAGAATGTGAAATAAAATAGTGCTAAATACACAAGATGAAATGAAACTTGGCAAACTGATCTCGCAGTGAATATTCGCTTGGCCGCTACAATCACTGATAAGCATGACATCGACGAGGCTTAATAAGTACGGCATATTAACTTTTTTACTCCGACAAATTAAATTCTCAAACATTTTTTTGAGGTAAAAGGAAAATAAATAAAGACGTTTGAAGTATTTGTAGTTAAAAAATATTTCCTATATAGTGTAAATGGGTATTAAAATGAGTAAAATGCATCATTTTGCCCGAAGCAGTTAGGTGCTAAGTAAACATTGCACGAGCTGTTGTGCCAATGACTAACGGCGCGTGCAGTCAACGCACCTGTTGTGGACAGTCGTCTGTTACAGAGATAATTCGTAAGTAATTCTCTGTGAAACAGATTGGAAACTTGGGTTGCAGTGTTTATTTTCGGGTAAATATTATGCAAGAGTTGGAGCATTTCATATTCTTAAGAAGAATGGGAGCATTTCTTGCATTTCTTATTCAGGTAGAATTTATCTGGAAGATTCAAACGGGAGCCGGGCTTCCCTTTTAAAATTTGACTGTCATATTTGTAAATGTTTGGGAAACATTGCTATTTTTACAGTTTGTAAAATGGCGGGACGGTTGAGTTTGAACCCAGGTAGATTCACTATGAAAATATTTATATATTGTATATGTTTTTAAGATGCATGTTGCTCAAAATATGTTAATAACTGGCACACATATATTTATGAAATTTAATAATGAAGTGAAATTTGAAGTTATTGTCTTACTTTTCTGCATCAATCAGGCTTAAATTAAGAACAATTATATAATGAGTTGAACTCATCAGCAGCATTTATTTCATATATTTTTTTATATTTTCTATATAATGTTTCTTACATGTTATGATTTTATAATTTATGTTATCAGATTGATTTTGAGTGCTATTTATAATTATGGGGCGTTGCTGGGTGGAGGAATGGTTTTAGATCATAAGGTCTGTCATTGAGTCAAGTGGCATGGTTTCGATTCCGTGGCTCTGTACATGACAAGGAGCAGGGTCACCTGTCCGCCCTCGTGGGTTTTTTTCCATGTCGTACGGTTTCCTCTCACTGCTAAAGACCCCCGGGGGGTTGGGATGGCCTAGTGGTCTAGAGTGCCGCGCTTCGACATCTAGCTGGCCGGCGGCTGTGGTTTCGAGCCCTGATGTGAGCATATGTGGCATGGAGATAGGGGCGCCTTCTCAACCTCGTGGGTTTCCGCCGGGCACTCCGGTTTCCTCCCACTGCTAAAGACCCCTATGCGCAAGCAAATTATTAAAATAAAAATTGAACCATGTTAGTCCCGAAATGACCTAGTTTGTGTTGAGTGGACGTTAAAGCCCATCTCTCTCGCTAAAGACTCCTACACAAGCAAATTATTGAAATAAAATTGAACCATATGCTAGTCCTGAATTAATCTTGTTTGTGTTAATTTCTGTCTAACATCCTATAATTAACAAAACCCCCATCTTTTGCCAGACAATGTATCTTGCCGTCAATCTTAAATAGAATATTTTCCTGGTGAAACAGGATTTTAAAGGTCAGTACAAGGTAGGTTTATGACTAAGGTTATCTATTTTAACATTCAGGAATGATCAATTATCTGTTACTTATAAATCCTGTTGTTTGCCTTGTGTCACATAACTCTTATTGCATATTACTATTGTTCATTGTAAATTGTGGGTGCTTATATTAAATATTAGTGTATATAATTGTTAATTGTTTAATCCTAAAAATTAATAAAATAATGTAATGTTTACTCCCACTTGAACAATTTGTTTTTACACGCCCTCCACAGTTAATAAATATGTGTTATCACCATTCTGTCTATCTGTCTGACTGTCAGAGCTTTTCAAACAACTTTATAATTGAGGTTAAATTTCAGACTTGGCCTAGATCGATGTTTAGTGTATTTACAGTTCATGCAAATTTGAAAAAAAAAAGCTGTAAAACACTGTAAAATATTAACAAGTGGTGAAAATATTCAAGGAGGCAAAGTCTTCAACAATGAAAACACAAATTATTTGTCAATTTAAATCCACATTGATGTTGTGCTTTTACCGGGGAAAGATGGGCTTCTGATATCCAATATTTAACACAAAATGCATGTATATTTTTTTTTAAAACAACTATAACCTCTGAAATATTCACAGGTGGTGACAATATGGATGTATAAAGGGCAAACTTTGCTTAAACAGCCACGTTTTTGACTTTTGCCTAGGTGGAAGAAGCCTCAGCTATCAGATTTTTTTCATCATTAATAATAAGTAGGACATCAATGTGATTAAAATACAGATCTATATAATTTGTTTTGTTTTGGGGAGGTTGGGATGGCCTTGGGGGCTTCAACCTCTAGCTGGCCGGTCACCTCTGGCTTGCGGCTGTGGTTTCGAGCCCTGGTGTGAGCGTATGTGGCATGGAGATAGGGGCGCCTTCTCAACCTCATGGGTTTCCTTCGGGCACTCCAGTTTCCTCCCACTGCTAAAGACCCCTACGCGCAAGCGAATTATTGAAATAAAACCAAACCATATGTTAGTCCCGAAATGACCTAGTTTGTGTTGAGTGGACGTTAAACCCCATTTCTCTCTCTCTGTTTTGTTTTTTTTTATATTTTCAACGGCCTACACTACATGAAGATCTAACCTGTTGTAATGATAGGTCGCATCAGAGGTGATACGAGTGGCTTTTGACCCCATGATGTCAGATATTTGATTAACCAATCAACATTGATGTTTCTAGTGCATTACCAACAGTTCTGTGCAAAACATGCCTAAAGCTCACAGTAACAAACTGTTTCATTGGCTAATCCCTCACATTATCCAGGACAGGTCAATGATAACAACTCTTCCAGATACTAGTGTAGTATAGATAAGATTGGTAGGCATGGTACTGGATAGTGTGGGTGCTATGTTATGAAACAAGATAGAATTTGATACTTTTTATTACAAATCAGAAGAATGGATTCTGGAGATATGATGGTGTGCCCTTATTACACAAATCATTGATTTGCTCTCATCAATTTCTATTTTAAACAGGAATATATTAAACCAGATAACCCATCCCGGTGAATCTAGATGGCCAAATGGTTAGCATATGTACGCTGTATGATAAAGCCTGTCATTGAGTCAACTAACATGGGGGTAGGGACACAGGGTCGCCTGACAAACCCCTTTGTGTTTTCTCTGATTCCTCCTACGGCTAAACAACCCTACACACAACAGAATTATTGAAATAACCATATGTTAGTCCAGAAATGACCTGGTTTGTGTCGATTGGACGTCAAACCCCATTTCTCTATCTCTCTCATCGAATTTGAATCAAGTGAAAAGGACACAATGCCTGTATCTTCAGTCTGTGACACAATGTTAATAATACTGCTAGCACACAATTTAAAGCAAAATTACTGAATTCTCCTTTACGAATATGTCACCCAATTTCATTACTTTGGTTCAATTCAACAGCCAAGCAGTGATCTGACAATTATATATATTTCCCAAATCAGAACTATTATCATTTTCGTTACAAATGCCCCGAAAACAATTAAATCTAACCCAAGTACTTACGAACAAATACAACCGTACTATAGATCAGGAACAGAGTATGACCTCATCACAACCGTCTTGGAATAGTTTCATTTCAAGAATCCTAATCCCTCATTCGTTGTACAAGGAACAATTACCAAGATGTATATCGGTAGTACATGAACTGTATGAGCCTGTGAGATATTGAATTCTTTCAAAGAGTACCCCCACACTGATCAGCAATGAATAATCGCTATTCCGCTACAATCACTGATAAGGATGACATTTATGCGACTAGTGAGTCCCAAATATTAACATTTTTCCTTTCTCCTTTCGACAAATTAAATTCTACAACATTTTTTTTCATGTATTAGAAAAATAAAACAAGACGTTTGAAGAATCTGTAGTTAAAAATATTTCCTATTTAGTGTAAATGGGTATTAATATGAGTAAAAGGGTCCATTCTGCCTAAACCAGTTACGTCTTTTGAAAACAATAAATATACCATTTACGTCATGTGTTGAAGAGTCATCTTTGACAGAGATATTAGAAGATTTTTGTAATCCTCTGTGAAACAGATAATTAAGTCCTTGCCCCATTGGACTTTTTCGGATAATCCAGTATTTGTCTAGTAAAATTGGGTGCCTTGGCTATATTTTCAATATACAAAATTTGCCATACTTTTATTCAAAATAACCAACTGATAAATACTTTCATCAAAATGTATCTTAAACATTCATTAGTTTCAATATGACTTGTATGTTGAAGTTGTTGTTGGAATCAAGAAATCCATTTTCTTTGTTTGTTAATGTGTCCCAGGTAATAAAATTGTTAAATCCCCACCCTGGGTTATCTCGGAAGTCTTTTACACTACGTGTTGTACCGTTTCTTGCCATCGATCTATTTTCATCTTTTTGGTTGATCAGTTGCAGTGAGTAATTAACTTGACATGATAAAATATCTGAACGTTGAAATGTTTTGTCCAAACGTAGATAAAAGCCAGGATCACCATGGGACATTTTTTCAACCAAGACATGCCACGGTAAACCGTGAATTTTTGTAACAGTACCATATACACTCTCACTTCTCTCAGCAGATTTGAACTGATTTATATTAAATGTATTAATAAATCTTGTTTCAAGCTGTATATCAACTTCACCGAGTTGTTCCTTTAGAACTACTTCATGTATCTCTGTTCCTGTAAACGATGGATACATAACATCAGGGATATAAAATTTTCTGGAACGACATTCGCCCGCTTCTTGGCGCACTTTTGGCAGTCTCTCCAAAACTTGAACAATTGAAGTGTCCTCTAGAATACTAGTGGAAATTTTGACACCAGATTGCAAATCTTCATTCAGAATTTTAATGTCGGTCATAAGCTGTGTGAACTTTTCATTTTCATCGTTGCATGTTTTCTTGATTTCTTCTTTTAAGTTTTCTCCCATTTCGTGAACTTTCGCACAAATGTTTCTGACATGTGTATCAACATTTTCACAGGCTGTTTTAGCCACTTCTTCCACTTCCGATAATTTACTTTGTAAAGATGTAGAATGCTTTTGAAGTTTGTCAATATGTTTTCCTATTTCTACTTTCAGTGTTTTTAGTTCGTCTCTGATTTCTTCATGTACATCGATGTCTTGTAAATCCAGAAATGCATGTCCGTTATGATCGTTGACAAAGCATTTAAAGCAAACAGCCACCGAACAGTCTTTACAGTAGATTTCTATAGTCTTTGCTGGGTGTTTTGGACAGAAATCTATAGAGTTTAGGGTGGCATTTCTTGCTTTCTCACAGTTATCTCTCTTTAGATCAGCATCTGGTACCTTTAAGTCTTGTTTTGAAATACCTAGTAGCTTGACAACGATGTGTCCTTTACAACCAGCCAACTTATCATGCGTCGATTTACACGATCCACACAAATTTTGCTGACAATCGTGACATCGACATGTTGCTTGAATATTCAAACACACATCACATTGTTGAATCTGTAGGGTTGAGTCATTTGCCATTTGCTGCTTAGATGAAAATTCATTTATCCCGCTCTCAGGAATTTTAATTTCCTGACGACAAAGTGGACAAAGAAACTGACCATTAGTTGAGGTTCTGTGAACGTAATCCTCTAGACAGTTGTGACAGAAAACGTGTTGACAGTCGATAATTTTAGGTTCCTGAAAGTCATTCAAACAAATGCTGCATACTTCTTTATCAGTCTGTTCAGCCATTTTCATTTGTTTAGTTCAAAATGAATTAATTAAGCCAGATTGTTTACCAAGTTATTGTCCATTACAACTACTGACAAAATCCAACCTTTCCTCTCCATAGAAACACGTAACACAGATAGAATATTCAGGTCTATCCCCATAAACGATCACTTCGTCGATAGCTACTGAATGCTGTAGGTCTATTCTTAACTGGTAGTGCCCCGGTACTACTAGTGGTGGTAGAGGTGCGAAAGCGGTAGCACGATTTACCCAAATCCACCCAAATCTACCCAAATCCACCCAAATCTATCCAAATCCACCATTATTTCAACTGATATCACAATAATTTATATTGATAATTGATCATATACAGTTCTTGCTGTCAAATTGTCATTTTAAATTTAAAATCGTAGCGTTTTTGTGTCAGAATGTGATTTCCACGTAACTTTGGAAGAACTACAAATTTAATGGTGGTCTGCATCCATGTGGGTATATACACGAGTTATGTCCCTTACATACGACGACGAAACACGCATGAATTGTTGGATTTTAAGACAAAATTTAAGAGTAATTATGGCATATTTAGCTAAACGAATGATAGTATATTAAAAACCGATAAACATAATTGTGATATGTGTGGAAATAACGTGGTTTTGGGTAGATTTGTGTATTACACGAGCTATTCCCTTGGTTACGACTTCCAAACTTGCTTGGAAATCGCATTTTGAGGGGCATTTTGACATTAAAAAGCTGAGATTTTAAATTAAAAATGTCAATTCCACATAAAGAACGGTATATTATCAAATATCAATATAAATTATTGTGGTATGAGTTGAAATAGTGGTGGATTTGGGTTGATTTGGGTAGATTTGGGGGATTTGGGTAAATCGTGCTACCCGTGCGAAAGTGTGTTCTTTTAACTTTCTTCTACACTGCTGGCTGTAGTAAATAGTATAATATGCTGTCTATAATGTCCCTTATACAATTCAGTCTATTACATGCCGACACAGAATAATATTTTATACGACTATACATGAATATCAACAATTATTGTTCAATATCATATTATAGTGTTACAAGAATAATCTACTTTCACTTTCACCGAAAATATATAACTTCCGGTTATCTACTCTATTTTTTATCGTCCAGACGTTAGCAACCACGTGTCTTGTGCAGTAAATATATGGCCACAGATCACTAATTGTTTCCCCATTGACTTTAATGTTAATTCTCGTCTCTTAGACCGGCTGTAACTTTTCCCCAAATATTCGTTGGGTAGAACGCTTTCTGCCACAGATGGAGCAACATGTGGCAAACTCTGGCCGAAAAGCATGTATGAGGTTCACCATGAAAAACTTGCGATAGGCTACACAGGCTGGAAGTAGAGACAACTAAAGAAGCGATTTTCGGCCCTCCCTTTCAACGTAACGAACTTCACAACCCTTGTATCCTTATTCAATTACCTTTCGGAATATACATAGCTGGTTTCTCAGAATTTTGTACGATGGTCTGAATTTCGACTCTGAATATTACTGTTCTTTCACTTTAAAATATTGAAAAATTGGCTATGTTCAGGTTGAGAGCGTGCCCCTTTAATATGATTGTGCCAACTTTTACTAATAATATTTGGAAAGCTTATCCCATTATTTATCAGAATATATATAGCTGGATGCTCAGAATTTCGTACGATGATCCGAATATTACCGCTCTTTCACTTTAAATTATTGAAAAATTGGCTATGTTCAGGTTGAGAGCGCGCCCCTTTCATATGATTGTGCCAACTTTTACTAATAATATTTGAAAAGCTTATTCAAGTACCTTTCAGAATATATATAGCTGGATGCACAGAATTTTGTACGATGGTCCAAATTTGGACTTCGAACAAAATATCGGTCTATCTTTACATAAAGAATATTGAAAAATTGGCTATGTTCAGGTTGAGAGCGCGCCCCTTTAATATGATTGCGTCAACCTTTACTAATAATTTTTAGAAAGCTTATTCAATTACCTTTCAGAATATATATAGCTGGATGCGCCCCTTTAATATGATTGTGCCAACGTTTACTAATGACATTCAATTACCTTTTAGAATATATTTAGTTGGATCATCAGAATTTTGTACGATGGTCCGAATTTTGACACAGGATATTAAAAGTTTTTCCCTTTAAAATTTTTTAAAAATTGGTCATGTTTAGGAAGAGAGTGCACCCCTTTAATATGACTGTACCAACTTTTACTGATAATGTTTGGAAAGCCTATTTAATTACATTTCGGAATATATTTACTTAAAAATATTGAAAAATTGGCGACGTTTAGGATGAGAGCGCACACCTTTAATATGATTGTGCCAACTTTTACTAATAACATTTAGAAAGCTTATTCAATTACCTTTCAGAATATATATAGCTGATTGTACGATGGTCCGAATTTGGACTCCGAAAAAAATACCGGTCTACCTTTACAATATAGAATATTGAAAAATTGGCTATGTTCGGGTTGAGAGCTTATTCAATTACCTTTCAGAATATATATACACAGAGAAAAAAATAGTTTGCTAGGCAACGCAACATACGCCCACACAGCAGCCAAATCGTCCGGGCAGTCAACAAGAGTTGTCGCATATTAAGGAATTATCAGAAAATCATTAGAATTTGTTTGGTTTTTATAATCAAACATTTTTTTTTAAATCAGATAATAATTGTGACCTCCAGAGGGACCACAAGCTAAAAAGGGTGATTTTTCGTACAATCAGGGGACATAATTCAGGAAGTAATGACCCGATGGGCGCAAATATCGAAAGGGACCAAGATCTTTGGGTTATAAACATACATGTCAAGTTTCATCAAAGTCGATTCAAAATTGTGACCTCTATAGGGTCCACAACCTTGATATAACATATTTTCACACCATTCGTGTACAAACGGCGTCCATTTTGTCCGTCAATTCTAGTCCGATTTTCACGTAATTCAAACTCTCTCTTCATTACCATGTAACGGTGATATAGTCAAACGTTTTTTTAAATCCGATAATAATTTTTGACCTCCAAAGGGACCAAAAGCTAACAAAAGCGATTTTTCGGACAATCCGGAGACATAATTCAGGAAGTTATGATCCAAATGGGCGCAAATATCGAAAAGAACCAAGATCTTTGGGTTATAAACATACATGTCAAGTTTCATCAAAATGCGTTCAAAATTGTGACCACTATAAGGTACACAATCTTTATATAACATAATATTTTCACACTATTCGCGTACAAACGGCGGCCATTTTGTCCGTCAATTTTGGTCCGATTTTCGCAAAATTCAAACTCAACTTTCATAACCATGGAATGGTGATATAATCAAACGGTTTTTTTTAAATCGGATAACAATTTTGACCTCACGAGGGACCACAAGCTAAAAAGGGCGATTTTTTGGACAATCAGGGGCCATAATTCAGGAAGTTACGATCCGATGGGCGCAAATATCGAAAGGAACCAAGATCTTTGTGTTATAAACATACATGTCAAGTTTCATCAAAATTGGTTCAAAATTGTGACCGCTATAAGGTCCACAACCTTGATATAACATATTTTCACACTATTCGCGTACAAACGGCGGCCATTTTGTCCGTCAATTTTGGTCCGATTTTCACGAAATTCGAACTCAACCTTCATAACCATGGAACATTGATATAATCAAACGTTTTTTTTTTAAATCCGATAACAATTTGGACTCAACCTTCATAACCATGGAACGGTGATATAATCAAACGGTTTTTTAAATCCGATAACAATTTTGACCTCCAGAGGGGCCACAAGCTAAAAAGGGCGATTTTTCGGACAATCAGGGGCCATAATTCAGGAAGTTACGATCCGATTGGCGCAAATATCGAAAGGAACCAAGATCTTTGGGTTATAAATATGCATTTCAAGTTTCATCCAAATCGGATCAAAATTGTGACCTTTACACTGTTCACAAGCTAAAAAACGTGATTTTTCGTACAATCAGGGGCCATAACCCATGAAGTTACAGTCCGATACATGCCAATATCGAAAGGAACCAAGATCAGTGATAAACCTATATTTTAAGTTTCATTGAAATCGGATAAAAATTGTGACCTGTAGACTGTTCACAAACAATTGTGGACGGACGGACGGACGTCCGGAGGGACGGACGAACAGGGGCGACGACAATATACGTCCACATGAAAATGTGGGCGTATAAAAAATGGGTCAAAAACGCGTAAAACTTACTCATTTGGGTGAGTTATGAGAAAATACTCAGCTAGATGAGTATTTTGACTCAGTTTGGGGGCAAATAAGTCAGCTATGACTCGGTTTATTGAAACTTGCGGGAAACTTGTGAGTCACTAACTAGTCACCTCTGAGTTATTAAATATTCAGTGATGAATTTGACGTTATTGAGTCACAGCCTAGTCAAGGGTGAGTTACGTGTGAGTCCTTTCGGTCACACGTATTATGACGGCAGTTTGACGAAGCCTGGACTAAAATAACATCTATAGCATCTGCAAATATCAACAAAGGAAAAAGTGAATCATATGCATTTTTTCTAACAAAACTTGTGGGATAATTCTCAGTTAATAAATAATCAGCGATGAAATTTTTGTAAGTGAGTCACAGCCTAGTCAAGGGTGAGTCAATGTGAGTCCTTCCGGTGAAAAGAATTTTGGGTGGACGTTTTATGGCGGCAGTTAGACGAAGCCTAGACGTTTGTTTTATTAAAACAAAAAGGTAAATTATTGGTGTTTTTGTTAAGGATACAGCCTTATTCAATATTATTTTTACTATATTACAGAGATTAGGTAGCATATGTGAAATAGACCACTGATTTTGTTTTTGATTAAAAATTCAGATTCAAATTTATGAAATCGACGTGTGTAGATCACGATTTTAAAATCATGAGACTTAGTTACGGAAAATCTGGATGAACTTTCTCGGCAAATGCAGGGATCGAACACCCGTCTTCCAGGCAAGCGAGCCAGCGTGTTACCAAAATTATATATGTATTATAGTCCTGGCTTATATCTTGTAAGGTTTCTGCGGGTTTCAATGTCTGTTCTTTTATGTCCTGGTGGAGCGGAAGGTTTGCTTAAAATTGAATTATAGTGGCCCGGTAAGTATGACGCTGTGCCATGCACTTAATTGGCGGTCCATTGATTGATATCAGTGAGGGACGCGAAGAAAGATACTCGGAATTTGCCAAATACGGTTGCCCCATTGTCGTTGATGCAGGCCAGAGTGTCTAACAGGGAAAGAACACATGTTAAAGACCCTCTAACTGTGGAAAATCCAAATATGAAGTGCACACGAAAACAATTTTCCTGGTGTGTTGCTGCCTCCTATACTGAAAATTTTCGTTGAGTGTGGTAGGCTTTTCGCACGTCTAACATTTATGGGCTGTCAGGAATTTACAACTTTTGATGGTATTTTAACTGAACACAAGGTCTGTGCTATTTGGTTCACTAAATCGCACTTTAATCGCCTTCCGAAATTCTCTTATAATATGATTGTTTTTACAGGGCGAGCTGGATATTCTGCAATTACAGCCCTTCCTATTCTGCTTAAAGAGGACCCCCCCCCCCAAAAAAAAAAAAAAAAAAAATGCTATGTCCAACAGATGTGGTAAGCAAACAAATATTTTAAGTTTTACAGAGGAGGGATTGGCTTGTCATTTTAACACCTGCTTAACTTAAAACTTTGATTAAAACAATAAAATATTTATGAAATAAAATAAAATGGCCTTTAAAACCTTACCTTTCGGCACCGACTAGGATAATGAAGACAGGCATAAGCCACAATGTTAAGGGGGGGGGGGGCGATGAAAACGATCCACTTATTTCAAATTCCAACTACCAAGTTTTCTAATACATTTTACGTACACACGATACCTATAGGGTATTTGTCCGATCCTAGCGAGTCCGTGTCTTACCGTGGTTCCCCTAAATATTTTTTAAGTCTTGGATTTTTGTTTTTGTATCATTTCAGAGACCAGAGAGAATAACAACTCCCACTATTCTACATCAAGGGGATATCATGGATGACGAAACTACATATGAAATTCTAATGGATTACATCGTTCTGGCTCGTGCGTTAGAATTTCTAACGTCAATCAAAGTGTTATTCGCTGTGTACTATATATTTAATATCGTATATTGTTCAAAGATTTTAAACACATTAACGTTTATAAAAAAAAATCATTCTTGGAATCGAGGACAAAATTAATATACCAAGAAAGGTCAAGTCATTATTAACTAAGTTGAAATAGTTATTTTACACGTCCACATTTTTAGCTTATGGACCCCATATCGGTCACTATTTCCATCCGATTTTGTTGTAACTTAAAGTTAATATCTAACTTTATATGCCAAAGATCTTGGGATGAGTTCGAATTATACACATATAATCGGTCTTTAACTTCCTGAATGACTGAACCGTTTTAATATTGTGGATTATATATGGGTCACGGTGATTAGTTGATATTAAGTAACGTTCAAATATAATCATTGCACAACAATCGCGCTTGAGTTCAAATTGCGCGAAAATCAGACTGACACTTCTCAACAAATTATTATTGTCCATCCCACCTTTACGGAAATAGTGGCCTGCAACTTTCTTGGCTATATCCCATGCCTTTTACGCAAACTTTTGACACACAAAAGATAACCTATATTTTCTGTCCGATTTAGATGTATCTTAAAATATATGATATGAACAAAAATGAGTTTGGGTTTGGTGTGCATCAGACCTTCAGTTACGGAGTTATACTCTCTTTGCCAAAAACCTTGTGAACGCGAAAGGGGCCCTTCTTTTATCTATATTATGGTTATCAAAATTGGTTTGACACAACGGTTCGCGATAGAGACTACAACATTTAACGGATTTCTTTCATATTTGGTGAGTGGCATTCGGATCACGAGGTAAGAACCATATCGATATTTAGTGTTACGTTCTGGAGTATCTCCCTTAGATGTTAGAGTGAATTTCATGAGAAGCATTAGGCAAATGGGTGAAAGCCCTTTCTTAATTTTATTGTTCTCCACCCGCCAATTGTGCCCGCATATTGCATGACAACCACTTTTACTTTTAGACAATAGAATAAAATATGTATAACTTATATGGAGTGCTTTATTTTTAAATTAAACATACGTTATGCAAGAGTTAAAACTGTCTGTTGCAGACCTTTCTTTAGGCCTGAAATGTTATCTAAATTATTAATTGGACATTAATGAACTTATCACTAGCCTGTGATATTTACTGGATTAGGAACCGATTTTTTGCTCAGCTGTTCGTAATCTCGCATAATGTATTTTTAAGTTTTTATTTTAATATTGTTTCCTTATTGAGCTGACATAATGCTGATCACATCGGGAGAAACGGTAAAGATCATCAATTCAAAGACGAACGCGGAATCACATACTGTAAATGTGGAGGTTAATACACCAGGCATAAGGTTGTTGGAAAACTAAGCATACACGAATCGTGTAATCTAATTGAAAAAAAATATCATCTTCGTATTCGTTTTACAGATATTTTTCTTCAACTTTGTGCAATGCCAACCAAAGAATCATTAAAAAAGGAGAATTAAATCCTAATTAATTAGGATTCAAGTCTGTGTGGAGTCATTTGACTCGTTGCCTAAGGCTAATTATGTGACTCAAATATATTTGCATTGATTCACTTTACTAGTCACTAGACTCACTGTACCTAGTTGCGTTACTCATCTCTTCTGTCACTAGACTCACTAAAGTAGTCACTAGACTCACTATAGTAGTCGAAGAACTCACTTTACCTGACGAGTCACTTGACTCACTTAACGAGTCGTTTTATGGATTTTTTGGTGAGTCACAAAAATGAGTCTTTTGACTCATTATTTGAGTCCAAGTAAGTTCCAAGTTAGTCCCAAGGTAGTCAACGAACACTGAGTCGTTACTGAGTCGTTTTATGGATACTCACTCAAATGAGTCAACTGACCCACTTTTTTCTCCGTGTGTAGCTGGATTCTCAGAATTCTGTACGATGGTCCGAATTTTGACTCGGAATATTACTGTTCTTTCACTTTAAAATATTGAAAAATTGGCTATGTTCAGGTTGAGAGCGCGCCCCTTTCATATGATTGTGCCAACTTTAACTAATAATATTTGGAAGGCTTATTCAATTACCTTTCAGAATATATATAGCTGGATGCTCAGAATTTTGTACGATGGTCCGAATTTGGACTTCGAACAAAATATCGCTCTATCTTTACATATAGAATATTGAAAAATTGGCTATGTTCAGGTTGAGAGCGCGCCCCTTTAATATGATTGTGTCTACTTTTACTAATAATATTTGGAAAGCTTATTTAATTGCCTTTCAGAATATATATAGCTGGACGCGCCCCTTTAATATGATTGTGCCAACTTTTACTAATGACATTCAATTACCTTTTAGAATATATTTAGTTGGATCATCAGAATTTTGTACGATGGTCCGAATTTTGACACGGGATATTACCAGTTTTTCCCTTTAAAATTTTTTAAAAATTGGTCATGTTTAGGAAGAGAGTGCATCCCTTTAATATGACTGTACCAACTTTTACTGATAATATTTGGAAAGCCTATTTAATTACATTTCGGAATATATTTACTTGGATGTCTAGAATTTTGTAGGATAATGCGAAATTATACACCTCTATTCTGAGCTAAAGGAATATATGGATAAAAAATAATATATTATTCTATTTTCATCTGATAGACGTAACGTTGGATTTTATTGGTTGGTAAAAATAGATGAGTTTGGGCGACTGTTGTCTTAATTCTGAATAGGTTGCCAACGAACAGTTTGCCAGCTGGATCGGTCGAATAGCTCGCTATCCGAATAGGTCGGCAATTTGTGTTCGGTATTCTATCCGGACCAGGTTTTTCCTTCCATCCAAACGACTAGGCAGCTGTCCTTGTCAGGCCCTCCGTATTGTACCACTGGCAAGGCGAAGCCACGCCGAAAAATCTCCATGAACTTAATATTCTCGGCCAATGCAGGGATCGAACACGCGACCTTCAGACTAGCGAGCCAGCTTCTTTCCCTTTCAACGTTGCAATATGAACCTAACTCTATTTATTGTGGGTATTTCTTTAGGCCTGAAATGTTATATAAATTATTAATAAGACATTTATACCATAATCAACTCCCGATGCCATCGGATGCCCCCGGCTTTGCGCAGAGTAGAATGGGCGGCCTTTTAATGATTTAATTTAAAAATAGAGACGCGAGGTCAAGCCTCGAAAGACCTATACGGTAGTTACGACCAATGCGCACATCTGGTCAAAACTACAACCGTTGATAATTTTGCTCAAAATAAAACAATTAAAATGAAATTTACATTCATTTTGCATTATTTATTTTTGAAATATAAAACCGAGAACGACCAACTCTTTATCTAAATGAAATAAAATTTGAGATTATTGTCTAATCTTTCAGCATCACTCGGTCTTAAATTAAGATGTGTTCAGACCGGGATCCAGGATTTTGTCGAGGGGGGGGGGCATACATTGGAGCAAAGGGTAATCATCAGAGTGCCGCATGCATTAGGATGGAGTTTAATAATAAGTCGAAGAATTTATTAATGATGAGTTGAACTCATCAGCAGCATTTACTTACTAATTCTTTTCCATTTTCGTCTTACATGTACTACATGTCATACTTGTATAATTGATGTTATCAGGTTGATTTTGAGATCTATTTATAATTATGGGGCGCTAGGTCGTTTAACCCGTGCTATTTATAATTATGTTGCGTTGGGTATATCCAATATACATAACAAACTATTTTGTATGTTTATGTGTAGCCGTGGGCTTTGGCGTGTGACGTCGTGCATCCGGTCGGTTATTACGAGCAACAAAATATCAGAAATTTTCATTGATACTGGAGATTGATAAGAACACGTTCAGTCATTTCGGATATTATGTCTCAGTAGGCCTGAACTCATTGTCCAGAATTAAACTGAAACAATTCAGCTAATGCTTTAAAACATCTTGTAAGAATCTTTAAACTTATTCGAGTGATTTCAGATATAATCACCAGCGGTGGACATCCCTGAAATAGTTTTATAAGGTAAGTGTACATCAAAGAGGGTGTTTTAAACGAATTTAGCAAAACTGTTCTTATATGCATTACTATTGTTGTCATTTGATATGTAGGAAGGTTAGTAATAACAAAAATAATTAATTAATTGATGAAATGGGGTTTAACGTCCTACTGTTCTGCTCCGACTGGGCTAATGAAGACGGACATAGCCTACGCCATACAGTGTTGTATGGGGGTAGTTAGAGCGGGCTGTAATATATCCTATTCATAAGAAGGGTGATGTTACCAATCAATGTGGGGCGAGGGTGTGGGTGGATGGCCGAATGGTTAGCACTTGCGCGCTGTATTATAAAACCTGTCATTGAGTCAACTGGCGTGGTTTCGAATCCCCGGTTGTACACGACAAGGCGTTGGGTCGCCTGTCCAACCTCGTGGGGTTTCTCCGGGTCCACCGGTTTCCTTCCACTGCTAAAGCCCCTACGCGCAAGGGAAATATTTAAATAAAAGTTAAAGACCATATGTTAGGCCCGAAATTACCTAGTTTGTGTAGAGAGGACGTTAAACCCCATTTTTCCCTCCCTCCCTCTCTCTCTCTCTCTCTCAATAACACTCTTGTTGTAACTGAATAATATGTCCCAATCTTCATTCTGGTCAACAAATCGTATTATTTTAGAATATTGCAATTAAATGATGATATAAATTTCATCTTAACACACCTATTTAAAAAGATTGGAAAAATTCCACCAATTGATTTGAAAAGTCTAACGTAAACCTTTTCAAATGTGACTTGGATTTCTAAATATTTTCGAACCTTTTGGACAAGTAAAATAGGCTGTAATGTATAATTTACACAACAGGTAGGACACTTAAACATCTAGTACTTAGAATAAGGGTATTATTTATTTTCTGAAGCTACCAAGCCAGCAAGGGTGTTATTGTCCCTTTAAATGTAATGGGCAAAATATTTACTAAAGTTATAAATAACAGACTTATAGTTTGGGTTGACATTGAAAATAAATTTAATGAGCAGCAAGCAGGACATAGGCAAGGCTCCGCAACAGAGCGGTTAGCACGTGCGCGCTGTATTATAAAGCCAGTCATTGAGTCAACTAACTTGATTTCAAATCCCAGGTTGTACACGACAAGGAGTAGGGTCGCCTGTCCAACCTCGTGGATTTTCCCCGGTTTCCTCCCACTGCTAAAGACCCCTACGCGCAAGCGAATTATTGAAATAAAATTAAACCATATGTTAGTCCCAAAATGACCTAGTTTGTTTCGAGTGGGCGTTAAACCCCATTTCTCTCTTTCTCATGATGACAGGAACATCATTATGAACAATTTCTGAATATTAAACTTATATTTCTCTGGTGGGTTTATTGAATTATAGCACAAAGATTCATCAATTGTTTTCATTTCTATTTTTGGGTTTGTATTTATCTTATTTAAAGCTAAAACCGATGTTTAATTCATCGTAAAGTCCTATATGGATCGATAACCTTTCAGTCCTTTGTGGATCAATAATCTTTCAGTCCTTTGTGGATCAATAATCTATCAGTCCATTGTTGATCAATAATCTACCAGTCCTTTATAGATTAATAATCTATCAGTCCTTTGTGGATCGATAACCTACCAGTCCTTTGTGGATCTATAATCTATCAATCCTTTGTGGATCAATAATCTATCAATCCATTGTGGATGAATAATCTACCAGTCCTTTGTAGATCAATAATCTATCAGTCCTTTGTGGATCATTAATCCAGCAGTCCTTTTTAGATCTATCGATAATCTATCAGTCCTTTGTGGATCGATAACCTATCAGTCCTTTGTGGTTCAATAATATCTTTACTTGTAACATACATACTACTTAAAGTAGCTAAATCTCTAACACGATATCATTCAAAGTCTTCCACATTGAAATGTCCATAATATCATGTATTACATATTGGATATTAGATTTGTAATAAACTACAAAAAGAATCCACTAGGCCATAAAACCATATTTTATAACTAGATCTTTTAAATTTCTATAACGTTCTCCTGTGTAAATTTATATAACGGTCTACTATGTGAACCTGTTGCGTAAATATTAGCGCAGATTATAATCCCTTTTAGCTGTAGGGTAGAGAGTGATAAGTACTGTTAGAAGTGGGTTTATTATTTTTAAAATAATATAAGAAGTAACATGGATTTATTAACTACAGAAACATTGTTCATCTAAACTCGAATCCCATTTTTTGTAGGCTGACGGAGCTGACAAGGAAAATGTTGTTCTGTCGTTCGGATGGAATGGAAACTCACCCGTACACTCTAGAACGCACAAAAAGACCAAACCAAACATCTATTACATTGCTGAAATTCGATGAAGACTAGGGGAAAATGCCACTGTCCTGACAAAATCCCACCATCTAACATTGTCCATGTGACCTCAGTGTATCAAAAATAATGATATATACCACTTGCGAATCGATTATTTTATTTTAGTGTAAGTGTCGCTTTAAATGTCATCTTGTGTCTATTTTAACATTGCCCTTCTCTTGTAGAAAATAGTCAAGCACCGATGACGTCAACAATATCAATGATGACGTCAACAACATCAATGATGACGTCAACAACACCAATGATGACTTCAACAACACCAATGATGACGTCAACAAACCCAATGATGACGTCTACTACATCAAAAACCAATTTGACCAACGACGAGAAATGGAGTTATTTAGTAGACCTGGACCACGAGGAGACAACTGTCAGAGTGTTGCCCGCTATGATATTTATTGGTATTCTAGGTATTGTTGGACTGTTTGGAAACACTCTGGTAATAATCGTCTACGCCAAATACTTCAAACACAATCCATCCAGGATTTTCATCATCTCCGTGGCTGTGTTCGACTTAATCAGCAATGTCTTGTGCATTCCGGGTGAAATCGTTGATTTAAAATACTCGTTCCGCTTCCAGAACGCTGCCTTGTGCAAATACTTCCGTTTTAACAACGTTTTTGCCGCGGCGTCTTCAATGGCTATGCTTGTCATTATCTGTATAGAGCGCTACTTGAAAATGTGTCGCCCGTTTAAACCACAAATTGAGTTGCGTGTAGCCTATAAACTGGTTGGGATCGTCGCGTCGGTGTCATTCGTATCGTCACTTCCGGCAATTATGGTTTACGGTGTGAAAACCAAAAGAATAAAGAAAAATGGCATTGAAATTGATGCCTATGATTGTGATATTAGCGATGATTATCAGGGCAGTGTTTGGCCATCAATTTACAAGGCTGGTCAGTTTTTGACGTTCCTTGTTTTTGCCGTGATACTGATCGTTCTGTACAGTTTAATTGGCTTGGCTATTTATAGACACAAAAAACGGCGATCTAGCCTCGGTGCTAGTATCGCGAGACCAACAGTCAGACAACAAGACCCAGCATCAAGTTCTAGCGATGACGTCATTAATAAACCTGAGAAAAAAAATCCCGACAGTGACAGCATCAAAACCATTTCCATGGAAGTGTCTAGTCCTTCTGCGAAGAACTCTCCTAAAGTTAATTTCAATTTTGACACATCCATTGAACGTGTTTCAAATGAAAGTAGTTTGAGCAAAAAAGACAGAAAAAATAGCACAATTTCAAACATAGCAGTTTCGTTCATGACCAAATTAAGGTCGGGAAGATCCTCGTCGCAGTCTGGTAATAGAAGGGGATCAGAAACCTTGGAACCCAAACAACCTTTTGTAGCGAAGTACAAAACAACTTTGATGTTGCTGGCGATTACGGCTGCGTTTATTATAAGTTATTTGCCCCATTTAGTCATTGCACTTATTAACATTTTTGTCAAAGATTTCGTAAGTGGTTTAACGGATACCGAATTTATGGTTTACGCGACTTTTCTCCGATCTTATTTCCTCAACTCAGCTGTTAATCCGATTATCTACTGTTTCTGGAACAAAATATTTCGCGATTTTGTGGTTCAAATATTCTGTAAGAACCGCTCACAGTCTTTTCAAATGGGACGACATGACTCAACGGTCAATACCAGCCTTTAGAACTATGAACACAGTCTTTTCAAATGGGACGACATGACTCAACGGTCAATACCAGCCTTTAGAACTATGAACATGTCTTTCAAATATTTTATAAGGACCGCTTACAGTCGTCAAATGGGACGACAATATCAGCCTTTATAACTATGATTTCTTGTGCGACGTGGTTTTACCATCTTCTAAAGCATTGATTTGGGGGATTTTCGAAGTGTGCCGAAAAAAAACAATCACTCGTTAGCCTGAAAATAACTAGACATTAAATATTATTCAATCTCTGTGATGATAGTCACAAACATTATTCCCGTCATTTCGACCATTACATCGTTATCGTGATCATCATCGTTAAAATTGAAAGTAAACGCTGAATTCGGGTAAAAAACTTAATTTGGACTGTGACAAGGATCCCAAGTTTAAGAACAGGGCCCGCGAGTCCAAGAAAGAGCTTCGGAATCAGAGAAAAGGGCACTGTTTAAATCAGTTGTCTAATAGTAGTAAGACAGAGGCGTCTCCCCTCAAAAGTGCTTTTATGCCTATAACTAGGCCAAGTGTTCATTGAGTGCTGTATATTCGCTAGCCTTGGTTATGATTTGGTCCTGTTGATGTCAACATTCTTCAGTATTATGCTGTGCTTAAAGGTTTTATCAGGCTTCATCATCAATTTAGTGGATAGAATATTTGTACGTTTGTTGTTCATTATTTGCTATGTCTGTGTATTTATGGTGTATTTACTCTGCGGGTTTGTCTTATGGCGGTGTTTGTTTACGCGTTGTCCACATGCTCTGTGTCAATCGCGACTCACCGACGTTCCACTAAGAGTCAGATTAAGATTACCTTTACCTATCTGGACTACAGGTACTGCCATGCCCCCTCCCCCTCCGTAATTTGTTAAACAATATTAATTTTCGCTTGACCAAGAGTAATTAGCATCTTGCTTACTCAATTTCGTTCAAACCAATTTATCCAGCAATTGAAATATCATTTTACTTAATCCCTTGAGGGGCTGCGGCTGACGAAGACCTCTTCTGCAGCCCCTAAGTGTCGTGGATGCTGATAATCTCAAGAGTCTTCATGAGTCCAGTTGCTGCTGCTGCGGAACGAGGGCGTTAAAGTAGCTAAGTCTCTAACTAAATATTATCCAAAATCTTCGACAATGAAAACACGAATTGTTTGTCAATTTAAATCAACATTGATGTTATGATCTTACCGGTAAAAGATGAGCTTCTGATATCCAATATTTAAGACAAAATAAACAGTGTACCATTGGTACACGAATCGTATACCATAATGCGTTTCAGCGCCATTCGTACCAACTCGAAGAACGAGGTTAGACATACCCCACACGTCATGTTAAACGGTGATACCATATTCTTATCTGGAGAGCATGCGCAATAAATACTATCGATGTAGACTAGAATAACCAGATGCTAGAGATTGCTATTCGATTGACACTTCTGCCGTATTTCGCCGAACATAACGTATTTTAAATTAGAGTAAAACGGAAACGATCGAATGTAAATTAGTGTATATACATACATGTTACATTATCATATGCGTTGCGACCCATTTGGGTTAATTTCCAGGACCCAAATATTTGCGACTTAGCTCCTTTAAACCCAATTTCATTTGTTTATCTACAGAATTGGACAACGACATCATCTGTTCCAGTTTGTATCTAAACACACAGGAAAATGTCTCTAAATTCGTCTACAGTGGTGCCTCGAACCCTCTTTTGATGGAGCCCTTCGGGACAAGTTACCTCCATTTGCCAATCCCTTGCAGATTCTTTAATCCGTATTTGGGTAGAATTATGATTTTTCAAAATATAGGGTTTTGCATAATAAACATAATTATTTTACATGTAAGTTTAGTCATTCCAGCCTCGTGGGTTTTCTCCGGATCCTCCGGTTTCCTCCCACTGCTAAAGACCCCAACGCGCAAGCGAATAATTGAAATAAAATTAAATCATGTGTCAGTCCCTAGTTTGCGTCGAGTGGACGTTAAACCCCATTTCTCTCTTTCTCTCTCTCGCAATTAATCATAAAAAAACAACTGAGCGAAGACACTTCACAAAGCAGTTACAGAATGCGGGGGGGGGGGTGGTTACTGGAACTTTTGCCCTGGCGAAGGGTGGGTGGGTGGGTGACGTGACATAGGCTTGTGAGGGTCCTTGTGACACATCACAGTTCGAGATCTTAGATAACCGCCATCTTTGCTATAAACAAATCCTAAACGTAGGCAGTGGTTCGTGAACATATTACGCGTGCACGTAAAAGAACCATTCACATGGAATTCTCAATTGTTATACGGGCAAAATATCCGATAGGACGTATTAAACAAAATGTTATTCATTGTGTTAGTGTAAAATTAACACTTGTCGCTGGTCTTCCGACAAAAATCCTCACAAATTTTAGTGTTGGTAGTTCAAAGATCTTTCGCTTTGAAAGATGAGTAAATTCTGAGAATACTTTGTGAGTGCAGTTGGTAGAAAAGGAACCAAACACTTTGAAAATGAAGTGTCACTGTCTTCCTTTTCGCAACAAAACACTTGACAAAGTTTCGATGTATTTATAATTTATTGGCGACGTTGAGATGCATAAATCAAAACAGCAGGTTTCACTTGTAAATAATGTTAGACGACAGGGTTACATACAAATTCCGGGATGAACAAAACAGAAATACAGAATGAAACGAAGATACAATTTACGAAAATAAAAGGAACGAAAATACAATTTACAAACTGTCACAACAAAGTAAAATTCAGTTCTCAAAATGAAGTGATGAAAATTCATAGCTTATTCCTTCACCATAGCTATTTTAAAATAGACTCAAACACCTTATTCTATGCGTGAAAAACCTCAGAACTTAAACATATCGAGACTAACATATGGTGTAGTTTTATTCAATAAGACCTAGACAAAATGTGGTTAGAGAGATGGTTTACGTCCACTCATCCCAAAGTGGGTCATTTTGGGACTAACACGGTATGTAAAATCAACCAGACGCGGAGCGAGGGGATTAAACGTCAACTCAACACAAACTAGGTTATCTTGGGACTAACATGTGGTTCAATTTTATTCACTAATACGCTTCGCAGAGGGTTCTTTAGCAGAGTTAGCATACCCCTCCTCCCCCAGAGTAGCAGTGATTGTCCAATTCATATAATGTTCAAAATACGTTCAGAACCAACAGTTTCGGATTGACAGACTGAATCCCAGGGCACCAAGATCACGGTCTAAATCCTATGGTCCCAAGATTAAGGTGTTGGATTGGCGGTATGAAACTCAGGGGTCCAAGATCTAGGTGCTGGACTGATCCCAGGGCACCAGGATCAAGGTGTTGGTTTGACGGTATGACTGCCAAGGCACCAAGATCACGATCTGAATCCTATATTTATATTGGCCCATTTATATTGCCCCAGGGGCAGAGAATCACCCAAATTTGTGTCTGCGTGAGACTGGAAATCTAAATGGATCATCTTGGAACGTGGCATATTTATTCCTTATACTGTAAGGATAGCAACGATTTGTTTTCGTGCATGTTCCGACCCCCCGTGGTGTGGTACTGCACCCACTGTTTGAATTAACAGATTTTGTTCAAATTCAGCGTATCAATCATTTCAATAACAGGGCGATACCTATTTATATTTTATATCCAACCCCCAGGAGTAGAGCCACGCCTATTTCTTTTTTTTTGTATTTATATTTATAGTCTACAGGTTACAAGTCTGAATGGATCATCTTGGAACTTTGCATATTTATTCCTTATAACTCGAAAGCAGCAACTATTTATTTTGGGACATACAACGACCCTCTAGGGCGGTGTCACACCCAATTTTTTCTTAATACTTTTTTCCGTACATTTGGCAAAAACAAACCGAACGCCTGGACTTTTAGAGTCTTGTTATATTACAGCCATTGTATATTTCATTCTCTTTATTTTAAAAAGTACCATATCAATCAAATCAGGAATGTGGACGTATATTGTAGCGTTAATGATAGTCTTGTTTTAAACTACTGTGGTGGTCATAAGAGGATGAACCCTATAGATGTTAGTCCTGTAGTTATCAACATATTGCCAAAAGTCATGTAAAAGCCTTTGAATCATGAGGGAACGAACCCTATGGATATTCAGCATTGTGTTAATTTCAGCGTTCTGCGACTTTCCGTTACAGAGTTATCCTCCTATTCTGAAAACATTGTGAACGCTATAGAGGATTTTAACATAATTTTGTCAAATTTGGTGGGAAGGATATTGAACCTTATGCAACTATCCACCACAACTTTGCCAAAAACCTAGTCAGCACGATAGATGCTTGGTTTTTGATTGTACCGAGAACGAGTTGCGACCACTGTCTGTCTACAGGCATCTTGACACTATCAATTATACCCCCCCCCCAAAAAAAAGAGAGCAAGTATTGATTTTGATACGTGCTCCGATCTCAAGGGCGGTGCTACACACGCTCTTTTGTAAATTTGGCAAAACAAACCCACCGCCTATATTACAGTCGTTGCAGCCATTTCATATTTCATTCTCTTCATTATAAAAAAAAACGCCATATAAATCAAAGCAGGCACGTGGACGTATCATGCAACGTTAGCATAACACTTGTTTTGTGTGTAAAGAATTGATTATGTATAATGTCTCGTGAACAGGAGAGAAAGACGCGGAATTTTAAATATCGATAGGGTCTATCTTCTTATAACTCCAACACTGCCTACAGAGAGAAAGACAGAGAGAGAGAGAGAGAGAGAGAGAGAGAGAGAGTTTAACGTTCACTCGACATAAACTAGGTCATTCCGGTACTAACATATGGTTTTTAATTTTATTTTAATAATTCGCTTGTGGGTAGGGGTCTTTAGCAGTGGGAGGAAACCGGAGCACCCGGAGGAAAACTGCCTACAGAAGTTTAGAAACATCGCTCCTACTGCCCCATATTGTGTTTACAAGGTTTCCACAAAGTGGGAGCTGTAACTGTAACCTCTATCGCCTTCAAAAGGTTTTCGGAAAAGGCGACATAACTTTATTACGAAAGGTTGCATTGTGTCCTCGCGCATCCCCATGGTGCTTCGCGCCAAATTTAAAACGAATACCTCAAAAACTGTAGCTTCTGGCGCGTTCAAATGCCAATTGTTGACTGACCGATTGACATGGTGGCGACATTATACGCTCATACTGAATTTTAGGTGTATAATATATAAAGTTGTGAATCCTATATATCGAATGTCAAAATTTATAAATATGATAGAAGCTATATCCTATTCGTATCTAATTTTACAGACACATAAGGAAGGAAGTAATCATTCACATTATTAGAAACAGAATCACAGTTTAATTGGATGATGAGAAGATCCGGAATAAATAACACCATGTGTTGATGTAATGGGAATTTATCTTGACTTGATCCTTAAAGTAAAAATATCAGATGATGCATTGAAACGAGATGAACTAGAGACCTATTTTCCATCTATAGTCATCTAACAATATGTAACTTTTCAAACAGCTTTGTAAGAGGAAAATATTTTAGATTTCACATAGCATTACGAGTTGTAAAACAGGATGTGTCGCTTCCGATTATTCATCGTAGGAATTTTTATCTTGTTGATAATTCAAGACAGTAATTTCTTGTTGTTTCTTGTGATGGGACAGTCTCAAGATTTTGTTGTTTGTCAACCAGAATGCCGTCCCTTATCTCGGATACAGGAATATTTGAACCCGCGCAAGTTTTGTAACGATTGCTGCAAATATAATTTTCGTGCATTGAACAGACTCTACGTCAACGAATCTTGTGAAATAAATTCTACCAGCTACTTTTATTCGAATATATCCCATGATTCAAACTTTAGAGTTTTACATCAGCATAGCTGTTTGACCTCGATTCCATGAGGAAATATTTGTAATTTTCCAAGAATTCAGTATCTAAATCTTGAAAACAACAAAATAACGGAATTACGAGAATTGTCGTGCTTGAAAGAATTAGTGATTTTATATTTAAGCAATAACCAAATTTAAGTTTTAAAAGCTGGAATCTTTGATGGTTTGACCAAATTACGTCACATTTACTTAGCTAGAAATAGAATTCATACACTAGAGATGGGAGTCTTTCATGATGGATTAAACAAATTAAAAACAGTCTTTTTACGTCACAACGATTTGACCGAGGTTGACGTACTTTGGTCTCTGGGCATTACACATATTTTCTGTTACTTTGATGTGAGTTTCAACAAAATCAAAAAAATTACCAACAAATCTAACTTCACAATGGATCCGAGAAAAAGGTATGGAACTGGTTCAATATTTTTGAACAACAACAATTTGAGGATTTTGGACACACAAATGTTAGATGCCATAGG
Organism: Patella caerulea; assembly: GCA_036850965.1. Lineage (NCBI taxonomy): Eukaryota > Metazoa > Mollusca > Gastropoda > Patellidae > Patella > Patella caerulea. The sequence continues at coordinate 71,477,401 of JAZGQO010000010.1, read as the reverse complement.
GAAGCCCTTGACATCATTGATGAGCAGTTTCTTGTATTGGTCAATTAGCTTAGGAGGTAATCCCTGGCATTGTGACTGCCGAATACATCCAATAGCTGCCTTATATTCAGTTTCTGATATAAGGACATGGTTTGCTGCCTTAGGTAGAATGTTTATCGGTCTAATGTGCAAAACTCCGCCAAATTTAAAAGGTCAGCCTGGTTTGTTACATCAAAATTTATCTGATTTTGTGTGCAACATCACTGATTCCTGTCCTTCTGGTTGTTTATGCCAGGAACAACCAGAAGCCGATAGAATGGTCATTAATTGCCAGAATGCCGGACTCGGAGAAATGCCGGAACGTTTACCATTTCATGAGAAATTATTTCTGAACTTTCAGAACAATTCCATTCGCATCTTACCAGAATTTCCTTACATGAGCAGAATTGTTCACCTGGACATTTCAGAAAACTATTTAACAAATATTTCACCAGAGTTTGCCAGTTCCGCCGATAAATTGAAATATTTGAAACTTGCCAACAACAGACTGAAATATCTACCAGAAACTATCCAGAACTTACGATCGGCTGAGATTGATCTTTCAAATAACTTGTTAATTTGTTCATGTGATACTTTGTGGTTGAAAGAATGGTTTGAAACAAAACCTCACATTATAAACAGATCTAATATAACTTGTTCTACAGCTAGTGACGCTCAGAGAATAACCATTGATGATTTACAGCCAGATGAATTTAACTGTCGAGTTAACTGTAACTATAAGCATTGTGTTGGGTATATTATGTTTTCTGCCCATTCTGTTAATTACTGGCATTATTTACTTCCGGTTCGAGATAATGGCGTCATATCATATTTATATCTTACCTAAGATGAAAATAAAATGGACACAGGAAGTTCACGATGATGAGCAGAAGCAACATGATATATTTGTGCTAGTAAATGATGAACATGCTCCCGATAGGTTGTGGGTTATAGACAATCTTATTCCATATTTTGGTCGAAATTTTATAAAATCTTACATCTCATTCCGTGATGGTATTATAGGGGAGGTGACTGCCGATGCTAATATTACCAATATACATAACAGCCGTATAGTTCTAGCCGTTATTTCAAAATCCCTTTTAGGTGATCCGTTAAAAGGATTTGAATTAAATGAAGCCTATTATGATAAACAAGGGAATGGCCAGTTAGTTCTGATTAAACGGGAGGAATTTAACCCTGCACTTGTTAACAACGGACATATTCAGGCTATGTTCCGCTTAAAACAGTTTATTAACGCTGATGATGTCGACCTTACTGCGAAAATCTCCGTACAGATTGATAGGGTCCAGAAATAGCCAAGGTGTATGTCATTTTAACCAGTCAATATTATTATATGTATCAGGTATCAAGGGTTAATATGATTAAAATCGCATTTGTTGACTCTCCTTGATAACGGTCAGACATTTAAGTCCTAAATCGACGATTTTAGTTGAAAACATTTAAGTATTGTGTGATCTGATACGTATATTTTTTTTTGAGTCTGGTCCACGTCCTCAGTTTAGATAGATCTTTGTTCCCTTACATTTAGTAATTGATATTTATTTAATTGTACATTTTAAAGAACTTTAACTTTGTTATTAACGCCCTCCCCCCCCCCCATTTTGGGCCCCAAATGCTGAGAAAATTTGGGCACACAATTTAACTTTGTAAAAGCTGTATAAAAAAATATTGTGTTCTTTATGTGTCCAATTTAACAGCGAATTTAAATTCAGGGTGTCTATAGTTTGGTAATTAAATAGAAATTTGGAGTACAGTAAGCCACAATTACATTCTAAGAACCTAACTACATTTTTTGGGACACCCCCCTCCCCCAAGTCAAAATTTTCCCCGTACGCCTATGGTTATTAGGTCGCATATATTTTAAGAACAAATAAATAAGAAAAAAAAGGAAAGAGAAACCGTCGACGACTTTCGTGATGGCTTTAGAGGCGGATTCAATGGAGTGGCGTGCGCCCCCCTAATTTTCGACAGTGCCCTTTTTACTGCTGAAAGTGCCTTTTCTCAGACCCAAATATGTCTGTTCCGAACGTTTACTTACATGAAAATATCAGCCAAATAGCACTTGGAATGGCTACAGATGCAAGGAAATGACGAATAATTTTCTTAGGGGACACCCCTCAACCCACTCTCAGCGGCGTGCCCCGTCTCCCTGGTGAGCGCCATAGAAAACGCATCACTTAGTTATTACAAAATATGAAGCAAAATGAATAAGATATGTTATGATCATTTTGTTACACGAAAAACTAAGTGGTGCGTCTTCTATGGCGCTCAGTGTATTGGACTAGTGTAAATGGTACATAAAATAGTACGCGAAGGTGCCGATTCTATCCGGACAAGTTTGTGTTGCTATTTTATAGAATTCCAATGTATACATGGGTCCTCGGTTTTTCCTTCCATCCGAACGACTAGACAGCTGTCAGCCATCCGTCTTGTACCACTGGCAAGGCGAAGCCACGCCGGAAAATTCCCATGAACTTAATATTCTCGGCCAATGTAGGGATCGAACACGCGACCTTCAGACTAGCGAGCCAGCTTCTTTCTCGCTTAGCCACCATGGCTCCTACAGTTGTTATATGAACAATGCACGTGTTATCGACCCGATTCGCCTTGCTTGAATAGAAGTTTATTCTTTTAAATTATTGCTGCTAAAGTATTAACTTGGCCCCTTTGAACAGCAATAATTTAAAAGAACAACCTTTTTATTCAAGCAAGGCGAATCGACTGACATGACTGACCCTCACAGAGAAAAGTTAACCAACGCAGATTCGTTTTTTTGCTGTTCTAGCTTGTGTAAGCAATTCCAAAAGTATCCAATGGGTTTCTAACCGAAATCTCACTCTGAATTCCAACCATACACTCAGACTGTTACAGCTGCATTCACAAACAATAATCGATGTCTTCGAAAGAAGAGTGGCTCCAGACAAAATTTTTGAATCCATATAGTCAACTCAGTACAAATTCAATTAAAAGAATTTGTTATATTAGGGCTCGATGACAGTTAGTGAGGCGAACAAGTGGAACTGACCTTGTATGGACCTCCTAAGAAAATGTTGGAATATTAGACGGCCGTAAACGCATTTTCCTGCTATTCCAGTCAGTAAAATTACTGTTTTATGAGCACTTTATTTTGCCAAGTAGATTAAATAATTTTTTTTCCACTTAACCCGTCTGCCCCAAAATTCTTCTTGCCCGAAAGTTATGATGACATATACTAAGTTATGTCACTTCAGTCTTATGTACAAAAGGCGCTTGAATGATTTTGAATTAAACAATATTCTCAAAATAGACATAAATGCACAAAAGACTGATGTAATCTGCTATCCAACATACAAAGTCATAAATAAAACTATGAAAAAGTTGATATAATTAGATATTGTAACAGTGCACATTGACAAAATATGCACATATGTTTTATTTTAGATATTTTATTCTTATGCATTTTAAAAATGTATATTTTATAGATTATCTAGTTTATTTTAAATATATATATGTTTATTAAAGACGTCGAGTCTATATTGCATAAATCAACCTTGACGCTGATTTGGTGTCAATAGATCTTAAGCATATATAATTGTATACTGATATTGAAGAACTTGAATAGAGGGTCCTTTATTGGTTGTTTATTTTAAAGTAATTAAGAAAGATTAATGGTGACAGCTTAAACTTCTGACTGTCCACATCTTCTCTGACTGTCCACCTCTTCCCCGACTGTTCATCTCTTTGCTAACTACCCACTTAATTCTTCCCTTACTGTTCTCGTCTTCTCTGATTGTGCACCTGGAGGTCGGGTGTTCGAACCCAGCATTGGCCGAGAAAGTTCATCCAGATTTTCCGGCGTTGTTTATCCCTTGTCAGTGATGCAAGACGGAGGGCCTGACAAGGAAAGCTGTCTAGGCGTACGGGCTCGATGACAGTTAGAGGGGGGGGGGGCAGAATCCGAAATGCCCGAAAAAAAATGGCGGATTTACAGAGAGCGAAGAAGCGGAACTTACCTTTTATGGTACCCCCACCCTTCCCTCAAAAGAAAATTTTGGAATATTTGACGGCTACAAACACATTTTCCCGCTATTTCATCCGTGAACAAAGCAACTTCAAAGTGGTCTAATATAGCCTAATGAGGTGGCAAACGCTTTTCTTGCTAGTTCAGCCTGTGAATACAGCAACTTCAATTTGGTCCAATAAAGCCCATCTGACTGACCCGAATTCCAAACAACCAATCAATCGTCGCTGGGTTTGAGGGTCTTACCCTCACAGAGAAAAGTTAACCAACGCAGATGCGTTTTTTTTTGCTATTCTAGCCTGTGTAAGCAACTCCAAAAGTATCCAATGGGTTTCTAACCAAAATCCAACCCTGAATTCCAACCAACCACTCAGACTGTGTTTTTTTTTGTTTTTTTTCAGACTGTTACAGTTTTTTCCGCATACAATAATCGATCTCGTCCAAAGAAGAGAGGCTCCAGACAAAATTTTTTAATCGATAGTCAACTCAGTACAAATTCAATTAAAAGAATTTGTTATATTAGGGCTCGATGACAGTTAGCGAAGCAAACCTATAAATGCCTGAAAAAAATTTGGGTTAACAGACAGCGGCGCCTGTTTTATTTTTCAAGAGGCGAAGAAGTGGAACTGACCTTGTATGAACCCCCCTTAGAAAATTTTGGAATATTTAACGGCCGCGCATTTTCCTTCTATTCCAGTTCGTAAAATTACTGTTTTATGGGCACTTTATTTTGCCAAGTAGATGAAATAAAATTTTTTTTTCACTTTACCCGTCTGCCCCAAAAGTCTGCTTGCCCGAAAGTTAGCAGGGCAGCTGTCACAACCCCGCCCCCCGCCTCGTACGCCTATGATACCATATACTAGGTTATGTCATTTCAGACTTATGCACAAAAGACGCTTGAATGATTTTGAATTAAATGATATTTGCTTTGCTTTCTCAAGATAGACACAAATGCACAACAGACTGTTGTAATCTGCTATTCAACATAGGAAAAAAAAAGTTGATACAATTACGTGTAGATCTGTCTCGGATGTGTTTCGGTGATTGTGTTACGTACCGACGAGTATTTGCCTTCAACTACATCTTTAGTAAGTTGAGTGTTTTCTTTTCTAATATATTTTATATATTTACCTTTTCGATATATATGACGTAATAGTTGGCGGACACGGAAGGGCTAAGAAGGCACCTTCGAGTTTAGTAGGATCGGGTGCCCCTAAAGAGGTTTTGAGACCGCTGTTTTCGTTTCAGGGCCTTGTATGTCTTCTGTTTATGTTGTTATTGCTGATTAGTTTGTACATAGAGACAAAAGGATGTGCAGTCAGTTTTTGAGATATATATATGCAGTCAGAAGGGAGAGGGCTTGTTTACATCTTTTGCTGCTCATTTCTTCTCTGCAGCTGTTCACCGCACCCCCCGGCTGTCCACTTTTTCCATGGCTGTTCATTTCTTCTCTGGCTGTTGACCTCTTCGATGGCTGTATTCTTCTTCCCTGGCTGTTCCCCCTGGCTGTTCGCCTCTTCCCTGACTGTCCACATCTTCTCTGACTGTCCACCTCTTCCCTGACTGTTCGTCACTTTGCTAACTACCCACTTAATTCTTCTCTCTTACTGTTCTCGTCTTCTCTGGCTGTCCACGCCCCCTGGCTGTTCATCAATTTGCTAACTACCCACTTAATTCTTCTCTTACTGCTCTCGTTTTCTCTGACTGTCCACCTATTCGCTGACTGCCCACGTCCTCCCCGACTGTTCTCTTCTTCTCTGGCTGTGCACCTATTCTCTGATTGCCCACCTCTTCCCTGACTGCCCACATCTTCTTCTCTGGCTGTGCACCTATTCTCTGACTGCCCACGTCCTCCCCGGCTGTTCTCTTCTTCTCTGGCTGTGCACCTATTCTCTGATTGCCCACGCTTCTCCGGCTGTTCTCTTCTTCTCTGACTACCCACCTCTTCCCTGACTGACCACCTTTTCTCTGTCCACCTCTTCCCTGACTGCACCTATTCTCTGGCTGTCCACGCCCTCTGCGGCTGTTCTCTTCTTCTCTGGCTGTTCACCTATTCCTTAGATGTTCACCTCGTCGCTCGATGTTAACCTCTTCGCCAACTATCCACTTCTTCTTTGACAGTTCTCTTCTTTCTATCTACTTCTCTGGCGGTCCTCTTCTTCTCTGGCTGTTCGCTGCTTCTCTGACTGTACATTTCCTCTTCTTCTTAAATTGTTTATGATCTTAAATCTTGAATATCGTTGCCACTCTGGCTTTTGTGCCTTTAATTAATTTCACATAAGCGCCGCCAGGCCAACATTTCCCTCGTGACACGATGCATAATCTATGTCCGTCGTCAGTAAGTCGGTTGGTACAGAAAAATAGGACGTTAAACCCAATTTCATTTAATTTCAGACGTTGCATGCTTTTGTTGGTAACATGTTATCTTCAGTGCTAGTTGTGTTGTTGTCTTTGACTACCCTGGTGGCATCAACAGAACTGGACAGTAGCAGTTTAGGTTGTCCTCTGATCGGCCAGGAATATGGAATTGGTAGTCGGGATTCTGAAAAAAGGGCTTTGAGCCAATTGCAGCCGTTAATAGGGAAAAGGTATTTATTATCTTAAGTCACTAATCTCCCTTCAAAAGGCAACACTTTGTATCTCATGTTTTCTTATTTCGAGAAAACAAACGAAAACGTAATGAATGAATATCAAAGCCAATCGTATCCATTGATTTGACTATTGAGTTACTAGGTTTTTTGTGACATAGGCAAATGAAGGAAGTTATTAGGCTGTGTCATGGATGTAACTGCTTACAAAATCAGAAAATTGGAATATCTAGTAGGTTTTGACTTTTAACAGGAAAAGGGACTTTATATGATGAGGCGCCGTTTGTAAATTAATTATTTCGCTTTTTATATAGCAAAAAACACTAGATTTAATTTCAAGTTATATATATATAGTTAAATCTCGACTTTTGTGCAATTTTTTCACTTTTAATATTTAAACTAAAAATACAACAAAAACTCGATATTTAACATGATATATATAAATGTTTCTTGATTTGTCTCTATTTTCATATTTAACATTTAGCATTGAATATTAAAACCAAAACAAGAGATTTGATGATATATAAATATTTAGCTAAATATTTAGTTAAATGTTTAAACATTTAGCTAAATATATATTTATATTTTTAGTTAAACATTTATATATTTAGTTAAACATTTATATATTTAGCTAAATAATATATATTTAGCTAAATAATATATATTTAGCTAAATAATATATATATATAGCTTAATAATATATATATATAGCTAAATATATTTAGCTAAATATTTATATATTTAACTAAATAATTATATATTTAGCTAAATATATAGTTAAATTTACAAAGCGCAACCGTACCACGCCGTTTGTAAAATAATTGTTGTTGTAAGCGACTTCACACTAAACGGTGACGTACACCTCGTAGAAAACGAGATAAGTTCACCTGTAGGTAGGACGTCCTCATTCCCTTTAATCTGTGTGAACGGCACGGAGTACCGCGGCCGTGATTCGGGTGACAAGTTCGTGGTCAGCTTCCATTTCTAATTGCTAGTAGGCCAAGGCTCACGTGTCGGGTACACGTCATCATTTTATGCGCAGTTTTTTTGTGTCGCTTACGATAATGGAAATATTGGCGGGACCACAAATATATATTTAGTCTGTCCAGTACACATAACCTTAATCAAGTTCATGAGCAGGGGCGGATTGGGTCGTCGGGAGATCGGGCGATCGCCCGGAGGGCCGGTCGGACGATCGCCTGAAGGGCCGGTCGAACAAAAAATGAAAAAAATATTTTTGCCCAATTCGTCTAAAAAAACCTTTTTCTGCTGAACATTATATGGGGGAGGGGGGTGTTGGACCGGCCATGGAGCGATGATGATCATGTTGTATGTGGCCGGTGGCTTTAACAGGCCACCACGCCATCACTGGAGTTTTGAATGGGCTGGTTTAATTGACTTTCTGGGTCGGGTGTGCTGGGTGTGGCCAGAATTCGGAATCCTGCAATGTGGATTCCAAATATCATCCGAAAATTTCATTGGATTCACCCGACACTCACGTCGCTCGCAAATTTACTAATTATTAAGTCACCTGTACCTTGTTTGTTGGGGATACGCCAGAATCTAAAATTCAAAAAGCAGCGTTTATAAATTTCACTTTCGCCACTCTGTACTAATGTGTCTCGTGGCTTTTCATCACAGGAGGAATCAATTAGCGCCCCCGGCAGCAAAAGTGGGACATTTTTCAATGAAATTATTCCTACTTATTCAATATTCCTAACTGGTTAATCAAATGGTCAACATTTTCTCAACTAGTCCCATTTTTTAACCAGTTAAATTCACTTGACTCTTGACGATACAATGATAACACGTTAATTAATAATATGACGATATGATAATTTCACAGGTTACTGGTTGTAAATTACTTTCCGGTCGGGATATATTATTTGACAGAGATTATAATCAGATATGCCACCAAATCGCATATTTGGGGTTTATATTTTAAAAATTTCCAGGGTGAGAGCCGTCGGACCCCCCCCCCCTTTTTAGCGTGCGGGGAGTACAAAGGGCCCCTCCAACACGGGAGCCCGGGCCGGTTTCCAGCCCCAATCCGCCCCTGTTCATGAGGGTTTTCTACTTTGGCCAAGTATAAATAATCTGTTTGATTGCTTATACCTTTCACAAGATAAAATATACAATTAATTAATATGTTTCATCGGTTTATTTTGGGATTGCGGCCGGAGACATCAGCTTCTTGATTTGACTTGTCGTCGGGATTCACTGTCGCTTCCATCTAGGGTGGCATCGCAGTTTCCTGCGAAACTTAAGGGAGGGGACAAACACGATCTTATCGCTTCGAGTTCCATGGCTGGGTTTTGCAGGTTCAGCACTACTGATGAGATGAAGGAATATAAATATAGTGTTGGTATTTTCCATGATGCCATGGATGGATTCGAATATGTAGGTGCTTTGCAAGAAAGTTTGGCGGATAAAAAACAACATGTTATAGGAATGCATAACTCATCACAGATATTTAGTGGTGGTAAGCTTTGATATTAAACCATGCCTGCCTGTCGGTATTTTGTTTGGTCGTCCCTCTACCATTTTGGTAGGGGGCCAGTGAGTAGTTCCGAGTTCCACCTCGTTGCTGGTCGAGAAAATTCCTCTAGATTTGCCAGTGTGGTTGCGTCTTGTCAGTGATGCATGTCGAGGAGCTTGGCAACGAATAGCATATAGTCGTTCGTATAGGACAAAATAACGTGGTTCCGTGTACACAATGGCGTACACGTCAAGGAACCCTACACGTATGGAATTCAAATTAAGAGTAGGCCGTAGCATATGGCATTTGTTATACTGCTCTTAGCCAAGTCAGAGACATTAAACCCCATTTCATTTCATTTCATGTTGTACAAAAAGACATTCTTTTCCGTTAGGACTTTACGCCACACTTAACTGATTTTCTGTGAGGTTGGTTAGATGGCCGAAAGTTAGCATGTGCGCGCTGTATCATAAGGCTGGTCATTTAGTCAACTGGCGTACGTGGTTTCGAATTCCCGGTTGTACGTGGCAAGGAGTAGGGTCGCCTGCACAACCTCTTGGGTTTTCTCCGGTTACTCCGGTTTCCTCCAACTGCTAAAGACCCCTACGCACAAACGAATTATTGAAATAAAATAAAACCTTAGGCCCGAAATGACGTAGTATGTGTCGAGTGGACGTTAAACCCCATTTCGGGGGGTTGGGATGGCCTAGTGGTCTAGAGTGCCGCGCTTCCACCTCTAGCTGGCCGATCACCTCTGGCTTGCGGCTGTGGTTTCAATCCCTGGTGTGAGCGTATGTGACATGGAGATAGGGGCGCCTTCTCAACCTCGTGGTTTTTCTCCGGCACTCTGGTTTCCTGCCACTGATAAAGACCCCTACGCGCAAGCGAATTATTGAAATAAAATTGAAATCATATGTTAATCCCAAAATGACCTAGTTTGTATCGAGTGGACGTTATACCCCATTTCTCTCTCTCTCTCTCTCTCCCCCTCTCTCTTAAACCCCATTTATCTCTCCCTCTCTCTTTCAGATGATTGTGTCAGGATTGAATATATGGACGGTGAAAGTTGCGGTGAGGAGGAGAAAAGGGCCATCATTATCGTTAAATGTGACGAAAACGCGGATGATGTAAGTCTGATATTTGTCTCTGAGCTCGATGCGTTATTTACATTTTGATTAAACTATCAAATTTTTCACGGCTTATCCACGCTAAATATATACCCTATAATTGGTCTGCTTACCTCCCTTGTACTCAGATTGGCGGTGCTCGATTCACAGTCCAGAACGTCCCGAATCGACAGAATTACAATCGAGTGACGCGGAATTCAGTCCTGTCACAGTTCTGCCAGTCCCAACAGCTGAGGTGGAGTGAGTAGAATCGTGACGTATTCCTCGGTAAAAAATATGTTTCAGCAGTCATGACTGGTTGAGATATTTTTTATACAGTCGACGCATGCGCTGTAATCCGAAATTCTCCTTTTCACTCGATTGACACCAGTTTTGGAATTCAATTCCGGAACTGTGAATCGAGTATCGCCATTACTTAAAGATGTATTACGTAAGAGTTATGTCGCTTGAAGAATAGTCAGGCCCGGATCCATGATTTTGCCAGGGCGGGGGGAGGGGGCATACATTGGTGCAAAGGGTATTAATCAGGATTGGTGTAGTCCCCAGCGGAGACAATGCGAAAATCATGTTTATATCATCTACTAAAGAGCAGGGCCCTGTTTCACGAAATTTTAACTAAAGATAAAATCCAAATTTTAGCAGATACTTCAATTTTGATTGGCTAAGAACTAAAATCAATCTAATATTGTCCAATCAAATAACTAAAATTCAGATCTTATCTTAGTTAAAATTTTCTGAAATAGGCCCCTGATGTGAATTACAACAGTAACAAAGCCAACGAGAATGAAAATTAACTATGTTTCACTTGGGGCTGGCGGGGTGGGGAGCGGGGTCGGGGGTGGGTCACAGGAAAATCCCCCTGCTTATATTCAATCAGATTTAGACTAGATCCATTTAAACATCAGGTTTCCCGGCTTTCCATAAACCATGGCGGTGCCTTGTAACATATATCGATGAAATTTCAATTTATCATAACTTTATAAATACAAGACTTGATGACATGGAACCATATTTAGATTGTTATTCCTATTTCCCAATATTGTAGTTGACGCAAGGGATTCCTGTAGCGCTAAAAGACGAGTCGAGTCTTTAAGTTAGTTAACGGGACGAGGCAGTGCAGAACAGAAGAACTTTAAACCCTGTCTCATTTTGTTTCGGTTAACCAGACAGTCCCCGATCTGGTTCATCTAGACTATAAATCTGTCAAATGACTAGTAAAAATGGGCTTGAGTTTGAAAAGTCATAACATCAGTTTTGGTCTCGAAGGCAAAATCTATCGTTAAAAGCGTGTTTTCGCCCCTGTTGGCAGGTCTGACAGGGAACATCGGTTGTCGTTCGAATGGGACGAAAAGCCGAGTTCCCCGTAACCTTCATGTTGGCGTGCATTTAAAAGAAACCTTTATAGTTGGAAGTCGGTGAACACCCTATTGTTGTGGACAAAATTTCCCTCATAGTGGAAATGATGGCGTATACCCATCTTCAATATCCTGATTGGGGCTGAAATGTAGGACGTTAAACTAGATTCATTTTTGGTATTTGTTTTGATTTTAGGACTCTCCTGGATTGGAAATTATAAGAACGTCTTATAAAAAAGAACATGTCTGTCTTTTTTTATTTGAAATTCGTCATAAAGCTCTTTGCAGAAAATTGTAGACTTCGATCCAAGGCAACAGTCAGCTGTCCGAGTGTGAAATTGTTGGCTGTTCCAGGTTTTTACATGTTATTGTTGGCTGTCATTATGAATTAAACTGTTAATTTCATCAATATTTGATTATCATGCATAATATTAAAATTTTGGTTTTAAAAATGTAAATTGTATGAAAGCCGATAAACACCCCCTCGCTCCTTCTTGTCAACGAGGTGCGAAGGTGAATCCATGAAGGCGCCACAACGGCTCCTGATCTCGCCCCTTCGTGCCCTTGCTTCGGTAAGAGTACCAGCACAATGCCGAGAAGGCAAGAAATGAACAAGGCGAAGGCAAGAAGGAGAGATGGGATAATTATCAGCTTCTATAAAAATGTCCTCTTTTACATGTTATATTTTCGATACATGAATCTTTTTATATACCAGAATGATTCCTATGATTTTATAGTATTGATTTAACAACCTATTTGGTCCATTATTTCTTTTATAAACCATTGTTAGTGAAGCCTGTACCATAAAAGGCCCGGGACTGTACAGCGTAGTGGACGGTTACGGCTGGCCCCCGGATCCATTCACTTGATTTGATATTTGTTTATTTTTTGCATTGTCTATTATCTGTCTTGTCCGTAGGTTTATCTTGTAGATTTTGGTTTTGCATCTAGTGCGGTTCTGTCGTACATGTTATATTTTCGAAACACAAGTCTTCTTATATTGTAATTCCCATTGTCCAGATATTGTAAAAAAGTTGATGAATTGGCAAATACGTGTATATCATTTTCTGTTAAAACCCAGCGTTGCTTTCTAAGGTGTTATTATCGCGTGTGCAGGCTTCTAAAGGTCTCGCTCAACCCATCTTCAATAGAAGGCTTGATCTCGACTTAACACGTACATCTTATCAAGCCCTTCACGTATACTAATAACCTGCATATTTCGTCGGTAAGTTCGATTGGGTAACAAGCCCAGCTTGTGAACCTATCAGATTCATCGGTCGCCGTGAATACCAAGTCTCGCGCATCTAGCTAAAATGTTGCAAAGTTCAAAGATTGATCAATGTCAAGGTTGCTGGTTTTCCGTGAGTTTCTCAATTTAAAGAAAAATCTTTCAGCGACTGTTTACAGTGTGTTATGTGCGATGACCTCTAATTTGACAATGCTAATTAGTCACGTTTAAACACAAGCGCAAAAGTTCGGGAATTGCTGAGTAATGAAGCAATGGTTAGATGTTGAAAAACTCGCGGACGTTGCTCAACCAGGCCAATCTAGACAACCGCTTCTTCTATTGTGTAGACTCAATTTTCAAGTGAAAACAAATAATTCAATTTCCAAATACTTTCGGCGAGTAGAACTTATTTCCAATTTTTATGTCAATGTTTTTTTGTGTGCTAAAATGATTCCTATGATTTTATAATAGTGATTTAACAACCTTTTATGTAATAGAAATGGTTATGTTTTGGCGTTTGTTAGAAAACATGCAACTATCGCTTTACTTATTATTTTATTATAAATTTATGCAGATGTTGCTATTACTTTATTGTCTTCGCTTAATAAAATTCCTGACAAGGATAGTGTCTAGATCTATTTTCTACCTTTCAGCAGGTCCTGGGTCACTTCTGGCGTTGGTCGAGAAAAGGCCCTGTGATTTTCCCGCGCTTTGTTCCATGTCAGTGATGAAGAACGGAGAACCTTTGACAGTTGGAATTCGCATACCTATCCTCGTTAGCCCAGTCGGTACATAAAGTAGGCCGTCGAACCCCATTTCAAATGATTTATCATTGACATTGTCCAGACATTATTTTGAAGTGATCTTCGAACATTTTATTGGGTATCATTAATGATCGTGTGATTGGTCAACTCAATCGACTTACCTGATAAATACGGTCCTGGTAAACACGGCCCTGGTCCTGCAAAACCTGATCATTATAAACACGGTCCTGATCAACACGTTCCTGATCAACAAGGTCCTTATATATATGACTTTAATGTAATCTGTAGCTGTTTGTATTGTTACAAAGTTTTGCGCCAATCAATGAAAGAATATTACAATTCAAAATACTATGTAAATATGTATATATATATATATATGACTTTGATGTAATCTGTAGCTGTTTGTATTGTTACAAAGTTTTGCGCCAATCAATGAAAGAATAGTACAATTCAAAATACCCAAATAACCTAGAACAGGCATCATATATACTATAATTTATGCAAAGTATCATAAGGATTGTACTGTAACACTTATCAATGTTCGTGTATGTACACGATTTATTACAGGCAAGATTTTTAATTAATGATGTATAATTTAATGAGCTTTATGAGGCACAACTACAGTAATAGGTCGTTGTATGTACAAAGTTTCATGAAAATATCTTGCATAGTTAATGAAATCGATGCCATAGTTCCGGAAAGTTGTAGGTGCCACTTATGACCCAAATAGATTTTTTGCATATGATCACCAATCACATTGGGGGCGGGGGGGGGGAGGCTTCTCTATGCAAAATTTCAGAACTGTAAGGTTGATATCCTATTTGTGTTATTAAGATTGGAATAAGTTTTCCTCTCATATCTCAAAAACAAAATCCGTCAATTTTTGAGATTTAACACCTTTCAGAACTATGGCATCGAAATATGCCCCGGAAACAAAATTTGTTTCCACGAAAGAAAAAGAAAAAAGGAAAGAAATTCCTAAAAAGCAAAAGGTATATCTTCTGTTTTAGGTTGATATGTGTACAAAGTTTCAGAAAAATATCTCAAACGGTTTATGAGATATGCACCGGGAACAAATATATACACTAAATTTGTTTCTATAGAAACTCACAAAATATAAATCCCAGAATTTCCTAAATAACAAAAGACACAACTACTGTAATAGTTTAATGTGTGTACAAAGTTTCAGAAAGATATCTCAAACGGTTTATGAGATATGCTCCGGAAACGAATTCGGGACGGACGGACGAACCCCGTTTCAATATTCCTCCCTAAATTCGTTCGACGCTGGATAAAAAAATCAGCTGAGCGAGGGCTCTCAACAAAGCAGTTACAGTATGCAGGGTGGGGTGGGGGGACACTGGAGCTTTTGCTCCGGGGGGTCACATAGGCTTGCAATATGAACATCTGAGACACAGGCTTGTGAGGGTCCTTGTGACACGTCACAGTTTGAGATCCTGATCCTAGATGACATCGCGCCTGGTACGTTCGTGCATTTTTATGCGCGAACTCTTAGTTTTCCTATTACTGGCACGCGCACGGGCACTATTTCTTTTTCTTTTGCATGTACCAAAATCTGGGTTTTCGCGCGGAGGTACTTTTGAGGTATTAGCCTGAGAAGCATAACACTTGCCACTGTACCTGAGTATCGCTAATTATAAATCGAGTGTGTGAAGACAGTTTATATAGATCACGCAAAAAATTTTCAGTACAGAGTTTATTCCCGCTCTATTTGCCGCTAAGCAAACCAATGGGACTATTTTCTCAACAGTGTATGAACTTATCCATAAGCGATAATATCCTTACACCGAGAGAAATTATCTAGTCTCGGTGAAAAACCATGACAGTAAGTAGGTTATACACTATACTTTTGAGTCGAGATTACTCGCTTTGAGTCGAGATTACCAGCTTTCAGGTCACCGATAACCAATTATGTCAGAAATACCATACTGACATTCGGTTTTTTCAAGTTGTACGCGAACTAACAATCGGCGCCCTAACTGTCTTCGTCAGCTACTTTCAGTTTCACAATGGCGTACGACATTCGGTTTTTCAAGTTGTACGCGAACTAACAATCGACGCCCTAGCTGTTTCGTCAGCTATTTTCAGTTGCTGGCGTACGGCCAGTGCCGGTGGGAAAAAACAACATTAAAATCAGAAACCCAGTTATTGACACCCATTAAATCACTCCTGTCTAACAAATCATAAAGCTGTGGTGTTACGGTAGCGGCATAGTATTTCACCGTAACACCACAGCCACTCTAACCAATCATAATACATCTAACTATCACTCCCTACACATTTCTCCTCGACCTACTTTCCCAAACGTCAACAACACATCTTATACATCCAGTTCACTGATTAACCCTTGTACCACGTCTACTGGATAACCGCCATAATTGTTATAAACAAACCTGACAGGTTACGCGGGTTCACAGTTAACCAAACCAAAAACAAAGGCAGGTGTTAGCTTTATCCTGTTTTATAGAAAATATTGAGTTAAAGGTTTATAGTTAGCTGGTTTCAGTAAAGAATAGAATAATAGAGACGTTCAAAGGCGGTCCGAAAACGAGAACGACGAGGTGATTCCCTTTTGGCATACTACGTCATCAGTTCTCGAGGGTCATTCCCCACGG
This sequence comes from Patella caerulea, assembly GCA_036850965.1. NCBI lineage: Eukaryota > Metazoa > Mollusca > Gastropoda > Patellidae > Patella > Patella caerulea. The sequence goes on along the minus strand of JAZGQO010000010.1, from coordinate 71,461,185 downwards.
CGGTAGACCAACTCGCTCGTCCTCTTGGATCCTCTCGAGACGTAAGTGAATTCCGTGGTGGTTTTATTCTATTTTAGGTAATCTCTTTCATAATTATACCGAAATACATCCTTTTCAAATATACCAGTCGTTGTTAGGCACTGTTTAGCTGGTCGAATAATAGCGGAGGGACGAATCTACTCTTTCAAACAAAGCTTTTTAATTTTCAGGACCATCGCGTTTAGTAAAGAATGCGGATTTTTCTGAACCGTGAAAGTGCGTCACCTCGTTCTCGTTCTTGTTTGAAAGCCAAGATTCCGTATACAGCATTAAATCGACCATTAGAAAAGAGTAGGCCTTTTCCTACTCATACATCATACTGCCTGATGTCATACTCCGCACAGTGTTGCGTTTGATTAGAGGTAATCCAACTACACACTGCTATTATGAGTGGATATTGTTTTTTTTAATTTTGATTTGTCAGTAGTCCGTCTACCAACCAATCACTAGCTGTCAATATTGGACCAAATATGTTTACATAACGTTACGTCATGACTCACGATTTTATTAAATTATTAATGCCTAATTAACCCGTGCATAGCAGAATACTGCAGTAAAACTAATTGCGTGACAAACGAGGCTATCAAGTCGAATGAAATGCAAACAATACTGTTTGGAAACGAACATACTTTCACCGTTTTTAATACCTTAAATCACTGTCCAAAGTTTTAGGGAAGACCCAGATTAAACGAAGGACTGTCATGTTGCTGTACTTAAGTGATAGCTTTCATTGAACGGAAAGAATAGACACACTCCCGCATAAGTTCAAGAAACAGACGCTATTCCAGCAATGGTCAGAGAGGGATTTCTCGGGCCATTGCTTCAGGAATATGGCCTGATGTATGCTTGTATTTATTTGCCAGCTCGGTGAAGACAAGTAAGACGTTAAACCCCGTTACATTTCAATCTATTTTATTTTACAGTTTATTTATTCAATTTCTGGTGATATGTACGTGGATACAAATATTTTAGAAATTTTATAATCTATAATTAAGAAATAATACTATGTTGTCGTTTATATTTATAGAATAATGGTATATTGTTGGTGTGTAAATAACCCACATGGATCGACAGCTGTTACTGTTAAATATAAATCTGATTTCAGTTTGTCTGGCAGTCGGATAGAAAGGGAGGGAACTCTCGTCTCTTGCCACTGTATAACATCTGCTGCACCAGCAATAGTTCCAACACTGACTTCATAATACAGATCTGTCCACGACGAAGTAAAATTGTTTTCCCATGAAACTGTCATAGTTCTGCCATCTTTAGCCTTCATAGTCTGTATTCTAGATAATTCTAAACCAAAACAAAGATAAAAAGTTATATTTCAATTTTAAACGGGGGTTGGGTGTTCGAGTGGTGTGTGGTGTAACTGGTGCGCTTTAGATCATGAGGTCTGTTGTTGAGTCAAGTGATTTGTTTTCAATACCAAGCTTGTACGTTACACGTATCGCTTGTATAACTACTGTTAAAGATCTCCTCTATCTCCAAAATACCCCCCCCCCCACAAAGTCCTTAACAAAACTAGAATATAACTAACTTTAGAGAACGGTCAAATAGTCGTGTTCTCTTACATCGCTTGTCTTCATGGGTCAGACATAAAAGCAGGAACTTCCAGACTCTCTTTATTTTTATTTTCATAGATTTAACAGGGTTTATGAAAAATGTATTACATAGCCGATTGAATATAATTTCAGCGCGATCACCCCTTGTGGTTTAATGTACTTATAGATCTGCAATAAACCCCTCTATTACTTATGAACAAAACAAACTGGGATTTTGGGAATTAAAAGGATAATCAAGATTCCCTTTAATAGTCCAAGGCCTATCAATTCTAGAATCTTGAACATTGACTAATGCACTCAGTTTCACACCCTCTCTTCGTTAGAATAATCGATTTTTATGCACGTCATCATTTTACAGAATAAACTCCACCCACCTTGTATGCGAGGAGGTTGGTCTATTGTAGATATATTTGTTGATATAGTAGCACTTTGCCTGTCCAATATATTGATGGATGATACACTTATATTATATCCAGTATTAGGCTGTAGAGTTAAACCAGTTAATGTTGCCTGGTCATAGACAATATCAGTTAAACTTATTTCTTTATCTAGTGAAGTTTTTTCACCGCTAACAGAAACCTATTCATAACAAAATAATAGAATTAATTTTACAAAACCATTTCTCAAATATCCAAAATAACTTCCACAATCTGTAAATCAACGATCGTGGGTTATCTATTATACTCAATATTCAATATTATATGCTCCAACATATTACTCAACATTATTTAAAGATATGACTCAACATATACAAAATATATTCCACAAATTACTCAACAAATTACTCAACATTATTCACCAAAGTCCTCAATATTACTCAACAAATTACTCAACATTATTACTTAACATATGTATTTTTAATAATTCTATTTACCGGTATATATTTATATCTTACATACCTGAATTGATTTACTATCCACTCGCCCATCTGCTAAATTCCATTGCAATCTCAGAGAATCGGTCACCGACTGACATTTATCTCCAACTGGATACTGGGAAACGCCATCTTTTAAAATGGCCAGATTTCCGTTTCCGCTGTCGGCTTTATTACCTATGATAAATACACCATTTGTTGTAGCTGTAGTTGGTAGGCCAGCTTTATTATAACATCTGACTGTTGAATAAACCTTTATACCATCTTGTATTAAGGTTTCATTTATTTCTGTCTGACCAAACGAGCGGCCATTTTGTATCAGGGTAAATGGTTGGACATCAACACTTGCTGCAGTTGTACCTGATAAAATATATTAATCAGATTTAAAGGACATTTCTGATATAATAAATAAAACATTAATTAAAAACACCGATCGTCATTATCATGTTTTGGACAGTATCTACCTTTTGATCGCTTAATGCAAGTTACAAAATGTAGTCAAATTATTGACCATTTTATTCAAGAATGAAAAACTTAAATAATCTAGATTAACACCACTAGATCCACTAATTACGTATGTTACTATATTTCCGTTTTCGTCATGCTTTTATAAATACCAATTTTTAAGTCTGTTAGAAAAAATAATCTAAACACATTAATTATGATCCCTTCTTTCCTTCTTTATTTTATTTTTTAACTTAAAAGTATAATCTAAGCAATACATATATTTATTACCTAGAGCCCACATACAATAATCTATCCCACTCTCCTCGTCTTCTATACGCCAGTTTACTGACAAAAGTCTTGATGATTGAAAATCTACATCCGCACCTAGATTTTATACATAATAAATAGTCAGTAGCAGTTGATTCATTAGAAGCTAACAATGTCTAAATGTTGGTTGATTAGCGAGGGTTAACGTCCAATTCCACGGAATGTAATATTGCAGATGGCCATGGTTGAGTGGTAAGGCCAGTGTAGGGCAATGATTGAAGATGAAAAAGAAATTCAAAGACTACATTCCACTAAAAAGGGGGAATTGTGTCCTGTATTTTGAGATACAGTCTTTTTGTCATCTATAAAAATTATTTGCTTAAACGTTTTTCTTACCAAATCCATCATTGATCTCTGTGATCACAGGTGACGTCATATCAACAATAATACTATCTGATTGGGTAACAGCCGAGAGACCCACGGCATTGGTTGCAACCACTGTAACATACACCTTAGTATTATGGACTAGTTTAAGATCGCTTATCGTCACATGATGACGTCTGCCTAGGCTGGTAAATGATTTAACTTGTGTTCCACCTTTGACAGTCCCTATAAAATTCAAAAAGTTAAATTTCATAGGAACTTAGGTCAATATTTAGCTGAAATGACATATAATGAAGTTTCGATATCAATCATTCACAGACGCGGGTACACAAAGCTGTGTGCTCTGCTGTCAATTTCCTCGGAAAGCGGCACCTCCGCCTTCCCTCCAACGTCCAACTGTTAAGAGTTATTTTACAAAGGACCACCTTGTTTTGTGCCATCCGAACAACGAAAGGCTGTTCCTTGCCAGGTCAGCCGCCACGTACGGCTGACTGCAACCGGCATCACACCTGGCAGTTCCACAAGAGAATATACCATCTACAGTCTCACCAAACTGTGCCTTCGTTTCGTTTTATGTTCCCAAATGCGTGATGAAAAGGAAAGACAAAACTGATAAACTAATATTAACCAGTCTACGATTTCTCAGTGCCGGACTGGGCCGACCTGTCCACCTGTGGGCCTAAGCTCTTTAAATAAAAGTGGGCCTAAGCCTATAAAAAAAAGATAGAAAAAAGAAAAAAAGAGAAAGAAAGGAGATGGTGAGGAAAGAAAAGAAAGAAGGAAGGAGAGGAGAGGACAGGACACAGAACAGGAGAAAGAAAAGGTGGGAAGCTTTGGTCTGAAATTCTTGGAAAATGGGTTTGCGGTTGTCAATTTTCTAAATTTTCCTGAGTGGAGGGGGGTCCAACACCCCTTACGGATGCTCATGCACCTTCGGCGTGCTAGTGACATAGCGTACATTTGTGGGCCGTGGTCAAGGCCCACCATTCCGGTACTGTCTCTAATAATTGGAAAACAGGAAGTTAAACCCCATTGCTCTAATAACTGTCATATCGTGGCTTGGGGTTTGACCCTAATGCTGTTTTTTATGTTTTCAACGTTTCTCTAACAACTGTCATATCATGGCTTGAACTTGATCCTAATGCTGTTTATTGTGTCTTCAGCACTGAATGATAGTTACTTCCTAATTCTATTGGGAAATTATTTGAAATGAATATTTGATTCGCATAAACTTACCAAGCGCCCATTTGTAATCTGTAATAGGACTATGGTCATCTGTGAAATGCCAGGTAAGATGTAATGCTGACCAGTAAGGTGTAAAGACCGTATGATATATTAAATGATTAGAATCACTAGTTATATCAATATAATTCACTTCAAGCAGATAAACATGATCAACAGCTAACTCCATCTTTATATTATTGGTACCAATTATAATCAATTCTGTACCTTTGGTTGGGTGAAATACGTACGTATATTTATTCCATAATATTAATGGCTGTGTGTGCACGTCACACAACCCTTGACATAACTGCGGGTCGAGGCTGAATGTTTGCCGTTCATTTCCAAATTGTACGAAACCTTCAAGCACGTGATTCTGCAAGCCGACGTCATGTGGGTAACCTACATGGACAATCAGATGATAGGCGCGACCAAAGGTCAAATTGGAAACCCTCTGTTGGATTTGACCCCTGACCTTGGCATAAGTGGCGCCGTCTTTGGAGGAATGTGATTGAATAATTTCTATATAGGACGTGGGATCAGGAATCCAGTTGGTGGGTTCGTCGTCAAATGATGGATTATGGATGAGATTATCACCGATGTATCTGACATCAACAGGATTAGGGGGAGTAGTATCAATAGTTATACCATTAGATACCGCTACATCAGATTTCAAAACACTTCCATCTACAGCATATACTTTATGGTATATAGTTGTTCCTGTAAAACATGATCAATCATATATGACATAAATCATTATGGTAAATAGTATATTACATACAATCATTTTAAACAGAGGGTGAGGGCGGGGTGGCCGAATTGTTAGCGCGTGTGCGCTGTATCACAAAGTCTGTTATTGAGTCATCTAGTGTTGTTTCGAGTCCCTACAAGTATGCTTTCTCCGGGTCCTCCGGTTTCCTCCCACTGCTAAAGACCCCTACGCGCAAGTGAATTATTGACATAAAATTGAACCATAAGTTAGTCCCGAAATGACCTAGTTTGTGTTGAGTAGACGTTTTCATGTATAGTTCGTTTCGAACAGATATCCTTTCAGCTTTCCGACTTCAACGGAACTATCAGTGAGCTGAAAATCGACTGTGTATATATTATCGCTCTCTACTTCCGTAGTGAGGATAACTCGTTTTGTCCTTTTTTGCGTCAGTTCCCTATTCTCCAAATCTTTGTTTACGGATTAACCGTAGTAACGATATCTGTGTGAAAGTTTTATTTAGAATGTGTTTAATCAGTTCTATCACATATATTATACAGGCTGAAACCAACATTGTCCTTTAACGTGTGTGAAGGAAACAACAAACGGCGAATAACGTAACTCTATTGCAAGTATATAAAAACGAGGCACGTCATCAAACTCGTAAATGAAAATAAAAGAAGACAATCTACTATATAAAGAATGCTTGTCGGCGGTCACAGAATGGAATATTTGATACCTGGCTAGAATGTTCGTTGGGGCTTAAGGCAGAATACTATCAAATTCCACAATTTTCGAATTGAACAGAGTTATTACCCCATTTCCATTTTGACGTTTAAACGTTGGAACGTTTCATTGTCATTGGGAAAACAGTTGAACTTTATTAGAATAAATAATATTTTTATTGAAAAACACAAAGTATACCACCCCATAAGACAGACTTTAAACTTTACATTGATTTTTAAAACTTGCTCGGAGAATGATTATTTACATTCCAACCAGTAGCAAAGTTACTCGAACTATCTCTAAAATTAATGTCAACGACGACAGTGTAGTTTACTATATTAAATATTTACCTGGTGCTAATGGAGTTGATAAGTTGGTATTTGCTCTAGTATATAATCCAATATTTGTCCAGGGTTTAATACTACAATCAGTAACACTATCATCTATACCAATACACCAATAATAACTTTCTATACCAGATCCACTATCAGTAAAACCATACCATGATGCTGATACCCTTGTTACAGAACTTGTATAGTCCATATCGTGTATACCTGAAACACGTTAACATAACATGGACAGACAACACGGTGACATGGCACGGTCTGAACACTCACCCGAATAATGGTCATAATAAATAATTATTTGATAAATTAGCTCGCATACAGCATACAGAAGGATTTAATCAAAGAAATAATTATAATAATAATTAGTACTTTAATAAACTTCTCCAGGAATGTCTACAAATTCCAACCCATTCTATGTGTGAATAAGGGGCCTTTTTGGTCCGATCTTTTAGACGCAAAGCGAAGTGCTATTAAGAACCGCCTCATATAAAGACTAGAGTACTTACCATCACCGTCATGTACCTCTCCAGATACTGGTGGTGTTTTATCTATTGTAATACCATCACTACTGGCCCAACTAACTAAACCAGCTTTATTATACGCTAAAACTGTCGTGAAATATTCTTGAGTCTCTTCTAATTGTAAATCTGTTGCTGAATAAATATCAGTAGGTATCAAACTGGTGGAACCGTGTATATTGTGTCCTATAATGGAAGGAAATATAAACGTCTGGGATTATAGAACTGAAATTAAATATATTTTCAAAAAGCGACAATTGTTATCGGTCAATACTATATTTGTACACGTATATCCAAACACAGATATTAAACCTGAAGTCCGATTACAAAAATAATTAAATTTTCAAAAAAGTTAACAAGCTTAAAAAATTGTTTTCCATTTGTATAACAAACATGGCGATCGCTTAGGGGGTAACAAACACAGCCTGGCCACGCCCACATCCAGTACATAACGTCCATACCCAGTTAGCTAGTCAACTTCCCATTAGTTCAACAAATTGAAAACAAGTAGGACGGTTGTTTGGGGCGTTACCATTTTTTTCATTAATTATTTCTGTAGTTTTGTAATAGGAGTTCAGCTTTAAAGATAGTTTGCAAGCAACGAATTGTACGCCACGCCCACCAGCACCATACTTTGTCCAAACTGTTTATAAAGGTTGTCACCAACTGAATGTGTAATTTCTGAGAAGAGTGGGAGTGCATTTTAATAATTGATAGAGTGCATTTTAATAATTTCTTCAACAAACACCAAAGGTTCATAATAATTATTTACTAAAACAGAAAGACTGAATGATTTGAAATGAAACGAATCCCTTATGATTACAACGTTATGGTGAATGATGCAATAATTTGACAAATAAATAATGTACGACTCAAAGTTTCCATTTTGTTCATCTAAATTACCCACGCCCACAAACTGACCTTCAAAGCTGGAAGAGTGGGACGACACCATTCAACCACGTTAGCTTATCCTAAATGGACCAACAAACCATTTAGATGCACAAGGAATATCAAGCATGCTCTGCATCGCGAGCGACAGATAGCATTCATAATTGTAATACATTCTAGATATTTGATACGAACCTAGAGGATGTGTACTAATATATGGTAGGTAATAATTCACTCCGGTGGAACCTAGTCTAAATTTATTTTTCCATCCAACTATCAAACCATCGGTTGAAGACTGAAAGTCTATATCTTTATTGCTCGAAATGGTTTCCAATTCTTTAACCTAAAAATCAGAACATGTGAACTTGTTTCTTTATTCTATACAACACCTATACATGATTTCTGTATGAACTGAAACCTCCATATCAAATATCGGCGGGGTCTGGAATATTGATCGTATTGGATCCACCGTTATCTATTTATTGTTAGAATATTGAAACAGGTCGACATATAGGTCAGAGAGTTATTACAAAATGACCATGCTCTAGCATTGCGCACCCGCCCCTTAACTCTTTAGTGTATATAAATGAATAATTAACCAAGAGAAAGTTTAATAGAACACCACTTACAGCAGCACCCATAACATAACTAACACCTGGAGGTGACGTCAGTGGTGTAATACCAGGTGATTTAAATACAGCATATTGGTCATTACTATACCAGGCTTTTACAAATACACAATACGATTTTTGTTTCTTTAATGTCTTATCTGAAATAAACAAACGGTATATTGTTGATACTAATGGTTAGGTGGATTGTGTTTTGCGACTGGAATCTGAATACTGGTTAAAACATCATGCACAGAGCTTCAATCTTTAGTAATATCGACCAATTATTCGTACATATAAACGCTTTGAACTTTTATACATCTAGTTTCCATTTCGGGCTATCTACTATGGAAGACAAACAGTTCTTTATTCAGTATTGCCACGTCTTAGTTATTCATTCCCAGCCCGTAATTATTATTTTTTTTTTTGATTTATTGTCGTATTCCGACATTTGTAGCCTACACTAAAATTAACATTTGTATCTTAAAATCAATATTTGTTTTACAATTTAGACATTTGTCATATCAGATTTGTAAATTAATTGTATTTTTTGTTTAATTTAATTGTATTTTAATTGCAGTTTTATATAAAGATCAAATTTGTTTTAGAAAATCAAAAGCTTAACGAAAAACCAATCTTGAACAACAAATTTCCAAACACAAATCTTGCAAATCATTTCTCGAAATTCATTGAACCTGATCAGTATGACGAGCGGAAATTAACCTGGCATACAAAAAGTCACCATACAATATTAACGGCGAAGCATATACACAATCAGCAAAAGCGCTCTATAACCGTGGCTATAGAGAAACTAATTGAGAACTAAGCAATTAGAACACAGAATAAAGAATTGTTTGGTCTTCCATAAGACCAGATAAATGGTTTGAGTCCAGATAAATGGTTAACCACAAGAGAAAAAGCTAATGCCCTAGATTAAAAGGCCGTATAAGTTATTCTAGGTGATTATACTAAATCCAGATTGCTTTGCCCCCTTTCTTTGATTTCAAGCCTTTAAATTCGCTTTCACGCGGTAAGTCACATCAATGGCTTCCAAACAGGTATCCCCCCCCCCGCCTCAATTTATTTCCAAACAGGCAAGTCCTCTATTCTGCTTCCTCGCGCTTAATCTCCTTCCACACAGGTAAAGCCCTTAGCCCTTGATTTGCTTCCACACTGGTAAGTCCCCTAACTTTTCATCCACACAGGTAAGCCTCCTAACATTGCATCCACAACAGGCAAGACCTCTTATATACACAAACTTACTACTCGAGTTGCCGACAAAGTAGAATGGCATTTATTACCTTTTGGCAACATCAAAATGGCTTCTGTATTTCCACCAACTTCAAACCAGACTTTATCCGTTTCAGTATTGAAAATACCAGTAGGTGTTGGCTTATTCAAATATCCGGCACTCACTTCATATCTACCATATAAAATACATAGTCTAAAAAGTAAGTTCTCATATAGACACGGAGAGTATTGAAAAAGGAATGAATTGATATAATAATAATAAGAAGAGGAAGAAAGAAGGAAGAAGGAAGAAGAAGAAGAAGAAGGAGAAGAAGGAAAGAAAGAAAAAAAGAAAGAAAGAAAGAAAGAAGGAAAGAAGGAAGAAGAAGAAGAAAGAAAAAAAGAAAGAAGAAGAAGAAAGAAAGAAAGAAGAAGAAAGAAGAAGAAGAAGAAGAAGAAGAAGAAGAAGGAAAGAAAGAAAAAAGAAAGAAGGAAAGAAGGAAGAAGAAGAAGAAAGAAGAAAGAAGAAGAAGAAGAAGAAAGAAAGAAAGAAGGAAGAAAGAAAGAAAGAAGAAGAAAGAAGAAGAAGAAGAAGAAGAATTATTATTGAGGGGCACAGCTGAGTTCAGTTGAGACTGAGATATAATATTTCTTGGTGGTTGGTAAAGTCTGAAAATGTCATTCAAGTATGCAGGACCAGTTCATTTAAACAGTGATACAGATAAGATAGTATATTAAAGTCAATTCGTTCAGCTATACGGAGCCAATGAAATGCTTTTAATGCAGAGGTTGTACGGGATCAAACAGGAGTTTTTGTGACTAGCAGAGCCCCAGAATTTTGAATTTTGTGTAGCCTTTGTAATATTTCTTTTGAGACGGCGAAGAGGAAACTGTTTCAATAGTCTAATCGTGACAAAATTTACGAGCTGTGGAATCAGTTGCGGGATGGACATGACGAATACCAATAATGTTCTTGATATGATAGTTGCATGTTTTTGTAAGATGGGTAACATGACTAATCATGCTGTTGTTACTATCTAAATAAACTTTACTGGAGAATTTGATCAAACAGTTTCCTACTTGAATGCTATGTATTTTAATTTTTGATATTCTTCATGGTGATCCAATTAGCATAACTCCCGTTTTATCGTCATTTAGTTTCAACCTGTTAAAAGACATCCATGCTTTTATACTTGAGCTACATGGGGTCAAAACGGATCCTTGTTGGACGCCACATTGTAAGGTCGCTGATATTGAATAACTGTTTTTCACAATTACTGATTGACTTCGATCTGAGAGATATGATGAAAACCATCTAGTGCAAATTCGCCAAGAAAACGGTTTATCAATATAATATGAGAAAAAAATATGTTAAAATAAAGCCGTTAAACACACTAAATCGATGACACAGTCTATAATATACTGTGATGAGTCGCGAAATAAGCTAAAATGTCATTCTCAAGCTGAAACATCAACGTTGAGATTTGTCTCTTCCATGAAGATTATAGGAAAAAAATGAGATAATTTTACTATTATTTCTTGTGTTATTATTTTATGTGCTAGAATGATTCCTATCATTGTGTGTTAATGATTTAACAACGTATTATGCGTCTGTATTGAATTGAGTATGGGCGAAAACATTGTGTCCGGAGACACATTTCTTGGTGCGACATTTTTGATTAATGGAGCTCCAACAGTCTGATTGGAATTCTGGTTGGCACTGAGTGGGATGTCGGCCCAAAAATCATTGGACGACCATTTGCAGCTGTTAAATATTTAAAACATCTCGGAAAGGACGAGTTCCCCAAACACCGCGACGACTTGAAGTGGCTCTGTACACTACATAATTCACTGGTTATTTGAAATTCAGGTCAGCCAGTTACTTTAGGCTATTTTGGAGAACACCGATGTTGCTGTGTTCACGAGCTGGAATAGCAGGACCCGACACGATAAGCTACGACCGGCGCCACCAACTGCAAACGGGATTTTTTAAAGACTTTACACGTCTGTCCCCAACCCCTGACATCCATCGGGTTCGTAGGACAATGATATCTTGAAGTGACGAATGCCCACAACACGTTCTTAGTGGGTATGTGTTTTTTATATGTTTTCCTTGAAACTATTGCACAAGTGTAGACAAAAACACAAGCTATCGTAACTGTTTTGATCCCGGTATTGACCGAGCTTAGGGGGTTCCTCGTGATTTTCAAGACTGGTTTACCCTCATCAGTGGTCAATGGTCGGAGAGCTTCGTGGGATACAACGTGTAGTCTTTCGGCGGCCAAGATGAAAAACCGAGATCCTAAACCGGTTTACGTATACACGAAGTTTACGTGCACATAACCCCCCCCCCCCCACTATCTAAGCATTCGATGAAGGATTGACATAAACGAAACATGTACCTCATAGCACACTGTTTTGCGCATGCTCTTCTTCAATCATTTCCGCTGGTGCTGAAGAGTAAGTCGTATAACTCTATTATTTCAACTGCATTGTTCAATTATTATTATGCTGAATTTAAGCCGCACAATAATCGATTACGCCTCGTATAACTATCTCGTTCCACATCCAAGAAAGATTGTACTTCAGTATATTATATGCAAAAACTCCAATAAATAGAAAAGGTTGTTCCACATCCAAGTATAAGACTGTAGTTCAGTATAATGTAATATGCAAACACTACAATAGACAGAAAAGGTAGTTCCCCATCCATGTAAGATTTTAGTTATATGCATTAACTTAAATAGACAGAAAAGGTTTTTACCTTACAACTGGTAGTAGCTGTTCCTTTATTATATTCCATCTAGCAATTAGAAAGTTATCAGACGTACTGTATCCAGTCCGATCTGTAATGGCTGTCACCTCAATCATGGAGTATGTGTTACCTGTCAACAAATTTAATTTTATTATCTGGATTAATTTACAATAGTTCAACTGGAAATTGTTCCACCACTGATAACTTTCGTGGCTGATCCCAGCCACAGTAAAGGATGGTTCAAAGGACTGCCTTTGGACAATCATTTGATTACAAAACACGTACCGGTACAAAACTCCTTTAATCTCCAATTAATCTGGACCCTGATATTTATTACAAAACACATAACTTAAGATATAATTAAAAACAAACACCGAATTTAGTGAAACCTTACGCATAATTTTATGTTTTTAACAATCCATTGACTACTAAAGATTGTGTACATTAAAAATGCCACCTCAACAATATCGCATGCTATACCACATTATTCGTCATAAACACTTACTCTAATACAGGGAACTACTAAATAGTAGCATTTCGTCTTTTTGGAGTTGGAATCATTCCTTTTTCCACGAGGATTCCAATGTTTGTAGAATGTGCTCCCAATGATTCCCTGTTTGAAGGGGTTTTTTGAAGGGTTTTATGTCCCCGGAGATTCCTATATTTGTGGGTTTGTAGGGAATTTCTTCTGTTTGCAGGGTTTTATGTTCCCAGAATATTGAGAAAACTTTACAAAGAGGATTAACGTTAGGGTTAACAGCCAGGCCGGATTAAGCGCGTGGCTGAAAATCTCATAGGAGCCCTTCTACCAACAGTTTAAAGGGGAGCATCTTGTACGACACACTCGCACAAATGATTGCCTTACCATAGATTGATAAACTCAACAATAACATATGACGTATTTATTTATGGCACACACATTCATTTAGAATCATTTTGAAGGTTCCTTTAATATTGTGAACCCTGGCTGTAGCCCAGGCAACACCGCTTTAATCGGACCCTGGTTAGCTGCACTGAAATCATACATGTGCTCTGTAATGTACTCATAGTTAACACATTCATGTTGTACACGTGGAGGCCACTTTAATATCTGATTCGCTGGCTGAAACCCAGTCCCACCCCTGATTAGCTGCACTGCATATCTGAAAATAAACTTGCTTCCATGAGGTGCACCCATAGTTAATACTATTAGCACTTGTGCATTACTATGATCAACAAAACAGCAATACCTTCTGTTACATCTGTACAATTTAATTCAGAAAGTATTGGGCATTTTCCATCTTGTGCAGCACAAACACACAGACCGGTACAACTATAGGTTACATTACATCTTCTCACTAAATCCAGTAATCCACCGTCAACTAGAAGGAACTCTGAATAGATTGGTTGACTTTTTAATCCCACCTATTTGTAGAAACAAGTGTAACTTTGTCTAACATGGACATTTCTTAGAAATCTATATCTAAACATACACTTTCCAAGAATATTAAAATCTCATAACAATTTGGTTACAGAAATTTCCGTGTTGCTGCAATAGCGTGTAAATATGAATCAACACAGAAATGTCGATTGTTCCTCTCTTTTTGGACTAAAGAAAAAATAGGTTGCCACGCAACGAAACATACGCCCACACAGCAGCTAAATCGTCCGGGCAGTCAACAAGAGTTGTCGCATATTAAGTATTTATCAGAAAATCATTAGAATTTGTTTGGTTTTTATAAAGTTCTGCCTCATTCTAACGTTTAGTATACGAAACATTTAATATTATGAATTTAGCTACTCAATTATCGATTTTCAGGAAATTCAAACTCAACCATCATCAATGTGTAACGGGGATATAGTCAAACGGTTTTTTAATTCGGAATAAAATTGTGACCTCCAGAGGGTCCACATGGTAAAAACATGATTTTCAGTACAATCATAAATTCAGGAAGGTATAGTCCAATGTTCCCGAATATCGAAAGGAGCTGCAATCTTTGGGTTATAAACTTACATTTCATCAAAATTGGATTAAAATTGTAACCTTTACAGGGTCCACAACCTTGATATATCATATCTTTACACTATTTGCTTATTAGCGCGGCCATTTTGTCCATCAATTTTGTTCCGATTTTCACGAAATTCAAACACAACCTTAATTACCATGAAACGGTGATATAATCAAACGTTGTTTTAAATCGGATAATAATTTTGACCTCCAGAGAAACCACAAGCTATAAAGGGTTCATAATTCAGGAAGTTACGACCCGATGGACGCAAATATCGAAAGAAACCAAGATCTTTGGGTTATAAACATACATGTCAAGTTTCATCACAATCAGTTCACCATTGTGACCTCTATATGGTCCACAACCTTGATATAACATATTTCAAACTATTCGCGTACAAACGGCGGCCATTTTGTCCGTCAATTGTGGTCCGATTTTCACAAAATTCAAACTCAACCTTCATTACCATGTAACGGTTATATAAACAAACGGGTTTTTAAAACTGGATAATAACTTTGACCTCCAGAGAGACCACAAGGTAAAAAGGGAGATTTTTTGGACAATCAAGGGCCATAATTCAGGAAGTTACGATCCGATGGACGCAAATATCGAATGGAACCAAGATCTTAGGCTATAAACATACATGTTTAGTTTCATCAAAATCGGTTCAAAATTGTGACCTCTACAGGGTCCACAAGATAGAAACATGATATTTCGTACAATCAGGGGCCATAATCTATGAAGTTTCGATCCGATACATGCCAATATCGAAGGCAGCCGAGATCTTATGGGGATAAAGCTATATTTCAAGTTTCGTCAAAATCGGATAAGAACTGTGACCTGTAGAGAGTTCACAAACAAATTGTGGGCGGACGGAAGGACGTCCGGACGGACAGGGGCGACGACAATATGCGTCCACGTGAAAATGTGGGAGAATAAAAAATTGAATACAATTTTGGTATTTCGAACAATTTCTGCAGAAACGAACAGTAGTGCAGAGAGCGTTTACAACAAACGTTGGACAAACAGTCAGACCCAAGTGGCGACAATATACGTCCGCATTATATACGTGACGACAATATATGTCCGCGATTTTTTGATTACAGATCTGGCTTGTTCTTTCCTGCCTATAACAAATACTTTAAGTTTATGGCACTTTTTGATCAACCCAAAGCCATAGAATCTTTAAACATACATTATGCAAGAGCTAAATCTGCCTTTCTTTAGGTCTGAAATGTTTTCTAAAGTATTAATTAGATATTAAATAACTGATCTAGGCCTTAATCATCCTTCGATGGCATTAGATTTCTCCGATATTAAACAGATTAGAATGGTTCATTGATCCTTTGATTTAATCAAATATGGTGGACGGTGACATAGCTTTGATTAACCAGTACCGTGATTGACATTATTGCACACGTCTTCGTTTCCAATTGAGTAATTTGAATGAAATGTTCAAATTAATCATTTTACATTATCTACTTTCGTACTATTATAACAAGAATGGTTAGCTCTTTATCTAAATCTTACATAATGTTTCTTTAATTAAACGAATTATAGGATTTTAACTGAGAAATATTTATTTACCCCATTAACTGCCCAAACAGATATAAACAATGATTGACCCGAGTGAAGATCTTTTGTTTCTACGGTAACCATCTGTACCACTCCTTCATCATCAAACATATCCCCAGATACATGCTGAAACGTTGCTTCTGTATTATTCTATAAATATAAATTACCAATTACATAAATATACAGAAAAACCAATCTACATTACCATAAATAGTTTATGTTGGAACAAAAACAGTTACGGTTTTCCCTACTGTTCTTTGAAAACTATATAGAAAGCAACGCTCTCAATCTAAAATATTGCGAAGGCTTTGATTTCAAATTATCCCGTAAATACACTGAATCTAGATCTTGGACCAAATAAATCAGTTAATAGCACTTGTACAACATACCTTATGTAAATCCCTAAAGAACGGCTCTGTTCCTACGTTGACTATATATTCTCCAATACCAGTATGTAGATCAGAGAATCCTAGCCATGATATATTGACGGCATTCTTTGACCATCTCATCCAATCATCTCGGTGGCGATTTAAATTAGCTGCATGATCAGTATTAATAGCAAACATACCTAAAACATTTCAATTTAATTCAGGACATAAACACTGGTATGAGTTACACCAAAATAATACTCAAAATGAATTACAGCCACAATTCTTAGAATAGTAATTATCAATGGTTATTGTTGCTTTACTGCCAAAACAAATAATTCAATAGTGAAATGAAATGGGGTTTAACGTCCTACTGTTCTGCTCCTAAACTGGGCTGATGAAGACGGGACTACGCCATACAGTGTGCTATGAGGTAAATTTTGCAGCGGCGCTACGGCCTACATCGAATTCCAAATTTTACGTGCACGCGAATGTTTACACGGTACCTCGGTTTTTCGTCCCACCCGAACGACTAGGCAGTTGTCCTTGTCAGTCCCCACCGTCCTGCATCACTGACAAGGGGGGAAACCACGCCGAAAAATAATACAATAGTAAAAACTTTGTCTCGGTCACCCATAACCTCCTAGTCTTCAACGCACGGAGGGTCTCGATCGGTTCTCAATTGTTGACGAAAATTACTGGATAATCTACTACATAAAAAAAAAACAACTCCCGGTTACGCATGGGCAATGGACCATTTTCGCTAAAGTCTCGCTAAGTGCTAGATCTTATGAAGCCGGGCCGATTTTGCTAGATTCTTTTAAAGCGAGTCTTAAATATATCCAACAATTCACTTGGCACATCTTTTATTAGAAACGAAATAGATACGAGGAATAAAGCATGAATCGCGATAAAGAATAAAGAAGATTGTGAGAAGCCATACGTCTGATTCATGACGAGAGAGAAAATTGCCATTTCAATTAAAATCTTTACAAACAAAATTTTAGAGATTATCATTGTTGACAAGCGAGATGTTTTGATAGATTAAGTACGTGGTAACTTAAAAGACTGGATAATCCAGACTATGACCTGCTTTCGGTCAAATTTTGAGGACCCATCCAGACTAATATTCGTAGAATATTTGTTTGCATGATAGAAACTATGGAAGACTCAATTGTTTTACGAACCTTGTAAAAGTAAAATGAAACTACTGATGGGCCCTG
This sequence comes from Patella caerulea, assembly GCA_036850965.1. NCBI lineage: Eukaryota > Metazoa > Mollusca > Gastropoda > Patellidae > Patella > Patella caerulea. The sequence continues at coordinate 71,443,453 of JAZGQO010000010.1, read as the reverse complement.
TTTCACGAAATTTTAACTAAAGATAAAATCCAAATTTTAGCCGATACTTCAATTTTGATTAGCTAAGAACTGCAATCAATCTAATATTGTCCAATCAAATAACTAAAATTCAGATCTTATCTTAGTTAGAATTTTATGAAATAGGCCCCTGGTACCATGTTCGTGCCCAACGCGAGTTATTCAGAGATATTATTTGTACTAAACCAAAATATGCCGCTCCTAACGGTCGTGTTAGTGATAAAGCAATTTAAAAAATAAAACGAGCGTTCTAAAGATGCCGTAATAACCAAAAAGTTAAATATTATTGCTATTCAGAAAAGTCAACAATAGATCTTTTACGACCGTAGTAGTTGATAGTATGTTGAACATTCCCGCTAGCTATGGCTATTTATAACCTCAACGAGAGTGCGAGGCTGTCCGGAATCAGTAGTTAGTGATCCAATTTAAGCGTGCACAATCAACGTGTCAAGAACAACTTTACAGTAGGTACGTGGGGCACCCTACGAAAGGTCTAATATATCACGGATTCGATCGGAGCTAGTACATGCCAAATATTTTCCTGAAAACAAAATTAAATTAATACAGATTTTTAAAATCAACCTAAAGTTACCTCTAGTTGGTAGGGAAGCATCAACAGTAATATCATCAGTAGAAGATGATGTACACAAACCAGCCAAATTACAACCAATTACTTTAATTGTATATTTACTTCCATCATGTAGATCAAGACTTGTAAATGAATAATTGGTTAACATACTTGGGATCTGAAAGCAATATATTTCTTAGATTCCTTTTCCATTTTATATTTCATCAAACAACAGGTACCATAATAAGTACAGTGCTTATTCTGTGACTAACTTGTTTACTGATCAAATACAAGTATCATTGGTAAGTGATTTAATAAATGATATAAGGAATGGAATGGGATTTAACGTCCTACTGTTCTGCACGGCAGACTGACATATGCCATGCATTGTGCTATGAGGGACATTTTGACCGGACAACGGCGCTACTGTCTACTCTTATATAGAATTCCAACTCTTAATGTGTACCACGGATTTCGGACCCATGCGAACCACTATCCATTGCCAGCCGCTTTGAACCACACCAAAAACTCCCGTCCACCACCGGGATCGAACACATACCTCCAGGTTAGCGAGCCAATGTCACTGATCCACCGTGGTACCCAGCTGATATAGGCAGGCTGAGAATCGGTTGATAGGTACAAGGCGATATGATGAGAGTGCCATAGACCATCATGTCTAATATTACATGAATTTGTTTCTTTGGACTTTGAATGACTGAACAACTGTAGTAATCACTCACGATGAATAGTGTTGCAATTACTCAATCATAGTATTTTTTTTTTCTGTGTGAAATACACACAGCTGACTGAAACGGCAACAGAACATTGCTCCAAAATTACACACAAAGCAATGTTCTTACCATCATTGCTGAAGTGTTGAAATCACCCATAATATGTGCTGAAAGTGAGATATATTGCTTTTCTACATAAGATTCATTATCAATAAATTTCCATTCTATTGCAATACTAGATCGGCTGATAGTTGTACCAGGTAATATACTAGAGGACGTGGATGACATGTTGGCTGCCTTGGATACTATCGGTGCCGTAACATCAACAATAAATCCATTAGACGTAGATTCACTATACATTCCTGCAAAAATAAATGACGGCTCTATGTTGTAATATGATTTGTAACCCCTAGCCTCATTTCTGTACCATTTAAACAAATAGAACTTCAAGAATTACACTTATGCTGCAGTAAACACGTGTTGTGGTCGATGGTACAAACTCGTGAATTCTCGTCACATATGTTTGCTCATATAGCAATCTCAATCAAAGTCTCAATCAGTGGTGCATGGTCGAGGACCTGACAAGGAACAATCTATAGTCGTTTGGATGATACAAAAAACCTGAGGTCTCGTGTACAAATCGGCAGGCAGGTGCAAAAACCCTTGGCAGTTGCAATTGTCCCGACAGAATTTCCTTCACACTACAGAACAATAGACCGTTAAACTCCCATTTCATTATAGTATACCTACCGGCTTTATTGTAACATCTAACTGTTATGTATATCATGGTATCAATTGGTAACTGTTTATTATAAGGTAGATCAGATATATAGACTATTTCTACAACAGATACAACTTGAGTTGGTAATATATCTTCTCCACCAAGAGTTGTACCAACTCGCCACTCGTACCTCTCTATACCGGATTCAGCATCTTTAAATCCATACCATTTAGCACCGATATAATGTCTATAATAAAAAAAAATGGTTGCCATGCAACATACGCCCACATTTTGCCAGCGATTTTTCGTACAACCAGGAAGACAATATCCAGGAAGTTATTGTCCAACATGCGCGAATATAAAAAGTAATCGCAATCTCTGGGATATTAACGTATATATTAAGTTTCATCAAAATCCTATAAAAATTCTGACCTGTAAAGAGTCCACAACCTTGGTATTACATACTTTGACACTATTTGCGTACAAGGAGCGGCCATTTTGAAAGGTAGTGTTGGTCTTATTTTTACGGAAACCATCTTTAGGTTGTAACACTGATATATTTAAACCTTTTTTAAAATCGGATACAAATTGTGACCTCTACAGGGGCCACAAGCTAAAACCTGGATTTGTTGTACAATCGGGGGCCATAATCCAGGAAGTTACGACCCCATATGCGTGATAATCGAATAGAACCGAGACCGTTGGGATGTAAATATATATGGTCAGTTTCAGCAAAATAAAAAAATGCGACCTCTAGCGGCTCCACAAGCTTGGTATTACATACTTTTACAATATTTGCGTTTAAGGAGCGGTCATTTTGTCCGGCAGCTTCTGTCTCATTTTTACGAAATTCGCACTCAATCATCATCAACGTGTAGTGGTGATAAATTTAAACGAGTTCTAAATCGTATAGATATTGTGACCTAAAGAGAGTCAACAAGCTGAAATTATGATTTTTTTTTTCGTGCATTCAGGGGTCATAATCCAGGAACGTATCGTGCGATATGCTCGAATATCGACAGGTACCGAGATGGTTGGGACACGCCAACATTGAAAGAAACCGAGATCTTTTGGCGATAAACCTATATTGAAAAGTATCATCTAAATCGGATAAGAATTGTGACCTGTAGAGTGTCCACAAACAAATTGTGGACGGACGACCGGGCGGGCGGACAGGCGGACAGGGTCGACGACAATATACGTCCACTGTCCACATGAAAATGTGGGCGTATAAAATCTGAATTAGTACTACCACTGTTGTCAATACAGCATAGTCCCTCGCTAACAAATAATAGAACCATTTTATACTTCAAGACAAGACGTACACAGTCGGTTTAACCACATCGTCAACAAAAGGCTTGATCTCGCCTTACCTACATACATCTTATCAAGCCTACTAAGTTCGATTGACACAAGCCCAGCTTGGGAATCTATCAGATTCATCGGTCGTCGTGAATTTCACGTCTCGTGCCTTTAGCTAAAATGCCTACATGTGACAATCGACTTGCAATGTTCAAAGATCGATCAATGTCAAGGTTGCTGGTTTTCCATGAGTTTCTCAAATTAAAAATCCCTGTTTGTTTATAGTGTATTATGTGCCACGAACTCTGATTGGACAATGCTAATTAGTCACTTGTAAAAACAACGGGCGCAAAGTTCTAGAATTGCAGAGTATTGAAGCAACGGTTAGATGTTGTAAAACTCGCGAACTTTGCTAATGCATGGCTAAAGCTTCTTTTGGACACCACATTTAAGAGTGGGCGTTTCATCACAGTGAGTAGATTGAAACCTAAAATCAACCAGGAGTGACCCCACCATCCATTTAACATGCCTCCTACTTTATTTGTAAACATTGGATTTTGCGTGCACATATAAGAGAAATTAAGGGAGATTTTACCGTGAAGCTTGAAAGTCTATATCTCGATCCTTCGTACCATCCAAAACTCTACCAGCTATAGGCGGTGTGATATCCACAATGACTCCATCAGAAGAAGCAGATGTGCATAAGTCGGCCATGTTACATCCTGTTACTGTGGTGATGTATTTGGTACCCGGAGTTACCTTCTGGTGTGGAAAGCTAAAAACTGTAATCATTTATTGTTTTTAGTCATTTAAAACAAATCAAAAGGGCCAATCAAAACAATCACAGGTTATTACCTAACTTTTATCTCCATTTAATGTTTGTATTCTTAAGTAAGTATATATCATTATATCATTTATCATTATTTCTCAATTAGGGATTATAAAAATTAGGCCTGTTGGCACTAGATATATATGGTTAAAAATAAACTAGACGTGATAAATAAATATATTACATGGATATATTCCTATTTCTGCTTCCTCCATGACGTCATCACAGTTGTCACAAGTACCAAGTTTGATCTTGTAATATTTCATAGCAGATTGCGGATCGTGAAAACCTTGCCATCTAACAGACAGCATTGATTGGTCTGTGATATAATCTACATCATTTCCAGATGTGTTTGAATACATAACATCCAAGACGTGGCCTGGTGTAGGAGGTGACATTTCTACAGTGATTGGTCGAGAAGTTAGTATGGTTGCCATACCAACCCCATTTATAGCCTGTAACAGATTTCATTTTGAAAAGAAAACTGACGCATAGTTTTGAAAACAATCACATGGATAAAATGGAATCCCCACTTTGGTCAGAAATCGGATTGTCGGTCCCACTTGTTGAGTTTACATTTCATACCGTTTTCTTTCACTCTACCCACGCGAATACTTTTCATTAACTATTTTGGACAATTGATTATTGTGAGATTGTGTATTTGAAATTACAGATTCTCACACTGTGATATGAATTATGTATTTATAACCCTTACGTCTCTTTACATGAATGGTATTAGAAGTGTATATGAACGCATTGTAAACATATATTTGCACATGTGTGTATATTCGCTGATTCACAAAATGGCACCATAGTACTGGGGCTTACGCCGCCTATGTGATTGGTTACATAAAACAGGTGCACAACTTAAACATGCGCAAAATCATTGATATCTGTCTCCAACCCCGAGTATCGGACTTCGTACTGTTAGTCGGGGTACAACCCATAGATCCGTGATCCTTTCTCGAGGAATAAGATGTGATCATGGCTTCTGATAAGAAGGACTCCAGAGAAGATATTTGTAGCTTGCTACCACTGGAAACTACGAGTTAACTTCAATGAAGCCGCAAATCTGCTAAATGGTCCGTGTAATGTCCTTTTCTTGATTTTATTTATCGCCGGAATCACTTTTGATAGCTTCCAATCCTACAAATGATTGATTCAATATGGCGCAAAAATCATTATCTCAATACGATTAACAATATGCACGTCTGATTTGTTGTTTCGTGGGTTTTGTGAGACGTGGAATAAGAATACGTCATTTCGAAAGTGATGGGACTATTGAGAATGCAGACAACATATCATATCAAAAGTTACCGAGTGAGAATAACATAGGGCATCGGGTGTGTGCTATATAGATAAGCACTTCCCATTAGACGCTTTATTACATTGTACTAAAACGAGCAAGGTGTAAATCGTCTTTATCTATTTAAATGGTGACGTTGCGATAACGTCTTTCAAATGCAATGTTGTTTTTAAAGTAATAATGCCAATGGTGTTGAACTGTTCATTCAAATATAGCCATTATTTACATAGCTTCGCTGACAATTTACATTCGACTTTTTTGGCGTCTTTCCGTACACAATGTCTTAGACTTGAACCGGGGTCGAAATAATACTGCATTAAAGATGCTTAATCTCTTTAATATCTAAACTTACTTCTACTGTGACGTAATACGTATGACCATCCAATAACTTGTGCTCTAAAATAGCCTGGCCACATTCACTGGATGTCTGAATATATTTCATTACGTCTTGATGTCCTGGTCTACTACCAACAGACCATCTGTACTGGGCAATACCACTATCATCGTCTTTGAATGATCCACCCCAACTAAGGAAAATTATAATACGATTATTAGCAACTATTAACTAGTTATCGGGCGCGGATCCAGGGGACAGAGCCCCCCCCCCCCCCCGTCAGCCCCAGTGACATAGTTGATTTTCACTCTCGTTTGTTTTGTTACTGTTGTAGTTCACATATCTTCTCTTTAATAGATGATATAAACATGATTTACGCATTGTCTCCGCCAAAACAATCCAAGGTTGCAACATATTACCCTTTGCTCCAATATGTGCCCCCCCCCCCCCCGACAAAAATCCTGTATCCGGGCCTGGTTATTATAATAAAATGGCACAACATACTGAATAACAAAAGCTTTTAGCAAAATGACAACAAAGACACACGGATGTCACACATGAAATAAACAGTAGATATAGATTAAGACTTGAAACGTACGTACCAGACAGTAAATGTATCATCTGATTGTAGATATGTATTAGTAAACTGTACGGGTTTCGAAGTTTTCACTGGTGGACTGTTATCTACTACAAAACCCTCTGAATAAACTGTTTTTGATCTGTTCACAAAATCTACAGCTGTAAAAGAGGATACTGATCGTCATTATGTTCATAACAGGGTTACAACGCTTAGATTTCCCGCTTAAACATATTGTAATTTAACGGAACTTTCATTTCAAATCTGCTGAATTAAGAAATTGTATACAACAATTATTTGTCATTTCGCTGATGCTTATTCACGAAAAACCTAACTAACCATTAAGTATACCTACTTAGCTATTGTAATAAATAGTAAATTATGAACAGTACATTATGTTACATATGAGCGCCATAGAAAAAGCATCACTTAGTTTTTCGTATAACAAAATGATCCTGTAAACATATCTTGATTATTTTGTTTCTTATTGTGAACAATATGCAAATGGGAACACATCAATAACATTACATGTACCGTTGATTACAGATTATACATCCATAAGTGTACTAATGTGTTGTTATTGATGTGTTCCCATTTGAATAATGTTCACAATAAGAAGCAAAATAATCAAGATATGTTTACACAACCATCAACCTGTGAAATTATCATATTGTCATCATTGTATCGTCAAGAGAAACTAACTGGTTGAAGAATGGGATTAGTTGAGAAAAGTTTGACCATTTGATAAACCAGTTAGGAATATTGAATAAGTAGGAACATTTTCATTGAACAATGTCCCATTTTTGTTGCCATTAGCGCTAGCTGATTCATCCTGTGATGGAAGGCCACGAGACGCATTGGTACAGAGTGACAAAAGTGAAATTCATAAACGCTGCTTTTGAATTTTGGATTCTGGCGTATCCCCACAAACCGGGTGCAGGTGACCTAATAATTGCATTCTGAATTCTGGCCCACGCCCAACACACAAGGCCCACAAAGTTTATCACACCAGCCCATTCCAGACTCCGGTGGCGGCCCGTTAAAGCCACCGACCACATACAACATGATCACCACTGCTCCATGGCCGGTCCGATAACCTACTCCCCCATTGATGTTCAGCAGAAAAAGGTTGTTTTTTTAGATGAATTGGACAAAATTTTTTTTTTCATTTTTTGTCCGACCGGCCCTTCTGGCGATCGTCTTACCGGACCTTCGGGCGGCCCAATCCGCCCCTGATAGATGTGCAGCTGGCATTGATTTCCGAACTAAATCCGACTAGAATCTGGTATTTTTAAGATATGAATTATATTTCCATGAGATTTGTAACAGTACCTAACGGGCTTGAACAACATCTTGACCCACTTTGAGACGTTTGACGACAACGATGCTATGTTAGCAACTTACCCTGTACAGTGATATAATACGTATGGCCATCTTGTAAAGACAGATGATGGAATATTTTATGATTTATCAAACCAACGTTGCGTATATTTATAACATCTTCTCCTCCTTCTACAGAACCTGTTAACATTCAATAAACAGATAAACAAAGCATACTGTATACCAAACTACTGACACATTTAGTCATATCTAATGCACCGAGGCAACGCAGTTTCGTGAATATTTTCAGACAAAGCTTCCTATTTTTGCATTTGGTCAAAACAGACAATCTGTCCCTGCTCGCTTGATTACAATGGGAAACAATGTTACAGTAATAATATCAACTTAATGATTAATGTACTGGAGAATAAGGGATCGAGTTAATAATTCTTTTTCAAATCATAAAGCAATACAGATAAGCGCATCTCCTACCAATAGCAAGATGATACTGTGAAATTCCACTGGGATGTACAGAAAATCCACCGGTTACTTCTTCAACATCAATAAAACTATCCCAATAAACAGACACCTCACTACTGGAAGACTGAAATAACACAAAATGTTTCCTTTACCACGCAGCAGACACTAAAGGGTCTGATATATACTAAACCAGAAAAGAAAATAGGGAAGAGCACGCACCTGATACTTAGAGTATTGTCCACTGGCAACCCAAACTCTTCCACCAGTTGGCGGCGTCAAATCTACAGTAACACCGTTGCTACATATTCGAACTTCCGCCAAATCTTCCTGCCATTTTTCATAAGCGATAACTTCGGCGGCTGCGTAGATACATACGTGATATCTTCTTCCATGTTTTAATGGGACCTCGGGAAAGGCATTAATAAAATTGGTTTCTGGTAAAACAAAAAAAAAACCTTCTAAATTACAGATATTCGAAATCTATTATCTTAAAGTCACAACAAGCCCGACCTTTTACATATTTCTTATAAAAATACTATTTTAAAAGTTGCAATAACAATTGCTTACCTGTTTCTCCACAAACTAAAACATTTGGATGCGAACAGGGGTCTACGAGATTGATCTTTTCGTCCATAAAATGTGGTACAGTCGAGTTGGATTCATCGTGTAATAATCCCCATTTATATTTACTATATCTTAAAGTTGGCCATACAGCTGATATGATGTTAGTGTATGGAGTGTAGTCAATATCTGGTTTATACCAGGCTGCATTCTCCTCTAAAGTAATACCGCTACCTAGTTGGTTTCTGTTAAAATCTAAAAAACGAAAACTCTTGATTCAATAAATATGCTTTTAGGAAAGCAGTTAACCCACCATCATGTTGTAAGTAAATGGCAATCCAAAAAAGAGACGTTGATTTAAACATATTTACCTAAAATAGCATTTAGTCTATACCCGGCAAACACACAACGTAAATACCACGTTGTGATCATGTAATGATTATAAATATAAAATAAACATCTTCAATGATATCCTTTTGTTCTATAACAAAACGACTTTGGTGCAACGTATCAAACCATTGGTTAGCTACATGAACTCCTCAAATCAAAAGTGGTATATGAGGATATACCTATTATTAAGGGCCTAGTCCATTTCGGTCAGTGAAATATCCTAATAGGATCAACGAAAAACAAATGACTACACATTTAGTACCTTCGTTGGCTGCATCTCCCAAGACATCAATGACAACTGGTGGTATTATTAATCGAGGATCTATAGCTGAGCAATTTTTAATATCCGTTGAGACAGTTGTCGATAATCCAACTTTATTGAATATCCGCACAGATAATCTTCTACATTTACCAAAATCCATTTCATATTTCAAATCAACGCTAAACTGAAACTATAAAAGTAGTATTCTACAGAGTTAGTTTGCGGTATGTGTCTAACAGTCTAAAGGGTAAGTTCACAGTGGCGACCTCCATTTGGATAATAAAACGTTACATATATGTATTATATTATATCTGTGACATCATGGTAAATTGATTTGCAGTTTCAATGCAAATGTGATGTATGAGACTTTCTTTTCTACTTTTTGTGTTTCAAAAGCCATTATTTAATAACAATTTAAACAGTATCTAAATAAACAAAAATGTTGATACTTCACAACGAATTGAATACCTGGTATTTATTGATTTTCTGTATATTGCTGACAACATTCCATCTGGTAAGTAAATGACTATCATGTTTATTGTCTGTTATACTCCACATATATTTATCTACATCATATTCATCAAAGGGACATAATCCACCATTTTCGTCTCCTCTATACGTCAACACAACTGTTAACTGTAACACGAAATGACTTTGCAAATAAATATTCCCCATTTTCGATATTTGAATGGAAATCAATGGTTAATGTGAGAATTCGGGACAATAAAAGGGGGTAAAGGGAAGATGAGTGAGAGAGAGGGAGTAATGAGATTTAACATCCACTAGACACAGACTAGGTAATTACGGGGCTAACACATGTTTCATTTTTATGTCAAAATAGGGGTCTTTAGCAGTGGGAGGAAACCGGAGAACTTGGAGAAAGTCTACCCCTCGCGCTATAGCGACCTAAAATACGCAAACAAGGTTTAGCAGTTGCCCAGAAAAGTGCATTTATGTACAAAAAATATAAACTTGTATACTTAGGAGAAAAATACTTTCTGTTTCGCATTTAGATGGGTCCAATAGATATATCCTGAGATTTTACATTAGAACCCGCGACGCTACCTCATTTTAGGATCTTAAAAGAAATTACTAAACAATAGGGGTGTTATTGTCCATAGACAGTGTCTAATTGACCAATCAAAATGCAAGATTTATCCTTAAGAATGTTACAATGCATAATATGTTTCCGCCTAGCTTGTTTGATAAAGTTAATGAGTTTGTTAATAGAACCAGATTATCGAATGTATATGGTAATTAAGTGGACAATATGCATCACCAGCTGCCTTTGGTAAATCATTTGTTGCAACATGTAGATATTAGTTAGATTACCTCAGAATATTGTGAAGTCTTAACAATTACTTCCATATGTGGTTTCCACGGCTCACTCAAAACTGTAACACCATCACTAACTACAGGCTTGGAACACACTTCACCAGAACAGAACTTCACAAGACTTCGATATGTTTTACAAGTCTCCAATGATACAGGTTGTATTATCGCACCACTGTTTGACACTAACGACCTGTCCATTACGTCGCTCCATATATCAACTGTATAAATACCATACATTGACATATAGATATATATGAACTACACTGAAAAGGTGGTCAACTTGGATTCTCAAATCCTTGGTAACAACGTTTCGCAAATATACACGTGGTTTCATATGTTTCGGATGAGAAAGCATATTTTGTCTAATGTGCAGATTGTGAATTAATATCAACACAAAATACTTGTACTATTAAGCTATTGTTTACCTGTATCTCCATGTTTCATTTGTAATGTCCACTTAACATCCGGGTACATATGTTGAACTCTGTCAGATACATTCAAGTGTGCCATATAAATAGTTGTTGATATCTGATAGTCAATATTTGATTTATAATCAGCTACATCGTTCTGTAGAAGAAAGGATACGTTAGCGTGTAAAGACCGAACTATCACTAATGATGTAGAGCAAATATCTATAGTGCACCTCTTACAGATAACTTTATGATCTTTTCAGAAAGAGTTTGATCTAAAAACACGCCATATCGGCCATTCATCATAATCCTTACAACGGCAGCCCTTAAAAATTTCTGAATCCCTGTGGTACTATTTCGCAGAAATACGAACCTTCCATATGTGGTTAACGACACTTGCCCTTTTCGCAAGCACCTGGATAGTCATCTCCACATGCTTGATAATGTTTTGGTGATAAATTATGGTCCTGATTATCAAATCAGTCATGCAAATGAACGACAAATGAAACATACCGTTAAGCAAATCTAGTGATCATTGCGAAATGGCTCTATATTTTGACCTCGAAAGTTCGGACAACCCATTTGGTCAGTTTATTTTGGTGTTAAGTCAGTCATGCATGCAAACAGACTTTTATCAAAGATCATCCATGTATTCATTGTTACAATAAAGTGATAAATAGACATACAACATACCTTGTGAATGTGATGATTAGGTACCCAGACAAAGCGACCTCCTGTGCCAATACATATTTAAAGAGACATTATATTTAATAATTAAAGATTCTGTTCTATCCGAAATACGGACATTGTCGGTGGGAAGAGGGAGAGGGGGAGAAGGAGAGAAGGAACATTAACCAACAGTAATTTAGGGAGATGGAGAGAGAGTTTAACGTCCACTCGACACAAACCAGGTCATTTCGGTATTGAAACATTGTTCAATTTCATTTGGATAATTCGAATAATTCGCTTGCGGTTTGGGGTCTTTAGCAGTGGGGGGAAACCGGAGGACCCGGGGAAATCCGACAAGGTTGGGCAGGCGACCCTATTCCATGCTACGTACAGCCGTGGAATTTAAACCACGCCAGTTGACTTAATGACAGACCTTATGATACAACACACACACGACCATCCACACCCCCGCCACCCCCAAATTGAAATATACAGATAGAACTTTCTGACCTCTGTGATCATTAATGATATTGACGTGTTCAACCATACACAACTACTTCTAAGGCACGAACTTATTAAAACAACTAGTGTATTCAATATGTCTTGACGGACTACACACGAATGGCCTCTGCTCGTTTTGATAAAAGGCACGATCTCATTAAACATATTATTTATTCAAAGGACTATGCAGTGCAGTTACAGATACTATAATCTCATAAATAAACAATGCCAAATATGTACATCGCTTGTGTATCACTTTTCTTAATTAATTGTATGCTTTATAAGCCAGAGTCTACTGTGTTTCAGAAGACTTGGAATGGCGCTCCTCCCGGAGTATGCCTATTTCATGCTCTAAATAAAGGTCTATCATCTATGCTGATATTCTGTTATCTGTATGTAGTGTTACACGCCCACCTTAGTGTGAAGCTTATTCGCACATTTATAAGCTTGCTTAACTTACAAAAATTTACCTATACAAACATGAATCTCATTTATGAACCGTCCATAGCATGTTTATGCATGCCATTTCGAAGGGTCTTAAAGAGTTTTGAACAATGTAAAAAGGAAACCAACATTACCCGATTGTCCACATTCTGGTCCATCATTAATCTTAACGTCATTGTCTAGATCGGCATTTTTCATCACAACAGTTATACCATTAGACCATACCTTTCTTACTAGACCGTAATTTTTAGCAGTAACCGTTACATAGTAGGTCTGAAAGTCACCAAAAACGGTCAACAAAACAATGACTACACACAATATTATTTGCTTCCAAATTTAAAAATAAGGAGTGGTTAGATAATGTTATTTAGACGTATAATTTTAAACTCTTATTGATTCAACACCTACCTGATGAATGGCCAGACTCAATCCCAGAAACGTGTAGTTGGTTTTATTCCCAACACTGATTTCCGTTACATCCGTAATACCCGGTTTTGAACCTACACCAACTCTGTATGTTAAAAACTGCAGAAAGTCATCCGAATCGAACCCAAACCACCTAGCCGATAGCCTTTTTGTAGATTGTTGGAAATTGCTGTCTTCCAAAACCTAAAAACATAAAATATTATGAAGTGATGACACTGTGTTTTATTGATGCAGGCAAGAATAAAATCAATGATGTAGTGATCATGCTAAATGCTGCCTGAACTGATAGTGGTGTTCGCGATCATCCTAGTGCGCAGCTGATAATAATATTGATGAATATGATGCTAATGTTACTGATGCTGAAAATGATGATGACAGCGATGATGATGATGATGATGATGAGGATCATGATAGGGCTGCAGGTACTGTTCGTCATGGTGTTAACGATAGCGATCATTGCTAGTACTGCTGATACTGTTATTGTTGATGATGATTTAAATCATGTTACCACTGATACAGTTCGAGATATGATGACGAATAATGTTCCTAAAGATGATAACAATTTTGCAGATAAGATTCAGAGCGTGTTGGAACTGCTGATAATGGTAGTGATGATAGCGAAGGTGAAGATGTTAAGGTCATGTTACTATTGATGACACAGTTCGTGGTAATGATAACAGGCTATTGATGCTGTTAGATATATTCAACTTACAGTCAGGTTAAAATCTGCAGCTTCTTCGGGTTGAACAGTTTCAAACACAACGCCAATGGATGGCGTTCTTATATTGTGAATATAGGGTCTTGATGTAAAAACGTTGCTTAAACCGACTAGATTCTCAACCCTGATAGAAACGTAGTAGGTAAAATTATGATGTAAATTCCAATGAAGATCATCAATATCAAAAGCTGTACAATTAGGAGGATTTGTTAAGATACAGTTACCACCTCCTGATAAAGGCGAATAGGGATGAATATCTTGAGCACCAGCTGAAGTACCTAGAACAGAAATGAAGAGAAATAGGGTCTAACGCCCGACTGTTCCGCTCCGACTGCCTAGAATAGAGTAGATATTGCCTCTCCACCATACTAATGACTTCAGTATTAAGGGCGTTGCCATGTCTAACCTATGGTAATTTCGCAACTAATTTTATATCATAATTCGAACTCTGCTCCACATATATCTCGTATGATCTTTAACTGGACAACTGGCACATATTGGGCACATATCTCTTAGGGATATTCAATTTTGAAATTGGCTTAAAAATGATCAATTTTTGTCGTAAATCTTGCCTGTTACGAATTCAATAATTTTTGGCATGCAAATAGCTAAGCTAGTGCTTAATAAAATTATAGGAGTGTTTCGTCATGGTGCCAATAATAATGCCAAAATTCCAGAAAATCAAAACAATATAGGTCTGAAATAAAATCTATTTCATATAATCACAATTTGTCCCATAGAAATATTCCTCCGAATGTAAGCTTCAATTTGTCAACAAGGTTGAGTAGAACGCGGATTTTTTTCATGGTTTTCATTGGTTTACAAAAAGGGTCCTTTCGAATCGTGGCGTATTCATGTAATACGTTATGCGATTTGTAAAAATTGGACAGAATATCATGAGTTAGACTTTGCCGGCCCTGTCGGTGTATTTTATGAAAAATATTATGAGATCTTCGCCCCACAAAACAAAGAAAATAAATAGAGCCACCATTTCGTTATCGGCAGCTGCCAGCTGCCAAAAAATACTGGTTATTCAAGATCGAAGGAATTCACTCAAGTCCCGATGCTGTAAAATGACCAAAACAAGGCTACAGGCGAGCTACTATTATTTACCGTGCCAAAAAATACTGGTTATTCAAGATCGAAGGAATTCACTCAAGTCCCGATGCTGTACCAAAAATGACCAAAACAAGGCTACAGGCGAGCTACTATTATTTACCGTGACATTCGAAACAAATTCAGACACTATTTTTTTATCAACCGAGGTCAGGGATTCCGTCCTTTTGACCGACTTTCCTGACCTGTCCGGCGAGCTTAACGTTTCTTTCTGTGGGGAAAAGAAGACAGGTACTAAAGTATCACTGAGAAATAGTTTGGAAAGTTACTGCGAATCTTAGACATGGCAAAACCCGTAAAGGAAATGGTAAGCAAAACGCATGTAGCAATGAAAATAAGAATGATCACGAGCCAAAAACAGCCTGGTATAAACTTCCTATTCACATACTAACCAACTGAGGCAGTGAATTTCAGGTCATTGAATTCTGGATCTGACATTCCTTTACCCGACCAATCTGCTTCCAGTACTCCATTTGCAAACTTAATATATATCTCGCCATTGAAAGCAGGTGGTCTTCTATGAACTATAAAAGGTCCGAACCCCTGAAAATAGACAGAGAATTACATCCGGAAGATAATTCTAAACCAGTTCACTTGTGTCATAAATAAATAAACCAATGAAGTACATCCCTAAAGATATTAATAGTTTTACAAGACATGGCGTTTCTATTTAATTAAACCTTTAAAACATATTTCTTACCTCAATCGTTGAATTACCAGCTTTGTTGATAGCCTTAATGCTAATGAAGAATTCTGTACCGTCAACAAGTCCTGCATGATCCCCACGGTACCAGGAATGATGATGCGTTGACGTAAATGATAGATGATCAGGGGCCATAATTAAACCTTTAGCTGACGCCAAACCAATCTGATAATCATATATACCTGATTCAAAGTCTGAACCCGTCCAATTAATATGTAACTGAAATGTCGATATCATAAATTACTGATAAGAGTCCAAAATGAATGCATTTAATACTACTCTTGTTACAATAGTTTATATCAAGCAAACAATAGTTCAAATTTGCTCATTAGCAGAATATCAATGGTAATATTACACTGGTTACTAATTTTAATTTTTAAAAAAGCCAACAAAAAAACCAACATCATGATATTCAGTTAGTCAAGTATCCATCGAAATGATAACATTTATTTGGGTCACAAAAAAGAAATCAAATGAAGCTAACAATTAATTCACGATACTCACATGTGAATGCATAGCCAAATAAGATTTCGACAAGTAGAGTGTTGACATCGGTTCTTTAGAGCAAAACATTTTAGCCGCCATGAAATGAATTGAGCCATTCGTGAACTTTTCCAGAGGAAACAAATTTAAATCCAGGATATGTACATCTTGTGCCTTTTCCCTGTAAACAAAACGCATTATATTGTAACTGGACAATTCCAAATGAAGACAGGATACACTTCAAAACTATACCTGACTTGTAGTCAACCATCCGAGATTCTGCATCGTTCGAATCTGTCATCAGTGGATAGCATTACTATTTATCACCTGATTCTGAAATCGTGATTCAGCCCAGATCTGATGAAACATCTTTCGTACCTCAAGCTATATCATTTTGTCTTAGGTATCACAGCGATAGAGTCTGCCTTCTTGTAAATATAGATTTGTTTAAATCACCAGGGATATGCAAAGCGTATACTTACATACACAGTACATCCGGGTCTTTAATTAGATATCTACGTCTAGAATCTGATATATAATATACTGAGTTATTTCCTTTAACCAGACCACCAATAATTCTGGCACCTTCAACATCTATTTCACTTACAACAGGTGGTGTGCTATCTATAGTAACACCATCAGAACAAACTGGTTTAGACGGTTCCAGGGCACGGTTATACGCTACTACGGTGATGAAATATTTAGAATCACCAGGAGCCGCCCATGACGCATGGGTAGAGGTTGTTTGAATAATACCCTATAAAGAGAGAGAAATGTGGTTTAACGTCCACTGACACAACTAGGTCATTTCGGGACTAACATATGTTTTTTAATTTTATTTCAATAATTCGCTTGCGCGTAGGGGTCTTTAGCAGTGGGAGGAAACCGGAGTGCGCGGGGGAAACCCACGAGGCTGAGAAGGCGCCTCTATCTCCTTGCCACATACGCTAACACCAGGACTCGAAACCACAGCCGCAAGTCACAGGTGACCGGCCAGCTAGAGGTCGAAGCGCGGCACTCTAGACCACTAGGCCATCCCAATCCTCTATACCCTATAAAAACAACAGAGAATGTAGCAAATCAATCAGCATCCACAGTTCAATGAAATGAACACTTTATTTGGTTCCATATCAGAGTCGTCTAAAACATGTTAAAACACACAACTTTTGCCTTTTACGCCCACATTTTTATGTGGACGTATATTGCCGTCGCCTCTGACTCTCTACAGGTCACAATTCTTATCTGATTTTAACGAAACTTGAAATATAGGTTTATCCCCAAAAGATCTCGGCTGCTGTCGATATTGGCATGTATCGGATCAAAACTTCATGGATTATGGCCCCTGATTGTACGAAAAATCACGTTTTTAGCTTGTGGACCCTGTAGAGGTCACAATTGTGAACCGATTTTGATGAAACTTGACATGCATGTTTATAACCCAAAGATCTTGGTTGCTTTCGATATTTGCGCCCATCGGGTCATTACTTCCTGAATTATGTCCCCTGATTGTACGAAAAAAACCCTTTTTTATCTTGTGGTCCCTCTGGAGGTCATAATTATTATCCGATTTCAAAACCCGTTTAATTATATCACCGTTACACCCTAAGGAAGATTGAGTTCGAATGTCGGGAAAATCAAACCAAAATTACCATACAAAATGGCCGCCGTTTGTACGCAAATACTGTTTAAAAAAGGTATATCAAGGTTGGGGACCCTGTAGAGGCCACAATTCGATTTTGATGAAACTTGAAATTCGTGATTATAACCCAAAGATCTTGGTTCCTTTCGATATTTGTGCATATCGGATAGTAACTTCCTGAATTATGGCCCCTGATTATACGCAAAATCGCCTTTTTTTAGATTGTGGCCCCTCTGGAGGTCACAATTATTATCCGATTGAAAAAAACAGTTGATTATATTACCGTTACACCGCAAGGAAGGTTGAGATTTAATTTCGGGAAAATCGGACGAAAATTGCCATACAAAATGGCCGCCGTTTTTATGCGAATACTGTTAAAAAATTGCATATCATGGTTGTGGACCCTGTAGAGGTCACAATTTTAATTCGATTTTGATGAAACTTAAAATGCATGGTTATAACCCAAAGATCTTGGTTCCTTTCGTTATTTGCGCATATCGGATCGCAACTTCCTGAATTATGGCCCCTGAATGTCCGAAAAATCGCCTATGGTCCCTCTGGAGGTCACAATTATTATCCGATTTAAAAAAAAATCGTTTGACTCTATCACCGATACACCCTACGGAAGGTTGAGTTCGAATTTCGAGAAAATCGGACCATAATTGCCAGAAAAAATGGCCGCCTTTTGTACGCGAACAGTGTAAAAATATGGTATATCAAAGTTGTGGACCCTGTAGAGGTCACAATTTTAATTCGATTTTGATGAAACCTGAAATGCTTGTTTATAACCTAAAGATCTTTATTCTTTTCGATATTTGCGCATATCAAATTGTAACTTAATGAATTATGGCCTTTGATTGTAGGAAAAATCATTTTCGGTATTGCTTGTTCTCTGTCTATCTCTCGAACAATTATTATCTGATTTAAAAAAAAAACAAAACTCTGATTATATTACTGTTGCACCGTAAGGAATGTTAAGTTCCAATTTCGTGAAAATCGTACCAAAATGGTCGCCGTTTGTACGCGAATAGTGTAAAAATATGGTATATCATGGTTGTGGACTCTCTACAGGTCACAATTCTTATCCTATTATGACGAAAAGTAACATTTCAAGGTTGTGTACCGTCACACCATAATCATTGTCGGCTTCGAATTTCATGAATATCAGACTGGAACTGACCAACAAAATGGCTGCTCCCAATACAGTATGAAATACAGGACTTAATGATGTAGGAAAAATCACTTTCGGTATTGCTTGTTCTCTATCCATCTCTCAAAAATGTGGGCGTATCCTGCCTGGCAGTGCCAGCCTATCTTTTATATCATTTTTGACCCTTTTAATTTCATTTTATACCTTAATTTAAATTAATCTTTCATTTCTAGTTTTTAAATGTATCCTTTACCTTTTTTAAAATTTTATATTTTACTGTCCTTTTCAAATTTTCATTCTTTATGCATTAAGTTTTAATGATCTCGCAAATGTTTGCTAGACATTAATCAATTTCATAATTCCCAAAATGGATATTTCAATACCTGAGTCTTGTTTAGATTCAAATCAAAGTCCCCGCTTTTCAAACAACTGAGAGCAAAGCCATACTGATAAAACTTCACGCCGCTTTCTCTGTCAAAGAAGCCTTCCCAGTGTGCATAAATTTGCAGATCAGTTTGAAAATCAACTTCCTGGCTTCCATATTTACCATCATGCACGATGCCTTCGTGTGGTGGACTAGTGTCAATAGTTATCTGTAATATATATTGTAACTATAACAATTCATACAATAACCAAACGCTGGAAGATGCTACACTATTTTGAGGGCCCTCTGTCGTCGGGGGGTGGGGGGTCTTGATTGATGATTTTTATGGCTATTCAATGACTGCATTCTCATTCAGTAATGGATTAGAGAGTAACATTGTATAGAAAACGATTGACTCGGACTCAGGGCCGTTTCCCTTGGCCAGAGGGGCCCTTTTGTCAGACGTAGGGCCCTTTAATCTGCCTTTAGGACACCCTAACTAGGGTACATTTTCCCATCGGTTTTAGCATTTTTCTCCGGTTTTACTTTTCCAATTTCTTTGATTTTTTTGGCGAGAAGGCTGGTGCCCCCAGCGCCTCAGCTATAAAACACCTTTGCGCCTACGTCTATATTATCACCGTATCATTCAAGGACCATACTGGTACATACTAGTACACTGATGTCGTGTACTGTTGGTCAATACCATTTCTTTAACAAATCCCATCGACGAACAAAGAAGTGTGCAATATCAAGTGTTATATAAGAATCAAATTTATTCACCTTTCTAGTGGCAGTAGTGGTCAGCAGAGCATTATTTGTGACAGTAACTTCTATATGGTAATCATGGTTATGAACGCCTGTGTTCAAATCATTCAGGATACCGTTTTTACGTTTTTCGGTTAGTGCTGGTTTTAATTCAAAATTTCTATGGAAACAGGAACCGGATGCAACACAGTAACAGTTAGCCCCTCTTGACACGTTCATATTTAACGTTTTACATTCTTCGAGAGACTGAAAAGAACGATTGATACAATTTTGATATTTTTTCGTTTGTGGTTAATATGGTTTAGAAAATCCAAACATAGGAATCCAAGCTGTTGAATTGATCTTAACTTGATAATAGCCAATTGCATAAGACATTTAATAGCATTCTTTGTTTTGTTTTTGGCGGTGCCATTAGTGATGCAGCTGATCTTTTATCATTTTTACGATTTTATTTTAATATTCTAGAATATACAATTCTTGACCCATTACTTTCGTTAAACTTTTAAACTAAAAATGTAAACTATATAAGATACTCAACCATGCATGCCAATAAAAGTGGTGGTATTATCTGATACTTCAACTTGAGGTATTATCCGATACTTACTGTGGCTTCAGCTATGGTGGTATTATCTGGTACTTACTGCTGCTTCACCTTGTAAAGGTATTGTCTGATACTTACTTTTGCTTTATCATGTAGATGTATTATCCGATACTTACTGTTGCTACAACTTGTGGTGGTATTGTATTATCCTTACTGTTGCTACAACTTGTGGTGGTATTATATCATCTCGTGATTGTATTATCTGACACTTATTGTTTCTTCGCCTTGTAATGGTATAATCTGATACTTAGTGTTGCTTCACCCTATGGTGGTATTACCTTATTCTTATTGTTTAACCTTGTGGTGGTATTATCTGATACTTATCGTCGCTTCAACGTGTAGGGGTATTATCCGCTGCTTACCGTTGCTTCACCGGTGGTGGTATTATCTTATACTTACTGTTGCTTCATCGTGTAGCATTATCTGATACTTACTCTTGCTTCACCTTGTAGTAGTATAATCTGATGCGCACCGTTGCTTTACCTGGCGGTGGTACTATATAATAATTACCTATGCTTCTCCCTGTCGTGGGTTATCATAACTTACTGATGCGTCACCCTGTAGTGGTAGTATATGATACTTACTGTTGCTTCTCCTTGTGGTGGTATTATTTGCGATCCGTGAGTGAGTTGTGTTTTATTATCATATATCTTCCACTCAACTTTGATTAATCCACTGTGATCATCATAAGCTACCCATTCAATTCTGGTTCATAGAAAATTTAGTATAAAATAAAACCATAAGACAGAATTCGAAGTCCTAAAAAACGTTATAGGCAAAATAGTGTAATCAGCAAATGGACTGCTCTCCGTGTACAAAATACGCGACAATTTGCGGTAACAGGTGTCCGGAAGAGTAAGCTTACCCAGCCTGGCGCCACACCCACCATTGCTGCATCGAAACTATTAGGCGAAATGTCGGTAAAATAGCGTGATTATCCAATAAACTATCGTTATTTCTGTCCTATATAGGGATATCAATAAACAATGTAAAACGTTTCTTGTGTTTGACCACCATATTTTTTATTATGTTCAAAGTTTGATAAAGCGCAATGGCGTCAAGTTTCTTGGTGACATGAAAATTTCGAACATCGTTTTTATTAGCACCTTACCAATAGATACACTATGAGGAACTCACATAGGAATAAAAACATCTGAAATACTTTACTCGACATAATGAAATGATAAAAATTAAAAACTTACACCATCCTGTGGAGTTCCTTAAAACCATGAATGGAGATATTTAATTCGTCACCTTTAGTCAACCATAAATTCTGTATAACTGGTGGTGAACTATCAAAATGAACTGTAATCGATTCCTGAAGATAATTTGACACATCGTCATAGGCTCTAATAAAATACTGAAGTGTATCGCCATCTTGTAAATCAGGGTTCATGGTTATTTCTTCATTCAGACCTATATCTTTAAATTGTTCTTCTGGAGGTTGAGTTACAAGACTTCCACCAAGCCTTGTCACATCAAAAGCCATTTTAAACTTTGTAATACCTAAACGAACAATTATATATATTATTTTTTTTTGTTCGGCTCATACTAATACTGATACATTGGTGTATCTAGGTAGAGCCCCCCCCCCTCATCCAAATATATAATTATACCATCTTATTTATACCATGATATAAAAACCAGCTTATTGTAGAAAATACCATCTTATTCTGGTAAATACCATTATATGCTTACGTCTAATTAATACCATTAATGTTTCAGACGTAGGCTTACCTCGTTTATTGTTGATTGCTTTAATTGTTCTACGTCCATCATTATAATCATACTCAGCATCTATTTGGGGATACGGTTGTATTCTGGTCAGAAAATCGCGACTTTCATAAAGAATGTTTTCAAATCTGTTGGACCAGTTGACACTCACTGTAGTTAAATCTCTCTGCCATGTATAATTCGTTGCGAGTAGAGCTGTTGTTGCTCTAAGAGAACTGTTGGTCCTGGTGGTAACATTAGTTGAATCAACTAAAACAACGATACGACGAGCACTTTTATGGTTACTAGCTTTGTCATGGGCTGATAAAATAACGGAATATACACCAGGAATAGACGGCAATATCATGGTAATACTTTCCTAAAAAGTAATAAAATAATTATAATTACATATTCTTGTAAACTCTAAATCAGTGCCGGAATGGTGGGCCCCATAAGGAAAATTTTGAAAATTGACAATCGCAAACCCATTTTCCAAGCATTTCAGACCAAAGCTTCCTATCTTTTCTTTCTCCTGTCCTGTGTCCTGTCCTGTCCTTCTTTCTATGCTTCCCCCCTCTCCCTTCTTCTTCTTTCTATTTTTTCCTTTTTCGTTTTTCTTTATAGGCTTCGGAAAACTTTTTTTAATGAGCTTAGGCCCACTTTTTTTTAAAAATGAGTTAGGCCCACCTGTCACGGACCTGTGGACCCAATCCGGCACTGAAATAAATAATGGAAGCGTGACTTATATTTATTTCCCCATTATTTAGTCAACAATGAGCAAGTTTAAATAAAAAGTTTAAAACCTGGTTGGTTTTCGTTTTATTCTGTCTCGAATTTTCCACAAGTTGACCATCTTTAAATTTAAGTTCATAAATCTCGATGTCGTAAAAATCAATCCCAGCATCGTCATCCTGCCATCCATCCCATGATAAACTTATATTTGACTGCAAATATATAATATAAATCAAACCAGTGCAAAACTCATTTTACACGAGGCACTGTACATCCCACGATACACCAATATTTGACTTCGCGATCTGTCTAGGCAAATATCGAAACTAAAATGATATTGTTATGTTTTTAAATATTAAAATGTATACACTACACAGACTAGGTACCAAAAACGGGCTAAATTTTGGATGTTTGTCTTTTGTCCAGTTCACTGACATTTAATTCGCTGGTATGTTATATCTAAACAACATGTCCCACTTGATAGCATTATTACCCTGTTAAGTGTTGACAACTTTTAACCTGCCTGCTATTGAGAGTATCAAATGACAACATTTTGATTTAGAAAATAAAAAGCTCTTTACTATAATTGGTATCAGTTGTTTATTTATTCCCAAAACCAAGTTTTATCATTAAAATGAATGATATTGGATGCCAGAATAAATTAAAAATTGACATGTTTCAATAAAGGTGAGCTATTTATAGTCATTTTTTTTTTCTGAAAACAGAAGATATGTAGTTTAATTGGACAAGGATTTGCAGGGTTAGACCCAAGATAAAGTAGTGTGTATTTTTGTACAGAATTTACAAATATTTTAAGATTAAAGGTGCTAAATTGATAATATTTGGGACCTAGAAATTGACACCAATGGGTCGCAACGCATATACTAATGTAATATGAATGTACATAAATTGATTTACATTCAATTGTTTCCGTTTTTACAATAATTTCAAATATTTATGTTCGGCGAAATACGCCAAAAGTCTCAATCAAATAGCAATCTAAAGCATCTGGTTATTCCAATCTACCCCCATAGTATTTATTGTGCATGCTCTACAGATAAGAATACAGGTTACCGTTTGACAGAACTTGTGGAATATGTCTAGCCTCGTTCTTTGAGTCCCTTGTAAAAAATTGGCCCGAAACCAGAGCAGTTATTTTAATTTGAGGAAGCTCATTTCGTCCAGTCCTTATTTTTATACGACTACATTT
Organism: Patella caerulea; assembly: GCA_036850965.1. Taxonomy (NCBI): domain Eukaryota; kingdom Metazoa; phylum Mollusca; class Gastropoda; family Patellidae; genus Patella; species Patella caerulea. The sequence goes on along the minus strand of JAZGQO010000010.1, from coordinate 71,419,075 downwards.
TGTTGTGGATGTATACTGCTGTCGACCCTGTCCATTTATTTGTCCATAATTTATTTGTGGACACTCTACAGGTCACAATTTTTGACTTAACTTGAAATATGGGCATTTCTTCAAAAGATTTTGGTTTCTCTCGATATTGGCATGAATCGAGCCAGATCTCGTTTTAGCTTCTAAATCCTCTAGAGGTCACAATTTTCATCCAGTTACATATTTATATCCCAAAGATCTGGGTTACTAATCTTGATACTTCAGACCGTAACTTGCTGGATTATGACCCCTGATTGTACAAAAAACGCCTTTTGTAAGCTTGTTCTGTCCATCAAATAAAGATGGACATTCGCTAAAAAATGTGTTATGACGGGAATTATGCCCAGGCAGTTGCATCATGGCCTACCCTTATATCGAATTCCAACTGCCAAGGTATCTTATACATGCACGCAATGTATACCCATACCCTGGACCTCGGTTTTTCATACCATCCGAACCACTGACAAGGTGAAGCCAGACAGAAATATCCCGATGAACTTTCTTGTCATGCGGCCTCCAGCCAGGCTAGCGAGCCAATGTCTTACTACCGTGGTTCTCAACAATTTAAGATACTTATGATAAATAGAAATTTTAGAATGTTTAGGATCTTTTGTATACAATTTGTTCATGTCTTTGTAAAGCTGTGTATCTTTGTATAATTATGTACATGTAAACATATTTATCTTTGCTTATTGCGTGTATCTTTCTTTTATTTCTATTTGTATATGCACATGACCTTATAATTTTTTTATGCAATAAAGCTTCTTCTATTATCTTATTTAAAATACATGTATCATAAGCTTAGTAGTATAATCTTATGTAATATTTGAACTAAATGTAATTTTTATTTATTAAATATTTACTTTAATTTTTTTTGTTTTGTTTTGTTTTTTTTTTTGTTTAAATTTGAATGTGATTTGAAAGTCTTATAGAATCTGACCCAAAAGGCTTACAACTTGAACAATCTAAATATATAGAGCAGTGTAATATGATACTTAACATGCCCTATACACCACATCATCACAAGGTATTGTCTTTGACAACTTGATGACAGGATTCTCTTTAACAAATCTGTATTGTCTGTGGGGGTCACATTCCAAAATTTGAAGAAAACTGGCTGATTTTCACCTAGTCCCACGACTGTATAGATTAAGCGAATATATATTTAATAGTAGCATTGTTTCAGGTTGATTTACTCATCCTTTATTCAATAGTAGTAGTATTTTAGATCTAGGTGAATGAATATCCGATAGAAGCGTGGATAAATATTTTTTAGTTAATGGATATATAATATAAGCATAATTTTAAATTTAGTTAATGCATATTCCATACTAGTACGCTTACATAATAGTAAATGCTTATTCCTAAATAGCATGGGTGATTATTTAGTTAATGCATATTTAATATTAAATAACATGTACTAGAAAAACTATCCACAGCTAATAAATTGTTGCAGTGGCTTTTGATGTTCTACTGATAGGATGTTGATAGATCATTGGTAGCTGTTTATAGGCTATTGGTAGATTAACGTCCACCCCACACAAACTAGGTCATTTCGGGACTAACATATGGTTCAACTGTATTTCAATAATGTGTGCGCGTGGAGCATTTTAGATGTGGGAGATAACCAGAAGACCCGGAGTATCCACACGAAGATGGACAGGCGACTCTATCCAAACCACGCCAACATTTGACTTAATGACACGCATCGTGATCTAACGCGCACGCTCTGAACGATTCAGCCATCGAAAGCCATATAATAATAAATTTGGTTTACCTCTTTGGTGAAATCAACAACACTAAACATGTTTTTATTACAGTTTAAAACAGGTTTACAGTGATACGGTTTCTTATCATCAAAACTAACATAAAACGTGTGTCTAGTCGTGGTACCGATCAACGCTCTGTTCTTAATCACATTAGTTTCTTTGTCTTCAATCGTTATAAATCCACCATTAGATACAGATATACTGAATTCTAGTCTGTAACATGTAAATAAAATATACAAAATAAACTAAGGATGCCATTTTTCTTCCTTTTAAAAAGTTCAAACGACCGTTACCAATAACTAAGAACGAGGATAAAACGAATTGGAAATTCATTAAAATATCTCGTCAGTTGTCACGTTTAATGTTCATGATGTTAAATTCTCAGAGAAACACAATAGTTACAAATCGAATATTAATGTGATTGACTGCTTTGCTTGAATGGTAAAAATACTTATGTCATCATATGTAAAATGAAAAAGAATGTACTTGCGTTTCTTTGTGACGAAATGGAAGAGATAATCCAGAAAGATTTGCAACAGTACCGCTACAGGTGAAAATGGTGCGTGGTGCTTCAGTTATACTACATGGATAGGTGATTTTCTGAAAGTCTGTGAACAAATCAAACGTAACATGATTCTAGGTCCCTAAAGGTACCAACTTTGATTAAAGTAGCTAAATCTAACTCAATATTATCCAAAGTATTCGACATTGAAAACACGAATTGTTTGTCAATTTAAATCAATATTGATGTTATGATTTTACCGGGAAAGATATCCAACGAACTAAATAGATTACCATTGGTACACAAATCGTGTACCATAATGCGATTCAGCGCCATTTGTAACGAGGGACTCGAAGAACTAGGCTAGACATATTCTACAAGATTATATCAAACGGTGACGCCATATTCTTATCTGGAGAGCATTCCCAATAAATACTATCAGTGTATACTGGAATAGCGGGACGTGATATGCTTCCATTTCCAAAACTGGCTAATTAAGCTTTATTCTAGTCCAAAGCAATTAGTCTGTAGAACAGTAACTGCCAGTTGTCCGGTGGAGTGGAAGCCAGAGTCTCCACTAGCAGTTACTTCATGTTTGGACAAACCTGTCTAGAACCTAAAAGCCGTTTTGTTTAACATTTCTTTTTCTGCTTTGTCCTCCGTGTTTTGCTAGGAGGCTCCAATGATTCGACCAACTAAAATGCACACAGTCTCATGTCAGAACTCAATTGAGTCATATCTAGGTATGTAAATGAATAGAATACAGGTAATTGGGCTGTAAAATAATGTCATAACTTATCCCTGTCTATAAGGCATACATATTGCCAAGGCAAAAAAATCATACCTTACTTTCCGTACTTACATGGTGCTTCTTTGTGTCGTATTTTCGACCTCTAAAGGGCCTTTAATGGCGATTTTATTTTATGACCCATGTCGTCCAGGAAAGAATCAAAAACTTTTGACCTACAGTTAGATAGGCTAGCCTGGAGGTCGTGCGTTCGATCCCTGCATTTGCCCAGAAAATTTGTCGGGGTTTTCCGACGTGGTGCACCCTTGTCATTGGTGCAGGAACTTGAAACATTGCATACTTATTGATTATACCCTAAAGATGACTGCTATTGTCATTCGTACATGTCTGCCAGAACCACACCCACCTTTTGTGTCATTGTGTCGGCCACTAGGGGCTATTGTTAATTTATCTAGGATAATTATTTTTGGCGCATGCCCTACCTCTAATCACACCTTTTCGTGAATAACCTATACATGGTCCAATACTGAATGAATCATCTTGGAACGTATTCTTTCTGACGGCAATCTACTGATTTTGGTGCATGTCCTGACCCACCCTTTTTGCAAATACACTACATACTACAGTTATTAACAGATTTCACACTCGGGATATCATTTATTTTAATAACAGGCTTCTACTTATTTATATTGGTCCATATTCAATCCCAGGGAGTAAAGCAACGCTGAATTTTTATACGCCCACATTTTCATTTGAACGTATATTGTCGTCGCTCCTGTTCGTCCGTCCGTCCGTCCGCAATTGTTTGTGAACAGTCTACAGGTCACAATTTTTATCCGATTTCAATGAAACTTAAAATATAGGTTTATCACCCTAAGATCTCGGTTCCATTCGATATTGGCATGTATCAGACTCTAACTTCATGGGTTGTGGCCCCTGATTGTACGCAAAATCATGTTTTTTTTAGCTTGTTAACAGTGTAGAGGTCACAATTTTGAACCGATTTGGATGAAACTTGAAATGCATGTTTATAACTGCACGATCCTCGCTCCTTTCCATATTTGCGCCAATCTGACCATAACTTCCTGAATTATGGCCCCTGATTGTCCGAAAAGTCGCCCTTTTTAGCTCGTGGTCCTCTGGAGGTCAAAATTTTTATCCGATTCAGAAAACCGTTTGATTATATCATCGTTTCGTGAAAATCGGACCAAAATTAACGGATAAAATGGCCGGCGTTTGTACGCGAATAGTGTGAAAATATGTTATATCAAGGTTGTGGACCTTATAGAGGTCACAATTTTTAACCGATTTTGATGAAACTTGACATGTATGTTTATAACCCAAAGATCTTGGTTCCTTTTGATATTTGCGCTCATCGGACCAAAATTGACGGACAAAATGGCCGCCGTTTGTACGCGAATAGTGTGAAAATATGTTATATCAAGGTTGTTGACCTTATAGAGGTCACAATTTTGAACCGATTTTGATGAAACTTGACATGTATGTTTATAACCCAAAGATCTTGGTTCCTGTCGATATTTGCACCCATCGGATTATAACTTCTCGAATTATGTCCCCGGATTGTCCGAAAAATCGCTTTTGTTAGCTTTTGGTCCCTCTGGAGGTCAAAATTATTATCCGATTTAAAAAAAACCGTTTGATTATATCACCGCTACATGGTAATGAAGATAGAGTTTGAATTTCGTGAGGATCGGATTAGAATTGACGGACAAAATGGCCGCCGTTTGTACACGAATAGTGTGAAAATATGTTATATCAGGACACAGATCACTAAATATTTCTACGCCGGTACCCACAAATTGTAGGGCCAAGTTATTTTTAGTCTTTCTCTCCCTTTCCCTTTTTCCCCCTTTTGCATGGTGATTTTTGTTTACTTTTTGGTGTAGAATCGAAGAAAAGGGTTTGAAAATACATTTTCTGCCAGGTTTTGGTGAATATTCATGATTTTGAGGCGGAAGGATATAAGAGTTGTGAGGTTGCTTACGTTGAAAGGTGGGGGCCGAAAATTGCCTGGTTAGCTGTCTCTACTTCCAGCTTGTGTATCTCAAGTTTTTCATGGTGAACCTCATACATGCTTTTGGGCCAGAGTTTGCCACATGTTGCTCCATCTGTGGCAGAAAGCGTTCTACCCAACGAATATTTGGGAAAAAGTTACAGCCGATCTAAGAGACAAGAATTAACATTGAAGTCAATGGGGAAATAATTAGTGATCTGTGGCGATCGAGTTTGTAGACCCTATAGAGGTCACACTTTTGAACCGATTTTGATGAAACTTGACATGTATGTTTATAACCCAACGAACTTGGTTCCTGTCGATATTTGCACCAATCGGATCGTAACTTCCTGAATTATGGCCCCTGATTGTCCGAAAAATCGCTTTTGTTTTCTTGTGGTCGCTGTAGAGGTCAAAATTATTATCCGATTTAAAAAACCGTTTGATTATATCACGGTTTCATGGTAATGAAGAGAAAATTTGAATTACGTGAAAATCGAACCAGAGTTGGCGGATAAAATGGCCGCCGTCTGTACGCGAATTGTGTGAAAATATGTTATATCAAGGTTGTGGACCCTATAGAGGTCACAATTTTGAACTGATTTTGATGAAACATGGAATACATGTTTATAACCTAATGATCTTGGTTCCATTGCATATTTGCCCATATTGGATCGTAACTTCCTGAATTGTGGCCCCTGATTTTACGACAAATCACCCTTTTTAGCTTGTGGTCCCTCTGGAGGTCACATTTATTATCTGATTTAAAAAAAACGTTTGATTAAAAATACCATTTGATTATATGACAGTTACACCGTAGTTATGGGTGAGTTTGGATTGTGATTTCCTGATGATTACTTAAAATGCAACAACTCTTGTTGACTGCCCGGGCGATTTGGCTGCTGTGTGGGCGTATGTTTCGTTGCCTGCCAACCTATTTTTGATTTTTGTGTTTATCGTCTATAGGCCGCAATTCTGAATGGACCACTCCTTATAACATAAGGACGGAACTATTGATTTTGGTGCGTGGGCACAGCCACGCCCAATTTTTGTCTTTTGTCTTTATTGGCTACTGATGGGAATTTTGAAGGGGTCACGGTGGCTCAGTGAGTAGTGCGTTATCTCGAAAACCTGCAGGTCCCATGTTTAGCCAATGCAGTGCATGGCAGGGGACAACGTGTAGTCGGTCGAATGGTAACACGTTGGCAGTTGGTATTCAATATAAAAGAAGGCCGTGCCGATGTCACCGCAAAATTTCCTCCTTGGCACACCGAATGGCGTATGTCCGTCTTCACTGGCCCAGTCTGAGCAGAACAGTGGGACGTTAAACCCCATTTCATTTGATTTCTAAATTAAATATCAAATACATTTGATTCTCTGGAAGTCAAATATCATCTGGACTAAGACTAGTAATTATTTCCTCTTTTGACAGACTGCATTTATGTTCAAAAATAAAAATGTTGCGTGGAATTCAAAATTCATGTGCTTTTAAATTTCTGTCTGAAATTCCGCAGTTTTCTGATGTATTATAGTGTTTGCAGAATGCTGCACTTGTGACAGTATTAGTTGTTTAATAATCAGGTTCTTGGATGACAACACTGGGATAACTTCTAATAATATACTATTCAAAAAAAGTAGGGGATATTTGATTTTTAAGTGTTATTAAAGTCACCTAATGAAACTGACGAAGAAACAAATGACAAAATGAAATGAAGTTCACATTCATCGATTTATTCCAAATGATCGTTAGACTAAGTAAGGCACAGACTGACCATTATAAGGGTAAAATGATACCCGGGGTCAAACAGCAAAGTTACCACAGCATCACAACAAAGTCAGTAACGGGTAAATCCTCCTCTGTTTGCCAAACAAGCATTGATCCGACGTGGCATACTCCTAATGAGACGTCTAAGGTCATTTTGGTCCAGACTGTCCCATTCCTGTTGCAACGATGCAGCAAGTTCTTGGACATTGGCAGGACGTTGTTGGCGTTGACGTAACCTCTGCCCAAGCATGTCCCAGACATGCTCGATGGGGGAGAGGTCGGGACTCGGTGCTGGCCAAGGTGATGTGATGTTCTGTTGTTGGAGGTAACCTGTAACGATCCTGGCCCTGTGACATCTTGCGTTGTCATCCTGGAAGATGAAACGGCGGCCATGACGTCGTGCGAACGGCACAACATGGACTGCCAAGATGTTGTCCCGGTAGTACTGGCCTGTAACACGCCCTGCAACAACATGTAAAGCCGTTCTTCCAGCAACACCATAACAGAACCACCCCCAAATCGATCATGTCGGATGACGTTAACGTCTTGGAAGCGCTCGTTTCGACGACGCCACACCCTCCTACGTCTGTCCAAAAAATCAACAGTGAACCTTGACTCATCTGAAAACATCACATTGCTCCAACGTCGATTATCCCAGTGTTGACGATCCCTACACCAACGACGTCTTGCCTGAATGTGATGATCTCTCAAACAAGGGATCACGCGAGGACGTCGGGCGCGAAGGTGATCCCTATGCAATCGATTCCGAATCGTCTGGCCACTAACTCTCACACCAGTGTCTGTTTGAAGACGAGCGCTGATCTGATTTGCTGTTATGACACGTTTCTCAAAGCCAAGGTACGGATAAATCGATCCTGGGCTTGAGTTGTCGCCCTTGGTCGACCTGAGCGTTGTCTGTCCTGTACAGATTGTGTATCACGGTATCTGGACCATAGCCTGCTTATGACAGACTGAGAAACATTCATCGTCCGCGCCACAACCGCCTGTGTTGTGCCGATCTGTAGCATGCCAAGGGCACGTAACCTTTCATTTTGGGTAAGCCGACGCATATCAAAATTTGTTTTCTGGTCACTAAAACAATTAAACTGATGTTTTCACCCTGGAATTCAATGCCACAATGACTGTAACAAGTCAGAGTCGTGCAAATCTTGGGTTGGACCCCCCCCCCCCATGATGATCCCAAGCATCACCTGCATTCCATGCGGTAGCTATTGGTGCGTTTGGACGTCACATGTAACTGGAAATGTTTCTTCTGTTAGGTTCTACAGTGACTTTTTTCGTAGTCATTTGCATATTTTAGTATTATGTCCCCAAAATCAAAAGTTACAAGCATCGTAATGTAAACGACTGTAGAACTAACTTTATGGAGGGAGTCATGACTTAATTTGCTTGGCTTAGCACTCCACAAGCTTTCGTCTCGTCTCGTGCCAAGGCGCCCATGGCCTTCGCTCAGTCCTGGCCGGACCCAACTCCTAGCCCTCACTGGACCTAACTAGTATCCATTAGGCACCTTCATCTAGGCGCCTGCCTGGCATGGCTTCCTGGACCTGACTCATCCCAAAACGGTTTGTCTAAACTTTTAATTACTGGGCCGAATCCATGCCCAGCCTTGCTGTCTTGATACCACATCCATGCACCGTAACATGATCAAATAATTCCAGGTTTTATATTTCAGATTAAAATAGGGCCAGCTGGTCTTTATATAATACCAGATTACGCTTCCCGTGCAGATTGCTTTATCATTCGTAACTCAGGACATCTGTGATGATTAATGACTTCCTAACGAATTTTGTCTGTCTGTTAGTCTTTACTGCCATCTTTTGATCCACGAGACCCGTCTAGCCCTATGATAAGATTGCTAATTGATTTCGTGGGGGTATGCAATAAATATATCCCCCAATTGTGTAACACACTGCTCATCTGAAAATGCAGGGATTTTCAAAATCTTTGACCAGGGAATTACATAAATGTCTGTCTATTAGAATACAAAAGATTTGTTCAAATAGCAGCAACGTGACGTGAGGTATATAGGACTAACACTCGGCAATCCTCGACAGATTCAGGAACCTACATCTTATCTCGGCTGTATGACGAGTGGAACTACTTTAAAGGTCCCGGATGAAACATGGCTGCGCCCATGGTGTCTTGTAATGGCGTCAAGTTTTCCTGTTAAGGTAAACCGGTAGCCGCATCGCAAATGTATGGGCGTAGGTACATATCACTTACTGTCATACAGCCGAGACTAGATGTAGGTTCCGGAACCGGAATCTGTCGAGTATTGCCGAGTGTAGGACTAAGACTAGTAATTATTTCCCCTTATTTCATGATGTAGCGCGAGTTATTAATAGACAATTTTCTTCCCTTTTCCTGCATTTTTAAGTTGTCTTTTTGGTCTAGAATTGGAGAAAAGGGATCAAATTTGCTATTTCATTGCAGTTTTGGGTAATACTGAGGATATTACAGCGGAGGGGTACGGGGTGTAAAGTGTCTTTCTGCGGAGCAATCATCGTGTCAGAAGTGAGATTTTCGCCCAATCAACTTCAAATCCCCGTAGCAAAAAATCTAAACGGTCTACCCCCTACAAATTTATGATGAGGAGATTGCCAAATGTGGCCCCCATTAAGTCTATAGAGACCGGGAGCAACGGAATGTTGAGAAAAAAAAGCTACAGCCTGTGATGTTACAGCCATTTAACATTGATTTCAATGGACAAAAAATTACTAGTCTGAGACCATCTTATTATCATTAGAGTTATTCGCCCACAACAGGTTAGAGGCGCGATGATAACGATGGGCCACAAAGATACGTTTTACTTTTTTTGTCATTTAATAAATATTTAATTAACTTTTTCATGTTTTTAATTCGCTTTTTTTTTCATTTCAGTTTTTCATTTATATTTATTTTATTTTAATTTGATTTATCAAATACGGAAACGTACATACGCTTCCATATAATTAATTTAATCTAATTTGGTTTTATTTTATTTAATTTAGTATTTATTTTCGATTTAGTAATTTTTTTTAAAATTTTGTTTTTTTTTTTCATATTTTTAAAAAAATTATTTTCATTTTTGTGTTTTACACATTTCTTTATGATAACCATAGGCCACCATAGATGTATAATTTCTTTTTATGGTACGCACTGTTGGGGCTCAAAGAAGTTATCAGATGTTCGAAGTAGAAGTAGATAGATTATTTAGAAAAATGTCACGCACCGTTGGGGTGAAAAAAAATTATCAGATGTTCGAAGTAGAAGTAGCTAGATTATTTAGACAATGAAAATTAATCGATAAAGATTGAGCGGGCCAAATATATATATCATATAATACAGGGTATTTTATATTTGGTAGAAATAGTTTGTACACTTTTATGTCTAATCCAATATGGGTCGTGCCACTACGATAATGAAGTGCATCGCATTATATATAACTGTAAGTAATGATGAAATTTTAGCGAATAAAAACGAATAAAACACAGTATTACGACAGACCTTATTGCTAAATGTACACGTAAGATAAAAACAACATAAAAACGGTACGGTCTAAGTATAATTGTGTTGGATTTGCTGTAAAATGGGGAGAAAATGCGTTTGAAATAAATCCCTTCCTATAAAAACCAGCGGCTGCCAGACAGGATATGCCGACATTTTCGAGAGATGGCTAGAGAACAAGCTAAAAAGAAAGTGATTTTTCCTACAATCAAGTGCAACGTTTCAGGAAATTACGATTCGATATGCGCAAATATCGATAAAAACCACGATCTTTGGGTTATAAACATGCATGTCAAGTTTCATCAAAATCGGATTAAAAAAATGACCTATACAGGGTCAAAAACCTTGATATACCATAACAAGCTAAAAAGAAAGTGATTTTTCCTACAATCAAGTGCAACGTTTCAGGAAATTACGATTCGATATGCGCAAATATCGATAAAAACCACGATCTTTGGGTTATAAACATGCATGTCAAGTTTCATCAAAATCGGATTAAAAAAATGACCTATACAGGGTCAAAAACCTTGATATACCATATTTTTACACTATTCGCGTACAAGTGGCGGGCATTTTGTCCGACCGTTTTGGTTCGATTTTCACGAAATTTAAACTTTACCTTCATTACGGTGTAAAATTTATATAATTAAATCAAACGTTTTTTAAATCGGATAATAATTGTCACCTCCAGAGGGACCACAAGTTAAAATAGGTGGTTTTGCGTACAATCAGGGTCATAATTCATGAAGTTAAGATCTTTGGGTTAAAGTTTCATCAAAATCAGATCAAAATTTTGACCTCTACAGGGTCTACAGCATTGATATACCATATTTCTATAGTATTTGCGTACAAGCGGCGGCTATTTTGTCTAGCAGTTTTGGTCCAATTTTTACAAAATTTAAACTCGACCTTCATTACGATGTAACGGTGATATAATCAAACGACATTTAATTGTGACCTCCAGAGGGACCACAAGCTAAAAATACCATATGTTTTACATTATTCGCGTAAAAGCAGCGGTTATTTTGTTTGGTAATTTTGGTCCGATGTTCATGAAATTACGAACTGAACCTTTATTACTGTGGTGATATAAACAAACGTTTTTTTTTACATCGGGTAATAATTGTGACCTCCCGAGGGACCACAAGCTAATAAAGGTTATTTTTCGTAAAACCGGGGTCATAATTTAGGAAGTAACTACCCCATGTGCGCAAATATCGAAAGGAACCCAAGATCATTAGATTATATACATGCATTTAAAGTTTCATAAATATCGAATTAAAATTGTGACCTCTACAGAGTCCATAACCTTGATATACCATATTTTTACACTATTCGTGTTCAAGCGGCGGCCATTTTGTCCGGCAGTTTTTGGTCCGATTTTCACTAAATTCGAACTCAACAACCTTCATTATGATGTAAGGGTGATATAATCAGACGATTTTTTTAAAGGATTATAATTGTGACCCCCAGAGGGACCACAAGTCAAAAAAGGCGATTTTTCGTACAATTAGGGACCAAAATTCAGGAAGTTACGATCCGATATGCGCAAATATCGAAAAGAACCAAGATCTGTAGCTTATAAACATGCATTTTAAGTTTCATCAAAATCGATTCCAAATTGTGACCTCTACACTGTTCACAAGTCAAAAACGTGATTTTTCGTACAATCAGGGGCCATAATCCATGAAGTTACAGTCCGATACATGCCAATATCAAAAGGAACCAAAATCTTGGGGTGATAAACCTATATTTCAAGTTTCATTGAAATCGGATAAAAATTGTGACCTGTAGACTGTTCACAAACAATTGTGGACGGACCGACGTCCGGACAGACGGTCGGACGATTAGGGGCGATGACAATATACGTTCACATGAAAATGTTGGCGTATAAAAAGCAACAAACCGTTTTGTAGCTTTTGTAGTTTGACCTCTCCACTAGTTATACCGGCAGCAAAATCCTTGACATAAGCTGGTGTATTGTTGGTGGGAATACTATGAAGAAACGTAGCCGTAAAACTAAAGTCAAGTTCGATTGGAATCAGAATATTCGTCCATACTGTATCTTGTGGTGGTCCGGCAGTAACATTACCAGGCACCTCAATTTTCTCCTCGATTTGTGCTCTCTTTTTGAAAATATTATTTGTTATGCTTGGTCCCTTTATAACTAAAATTAAAATATACACTGTTATTGTAACCAAGACTAAACTATTCTGTCATGTCTAGTTGTTCTTTTATAACTAAAATATATAAGATAAATTAGATCTACTATTATCAATTGCGATTTGCGTATTGTTGAAAATGACGAAATACTGTAAATTAGATCTACCATTAGAAACAACCAAGTTTCATTAAAAAAGTGCACAACTTCCCGAATCCTATTTCTAGTCATTGTCATGTAGCGCATATACTTCTGTAAGACGAATTTCCGTTGGAATTGGTAGACTTGCAAAAACATTACTGATAAAGTGACCTCATAAACACGTACTAGTCTCTTTGCCATAATATTGAGATACTTCAAATTTGGAAATCAATTGTGCCGAAATACGGTCAGATTTTGGGATGTAAAAAGAAGTTATCAGATGTACAGTATAGCTAGATTCTTTGGCAACGTGAAATTCGTGAAATTACGTAGGAGTAAGTGAACGTTGTGTGATCAACTAGCAAGGAGACGACCGTTTGTCAACGAGTAGTGTGTTAACTTGTTTGTTGGCGTGCACGGGACAGTTCTCACGCGCTGGCAGAGAGCCAGTGCGTTATTCGGGATTCGGCAGTGAAAGACACCTACCTATCTTCCATCCGACCATTTACTCAATTCCTCAGACCGTAGGGCTAAGTGAACAATGGGTGTTCAACTAGCAGGCAGACGACCGTTTGTCAAGCAATTAGGGTGTTGACTGGTTTGTTGGTGCGTACGGGGCAGTCCTCTCCCGCACTCACCGATGTCATTGCCAAATCCCGAATAACCAGCCAGCACGTTGTACACATTTATGTCTAATCCTACATGGGCCGCGACACTTAGAGAATGAACAGCGTCACATTAAGTGTACAATTTAGCGAATAAAACAAATAAAAACGCAGTAGTAGACCTTATTGCAAAATGGGCTATTCCATGTCAACTGGACCAATGGTGGGAACATGACCCAGTCCCAAAAAATTGTAAAAAATATATGTTATAGTATAATGCCTTAAACTAAGAATTCCAAAATGTTACATCTCTAAGTTGGAAACTCGCTGAGATATGTCCATTTGAAATTAGGGTACAAAAATAGGTTGCCAATAAACGAAACATACGCCCACACAGCAGCTAAATCGTCCGGGCATTCAACAAGAGTTGTCGCATCTTAAGCAATTATCAGAAAATCATTGAATTTGTTTGGTTTTATAAAGTTCTGCCCCATGCTAACGTTAAGCATACGAAACATTTAATATTATGGATTAAGCTGTTCAATTATCGATTTTCAAGAAATTCACACTCAACCATCATTAAGCAGTTATCAGAAAATCATTAGAATTTGTTTGGTTTTTATAAAGTTCTGCCCCATGCTAACGTTAAAGCCCCAATAACACTCTTGTTGTAACTGAATAATATGTCCCAATCTTCATTCTGGTTAGCAAATCGTATTATTTTAGAATATTCCAATTAAATGGTGATATAAATTTCATCTTAACACACCTATTTTAAAAAAAATTGGAAAAATTCAACCAATTGATTTGAAAAGTCTAACGTAAACCTTTTCAAATGTGACTTGGATTTTAAAATATTTTCGAACCCTCTGGACAAGTAAAATAGGTTGTAATGGATAATTTACACAACAGGTAAAAAAACCCCATGATTTTCGTACAATCAGGAGCCATAATTCTGGAAGTTATGGTCCAATGTGCCTGAATATCGAAAGGAACCAAATGTTTGGGTTATAAACTTAATTTCAAACTTCATCAAAATCAGATTAAAATTGTGACCTCTACAGGGTCCACAACCTTGATATATCATATTTTTACACTATTCGCGTATTAGCGGCAGCCATTATGTCGGACAGTTTTGGTACCATATTTTCGAAATTCGACCTCAACCTTCATTACAGTGAAACAGTGATATAATCAAACGTTTTTTAAAATCGAATAATAGTTGTGACCTCCAGAGGGACCGCAAGCTAAAAAGGCATTTTTCGTACAACCAGGGGTCATAATTCAGACAGTTACGATCCGATATGCACAAATATGCAATGGAACCAAGATCTTTAGGCTATAAACATGTATTTCAAGTTTCATCAAAATCAGTCCAAAATTGTGACCTCTATAGGGTCCACAACCTTGATATAACAATATTTTCACACTATTCGCATACAAACGGCGGCCATTTTGTCCGTGTATTTTGGTCCGATTTTCACGAAATTCAAACTCATTCTTCATTGCCATGTAACGGTGATATAATCGAACGGTTTTTTTTTAAATCGGATAAATAAACATTTTGATCTCCAGAGGGACCACAAGCTAAAAAAACAGATTTTTCGCACAATCAGGGGACATAATTCAGGAAGTTACCATCCGATGGGCGCAAATATTGGAAGGAACCAAGATCTTTGGGTTATAAACATACATGTCCAGTTTCATCGAAATCGGTTAAAAATTGTGACCTCTATAGGGTCCACAAACTTGATATACAACATATGTTCACACTATTCGCGTATAAACGGCGGCCATTTTGTCTGTCAATTTAGGTCCGATTTTCACGAATTTCGAACTCAACCTCCATAACCATGTAACGGTGATATAATCAAACGGTTTTTAAAATCGGTTGACAATTTTCACCTCCAGAGAGACCACAAGCTAAAAGATAGGCTGGCAAAGCCAGACAGGATACGCCCACATTTTCGACAGATCGATAGAGAACAAGCAATACCGAAAGTGATTTTTCGTACATCATTAAGTTAGAATTTGATATGTGCAAATATCGAAATGAATTAAGATCTTTGGGTTATAAAGGTTCATTTCAGTAGGCTTCAAATTCTACTGGGGATCATGTTGCTAAGTGGGTAAGATGCTGGCTCGGTAGCCTTGAGGTTGGGTGTTTGATCCCTGCATTGGGTGACAAAGTTCATCTAGATTTTCTAGCGGGGTTTCCCCTTGTTCGTGATGAAGGATGGATGGCCTGACAAGAACAGCTGTCAATTTTGGTCCAATTTTCACGAAATTCGACCTCAACCTTCATTACGATGTGACGGTGATATAATCAAATGTTTTTTTAAATGGAATAATAATTCTGACCCCAGAGGGACCACTAACTAAAATAAAGGTCATTTTTCGTACAACCGGGGGCCATAATTCAGGAAGTTACAATCCGATATGCACAAATATCGAAAGGAACTAAGATTGTTAAGTTTCATCAAAACTGAATGAAGATTGTGACCTCTACAGAGTTCACAACCTTGATATAACATATTTTTACACTCTTCGCGTACAAGCGGCAGCCATCTTTTCAGTCAATTTTGGTCATATTTTCACGAAATTCGACCTCAACCTTCATTACGATGTAACGGTGATATAATCAAACGTTTTTTTAAATGAGATAATAATTCTGACCTCCAGAGGGACCACAAGCTAAAAAAGGTAATTTATCGGACAATCAGGGGCCATAATTCAGGAAGTTACGATCCGATTGGCGCAAATATCAAAAGGAACCAATATTTTGGGGTTATAAACATGCATGTCAAGTTTCATCACAATCGGTTCAAAATTGTAACCTCTATAGGGTCCACAAGCTAAAAAACATGATATTTCGTACAATCAGGGGCCATAATCCATGAAGTTCCAATCCGATACATGCCAATATCGGAAGGAACCGGGATCTTATGGGGATAAACCTATATTTCAAGTTTCGTCAAAATCGGATAAGAATTGTGACCTGTAGAGAGTCCACAAACAAATTGTGGACGGACGGACGGACAGGCTCGACGGCATAATACGTCCATATGAAAATGTGGGCGTATAAAAACTGGATAATCGATACTACGGATTTTTTTATCTTGCCGACTTCAGTAATGATGATCGGGGCTAGCCCCAATACTCAATCGCTAAAATCTCGGCTCATAGTGGATCAATTTGACTGACATTTTCAGTTGCCTTTATATTATCTTGTTTTTTACCACCATGGTGAGAATTGACAGCTCTTTATCTAATCTCCCATAATGTATATTCAACTAAATATGCAGTCAAAGAGTCATATCAGTCAAAGAAATATTATCATTCTATGGTCATAACACTCTAAGTATTATCGTATAATCTAGTAACGGCTATATTATATAGCCTATAATCCTACATATTCCACAATTCCAATCCGGGGCCATAATTCAGGAAGTTACGATCCAATCGGCGCAAATATCAACAAGAACCAAGATCTTTGGGTTATAAACATGCATGTCAAGATTCGTCAAAATCGGTTCAAAATTGTGACCTCTATAGGGTCCACAGCCTTGATATAACATATTTTCACACTAATCGCGTACAAACGGCGGCCATTTTGTCTGTCAATTTTGGTCCGATTTTCACGAAACTTTACCTCAATCTTCATTACCATGTAGCAGTGATATAATCAAACGGTTTTTTAAATCGGATAATAATTTTGACCTCCAGTGGGACCAAAAGCTAAAAATCAGGAGCCATAATTCATGAAGTTACGAATCAATGAGCGCAAATATCGAAAGGAACCAAGATCTTCGGCTTATCAACATGCATGTCAAGTTTCATCAAAATCGGTTCAAAATTGTGACCTCTATAGGGTACACAAGCTAAAAACATGATATTTGGTACAATCAGGGGCCATAATCCACGAAGTTCCGATCCGATACATGCCAATATCGAAAGGAACCGAGATCGTATGGGGATAAACCTATATTTCAAGTTTCGTCGAAATCGGATAAGAATTGTGACCTGTAGAGAGTCCACAAACAAATTGTGGACGGACAGACGGACAGGGGCGACGACATAATACGTCCACATGAAAATGTGGGCGTATATAAATGGCGATTTTTCGGACAGTCAGGGGACATAATTCAGGAAGTTACAATCCGATGAGCGCAAATATCGACAGGAACCAAGACCTTTTTGCTATAAACATACATGTCAAGTTTCATCAAAATTGGTTCAAAATTGTGACCTCTATAGGGTCCACAACCTTGATATAACGTATTTTCACACTATTCGCGTACAAACGGCGGCCATTTTACCTGTCAACTTTAGTCCGATTTTCACGAAATTTGAACTCAACCTCCATAACCACGCAACGGTGATATTAACGAACGGTTTTTTTTTTAAATCGGATAACAATTTTGACGTTCAGAAGGACCACAAGCTAAAAAGGGCGATTTTTCGCCCAATCAGGGGCCATAATTCAGAAAGTTAGGATCCGACGGGCGCAAATATCGACAGATCTTTGAGTTATAACCATGCATTTCAAGTTTTGTCCAAATATTCAGTTTCGAAATTCAATGCACCCTGAAAACGTACAACATATACCCTTCAATTTTGGCCTTGTGGGATAGAGGTTAAAATTCTGAAAAAGGTTGATTATAAAACATCAATTAACCTACTATAACATACATTTAAATCCATCTTGTGTATTTGAAGGCTTATATTGTTAATTGGCACGTGAAATCTGTGCGGTGATGAAGTTATAATGGCAATTATCAAAATTGTTGACTTTTCACGTTGATTTTAAAATAACTTCTAAATGACCTTTACTCCTCAAATGTGTCCATTGAGAGTGGCGTTTTGCGTAGATTACAAATATGTAATCATTTTGGATGTACATTGTATTGTTCTAATTTTAGAATTACAAAGTTAGAGGCCCCAACTCTTGTTAGAAATGTGAGTTTAAAGCACCCGAAAACTTGAAATAAAATTACTGAATATATGATCTGTTTCAGTACCCTAATTTCAAATGGCCATATCGCTGCGAATATTCGGTCTAGAGAGTTATAATTTTGGATTTGTTAGCTTAAGTCCATGTGCTATAACATATATGTTTTATATTTTTTTTATTATTATTATTTTTTTGGGGGTGGGGGCATGTTCCCAACTTTCCGAAATTTGGTCCACTTGACATGGAATGACCCAAATGTAAACGTAAAGAAAAACAACATAAAAACGACAGACAGGATTGTACGGTCGAAGTATAGTGTTGGTTTTGTAGTAAAATAGACAGACAATTCCTTTTGAAATAAAACCCTTCCTATAAAAAAAGCAGCAAACCCCTTTGAAGCTTGATCTCTTCACTAGTTATACTGGTATCAAAATTACTGACGTGTTTAAACATCCTTCTACAGTCAAGTATGTCTGGATATAGAATATTCGGCCATACTGTATCTTGTGGTGGTCCGGCATTAATATTACCAGGCACCTCAGTTTTGTCTCCGTTTAGTGCTCTAATAGTTAAAATATTATGTGTTATATTTGGTCCGTTCATAACTGAAATTAAAATATACACTGTTATTGTAACTAAAACTCGACTATTCTGTCATGTCTAGTTGTTCTTTTATAACTAAAATATATAAGATAAATTAGATCTACCATCATCAATTGCGATTTGCGTATTGTTGAAAATGACGAGATACTGTAAATTAGATCTACCATTAGAAACAACCACGTTTCATTAAAAATGTGCACAACTTCCCGAATCCTATTTCTAGACAGTGTCATGTAGCGTATATACTTCTGTAAAACAAGACGAATTTCCGTTGGAATTGGTAGACTTGCAAAAACATTACCGACAAAGTGACCTCATAAACACGTACTAGTCTCTTTGCCATAATATTGAGATACTTCAAATTTGAAAATCAACTGTCCATTCGGCATTTAACAATGTAACGATATCTACACACACCGTATATTGATATCTACACTGTCTAGAACAATAAGTACAGCACAATCTATAACTTCACTTACAGTTACTACATTTTTTACAACACAGTATACAGCAATACTTACTGTTATCACATCTATTACAACACAGCCAATAATTTTACTTACTGTTATCACACCTCAGTCTCTAACGTCACTTACTGTTATCTCACCTATTACAAGCCAGGGCCTTGTTTCACAAAAACTTAAGCTAAAATCACTAAAATGAAATTTTAAATTTTATACCTTTCACGAAGATTGATTGTAACTTAAAATGCGATTTTAATAGATTTTAGTTAAAATCGCTTGCGCCCGCGCAGTGCACATTTCCGATACGGGTACTTACGGTGAAAGCAAATACGCTTCGAAACTGAAAACTGTTGACAGGTTGAATTAACGGTTGAAATATCAATGGGGAGAGTTTCATACTTTCAATGATACTTACTCAATTAAATGATTTTTTCCCTAAGATAAAATAGCTTTGGCTCCTAAAATGCCAGTTATTTTTGTTGTTATATTAACGTAAGACTTCATTAAGAAATAATAATAAATTTATATTAAAATTTAATTTCAAATAGGCCTAGGCCTAGGACATTTTTCAATAAACACATTTGAGATTATTGATTTATCTCATTACATATCGTCATAACCCCCAAAGTATGCGTAAATACTACATATGGTTTGCCTAGTATTATACGCCTTTAGGCCTTCTATAACCAAGAAATGGGCCATATTAAGCCATTGTACACGAATATATTTTCTTTATAGACAAGAGGGCTCTTCTTTCCAAGACATTGGATATGCATAAATGATTTTCTTTTAGTGTTTAGTTTACTGGGGTTTTGAGTGTTTTTTTTTTCTTGGAGTTCTAATATGGAGCGCCATCCAGATGCTTAAATTGACTTACAATAAAATAAACGGGTGAAAAGAATTTGAATGAGAATTGTTTTTGTGAATGGTGGTTGGAATATTAAGATTATGTGACCCGGGCCGTTCACAATATTATCATTATTCCAATTATATCTATATGTCGCAATATATGTAACAATGTGTAACAATGTGTAGCTCTAATCAATGTTTGTTAATGTCTTGATTTTAAGTTAGGACAGGGTGGCCGCTATCCTAAGTTAAAATTTATTTTAGTTAAAATTGTCCTTAAAATGGGTCTGTGAAACGCCACTATTTTAAGTTAAGATAAGATTTTAACTTACAATATTATTTTAGTGGATTTTAACTAAAATGCTTAAAATCGTTTTGTGAAACTCATCTATCTTAAGTTAGGATGAAATTTTAGTTTAAGACGATTTTAAAGAGATTTAAGTTTTTGTGAAATAGGGCCCAGTATAACAATAATTGCTGTTATCGCGCCTATTACAACCCAGTCTATAACAATAATTACTGTTATCACGCCTATTACAACCCAGTCTATAACAACACTTATGTTATCACATCTATTACAAGCCAGTATAATTACTGTTATCACACGTATTACAACCCAGTCTATAACAATACTTACTGTTATCACAACCACTACAACATGGTCTATAACTTTACTTACTGTTATCACATCTATTACAACACAGTCTATAATAATACTCACCCGTTATTACATCAGTACAGTATATAACTTTACTTACTGTTATCACATCTGCAGCCACCAAACCCTGGACTACAATTACAATTCGCTGCTAATTCACCAGGACAAGTTCCAGGAAAACATGGTGTACTGTCAGTTCGCCATGAACAGGCCACTTTAAATAAATTTAAATAAAATGGGTGATAAATGTGTAATATATAACAAGTACTGACTATTATAATAACTGGCCCATTTAAATAAAGTGTGTGATAAATGTGTACTATATAACAAGTACTAGATATTATAGGTACTACATACTATATAACAAGTACTAAATATTATACTAATATATACTCGGGATTATTATAGTAGATCATCAAAATCATTTTAGGCCATCACGAGATTAACTAATAAATCAAATATTAATTATATACTACTGGGCTCTTTTGATCTAACCATATCGTAGCCACTCGATAGCGTAGAGGCAATAAAACCATTACAACATTCACCCAATAAGGATTTGTTATATCTTAAATATATATACATGCTAAGTCCCCACTGTCGTGCGATGCGTTACAATAGTATTGTTCCTGCTGAGTCCACGTTCTGGTGCACCCAGATAGATTCGGGTAGCGCTCGATACCATTAACAGATTGCCACGACTGACCTCAACATATGATAAGACACGATAGTATCACCACGATTACTCCACGATTAAAACCACTATTTCAATCGTAGCACGAATCGTGATAGTTGGAACATAACATCAACAATTCCCCGGCGATTAACTACTTATTACACCTAATAAGACGATATAGGCTTATTGGTCATGAATATTATGGATAATATTGAGTTAGCGGTTTAGTCTCTTTAAAATAAGACCAAGCACTTTCTTTGGTGGTTAATTTGAGTACAAAATACCTTGATTCAGTTTCTCGTATATGCCGTTTCATACATGTTGGGAAGTTATTGGAATTCACTGAGGAATTGAGCGATCGAAACGAAACCACATTGTCGTGTGAAAATTGTAATGTATTCGTGTATTCTAATTTGGGTCAACAAATCCAATAATCTACGTTACCCCATACGCCCACGCAATACACACAACTCCACGCCATCGGCATAATCTACATTACCTTATACATCTCCGTAATTTACACGGAAAGCTTATAATACTAGGAACACAAAGTATGTAAAATGATTGTATTTACTCGATTAAAGGCCTGATGAAAATCGTCATAATTGTCAAGTAAATTCTATATTTTAACTAACAATATTGGTGAAAACAGCCAATGCTTCATCCTTGGCAATGAATATGGTATTAGCTAACTTTTGATTTAAACCAAAAAAATAAAAATAAAGGAACATAAGGAATTGCGGAAATCCATTTATGGACTAAAACTAGTAATTATTTCCCCTTATTCCCCGATTGTAGTTCGAGTTATAAATAGACAATTTTTCCCTTATTTTTCCCGTCTCTTCCTGCATTTTTGGGTTGACTTTTTGGTCTAGAATTGGAGAAAAGGCATCAAATTTTCAATTTCATAGCAGTTTTGGGGAATACTGAGGATATTGCAGCGGAGGGATAGGGGTTGTAAAACGTCTTTCTGCGGAGCAATCATTGTCACTCGGCAAACCTCGGAGGATTTCGGACAAGCTAAACTCGGCTGTATGATGCATTCCGCCATATTGGAACTACTTTAAAGGTCCCGGATGAAACATGGCTGCGCCCATTCCGAACACAAGTTGGCGACCTATTTGGCTAGCGACCTATTCGACCGATCCAGCTGACGAAATTACACTTCTATTCTGAGCTAAAGGAATGGATAAAAAATAATATATTCTACTTTCATTTAATAGACATAACGTTGGATTTTATTGGTTGATAAATAGATGAGTTAAGGCGACTGTTGTCTTTATTCTAAATAGGTTTCCAATGAACAGGTTGCAGCTCGATCGGTCGAATAGGTCGCTAGCCGAATAGGTTCCCAATTTGTGTAATAGCGTCAAGTTTTCCTGTTAAAGTAAACCGGTAGCCGCATCGCAAATGTATGGGCGTTGGTACATATCACTTACTGTCATACAGCCGAGGCTAGATGTAGTTTACGGAATCTGCCGAGATTTGCCGAGTGCAATCATTGTGTCGGAAGTGAGATTTTTACCCCAGTGAACTTCAAATCCCCGTAGCAAAAAATCTAAATGGTCAACCCCCTACAAATTTATACTGAGGAGATTGCCAAATGTGGTCCCCATTGTGCCTAAAAAGATTGGAACCAACGGAGTGTTGAAAAAAAAACTACAGCCTGTGATGTTACAGGCATTTAACATTGAAGTCAATGGTCAAATAATTACTAATCTGAGTCCTGATGGTACAGGGTAAAAGGAGTTATCTCCCTTTATGGAAAATACCAGTATTTAGTTTAAGCATGGACCGTGTATAGATGGACAGGCAACGACCACGAAGCCTTTAGAATTCTGTGCCGCGGCAAAAAAGAGACCTGACAATCGTAACTAAAATAATATTACCTCCCTTCGCGCAATTACCCGTATCAAGCAAGTTTAACTGCAAAGAAACAGAAATCAATTCATATTATTTTTATCAATCTTGCTACATTTTTTTTCAACCCATACATAGATAGACTACTGATGATTGGGGTGAAAATGTATCAAAAACATCGTTTTTGAGTACTTCGGACTTCGGATACCAACTTGTAAATCCGAAAAAGAAAATCTGTCATACATACGGTAATTTGAATTATTAAGCAAAACCAAAATGCCTACAAAAATTACGATAATACTGAAATCGATCATTTCACAATTTTTAACTGCTGCATTTGGAAATTTCAAACATCTAAACAGGAGAAACTGGTCGCTACTGGATAGAAATACTTATCAGGTTGAAAAATTAACGTGTAACTATAAGAATACCGTAACATCTGAGGAGGAGTTAGAGAAATTAATCTGTATCAAGTTCCGCAATATCAAGAATCACTTCGCTTGGGTTACCGTTGAAATTGAGATCTCGTCGTGTCTCGCGCGAGTGGCAGAGATTCCAACCGAAGGGACTCGATGCCTGTCCATCTATATACGGTCCATGGCTTAAGCAATTTATTAGATAAACTGAATAGGATTTAACAACAGACAAGGGCCTATATAAATTATCCCCAGAAATTGTATCTACTATAATATCTATAAACCTTTTTTTCAGATAGGATTTGAGGCTAACATTTTAACAAATATTTAAACTGAAACGAAGCATCTATAGATTATTAGTTTTCTCACTAAAATATACCTGACCAAAACTAAATAATGTTGTAATGGGAGTGACTATGTTGTATTGAAGAGAAAATAAATCAAATGGAGTTTAATGACTTACTGTTCTGCACCAACCCGTATAAACAAGACGGGCATAAGCCATGCATTATAGTTGGAGGTGTGTGTTGGTGTGTGCTTAGTGCAACGGCACTGTGGCCTACTCTTATATCGAATTCCAACTGCCAAGGGATCGTTTCCCTGTATGCCAATGTATACACGAAACCTCGGTTTTCGTTCTTGTCAGGTCCTCCTTCCTGCACCACTGACAAGGGGAATACCACATCGGAAAACTTAGGTGAACTTTCTCGGCCAATGCAGGGATCGAACACGCGACCCGCAGGTTAGCGAGTCAGCGTCTTACCCACTTAGCCACCGCGACTCCTCAGTGCAAGGGAGCTGCGCTGACCCAGCAAGGGGGTTGGTTCACTTAACGGGAGGTCCAGGGATTCTAAGTAACCACCCGCCGCCAACCAAAACTACTGACAGATTCTAGTGTCCATTATTTCATAACCATATTGCACAACCAATGTCAAACATATCTCCACATATCTCCCGGCTCACCCGGCTCTAGCCACCCAAACCATAATTTCCAAGTAACCACCCGCCGCCGACCAACCTTCGCAGGACCCTGGTCCCCATTAACATATAAACATTGGTCTTGGGTGAAGGCATTGGGTGTTTTCACCAATGTCTAATTTTATGTCAACTTCACAATTGTTAGTATGACAATTTTCATCAGGCCCTAGTGTTCTCAGCTTTCCAAAAATGTATAGTTTGTTTAGCAAGGAGGATCTTGTCGTGCAATTGGTTTTCTAAGCTAGCTAGCTAGAAATTATGTCTGCAGGCCTATATGAAGGTATTAGAGATTCGGTCAAACAGCAACCATATTGCATTTCGAAAAGGGGTTAAGTTATGTTGTATCTGTTATTCTAGGTAATGGATACTTACTGTCACATGTTTTCTTATCCGTTGATAAAACGTAGGCTCTAAATCCAGTGTCATCACGAACCCGACCGTCACATCTCTCACACTTCGTGCAAGTTGTTATATTACAGTTGCTGACGTTGAAACATTTTCTGGGGAACTCCATAAATGACTCCATAACTATAAAATGTCAAAGTGTTTTACAGATGTATTTCAAATCTGTCCGGAGATGGTGGAGTTATCCATCCTTTTACACAGAACATAACTCTTGATATAAATCGTTAACAATGGCCTCACAATGTCCACACAGCAGCCCTGTCTCAGCTGCAGCTTATCCGAAAGGGTGTTGAGCAAATTTGATAAGCATGTATGATCCTTGAAGAAATCTATACTGTGAGGTTCATGATTCAGCCCGAGAAACCCCTCGCTGTCCATAGCTGGACTGGCTGCTGATACTTGAACCTTTGAGAGAGTGTGTATGGAAGACCAAACAGCTCTTTATTCAGAGTTCTTAGTTCTAAATTCATAGTCCTTAACTCTTACTTCTTCATTTGTTGTCGTATTTCGACATTTGTACACTAAAATTAACATTTGTATCTTAAAATCAATATTTGTTTCAAAAATCAGACATTTGTCATATCAAATTTGTAAAATGTATTTTAATATAAGATATTTATTTTTTAGAAAATCAAAAAATTAGTCTATATTTATATTTCACCAGAAAAATACAACGAACAACAAATATCGAATAACAAATTTCAAAATACAAATCTCCAAATACAAATTTTGCAAAACATTTCTCCAAAAACATTTCTTAAAAAACTCTCATTATCATGTATTTTAAAGGGTTTTATGTTCGAATTTGGAATGCTAGATACGCGCTAGACAGTGTTCTTGGAATTGACAAATTTCAAAATATTCCAGAGGCCGGGGGTAGAGAACCACCCGCTCCCTCCTATCGTTTGGTACCGTAGCCTTCGCGCCTTTCCAACGTCCCTGAATTCGCCAATATCGCAATTTCAGCTTCAAAACTGAAATTGTCCGTCATTTTCAAGTGCAAACCCTATTTTCCAAAATTGTCGTGGGGGAGGGGGGTGTCGTGGGGGAGGGGGGGGGGGGTAGAGCACCATAGGCAATCTGTCTTTTCTGACAGACAGGTAAGTGAAAACAAATAAATATTATTTCATTTGGTTGGCAAAATAAAATACCCGAAATCTAATAAAACACTGATTTTACTTTTCTTTTAATCGAATACCGGTAATTTTTACTCAATTGACAATGGATTAAAACATTTTGTCTGGAGCCACTCTACTTTGTGCCGCATTTTTGGGCATCTATTATTATTTGTGGATGCAGCTGCAACAGTCCGATTTCGGGTGGGATTTTGGTTACAAGATGATTGGAAAATTGGAAGTTACTTTACTCTTGGGTTACAATAGCAGAAAAAACGCATATGCGGCGGTTGTTTGGAATTCAGGTAAGCCACCATATACCTGAAGCAATGGCCCAAGCAATCCCTCACCGGCCTTTGCTGGCTAACAACATGAGTCCGTCGTTTAATCAGGGGTCTTCCCTAAAACTTGGACAGTAATTTAAAATATTGCATCCGTTTAGATAAGCTCGTTTGTCACACAATTACTTTTTCTGTAACATTCTGCTATGCACTGGTTAATTGGGTATAATATCGTGAGCCATGACATGACGTAACGTTAAATAAACATATTTGGTCCAATTTGGAGCCCTGTTTAAAGCGTAATGATAAAGTCATAATTTGGAACAGACAATTGTTTCCATTACAGCAGTGTTAAGTGGGATTAGCCCTAATAAAACAAAACGCTGCGAGGAGTATGGAACGCAATTTAAGGTGGACGATATTGGACCACATTTAAGAAGCTGTATTCACGGGCTGGAAAAGCAGGAAAACACGTTTTCGGCAGTAAAAATTTGCTCGAGTGGCTTGGGGACGTCTTTCTGGGAATACCAAATGATATCTGTAGCAAATATAATCGTAGCTAACCATTTTATCTATGTGACCCAATACATGGTTTCACATCCCACCCCATTTAGTTTACCACTGACTAAATCTAGATGTATACTATACCTTTCGTAGATTCGTGAACATCAATTCGTTTGTCTTCTCTGAAAACAAGCATTGTAACGTATTTTACAAAATACTGAATAATATACGATAGTTTACAGTAAAATCAAACAATATTGAATTACAATATGAATTGGTGTGTTTACGTGGGTTAAAGAACAGGGACATAAATGGTAATAATTGATGTAAGACCACGTGTTTTCCGCGCTAATATAATTGCGGTCAAAGTTAGGTCTAACAATTTATAGATAATTCTGTTGGCAGAACTACATTTGCGTAATTAAAGGCTAGTGTAATGTTAAAAATTAGTTTAGGGCAAAACAACGATTAATTTTCGAGTACACACACAATACAACGTTCCATATAGGCAACTACTGATACTGGCGCATAAAAAAGAGACAGAACATATTGATTGATGGATTTAATGTAGGACTCGGGTGTAATGTAGTCGTTAATGGAAGATCAGATTAAGATGCTTCGGTTAATTTTGATAGTTACCATCTAATGTATTCTTCTGCTCTCCACTTGTCGTCTTTAAGTCGAATTAAAGAAACTATCACATCAAACATCCGTGGTCTTACAACAGATTTCCGTTGGATCAATATAATAAATGTAGTTAGTGAATATTTTTTTTGTTAATATATCTGTTTAATGCAAGTATTGCGACGGGAATCCGTTAAAGAGATGTTACTCTTCATATCATTTTAAAGACAGGTTATGATTAAAATAAAACATGGGTTTTTTTTACCATAACTATCCTGACATGTCAACTTAATTATCCCGTTGACATGTCAACTTAATTATCGCGACAATATTTTACAGTAAATCTCTTCAAAGAATTTCCAATAATTAATTCATTACATGGATTGATATTTTGTAAAAGCGATCAAGGTGTTTTGAATAAGAATAAATAAATGTCTGTTACTACAAATATTTAACTACAAGGTTAATGAATGAAGGTATTTCAATACTTACTCAACTTGTACAAAATTTAAACAAACAACTACAATCAATACTTACATAGCTTGTACAAATTGTAAACAAGCAACTGAAATCAAGAGGATGATATTTAGTTGAACAAGATATAAAATCCTGTTTGTAGCCATCTTGATAAACATGGATTAAACTTTGATAAACATTTTAATATTCACCCTGTTAAACATTCATTTAGGTTTGATGAATTAAATACGTGACGTACGAATGTCAACTAATGGTTCTCAATGGGCTCAATAGTTATTGACCCCAGGTACAAACTTCCTGATCCTCTCAATATACAATGTTAGTGGTGGTGACAAACTGGAATAATTGTCATTATTACACAGCTAAGTGAACAAGGCCAAATTGGTATCATGCCAAGTGCTGCGTTATCATGCCAAGCCCTGTGATATCTTTTATTAGGTCGAATTTACAGCAAGGCTAATAACAACTAGTTGCGCTTATGTAAAAGTTGTTTTACTAAAATAAAGAAAAAAACCCACATTTTATGTGCTGATTGCAGCTGTTATGTGCAGGCGCGACATAACATTGGCTTATATTCAAATTGCATTGCTTATATAAGGACATATTTGCATTGGCATAGCAAAATTCATAAAGCTGGAAGCTAGAAAAAAAAATGCCACATTTTCAGATATGTATAAAACTGTATTGATTTATATGTCACATATTATTTCTTTTGATATTTTGTATTTGATTGGTGGATGGATGCCTGTTGAACAGGCCAATAAAATATTTTGCCCTGGGGCCTCAATAAACCACACCCACTTCTGTTTGGCCTAAACTAAATTTTCAACCCACTTCTGTTTAGCCTAAAAGAAATTGTCAATGTGTTATGACATCAACGCAAACAATTCATTTTTGGCCATGATACCGAATATTTTGTTTTTATAAATGGATAATAAAGTAAACACCGCTGATTTTGACTTTCGTTTTACTTTTTAAAATTATATTTTTGCTTTAGTTTTATGATTTGTTGTTGACTTTGATTACCCGTTAAGATTTATTATATATACAATATTTGTACGAATAAGCAATGGCTAAGAGGAAAAATTGCATTTCGAGATAAAAAACGCCACATTTCTTTTTACTTGTTTTTGTCACGTCCAAAAGCCTCTCTTAATATGACGATTTGATTACGAGGTTTTCAGTCTTTCGTTTTGATGATGAATTTGATTATATTGATGCTGTACGAAGGGTGGAGCACGTACACATTATCGTGCACTTAAAAGAACCCTTTACAGTTGGGATTCGACTGGCAAACACGTTGCCCGTTGTTGTTTTTTTGTGGTTTTTTTTAAAGAATGACGTCAATTATGTACATTATTAAGAAATGAAAGCGGGTGTGACCAAATATTATATGATTATTCCTGTCTAAATAATGGTTATAAGATCGACGAGACATTGACGGGACGAGACCTTTGCACGTTAGAAAAGACCGACGTAGTCCTTTTTACATGTTTGCATTATATTGGAAATATATAGGCTAATATAAAAGACTTGTAAAATCAGTTTAATGTTTTCAGCTGTCAATATTACAAATCAATATAATTTTATACATAGCTTAAAGATACATTATGGAAGATAAGATAGACAGATGGCAGTTCTCACTATAATAGTTAAAAACTAGATAGAGTAAAGGTAATTTGCTGAAAATTTCAAATTGATCCACTTTGAGCCGAGAACGAAGGGAGTGAAATATTCGGTCATCATTACTAAAATCCTTAATATAAACAGCATAGTCTCGATTATCCAGGGGGGTTGGGATGGCCTAGTGGACTAGAGTGCCGCGCTTTGACCTCTAGCTGGCCGGTCACCTCTAGCTTGCGGCTGTGGTTTCGAGCCCTGGTGTGAGCGTATGTGGCATGGAGATAGGGGCGCCTTCTCAACCTCGTGGGTTTCCTCCGGGCACTCCGGTTTCCTCCCACTGCTAAAGACCCCTACGCGCAAGCGAATTATTGAGATAAAAAAATAAACCATATGTTAGTCCCGAAATGACCTAGTTTGTGTTGAGTGGACGTTAAAACCCATTTCTCTCTCTCTCTCTCTCTCTCTCTCTCTCGATTATCCACTTTATTGATTTAATTATCAATGGCCGTTAAGCGGCATATATGAATTTAATCCGCCTACATCGAAGGCTAGCCTTGACATCCAGAGTTTATTATGGTCTGAATAAGTTAATGTCTTATTGACAATTTAGATAACATTTCAGGCCTAAAGAAAGACTTGTAATATAAGCAGATTTAGCTCTTGCATAATGCATGTTTAAAGTATAAGATTATAGAATACACACATAGTTTTCAAACGTCATTATTATAAATCAATATAGTTTTATACATAGCTTAAAGTATATGATTATTCGAGATTTATCTAAAAATTTTAACCGCACGCGAAGAAAAACGATAAAATTAAAATAAATCACTGCCAGTTTAAATGAATTATTATAAGGATTATAATATGGTTACTTGGTCCTTTTCACTACATAATGACAGATGTCACGGGTACGTTATCGTGCCATCTTGACACGTGAAAGCGGAACTGATTTTAGTATCCCCCTCTCTGCTATTGACATCCATGTTGTCCAGATGGCATAATCTTTATAATGTGCCTGTGTCTAGAACGGGGTTATAATCAGGAATCAAACTGAGACTACTGCTTTTGGACAAGATAACTTTGATTCTATCTGATAGAGAGTGGTGAAACGTAGTGTATAGTTGATAATCAGTTTGATTGTTCGATACTTTTGAAAAAAATAAATGTGCGGTTAATTAATATATGTCATCTATTTATTTTGGGATTTCGGAGGGGGACACCAGCCTCACTCTTTTAAAACATATTTATTTATATGGATGGCACACATAAAGCATAGTTGAACAGCAGCCGTAAACGGAAAACTGCTCCTAACAGTAATGCACAGGTTGTCATAGAGATAAAATAACCAAAAGTTTGTCTCACAATTACCGAAGTTTTGACGTGCCGTTAAATCATTCCTTTATATTGCTCAAGATCACGTGTACATTATTGGCAACATTCCCGTCGTGTAAATCTCAATGTCATACCTGAGTTTTATAATGCGCCCTGTATACTTTATAGAATTCCCATTATAAATCAAACCATGTGGCTCCAAGAAATAATATTATGTTAACAATGCCATTTTTTTTCATATTTAACATTTGGGAAGTAACCGAGTCTGTGCGCGACATTTGTGTAATGTCTGTTTAATCGATAGGGTCATTTCAGCCGAAATTTTTTAAAGACACAGCCATGGATCACCCTGGCAAGGGACCGAACATGCATTTGTCATTAATTTTGTTAATTTATTTATCAGAAATTAATGGCAATTTCATCAATTTTCAAACAGGTTTTGAATATGAATACAAAGTTGATTCAAGGTCATCAATTAAAGGTACTGGAAACATCCATATAAAAGCAAAAGTAAGTAACTCTCACATACTTATTAAGTTCTAAACGTTCTACGTGATGTATCATAATTGTTTCTATGTGTAATTTGGGATGGACATAGGCGTACGTGCTCGATGGCAGTTAGGGGGGCAGAATCCGAATTGCCCGAAAGATTTTCGGGTTACAGACGCCCCTCCCCCCCCCCCCTTAAGAAAATGTTGGAATATTTGACGACTGCAAACACGTTTTCCTGCCATTTCAGCCCGTGGTCTGATATAGCTTAATTCGATGTCATAGTTCTGACATAGGTCTTAAGTGTCAAAAATTGTCGCATTTAGTTTTTGAGATATGAGAGGATAACATATTCCAATCTTAATAACGCAGTAAGGGCATGAACATTTTAATAGCAATGTTTTTGTGAAAGTTACGACCTTGCAGTTCTAAAATTTTGCATAGAGAAGGCTCTATAGAGACGGCTCTGTTTTTGTCAAAGTTACGACCTTGCAGTTCTAAAATTTTGCATAGAGAAGGTTCTAAATGTGATAAGTCATCCTATACAAAAAAGCTATTTGGGTCATAAGTGGCACTTACAACCCTCGAATTAAGGTGACTGACTCGAATTTCAATCAGTTTTTTACAATCCACGAAGACGAGAACATTTTTAAAATGTAACTGTTATTCCAGCCTGTGAATACAGCAACTTCGATTGGGTCCAATACAGCCTACCTGCTCACCCGATTCCAAACAACCAATCAATCGTCACGCAGAATGGGGGCCTCACCCTCCCGCAGAAAATTATGAAAATTTAATCAACGCAAATGCGATTTCTGCTATTTTAGCCCGTGTAAGTAACTCCAAAAATATTCAATGGTTTTGTAACGGAAATCCCACTCCGAATTCCATGCATCCAATCAGACTGTTGCAGACGCATTTTCAAATATTAATCGATGCCCGAAAAATGTCGCACAAAGTAGAGTGGCTCCAGACAAAACGTTTTAATCAACTTAGTACAAATTCGTGGTATTCAATTAAAAGAAAAGTAAAATTAGTGTTTCATGACAGTTAGGGAAGCAAAACTAGAAATGCCCGAAAAATGTTTTAGGTTTACAGACAGCAGCGCTGTATTTTTTGAGAGGCGAAGAAGCGGCGATAACCTTGCATAGGCCTCCCACGAAAAGTTTTGAACATTTGACGGCCGCAAACGCGTATTACTGCTATTCCACTCCTTTAAATTGGTGTTTTATTAGATTTCGGGCCGTTTATTTTGCCTAGTAGATGAAATATTTTTTTTTCTAACTTTACCCGTCTGCCCGAAAAGCCAGCTTGCCCGAAAGTTAGGGGGGGAGCTGCCCCCCTTCGCCCCTGGCCCGTACGCCTATGGCGATGGAATGGGGTTTAAGATCTCGACTTTTTAAGACAGATATAAAAATGTCATTCTTTTAAATCTTGAAATCATTAGACCGGTCATTGAGTGACGTGATTTTGATTGTACGTAACAAGGAGTAAGGTCGCCATTCCAGTCTCGTGGACTTTACCCGGGTCCCTCGGTTTAAGCACACTCTCTTCACACACGTGAATAATTGAAATAAAACTGAGTTTATGTGTGTGTGTCCCTCTCTCTCTCACTCGCCCCTATTTCTCTCTCTAACATACACACGCACCCCTCACACACACAGGTGCAAAGAGTGAAAGTATTTCCAAAGAATACGACCAATTTCGATTCGCCGATTTTAAGGAATTGTGTAACTACTAAACGCAAATCTGTTAAATACAAACAAAAAAAACATTTGGAAATGAAATGCAATGGGGTTTAACGTCCTACTGTTCTGCTCCGACTGGGCTAATAACGACGGGAATACGCAATACAGTGTGCGAAGGGGCAAATTTTGCCCGGGCAGCAGACGCCAATCTATACCCGGGGTCTCGGTTTTTTTTCGTCTGTAAATCCGAAAAAGTAGAAAGTAGCGATGCCAAACGCTGCTAGGGGCGCTGACTGTACTATTTTCAGACACCACAAAAAGTTGACCGAGAAAAGTATACTTCGTGTTACGCCTTCTCATGAATTTTCCGAGTGTCAAACATTGACCACGCGATGTTTACTATCGAGAAAAATGAATGAACGTGCTGTCGAGTAGGATTTGGAGAAACTGAGGTAACATTTTCTGATATTTTTCATCAATTGAAAATTTGAAGTTGATAGAATTTTTTTAAAAAAGACCCTCGACGCTCTAGATGTTTGTTTATTTGGAAAGCCCAATTCACTAACTACTTAGTTTGACCGTTTGTTAAGTCTGAATCCCCCGTAGGAATCCGTAAATTGTCATAAATTGAACCATGTGGCGTTAACGTGAGGGTTATTCGTGGTTTAGACCACAATGGAAAACGCCACAGACTTCAGTGTAAAAAAAATAATGATAGATTTGGACAGGGTTTTTCTTATATTGAATGTTACTAAAGCTACCTACCAAACTTTAGCCAGACATTTCACTAACAAAGGATAAAAATCGTGAATGTTGTTGACCACCTTGGATATTTTCATGAACTGCAGCTGAAGAAGTAAGCTTCTGCTTCTAATATGTTCTCACCCAAATCCAAACATAGACAAAGCGATTCCTGATATTACTTGCCGTAAAGCCCCAATACCACTCTTGTTGTAACTGAATAATATGTCTCAATCTTTATTCTGGTAAACAAATTGTATTATTTTACAATATTCCAATTAATTGATGATACAAATTTCATCTTAATACGCATAATTTAGAAAATTGGAAAAATTCAACTAAATGATTTGAAAAGCCTCACGTAAACCTTTTCAAATGTGACTTGGATTTTAAGAAATTTTCGAACCCTCTGAACAAGTAAAATAGGATGTGATGGATAATTTACACAACGGGTAAGACATTTAAACATCTAGTACTTAGAATAGGGCTATTATTTATTTTCTGGAGCTGCCAAGCCAGCATGCGTGTTATTGTCCCTTTAAATTTTAATAAAATTCAACAAAAATTAGTATTGTCCTTTATGGAAGCCAGTTAGCTTAGCATGCTAGTTATCTTAGGTCTCAAGATTTTTTTCATTTCAGAATTGTTTAATTTAGTAGTGCAGTTCATACTGTGATTATTAAATTGGAAGAAGAAAGTTCTCAGACATTTTTGCCGGGGGAAATCATGAAGAATATTTATATTTTTTTTCCTTGGGATAATATCTCAAAAAGAAAGCTATATTTCTGCTATTGATACTATAATCTAGTATATCGTAAGGCACATATGTATCACAATTTTGATTTATTTTAAATACTCTTTCATGTAGATCATATCTTACTTTTATAAGCTTACCTTATAATTTATGTTTTAGCACAGTGCATTTTGTTTTTATCATTTTGCATATTTATCAGACAATTGAAGCGATCATGATACTCATTATTTAGGGTCATTTGGACTCTTTAAGATATTTAAGTGTTTTAATTATGTCTATGTAACTGTTTTTATTTGAAATTGTAATGATGTTGATCACCAAAATATGGCTGTTATATAAATCATAGTTTAATTGTTAATTTTCATTCCTGAAACATACAATCTCAAATTGATGTACAAACAATTGGTGTGGAAAAAGCAGCCAATCCACCAAAAGCTTACATGTACATGTATATTTCTCATTTTACCACACAATTTTGATGATTTTTGAAAATATCTACAGTATAACCTGTTTATAATTGTTTTATGACTGTGAGTGACCAGTTGTCAATGGTCTCTAGACCAGTAGATGCCCAATTGCATACATACATGTCAAAAGTTGTTTCTCTTTAAACTTGACATCAATCGGTCAAAAATTGTGATTTAAGGTGTTGTCATGCAAAAAATAAATAACAGAACCGACTGAAAACACTTTGTTTGTGCATATTCATTGAAAAATAAGCCTCTGTATGAATGTCAAAGTGATACAATTTAAGTATAGAGGAATTTGTCATTTTTTTTTTGCTGTGATTTGTGCGTAACACAAAAAGTATATGCCAGAATATTATAGCGACAATTTGGCTTTATTAAGTACATCTAGATCTTTAATTAGTGCAATTTTCATAGACCTATCTTGTTTAGTTACTGAGATATTGACTTCGGTCAGTGTTTTGCGTTTTTGAAAAAAAAACGTTTTTTTTTTACTGAGATATTGACTTCGGTCAGTTTTTTGCGTTTTTGAAAAAAAAAACCGTTTTTTTATGCCCCCAGTTTGCCATTTTAAAAACGCAATAACTTTTTTAATTTTCAATATTTTTTGGAAATTTTTTCAAATTATTCATTCTAGATACTTGACAATTACAGTTTCACTGTCATTTTTGAGTCATTGGTAGTATTTGAAAACCCGTTTGCAAAGCTATAGATTGCTGTCCTTATCGGGTCCTCCGTTCTGCGCCGCTGCACAAGGGAGAACTACTTGGGGAAAATCCCGATGAACTTTCTTGGCCAATGTAGGGATCGAACACGAACGTCAGCCATTGTATTCGTTAAGTTAATAATATTATACCATATAGTTCAACCCGTCCTAGTTTCTTTGTTAAAAATAACGCATGTGCATTTCAATTACATCATATAATATCATTGTATACGTGCCAAACATGTACATCAATATATTATTATGATCCGTTGACTAGCAACATATTAACCTTTTATGAAAACTCATTATTGACTCGCCTAGTTACACAAGTTGGGTGAATGTGAAAGCAAGCTGTCTAACACCTAGCGACAATATTATAAGGTTCTCTGTCAGCAAGTGCGGTGAGGTCACTTGTCAAACCTCCTTGCCTATTCTATGAGAAAGGCAAAGTTATCTCCATCCTGCATGCATGCGAAACAAAAAATGACAATCAGAATATCACCGCACAATAGTCGGTATAGCTGTAATTCTTGACAAAGGGCTTTCTGACTAATTTGGCAGCTTATCATTGCAGTATTAAAGCATTAAAGATTATTTTCGTAAGTTTTACAACTGCTCAAAGGGGTGTCTTTCAATATTAATTGAGAATGTGGGGCATTCATCAAATAAATATCAACCGATCATATCTGTTCTGGGCGAGTCTCTTTGTTTATGCCAACTTTCTTATAAGTGGGTGGGTAGCGTTTACGGGTGACAAATAAAACACCTTTCTTTCTTTCTATATATGCTATTATTAATCATAACTTAGGTCTATTTAAAGGAAATAATTAAATTACAGGTTTGGCATACTTACAATAACGTAAAATAGTAATTACGTGTAAACAAACATATACCGCAGCTAAACGACTCTTAGGAATGACTAGTCCAGGGACAACTTTTCACTGCTAAACGACGGGGTGCCAATCCGGGTGAAAGCTTGTACAATGTAAAGCCTGTACATTTCGTTTCTTCTTGTATGACCGACATTCCTGAATGTGGACGTTGACCTACAGTTAGAGTGTCATGGCTGTGAAATTGTAATTTGATTAAATGACGTTCATCACAATATCCATGGCACGTAAAATAGCTATTGAGTGCTGGGAATCAATTGTGGTACGGACCAAATTCCCTCATGGTCCACTCCACGTCCATCTTCATTCGATAACATTAAGTTATTTATCTATTTGAGAAATTGGCACACTTTCCAGGATTCCACAACGTGTCCAGAGACGATTTATATACGTGATTTGATCGAGGTGTTTGTGTGATATCATCTGCCCCGAAAGCTGCCCAGGCAATGTAGTGTAGCAACATGAGATCACCGAATTCAAAACCTACACTTTTAAAAATATTATCAATCTCGAATTAAAAATTAAATTTTCTTTAAAATGTTTCCACAATCGCTTTTCTATTATGTTTTAGGTGGGTTATATCAATGTCAACGACAACAGAGAAGATGGTCAAGAAGTGTTTATTCGTGTCCACAACTTCATTATTTCTCGGGATTCATCAAGTATGGTTACTTTTATAGATCAAAGAACTTCATAGAACTGAAATTAATGTTCATTCGTTTAAATAGTCTTAATAATTTAAAAAACCCTAATGCATTTTTAAGTGTAACCCACCCAAGACAAATATTGAGCACTGGTTGATATCTTTATTTTTTCAGATCCCGTGGGCCATGATGCTGATTTCTCAAAGTGGTAATGTATGTTTGGTTTCCACGCCGCCGCACCTCTCCTCGCCTCCCTTTTCATGCACACGCCCATACGCTACCACGAAAGTCATATAATGCGCTTTAAGAAGTGTGGAGCAGTTGTAATGAAATATTAGTATCTGAAAAGAAAACTACCGAATAAAAAGAAAAGGTCTATTAGTAAACGAAACCTGTACACTTAACTACATAGCTATATCGATAAAGTGGGTGAATCCGGGCACCAGACAGTCCCGGGTCTATACTTGTTCCTTAAGCAACGTTCGCGAGTTTTACAACATCTAACCGTTGCTTCAATACTTAGCAATTCCCGAGCTTTGCGCTCGTTGTTTTTACAAGTGACTAATTATCATTGTCCAATCAGAGGTCGTGGCGCATAACACAATGTAAACAAACAGGGTTTTTTTTAATGGAGAAACTCGTGGAAAAACAGCAACCGTGACATTGATCGATCTTTGAACTTTGCAACTCGACTGTCACATGTAGGCATTTTAGCTAAACGCACGAGACTTGGTATTCACGACGACCGATGAATCTGATAGGTTCCCAAGCTGGGCTTGTACCAATCGAACTTAGTGGCGAAATATGCAGGGTATTACGCGAAGGGCTTGATAAGATGTATGTAGTTAAGGCGAGATCAAGCTTTCTATTGAAGATGGGGTCTATAATGATATGATTATTCCGTTGACTATGGAACACTCCAGTGTCCTGCACGGTTCGTGTTCAATTGTTATGTAAATAACCTCATATATGATATTACAGTACAAATACAAA
Organism: Patella caerulea; assembly: GCA_036850965.1. Lineage (NCBI taxonomy): Eukaryota > Metazoa > Mollusca > Gastropoda > Patellidae > Patella > Patella caerulea. The sequence goes on along the minus strand of JAZGQO010000010.1, from coordinate 71,380,639 downwards.
ATTATCCACCGTTCAAGTACTAGTAAGTAATCAGAATTGCTGCATACTAGACTGGATAGGCCTATCTCTATTTAAAATATTTCTTAAAGTAAAGCAATGAAATGAAATGGGGTTTAAAGTCTAACTGTTCTGCCGAATGAAGACAGGATTTCTTAAAACACTGGTTATAAGTAGTTATTGTAATAACCTTTTTTAATTCCTGTATTGCCACTTTTTTCAGGTTTTCGTTTCTTATAACTCGTGAGGGCGAAATAAAATCGGTGTTTTACTCCAGAAATGAGGATGGTGAAATCCTTGCACTCAAGAAAGGAATGGCGGCCATGTTTGCTTCAAAATTACGTCATGAAGACGGGGTAAATATAAATACATAAATTGATTAATGCTTTGTTTTCCTTGTCTGATTTTATCAGTCAAAATGTTGTTGTTTTAGTTGAATTGCCTTCCAAAGATCCGTATCTGGGGACTCGTGTCCTCTGTGAGAATGTACCATAACATGTTTTTCACTTTTTGATTTTGAAGAAAACCATGAAGAGAACATTGAATGGATGGCAATATCATGTACAAGAACTGGGACAGGAAGGTGAGCTGTGCATTGTGTTTTAAGGGGATCCGTTGTCTGTTTACAGTTCTTATATAATTGGTTTTGTTTTAATGCTGCTCCCGTTTCCGTATCCAAATGCTATTTCATTTTTCATTTCTCACATAACCGTATTCAGAACTGAAAAATTTGTGATGGGGGAGTATTCCATTATACTACTGGCTGGTATCTACGAAGTTACTAATTTTCGATCAGTTATTATGGTAAATTGTATTTAAAATTCGATTTCCATTTCCGGAATCTATTGTGAAGACATTGGATAAAGACATAGAATTAAATAATATGTTTATGGTGGATTGTGAAAATAAGACGGATGTTCCGAAATTCTCAGTCGTCTCCTACAGAAAATGATATAATAAATGATCTATTAGTGGGTAGGGTAGATAAGGATTGGCGTTTGTGGAGTTTGGTACAAAATAATTTTGAAATTAGAATTACAGAGATTTGTGTGATAATATCACAATGTGTTGTGCAGATGATATCGCCTTTCGATGTCAAGCGATCTCTACTGTCTTATCCCATTTGCGATGCGATATATGATGTTAATTAAAACCTTTAGGTGATATATTATCAGTATTTACAAACCAATGTTTGAGGAATACATGTAGCAAATTAAATAAGTATCCCTTTTATTTTCTATTTAGGACAACACGATGCAACATATGTTGTTCAACCTCATCCGGATGGAAAGATGTTCACAAAAACTAGAGAAAAACATCCTCTCACTCACGCTACATCTATACATACTAAGGTAGATTTATTATATGGCCGAATGGAATATAATCTAATATGCAAATAAAATGCACGAGGTCCCCTCTACCAACAGGTCGTGTTGTATAATTGTTAGGTACAAATTTAAGGTTGGGTACTGACAACGGCGGAACCACGCCGGGAAATCCCAATGAACATCTCGGCCAACACGGGACCTCGGCCAACACGGGACCTCGACCTAAGCGAGCTAACGTCTTACTCACTGACAAACCGTTACTCCTAAATTATTATATATACATCGTTACAATATATTTATATTTTCATAGACAATGATTTACAACCAGGATCTTGGTAATATTCATACAGTTCATATTAATGATGAGTTTTCAGCCATGAGACAAAGTGTACCAGGGTAAGTTATGTGTTGTCTATTTTCAGAACGGTTGGGGAGTTCCAGTTTGTTTGGGGTTTTCCTACGGGGGGTGGAGCGGATATGACGATATTAAAGATTTCACAAGTGTTCAGCCATGGGTCAAAGCGTACAAGGCCTAGTGTGTGTGGGTGGGTGGGTGCGTGTGTATGTATGTGTGTTTGAGTGAGGGTTGCCGTTGGGGGCGAAGTCTGTTTCAAAACAATTGGGAAAAGCGAGTTGGTTGGGGACGATGGGTCGGTTGGGGATTGATACTACAAATTCAACTATTGGGAATTCGGGGTTAGATGTAGGATTACCCACCCTTTTCCGGAGCATCCATTATGCCTATATAGTATAATAAATAATAATAATAAGATTATGAACTTAAACAGCGCCTGCATTCCATTAAACATTACTTCTGCATTGTTACCATGCATGTATATGATGTTGACTCGGTTCTCAATCTCAAGATATTGGTCTGATTGCCGTTTTGTGTTACTTGTATCCTGAGTGAAATTTTGAAAATAATTCTAGAGATTATTTGCGGATTTTAAAGTACTATATTCTTTACTTCAGTTATGATCCATTTGAAGGCCAGAGACCCGTTAAACCTATCAACGATTTCTCAGATTTAGGTAAATATCAGAAAAACGGATATGCTGCACACCCAATTTTAACATCAAAAGTTCACATAAAATGTCACAGAAAATGATGAACAATAACAAAATCTCAATCTGTGTTGAACCTAAGCTGAAGCTTGTTTAACTAATTTCTAAATCCGGTACTGGTCGACATATCATGTATATAAATTGCAGTTCCTGTTTACATATAACCTCTGAATAAGTTATTCTATATTATTCTTATCTAGAATATCCAGAGATGTCGGGATTTGGTACTGGAAAGATTGAATTTTCCATTAAACATAAATTACGTAATGTACCAAATCGTAAAGGGCTTGATGTTGTAACTGGTTCCATTCATGTTCATAAGGTAATTTCTAACTATAATTTTAAATGATCGGGTACACTCCTACATTTAAGATCTTTAGATAAAAAAAAATCATTGCCTAAACTCTAAATAGCTCGGACCCAGCAGGTTGGAATGATCTGGTAATATCACAATTATTATTAACACCATTTCATTTAGAGCATGTCATCACTACTTGGCCGTTAGCCATTTTAAAACACATCTTCATAGGTGTTTAAATTGGATGGTCGCGATTCGCGAATCATATATATTGCAAACAACGATATTTTAGATTAAACGCCAACCACGTAGAAGTTCGACTCCTGAGGTGGTGCTGAAGGAGATAAAAGGGAATTTAACCATCTTAAGACAGCAACCTGAAAACACAGGTACGTGCGGGGAGAGAGAGAGAGAGAGAGCGAGGGAGAGAGAGAGAGGGAGGGAGGGAAAGGGGTGCGTGGGTGAGAGGATGAGAGAGGGAGTTATATTAACATCCACTCGATTCAAATCCCGTCATTACATTTTAATAATTCGCTTGCGCATCGCGTCTTTAGCTGTGGGAGAACATTGGAGGTCCAGATGAAAACACATGAGGTTGGGTATGTATTCCTTTTCACGTACTATCGAGGAATCGAAAGTACGTTTAATGCCATATAGTTATTACGTAGACTGGGAATTATGCGCAACATGGGCCCGTCTCAAAACGTCCCCCAAAATGGATTAAATTCAAATTATTCTGGATTTTGGTTGTATTTTCTATCAACCTCAATGTATTTGGAAATAAATCAATTTTCTGCGATTTCTGGAATACAAGTTCCTGTCTTGTTTTGCTGTTATTATGTTAAGACCGTTAAACTGGCTTCTGTTTTTCTGTTGTGAAATATAGCTAGCCAAGGAGCATTAGGGTGTTTTCATCAGTTAAAGATTGCTATAGAATTACTGGGTGATTCGGAGTTTACGAAAATGTCAGATTATTATCTTAAACTCAAACCTTAGTAAGTAATTTATTTTGATATCGAATATGCTTTTTTATACGCCCACATTTTTATGTATACCTATATTGTCGTCGCCCTTGTCCGTCCGGACGTCCGTCCGTCCACAATTTGTTTGTGGACTCTCTACAGGTCACAATTCTTATCCGATTTTGACGAAACTTGAAATATATGTTTATCCCCAAAAGATCTCGGCTGCTTTCTATATTGGCATGTATCGAATGAAAACGTCATGGATTATGGCCCCTGATTGTACGAAAAATCACGTTTTTGGCTTGTGGACCCTATAGAGGTCACAATTTTGAACCGATTTTGATGAAACTTGACATGCATGTTTATAACCCACAGATCTTGGTTTCTTTTGATATTTGCACCTATCGGAATGTAATTTCCTGAATTATGGCCCCTGATTGTCCGAAAAATCACCCTTTTTAGCTTGTGGTCGCTCTGGAGGTCACAATTATTATCCGATTTAAAAAATCGTTTGATTGTATCACCGTTACACCCTACGGAAGGTTGAGTTCGAATTTCGAGAAAATCGGACCATAATTGCCATACAAAATGGCCGCCGTTTGTACGCGAATACTGTTAAAAAATGGTATATCAAGGTTGTGGAGCCTGTAGAAGTCACATTTTTTAATTCGATTTTGATGAAACTTGAAATTCATGGTTATAACCCAAAGATCTTGGTTCCTTTCGATATTTGCACATATCGGAACGTAACTTCCTGAATTATGGCCCTTGATTATACGCAAAATCGCCTTATTTTAGCTTGTGGTCCCTCTGGTGGTCACAATTATTATCCGATTTAATAAAACGGTTGATAATATTACCGTCACACCGTAAGGAAGGTTGAGTCTGAATTTCGGGAAAATTCGATTTTGATGAAACCTGAAATGCTTGTTTATAACCTAAAGATCTTTATTCTTTTCGATATTTGCTCATATCAAATTGTAACTTAATGAATTATGGCCTTTGATTGTAGGAAAAATCACTTTCGGTATTGCTTGTTCTCTGTCTATCTCTCGAACAATTATTATCTGATTTAAAAAAAACTCTGATTATATTACTGTTGCACCGTAAGGAAGGTTGAGTTCGAATTTCGTGAAAATCGTACCAAAATTGCCGGACGAAATGGTCACCGTTTGTACGCGAATTGTGTAAAAATATGGTATATCATGGCTGTGGACTCTCTACAGGTCACAATTCTTGTCCGAGTTTGACGAAAAGTAACATTTCTACCGTCACACCATAATCATGAATATCAGACTGGAACTGACCAACAAAATGGCTGCTCCCAATACAGTATGAAATACAGGACTTAATGATGTAGGAAAAATCACTTTCGGTATTGCTTGTTCTCTATCCATCTCTCAAAAATGTGGGCGTATCCTGCCTGGCAGTGCCAGCCTATCTTTATATGTTGTGTAGATGAATATCTGCAATTTACCATTTGTTCGTTGATACATGTAAATAATTTGCTTTTTTGTCGAACATCAATCAATATAACAGTTCCCAAAACAATTTAACAGGTTACTTAACTCATATAAAGGATGGTGCTACTTATGTAGCTGACAGTGTTTAAACGGGTCGTGTTAGTCACACAGAATTAATCAGTTGTATCCCCTTTACTGTATTCTGTTCGGCTTTTTTTGCTACTAATCGACTTGGAAAGATGACAGGTGCAGCAGAGGGGTCTTAACAGGTCTCTAAAAACACCCCTATTAATAACGTGTAGAGATGAGCGATTGATTTATTGCAAACCGCATCATATTTCAGTTCATGGAACAGGGAGAAAGACAGAAACCATATACTCGATGCCATAGCAGCAACTGGAACAGACCGAGCTCAGACTGTTCTAACAGAGAAAATCCTTCTTAATCCCGATCCGGAGAAAAATCTTGTTCTTAGATTACTTGTTCACATTATCTCTATGGACGACGTTCCCAACCAGGTAAACAGCAAATATAACTTTCTTTAATTTGATTTAATATATCCACAGTACAATAATGATGTCATGCCGTAAAGTATGGAAGTACACATAGTTCATTTGTTGTCGTATTTCTACATTTAAATAGTAAAATTAATATTTGTATCGTAAAATCGATATTTGTTTAACAAAGCAGACATTGATTTGTCATTTCAGATTTGAAAAATGTATTTTAGTTATATTTCAATACCCAGCCATACCCCAAACTGATCCCGCAGTGAATATTCGCTTGGCCGCTACAATCACTGATAAGCATGCCATCGACGAGACTTAATGAGTTCGGCATATTAACTTTTTTACTCCCACAAATTAAATTCTCAAACATTTTTTTGAAGTATAAGAAAAATAAATAAAGACGTTTGAAGTATTTGTAGTTAAAAAATATTTCCTACTTAGTGCAAATGGGTATTAAAATTAGTAAAATGCATCATTTTGCCCGAAGCAGTAAGGTGTTATGTAAACAATGCATGAGCTATTGAGCCAATGACTGTCGCCACGTGAAAGCTATGCACGTGTTGTGGACAGTCATGTGAGTTAATTCGTAAGTAATTCTCTGTGAAATAGATTGGCCATACCCCACCAGCATCACAACCCTTCCGCACCTTCCATGTTGAATAAAACCTGCCTGGCTCCCGGACTAATATAAGAGAAGAAAATGTGTAGAAAAAATGTGAGCTAGTAGATATTCAATAACGAAAGAGATTTGAAGTTAATGTGGTAGTGGAAGGTAAATACAAATTCAAAGATTCGCCGACGTATATAGCATAATGGTCATTGGACTCTGAATTCTGTCTAAGAATCTACCTCGAAGTCCAATCTACCTAGAAAATCGAGTCGTAACACATTGCGGTCTAAATGTCAAGATACAAACCATCGCATCACTTAGAAAGAACATACATTGTCTTCCTAGAACACCTTCTCTTTTGAGGAGATCACTATTGTGTGTTTCATTGAACTAAGTGTATTCTCTCTTGTCAAAAATTCAATATACAAGTATCTTTTTCAGAAAATGTTTTCAACGTTATTGCAACTGGCATTTAAACCCGCGAAATCACCCGCTGTTCTGAGGTCGGGTAAAGTGTATCACCGTATATTACTTACTATGGGTTCCATTGTTCGTAAATTAAACCAGTGTGGCCGACACGCAGAAGCTGTAAATATTATAGCTAAGATTGAAAATATGTTAGGATACCATGGTAAGTAGACTATTTCCTAACGTGTCAATTGGTAACTAATGGTAACGGATGTAGGAAAATACCAAAGGCCCACTCGATTTGTCTCCTACAGCTTCCGGAAGATTTCCACCGTTCACTTGATTTGAACTCTTCCACCCTCAGAAAATATATTCCGTCTCTTCCAGTCAGAGACAGGAGACAGAATGTCGGAATACTGTAACTGTAGATAACATTGACGTATGTGACGTCAGTGGTAGACAAACTGATCATATCTGTCGTATGTCTGGAAGAATTTCTACTGGTTTTGGAAGTAGCATATCGAGCCGGCCTCTGGATCGCCGTGTCCTGTCATTTTGTATCAGGTTGATTTTATTCATGAAATTTAAGTTATATTTACTGGAGCAAACTTTTTTCAGTCTACCCATGATTTTGATTTCTCTATTAATAAGAGTGTTGATTTCACATTTTTAGAATTATTTGACAATATAGTGTTATTTGCTACACCAAATCGTTTTTAATTGTTAGACCCCTACACGTTCCGGAAGAAGCGGTCGTTGATGACAGAATCTGAGATTCTAACTGATGATGCGTGGAGGGTGAATTTACTAGGTGCCCTCGGTAATGGGAGAATGGACCAATCGTATGAATTTATTATCTCACACATCAACACAAGTAACTCACATTGGATCAAACGAGCCGGTATTCACGCGTTACGTGGCTATAATCATCATCATGTAAGTATAATCATAGATGGACGTTCCAAATGAAAAACTAATAACAGATTTAATATTCACAGAGTTGCCTATTGCGACATTGTCCCTTGCGGTATCATTCCACCTTGTGGCTGTAGTGGCGAGGAGAGGTTACATTTCACCCTATGGCTGTTGTCTAGTGACTTAGTTCAATCATAATATGACCTATTATTAAGGTTACATCCCACCATACTGCACATTGTCCATAGTCGAGTGGCCACGTTCAACGACTACGACTTTTGGAACATCTAACCGTTGCTGCCATACTCTGAATTTGCCAAACCTTTCGGTACGGAAAGCTTTTTTTATTGGTTGAAAAGCTTACGGAAAATCAATGAACAACTACTTTACTAGCATAATGGAAGAGTAAAAAGTAACTTAGACAGGTTTGGACTAAGATTTGAAGTGGGTCATAAATGAAAAGCGGAAAGTTCCAGTAAACTCGACATTGAATGAAACTTAAACTTTGCAACTCGATTAACACAGTTAGCTATTTCAGTTGGAAAGCGCGCGACTTCGTATTTGCTATGATATTTTCTATCGAGGAGCCTTAGAGGTTCTAAGTTGGGCCAGGAGCCAATTGCAATTAGTGCCTATAAATGCAGGGTATTACGTGTATACCTTGATAAGATATATGGAGTTAATGCGAGACCAAACCTTCTATTGAAGATGCGTTCCACGTGGCTTAATGTCAAAATATTATGCTCCACACTATGGCCTATTGTCGAGTTGGGCGACAGTGGTGCAGGACGGACAAACAGCGTCTAGTTGTCCGGGTGGTACGTAAAACCGAGGGCCTGTGTATGCAATTATTAAGTAAAATATCACTTGATATAATATATACAATATTTTTACAGGCTGCGAGCATGATGTTAGAAAGAGCTATGTATGATGATAATGCTGTTGTAAGATATGAGGCTTTAATACAATACCAATCTCATCCTAAAGCTAAACTTATTACACCTTATCGTAATTTAAATAGGTAGGTAGCAATGGAAATATATGTCATTTATACGACATCAATGTTGCACTTTACTCAAACAGGTGTTATGTAAGGGGTCAATCTGCCTATTGTAGGCATTGGATGTTATATACTACTCAAAAGAAGTTAAGGGTCAAACCTTTTTTTCTACCAGGTAATTGTCTATGCACATATCAAATATATATAAAAAAGCGAAAATGGTGTCAAAATTGGTTCACGATATCCTGACGACAAAACCTGTGTACAAGGCATATGTCATTATCAATCAAAACGATTTTGACAGTCTCCTTAGAAACCATAAACAGAAGCTCAAAACAAGGCTCCACAAAACTTTTTGCATCGCCCAAACGCAGTAGGGTACGACCTTTTGGAGTTGATTGTGTTCTTGCACGTGCACTATGCATTTTCTATGACCGGTTTTGGCATAAAGAAAACTTCCATGACCGTGCTGTTCTCAGTTGAAATTTCAACATGGACAGACGTCAGCTGAGTGAACTTGACAGAGGAAGAGCCATTGCGTGGCTTCAACAGGGTTTTACACAGAGGAATGTGGCACAGAGAATCTGTTGTACCCAGAGTGTGATTGGGAGATTATGGCAGCGATTCCAGGGCAATCAATTCAATTCAGAATCGCCCAACGGTCTGGTAGGCTAAGACCAACGTCGCAACGTCAAGACCGCATGTCATTCAAATGGCCTTACGTCAGAGCGTTGTTACGGCGAAATGTCTGAGAGATGAACTGCGAAATGTAAGCGGTGTTCAGGTATCGGACCATACCTTAAGAAATCGTCTGCGAGCAAACAACATTCGACCTCGACGGCAAGCGGTTCGACCACCTCTTCTTCAACGTCTAAAGGCAGCATTTCGTGACTGGTTCACACGTCATAGAGACTGAAGACAGCCACAATGGGGCGGGTACTCTTCACTGATGAGTCCCGAGTTGCGTCTATGGGCGGCAATGAGAAGGATTTGTGGATGTTAACGTCAGACAACGCCATTGCTTCGAAGGTGGTACGGTATGGTAGTAGTGGTACGGTACGGTAGTGGCGAGGACTGAAATTCGACGTCTGATCGTTGTGTCGATTGCTTACGAGCAAGTGGAGGTTTCACTCGTTATTAACAAAGTTATCGAATTTGAGACATTTTTGTTGGACCTCATTATGCTCAAAATGGCAAATTTTCATCAGATCCCCAGAATAGCTGTGTATAAAAATTGCATATGCTTTACATAACAGACTCCACATTGAGACGTATTGAATTCATTCTGACCAAAAGTGTACTTAAAAGTTTTGATTTACATGTTGCCTGTGTCTAATAAAATGTCAAACAAAAAAACATTGGTTGACCATTTAACTTCTTTTGAGTAGTATAATATATAAATTAATGATATTAATAATTACCATAATCAACACCCAAGCTATCGGGTGGCCCTGATATTAACTAGATTTTAATACGTTTCGCAGTTGACGATACCATACATTGGCATACAATAAATCGAGCAAGTATATAATACTCCTTTTTACGTACAGGCGTGGGATCGAAAACCATGACTTGTATAGATGGCCGAACGTATGATCTTTAACGCACCCCTACGATTACTCAGCTACGTACCCCGCCCTCCACTCCCCCTCCGCTCCCCACACGCAAACACACCCACGGACACCTATACACTATACACATACAAAAAGACACACCACCCAGCTCACACTGCTTCAAGGCGAGACAGTCACTTGTCAGCTTCGATGTACTTATTAATGAGAGTTTCTCCTCACCTTAAAAACAAATACTTGTGGAAAAACAGCTACTGCTTTATTTAGTTGACGTTTCGAAGAGTATTATCGCAACGTTATCAAGTTAATACAACATAATGTTGCTTTAAATTTTGTTATATTGTATTAGCTTGATAACGTTGAGATAATACTCTTGGAAACGTCGTCCAAGTAAATCAGTAGTTGTTTTTTTCCATAAGTATGTGTTATAATTTATTTATCTACCCAACCCATAAAATTCACGGGAACTTGTTGAGACGCATCGCTTCATAATTTGGAATGCCACGGATTTATACAGAATACCCCATTTCATTTCACAAATTAACAACGACTAATTGAAATATATTTTAGATTTATTTGTTGTATTCGATTATTAAGTTCCAGTAACAGTTCGGTTTATTACAACCCTTGGGACCTGAGATCACCCAGCCTGATTCGCCAGAAACGTGGAGTCAAAATTTATGATGATTTTCTGGGTGATGGTTTGGGATTTGCACTCGAGTCGCCACCGATAGACTGGAAACAGATACTAGGTATTCCAGAATTGGGCGCGTCGTTTGGAGTAGTGATGAAAAATCTGCTGGAATTAAAAATAGGTAATGTTTGATATATTTGAAGGTTTGGCGATTCGGCCTAGAAATTAAGCCAGAAAACATATATCATCATGTGACAAAGAAGTCAAATAGGTTTGATTTTCAAAACTAATTTTAGCGACATATTGTGAGTGCTTGGCAAGTTTTTTTCTTCTCGGACACCAGACCACTTATACCCAAATTAAAGATTAAAATGCCTAGGTATTAGCTGGCGGATCGAATTCGACTTAAGTGTACGAGACAAAATTCACCCATAACGCACTGTTTGTTCATATTCATTAGCCCATTCGGAGCACCCAATTAGGATGGTAATTAACCCCGTTTCATTTCATTCCATTTCTCCACAGCTCTACTTAGTGGCAAAGCCGTTGTTGACGTACACGATGAAGCCTTTGCGAGAGTACATCTCGGAATTATTGGAATGAATCTGGATTTTTTCGTCGCTAGAGTCTGTCTGAAAGGTTCCATGAAATATGAAATCAATATATTGAAAGTAAGTAAAATAAAGTTTGTTTCTGCACGGCATAATGTTAACTGAAATCACACACTAGAGAAAAAAAAAGATCATTCGAAAAAAGAAGACTAGGCTGTTAAACAAGAGAGATAATTTCGCTCACTTGAATCAGTATAATCCGGCTTAGTAATCCTAAAACAGAGAGATACGTTCACCCAGAACAACACGAAATGGTAATAAATCGAGAAGACAGGCCACTATGGCGGTATATTAGATTCAAAATTCCAACATACTATCGTTTAATTTCTAACTTCCATTCATGTAATTCCTAACTTCCGTCCATGTAATTTCTAACTTTCATTCATGTAATTTCTAAATTAAGACAATGTATAATTCAAATTCTTTATTTGTTTAGTGTAAATTTCAATTCTGTTCTGTTCTTATTTCTGTTATTTAGACGAAAAACGTCTTCTTAATTGATGCTTTACCCGTTTAGCATCAGCATCAACGCATTTAGAATTTTTACAATCCTGGGCCCTGTTTCACGAAATTTTAATTAAAGGTAAAATTCAAATTTTAGCGGATACTTCAATTTTGATTGGCTAAGAATTAAAATCAATCTAATATTGTCCAATCAAATAACTAAAATTCAGATCTTATCTTAGTTAAAATTTTGAGAAATAGGCCCCTGCTTAGCAACGCCAATTTGTACACGGGACCTCGGTTTTTAGTCCCATTCTTACGACTAGACTCACTAACAAGGGGGAACCACGCCGGAAAATTTATATGATGTTTTTCGGCCAATTTAGGGATCGAACACCCGACCCTCAAACTAGCGAGCTAGCGTCTTACCCATTCGAAATAGTATTTTCAAACTATATATAAGTATTTATATCACGTTAAATGTTGTTTGGGGGTTTGATGGCCGAATGGTTGGCACATGCGCGCTGTATCATTAGGTCTGTCATTAAGTCAACTGGTGTGGTTTCGATTTCCCTCTGCCCTCTTTCTTCTCTCTCTCTCTCCCCCTCTCTCCCTCTCTCTCTCGATCGATGCTGTTTTTCAATTTTTACACTCCGCCAAACCACTCAACCTGACGAAGAGCGAGTCATATCCGATCAGGTTCCTCATCCCCAAATTGAGCAAACGGCGCCGACACCAAAATATGTCATAATGATGGTTGCTAGGTAGAAGTATCAAAATTCTAAATTTGTTTGCAGTCCATGCTTAACATGTAAAGCGACAATGAAGAAGACATTTGTCGCCTTAATAATAGAAATAAGATGAAACAGAATTGAAATTTACACTAAACAAATACCGAAGTTGAAGTATACATTGTCTTAATTTAGAAAGTACATGAATGGATGTTAGAAATTATATGAGTAGAAGTAAGAAATTAGACGATAGCATGTTAGAATTTTGAATCTAATATACCGCCATAGACCACATGGGTTGAACGTCATCCATTGAGGTTTGTACGAAGTGCTGAGAAAGTTCTGTCCTCGAACTAGTGTGGGCCGCCTTATGTAGAAAATTATAGAACTTTCCAACATTTTCTAAAACTCCTTACAGCCCTTTAACGACTGTTTTCAGCGGTTTCCGTGGTTTCTAGAAGTTTCCAGCTACCAGTTCTAGAACGTTCGACCCCTAAAACCGTAATAAACGATAGATTTTGATGAATAATCATGATCTTGTCACAGAAACAGTCATGCCATACCCACCATGTCCGTTTCAACAAAGACTATGGTGAAAATGTACATGAATTTAATTTTCTAATACTTTAGGAATTTGGAATTGATAACATAAAAGACATCGTTAAAATATATGATTCAGTAAAAAATGATATCATCCTGAATATAAAGGAGGTCATCGAATTGTTCAAGGGGATAATTCAGGGTGACATAAGCATGGAAACCATATTCAACAATTTTAAGAAATCTCTCGAGGAGCTTCCTGATAAGGTAAAGATGATATAATCTTTTATTAACTTGACTATGAAAACTTCGAATCCCACCGTTTGTACGGAAGGGTCATTATGTATATCATTTGGGGGGGGGGGGGGTAGGGGTCTAGTGGTTTAAACTGAACCATCCTTGAGTGACATTAAAGAAATTTAATGGTAACACTTTAAAAGCTAATTATTTGTTTTGTAAACATTGGTGTATGTCAAATGCTGTATGACAATAAACCCTTAATTGTTATTTATAAATAGTCGTTAATGCATTTTAGCCATATGAGTAAAAACAAATTAGTTAGACCTTGCCTCTCTAAAAATATATCACGTGACAAACATAATTTCTTAAAATAAATTGGCATACTCCGTCCGATTAAAATGTTTTGAGAACGACTTGAAGCAAAGTTCTAGCGGATGAATTAGTTTTTAGTTTATATCACCAACTCACACAGTTTGTACGCGAAGTAGTCTTTAAATCCGGTTGTTCAGCTTAACAATATTGACAAGTTATCGTTTGTTGAATGCGTCTACATTTTGAATTCTTTTACTTGCTTAGATTATAAATGGATGCATATTTCTTGAAGGTTTTAGATCTTGGAAAGAAAGCACTGGAGACCATGCGTAAACTTGGAGAGATCGATATAGAAGACTTACCGCCCTTTATTGTTCCTGTTAAAAAGTTTATAAATAAAGTTGTCACATTGTATAATGATATCAAAAAGGATGTCATGGGATTCTATAATGTAAGTAGCTTAATTCTAAATGGAAATAATTTTGGGGTTCTGGCGGTTGAATGTTAAGTTCAGGGCGATTGGAGTTCTTGGGGTGTTATCATAGGCGTACGGGCTCGATGACAGCTAGCGGGGCAGGTCCCGAAATGCTCGAAAAATTTCGGGTTTAAAGAGATCGGCGCCAGTCTTCATCAAGAGGCGAAAAATCGGAGCTTACCTCAGATTATTTGACGGTTGCAAACGCGTTTTCCAGCTATTTGAGTCCGTGAACAAAGCAACTTTAAAGTAGTCTAATATAGCCCAATCAAGATGGCTGATTCGAATTCCAATCAATCGTTTACAGTACACGAAGAAGTGGCCGCTGGGAGAAAATTTAACTGTCGCAAACACGTTTTCCTGCTATTCCAGTTGTTGTGAATTCAGCAACTTCAATTTGGTCAAATATAGTCTACCTGACTGACCCGAATTCCAAACAATCGTCGCTCCAACAAGCAGTCAACGTCTTATTCGCTTGACAAACGATCCCCTGTGTGCTAGTCGTTCATCCAACGTTCACTTACCCCTATGGTTGGAGGTTGCGAGGAAATGGTCGGATGCTAGGTAGGCCGGTCTGTTTTAATGCTGAATCCTGAAAAACGTGCTGGCTCATCCCGAATATTGAGAATTAGTGCTCTCGTTCATGATTGGGCAAGTCCAAAGTTAAAAATGGCGCAAAAAGGTTCGTTCGCCGCAGGGATTAAAGATGGGTAACTATATGGAGTTTTAGTGCTGTACGAATAGATCTCTTGATTCCTAAACAGTTCCACGACCACACTTTACAATCCACGGCCTCATCCCAATTATAAATACCCCTATCAGTACGAGTAATATAGAAATCAAACCGCATCATTTGTTAATAGACGCCAATCCTTAACATTCGGAATTTTGAGCACATATTTCTTCATAGCACACTTCATCAACCCGATGCACTTCTTTTCATACATGTACCCACCGGACAATTTATTCAGTTTTGTTATTATGGTATATGATCATCCTGACAATGTTGTTTGGTAAAAATACTTTTTTCAGATGTTATTTGAAACTGTGACAGTGATAATACCGGGTGCTGGTAAAAAGATTTATGCAGGAATTGTTGATGTCATCGACGCTTTCAAACATTTTCAAAATGATCCACAGACAGCGCTGGAGAATATTGGTAAAGGTGTTTTACAGTAAGTTAATATTAAATACATATTTTGGGATTGTATCTACGGTGTCACGGTATTAGAAGAGACAGTTTCTCACGATCTACCAATATGTTTCCCGCTTATCAGTGGAGGACCTGTCCCAATGAGACGAAAAACCCAGGTCAAGGTCCCGTACACATTTTTGAAATTTGTAATTTGACAACTGGCGTATGTCATCTTAAGTAGTCCTGTTGGTGCATAACAGTGAACGTTTTAAAAACCATCTTTCGTTTTATATCATTTTCCTTTCATGGTTGGAGGGTCATGACGACCATACATCATTTTATTATGGGGGAAATGGACATGAAAAAAGCTTGCCGAAAGCCCGGGCTTAAACCAGACTGCTGTCAGTCTTATTGTTTATTTTGTTCTGTACCCTCACACAATGATATATCTCTATTTACTTATAGTCCCATGTGTCTTGACTCGAATACAGATTGTTTCATTCCGTTTCAGAGTTGGACTAGAAGTACAACGGCTTATTGGGGCTATTAAGAAAATTAAAGAAGCGTCTTTCTTCTTGAAAGGTAAACAAGATACACTTATAGATGATAGAAATATAAATGTTCGGCATTCGAATGAAGCATAACTGCTGGCCTTAACACACATTAGGTCATGGTTCAGATTTACTTCAAGGGGTCTTTAGCAGTGATATGGAACCGTAACTCCGAAAGAAAACCCAGGAGGTTGGGCCGGTGACCCTACGCCTGGCCGCGTGAATTTCACGCGTTATATAAACCATAAAACTATAAACTATGCATTTGAAATGGCGCTAATTTTGATAATAATCTTCAATAGCGTTGTACATAATGAACAGCAGGATCAGAAATTGGTGAAGAGGTGAGTCTTAAGGGCATGCATAAACGTTTGCACATTTTCAGATTTCTTAATGTCGTTCGGCACCGCATTCCACCATGTTGCTCCAATGACATTAAAGGCACGACTGGCAAACGTTTTTCGCTACACAAATGGTACGTTGAGTCTTGTACTGGCTAGCGGGTCGCTTGTGCGGGCCGTTTGTGTTCTTCGGTTTTTAAGAATGTCCTTATATACATTGGTGGACGACCGTGAAGACTCTTCCAAACTATTCATTTGATAGTCGGTCGCAAAATCAGTGCAGTTGGTTGCAAAGTAAATGTAGTCGGTATCAAAATAAGTACTCACTGTATACGTCACGCTAATCACACAAAAAGAAATAGTCGGTCGCAAAATCAGTGCAGTCGGTCACAAAGTAGAGGTAGATGGTATCAAAATAAGTACTCACTGTATATGTCACGCTACTCACGCAAAACTTTAGTATAAAAATAGTCGGTTGCAAAATCAGTGCAGTCGGTCGCAAAATAGGAGCAGTCTTAGTATAAAATAACCTTGTCAACTTATCATTTTTGAAAAGATGTTGTGTTTCACTCTCATTCTGTTGTGAGTATAATGTTAGTCTTACAACAAAATGTAACCCAGCGAGAAAAATAGTCGGTCTCAAAATAAGTGCAGTCACTGCAGTCGGTCTCAAACACAATGCCAGAATAGATCCCAAATACTATGTATTTGCGTGAATCCGTGAGCCTAAATTGCTCACGTCACTCTTATTCTGTTGTAAGTATGTTAAATTGGTCTAACAACAAAATTTCACCAAGGGAGAATAATAATCGGTCACAAAATAAGTGCAGTCACTGCAGTCGGTCTCAAAAACAATGCCAGAATAGATCCCAAATGCTGTGTATTTGGGTGAATCCGTGTGCCTAAATTGCATACGTCACTCAAAACTATAGAATAAAATAACCATGTCTGCTTGTCACTCTTATTCTGTTGTGAGTATGTTGTTCTATGAAATGTTTTCTACCACGGCAAAAAATAGTCGGTCTCAAAAAAAGTACTCACCGCAGTCGGTTTCCGACTAAATGAATTAATGAGATAAACATACAATCATAAAACAAGCGAAATTGACAGATAAGCCTCAAGATTCTGTCCCATTTCTTATCAACCCCAGTCCCAAAAATTTAAAAGCTCTGTTACATATCTGTTACATATGCGATTCCATTATAACATCATACTTCTACTCGGTTACATATCCGAAATTTTTCGCGCCTGCGGCGCTCGATTCCATTTTAAAATCATTCTGCTACTCCTCAGTTGTCTTATACTTTTTCAGCACTATCATATTCTCGATTATAGTGAACTGCCCAGTTTGTAGTATCACTGGTGTGTGGGGCGGGGGTATGTACATCAGTCGGTCGCATTTTGGCTAAACACCCCCCCCCCCCCCAAACGAAATCGTTATGTACGCCCCTGCATTTGATATAACTAATATTTCATTAAAATATTTTATTTATCTTTAGGCGACAAACCATATTGGTTTGATCTGAAAGAACAATTTAACATTTTAAAGGAATTGAAAAAAAGTACCAAAAAAGCCCTTCTATCTGGTGGAAGAAAATGGCTTCAACAGAAAATCAACCGAGGCAAAGATGAAGTAGCGGAATTCACGAATGGCGAATTAACCACGGTTTGATTACCTGCTTTTTCTATATTTTGATGTAAACATGTCATTGCTGTAGATTGTTGTAGTTACAATCAAATTATAATTCAATATATTCATTCTAAATATCATCATAATCAATGAAAATATTGACATTTACACAATTTATTCCAGGTCGGTCTGAAACAAAAAGTAGTGAACGAGCTAAAAGAAGTTCTGGAGGAGCTTCTTTCTCCGAGGAAAGGTATTCAGTCACTAGGAGGAAAAGTATTAAATACCTTTCTGAAAGTATTTGATCTGTTTACAAAAGTGAAAAACGGTTACAATAAATTGAAAGAGGGGTGAGAACTTGACAACTTTAATCTGTCGCGTGCATTAAATGAGGGATATCTTACATGATTTAGATCTCGCAACTATCATTTACCATCGTTATTGTGCCTTTATGATAAACTGCTAGGTCTAATTAGCGTTATTAACGTGTCACATATAATGAAATGCCAATTGTAATATAGTTATAGTGTTTTTTTAGATGATTATATATCCTTTTGAAATATTCCTGTAAACTCCGTGGTTTCGTTTCATTTGAATTGAAGCAATGAAGCTTTGATAGATTTCTGTTTGATCGTCTTAAAGACATTAACGTTAACTTTGATAATATTGTATTTTTGCTTAGATATAAGAAAGCCAGTGAACTGATCAGTCGATTATTTGGTGCAAAATGTCACAAGAAATTCCCCAATAAATATCGTACACCTGGTGGGAAATGCAGTGGATCTGGTACATATCCGTCTCGATTAGGAACTGGAAGGGAATATAATGTTGATGGTGTGGACGTGTTGATTAAGCGTGGACAATCTGTAAGTTCCCATATGATTGTGTAAGCTACTAGGATGGTGAATTATAGTCCAGGAGCTAGCACACCCCTTCTACTTTAAATGCCAATTCTCGGAACAAACACAAAATAGATATAAAACTGTTCCTTGGTCACATTTGGTCGACTATGTCCAATCAACATTAAAATGACGGTAATGTGAACTGTGTCCCCTAGGTTTTGTTGTCCGGTCCCGTCATACATCTACTAATTCCAGTCTTCAAACTCAGAAAAAACTTTTCTAATTTCTTGACGAATAAGGGGTGTTTTGGGTCGTCGTTGGACAGAATGAATTAACTGGACTTTTGGAGGGCCTCACGCTGATTTTTTTATATGTGCAAGGCTTGTTACGTGTAGGGAGTCGGGTCGCCTGCCTAATGTTCGGTTTCCTACCACTTCTACTCACTTTTAAATATACCACCTTTGAAAGGAGCAATATCTGTTCAATTATAGGTTGTGGCACCATTCCCAGGTTATATACGACTTTCACCTAACAGTAGTACTGAGATTATATTGAGGGTTAGAGGCGGTTCTTTAAAAGACACAGAAGTCATTATTACCAATGTCAGACCAAATGGTGTTATCCGTACTGAAGAACGCTTAGTAAGGTTTTAAAATCTCTTCTTAAGTTCTTAGATGTTCTTAAAATGTCCGGAATATCTTTATAAATGCAATTTTTATGAACTTATTTCAAGTACAGAATCGGCAAACATTCTATTATTAAACGTGCTGTAGCAATATTTTCGTCTGGGCATAATGCTGATTTTGTATTCGTAAACAACGAAATATATTTCAGTTTTGATTTATGCTTATGGTTACATTTGTAATGTTGTATCTGTTGCAAACAGAGATGTATAATGCTTGATATAAAACGTACTTTAGATGAACGGTGTGTCCGTGAGATTGTTCATCATAATGAGGTGACGTTGACCACACAATCAATCCGAGCGGAAGTCTAATTTGAAGTTCAAATATGAAGTCCATGTCCAAATAATTATCTGTCATAACACAGGCCTTTGACTATTTTTTGTTTGTTTCGTTTTGCAGACATTGTAACACATGTTTACTCCGTACGCCTATCAAACGATACATCACAATATTCAAACTTTAACTGTGAACAGTTAACTCATGCGAATGACCAAAGTGTAGGCCTATTCCTGTCATCCTGTTTCACCTTTTACTCATACACAGCGAAAGATGTCGTATTATCGGTCCACGATAATGACGCAATGATAAAACAGTAATATGTGTTTCCAAAATATGGAACACAAATCAAAATGTTTCTTCCATCAGTTGGTTTTAAGATATTCCATTTTGATCTACAGAAAGTATCCTGTATGCTATTATTTTTTTTTGTTGAATTGATATTATGTTATTGGTTTTTGTTTCTTTACAAATTGAAGGTTCAAGCCGGTTCTAAAATAGGCATCGCTACTAGATCTGTATGTCATAAGAAATACGACCATATTCATTTCGCCATGAGACGTACAGATGGAGGAGGAATCATCAGCCCAGAAAAATATCTTCCAAAACGGCCTATAGTATATCCTGCTTGGGTTCAAGAATGCGACGATTATCTACTCGTGTGGAAGGTAATGTTGATTTGTTTATCAGCCGGACATAAACTTTCCCAATCTTATTAAAGCACAGATCCTATTTCGTTTCGTTTTTTATAGTTCAAAATTTCGTTTTACTTCTCTTTACTACACTAGGATCTCGAAGAGTTGTTATCATTGACGTGTTCTAGGTGGTGTGAGGGATTAGCTAATGAAACGGTCTGTTACGGCGAATTTTATCCGTGTTACGCACGGAACTGTGGGTCATCCAATAGAAACATCAATGCTGATTGATTAATCAATGTCTGACGTCATAGAGGAAAAAGCCACTGGTTTTACCCCTGATGTGAACTTCCACAATAATTTGCCAGATGTAGTGTAGGCCACTGCAAGTATAAAAATCGAAACGAAATATAGATCTGTACTTTAATCAAATTGTAAACTTTCGATAAAGCTGTTATTCGGAAAACTATGATTCGACATGTCAGCAGCATTGTGATAAAATTGGCAAGCTGGTGGATTAATATGTCTGACAATTGTTTGTTTAGTACAAAATTCTAAAAATGATTTTAAAAAAAAAAGTACCAATTTCGTATTACCTTTTATTTTGTTAACTGCTGTGTCTGGTGTTGCCCTATGTTATAAGTGTAGGTAACACGTTGGTGCAGTCTTTTAATTATGGGGGGTTGGGATGGCCTAGTGGTCTAGAGTGCCGCGCTTCGACCTCTAGCTGGCCGGTCACCTCTGGCTTGCGACTGTGGTTTTGAGCCCTGGTGTGAGCGTATGTGGCATGGAGATAGGGGCGCCTTCTCAACCTCGTGGGTTTCCTCCGGGCACTCCGGTTTCCTCCCACTGCTAAAGACCCCTACGCGCAAGCGAATTATTGAAATAAAATTAAACCATATGTTAGTCCCGAAATGACCTAGTTTGTGTTGAGTGGACGTTAAACCCCATTTCTCTCTCTCTCTTTTAATTATTTTTACAGGCCGATGTTGTGGACGCTGGACCAATCATAGGTCGAAAAGGGGAGAGCAAGAAAGAAGAAGAACCGAAAAGAACGGAACTAAATGTTGATTTACAGTCGTTTTCATCTTTTTTTGACACCCAATCACAAACGCAAGGAGTAGATGAACATGCCTGTAAGTATGCGCTATGGCCAATAGGAACACACTCAATCACCAAGAGGTCATATTCCAAATCCCAAACAGTTCGTCGTTTGCTGTTTTCTGTGGAATTACAGAATTTGCATACTCCTGCGCAGTGTTTCGTTTGATTAGAACTAATCCACTTCACACTGCTATCTTGAGTGAACATTGTTGTGCTAAATTATTATTGGTCAGTAGTGCCATTACCAACCAATGACCTACATTGTAACAAACAATATCGGGGTTAACCAGACCTCAAAATATGTTACCGCAATGTATCTAGTGTCAATCGCGACTTGTTTACGTCATAACCCGCGAAATTTGTTATGCTCGATTATCCAGTGCCAACATGTTTTCTTCGTCGGCCATTTTGAAAATTATGCCGAATGCGAGAAGCGAGGAGGGATTTGATTGGACGTTAAAAAGAGACACGCCCCGCCCAATTTCAAGAATATGACTTCTATCCAGCAATGGTAAGAGAGGGATTTCTCGCGCCATTGCTTCAGGAATATGTTGAATTAGTTGATGCTCAACTATGTTTGGAATTGATATTATCTCTGTGGTGTTTTTTTCCGATTTCTCCAACTTATAGTTCCCTTATAGTTAAGCGCTTTGGCTTGTTTACTAAAACCCCCCCCCCAAAAAAAAAAAATTAATAAAAAAAAATAAAAATTTCAACATCCCACATAAATATTGTTTTGTTTTGATGATAAACAAAAGCAGTTTGTTTCAAATTGAGAACTGGGCGTCAATTTTAGTTATTGCCACAGGGTCTGTTTTTGCAATATTTTTATCGTGGCATTCATTGAAATATGTTAACGTATTGTATACTATGTTTCTGTTACAACTCCCTCCCCCCCCCCCCATCTAGAAGACTGGCAACCAACTTTATATTCTCAATTGTAGATGGCGATTTTTCATCGCTTAAAAATAGACAGAAACGATCGGTGGATATTAGAAAAAAGGTGAAAGGGGGTGAGTAAATAATCCAAATACGACATAAAACTATTTGCACCATCAAACACCATATGATAAAATTAATTGCACCTTCAACCATCACATATTAAAACTAATTGTACAATAAAACACCACTTAATAAAACTAACTTTACCATCATTAAACTACTTGAACTACTAAACACTACATGATAAAACTAATTGTACAATAAAACACCACTTAATAAATCTTATTGTATCACAAACACCTCATAATAAACTAACTTCATCAATAGTCACCACACATAATAAAACTAATTGTACTATCAAACTGCGCACAACTAAATCACCTTTGAATTTTTCACATGCAGAAAATAACACAATTCATGTCTTATGTTATAGGTTTGAAACTACTCTTAAATAAACCAGCTGAATTTTTGAAGAAATATTCAATCCGTAAATTGAAACTTGGCGCCATCATTAATCTATTGGACTCACTTAAATTAGATAAAAGTAAAAACAGTTTAGCACAGGTTATGTTAAGAATTAAGGTAAAGATTACTAGTTTATATTTTTTATACGTCAGTTCGGTTCAATCCAATTTCGTTTTTAGTTCACATTATGGACAGGCAAAAGTGTATCACAAAACCCCTATTTGAATATGCTCTGGGCGTTAGACAATGAAGGAGGACACTCGTGAAACCAACTAGGTCCGGTACAATAAGGAATCGTACAGTTCAGCTCATTTCAGTTAATGTTAGTTGTCCATAGAGCCATTGAACAGCGAATAATGTCAATATTTTGTCTAAAGGCAGCCAGCCAGGATCACCACCCCACTACCCATTGACATAATCTGATGTTGCACCTGAGCATCCGTTAGTATATCCCATCACTGGTGTAGTGACTGATTCCAATGATCACTCCCTCTGACGAATTTTACCTCCACTTTTATAGGCTCCCATATATGCTCAACAGAATTCCGGTCAGGTCTCTCACCGGCCAAAGTAGTGTAACAACGACCATTGATGCAAAATATAATCGGCGGCACTCGCACCGGATGGTCTAGGTCAGTTCGTGGTTTATAAAGTGAATAGAACAACATCCCACAACATGGGATTCGGAAATTGATTTCGTCAATAGGGCGATGCTGCAAGAGTATATTTGTTCATCTATTTGCTTTCACTATGCGTTTCGTTTTTTTAGAAGATTATATTTTTTTTATTTTTCAATTTTCTCGAGAGCGCATAAACAATTAGGTGTTGCAATTCTGTTTATTTTGTGCATGTATGATAGGTACGGAGTTTACCTTTAGCACAGGTAGAGGAATCAATTAACACACCAAAATTACACAATCAGGTGATTTTGTATTTCTAACAAAATGTACAACCCGATTTCCAAACCTTAATCGATAAATGTCGTTTCGGAACTAATATTTGGTTCAATTCTATTTAAAAAATTCGCGGGCGGGTAGGAATAGGATGAAACCGGAGTACCCGGAGAAAACCCCACGAGTTTGGACAGTCGACCGCACTCTTTGTCACGTACAATCGGGGAATCGAAAACAACACCAGTTGACTCAATGAACTAGTACAGAATTTTGACTAATTTATATGACCATAAGATGCATAGTTTAGGCCTATATTTGGAATGTCTTTATACTTTCATATATCCTCTTTATATATCCCGTTGTTTGCAGGAATTTATCGACAATAAACCTTGTTTCAATCCTCACTATATGACAGAAGATCAACTGCGAAATGAATTAACAGAACGTGGCAAATCATCCTCTGGATCCCGTCAGGACATGATTGAAAGATTGACAGCTACGAAGAGTAGTAAGTCCTTAATAAGTATAAATATGCACTATAGTAAAATGATAATACTGTGGTTTAATGCTGCCTTCTATTGTGGGTGAAACCAAATCTATGGGTGAACTTCATGTATGCCCAGCAAAGGCCGGTGGCCGAAAGGTCGCTTGTACAGGCAAAATTCTCCTAACGCACCCCTTATTGCACATTTACAACCTTAGCAATAACAATTACAGCGCGTTTGACTCAAAATGACACAAGTCCATAATAAGGATAAATATGTTTAATTCTACAGTAAAAGGACCATGTGATTTATTGAAATGAAATTAGACTAGGTTTAACGAACTACTGTTATTCCGGTGCAGAACACGTCTGTTGGTACTTGTACACTATTTTGCCTCGACCGTTTTTTTAGGACTGGTTTGGATTGTTCGTACTTGGTTTTATTTTATTTGAAGAACTAGGGAATCATATCAAGGTGACTTGATGATGCTTGTTTCTCTGTGGTTATTAAAACAGAGACTAAGATCAATTACGATTTATGTTAAAGGTTCTTCACTGGAATTAGTGCGGAATTGGCTTTTAAATTAGAAAGAAACCCTCTGTTTATTTCAGCATGTCCAACACTGACCCTAGACCTACCTAAAAATATCTTCTGTATATTTGATGAACATTGTTTGGGTTTGGAATGTTGTATCAGCTTCAAAGTGTTTGTGTTTCTTAAAACCTACAAAATTTATGCCCGATTCGAGCCCTGTACGTCGACTTTTGTTGTTGGTGTGAAGGGTTTTTTGGAAGAGAAATTTGATGACTTAAAAGACATGTACGGAGGTAAGTGATCATAACGTTTTGCCACAGTAATGAATTTTGCCACAGGACCATTTTTTTATTTACGACCTTTCGTTTCAGATGTTCCAATTGTATTACTAAAATCATAGTTGCTAGAGACAGGGGGCGTGGTTGAACAACTCATAAAGTGACAATAACATTCGTGCTGGCTTGGTCGCCCCAGAAAATAAATAATACCCTTATTCTAAGTACTAGATGTTTAAGTGTCCTACCTGTTCTGTAAATTATCCATTACAACCTATTTTACTTGTACAGAGGGTTCGAAAATATTTTAAAATCTAAGTCACATTTGAAAAGGTTTACGTTGGACTTTTCAAGTTAATTGGTTGAATTTTTCCAATTTTTTAAAATAGGTGTGTTAAGATGATATTTATATCATCATTTAATTAATATATTCTAAAATAATACGATTTGTTGACCAGAATGAAGATTGGGACATATTATTCAGCTACAACAAGAGTGTTATTGGGGCTTTAACAAAACAGTGCCCAAGTAGTCTGTATTGTCAACTGTCGCAATATAACAAACTGGTCTATATTATAATTTTGGACATTTTCAGGTTTCGAGAAAGATTTTAAACCGGGTGTTACGCTTGAACTTCTTGGTAAAATGGAACTAATAATAAGGTATGTTGTTATTGTAAAGTGTAGTTTAAAGACGATGATGAATAAATAATGATAACAACAGCTCTTGCTCTCTTTCAAGTAGATTTCTTCGGGTAGTTTCCATTACCATATCTAAAATGAGATCTTAACTGTAGCGAAGTCCTTAGTATAATAATGCACAAAGGGGTATTTATTTGAACAATTAAAAAAAACTATCATAAACGACAGTTCTAAATATGTTTGTAGTAAAGCAAGTACTGAAATGCATGAAAAACACAAAGCGATTTAAATAATGATGTAATTTCTAGATTTGGTAGACACGCTACCACCCGCTAGAGAATTTTAATTTTTAAAAGAAATTGATTAAATATTTGAACCTCATCCAACAAACCTTATGACAAACTTGCGTATATTTAGCTGTTCTATAAGATGTGTAATCACGGAGTATTCTCCCCAGTCCATATTTTAAATACACTGATCATGTATAAATATGTCTTGTTTATTTATTGTTTATTGTTTATTAGTATTTGACATGCATGTTTGTAAGTTTTAGTAACTTTTGTCCAATGTTTTTACGTTAATGCAAGAAAATATGTTTAAGTTAAACCATAGTAGAGCAGATTTGTGAACTGATAAAAATTGCAATAAACAAGTTTTCTACCTTTACTATACAATAAAATTAAGCGCTATATACTTTTGTCTAAAAAAAGGAAATGAAATGAATGAAATGGCCAGATTTAACGTCCTACTATTCTGCTCCGACTGGGCTAAGGGATCTTTGACGGGTACGCCAATGTATATACGGGGTCACGGGTTTTTGTCGAGTCCGAACGACTAAACATTGTGCCTTGCCAGGGATTTCGTTCTTCCCCTTTTATTTTGAGGCAATGTCTGCGATTATACTTTCAGATGCAAAGTTGAGAAGAGTGAGACAGCAATGTTAGCATCTATATCAGTTGGATTATGTTCTGTTGGGGATACTGATAATTGTCTATTATTTGTGCCGATATTAGATGAAGCTATTATACCTGTTCCTATCTGTAACGATGATAGATCAATTACAATACCAAAAGGTAATCAAATAGTCATTGTCAAAATGTTATCGGTGTAGCAAGCGCAATATTCATAATGGTAGAAGTATGGATACTGCAATAGTCATAGTCATAATATTAGGGGCGGTGATATGCAATAGTCATAATAGTATGTGAGAGAGAGAGAGAGAGAGAGAGAGAGAGAGAAATGGGATTTAATGTTCACTCAACACAAACTAGGTAATTTCAAGACTAACGTATGGTTTAATTTTATTTCAATAGTTCGTTTGCGCGTAGGGTCTTTAGCAGTGGGAGGAAACCGGGGTGCCAGGAGGAAACCCACGAGGTTGAGAAGGCGCCCCTATCTCCATACCATGGCTCGAAACCACAGCCGCAAGCCAGAGGTGACCGGCCAACTAAAGGTCGAAGCGCGGTACTCTAGACCACTAGCGACCCCCCCCCCCCCCCATAATAATATGAGTTGGGGTAACTGCAATATTCAGCATAGTATGAGTAGTGCAATAATCATAATATATTAGGGGTGAGACATTAGGGGGTACTGCAATAGTCATAATAGCATGGGTACTGCAGTGGCAATAATATTAGGAGTAGTGGTACCGCAATAGTCATAATATTGAAGGGGCGGGGGGCTACAACAGTAACGGTAGTATTGCTACTGGGTACTACAATAAACATGATCAGAACACCAATAAGGTCCTCCTACAAATTGACAGAAACAATGACCACAATAATAATTGATGAATTCTGGTATTAGTTGATTATAGACTCTTGCTGGACAGAGAAAACAGAAAGAAGAAGTTTAAAGAGTCTGTTAAAAAGATTGAAGAAAAAGCACGAGACATTGGCGTACGCAACGTTGTGGAACTACTTGGAATTCCAGAGGTTGGTCTTTTAGATGCGTTGTCATTGTTTTTGAATATCTGGCATCGTCGGTCGACCAATTGGCTGCCCCTTTTCTCGCGAACAACAAAAATTTGTTCAAGCGTGCTTGATTTAGTTTATGGGTTATAAAACACCCCTTTCCCGTTACACTTTCATGGAAGTGACAGTGTGATACTACCTTGGTCACGGATCGTCAGAAAATATTATCGACGATTGTTGGTATTTTTTGCTATCACAAAAGACAAGTGGCAAATTTTATTGATCATCCAACCCTTTCTTACGCACACAAATAATTAGATATAATTCTTTGGCATGGATTATGATTTTTCTGAACCTGATTGTATTACCGCGTAGTGATACATCATTTTTTTGACAGCAAGTCACCCCTTCCAAAGTCCCATATATTGCCCCGGTATTTCCATGGTTATGGGGAGTATTGTAATTATGTAATGTAATTGAGAACGTTTCTCCAACAATAATACTAGACCCAAAACAATATTTCCTTTTTAATAAAAAAAGCAGATCCATTTTAATAAAAAAAGTAGTTTCTTTTCAATAAAAAAAGGTATTTCTTTTTTAATAAAAGGCAGTAGAACCTCAAATTCATGCAAGGCCAGATATCGCTCAGTAGATTATCAAAGTTATCATAAAAGCGACATCTCCTGTAGAATGTGTTATTGGGTGATAAAGCTGTATAACCCCGAATACAAAGGTTATATACAGGAAACTACAAACACAGCTATGCCAATAACTATAAGCTAAATATAAGTCCCTTGTCCCTTAGACGGAAGCCACATACACCATTCTGAGTCTATCCCGGCCTCTAAGCCGAGTCGTTTATACGTCCCTCTAGGAACGCCACAGGATGTCATTCCTAGGAACACTGAATGATGCCTGAAGCAGATTCAATCGCTTTCTTTAATTTATATAACACATTTAGATACGTAATCTATTTTTGTGGACCATTACCATATTTAGGTAAGTGTTTCATTTGGGCACCCGTTTTCGTCAACTTTGTTTAATATAATTTGACTAATCTGTGCACCAGATTGCTGGAAAACAGAAACACACTTCCAGTCTAAAAATATTGCAACGTACCTAATATCGTACATCTACCTGTCCCCCATTTCTTTAACGACTCCAATATATCAAACAGGGCACATTTGATAGAACTATAGGCTAGACATATAGTATTACAGCAGAACCGGTCGTTGGGCAGAGAGTTTCAAAGGGAGAGAGAAATTGAAATGAGGGCTTAATGTAATGTCCAGTCGACACAAACTAGGTGATATAGTTCAATTTTATTTCAATAATTAGTGCAAGGTTCTCTAGCAGTGGAAGAAAATCAGAGAACATGGATTCGACAGGCGACCCTACTTCTTGTCACGTACAAAATTTCAAGGGAGAACCCTGTCAAAAGTCTAATGAAGACGACACTTGGCTAAAACAAGTGTTATGTGTAAAGGATCATTTGGATTCGAAATATTTTTCCTGCGTGAAATACAAAGGTTGTTTTTTATATCGGTTACTGTTTAGATTTTTTAGGAAACGTCCTTCTAATACTCTGTATCTTTATCGTTTAGATCTTTAAGGAAATGTCCTTCTAATACTCTGTATCTTTATCGTTTTCTATACCTAGGATTTACTCGTGGAAACACCACCGTGTCCAAGACCTGACAAACTAACCGATTTGATGTTGCAACAAAGACTTGAGGAAAGAGGACTGTCCTTGAATGGTACAACCAAAGATCTAAGGGACAGAGTTATACGTGCAGAACAATGTAGGTGTATCAATGTATATTGTTTGTATAGTTTATATCTCCCACCCCCTTATCTTTCTTATAGCAGAATACTGTTAGTACCATTGATCCCTGACCGGAAGATGTGAAGACAATTCATGTGCACTATTTATCAATATAAAATAACCATAATTACATAATACGGAACACACACATTCCTGTTATAGTTTCGTTGTGGATCCTCTGAACGTTAATAAGAAAAGGATGATGGGAGTAGTTTTGCGGCCTACTCTTATTCCGAATTCTAGCTGTTAGTGATTCTTTACGTGCACACCAATGGGTACACTGGACCCCGGGTTTTTGGTCCACCTGAAGGACTATACGTTGTCCCGTGCAAGCATACACCCCGTCCGGTAAATAAGTTAAACGTGTCGAATTAGGCCTGATTAGTTTTAGAGGAATATATGTTAAAGGATCAACTATATTTTGTATTCTTTTAATGTGAACAAGGGTTGCGGGGTCTCGTGGTTTCGATTCCCCTGTTGTACATGACAAGGAGTAGGGCTGCCTGTCCAACCACTACTAATTATTAATTATTGAATTAAAATTAAAGCGTATGTTAGTCCCGAAAAGACCTAGATTGTCTTTCTCTTTCTCCCGTTAAAGTGAACAGATTTATTATTTGTATTTTTCAGCCTGTCAAATTCTAAATCAAAATATTGCTATACCGAGTATTGAGAACGAAAAATTAAACAGATTGGTTTATCTTCAAATATCTGAGGATTGTCTGCATCTCCAGGCTTGTCTGGATGTCGAACTGAGGACACAGTCGATAAATTTGACGAAATCTTTTAAAGCTTATGTTAAATTAGATCCATGCAATTATGAATTGGATGTTGGTTTTGAGAAAATTTCACGCACCATTCTTCTTATTGATTATGATTGGGGTTAGTTTTGTTTATTTTAACGAATTTTAACGAGTGTAAACTAAAATTACGTTTCAGTGATGGCGGTTTTTAACCTTTAAATGACATCACTTCCGGTAGGCTACAAATGAACGTTGCAACAGCTAGCCATAGTTACATTCAACTTTAAAATATATCTTCTTCTAGATGAACTTATTTATTAGTAGCGATAAGTCGTGTTTTATGGGAGGTGGTTTCAGAAGTCGACAAAACATACCCAGAGACTACAAGAAAGCCATGGTGTGGGCCATATTCCAAATGTCACCAAACGAAATTTATAGGAGCTAAATCTCTATTCTTTGAAACCTAATATAGAGGAAAATGAGTTGTAAAGTATACATTGATATTATTTTAGTGTATATAAACATTGGGAGTACGGTTTGACACACAGGTATTTTTGGTTTGCTATTTCACTGACGCGGTGACGTTTTGCCTTGTTCACCAATGCGCATCATTACATGTTCATTATTATGTCATAAACATTGGGTATAAGGATCCCCTATAATGGGTGTATGTAGTGTAGAGCGTTAACCCTTTAATAAAATAAATACCCTCATCTAATCGGCTTGCAATTACATAGAAAAGTATTTTGACGATACTACATTTCAGGTAAAGAAGACTCGATTCCAATTGGAGATGCCATTAAACTTAAGTAAGCCCATTTATCTTTAGATATCACTTAGTAATATTTACATGCTTATTACTGGTTATTCGAGTTCAATGAAAGATTTATATTTAATGCTGTTTGGGTCCGCCCATACCTTAAATCTTGTTTTTTTTTATATTTAACCCCAGGCAAAGTCACCAGGAAGCTGTCTCTTGAACCATTCTTCACCCGAGAAGCTATTCGATCAATTATTTATACGTTTCGACAAGAGACGGCTAGTCGAAACGTCGCTCAGTAATTCCATTGAATTTTGACCTATATATCCCAGTTTAGATATTAAATGCAATCGAAATAACTTTCCTGTGATGACGAGAAGTTCGTCTATATTTGATGTTAACGACCAAGTTGATATTTGTAGGTTTAGTATTGATAATGACGACCAGGAAAAAGTCTTTGTTGTAAATTTGAGTGTAACGATAAGTATTAATGGAGAGCTGATATTCGGCGGTGGAAAACTAATTGATGGAATGAAAATACCAATACCAATATGTAGTAATAACTTTACCCTGCCTGGTATATATGGTTTATATTAATATCTTATATACATTGGCCTCCTGACTCGAATGTGTGACACTATCTTAGTGATAACATATATACTCCTGTTTCCTCCCACTGCTAAAGACCCCTACGCGCGGCCGAATTTTTGAAATAAAATTAAACCATGTTAGTCCCGAAATGACCTAGTTTGTGTTGAGTGGACGTTAAACCCCATCTCTCTCTCTCTCTCTCTCTCTCTCTCTCTCTCTCTCATTTATTTACTTCAGGTATATAGGACAGCTACATAAAAACAACATGAACATAATATTAAACAGAAACTAAACTACATCAGGAACATAAACAATAACATTAATATAGGAACATATATGACATCAACACAGTACAGTACATTATGTACTATAGTATATTACTACATTTCAACTATTTCACCCTTCTGCCTGGGCAGCGGTTAAACTCAGGTGAGCCCATTCGCCGGTATCTGCTCCTACCTTCTCCTCCCATTCAATAGCCTGTGTCTCCTCTAACGACAGGAAGCACACGATCTTATATACCCTCGTATAGCTAACTATGCAAATTCTATTTAATCAAGAACATTGTTCCGTAGTGGACAGTATATCTTATATCGTAGATCAATAACGTATGGCGTTCAATGAGTTCGCACATGTAGAGATTCCAATTGGATGTATGCATTTAAAAAATACTTTATATGTATACAATATACTCGTGATATACTATTCAAAAAAAGTAGGGGATATTTGATTTGGGGGGGGGGGGGCATAATGCTAAAATATGCAAATGACTACGAAAAAAGTCACTATAGAACCTAACAGAAGAAACATTTCCAGTTACATGTGACCCCCAAACGCACCAATAGCTAACGCATGGAATGCAGGTGATGCTTGGTATCATCATGGGGGACCAACCCAAGATTTGCAAGACTCTGACTTTGAATGTTACAGTCATTGTGGCATTGAATTCCAGGGTGGAAACATCAGTTTAATTGTTTTAGTGACCAGAAAACAAATTTTGATATTCGTCGGCTTACCCAAAATGAAAGATTACGTGCCCTTGGCATGCTACAGATCGGCACAACACAGGCGGTTGTGGCGCGGACGATGAATGTTTCTCAGTCTGTCATAAGCAGGCTATAGTCCAGATACCGTGATACACAATTTGTACAGGACAGACCACGCTCAGGTCGACCAAGGGCGACGACTCAAGCCCAGGATCGATTTATCCGTACCTTGGCCTTGAGAAATCGTGTCATCACAGCAAATCAGATCAGCACTCGTCTTCAAACAGACACTGGTGTGAGAGTGAGTGGCCAGACGATTCGGAATCGACTGCATAGGGGTCACCTTCGCGCCCGACGTCCTCGCGTGATCCCTTGTTTGAGAGATCATCACATTCAGGCAAGACGTCGTTGGTGTAGGGATCGTCAACACTGGAATAATCGACGCTGGAGCAATGTGATGTTTTCAGATGAGTCAAGGTTCACTGTTGATTTTTTGGACAGACGTAGGAGGGTGTGACGTCGTCGAAACGAGCGCTTCTAAGACGTTAACGTCATCAGACATGATCGATTTGGGGGTGGTTCTGTTATGGTGTGGGGAGGCATCACGGTTGCTGGAAGAACGGCTTTACATGTTGTTGCAGGGCGTGTTACAGGCCAGTACTACCGGGACAACATCTTGGCAATCCATGTTGTGCCGTTCGCACGACGTCATGGCCGCCGTTTCATCTTCCAGGATGACAACGCAAGATGTCACAGGGCCAGGATCGTTACAGGTTACCTCCAACAACAGAACATCACCACATTACCTTGGCCAGCACTGAGTCCCGACCTCTCTCCCATCGAGCATGTCTGGGACATGCTTGGACAGAGGTTACGTCAACAACGTCCTGCCAATGTCCAAGAACCTGCTGCTGCGTTGCAACAGGAATGGGACAACCTGGACCAAAATGACCTTAGACGTCTCATTAGGAGTATGCCACGTCGGATCAATGCTTGTTTGGCAAACAGAGGAGGATTTACCTGTTACTGACTTTGTTGTGATGCTGTGGTAACTTTGCTGTTTGACCCCGGGTATCATTTTACCCTTATAATGGTCAGTCTGTGCCTTACTTAGTCTAACGATCATTTGGAATAAATCGATGAATGTGAACTTCATTTCATTTTGTCATTTGTTTCGTCGTCAGTTTCATTAGGTGACTTTAATAACACTTAAAAATCAAATATCCACTACTTTTTTTGAATAGTATATGATACCAGTTATGGAGCACTTTGTCATTAATGGCCCGGTTTTGATTCCCAACACCGGCCAAGAAGATCGTCAGGTTTTTCAAGTACGATGCTCACTTGTCCAGGTTGTATTTATGGGACTAATAAGGAAAACCGGAAGTACGAGTGGCTACCTATTGTCGTGCACATGAGTGTGAAAACACCCCGGTCCAGTAAAAATCCCCCCTCACATTTCACAATTAACTATATATTCTTTTTACATATAGAACAGTTTGGTAATGAAAAGCTTTGGTATTTGTTACTTTTATGCAAGGTGATTGCTGGCGTGACAATATGTGTTGGGTTAAGTTAAGGCCCGTGTTTAATACACCAATAATGTTGTTTGTGTCATTTCTATTCACAGGACGTGGGTCTATCGGTGATTTTGCGAAAGCAATGGATGGCAAAATAACTTCCGGTGCCGTCGATATCATCTTTAGGAAGCTTGGATTAGACGTACGTACCCAAATTGAGCATTGTGTTGTAGAAATGAAATGAGGTTTAATGTCTTGTTGTTCTGCTCCAACTAGGGTTTCTTATTATGTTGTACTACATTTTAAAACATCTAACATAAATTATTTGACTAATCAGATTCCCTGTATTGATATACAGGGCTGCGAACTGTGTTGAATTATGCAGTTTGCAGTTCCATTGGAACATCACCAGGCCGTTAACACCCATTAATCATAATATACATATATATTTCAGAAAATCTTCAGTGATAAATGTCAAGGAAGGAAAGATAAAACTGATGGTAAGTTGAGTGGTTAGTTTAGGTTGATAATTTAAAATGTTTACACAAAGAATATACAATTTGAAAATAATGAATATTTTATTTTATGCTTTGTATATTTTGTAGATTGTCCGTGGAGTATAGAAGTTGAGAAATATCTACCAGCGGATCTTCAAGATAAAATAACATGTTCCATGGCTGAAAATTGTTTTGGTCTCCACTGCTGTGTTGATTTTCAGTTTAGAATACCATATGTTGACAAACCCGTAAATAAAAGTGTGTTGGTCTTCCTAGAATTCGATCCATGTTCTTTTGATATTGAAGTAGGATTCGGTACTTTTCGCCATACAGAGCGATTATTGACGTATGATTGGGGTAAGTACTTTAATCAATCACCCAATTACCTTAATAGAATAGGGTTTATCGCCCTATTTTTCTGTGTCGACTGGGCTAATCAAGGTGGGTCATTACAGACACAGAAACGCAGAGAACTATGGTTTGACGTTCGCTCGACGCAATTAAGATAATTTCTTGACTAACATGGTTCGATTTTATTTCAATAATTAACTTCCCGGAATCGTGTTTCTGCAGGTGGGGGGGGGAAACCACGTAAGGTTTGACAGGCGACCTTACTCCTTACCGCATACAAGCGGCGAATTGAAACCGCACCACTTGACTCAATGACAGATCTTATGATACCATGTGCACGCTACCCACCCACATTAATAAAAGTACTCGGGAATGTATGTGAAGGTAGCATATTATTATATGAGGCAAAAGTTTGAAGCTTTCGTAATTATATTGTCAATTGTCATGCACGCCTATGTACGTTGGATAGCATCGAGTCGGTATATAAAGTACACCTAATTAATTAATCCTAGAGACCCGTTTTATTTTTCAGGCAAACCATCAACACTGGTAATTGGAAATGGAGACCCAGCACCAATCACTATTTCGTAAGTAAAGTGTTTAATCAGTTGATTAATTCTACAGGTAAGAACTCTTCGCTATTTCGTAAATTAATTGTTTAATCGGTTGATTAACGCGGGTACTAAGCACTTTTCGCTATTTCTGGAGCTATCCTGACGCGCATGACACGAAACTATTGAACTGATTATCAGCTAAGGTCATTTTAATGAATGAACCTAGGTATATTTTAGTGTAGTGTTGGTGAATACCAATCATTAATTATTTTTGGAAGAGGAGCCACAGCGACTCAGTGAGTAAGACACTGGCTCACTTACTAGGAGATCTGGGTTACGCTCCGGGCCGAGAACGGTCCTCGGAATTTTCCGATGAGGTTGCCCATCCCAACAGTGTCTCGTCGTTCGGATGGGTATGTCCCCGTATTAATTGGCTTGCACGTAAGAGAACTATAGTCAGTTGGATTTCGATATAGGAGTAGGCTGTAATGGCGCTGTCCGAGCAAAATTACACCCATAACACACTTCAAAGCTATAGCCCAGTAAGTGCATAAACGTAGGACGTTAAACCCCATTCCATTTCGTTTTGGAAGACTTTGTAAGCCTATTATTATAGTCCAGTCAACGATTTGTAACTCCAAAGAAATGTAAGCTCCCAGATGGAAGTTGAAACTCCTTCCTAGCAATAACTCACTACCTTAACCAGACGTCTGCGTGGATACAATCCCAGCTATAAATTCGTTTCTTTGAATTTCTCATGGTGTTAATTAGTTCTTGGTGTCGGATAGTTGTGTTTATCAGGTCACTCAAGGCAATATTTGAGGTGAATAGTTTTGTCTCAACATTTTAATCTAAACCTTACAGACTTTCGTTTTGTAGTCCCAAGGACTTCTATCGCCTTACATATATCAACCCGTTTCAACTCACTGTTTATTTTCATAATCTTATCAAAGTTCCAAATCTGTATTTAATATTCCAGTTATACTATATCCAAGTATTCTCTCGGTTTTATAATTGATGTAAATATACTGGCCTGTATCCCTGTTGGTGGTATCAAATTCTGCTTTACTGAAGATGGTTTTGATCTGATGAAAGGGGCCAGAATACCTGCATGCGATTCCAGGCATTTGGTCAACACCACTAATATTGGTATGGATTCTTTTTTTTAACAAGGAATGATATTCAATACTGATGTGTCATTTGTAACACCTTGGGAGAATATGACGACCACAGTTCTGGCTGTATCCAGTTTTTTTTTTAAAAAAAAGAAAGAAATCAGGAGGGCACTTCCGATGAGAAATAATATAATACATTACAAGATGAAATGACTATCCACATCCGGTTCTTCGCGTGGTTGTCATAGAATCATGAAAGTATTTATTGGGTGGTTATTTCCAATGAAATATAGCAAATATGTATGAGAAGTATAGATGCCCAATCTTACTAGAAAAATATTGGATTACCTGAAGGGGGGAGGGGGGCGGTTGTTTTTTCTTGATCGAATGGTTATGCGGACCCTTCCTCGATCAAGGTGACAAACACGGTTTCTAAATATGGCTGTTTTTATAACTTTGGTATCTCCCTGCGAATACAATGTTTTAGAGGGATTTGAAGATTAATGAGTTTGAATATGTATTAGTCCAAATATATCATAAAATCACACAGTTTGTACGTGGGAGATTATCTTCAAGAAGGGTGTTGGTAAGACGGTATATTTATGTATGTACAGGGTTTGCGTACCCTGCTTAATAAGTGATACATAAAAGACATAATATACCGTTTCGATTTATTAGGGCATCTACTGATAATTGAAACTTTCTTTATCTTATGATATAGATTTGTACTCAGGTAGTTAATATGGTGAAAATACGAATGACTACTCTGTAAACCACTAAATCTGATTCCATGTAAGCATTTTGACTGCGCTTCTGTGCGCGTTTTCAAAAGCAAAAGCGTCGGTCTAATGTAAATGTAACCTGCAAAAAGCGCGCGGAACCGCCATTAAAACAGTAAGCCCGTCGTACACGAGCAAAGAAAATTTGACAAATTTCTTTGACGGTCTCTTCAAATGGTATTTGACCGTGTAAGAAGCCAGCAAAAAAATTTGACGATCACAGCTCCACGTCACATGGTTAGTCGGAACTAACGATTCTCCATGTGAGGAACCGCATTCATAGAACAAATAGAAACCCATCTTGTGTACAAAAAATTCAGAATTGTGATTTCACAGCGTGATTACGATGCCTTTGACGCGTAGAAAAGCGGCCATAGGCTGTGGAATATGTGTCCTGTTGTTGATGCGGTATCAGCACGATTACACCCGGCAACAACATCAAATTCGCAGATGGTGGGCCAAGCCATGGGCCACAGAATGGAGGAGAGAGGCACAAGGTTTAGGAACCAATTTAATTTCTGCGTCGAAAAATGAAAGTGAAATCATTAGATGTGTGCGCAGATTTGTGGCAAATTTATATGCCACGAGCATAAGTTGCAAATCTTCGACACTTTTATTTGACGAAAAGCTATGCATGCCAGCTTTTGTCAAATCTATGGCAAATCAAAATGTGTCAAATTTCCTGTCGTATACGACAGGCTATACATGCGACGGGATTTACAATGTGATGGCGCAAGAGTATCCAGAACGTCCAAAATAGGTTTTTACAATTTTTATCTATAGATTTTAGTTTAGATTCCTGGAAAGAGCAAATGGGACTTGGTATTGGCCAGGAGCTAGCAGCATCAGCTGTGAGCTTATTGTTGGATAATCTAGGAATAACAGAGTACCTCTTAGATAAACAGTGTGATATAAAAAGAACACCTTATTCTTCAAATATCAATGGATGGAGAAACGGTAAGAAACCAAATATTGAGAGTAAAACTGAAAACTGAGAGTAAAACTGAATTAATATTTGAATATTAAAAACACAAAATATCAATTATTTTCCTCCATTTACGTCACAATAAGGTTGATCTTAACGCATCTTCACCTCGGGTAGTTGAGTGCTTCCCCATGCTAATCTATGTGTTCATTAAGTTTTCATGTACGGCATAAAACATGATCTGTGTAACACTTGGGGCGCTAAAACGAAACAAAGCTGACTAAATATTTTATACCTATTGCTGTTCGGATGATGATGGTTCGCTAGTTTTAGCCCAGATTGGATAGCAAAGTAAGAACACTCCACAAAACATTTCAACAACGAAAACCAAATGATATCGACGTAAATCAAATTAGTCTAGTAATTCCAAAATAACATTTGGATGTGTCTAGTCCAGTGTAGCTTACCATTAGCTGTTCGAATTAAAGATATATGTTTATATTCCGAGTTATGCCCAAGTTAGAAAAGTAGATAATATCAGGAATTTAAAAATATATACATATTCTTTCAGATTGCCCTAAACCTATAAATAAATTACCTAAGCTACCAGAAGGGTTGGTATGTCATCTAGGCGAAACCTGTACTGAAATCAACTGTTGCTTCCATGTACAGTTTTTGAATATGTCTTTCCATGCATCTCTAAATATTGACACGTGTGATTATTTTGTGGAAGCCTTCATTGAAAATGAAGTAGTAAAATATTCACTATTAGCTGATGGTACAGATCTTGATGCAGGTACGGTACAGGGATCTTTTAGTAATCTACTATGATATTTACATTGGATGCGTTTCAACAATCCCAAAACAGATTTTAGGAGACTCACTAATTTGGTGGACCCACTAGTCTAACAGAAAGGCTGAATCCGTGATATATTTCTAAACGGTTTCGTGAATAATATCTTTGTTCACACAAATTTTGTTCACACGAATACACCACTCAACCTCCAACCCAATCCTATGATTGATTGTTTGCTTGCTTGATTGCTTTATTTGTGATATTAACTTTAAATTTTGACAGGTATATCTGGCGATGTAAGCATATCGAACTTCTTTCGAGTTCAGTAAGTATTTATGAAAATATACAAACTATTCAAGGCTACAGAACGGACAAATACGTATTTAAATACGTATACAAAATACATTGTCATGGAATGAACTAGATATACGACTGCTGGTTTATCCAAATTACTATTTGTGATCGAGACTAGCAGCAGTAGCACCAAACCTTTCCACACAAATCTGGCGATTTAAGACATCCGTCCTCATACCTTGTTCATCCCGTCTGTATACACACACCATTGCTCTAAACCTGAACGAACTAACATAAAATTGGTACGAGCTGCTCAATTATGTATAAAATAAATGTAATATCATTTGAGTATAAACGATTTTCATGCCAACCAACTTCAGTTTATTCACGAATAGATCCCCCCCCCCCCGGGGGATACAAGCATGGAAATAAGGCACCTGCGGACTTTGTCAGGCACAGTTACCACGTGCCTGTCATTTTGTCTGGCACAAATGTTTGTCTGTGAGTTTCATTAATATTCTAAATACGTGTCCTGCACAAATGTTGGTGCTATAGTTCAATAGTACCCAACAATCATTATTTCCAAAACTGGATGTACCGATCGTTGTTGCTAATCTTAACAGTCTAGGGTTAGGGTTGGGGTTAATTTGCATCTTCAATTTTTCAATTTGTTTAATATTTTTTGTTTTATTATTAACTGGGAGTGGGGGGGGGGGTAACAATTGCTTCAAACAAGATACTTCCGAAAACAAGTTAGTTTTTTTCAACTGTCAGATATGGTTTAAGAAAAATGGATAAGAAATTCCTGATAGATTTGACGATAAAAGTGTGTTTTGACGACGAGAAGTGTCAGTTGGAATTACCTGTGATGGTTGGAACAACAGTACCACAATTCATCTGTGACCTTGATGCTAAAGGTATTGTTTACATAATTCACTCAAAAACCTGTTCACCTACATTATTAGCACTTATGAACCGGAGCCTTTTTGTAATGGCAATTTTTGTTATTGGTCATTATTATAAACTGGTGTTTAGTATGTATAAAAGGATGAGAGAAATTATACAATCGTTCACAAAACATTCTCAGACTTAAGAATTTACTCAAGTTTCAGTCACTGTTTATGAGAAATATCTTTGATCCAGAAACACAAAACTTTGCTCATAGTTTCTTATTGGTGTTTCTGATACATTAAAACATCAAAAGTATTATAAAGGGCTATATTTTAGTTAAAATGAGGCGAACAATTTTGAGTAAATTCTCAACTTAAGTTTAAGAATGCTTTGTGAACTCGGGACATGGTTTCAAATCGTGACTAATTATAACATCCATCAATATTGACTACACAATCCTAGTGGTATACATAATGCATCAGTCACAGTTTTAACACTCTAGTGACAAAACACCTACTTAGTGACTACTGCCTAATTACTAATAATTTTAACTGACTAACACAAATTAGGTATATAAAATGACGACTTTGGTCTATTAGTGTCGTATATTTTCAGTTATAAAAGTTATTCAACATAGCAGTAGTCTAACATTTTGTTCGAATACATATGTTATTTTCAATAATAGTCGTTTGTTAAGGGACTTCATTAACATTCACGTAAGAGGATATAATTTGACACCCCATTTGTTTAACCACTTCCATATATTACAGTGCATAATTTAGATGACCTAAATAACCTTTGGTGTATATATAGTATTACATCTTTCTAAATGATGTAATATAAATATTTTGTGATTGAGTATTCACTTAAACCCATTTTCTAATTTCCAGATTTCTCCTTATCTGAATGGACCCTTTCTAGAGGTATAGACTTAAATAATCATTTAACCAAACAAACGGTACGTTTTCTACTTGAACAACTGAGCATAGCTGATAAAATGTCCAAGCCTCCTTGTAGCCGTGACAGTCTCAAATATCAACCTGCTGATCAGAATAACTGGAAAAATGGTAAATATATCAACATTGATTAATAACATTTATTGAACAAACTAACGGACAAACCAATGTTTACTGATTACTCCAATTTTGTTTTCTTTGTCGATCCAATAGTATTGTTTTAAATTCTAGACTGTCCAAAAATAAAGAATCTACCTGCGATCACAGTTCCTGCTAACTGTTATATACCTGATTATTGTACCGGTGTAGACTGCTGTTTCTATAACGACCTGGTTGATTTGTCTATTAATGCCTACCTCCATATAGATACCTGTAATTACATCATTTCCGGTGGTATTGAGAAATTTAAATTTGAATCTTCAATATTTGATTACCATTGGGGTAAGTCATATTTTAAATTGTATTAATCTGTTGGCATCTGACTTATAATCATAATCCTGAAAGCGTATCAGAACCTTAAAATATCGACCGGTTGAGATTTGTCGCATGAATATCTATAGTATCGAGTAATAAACAGGAATACCACATGCGCGTGTACAGCGTGAAGGGAGGTCGGCGATGGGGGCCTCCCCTGAGTGTCTGTAGCAGTTTGTTTTCTCTTACATTCATCGATATCGCCGTTAATGCCCTTGTACCACAACAACCGTTGTAATCGCTTATTTAATTATTTTGACATCAATACATATAATGATCTGTGTAATTTATACGTGATATTGGCCATGGTTATTGTATTGTAGGCTTTTTTGTGGCTGGGACACACTACGCTCACCATCCATTGGGAGCCGTTAAAACAATATATAGGTTATTCTTTGAGTGGCATTTAGTAATTGATTAGTAAAAAAATATGCAATAGATCCATTGAGGGAATTTGATCTGCATTTGTGTTTTAAAAGAGGGGAGCAGCCGAGGTTGGTTTTTATGTAGTTTTTCATATTTCTCTAATGGGAAATTATTTTTCAGGGACAAAGAAAGAAGAGAAATTAACAGATATTATAGTAATAACGTACGTTATATTTGCTTTGTTTAATATGATTAATTTCTACAGTTATTTATACCTTTACAGTGTATATTATATAATCGGTTTTAAGCAGAAGACCAACGTTGTAAATATTAACACCGGGAATAAGAAAATATATAAGTAATTGTTTAACCTATAAGGTGCATAGCTACGGGGCTTAACTAGGATGCCCACTCTGTAAGCAACACAACTGCCACTCCCAGGTCTCTCGACTCCTTATATAAGTATCGTAACCTGATTATCTATACACATCTTTATCAGATCCCACACATGGGGTTTATGGTAGTCAACAAGTTCCATCAACCCGTGGTCTTATTAATATAATTGTTTGATACTTATCCTGGATTAATACTTCAAAACTCAATCTTTTGTTACATAATTGATTGTCCCACTTCATGTGTGCAATATAAAACCAAGTGTCTTGATATGCTATTACATACTTCGATTTTAGTTATAAAATAGAGCGTCTGGTGGATGATAAAATATTTATTGTTGATATGAATATAAAGATGTGTTTACAAGGCCCCAATGATTGCGAAGTGGACTTACCTCTTTTTAATCAGACAAAAATACCAATGCCACTGTGTAACATGGATAGTGGATTCAAAATTAAAGGTATATTTTATGCGTGCTATTGGTCATTCTTTGAAATGCTTTCATATGTGGGTTAATGTATGGGTAGGAGTAGAATTCTGTTGGCAGTTTTTAATATATAATCTGATATCAATAATTCATTCAAAGCCATTAAAACGCAACTTCAAATTCAAAGTTGGACGGTAGCGTAACCCAAGAGCAGCCAGGCGCATTGGGACTGTATGAGGACTGGTCTGACGTTGCCGTGTTCCAACAGTTCCCCTGGCAGTAGCAGTAGCTGACTGGAACCTGTTCCGCGGATGTTGTAGTCGGATGTAGCGACTTTGAGCAGCGGTTGATACAGGTAGGGCTCCAGGTCGAGGTCGATCGGCGACTCTTCCGGTGGCTTGGAAGAGTTGTCTGAGGCGAGCAATGGTGGATAGGTGGACATTAAAGTGCCTAGCGACGGCTACCCATATAACCCCCGATCCAGCATGCCAATAGCCCTGTTCCTGTTTTCTTGTGTAAAGCGTGGTCTTTTTCCCGAAGTAATGAAAGTTGAAATTTTGATCTGTATTTAAAAGGCCAGAGTTCAGGGAATGCACGTACAAAGCGTGTGACATGGGACTGCTAAACTAAAAATCGTGAAAAAAGACAAGTGTTGCATTTGCACGATCAAAGTTCATTATCGAGAACTGATATTGGGTTCAAACCCAGAACTCCACAAAAAGAGATCCATCATAAGTTCCACCTATGTGCCATGAAATAGGAGAGCCCAAGGAAACTTTTACCAGACATATTTCACGAATTAGGCATTGCATTGTTAATGACTTTGAGTGTACAATAATCTGTTTTGTAGATTTTTAATATATAATTTATGAATTTATCGTTTTCTGTTTTGTAGATTTTTCATTAAAGACGTGGTTAGCTGAAAATGGCGGTGATATAACAGCTATATTAGCTAATCAACTAATGGATTATCTGGGAATAACAGATTATCTCAACGACGACCCTTGTAACTTTATAACGGAACCATTTAAATCAGCTATCCAAAGTAATGGATGGAAAAATGGTAAGGATTTATCCCGGAATTTGATTCATGATAAAGAACAAAAACATAATTTAATGGTTT
This sequence comes from Patella caerulea, assembly GCA_036850965.1. Taxonomy (NCBI): domain Eukaryota; kingdom Metazoa; phylum Mollusca; class Gastropoda; family Patellidae; genus Patella; species Patella caerulea. The sequence goes on along the minus strand of JAZGQO010000010.1, from coordinate 71,336,810 downwards.
CTGTCTGTTTTGAATGTAAAGAAAGATTGTTCACAGTCCTTTGTATCATTTAGACACAAGGTGCAGACTATACAGAGAAATGGTAATGATTGTTTCTGAAAATAACATATCTTATGGTTTATGATGAAGTCTGGTTTAATTTAAATCTGAAAATCCCACATCAACGAGTGGGGAAAGAGTTAACACTAATACTCAAAATGTAGATAGATCACAGGTGTCCTGCTGTCAAATCCGGGACGTTCACCCGGCCATCTCGATGTTTAGCAAATTCTATCAAGATATAAGGCAATTTATTCAAGAATTTATTTTGCAAATGTAATCAAGAAGTTTGCAAATTTGATCAATATTTTAAATATTTCCACACATTACTTGTTGCAGAATGTCGTTGGAATTTAACCTTACCAAGACTTCCAGATAATATCGGATGTTATATACCTGATTATTGTACTGGTGTAATATGCTGTACTAATATACATCAAATAAGACGAACATTCCAAACATATTTACTACTGGATAACTGTAACTACCAGATGAGTGTTGGTATAGAAAAACGCAACTTTAATATCACTTTGATAGATTATGAATGGGGTAGGAAAATTTCAACTTTTACATCACGGAAAAACAACGTTACCAAAATTCGTTCCAATATGTTTTTAATATTGATAAACGCCTTACATTTAATGTTGTATCCATTATGGATGTCTGCAAGATACAAATTAAATATTTTCGATAAAAAGCACAATCAATGAAGAAAAAGATTACGATGGAGAAACGCCTAATCGTGGTGATAAACAATAATGAATGTGACGTTACAATGTTTATGATGGATGATAATTCGTGATTTTGAGGAGCAAGAATAACATAATTAATTATATTCGTCATGTCATTCTGATGTTGTCTGTTCAATGTTTGCAGGTAAAGAAGAGGTGGTAGATATTGGAGGTATATTTAAAATGGTGTAAGTTGAGAAAGATTTTAAAAAACGAACAAGTGTGTACAAAAGCAATTTAGCAGAAAACGAAGTATTGCCATTTTCTTAAAACGTATGAGAGATCATGGTAGCTAACCTGGAGGTCAGGTGTTCGATCCCTGCATTCGCCGAGAAATTTCGTCCAGATTTTCCGGCGTGGTCCCCCTTGTCAGTGATGCAGGACGGGGGAGGGGGTTAAAAAGGACAACTGTCTAGTCGTGCGGAAAGCCGAGGTCCCGTGAACACTTTGACGTTCACGTAAAAGATTCCTTGTTGACAGTTTGAATTCGATATCAATGTGTGCCGTAGTGCGACTGTCCAGGCCAAGTTGCGCTCATAGCACACTGTTTGGCGTTTTCCCGTCTTCATTATCCCTTTTCGGAGCAGAACAGTAGGACGTTAAACCCCATTTCCTTCCAAACGTATGCCCCACATGTTTGTCTCATTCATTAAATTTAAACCATTTGCAGCTGTATGAGTAGCTATACATAATTCAGAAGCTGAAAAGGAATTTATTGTGAATATGAAACTAAGTGCCTGTTTTCATTATCTTGTGCAGGTTTACTATACATAATTTAAAAGCTGAAAAGCAATTTATTGTGAATATAAAACTAAGTGCCTGTTTTACTACCGGGGATGATTGTGCCGTAGAAATACCTATCATGAAAGATGCCAGAATACCCAAAATTCTCTGCAAATGGAATACAGATTTGACTGGTATGATGATTGTTATTTACGTACATGTCTCGAAACACATGTTAAGCGGTTACAGGAGACCATAACATGTCTATTAACGTCCACTCGACACAATCTGTGGTGTCTGTAGCAGTGTGAGGAAACGGAAGGACGCAGAGTAAACCTATGTGGTTGGATAGGCCACCCTACTCTTTGTAGCGTACAACCGGAGAATGGAAACCAAGCCACTTGACTCGGTGACATACCTTGTTATCTAACGCGCACACGTTAAACCATTGTCCCCACAGAGGGTATATAATTACAATACTTATTAAAGTAATGTATTTTAATGTTTAGAATAGACTTGTGTATGAAAACACAACACAACACAATAGGTTTTAAAGGGAGGGCTCTATTTCTTTCAGAATTTTCACTGAACAAGTTTTTAGAGTCGGAGAAGAAGAAAGTCGGCGACGTGCTTTCAGATTTGACCTTTTCAAAGATGTTTGAAGTTCTTGGTATCGCTCGTTATCTATTGCGACCAAAATGTGACCGACAGGGCGATACTTACAACCCCGTCAACTCTAATGGATGGAAATCGGGTACGTATCACAGGAACAAAGTGTTTAGTAATCATGTGCATTAAAAATCCTGATTAATAACAAATAAATGTTTAATGTGATTTTACCATTTTTCATTCACAGACTGCCCTGTTGGTAATGTCACTTTCGGCAAACTTCCGAATTCAGTCAGTTGTCGTATACCAGATTTTTGTACTGGTATTGATTGCTGTATAGATGTTCCTATAATTGGGTATTCATTCAATATCAAGTTCTACTTAAGCGCATGTGATTTGACTTTGATGGTGTCTATAGAGAATCTTGTTTATAAACAAAGTCTGCTACATTATATATGGGGTAAGTTCAACTTTTCGCATTGAATTTTTTAAAGTCTGTAATTAACCTTATTTTGTTTTCAGATTTGTTGTGTATGTTTCACATGTCCTAGAAATCCTCGGTAGAAAATTTAGCTATTTATAAAGGAACAATGCTGTGTTAGAAATTAGACCTAAGCTCTCCCTGGGGTAAATTTGACTATTTACTCATATTTCTATGTGTCTGATATTACTTTAGGTAAAAGAGAACAGTTCAACATCAATGGTATTGTAGGAATCGAGTGAGTATAACAAGTGTGATATATGTTAAACTATATTGTATATTTAACATAAGGTTCCGAATGAGATATATGTTTACTGAATATTGTGTTATATTATGTGGGGAGCCATGGTAGCACAATGCTCGCTAACCCAGAGGTTGGCTTTCTATCCCGGTGTGGGTCTACCTTGTCAACAAAAAGGTAAATGGGTTCAGGTTGGACGAAAAACCGAGGCCCGTGTAAACATGAGCTTAAAGATTGATGTAAGAGTAGGTTGTAGCGCCGCTATCAAAGCAAAATTCCTTTCATACCATACACCTGGCTTCATTAGCATAAATGTATGACATTAAACCCTATTTCATGTCATCAGATATGTGATCGACAACTTGGAGGGAGCGAAGAAATATGTTATAAGCCTGAAAACTACATTCTGTTTCGATATCAACACTCCTTGTCTTAAAATACCAATACTACAAAACGCTAGAATGACCAAGTTATTGTGTGATTGGGAAGGAACAACTAATCTAGGTAAGAGACGGTTCTTTCTTTAATACGAATTTATCACATGTTAACTAGCCAGAGTAGATGGAATCCAGTTTGTGAAACCGCCTCCCAGGATAGAAAGACAACTCCACTTTCTAAATTTAAAATTTTGTTATCCCAAATAAATCGATTATCACACATTTTATTTATAGTAATTTGAAATTGTTTTATTGCAAATGTGAAATGCCCCCTTTGACTAATGAATTCTATAGTAGAATTATAATTGATCATTACGCATTTCTAACCAAATTGGAAACCTAACGCTAACGATTCACGGCAGCCGATGTCTTCCTTTGCAGTTTGTTGAAAGTATTGCAATTGAAAATATTTTCTTTATTTCCAGATTTCTCTCTCTCTACTTGGTTATCAGAGAATGGCTTGCATGATGCCATTCAATTGTCATCTGTTCTTTTGTCAAAAATGTTTGAGGAGCTTGGAATATCTGCATATCTGAAAGAAAACCAGTGTAACACAGATACGGGAATTTACATAGGGGCTGTCGATGGATGGAAAAGTGGTAAGTTGATAAAGATACATGGAGATGTAATAACGTTACAGGGGTTGAATGGGTAGTCTAACGCACTGGATTTTGAGCAGTCGTGTTATATAGACATATCATGGGCTCTACCCCAGGCTTATATGTATCAGGGAGGAGCAGGTACCTGTTAGCATGGTGATTATTATTTTTTTTGAATAAGGAGAAGGTCGGGTTCACTTGAATCTATTTTATCGTTGTGACCAAAAACAAAATAAAATGAAATTTAAATGATTAAAGTGAAAACTTGTTGAAACTTAATTCCCCGCGTGGATCTTAGCACGAGGTGAACAAAATTGGAAAAACTTAATCTAAAATTTCAATTCTTTTTGTTTATTTATTTTATAATTTGTAGATTTGAAGAATGTGGATAATCTTCCTGCCCTACCTGATGATGTGACGTGTTACCTTCCAAACAACACGCGTGGCGTTCAGTGTTGTGTTCACGTTTCCTTACTAAGACGTTCTTTTGAAGCCTTTATTTTTATAGACATGTGTAACTATTCACTTAGAGTTGGAATTGAACAGTATCAGTTTAATAGAAGTCTCATTAATTATCAATGGGGTAAGAATTAACTATAAAGTTCGTCAGAGACATCAAGCAAGCATAAAAAACGTATATAGTTAATGCAAAGAAACTATTTAAGAACTCAAGAAAACCAATTTAGTTGAAGCCAAGACAAATATTCTAAAATTTTGAAAGTTTTAAATCAATATTTTTGTTATTGTAGGCAAACTTGAACGTTTCACTTTACGAGGAGTCATTAAAGCTGAGTAAGTAGCCATTTTTAAAACTTCAAATTAAATATGCGTACATGTTATATTTGATTGCCTCCAATTTTAGTGACAGGAATGGCTGCTTATCACGAAATTATCCCACATTATCATATAATCATTAGAAGTACATATTCCTCAATCTGTTATTGATTTTGTGTTACTTTGTTATTGAAACATAAAATGACACGCATAACGTACTACAGTAGTTCACCAATTTTTCATTTCGTTTTACTGAACAAGCGATAAGACTATAATTATGTTACATTTTAATGGCACAATATTCTTGACCGAACGGCAAAAACACATATTTGTATTAAAAGTATACTGGTTTAAAATATTATTCAAAACATTACTTCTAACTGATGTTTTGGCCATTTAAAGGATCCTTTACTGTAAATAAACTAGATCGGGAGGGATTCAATAAGGCCAGCTTATATTCTATCATTTCAGTTTTTCAATCGATGATCTAAAATCTGAGAAGATGTATTTAGTAAATCTCAATTTAAGCATATGTTTGGAGGCCCATGGTGCATGTGTGATTTCCCTTCCTGTTTTAAGTAATACTCGAATTCCTAAAGCTCTATGTGACTGGGACAGTACTTTTGCTTTACAGGGTATGTTTTATTATATCTTAGTTATACACTGATTCTGCAAATGAAATGAAATAAAATCTAACGGTATACTTTTCTACGTTAGCCAGGCTAATAAAGAAAGTCGCGTGTGTACTTGTTGAGAGGGTGGGAGGAGTACGTGTGGGCGTTGGATCATAAGGTTCACCTGTCCAGCCTTATAGGTTTTCTCCGGGTTAAATATACTGTTAAATACACCTCAGCAGCGGTGTTTTCATCTACCCATCGACGAATTCCAACAACAACCGTGTTATGTGTACCCCAAAGACAACACGATTGGACCTATGTTTGCTGCCTCATCCAGACGACAATACTCTTTCATTTACCAGGCACCATTGAAAAAGGGACAACCCGTTTGGAAAATCCTGACTGGCACTCACATGTTATGTTATTTGATACTGAATGCTGGCTTTTTCTGTGTCCATGGGAAGTGGTATCAGGTGTTCTAGGCATAATATATTATATACCTGGATATTTTGTTGAGAATTGTCCCGGTTTTATATTGTAGATTTTTCCTTATCAAAATGGTTAGCCGAACAAAAGCAAAGTGGTTTAAGAAAATTGACCCCAACTGTGCGTGACAAACTGTTTGAACAATTGGATATATCCAGATATTTAAAACCGTCTCAGTGTGACGTAATCACAGATAATTCAACGGATGGTACTGGTTGGTCATATGGTAAATATCAACTATTTATATTATGTAACTACAGATAAAAATATCTAATGTAACTATTGTTCAATTGAAATAATTTCTGTTTGGCTTTAAAATCAATTTTCTTAATTTATGTTGTGCAATACATATACAAAAAAGATGCATATAGAATGGGGTTTAATGTCTTTTCAACAATATCTCTAGGTTATTTTGAGATATCAACGTGGCTTTTTCTACGGTTACGCGTGCAGTGGGAGGTGGGATAATTTTGCACGAATAGCGGCGTTTCCACCGCCTACTTCTCTTCGATTTCCAGCTGTCAATGGTTCTGCATGAGCCTTGTGTTTTGTCTTTCCGAACAACTAGGCACAACTTCCTTTTCAGGCGAAACATCTGTCTTCGAAAATGCAGACGGTTTTGCTCGGTCCCCGTCGGGATTCGAGGCAAATTCCCTAGCCACTCGACTAGCACAACCCCTAGATTATAGAGGTCACTGGAAATATAGTGACATTAAAGAGACAACAAGTCAAAAAACAGCAACCAATTAGTCCCAATGTGACCATTTGATGTTTACGCTCTAATACACCTGATATTTTAATCTTCTAAATTCTATCTGAATAACGTATTCGTGTTTTCTGATTTCGCTGACATAAATTATTATTTAAATTATATTAAGTTCTTATTTTCTATTAATTAAAAATGAATACAAGTTCTATAGGCGTGTTCCTATGTCGCCACATTAAAACAATTAACTATGAAATTCAGATGCAATTCTGGAAAATGTTTTCTTCAGATTGCCCGTTCCACAGAAAAGGGAAAGGACCACGTTTACCTGATTTATCCGAGAACATTGCCTGTCATATAGGAACTAGATGTACATCTATAGATTGTTGTATTGGTGTTGATTTTCTGGATAGATCTTTTAACATCGGTATAGTTGTCAACATGTGTGAATATACACTCACAGTATATATTGAAAACATTCGCTATACGAGACAACTCTTTGACTTTAGTTGGGGTAAGATTAACAATTATTTTATTAAATTAATCTTGCTGGTCGACATTTGCATTTTTGGACAATATGCAATTCACCACAATTCTACACTAAAATATATCCAAATTGGTAATCAACATTTAATCCAGAAAACAAAATCTAAGGAACAGGAACAATGCACCACTTTAATACCATGCCTTGGCTGGAAGTGGGCGTTAATCCCCAAGAAAAGACGAACTTTAGAGACGTCATCTTCAAAAGTCTGTTAGTACAGGCGAATGGATTGCGCTATTGAGATGTGCTAAATTAAAAATATTTTCCCCAAAAATATATGATTGTATTTTATTCATAATATCATGTTTATGTAATATATAATTTGTAAATTAGGAAATGAATTAATGAGAGCCAGATATTAAAGATTAATTATTGTGCATTATTTTACAGGTGAAGTTCAAAGCTTTTATCTAAAGGGTGTTATTCGAGTCGAGTGAGTTTGCGATCGTGTTATATTTAAAATTTATATATATATATATATATTGTGACAGTATTTGTTCTTTTAAATCAGGTTCTTAGATGACAACACTGGTATAACTTCAAATAATGGTTTTATTCTGCTTCTTACAATAGGTACAAACATCGTGATGTAAACGACCGTAGAACTAACTATATGGAAGGAGTCATGACTTAATTAGCTTGGCTTAGCACGAGTGTGCCAACTCCAGAAGCTCTCGTCTCGTCTCCGACTCCTAGACCTGTCTATAGTACTCCTGAGGTACCTTGACTAGGCGCCCGCCTAGCACGGCCTCCTGGACCTGCCTGATCCCAAAACGGTTTGTCTAATCTTTTAATTCCTGGGCCGAATCCATGTCCAGCCTTGGTTTCTTGGTACCACACCCATGCATCGTAACCTGATTGGTCAGTATCCGGTCGGGGTGGGTCAATAACCTGGACGGACATATAGTTATTGGCCAATCAACTAATTCCAGGTATTATATTTCAGATTATATTAGGACCGGGATTGGCAGCTGGTCATTATATAATAACAGATTAAGCTTCCCTTGCAGATTGCTTTATCATTCAGGGATCTTGCGTAACTCAGGACATCTGTGATGATTAATGACTTCCTAACGACTTTTGTCTGTCCGTTAGTCTTTACTGTCTGCTAGCCCTATGATAAGATTGCTAATTGATTTCGTGAGGGTATGCAATTATATATCCCCCCAATTTTGTAACATTCCTCACATTGCCAAAGAAAAGTTATTTTGCATAACTTTTTAAAACTGTTTACAATATTAATTACAATATGAATAAAATGGAACTAAAAAATAGAAAAAGAAAAGAAGATAAACATTTGTAAAATGTATACAAAAATGTTTAAAAAAACAAAGGAAATGTAAATGAAACACACAAATTTAAAAGTTATATATGCATTTGTAAAATGTCATAATATCCAAAATTGTCTATAAACAAAAGGAAAATGTAAATGAACACACGAATTTAACAGTTATATATGCATTTGTAAAATGTCATAATATCCAAAAATGTCTATAAACAAAAGGAAAACGATAAACACACGAACGTAAAAGTTATATATACAACACCCGTCACACACGTGGGTCGATGCAAAAAACAAAAAATCAAACGAGATCCTGGAATCACACAACACAAACTACTCTAATTATTCACATATATGGTGCACTCTGGTTTGATGATCACAAACGCGAATACAGACGCGAAACACTATCCTGTAAGCCAACTGTATGGAGAGGTATGAATTGTTGTCCTCTTCTTTATTCACGACTTCACTGGCTGATAGGATTCCCTTAATGGCGAGAGGTCAGAATTTCCCTGCTTCGTGTAGTTACACTATTGGCATTATTTGCCACCATGTTTTGTTCGGTAATCTTTTCCTTTTCCATACTGTTTGGCCCAACGGTCTTATGACGTGCAATGAAAAGTATTATAACTGCTCCCCGTGCCGAAGTTTGATCATCTGCGTATCATATCATGGAGTGAACTTAATTAATAGTTAATCAAATTAGCAAGTGGAACAGATTTGACTTTAGATAACGATCTAACGATATTTACAGTATTATTTACATGGATATAATTGAAATTAGGGAGTCATATTGTTTTATCTCAAGAATAATGAATGATCTGAACACATTTAACCAATCTTAAATAAGATATTTTTTGAAAGAACTAACGGTTTATCTCTATAATTTTTAAACACAACACAAAACAAGACAATACGTTCGCTCTTAAATCCGAGCACAACCCTCCTGGGGTTAAACCACTTAACATAAACTTCTCCCGTTACATAGCGGGGCATTTCCCATTAAAACTTTTGGGGTATTACAAATAAAACTCTCTACCGTAAATATCGGGTCTCCCGTAAACCTCGGGGCATAAATATATATAGACAAAATAACAACAAAAAAATTATAAGAGATAAAACCGTTAATACCGTGTGAATGTTTAAAGAGCTATATCTCTCAATTAGGGTACGCTTAACTCTATTCCAGATAATTAAACAATCATAAAACATTTCACTTCGCAGTTATTAGCCTGATAATACTTAGCTACTACTAAATTTAAAAGCCAAAATATGTGTTCAAAACAACCAATGATAATTCATAATCTTTTAAAAACAACATGACGCATTTTAAAACAAATAATATATATACAATTTTGTTTTAGCCATTTTCCTGTTCCACTACTAGCTTGAAAGGCAGTATATTAAATTTAGTAACTACACCATGATATTTAATGACGCGTGATGATAAACTGCAGATTTCCAGTTAAATTATAATACATAGCACTAATGTCATTTTATGAACCGTCGCCATGGTAGGATTTAGAAAAAGAATTACCTGTGAATACTAAAATCTGTGGCCTGTGGTCTTCTAGTGGAATAGGACTTCAAGCGTTGGTCTGGTCTACGGCACCAATTAATATGTGACAGTATTTGTTCTTTTAAATCAGGTTCTTAGATGACAACACTGGTATAACTTCAAATAATGGTTTTATTCTGCTTCTTACAATAGGTACAAACATCGTGATGTAAACGACCGTAGAACTAACTATATGGAAGGAGTCATGACTTAATTAGCTTGGCTTAGCACGAGTGTGCCAACTCCAGAAGCTCTCGTCTCGTCTCCGACTCCTAGACCTGTCTATAGTACTCCTGAGGTACCTTGACTAGGCGCCCGCCTAGCACGGCCTCCTGGACCTGCCTGATCCCAAAACGGTTTGTCTAATCTTTTAATTCCTGGGCCGAATCCATGTCCAGCCTTGGTTTCTTGGTACCACACCCATGCATCGTAACCTGATTGGTCAGTATCCGGTCGGGGTGGGTCAATAACCTGGACGGACATATAGTTATTGGCCAATCAACTAATTCCAGGTATTATATTTCAGATTATATTAGGACCGGGATTGGCAGCTGGTCATTATATAATAACAGATTAAGCTTCCCTTGCAGATTGCTTTATCATTCAGGGATCTTGCGTAACTCAGGACATCTGTGATGATTAATGACTTCCTAACGACTTTTGTCTGTCCGTTAGTCTTTACTGTCTGCTAGCCCTATGATAAGATTGCTAATTGATTTCGTGAGGGTATGCAATTATATATCCCCCCAATTTTGTAACAATATATATATCACATTATTATTTTCATAATTCTCAAAGGGGGTTAATTATTTAAAACAAGGTGTAGACAGGCCATTGTGTGTGTACAGCCGTGACTCAGTAAGTATCAACCAGTTCACTAACCAGGTGTTGACCAAGTACGGTATTTGACTTTTTTCAGCTTGGTTTTCCCCGTGACAAGAAAAAGAGTGGGAAATCGATGTATAGTATTTCCAGCAAACATTTCTCCATGTCGTTTGTCCGTCAAAATTAATACAATGGATGCAGAAAAATAGGACGTTAAACCCCATTTAATTTAAGACATGTATTATGTTAAAATATGTATAAATATCTCTTGCATTAAGTTCAAATGTACCTAGCGATGGCACAGTCGTCGGTTGTTTAATTATTGAATACTTTGCCTTATTTAATTTTGTTGAAACTCCCTTTTCTATTTAATCTTAACGAAACTCCATGTTCAGTTTCATGCCAAACCTCATCAAATAAATTATGTCAGCTCTATGACACCATATTTAATTATTGTATGATTACAGCTATATATTGTCGGAAATAAAAGATGAAAAGATGATAGAAATAAGTGTCAACATGAGTGTCTGTCTGGAGACAGATAAATGTCTGATAGACAAGGAGATTTTAAACAAGAAACGTTTTCCACAACCTCTGTGTAACTTTAAACAATCGTTGCTAAACAGCAGTAAGTTATTGTTACGAATATGTTAGTACCGAATTGTACTTAAACCATTAAATTATACTTTTCTTCTACACATTCGCCTTTTATTTTAATGCAGAATTGAATGCAGTTGTGTTTTAAATTATCCTATTATTTTGTCATATAGAATTTTCACTGAGAGATTGGAAGTTACAGAACAGAATCCCCAGTTTAGCCCCGTTAAATGAAGTAATGCTATCTAAGCTACTGGAAAGGCTGAATATTTCATCATATCTGAAGGAACCAGAGTGTAGCACCGATGATCCACTGTACACTCCTGCCAATATAAAACACTGGAGAAAAGGTAATAAATAAAACTGTTTATAAATAAATTGTTTTGAAGAAAAAGTAGTAAACAAACCTGCATATATAGACAAGAAAAGATACCGTCCCCAGTTTTATTTTTGTTAATTTATTTCACCAAGTCAAAGATAATCGATTGTACATGCAAGTAGTATATACTTTGCGGTAAAATTTAATAGTTTGATGGCTAACGGGGCGTAACTCTCGAATCCGGTATGGGCCGCGAAAATCCGAGACTGTTGAGTAGTATAGTGTTGTTCAATCATTCGGATGGTAGAATGCACTGTGGTTCACCCGTGGCAGTCGGCATAGGATATAGGAAGAACATTTGCACTGAGTCTACTATCGTGTGCCCTGTGCCTAGAATTATACTGATAGTTTTGTTTTGTTTATTTATGTTTTTTAGAATGTTCATCAAATAGTAATGTACCTGTTTTACCGGCGAATACAGCTTGTTATTGGTCGACTAATTGTTCCACCATAGATTGTTGTTTTCATGTCAACATCATCAAGCGTTCTGTGAATATTCGACTCAATGTAGATATCTGTAACCTTGAAATGACCTTCACGATAGAAAGATTATCCTATACATTATCACTATTTGATTACAAATGGGGTAAGATATTATTGTATTTTATTTTACTTCAATATTTATCGTAAAGTAGACAGCAACATTTTCTTGCCATTTTGTAAGTGTCGTGGATGTGCAATAGGCAGATTTTGCTCTTACCGAATGTATCTTTTAGTTGAAGTAATATATATATATATACACACACAATATTAATATGCCCAGATTTCAATGTGTGTGTAGGGGCTATAACTGTTGATACTCGATATTCAACGTTCCTCGACTTTTAGTACTAGGGTTGAGCCTCCTTAGTCGAAAACCTTGTGAACAAGATACAGGTTAGTTTTTTTTCAGTGGAGTATCTTAAAACTGAGCCGTGACAAGACGAACCCTATTAAGTTTCAAAGTTCCGCAATTTTACTTTCTGGAGTTACCCCCCTTTGCCGAAAAGTCGTGACCTAAATACAGGATTATACTCCTATTTACACATACGGCCCCAAAGATGCTAATCGGGTACCTCCGGCTACTGTCTCGCAAACTGGAATCATTTCTATCAGACTTCCACCTGCTACTTCCATATTTACTGCTGAACTACGGCCATGTTTCAGGCACTGAAGTTAATTAAATCCTCCCCATCTTTAAAACACGTTATATTTACTGATTCTTTCTCCTGTTTTCATGTAATAAAAAATAAACCACTTATACACCCATTAGTAGCAGACATTTATCTATACGTTTTATAAGAGGCAGACTTTTGTCATGAATTTTTATTGTAAATAATTACATTTTAAGCATATTTATGGCCATCTAGTTATATTTAATTTACTCTGATATGATTCTATTCATTTACAGAACTGTGATATTTTGGTTTTATATATTTAAATATACATGTACATATATCTTGTGATTCTTTTAATTAAAATTGGGTACATGGGGGAACAAACGCTCTACATTTAGTGTTCTTCAATATTCTGTTCCGAAGTTATCACACCCTTTGACGAAAACTTGTGAACACAATAAAACTATGGTGTTAAACTGATTCTTTTGAAATTGCTATTAAAGGCTAACACCCACCGATATTCATCAACCTGCGACAGATCCAGAGTTACCTCAACCCCCTTTCGGATGAGCTACTGTCGAGACATCAATACTTTCTAGACTTATTTCCATGTCCAGCGTGGCTATGAGTTTATTTGCTTGCATATTGTTGATAACCGTAAAATGTTAGTACCTGCTCTTAATTTGCTAGTTGATTCGATTTTGTCTTTGTCTTTGTTCACAGGAACTGTCGGTGTATTCCATCTCAAGGGACGACTACAAATGAGGTACGTCTTTATAAACATGCTTGAAATACGAATCTAGAGTGAATTTGTTTTATGTCTATATATTAAACAGCAAACGGAAATCGAAATCAAAACATGATATTTTACAATATGCTGATAAATGAATTGCTTTTATAAAATAAATAACATACAATATTTACCTAAATTATTTCGTTACAGATATCGGCTAGAAAACAAAGCTACAGATAAACAGATATTGCTAGATTTATCACTTCGTGTCTGTTTTGAGAATAATGAGTGTGTCATTGATTTACCTGTTTTACAACAAGCCATAATACCATATTCACCTTGTGCTAGTGATCAATCCATCCAATTTAAAGGTATGTATTTTCAACGCCCACGTCTGAATGTCGTTGTATATTGTTGTGATCTAAACTCCATAGTTACTTATACTCAAATGTTGATTTCTCGAACGGTTTTCACGAAGCAATAGTTTTGAGATAAACTCTACCGATTGGGAGCGTGTTTAACAGCGTAGTTATGTCCCCTGACTAATACTAGTGTTTACTGTAGAGTTTGAAATTGTTCGATTTACTTCCAGTGTTCAGAAATAATTACTGCTGTGATTTAAAAAAATGACCCATATTGATTTTGAGTGTTTGTGGCAAACGTTGTTAGCTACGCTCTAGTTCAGTTTTAATCAGATTTTCATACACGAATAAGCACTGTTTGGTTAGTATTTCACAAAAGTTATTGTCCCTGATTTCTTGCTCTTTGTCTGCCATCTTGAATTGATGTTTATTAAATAGGTAAACGCGGAAAATACAATGATATTAAAGCAGTTATATGCCATGACTGAAAACCCCAAAATACATACACAGAACTACATTACACATAACCCAACACTTAATCTGGAGGATTTCTGGATCACTTTGAAATTATGCATATTAGGTCAACTTAAAAGGGGTCCCACTGAAAAACCAGCTGACAAAGTCATATGCATGGACACCAAAACAAAGTTCATATCACACTTACATTCCATGTTGACCATATGAAGGTCAATATTACTTTTGGGGTGCATAGGTAACTTTTGTTGACCTTTAACCCAATAGTCACTATACCATGCCCTTAATCATGAATATAATGTATGGACTTTTTAAATGGAATGTTCCATTTTAATCAAACATTGCCAATTCTTGAATGTCAAATATGATAATTAAATATTCCATTTAAATCAAATGTTGCCGACTCTTGAAATATTCCAAACAAACTGAATTTGGCTATTTATCCGATTGATCTCATGTCATTTTCATTAATTTGGCTACCAGATGTACTTGAGATGGGAGTTTTACCCAGATTTTGTCCAAGCGTCTGAACATATAGAGCAGGAAAATCTAAAGTTTCGCTGTAAAAGAGAAATGTATAGCCGCCTCCCCCAGAACTAGTACTATTCTTACTAATTTATTGTTATTAGGTGTCACGTTTGACGTGTGGTCTCTGAAATCATGTAAACTGCAACTGGATAATCCAGGTAGGTGTGTTCATGCCTTAATTAGAAATTTATTCATATTGTAAGGCAATAATCAATTTTCCAAAACATCGGACGATCGTGATATTGGAGCGCCCACGCCAATTAATAATTTAACGCTAAAATATACAATACTTTGGGAACTGGGTAGAGCAATAGGCTATAAGCCAGATCACAGAGAGGTGGTGATATTTAAATCATAAATAATGAATTAAACCAATGACATTTAATAATACGACGTTTATCTTAAGTTTTATGTACACATTTGCAGGATGCCCGATTATCCTTCCAGAACCTGTATCTGATATTTGCCGTTTGAATGAAGATTGTCTTGGGATAACTTGCTGTGTTCAGGCAGACAACAAGTATTTCCGTTCCTATCAGCTAACAGTCAGCTTTAATATACATATCTGTGAAAATAAGATATCGTACTCAGTGGAGACTAAAGAATGGGAGAAAACGTTAAATACACTTCCACTTAGTAAGTTATTCTTGTTGGCATATTGAATTGTTACACTTCACACATCAGCAGAGTAGCATGCATTGCCTGATATATTAACACATTACGCTTGGATATTTATGCACATATAAAAGTGGGCCGAGAACAGGACCCTGTTGAACACCTGGACAGCGGTATGCTTCACGTTCATTAACCCACTGAAGGACTTACCAAGTCCTGACAGGCTAATCGAAATTAGCTCCAACCTAGGTGTATATTATTATGTTTGACACTGTCACAAGCTTTTCTAACACGCGTTGTATTCTGAACAGGTTAAAGATGCTTAAAAGTGCCATGGTTTAATCGTCTACATTTTTCGCTTTAGCTTGTCAAAAATTACGTTAAACAAAACACAAATACATGCTTTTGACTCACGTTTTCAGCTCTTTTGACCTTATTGGGTCACGTTGATTTAAATAAGATACTGGCGTTGTATATATCTGGCGAGCATAAAATATTAAACGGCGTGAAACAAATTACTGCGAGCAATTTCTTTTATATGCCCACATTTCCATATGAACGTACATCGTCGCCGCCCCTTTCCGTCCGTACATCTGCAGGTACAATTTTTATCCAATTTTGACTACATTTGAAATAATAGGTCTATCTGCCCACGATCTCGGTTCCATTAGATATTGACATGTGTTGGAGGGTAGTGTCAAGGATTGTTGCCCCTGGTTGTACAAAAAATAACGTTTGCACTTCAGGGCACTCTAAAGATCACAATTTTAGAGAAACTTGAAATATATGTTTATAATCTAATGACCTCGGTTCCTTTTGTTATTCGCTATATCCAGACCCAAACTTCTAGGCTTGTGGTCCCTTAAAAAGTCACACATTTTATCCGATTTTAAAAACCGTTCAAATATATCACAGGTGCACCATATTGAACGATTGAGGTCAAATGTCGTAAAAATAGGACCGAAACTGTGCAACAAAATGGCTGCTCATCATACTCAAATAGTGTAAAAGTATTTTAGGTATTAAAATACCTAGTTTGTTGACCTTTAGAGGCCACACATATTATCCAATGACCGTAATGACCTGGATTCTACCACCTGATTGTGCGAAAAATCTTTTTTATGGCTAGCTCTTTTACCATCTCTTGGAAAATGTGGGTTGGCATGGAAATCGTTTGTTTTATTTTTTTCCCCGAGATTGATAATTTTGTAATCTTTAAATCGATTATTTTGTTGTAGATACTAATATAACTGAAAATATTGGAGATGCTATATCCCTGAGCTATAAAATTGGGGAAACGGAAGGAATCTATGTTGTATCATTACACATCAAAGTTTGTGTAACTTACAAGAGCACCAGTATATGTAGATACTGGGATATATTAGACGAAAAATCATTTATTAAACCCACATGCAGTACAAGGAAACGACGAAGCGTAATTCAACAGTAAGTTTAAAAGTTCGTCATTGTCAAGATTCATTTCATCATTGTTTAGCTATAGCAGCCCAGCACCAGAGTTAGAATCTTTTAGAGTCGAAAAACGCAATCTTTCATTTAGCGTACTTCTACATGCTTAGTCAATCCTAGCGTAACGACGAAATAGGCCAATGATCTGTAGTAATTGTCAAACTACCAGTAGTTTCGTTTTATTCTTTTTACCTTTACAGAACCATCGAGAATGATTTCAAAACCGGTCTGAAAATATTGTTGGAACAAGATGCATCCAATGATGAAATTCAGACCTATATTGATGAACTTGCAGAAGAAGAGGTATGGTTCGTTTCTTTTTCTTCTCCTATGTCCATCGGTTACCAATCAACCAACTGGTGTCGTGAACGAGACAGATTACGCTTCGCCATTCTAGAATACTAGCTACTACCTGTCGTTTATTGTAGAATTTAAACACCGCCACTGGTCACTTTGGACTTCGGGGTTATCTTAAATGCAAATAAAGGCAATTAAACGCAGCAATAGAGAGAGATTGCCACCGGGCCTGTACCCCCCCCCCCCAAAAAAAAAAATCGAATTAGCCCCCCACCAATATTTCGCCAAAAATAGTGATTTCTTAGGAGCGTTCTTAGCCGGCCACATCCTCAGCTCCTCCAAAACATTCCGTAGCCCCCCCCCACCAAAATTTTATGAGCTGGCTACGGGCCATTGTCTATAACGTAACCTGGTATTGCTTTGAGAGTTTATTATAAGATTGCAATTTGAACAAATTTCTAAATGATAATTTACATAACATTTGAAGCCAAAATAAAACCCTGTAATAGGCAGATTTAGCGCCTACATTATGTGTCTTTAACTATATTGTTGGTATTATCATAATCAAACATGAAGGTAATCAGTGGCATGTCCGCAAGCACTTTTTTATTGCCCCATAATTATTTTTTTTGTTTGTTTTATTAAGCTTGATAAAGACTATTTAGACTTAGTCGAAACGTCACTCAGTAATAAACAGCATTTGGCGTGTGCCCCGTAACACACACTAAATAAGCTACTGTAATAGAAATGGACTGGGCTTGCCCTAACCTGCCCTAATAAGTTGTTTTACACCGTGGATTTCCACATTTTGTCATTTCTTGTAGGCTATGACAGTTAAGAGAAATTTAGAACCAGATTGGCAAGATGGTGGACAAGTCAACAATATGCGGTCAGCTCTAAAATCAATGGGATCGGCCAATCCTGTTACACTTGTTTATAACGTCGATGATCGATATGTTGATGATGAAGTGGAGGGTGGTGAGTACTTGCTTCCAGAGTTATATACAGAGTGCGCGATGGGCTATACGTCCTTAGGGCTAATGATCTATGGGTCTCCGGCCAAGGTGTATATTGTCGTAGCCCATTTTCGTCCGTCGACAATTTGTTCATGGACACTCTACAGCTAGTTTACAAGTTTTTTTTATCCGATTTTGACGGCACTTTACGCGTGTGTAGCTTGTGGATCCTCTAAAAGTCACAATTTTTATCCAACTTCGATTAAACGTAAAATATATGTTTACAACCCAACGATTTGAGTTCTTGTCGATACTCGTATGGTGCTCTGCTTAACTATGGGAGAGTGATAACAAGAACGGGACAACTTAGGTACCTTACATTATTCTACCAACTCACTGACAGTTCGGCCACTGGAAATGAATTACTGTTTTCCAGCCATCTGTCGCCCCAATTAGTCCAGTTTTAATAAAACAGGGTTGACGAAACAGGTTGTCAGCTTCGAGGTCGGGATACAGACATCACCAGGGGCTCTCAGAATGACATACCTTTAAACTCTTTAGTATAGATACCGACATTAAATATAAGCTAAATGTAAATTTAAAAAGGGCGGTAAATTATTAAAATAATTAAATTAGGAAAATAAAGAAAAACAAGTAAGGTTTAGGTTTAAACATATGGGTACTTATTAATAAACGCAGGAAAAAAATAATAAGAACAACTAATGGAATTAAAGAATAATAAATCGAAACGCAAATGATGAGGTATTTGAAAATAAATGATGTCTCCGATCTTAGTAGGGAGAAAGTTCGAAATGAGCATTTTTAATTGCTTAGGTTGTAATTACATTTTTCGAGGACTTTTAAGAAGCTTGTACATAATTGTGATGTAATATATTTATGTTTAACCGATTAAGGTTATGATATAAAGCTTAGGGTTTCGGTTAATAACGTGTCCAAGCCAAATTTAAAGCTGAATGTCCCTTTTCAAACAAGGGGGATTGGGTTGGCCTAGAGGTCTAGAGTGCCGCGCTTCGACCTCTAGCTGGCCGGTCAGCTCTGGCTTGCGGCTGTGGTTTCGTTCCCCGGTGTGAGCGTGTGTGGCACTCCGGTTTCCTCCCACTGCTAAAGACCCCGAGGCGCAAGCGAATTATTGAAATAAAATTAAACATATGTTAGTCCCGAAATGACCTAGTTTGTGTTGAGTGGACTTTAAACCCCATTACGCTCCCTTTCTCTCCCTTTTCAAACTCAGTAGATAGCGTGTGGATCGGTATGAGATTTTAAATGCAGGGTTAAAATGTGCCTTGCAAGTTAGCAGATAGCTAATGTAAAGGTAGCTGCAATTGTTTGTATACGCTTAATTGCATATTCGTGTTTTGTTTTAGAAACACGTAAATGGAGAATAAGTTATAAGTAAGTTCAAAGTAGGAACACGGAATGATGCCTAACGCAATTGTAATTGTGCTCTTTAATTTATATAAAACGTTTGGATACGTCAACTGAAAAAGTGTTTCCTTCTGACACTTTGTTTCGTCAATCACATTTCATAAAATTGTACTAAACTGTGCACCAGATGGCGGGACGACACTGGTGGCAGAACATTCAGTGAGTTAGTTTAAGAAAGTTTTAGAATAATGCAAAGTATCTGATTACCCCACTTCTCGTTGTCACCCACCTGTGGGTAATCGAATTACATAGATTAAGCAGATCACCATTGAGAGAATATCGATAGCATCTATAACATAATATGTAATTACAAGTGTACAGATTTCGAAATACGGCAACAAATGAACCAAGAATTAACAACACTGAATAAAGATCTGTTTGGTCTTCCGAAAATCATTAAGTGAATGTCTTGACCGAGTTCAATGATGGGATGGACATTTCCCGCTAAAGCGAAGCAGACCTAAACAATTTCATTTGTCGATGTTTTCGGGCAAGACAACGTCGATTCTAATTGACCTAAACAATTTCATTTGTCGATGTTTTGGTACAAGACAAGGTCGATTCTAACTGACCTAAACAATTTCATTTGTCGATGTTTTGGGATAAGATAACGTCTATTCTAATTGAAGGAGAGTGATGAATTTTAGTGTTAGTTTCACTACCAGGTTCTTCAAAACCATGACTGGGTTTGATAGTGAAAATTCTTGTTTAGACTAAGGAAATATCATCAGTTGATTGCTCGATACTCATGGAAAAGATACATGTGCGCAAACATTTTCCTAGTCATGACAACTAAGGCTTTAATAGAGTATAAAGCATTTTGCATACATAAAACTATATACTTCGAGAATAGATCTCTGCAATGTGAAATTAGGAATTCGTGATTTTTGGCAATGGAGGGCATTTCATTAGTTAGAAATTATGTTTTTTGGGGATTGCGGATATTCCATAATTTAAGTGCACATTGCAAAATACAGCCTTTGAATATCCAGACGGTAAAGGTTTTCCCGGTAATTTCATATTGTTGTTATTTAAGGAAACGAAGTAATGAGAATGTTAGGTATTGAACCGGACAAGGTGAACAAGGTGGAGCAGATGTTTATGGTAGGAAAGGGTTTAACAGGAAAGGGTGTTGAATTATTGGGTGTGAAATTAGCAAACATGACAATTGGTGAAGTCATGGCCTTGATTGATACAAAGAACATAGATCCTGAAATAGCAGTGAAACTCATCAATGATTTACGAAATTTAGCGCTAGATTTGGTAAGTTCGATATTCGAGATTGTCCCACTGTATATATCAGATATTTCGTTCGTCGACCTTGAATCAATCCATATCCTAGTTATAAGTGCACAAAGGACACTGATGATATACTAGAATTATGACCACTAAGACTGAGTATATATAATACCCGTGGATTTCAATATCTGGAGATTATTTGATATGATCTATTGCCACTAAATTACCCTACGTGGTTTCGATTAATCAACTTATGTATATCGCAATTTAGACCATGTATGGCCAATTTTACGTTTAGGGGTTGTTAAGAATGTTAAAAATAAGCGATCAGTGATATTTTGTTAATGTTTTATTTTTGTGTGTATTTTTTCAGTATTCGGATATAATAGACAAGGTGCTAAGCGGAGAAATAGCTAATGTTTTTCAGTCCAAGGAATTTAATTTGGAAGGAGACTTTAGTTTTCCCCGCCAATCTCTTACACTTTTTGAACCACCACCCATTTCCTTTCCACTTGCAGGCATAGTCACGGTTGAATTCCGTAAGTTCATTTAAACTGTAGAAACGTAGTCATGGTTGAATTCGGCAAGTTCATTTAAACTGCAAACACACAGTCATGTTTGAATTCTGTATATAGAATTTAGTGACTGGTGTATTCAATAGGCATATTTGAACTGAAATGTGTCGACAGTATTCGTAATCGAACTGATGGTTAAAAATACACGCATTCCAATGTTAATATTTTCAGGGGTTTTTTTTGTGGACCAGTTCAACACTTGTTTTACTTGTCGACAAATAGGAATTATTGAATATGTAGGATTATAGGCTATATAATATAGCCGTTACTAGATTATACGACAATACTTAGAGTGTTATGACCATAGAATGATAATATTTCTTTGACTGCATATTTTGAATATACATTATGGGAGATTAGATAAAGAGCTGTCAATTATCACCATGGTGGTTAAAAACTAGATAATCTAAAGGCAAGTTTCTGAAAATGCCAGTAAAATTGATCCACTATGAGCCGAAATTTTAGCGATTGAGTATTGGGGCTAGCCCCGATCATCATTACTAAAGTCGGCAAGATAAAAAACGTAGTCTCGATTGTCAAGTTTTGGATTTTATTGTGATTGGAAGTCGAACAGCAAATCGTTACCTAATCCAATAAACATCACAGACTAGCGAAGCCATCGGGAGTTGATTGTTAAATAATGTCTAATGAAAGAACGGCAATAGGTAGATTTAGCTCTTGCATAATGTATGTTTAACCCTAATGTTTTCGCATCTCATATGTTTATTCGAAGTTTGAAAACTGTAAAAGAAATAATTTAACTCTTCAGTCTGATATAATTTTTGATTTGTTTTTCCTTCAGAATTCTCCCTTGGATGCACGTACGGAATGAAAGTTACCCTTGGGGCAAAGATAATGAAAATGGCTGTCTATGGCGATGCTGTGCCTTATGGTTCGCTTTTAGCAACTTTGGAGCTTCGTGTGGTTCTTTTGCGTGTGTTCCATATAACGTTGCGTTTAGAAGGTTATATTTTAACAACATCTTTCCCTACCAGAGCTGAGATTGGATTCTCTAAATTTCCACTGGATGTAAAGTAGGTTAACTTTTTAAGTACATAATGTTTGCCTCAATAAGACAAACAGTGTATACATAGTTATCTGTTTAATGCCATGTATTATACATTTCTTTTCTACCAATTTCAGAATGACAATGGATGTCGAATTAATTCCACTGAAGTTAAAACTTAAGGCCTTGGTATTGCTGAAAATTGATCTCTGGTTATTTAAAATAGAAATTGTTCTGTTCAAAAAGACTCTGTGGAAATATTCCACTCCATCTATTAGAACACGCTTCATAGATTTTGAAAAGAAAGAAGAGGACGAAACTCCACCAACATTCTCTGAATATACAGATAAAAAGGTGCGTTAATTTGATTAGTATCGATCGGTGCTTTAATTTGATAAGTATCGACCAGTGGGTTAATTTATTTCATATCGATCAGTGCGTTAATTTATTTCATATCGATCAGTGCGTTAATTTATTTCATATCGATCAGTGCGTTGATTTAATTGGAAATGAAATGTGTTTAACTTCCTGTAGTTCTATGAACTGCATGCTCCTATATCGAATTGAAACTACCAAGGATCTTTTTTTTACGTGCACGCCAATGTGTACACGGGACCTCGGTATTTCGTCACATCCGAACGACTAGACATCCGTCCTTTACGGGTCCACCGTCTTCCATTATTGACAAGGGGGTACCACGCTGCAGGGGCGGTCCCATGGGGAGGGTGACTAGAGTGACTAGTCACCCCCCTCCCCACCGGTGTATAGGAGTCCCGGGTCCTACAAGCTTCCACCGGGTCATGCACGCATGGTCGTATATATATTATATAGCACACGGTACGCATCATATCAGACACACAATCAGCATCTATGTTACTAGCGGCAGAAATTAGCTCCGTAAACCGCGATCGGCGAGACAAAACATGGGGTTGTCACCCCCTCAAAAAATTCCTGGATCCGCCACTGCGCTGACAAATCTGGATGAACTTCCTCATACGGATTTTCGTACTATAGTTAAACCTGTTGTCGTGACCAGCCATACGATACGATAGAGCGCGGTCAGGATAGGTCAAACTGTAGTCGCAACCATAGTCTACACCCGAAAGTCACCCAGGCTAGCGAGCTGTTTCATATTATCGAATAACGAATAACAAGCCGATTTTTTGTTCGTTATTCACCAGATATGGAATTAGCAACATAATAAAAAGCACTTTGTAGAGAATACTTCGGGGGTAGGTTTGTATGACCCTAATTGGATTATAAAACTTATAATCCAACTTATCTTTCTCTCCGAACAACGAGTCGTTTCATATTATGCGAATAATGAATAGCGAGCCAGTTCGGTGTTCGTTATTAAACAGATATGAAATTAGTATGATTATTGTTAATTTTTATATCATATGTCCTATAATTATATTTTCAAATTTCGATTTCATGTCATCTGTCCTATGAGTTTGTCATATTTCCTTTGATTGTCATATTTTATGTTATATTTCCTTTGTTTATTGTCATGTTTCCTATGAATATTTCATATTTTCAGTCCGCACGACGCAAACGAGCAATAGGCGAACCCATCAATACATTCACCAGACATTGTAGTGTGCGTCAGTTACCTGATAGAGATTATACCGAACCAGCAGTAGAAATATCTGTTCGTAGTGAAGATGATAAAAGTCAAGTCAGGTTATTTGTAACAGCTGGTACAGAACCTGGTCTTGATGATGCCTTGTCGAATATCCAGATTGGAGGACAATCACATATCATAACAACGGTTGCAATTTTGTTATTTTTTCTCAGAGGGGGGTATTGAAATGGGTTTGTACGTGTGTCTTACCGCTCATATGTCCAACTATCCGTTAAATCTGTCGAAAGACAATGAATCTGCTTCTAATAGGGATGATTTTCTTCAGATAAGCAATTTGATTTGTCGATGATTATAAATACGAAAACATTGATTCTAATTGGTGGGCGGTAATTAAACTTGACGTATGATTTCATTACATCAATACACCAACTTAAGTCTCACAGTTAGCACTTTCTGTTCCATGTTTGCTGGCTTTTTCGCAAAATCAGGTGCTTCTGCAAATCGCTTTGTGTCCATATTTGCGAATAGTGGGGTTGTGTAAAGTTTATTCCTATGGGTTTACATATTATTTACGATATTGTATTGTAGATTTTGAAGGAAGATGGGATACCCATATACTTTACTGTCGTGGGGAAAAACAGTGCGGATGCTTCCAGTACGGTCACGTGTTCTATATCAACATATGACGTCACTTTACCCGATGGCCGCTTTGAACCTGATTTTTTGACCTCCAGCAATCCCAGAGTTCTAAAAGCGTCCATTGTAGTGTACGAAGATTCTGAATTGGTTTATTCGGCTGTGGGAGTTGGGTTGGGTCGAGGTATCTATGGAGATGAGATTGTACCTTGGACACCCATCAATTTAAGAAACCAGGAAACCCAACATTATAACCGTATGTACATTCCATTACATTTTAAATGTTTTACATGAATGATCTATATACTTGAAATATTTTATCAAATTTTCGTTATGTTTATACTTTATATGGACTTATTTTATAGTCGCCCCTGTCAGTCCTAGCTGTCACATCGACACTCTACAGGTCACAAATTTTATCCGATTTGTATCCAACTTAATATATATGTTTATATCCCAAAGAACTTAGTCCTTTTCATATTGGGAGTTGGATGGCAGAATGGTTAGCACGTTAGCGATGAATCATAAGGTCTGTCATTGAGTCATCTGGTGGGGTTTCGATTCCCCGGTTGTACTTGACAAGGAGTAAGGTCGCCTGTCCGACCTCGTGGGTTTTCTCCGTGTCAATTACCGGGTAATTAGACAAACTGGATACTTAATATGCTCCTGATAGACGGATGAGTTTGATATTGATGTACATCGGGCCTTTCGTTCTGCAGTTATGCTCCCTATCTTTTACACGAAATATGTACAAAGATTTTGAACCCCCAGAGGCCACAAACTTTGTCCAATTTAGATAAAACTTATCACATATGGATCAAAAGACCTTGGATCTTTCGTTCTAGATTTATGGTACCCGCTTTTTGTTCGCAACATAATATGAATATGTATGATGTTTGTAGACTGTGCAATTTGTTTACGCAAAATGTGAATTGTATGGAATTCGTAAACAGAATTCTGCATTTTTTTCGATTTAGATGAAACTACACAAACTTGTTAAGGGTCAAAAGGTCTTTGATGAGTTCGTTTTAGCATCAAAAGCCAATTTCTTGTTTGATAAAGCATCGGTTGACAAATCAAATTGAATTATTTTGGAAATAGTCGTGCATTGAACAATGAACGTAGATTTATGATATATTAAATTATAACAGTGAATCGTGAACTCTATTGATTTTTCCTGTGCTCTGTCGATCTTTTGCAACAGTGTCAGTGTTTTTGTGATCGTAAAACAGTTGAAATACGTTTAAATGCAGATTTAATAATTTAATTTAAAAATTTAATTTAATAATTTAATTTAAAAATTTAATTTAATGTAAAAATTTAATTTAATAATTTAATTTAATAATTTAGTTTAGTAATTTAATTTCATAATTTAATTTAATAATTCAATTTTAATAATTTAATTTTATTTATACCCAGAAGATTGTTATGTTTCTCTCTAGCGTCCACTGATCCTCGTGGTGAAATAGCAGCTACGCACTTTACGTCATCGAAACATGGCCGGTTGGTTGCCCCAATAGCTGAAACAGGTAGTTTGATCCTGCTTAAAGATTGCTTGAAGAAATGTCTAGAATTGCCACCATCTACATGTCTGTCTGTAAATTTTGATTTTGGTCCAAGTGGTCAATGTGAACTTCTTAAAGCCATTGAAGGTCATGATTATAAACTGGCGGTAGTAAGTATTGAATTGTCAAATCAATCCTTGTATCAAATCGACTGTTTCAAACGTCCGATGACGGTGAATTACGATCACAATGATTTTATAGGCACGCCGTTTGTGCTGATTCAAATGAAAATTGGTGGAAATCTGCAAATAATCATAAAATTATATTCATCCATTGCTTGTTATATAGGTATCTACCCCAGCCCTTTTGCAACAAATCATTTACATTACAGCAACAATATGATATCTTGTAAATTCCATATGTAATGATGACCTTGTGTATGTAGACCCATTTCCTTATAAGACGTTCCTATCAACTTTCCCTATTGTTTCCATGTCACTGTTTGATTTATGGAGCTGTTTCATATTCTATTCTGTTCCCGATGTAAATAAATTCTATATTTAAGAAAATTAAACGTTCTGGGAATTCCAATAATTAAAAATGTTCCTTAACTATTTTCTTTTCAGTCTGGTCGTTATTCTCATTACGAAAGACTGGGAATCGGTCTAGCTCATGAGTTTATTTATAAAGATAAATACCTTGTACATGATCATGTGTATTATTTCAACATGGATCTAAAGAATGTATTAGGTTATCGTAATATAATATCAACTCCAGGTATCTTAATTGATATTACACCACCTGTACCAGGTAAGAACATTAAGTAGCTGTTGTTTAACGTCCAAGTTTTTCACATAATATAAAGGGGTATTACAACAAGAAAAACGAGTAAAACTTTTAAAAAAATGTCTGGTGTATTAAAATGTCACGTGGTGTTAAAGTTCGCTGTATGTAGAACATTAAGCGTGTTGCGTGTTGCTTAGGCCTATGTTTGATCGTTCAGTAATTATTTGTATTAAGAAGCAGAGCTGACTTGATTAGATCTGTTGTTTCGATTAGGGATCACTAACTTCGCGTTGATTAACAACTAGTGCTCTATGCGGTCTAGCATTGTCATCATGAGGAACAGAACCTGCTCCAAATTGACAAAGGCTTGGGGTGACAAAAGCCTCATACCCGCCAAATTTCCTTGGACGACGAAAAGAGGAGCCCTGTGATGTACCGAAATTCCAGCCTACACCATTACCGGACCACCTCAAAAGCGATGGCGTTGTCTGACGTTAACAACAGCAAATCTTTCTTCTTGTCGCCTATAGACGCGAAGTCTGCCATCAGTGAGCTTTAATGCAAATCGGAACTCATCAGTGAAGAGTATCCGCCCCCATTGTCGCCGTCTCCAATCTCTATGACGTGTGCATCAGTCAAGACGTGCTGCCCTAGGAAGTTGAAGAAGAGGTGGTCGAGCCGCTTGTCGTCGAGATCGAATGTTGTGGGTTCGCAGACCATAGTCTCGCAATCACACTCTGGGTACAACAGATTCTCTGTGCCACATTCCTTTGTGCAAAACCCTGTTGAAGCCACGCAAGGGCTCTTCCTCTGTCAAGTTCACTCAGCCGACGTCTGACTATGTTGAAATTTCAGCTGAGACCAGCACGGTCATGGAGGGTTTTTTATGCAAAACTGTTCATGGAAAATGTATTGTGCACGTGCAAGGACATAATCAACTCCAAAAAGTCGTAACCTACTGCGTTTGGGCAATGCAAACAGTTTAGTGGAGCAATGTTTTGAGATTCGGTTTATGGTTTCTAAGGAGACTGTCAACATCGTTTTGTTTGAAAATGACATATGCCTTGTGCACAGGTTTTATTGTCAGGATATCGTGAACCGATTTTGATACCATTTCCGCTTTTATATATATATCTGATATGTGCATAGACAATTACCCAGTAGAAAAAAAGGTTAGACCCTTAACTTGTTTTGAGTAGTATATTTCACAAATATAAAAACCGTGTCGCCCCTTTCAATTTTTTTTTTGGTGGAATTTAAACTCTGTCTTTTAATCTGACAATAGCATTAAATGCTAGTCTAGTTTGTTATTCTTCATTTATTCTTGAATCAGGTGAAGGATTAATGAATAATTCAACACGTGACGACCTTGAGAGAATACCTTGTCTGGAATTGATACCATCAGATAGACCGGAATGGAATATTAGATGCATTGACCAACCGGATTTTGTTAACAATCATAGGTATATTTTCAAAATACTCCTGTTGTCTTATATAGATGAATCCATCAAAACCTAATTATAACCTATGTCTATGGTACAAGTTTCCTGACCCGCTTTGCCGCATAAGTTTAAGATTCCAGCGATTATAAGCATTAGGTCAGGATGGGATCTTAAACTATTTTCTGTACAATTTCAGGACAATAATTGATGGGCCTGGTTCGAGAACGATTTTTAATGGGCATGAACCACAAGTTGATAAGAAATATTTTAGAGCCAACAGAATTATAACAGGTAAATGTATACACGTCCATTATCGATTTAGATTATTGGGAGATCCGTTTTGGCTAAGTGAGGAAGGTTGTGGATTACTAACCTGGTTGTAGCGGTTTAGATCAAAGCGCTGGTTTCACGAGATTTCCCAGCGTGGCCCTACTCCCATTGTCATCCAAACTAAACTTTGTTTCATCGGATTGTATGTGTTGGTTTGTTTTGGTGATGGCAATAAGTTTTCGTTCAGATATTTACGGCTGATGGGTGATGCGATGTTACCGATTTTGTGTTTATATGTCGACGTGGTAAGTCAAGGATTAAAACTAACATTAGTAAACGACCCGACCTCTCCTTGATCTTTTGGAAATAAACATTTAAACAGATAGACATGACTAGATCACTCATCGCAGTAAGGAGTCAACCCAATACGATACTTGTATCCGACTTTACTTTCAAACATGTTTAGTTCCCTTAAATAGAGTTTACATGATTTTGATACTATCAATGTTTTGTAGCCAACTGGGACGGTATCCATGATAAGGAAAGTGGATTATTAGGCTACTCGTTCACTGCTGGTCGGGACATCTGTGAAGAGTCGATTCATCCCCATCATGATCCACATAGCCATATATTTGATATGTCGGGATGGACTCATACTGGGCTTATACAGAGGAGTGAGGATAATCCCCTTTCAGGTATTTGAACAATATTTTACATCGATAATCGGATTATTAATCAAATGTAATATGAATGGTCAATTTTTTCAACAAGATAGCAAGTGATTCTTAGCAATAAATGTTTGTTTTAATAATGACGTACGCTTGATTGACAGGTTTGATTGACTGGCGATGAACATTTGATTGAGTAACGATATACATGTATGTGATTGAGTAACGCCTACAACTAAATAAAGCGTCTGCAAATGACAATATTCAGAATGAAATTCTAAAATATGGCCAGAATGAACTCATGCCATGTCGCCTTCGTATTTTCAATAAGGTCTTCAACTCTGGCTACTTCCCGTCAGCTTGGGCAAGTGGTGATATCGTACCGGTTTTAAAAAAGGTGATACTTCAGACCTAGATAATTATAGAGGAATCACGATTGTTTCTTGTCTCGGTAAATTATTCACTTCAATTATTAATAATCGTCCATTAAAGTTTGATGCTAATGAGATGAAAATTACTAGCTGTCCGTAAATACCAGTCCACTGTAGACGCTATTTTTATTGTACAATCAATTATTAATTATTTCCAGAAGAAAAAACGTCGTCTTTGTAAATTACTGTAAAGCATTTGATTATTTAAAGTTACTTTATGCAGGAGCGGATCTAGGAATTTTGAAAAGGGGGCGCCGCAAAATAAGGGCACTGACCGCGAAGACGGGCACGCCGCTGAGAGGGGGGTTGTGGGCCCCAACAAAATTTTCCGTCATTTCCTTGCATCTGTAGCCATTCCAACCATTCCAAGAGCTATTTGGCTGATATTGTCGTCTAAACGTTCGGAAGTCGTTGAAAAAGAGCCTCAAAATCGGGCAAAAAAGCCAGTTGGAAAGCACTTTCAGTAGTAAAGAAGGGCACTGTCAAAAATTAGGAGGGGGGGGGGGCTTGAATCTGCCTCTGTTATGGGGTATTTTTATGAGGAGTTAGCCATTCTTACTATAACAGTTCAAAAATAGATGATGAAACACGAATTGAAAATTTCAGTCAAATTACTTTATTCTGAACAAAGTTATTACCACTATAATTTTTCACGAAAAATGGTATTTATTTAACTGCATCGACACAAAAGTCAGTTTTTCTCTCCAATAATGTATCTTTAAACAGATGTAATTGGTGGCGTAAACTAATACAGGAAGGAATTGTGGGTAAAACATTGAAAATGATAAGGTCTCTGCATGACAAGGTTAAGTGTTGTGTTGAATTAGAATGGAGAACTGTCTGAATATTTTAATAGTAAGAATGGTCTATTTCAAGGGGAAGTTTTATCACCGTTGTTATTTTCTTGTTATATTAATGATTGCTAATCTCATCCCCTAGCCAATATTTTCGATCCCTGATGTGAGCGTATGTTGCATGGAGATAGGGGCGCCTTCTCAATATCGTGGGTTGCCTCCGGGCACTCCGGTTTCCTCCCACTGCTAAAGACCCCTACGCGCAAGCGAATTATTGAAATAAAATTAAGCCATACGTCAGTCACAAGATTACCAAGTTTGTGTCGAGTGGACGTTAAACCCCATTTCCCCCCCCCCCCGACTCCTAGCCGATAATTGTGAGGCTATTGATTCAATTTATTTTTGCTAATTTACGCAGACGATAAAGTTGTTCTTTCGGAAAACCCACAAGGCCTTCAAGATATTTTAAATTCACTATGTCGATGCAAATATAAATGGGATTTGCAAATAATTACTAAAAGGACTAAAATTATGATTTTTCGAAATGTGGGTAAACTTAAAAATTATGAGAATTGGACTCTTGGTGGTTGTTATAATGAAGTTGTCATTAGTTTTAATTATCTTGGACTACTACTTAATTTTAATGGTAAATATCTTATCACACAGAAACACATTGTTGAGCGGGATCGAAAGCTCTCTTCCCATTCTCAAAAGTTTGTAATGAAAATTATTTTAATTTTGTAACTAAACTTTGTATTTTTGATACTTTTATATCTTGTATTCTAAATTATGGCGCTGAAGTTTGGGGTTTTCATTCGGGATACAAGAACAACCACTAATTCCCACATGGTCTATTATGAACATGGACGTTTCCCTTTAATTATTACGAGGAAATTAAGGATCTTCAAATACTGGATTAAAATACGTTCTTCTGCTAATGTCTTACTTAATCCTTGCTACTCTAATATGTTATTAAATAATGACCCTTGGGTCCTGAATGTTAAGAAAGAACTTTTTAAAATTGGTTTCGGAGATTTATGGGGAAAACCTTTTCATCTCATAAACACAAATTGTATCAATGTTATCAGACAAAGATTATTAGGTGTATTGAGAAATTTGAATTACCAAGTAAATTTATTATGCATAAGCATATTGTGAATACTTTCCGCTTACAATATTATTTGACTAAACCAATAGACAGAAAATACAGACGTGAAATTACAAGAATCCGTATGTCCAGTCATAATCTAAATATTGAAAGGTTACGATATAGAAATAAATATATTGATAGAAGTAAACGATTATGTACATTGTGTAATGTTGAAGACATTTAAGATGAGTACCATTCTGTTTTAATTTGTCCAATTTATAAACATCTGAAATATGAATATATGAAAAAAACATTATTATTCGAACCCCAATGTTTTTGAATTATTGACTTTTTTATGTACTAAAAATGTATCTGAACTTGTAAACCTTGGTAGATTTTTATATTTTTCTAGCAAACTAAGGGATGAAGAGATTAAAGGGAATAGTAACAGTTATTATACCGTCACTCTACACTCCATACTACGATTCTTGTTTGTAATATCGTGTTTATATATATGGTTATTTGTATTGCTTTATACATGTATATTTGTATTGTAAATATATTTGTTTTCCCGACGAGTCTGTAACTTGAGTAACGATACAGGTTGGACTAACGATAGACGTTTGATTTACTAACGATATACTTTGGATTGACTAACTGTATACGCCCGATTTATTAACGATAATTGTTTGATTAAACTAACAAAATATAATTAATTTTTTTTATATTTGAAATCCATGTAAAATTATCATTTATAAACCTCCCATGTAATTTGAAACTGAACTGATAAAATATGATTAACCTAATGATATACGATTGATTGACAAACGATGTAAGTTTGATTGACAAACGACATAAAATTGATTGTCTAAAGATATACGCTTGATTGAGAAATATATAGTATACGTTTGATTGACTAACGTTATAATTATGTAATGTGATTGACTATCGATACCAGATTAATTGACTTACGATGTACGCTTTATTGACTATCGATAGAACTGCTTTGACTGAGTCACGGAAGCGCTCGGTTGATAATATGTGTCTCTTAGCCGAACTTTTCATTCTTCTTCTTTACGAGATCTCCACCAAATATTAGATGCTCGGTAAAAGATACCTTGGAAGCTGGAATTCGATATAAGAGTATTCCGTAACAAAATTTCCCTCATAGCGCACTGCAATATATTGCATAGACACGTCTTCAATCCAGTCGGGACAGAGCAGTAGGACGTTACACCCCATTTTATTTCTAGCTAATGTTATATATTTTTATAGATGGTAAATATTATGTAACTGTTCGAGCTTTGAATAAAGTAGACTATGGTGGACCGTTAGCGACAACTATTTGCCATTCTACTGAATACGTCATAGATAACTCTAAACCATTTGTACATGAAGTATATAATGTTGAGTATGATGAAGAGACCAAAGATTTATCTGTGGAATATAATGCTACGTAAGTTTATATTACATATAATTGATAACTTATTCAAAGTTCAGCGAACAATAGTGAGAGATCATTTGATCACGGTTGTTGGACTCCTATGTTGCCATTGGCAAACAGCTAATTTAAGCTGCTGAAATTACGCAGTTTTTGCTACATGGCTAGATAAAATAGTGTCTAAAAATAAGAATATTCACTTCCATCGATACGCATCACAGGGTCAAAATTATTCACAAGAAGCGCCCCCCCCCCCCGCAAATTTAAAAGTACGAATTTCCGCCTCGATAAACATGTGAATGTCCAAATCGTTGAAATTAGTACAGATGTCCGCAATTAAACATGTCCATTTGCCAAGTTTATATGCATAACTTATCCGTGCCTGCTATGGTTTTCCTGAGTGTTGTTACTTCAATTTAGACGGATAAAAGTGCTTACATTTTCCAAAACAGCAGATATCACTTTGGAACGTGGGAATTTGCTAACTTGTTATGAAAATATGTAAAACCTAAAAGTTACTTTACTACAGAGATCCAGAGTCAGGAATTAATGAAGTAGATATATGCTTGGGACGAACAACAAAAGACTGCTATATCTCCGATTGGCAACGCTATCCACATTCCGGTCAGATCATCCATAACACGTCACTACCAGGAGGGGTTCCAGTGTGGACAAAGATAAAAGCCTGGAACAACGGTAACTAAAACGACCTTAATATTTATAGTATTAATGAAGTACTGCAACATATATGGGGAATAATATTAGATTTATCAACAATTATGTTTAAAAACGGTTTGGAAATGCAAATTTCTTTAACCGATAACACTGTACCGTAACTGACATTCTGTGATACTGGTACCGTCAGTAGCATTGGATGATATCGGTACCATGTTTGACATTTTGTGATACCCGTACCATGTTTGACATTTTATGATACCGGTACCATCTTTGACATTTTGTGATACCGGTACCGCCATTAACGGTGTGTGGTACCGGTACCATCTTTGACATTGTGTGATACCGGCTAAATAAAGACCCCTACGCGAGCGAATTATTGAAATACAATTGAACAATATGTTAGTCCCGAAATGACCTAGTGTGTGTCGAGAGGACGTTAAAACCCATTCCGCTCTCTCTTATATCGGCACTTGTCGGTTTTTTTTTTATTTGTTTGAAGGGCATAATTCTAATTGTAATAATTGTCCAACATATTGTACTTTGTTTAGCTTAAAATGAGCCGGAATGAGGTGGTAAAGTTTGGGTTTAAAGCCACAGCTTACGCCACGTAATGATCACGTCTTCTCAACTGTAATCTTGAGTTGCAAATGAACTAATTGACCGTTATTAACACTGTGTGAAACCACAGTGGAGGATCCAGGATTTGTTTGATGGGGTGACAACCCCATGTTTTGTCTCACCGACCGCGGTTTACGGAGCTAATTTCTGCCGCTAGTAACATAAATACCGATTGTTTGTCTGATAAAATGAGCACCGTGTGATATATGATATATATACGACCATGCGTGCATGTCCCGGTGGAAGCTTGTTGGACCCGGGATTACTATACACCGGTGGGGAGGGTGGTGACTAGTCCGCCCCTGAACTAGTACCGTCATAAGCATTGCGTGAAACCTGTACGTTCTTTTTTTGTGGATATTCGTCAGGTCGCAATTGTTATTCAATTTCAACGAACCTTAAAATATAGGTTTATCACCCTAAGATCCCAGTTCCTTGCGATTATGGCATGTATTGGACCGTGCCTTCATGGATTATGGCCCATGATTGTATGAAACACTGTAGAGGTCACAATTTTTATCCGATTTTGTTTAAACTTCTAATGTATGTTTATAACCCACCGATCCAGGTTTCTTTCTATATTCGCGCTTATTGGACCATAACTTCCTGAATGATTATGACCCCTGATTGTATGAAAAATCACGTTTTGGCTTGTGGACCCGCAGAGATCGCAATTTTTATCCGATTTAAAAAACCGTTTGATTATATCACCGTTACACCCTAATGATGGTTTAGTTCGAATTTCGTGGACATCGGACTAAAACTGCTAGACAAAATGGCCGCCTTTGGTACGCAAATAGTGTAAAAATATGGTATATCGAGGTTGTGGATCCCCCAGAGGCCTCAATTGTGAACGATATTGATGAAACTTTACATTTATCTTGATATCACAAAGATATTGGTTCCTCTCGATGATAGCGTATATCCGAACGTAACTTGCTGGATTATGGCCCCTGATTGTTCTAAAAATCGCATTTTGTATTCCATTTTAAAAAAAATGTTTTTATATACATGTAACACCTTTACATATCAATGCAGGTTGGGTTCGAATTTCATAAAAATATGACCGGAACTGTCGGACGAAATGCTCGCCCCTTAAACTTATGATATGTTTATATCCCAAGGATTTGGTTTCTGTACATATTCTTTAGCGTGTTCTCTGTCCATCTCTCTGTCCATCCCTTGCAAAATGTGGGCGTATCTTGCATGGCTACCGCTTGTTATATTTCCAGTTGAATTAGATGCTATCAAATCATCAGACCATCCGCTGATTATCGACATAACCCCACCTGTAGCAGGGAAAGTATTTGATGGACCTATCTATAAACACGATCTAACCTACACTAAATATGACCACCAGGTAATCTAGTTTCAACATTAAAATGATTTGGCACATCTGATCTCTCGTGCCTAATAAAAATATACAGACCGTTTTAAACTGAAAATCCGAATATGTAATTCTATAGCAAAAAATTGGTGCGCCAGCCTAGTAGCGCCATAATGGCGTATTTAGGCATTGTACCTTAGATTGACACCGCATTTCAGCAAGTAATACAACACGATCCAGCAACGAACGCTCTGCAGATGTTTTGGATAATGTATTGTTTTGCGAACCTTGGTTATGTTAAAGTGAGGAACGCATAAAGACAACACGAAGAAATTCATGTAAAATAGGTCCACTGGATGGATTTTAGTATTTATCATTTGTTTTCATTAATTTTAGATTTGTGTCAACTGGGTGGATTTCTATGATCCTGAATCTGGCATTGAACATTTTACACTGTTTGTACGCTCAAATAACACAGATGAGTATCTTACACAAGGCGCAGAATACGACCACAGAACACATTCAGCTTGTGCTGATCTTACAAACAACCTTCTAATACACGGCAAGGCTTATTATGTGGAAGTTTGGGCCTTTAATGCTGGACATCTTCAGTTAAACACATCTGCTAGATCTGATGGAGGTTAGCCCACAGAAAACGTATTCTATAACCTATTTATTTGATTATCCCCAAGACGGCAGTCATTTGCTTTTATGGTTGATACAACATGTTCGTTATAATACGATTATTATTTATTATATATTATAAATTACCCTCCAAGCACACTGTATGGCGTATGCCCGTCTTCAACAGCCCAATCGGAGCAGAACAGTAGAACGTTAAACCACAGTTCATTTCATTTCCTTTAAACAAGAAAGGAAGTTTGCCTAGTACCTTTTCGCTCACGTAAAAAAACAAGGGACAATAAGCGACACAATTGTTATTTTCCGTAGATAGTACTGTTTTGTTTTTAAATTTAATCATTTGTTTTTTTCTCAGTAATTGTCGATGTAACCGACCCAATAAAAGGTTACGTTATAGATGGATTAAGTGACGATTTTACCGACCTGAAATATAGTTCTGCAATGGCTACAGTGTCTACGCAGTGGCGAAATTATTCTGATCCACAATCAGCAATCAAAAGTTACGAAATAAAAATGTCAAGGTAATGGTATTTTATCAGTTTTATGTTTGGGGAATAGGTTTGAAAAACTAACATTTATTAGACCTGTTTTCCTGTGAACAGATAATCCATTTCTACACCAAGGTCACGTGTATACATTGGCGCGCATGTAAAATGCCTTTGCAGTTAGAAATCGATACAAGTGTTGTGGCAAATTGTCACAAATCATTTCCGTTCCTCTCGAATTCTGAGTACCACAGGGCGGGGTCTTAGGACTGATATTGTTCACACTTTACTGTACTCCTTTAGAGAACATTACGGTTTGGATTTCTTGTTATACGCTGATCGTACTCAGTTTTTTTTTCATGCAACAATGCGAACGTTTCTTAGGTTGCAATTGAAAAATATGTTGATGATATTGGTGCATGGATGCTTGCTACCAAACTTCTTTTTATAAATAATATTTTATTCATAATGTCTGAACGGGATTGGGGAACAGGCTAAGTCTATGTAAAAAAAACCTCCCTAGATAGTATACATATACATAATATTAAAACAAATATATACATAATACATAATATTGCTACCAAACTTGTACTTAATGATGGTAAAACGGAAGTCTCCGTAATTTAGGTTATTATTTTGATGAGAATGCTCTTTTATCTAATCACGTTACTAAAGTCAGAGTTTTTCGCGCTGCATATAATTGGTTGTATTCGCATTATTGAATGACCTGTTCACGCTTTCATCATCTTACGCTTTCTAATAGTTTGCATGATCTCTATTCTAGCTCCCTTACTACACGTCTCAAATCTATCCAAAACTCTGCTGCAGGACT
This sequence comes from Patella caerulea, assembly GCA_036850965.1. Classification (NCBI taxonomy): domain Eukaryota; kingdom Metazoa; phylum Mollusca; class Gastropoda; family Patellidae; genus Patella; species Patella caerulea. Next base: position 71,299,157 of record JAZGQO010000010.1, on the reverse strand, counting down.
CATAACACACACCCGTAAGATGGAGCACATCAATCCAATTCTCCACAATCTACATTGGTTACATGTGCACAAAGGCACTGAATTTAGAATGCTGACTTTCACTCGTCTCTAGCACCACCTAATCTGCGTGATCTTCCAACACAGTGAGTTCCACAGATGCGGACCCGCTTTTCAGCTGAGATCCTTCTTATTGAGCCAATACGACCGTTCCTCCAGGTGACGTACGGCAAACTTACCTTCGCTAATTCTGCCCATGTAAATTTCCCCGCATATCACACTACATGTCGTATGCCCGTCTTGATTAGCCTGTTCAGAAAAGTAGTATGTTAAAGCTCATTTTATGTTCACCCGATGTACTATACAGCCTGCAATGTGTCCAGTTCTTTTATCCCATGTCGATCCAGATGATTAATAAGTCTAGAAATTATCGTATATAATTATGACATCTGGGATATTTTCAGAAATAATTCTGGTGAAATTGAAACCCTGCGTGATTGGCATGAGCTGGATAATTCGATAGAATTTGTTGAATATCACAATTTCCATTTAAAACATGGAGATCAGGTTAAAAGCAAATTGCGGACAACAAATGGGGCTCTAGGACAGATTCTAGATGAAACAGATGGTTATGTAGTAGATTTAACTCCACCAAGATTGGTATATCTTAATGATGGAGATCAACCAGATGTCGATATAGAATATCAGGTCGGTGAATATAAACACAATATTAATGATTAAGAATTCAAAGGGTCTTACGGTAGCTCAGGCGTCTCGCTAACCAGGACGTCTCGGTGGTTCGCTCCCAGTATAATCCGAGAACGTGTCGGGGCGATTGCCCCTCTAATTGTTGTAGGACAGGGGGCTGTCAAGGATGGTGTATAGTACGAAACACCTAGGTTCCGTACACATTGATGTGCACGTAAACTAAACCTTGAGTGATAGTTGGGATTTGAATGTGTCGTAGTGTGAGTGTCCGGACACAATTTCCCTCCATAGAATACTGTGTAGTGCAATAACATCTTCATTAGCCCAGTTGGTGCAGAAAAGTAGAGCGCTACACCCCATTTAATTTCGTTATATTTCCAGGAATATATGTAATCAATGGCATTGTTCATTTAAGCTCACAGTAACCATTTGTTTTTTGAGTTACGGACTGCCATAACTCAAGTCCCACTTTGGATTTGAAACCCCAGTTTAGATTGTTTGCAAAATGTGAGGCAATTCAGTGAATCTATTGCTGAGATAAAACGGTTTCAAAACAGTTTACTCTTTACGAGTCGTGCATAATTCAAGGGACTGTGAGTTCAGCAAGTGCGCGCAAGAATTCCCTTGCTCAAAGTCGATCAATGTTTGCTTTAATTTTCATATTTGGTTGCTGTATTTAGTAATAATACGTCGTCAATGAATATATCCTGATATTCATAAGTAAATAACTTCTGCCACTCTATTACAAATATTTATATTTATGATTGGGATCTTATTTTTCAGCATGATAACACTGTGATCCACGCTTATTATAAATTCGTTGATGAGGAATCGGGGATTGAATATTATAAGTATCAGGTGTACAAAACAGAGGAAGGTTCAAAACTTCAGATATTTCCAGGTAAAACAACTATCAATTTTGTAGGGGTAAAAAAACTATCAATTGGTGTTTGATACATATATTCATATAAACATAATTTTGTCATTTACTCGACAGACTTTGCAGGACGGTTGGGCTAACAAGGGACAACGTATAGTCGTTTGTATTGGACGAAATACCGGGAACATGTACACAATGGTGTGCCCGTAAAAAAATCTTCACAGTTGCAATTTGAAAAAAACAAACAATTCTTTGATATTTTATTTAATGATCCCGTGATATTGAAGGGCTTAGTATGCTTAATTCATATAACACCTGATACCGCTTCCCATTTGTTATGTGTTCGGACAGTCCATGTAGCTATCAATAAGTAAATTTGATACTGACAAAAGGAATTTTATATTCCGTGATCTAGAACGCTAACAATGAGTTAAGACAGAACACACAGACTTATGAGGGGGTGGGTGGATGGCCGAATGGTTAGCAGGTGCGTGCTGTATCATGAAGCCTGTCATTGAGTAAAGAGTAGGGTCGACTGTCCAACCTCGTGGGTTTTGTCCGGGTCCTCCGGGCTTCTCCCACTGCTTAAGATCCCTACGCACAAGCGAATTATTGAAATAAAATTAAACCATATGTTAGTCCCGAAATGACCTATTTTGTGTTGAGTGGACTTTAAACCTCATTTCTCTCTCACACACAGTCTTATCAAATAGTAAAAATGAAATATGTCTCATGTTTTAGGGGCAGGCGGAAAGTGGGCTATAATTAAAGATACATCAGCGACAAATTTAACACTTGAAAACCAGCAACTTAAAAGTGGTGTTCGCTACAGTGTCCGCTTCGTGGCTGTGAATGGCGCAGGTTCCGTTTCCACCTATGATACGAATGGCTTCCTTATAGACCAAACAAAACCAGAGGTTAGTAATTTTAGATAAATGATATTCATTGTTTATATAGTAAATAAATATCACGGTCATGGTTTATAGAGTAAATAAATAAATAACACGGTCATGGTTTATAGGGTCATAGATAGCACGATCATGGTTTATATGGTAATGCATAACACGGTCATGGTTATAAAATAACACAGTCATAGTTTATAGAGTAAATAAATAACACGGTCATGGTTTATAGGGTAATATATAACCCGATCATGGTTTGTATGGTAATACATATCATAATACAAACAGTCATGGTTTATAGAGCAATAAATATCATGGTTTTTAGAGCAATACACAGAGGAATAAATACTGTTTTTCTGTGATATTTTGAATAGTGAGTGGGGTAGATGAGGAAGAAGCCTGTTCATGTGGGACACAAGTTTTGATTATGTCAATTCTGTATTTTTCTACAGATGTGGTGGGTGTATGTTGGTATTTTTAGCGGTGAAGAAGAAGATCTTCATGATGGCTATGTTTATCAAGCAGATAAAACAGGAATCAAAGCCACGTGGTTTGCTGTTGATAACGTTAGTGGTATTAAAGAATATTTGGTTTCAGTTGGAACAACACCAGGTATGAACAACGGGCTGGAAGGATGGGTTAGGGCAAATATTCCTTCGATAAAACAGTTATTAGAAATGTTTTCTCCATTCTAAGTATGTGTCACAGAGCGTATCTATTGTAGGTAACTGATATTGTCCATATGCCTTTGGGCCAATATATGTAGTTGGAGTCTATTAAAGGGAATGGAAGCTTATTGACCTTATTTCATTAAGCAGCTAAACGACTTCTGGTGACGTAACTTTGACCTCCATTTACCCGTACTAAAAATGTACAACGAGCAAAATATGGAAATACCATCCCTGCTAGGCGGTTCCATATTATGTTCATCAATTATTTCTATCTTTATTATTACTCCCAAAGTGTACCGGAATTGCCTGCACACTAATATGATTGTTTATAATGAGTGATTTAATGTGTTTTCACAATATCATTCCTAGTCCTGGCACGACACAGTATATACCGGGAAATATTTGTTGTCAGTAGGAGAATGCTTATGACGTAAAACACTTTTTTCATGTAAACAATAGCTTAATGTGATTTGATTATGATTTTTGACCAATCACAATCAAAGAAAATGACCTGTCTGTGCAAAAATATAATTCAGTCATCAGAACCCTCTATTTATCTCATTGCAGTTTAGTGTCTATCTCTGAGGCATATTTGTCTCCGTACTTTTAAATCCTAAACGTGTTGAATGTGGTGATGCTATTATGTTATTTGTGTTCAGGTGGTGATTTAATTTGTAATTTCAGGTGTTGGTGATGATATGTTATTTGTGTTGAATGCGATGCTGTTGACGATATTATGTTATTTGTATTTAAGGTGGTAATGATACTGAAAATTGGAGAAGTTTTGGAAGAGAAAGAGATGGATATATAGATGGTTTACAACTAGAAGAAACAAAGGACAATTCATCTGTATATTATGTTAGTGTTAAAGCTCTGGATGGTGCTGGTCTGGAAAGTGACGTGGTGACATCAAGACCGATTATAGTTGTAGGCGAGGATGTAACAGGTATATATATATAACATCCTACTTTTCAGCCCCACCCACTTAACACAGTCTGCTATGATAGGTACTGTGCCTGGATACCACATGCAGATCAACTTAGTGGTACACAATTGTATACCTGAAATACACAGAGACAATACTAATGAAATCCATTATAACCAATTATCTTTTCTGTTTCACATGAAGTGACGTACCTCGACTTTTTGATTTTAATGGTTCAAGAGTGCCATAACTATTGCATGTAATTGTTACTTATTTAATCAACCTCAGTGATTTAATTTTTTCTTACTAGATGATCAAACCAATATATGTTTTACGGATCGTCAAATATGTTAGTTTAAGCTTATGCCACGGTTAAATACTCACATTTTACATTTGTATTTGGTCTTTGCGTTTTTTTTGTTCTATAGGTATTGTTTATGATGGTCCAGAAGGAACTACTCTGTCAAACGCAACGGATGTAGACTGGGACTACCAGAGAGAAACAGGAACTGTGACAGTTCATTTTTCTGGATTTGAGAGCGCGCTACATGGCTTATCGCGGTTTGATTGGGCAATTGGTACCTCAGCTGGGGAAGAAGACGTGCAACCATTTTTGACGGCTGGATTGATTCATGAAGATAAACTGGATGTTTCCGGCAATGGTTAGTCTTGTATCAATTACGAACATCTCTTCAATTTGAAATACAACATGCGCAGTATAAATTAAAAATTAAAAAAAAAACAAAACAAAAACAAATGAACAGTTAAAGCAACATTATGGGAGATTAGCTAACGAGTTGGTAGTTCTCGCTCTTATATTTAACATTTAGATAAAGTAAAGAGAATTGCTGAAAGTTTCCGTCAAATTGATCCACCCAGAACAGTAATTTTAGCCATTGGATTTCGGGCCTAGCCTCGATCATCATAACTTAAAGTCGGCACAATAAAAAACATAGTCTCCATTAAACATTTCATGATTAAAGCACGAATCCTAATCCTAATCCGGTAAATATCGCAGACTATCCTTGACTGACATCGAGAGTTGATTATGGTCTGGATAACTTAATTAATGTACAATTAATAATTTAGATAACATTCCAGGCCGACGAAAAACCTGCAATAGGCAGTTTTGGCTCTTGCATAATGTATGTTTAATTAGATAATATTTTAACTTTGAAGGGGGGGGGATGTTTAATTAGTTTGTCTTTGTATTGGTCAAGAAAATTTAAAGAATAACTTCAGCTGAAAACCAACTATAATTCGGTAAAACATTAACTTTAGATACATACCATAACCTTAGATAAAAGCAAAAAAATAACTTCAGATAAAAGCAAACAATAACTTTAGATAAAATCAGTAAATTGCTGGAAATAGTTTTTAATGTAACGAAAACCCGGCATCAATATATCAGTAAAGTACCATAAAGGTAATATTTACAGGTATAGCTAGTTCAGGTTATGGTCAAGCTATTGTATCACTAGAACCAGGAAGTACATACTATACTACTGTACGAGGTATAACAAATAATGGTCGTATACTGGAATCTACATCTGATGGTTTTACTGTTGATATAACACCCCCTCTCATCACGATTAATAGGTATCCATCTTGTTTATTCCAATATAATTACGTGTTATAGGCTTTTATTGTTATTATTGTATTTTCAATAAAGGTTACTGATTACTAATCTTGGATCGCGCTAACTATGATTAGTTTTCGAGTTTTTATTACAGACGTGGGTTCGATCCAGGTGTTCTTGGATGACTTTCCTTGGAATTTTCCTACGTGTTTTCCGTTGTCAGTGCTAAAGGGCGGACGGGTGTCGATTGGGTGCTCGATGAGGCATCGAAAGGGTTACCATGTACGTAAGCACGTAAAAGAAACACTAGCAATTGGAATTATGTTCAAAGAACACTGCATGGCATATGTTCGTTTTCATTATCATTATTGCTGGAAGAGAGTGAGATATTACATCTATATAACATTCATTGTGAAATTACATGAAGTTACTCATTATAGGATTAAAGTTTTCAGTAGATCTGATTTTGATTTTAGTGTCGCTAACGTCAAGTACAAGAAAGAAGGTGATAATATCTACCAATCTGAAGTAGATTCTATAGATATAACATGGAATATAGATGATCCAGAGAGTGGTATATATAACATGTATTATACAGTTGGTACATATCCTTATGGTACAGATGTTAAACCTATAACACCAATACAACAATTATTGACAGGGAATGGGTCACTTCCTGTTGGTCAGGTTAAACCTAATACAGATGGTAGGTATAAGGGTTCTTTTACGTACAAGCTAATCTGTATACGGGACCTCGGTTTTTCATACCTTTCAAACTGCTATATGCTGTCCCATATCGGATCGTCTGTCCTCCATCACGTACAAGTGGAGACCAGAAAATTCCTATCAACTTTCTAAGCAATTACTGGGTTAGCTAGAAAAGTCTTACTCACTTAGCTACAGCGGCTCCGTATCATGTATACTGACGATTTGCTGCCCGAGCACCCGCCATTTGATTTGCTGCCAGAGCTCCTGCCATTTGAACTGTTGGTATGAGATACGACCAGAGCCGAAAGTCACAAGAATAGATAAAATGCTATAAAACAAAACGAACAAATAGGAAGTACTTTATCGAAATATCTAACTTATACCTGATGTATTAACCGAACTGGTCAGATATTCGATTATGGAATAATATAAATCTTGGAGTTTGGGATATGTCGTCCAGTTGTATAAAGTTGTAAAGTATCCAGCGTTTCTTGGTAAAATGCCAGATGCTGCTAAAGATAGCTCTATTCCAATCATGTGCATTGGCGTAAAATTGTAAGTGGAGAAGTATATTCGAATTAAAAATTGATCAATCGATTCCATATGAAAGATGTCCTTCAATTTGTAGGAAAAGCTAATATTTTGACGATTTGGGGTGAGAATAGAGTTGGTTTAAAAGGTAATTCTAGATCAGCTAATCTGATTGCTGATACAACACCACCTACTGATGGTCGAGTATTATGTCCAAAATTTATTCAAGTAAGTAGGCTTGACCATATAAAATAACATCATACATCATTTCTTTATAAAGTCTCAGTGTCAGAGGATATTTTTTCACGCAAATTTCACGATGATACATCTTTAATCTGTGATTTGAAGATATATCAAACTGTACACTTTATTCGTCATCGCAGTTTGCTTCAAATCCCTCTGAAAACGCTCCAAAACTGCCCCATGCCACAATAATCTGTTTTAACCGTGTTTGTCAACTGATGTCGACACCTAATTGAATTAAACGATTATCTTTTCCAACTTCCTTTTCGCAGAGTCTACTGGACTTTAAGTCTTCCAGCGTTCTCACAACCGCTCGCCAGTAGTTCATCACACACGAAGGGCTCCGTACGCCACTCGAGGTTGACACGCTGATCTTTAGGGACACCCTCATATTTTTGTCTTATGGACGCCCAATGGGTGATTTTCAGGGAATTCAGTATTTGTCTAGAATACTTCCGTGGAAATCCATCTATAAAGGTCTCGAAAAACTAACAAATCGCCCTGCTCCAACAGCCAAAACAGGGGGTGACCGGTATTATAAGAGTAAGGAACGCTTCGAGTATATCCATACTCGATATTACATGTATGTATATCTGTTTCTTTGCAGCCGCATACATCAATGAAATGCACCTGGGATGGATTTAGAGACGAAGAAAGTCCCTTGGTTGAATTTACGTTTGGATTAGGGTCTGAAGAAGGATTAACGGATATTATAAAACCCATGATTTTATCTGGACAGACGAAAAGTATTATTACAGGTACGATTCTAGCGTTATCGGTGGGTAGGCCTGTTGTTGTCCTATGGCTTTCATTTCCTTTGGGAATAAAATAGTGTTATATCCGGCTTTCAAATGCAACAGTTTATATACTAAAAAATTCCCCGACCCTAACAAAAATAACAACAAAAAACCCGACCCTTGACATGTAAACTGTTAAGGTTCACTTTTGGTTTACCTCCATTGGAGATGAGTAGTTGTTAAATGAACCGAATGCCGCAGCACCAGAAGAAAAGACGGACCTGAAAATAATTAACCATAAGATACCTCTACTCAAAATCAGTGAATCGCAAAGCTGTCCATCTAAAAAAATTGTTGTTGTCGTTAAGTACTGGAACATGTGCTCGATTGGAGCACTTATAATAAGGCAGTGTGAAGTTGAATCGTTTTTCGTTTTTAGTTATTCGTTATTCACCAATAACGAATAACGAGGTAACTTGCCTCGTTATTGGCGAATAACGAGGCAAGTCACCTTGTTATTCGTTATTCGTTATTCAACTTTATATTCGGCATTCCAATATGCAGCTAGCCATGACTAGAATGATGGACGACAAGTATCCCCCAGTAGTATAAAACACAGCAAAACGACATCTAGACCATAAACAGTCAACTTTGTTATTCAAGCAGCGAATAACGAGCTGTTTGTTATTCGTTTCTTCACCTCGTTATTCGGGATTCACATATAAGGTGTTCACGTATCTTTAATGAGGATATTTCAGGATTTAATTCTAAACGATCATTAGAAAACAACAGAATAATAGATTGCAAAGTATCCCCTAGCAGTAGAAACAGATTAAATGACGGTTAGTCGGTATATAAACCAGATTGTTATTCAAGCGGTGAATAACGAATAACGAGGTGACTTGCCTCGTTATTCGCCAATAACGAGGCAAGTCACCTCATTATTCGTTGTTCAACTTTATATTCGGGATTCCAATATGCAGCTAGCCATGACTAAAATGATGGATGACAAGTATCCCCCAGTAGTATAAAACACAGCAAAACGACCTCTAGACCATAAACAGTTCACATTGTTATTCAAGCAGCGAATAACGAGCTGATTGTTATTCGTTTTTTGACTTCGTTATTCTGGATTCACATACAGGGTGTTCACGTATCTTTAATGAGGATATTTCAGGATTTAATTCTAAACGATCATTAGAAAACAACAGAATAATGGATTGCAAAGTATCCCCTAGCAGTAGAAACAGATTAAATGACGGTTAGTCGGTAAATAAACCAGATAGTTATTCAAGCGGTGAATAACGAATAACGAGGTGACATGCATCGTTATTCGCCAATAACGAGGCAAGTTACCTCGTTATTCTTTATTCAACTTTATATTCGGGATTCCAATATGCAGCTAGCCATGACTTGAATGATGGATGACAAGTATCCCCCAGTAGTATAAAACACAACAAAACGACCTCTAGACCATAAACAGTTCACATTGTTATTCAAGCAGCGAATAACGAGCTGATTGATAATCGTTTTTTTACCTCGTTATTCGGGATTTATATACAGGGTGTTCACGTATCTTTAATGAAGATATTTCAGGATTTAATTCTAAACGATCATTAGAAAACAACAGAATAATGGATTGCAAAGTATCCCCTAGCAGTAGAAACAGATTAAATGACGGTTAGTCGGTAAATAAACCAGATTGTTATTCAAGCGGTGAATAACGAATAACGAGGTGACTTGCCTCGTTATTCGCCAATAACGAGGCAAGTCACGTCGTTATTCATTATTCAACTTTATATTCGGGATTCCAATATGCAGCTAGCCATGACTAGAATGATGGATGACAAGTATCCCCCAGTAGTATAAAACAAAGCAAAACGACCCCTAGACCATAAACTGTCCACATTGTTATTCAAGCAGCGAATAACGAGCTGTTTGTTATTCGTTTTTTTACCTCGTTATTTGGGATTCATATACAGGGTGTTCACGTATCTTTAATGAGGATATTTCAGGATTTAATTCTAAACCATCATTAGAAAACAACAGAATAATGGATTGCAAAGTATCGCTTAGCAGTAGAAACAGATTAAATGACGGTTAGTCGGTAAATAAACCAGATTGTTATTCAAGCGGTGAATAACGAATAACGAGGTGACTTGTCTCGTTATTCGCCAATAACGAGACAAGTTACCTCGTTATTCGTTATTCAACTTTATATTCGGGATTCCAATATGCAGCTAGCCATGACTAGAATGATGGATGACAAGTATCCCCCAGTAGTATAAAACACAGCAAAACGACCGCTAGACCATAAACAGTCCACATTGTTATTCAAGCAGCGAATAACGAGCTGTTTGTTATTCGTTTTTTTACCTCGTTATTTGGGATTCATATACAGGGTGTTCACGCATCTTTAATGAGGATATTTCAGGATTTAATTCTAAACCATCATTAGAAAACAATAGAATAATGGATTGCAAAGTATCCCTTAGCAGTAGAAACAGATTAAATGACGGTTAGTCGGTAAATAAACCAGATTGTTATTCAAGCGGTGAATAAGGAATAACGAGGTGACTTGCCTCGTTATTCGCCAATAACGAACGAGGCAAGTCACCTCGTTATTCGTTATTCAATTTTATATTCGGGATTCCAATATGCAGCTAGCCATGACTAGAATGATGGATGACAAGTATTCCCCAGTAGTATAATAGACAGCAAAACGACCTCTAGATCATAAACAGTCCACATTGTTATTCAAACAGCATCATTAGAAAACAACAGAATAATGGATTGCAAAGTATCCCTTAGCAGTAGAAACAGAATAATTGACGGTTAGTCGGTAAATAAACCAGATTGTTATTCAAGCGGTGAATAACGAATAACGAGGTGATTTGCCTCGTTATTCGCCAATAACGAGACAAGTTACCTCGTTATTCGTTATTCAACTTTATATTCGGGATTCCAATATGCAGCTAGCCATGACGAGAATGATGGATGACAAGTATCCCCCAATAGTATAAAACACAGCAAAACGACCTCTAGACCATAAACAGTTCACATTGTTATTCAAGCAGCGAATAACGAGCTGTTTGTTATTCGTTTTTTTACCTCGTTATTCGGGATTTATATACAGGGTGTTCACGTATTTTTAATAAAGATATTTCAGAATTTAATTCTAAACCATCATTAGAAAACAACAGAATAATGGATTACAAAGTATCCCCTAGCATTAGAAACAGATTAAATGACGGTTAGTCGGTAAATAAACCAGATTGTTATTCAAGCGGTGAATAACGAAAAACGAGGTGACTTGCCACGTTATTCGCCAATAAGTAGGCACGTCACCTCGTTATTCGTTATTCAACTTTATATTCGGGATTCCAATATGCAGCTAGCCATGACTAGAATGATGGATGACAAGTATTCCCCAGTAGTATAATAGACAGCAAAACGACCTCTAGATCATAAACAGTCCACATTGTTATTCAAGCAGCGAATAACGAGCTGTTTGTTATTCGTTTTTTTACCTCGTTATTCTGGATTCATATACAGGGTGTTCACGTATCTTTAATGGAGATATTTCAGGATACTTGTCATCCATCATTCTAGTCATGGCTTGCTGCATATTGGAATCCCGAATATAAAGTTGAATAACGAGGTGACTTGCCTCGTTATTGGCGAATAACGAGGCAAGTCACCTCGTTATTCGTTATTCACCGCTTGAATAACAATCTGGTTTATTTGCCGACTAACCGTCATTTAATCTGTTTTTACTGCAAAGGGATACTTTGCAATCCATCATTCTGTTGTTTTCTAATGATGGTTTAGAATTAAATCCTGAAATATCCTCATTAAAGATACGTGAACACACTGTATCTGAATCGCGAATAACGAGGTAAAAAAACGAATAACAAACAGTTCGTTATTCGCTGCTTGAATAACAATGTGAACTGTTTATGGTCTAGAGGTCGTTTTGCTGTGTTTTATACTACTGGGGGATACTTGTCATCCATCATTCTAGTCATGGCTAGCTGCATATTGGAATCCCGAATATAAAGTTGAATAACGAATAACGGAGGTGACTTGCGTCGTTTTTGGCGAATAACGAGGCAAGTCACCTCGTTATTCGTTATTCAACGCTTGAATAACAATCTGGTTTATTTTACCGACTAACCGTCATTTAATCTGTTTTTACTGCTAGGGGATACTTTGCAATCCATTATTCTGTTGTTTTCTAATGATGGTTTAGAATTAAATCCTGAAATATCCTCATTAAAGATACGTGAACACACTGTATCTGAATCCCGAATAACGAGGTAAAAAAAACAAATAACAAACAGCTCGTTATTCGCTGTTTGAATAACAATGTGAACTGTTTATGGTCTAGAGGTCGTTTTGCTGTGTTTTATACTACTGGGGGATACTTGTCATCCATCATTCTAGTTATGGCTAGCTGCATATTGGAATCCCGAATATAAAGTTGAATAACGAATAACGAGGTGACTTGCCTCGTTATTGGCGAATATTGGAATGCCGAATATAAAGTTGAATAACGGATAACGAGGTGACTTGCCTCGTTATTGGCGAATAACGAGGCAAGTCACCTCGTTATTCGTTATACACCGCTTCAATAACAATCTGGTTTATTTACCGACTAACCCTCATTTAATCTGTTTCTACTGCTAGGGAATACTTTGCAATCCATTATTCTGTTGTTTTCTAATGATGGTTTAGAATTAAATTCTGAAATATCTTCATTAAAGATACGTGCACACCCTGTATATAAATCCCGAATAACGAGGTAAAAAAACAAATAACAAACAGCTCGTTATTCGCTGCTTGAATAACAATGTGAACTGTTTATGGTCTAGAGGTCGTTTTGCTGTGTTTTATACTACTGGGGGATACTTGTCATCCGTCATTCTAGTCATGGCTAGCTGCATATTGGAATCCCGAATATAAAGTTGAATAACGAATAACGAGGTAACTTGCCTCGTTATTCGCCAATAACGAGGCAAGTCACCTCGTTATTCGTTATTCACCGCTTGAATAACAATCTGGTTTATTTACCGACTAACCGTCATCTAATCTGTTTCTACTGCTAAGGGATACTTTGCAATCCATTATTCTGTTGTTTTCTAATGATGTTTTAGAATTAAATCCTGAAATATCCTCATTAAAGATACATGAACACCCTGTATATGAATCCCAATTAACGAGGTAAAAAAACGAATAACAAACAGCTCGTTATTCGCTGCTTGAATAACAATGTGGACTGTTCATGGTCTAGGGGTCGTTTTGCTGTGTTTTATACTACTGGGGGATACTTGTCATCCGTCATTCTAGTCATGGCTAGCTGCATATTGGAATCCCGAATATAAAGTTGAATAACGAATAACGAGGTGACTTGCCTCGTTATTGGCGAATAACGAGGCAAGTCACCTCGTTATTCGTTATTCACCGCTTGAATAACAATCTGGTTTATTTACCGACTAACCGTCATTTAATCTTTTTCTACTGCTAGGGGATACTTTGCAATCTATAATTCTGTTGTTTTCTAATTATCGTTTAGAATTAAATCCTGAAATATCCATCATTCTAGTCATGGCTAGCTGCATATTGGAATCCCGAATATAAAGTTGAATAACGAATAACGAGTTGACTTGCCTCGTTATTGGCGAATAACGAGACAAGTTACCTCGTTATTCGTTATTCACCGCTTGAATAACGATCTGGTTTATTTACCGGCTAACCGCCATTTAATCTGTTTCTACTGCTAGGGGATACTTTGCTATCCATTATTCTATTGTTTTCTAATGATCGTTTAGAATTAAATCCTGAAATATCTTCATTAAAGATACGTGAGCACCTTATTTGTGAATCCCGAATAACGAGGTGAAAAAAAGAATAACAAACAGGTCGTTTTTCGCTGCTTGAATAACAAAGTGGACTGTCGTCCATCATTCTAGTCATGGCTAGCTGCATATTGGAATGCCGAATATAAAGTTGAATAACGAATAACGAATAACGAGGTGACTTGCCTCGTTATTCGCCAATAACGAGGCAAGTTACCTCGTTATTCGTTATTGGTGAATAACGAATAACGAAAAACGAAAAACGATTCAACTTCACACTGCCTTATAATAAATACTTTTCATAACCACGTATTATACTATATTGCTGTTCTTCGTTTAATATGTTTGTAGAATTGCCTAAAAATGTATCCCATGGTCACAAATACTATGCCTTAGTAAGTGCCAAGAACAGTGTTGGTTATTCTATAAGTGCTGTATCAAATGGTATTACTGTTGATGTTACCCCACCTCTAGAAGGACGAGTTGTTGAATTACATACTGCATACATCATCAACGTTACCAGTGATCGTTCTACAAGATTCCTGAACCCATATAGCTGTAATACTATTGAAGGTGAATACAATATAAAATACATTTGAAATACAAATTGTCATGGATAACCGTCTATGTCCCATCTGACCGGAGAGAGAGAGACTCCCATTTCTGCGAAACGACATCACATTCTGTGTTATCATCCCCCAGGTGCTATTCCTATCTGATGCAACCGAGCTTGAAGGAAACCGTTGTTAATGAACCCGGGAAATATTAGTTCAGTTGCCAACTAATATTCATACAACTCTCAATAATAAAGATTGCTATTTTGAGAGAGAAGATGTATTCTCAGTAGGGAAAGGCGTTTAGTTGGATAGGACGAAAAGGCGTTGTCCCCTGGATCAGTTACACAGCCCTCGAGAAATGATGACGTCGCCCCGAGGAGTTGGAAATCGAAATACAATGGTGTATGGTCATGATTAGTAACTCAATTGATTCAGAAAATAACAGTGGAATATACATAAAGTGAGATATATAAAAGTGCTGTCATTTGAATAAATAAAAAAGTATTTATGTGAACATGTCTTATTTTAGAATGTGAATCAATTGATGCTGTCTGTCAGGAATCGATGTCATCTATCAATATCGCTTGGTCGCCTTTTATTGATCCAGAATCTAATATTATCCAGTAAGTAAAGATGATATGATCATATTTTCTGCCTTAGTATTTATATAAACTAACTTCTATTTTATGTCTGTTATAAAAATCATCAGCTAACTGATGTATTAACAGGTATACGTCTTGTATTATCCAGGTATGAAGTAGCTGTTGGTACATCACCTGGTGGAGGTGACATTAAACCATATTTTACCGTGGCGTTAAGGAAACGTTATCTAACCATTAAAAACCTAATGTTAAAAGGCCTAAGAAAGGTAAACTTTTGTAAGATTTTCTTTCTGATTTCTGTACCAAAGGATATTCATTTCTAACGAGTTAAATTTCGTAAAAACTGACCCAAAGGCTACCATTGCCCTGGCATTATCTTATATCGTTGTTGTTTATCTCTTTAAGAATATTATTAACAATTGTTTATTGGTGTGTTTAGGTGTATGTAAGTGTTAAAGCAACCAATGATGCTGGATTAAGTACGGTATCTGTATCAAATGGTATTCATATGTCTTATGTCAGTCAAGGTTTGGAACCCTTATCACATATAGGTGTTTGGGATGGGGACAACGAACACGGAGACAGGTAAGTGATCAGGGCTGACGCTATCGGTCGCTAAAGTCGGTATTTACAAAATAAAATTGAAAGTGGCGATTAGACACTCAATTTGGCGAAAACTCTTTGGGGATTGTCGATTCGTTTTTTATAGAAGTGGTGGACAATTATAATGGAGTGATCAATCAACACGGTTAGCGACAAGCGTTTGTTTAATTGAAGATACTACTCTTTCTAAGATTTAGATAAAATTTCACTCAAATTGCTTTATTCTGAGCTACGATATCACATCACTGTTTGGAGTTTTGACATAGATTGGAAATAGAATTAAGAGTAAGCCATAGCGCCGCCTTCCGGAAACAGTTTCTCACATAGCACACTGCATAGCTATTGTCTCGGTTGGTACAGACAAACACGATGTTTAACTCCCATGTTATTTGGCTGTGGTTATTTTTGTAATAATCTTTATTCCTATGTTTCAGTGATTATCAAACAAACCTAAATTCGATTCACTGTCAATGGGATGTATCAGGTGATCCGTGTCCAGTTGTTAAATATGAATGGGCCATTGAGAGAATTGACGGAATGACAGTTCAAAACTTCACAGATACTGGTAATCATAGTCCCTTAATTAAACATCTCAAGATTTATTTTAACACCGTTAAACTATAAGCCTTTCCATTTCAATTGTTTCAACACAAGTTTCAAAACGTCAAAATATGTCTACGATAGACTTATTCTAAAAGAACTGTCGAATTAGGGTTCCCAGTCCAGTTTCAAATAAACGAAACATTTTGTATATGAAAATAAAAAGTGATTGTGCGGATGCAGTTGCCTGGTAATCATGACATTCCAAAGTATTTTGTTTTATTTTAAGGAGGAACTAAAGGAGAAAATGATCAACTAAAGATGGAAAATGGAGAAAGATATTACTGTTTACTGCGTGTACGAAATGCTGGAGGTTTCACCTACATCATAAGATCTAACGGTGTAACTATTGAAGAACAACCTCTGTTCCCTGGATCAGTTAACGACGGTGATATTGTAGGCTATGATCTTAATTACATTTATACCAATAATAAAATATCAGCTAATTGGTTTGGATTTGGCGAATTGAGACTAGAAGTTGGCGATGAAGCACAAGTCGAATCAGGTTCGTTCTAACTCTTTTTGTACACAGTAAAAAGAAAAAACCTACATGTAAGCATGTGGGGGTTTTCAAAATCAAGTGTTAAATGTTCAACGCTAAAAAGTTCTCAAATTGTAATTTCATATTTTTAAGTTATATTTTAAAATATATCAAAATAAAGCCCTAAAATAGATTCTATCTATACCTTGTTAAAAAACAATCCTATTAATCCTATAATTCACTATTGCCAGTTGAGAAATTGGCAAAAATATCATTGTCAACCTCAAATTCAAACGTTTGAAGATGGGGTGAATGGATAAACAAGGGAGGTAATTGTGTTATTATTTCCTGTGTCACTGACGTTAATGCCTGGGAAATAATGCCCATGATCGTGTAAAAGTGAGCTGACAACCGTTTGGGCAAAAGACATAGAAATGATTATGTTTTGACTTTCTTAGAAAATATGAAATTCCCGCTTTAAAGGTGTCTTATTCAATAGCTTAATATGTCTTATGAGACGGTAATTAAATCTCTATCTATTGGATACTCTTGATTTTGAATGGATTTAACAACAATTGACAGTTTGCATATCTTTTTATTGTTATCCGTCTAGATCGAATTCCAACTTTGATGTGAGTCCCAGTGTATAAACGGGTGGACGTAATCTTTCATCTTATGCCAAACTTGACATTGTACACTAAAGTCTTGTGTTATTATTGGACTGGGATTAAATGTTAACCCTAATTTCCTAACATGTACACTTTCTTCTAAATTCCTTTCCAGGGAACCTGGGAGTTTTTGAGTCACCAAAAGCGAAAGAAAACCAAGCTATCGAATACTATGAAGTAGCTGTAGGAAAAGATCGCCGATTTCCAAAAACGAGGGACAATGTGATACCGTTTACCAACGTCGGTCTTAATACATCCGCCACGTTCTACGATTTGGATCTTGTTGTTTTAAGAGCTACGTATTACTTCACAGTTCGGGCTTATAGTAAATCTAGGTCAATGGCGGAAGTTACATCGAATGGTTTTAAAGTTGGTTACAATGGTGGTATTACTGGTAGGTTTCTCATTTATTGGCAATTACGTTGTTAATTTACTATGCCAGAACGTGATCACTTTAAAGCGAACCCGCAAATTAGATTAAAATCAGTTATATTTCAATTCTTTTGTCACTCTTTTTTATGCTGTAACAGTTTATGTAAATAACCATACTTTGTAGGTGGAGTGATAGATATGCCTGAATATATCAAGAATAATACTGTAGTACAAGTTCCTTGGGATGGTTTTACCTCCGGAGTCGGAATGTTTTTATATTATTTAGCTGTTGCCACTCACAATGATTCTAGCGATGTCAATTGTAAACACTTAGTAAGTTGTTTCCATTTTTAACATAACATTGTAAGCAAAGAACGGTTCAAGTATACAAATCAGACACCACAATATGAAGATGAAATGAAATGGGGTTTAACGTCCTACTTTTCTACTCGCCACAATATGACGATATCGATTATTTACCCTATCGCAAAATTTAAAATGAAAGTATTGAACATTTCAAAAATAACTGATAGATTTTCACAACGGGGTTAGTGACTCCGTAAAAAAAAATTCTAATGGTGGCGGGTGTTTATTGTATATAGACATTAAGACCTAACCAAACGTGGAAACCCAAAATTTGTATTGTTTCGGGATTTTAGCGCAAAGCCCCCGATAGCTCCACAGTGTGTTCCGCCTAATTATCCAGTTCTGTTCACAAAAATATACCGTGTATATAAGTCGTGTGTATATGTGTAGACGTGTTAATTCCAAAACAACTTAAACATAAATTGAAAAGTCGACACGCAAGTCTCTGGAAATAAGTGTATATCTCACAGCAACATAAATAAACATATAACTGAAGATAGAATAAAACTGTTTAATATTTATCTCTGATATATTTTCAGGTTGAAGGAGGATCAATGGTCAATGAAGACAGAGTAAAATTGTTTGATATAAAAGATATGATGAATGTAGGAAAGGACACGTTTATCGAACTAACCAATATAACGATCCAACAGGACAAGGAATACTACGCCATTGTTATAGGTATTTTCAAATTGGTTATTATTGTTTAATCACTTCAAAATTACTAAACAGTTAAATATTTTCCAAATACTAGTATAAGTCTAAAGTCTTGTGAACTGGTATGGTAATCAGGTTTATTTTAACTTTGAATTCGCCGTAGAAAAATAAAATATGTTCGTACAATATCAATATACATCAATGGTTGTCTCGTAGGTGTGGATAATGCTGGATATTGCAAGATGATCTCACATAAATTTCATGTAGACATAACTCCGCCGTCGTCTGGTAAAATCAAAGTGGGACCATATTATGACATGGTAAGTATATTTTACTTATATAATTATTTTAATCATTCTTCGTCCTTTACCCCATTTAACTTACACAATTATATGAACATTTTAAAGGGAGACATTCCTCGATCATCAAACCAATGTATTATAAAGAAATGTTGCTGTGCGCTTTTGATAAATCTGTGCGCTATTGGTAATTTTTTTTTCAATACACTAATAGGTTTGGTAATTGTCGAGAACATGGCATTTTTGAAACAAAGCGGCCCAACAGCATTCTAAAGCGTGGAACACTAACTTAACACTAACTGGACATGCAAGCACACCCTGGGTACATTTGGCGTCATGCGCCCCTTTGGTCATTTTGATGTTCAGAGGTAATTTGTGGGATTTTTTCATTTCAGAAAATGTCCTACGTTTCAACAAACGAATTTTTGAGGGTTGATTGGATGAATTTTACTGATGAAGAATCTGGTATAAGATGTTACAGAATCAGTTTAATAGAGGAGACTTCTTGTCAAGTTGGTGCTACTAGCGTGGTCATAGTACCCTCAATAGAAATAGACTCTTTTTATACCACATATAACTTTATGGATCTCGATCTAAACGTAAAAGTATGGAAACACTGTTGAACTAATTTGTAAAACAACAATTGTAATGGCCTAGAATTGCGTTATGAGTGTTAAGATTTTGATATTGAATTATGTTTTCTTTTGATCCCAGAGATATTGATTCACTTTATCGTAATTTAGGATTTCGTTATTTCCTATTTCACCGATATACATTAAATTGCTTATTGTAAGTGCTGTACTATGTAAGTTCTATGTCTATGGGATAGTTAGGCGGAATGGTCTACTTTGGCCATTTGTTAGGTCATTGCAGGTTATTCTAACTGTATGTTCTGATATGTTTCAGCCAAACCGTCCTTATATAATAAAGTTAGAAGTAGAAAATATGGCTGGATTAATAATACAGGAAGAAACGCCACCTGTTCTATACGATATATCTGCACCTACAGCTGGTCACGTGGTCGATGGATTCAACTATACAAACGATGTAGTTTGGTCTAAAAGTACATCAACTGTTACAGGTTAACATTCTATTGTTCATTTTTATCATCCATAATCTGGTAACAAAGATTGTTTAAAGACACAGATGACCATTTGAGGATCTTGAAATGCTAGGAAACTACAATATTAGAAAATCAGTCAAAAATTGGTTTCAGTTCGTTTCACTATTTACTAAGATATGATGAATCGTCACAGTGTAGTTAATTGCTCCAACCCCTTATCCAATTATATTATTATTTGTCATGGTAATTATGAAAGTGAAAGATAAATAGATACTGTAATTCTTTTGCTTAGGTTCCATTCTGCATTTACCATCTTCTGATGGTGCATCTTGTCCGACTCGTAAGATTCCCTTCTCGAGTCCAGAGTGGATGCATTATGTGTCGGGGAACAACTACGACTCATCCGGAACAAAACTTAACCTCAAATATCGAGAAGCCAACGTCTACATAGATAAAGAAGGAGAAGGTGACTTAGAAATAAAGTTAGCTAAAGATGATAAAACAGAGAGTATGTTTTCTGGTGCCTATTACAGGAATGCTGATATGAGGAATGGCGGAACGTATGAGGTATAATATCCAAATCACAATTCGTGGACATCCACCATCGAACAGCTCGAGTATACTTGTACATAGGCAATAGCAACGCATTGTATTCATTCAATGGTGACAGAACGGAATTCTGAACCAGCCATTTGTCGTTGAACTGATAGTTCGTTTGATTCTGAATCTGAACAGTTCAATTTAACATCAGCATTTTCAATAATCGGTTTGTGTTTCTTCACCCTCTACACTTGATAAGAACCTTTTTTGTACGCCTACACGGGCTTTAACGCCCACTCGATGAAAAACACGGACATTTCGGGACTAACATATGATTCAAATTTATTTCAAAAATACGCCTTCGTTTAGGGACTGTTTAGCAGTGGGAGTATACCAGAGGACCCGGGGGAAGTCCACAAGGATTGACAGGTCACCATACCCCTACTTATCGAATCCACGCCGCCTGACTCAATGACCGACCATATGATCTTACTCGCACGATTTGAACTATTCGGCCACCCAGTTCCCCAATGAGGAATGAGGTATTTTGTGAAGTTCTGGTTTCAATCTTTATTGTTTATTGTTTGATTTTTAGTTTAAACTACGAGCAGCAGATGGCGATGGTAAAGCAGTGACGTCAATAATATTCTGGGATGGACCAATCTCACAGATTGTAGATTTTGATTATACCAAGGAACGTGATTGGACAAAAGATGTTTGTAGCTGTTGTAGAATAAATCAAACAGACCCAGTTAGTATTAACATTCAACCAATCCTTACAATTATTATTTTATTATCCCTAATTTTTGTATCATGTCCGTAATTTTGAAGCTCCTTATTGCAATCATACATTCCCCGGTCAAATGTTTTACAATTCCCCAATCATTACTGGAGATCTCTGTTTCCCTGCTGCTGTTGGCCGAGAAAGTGCCTCGGGATTTTCCTGCGCGGTTTCCCCTTGTCAGTTTCTATATTTCGTTTCGTTTTTATATACCTTTGGCATGAAGATCTGGCCGGTTGTAGTAGAAGGTCGCGCCAGGGATCATTCGAGGGGCTTTTGAACCTATGCCGTTACATATTTGAGTAACCAATCAGCGTTGGTGTTTCTACTGGAATACCCATTTCAAATGCATCCAGATCCTTCTATAGTAAATTCGACGATAACTATAAAAAACGAAACGAAATAGGATCTGGATTTTAATCAGATCGGACATTTAGTATCATCAAAGGACCCTGAACGAGTTTACTTTCTAAGCGTATGGATGTAAGTTCTCCCTTATCTCGTAGTAAGTAGCATGTACTTTTTATTCGCCTATTTACAATTGCACACAAAAAACACTAAATCCGAAGATGATTATTTAGAACGATTTGTAGTGGATAACTATAGATAGAGAACATCTACCCCGCATATGGCTCCGTCTATGACATCCATCACATCGTAAAAATGCTGATTACGGGGATAGACTGACTTTATAGTATTTTTTTCTTTTCAGGAATGCATAAAAACTTGCAATTGTACGCGATTTTTAGCATCGAGAAATCTGGTAAAGCGATCAACGAACAGTAGCAACACTGGCGATTCATCGTGGTCAGTACAGGAGTTATCTGAAGAAGACCGGGTCACCCTGGTGTCTAACAATTCTACCGATGATACAACAGGAGATTCATCTGATGTAATAATAGAACCACACAGATCTTGTGGAATACAGATTATGGCAGGTAAATTAAATCAATAAAGGGCCAATGGGAAAACATATACTCCTTTGGATGAGACGAAAATCAGAGTTCCCGTTTACATATTGTCGTGCACGTAAAAACCCCTTAGCTGTTGGAATTTGATGTAAGATTAGGCCGTAGTACCAGTGAGCGAGGGCAACCTGTATGGTGTATGCCGGTCTTCATTGGAGAACAGGAGGACGTTAAGCCTCATATCATTTCATTAAAGAGGCATAACGTGAGATAAGGAATAAAGCTGACCGTTCGCGCAACAATATTTCCAAAATAGATAATACAAATTAAAAATATTAAAAAATTCATTTAGATTACTTTATTTTGACAAGATGTGTATATTGATCGTTACCACCGTACTGGTCATTCGAGTCTTAGCCTAGCTTCTCATTTTTAAATTAAGACTGTTCTAATCTACTTAAATCAGCTAGAGCCAAGATTATGATCTTGTCGTGTTTATAAATGTCTAATTCATAGTTTATATGACATGTAAGGCCCAAAGAAAGACCTGCAAAAGGCAAATTTACCTCTTACATAATGTCTGTTTAATCAGGCCAGTCGCTGGAGAACAGTGGGAAGTTAAACCCCATTTCGATTCATTTCATTTCATTAACCAATTAAATTGTATGTTTCTGCTGTTTGAAGGTGATCTACAAAAAGTTGTCACTTGGTGTCAATATAAAGATAAAAAAGAGCGACCAATGAAAGCCGAAAGAAAGTTAACCTTTGACCCTTCAACATCTTTTAATAATTACAAAATAAAGTTTTTTGTCCAAAATGAAGACGCCTTAAATGTAAGTGTTGAATAGTTTAATTTACAATATATATCGATTAAATTTACTTCTCTAAAATATAAGTTATGTTCTTATCGGCTCACTTAAAACGTTTTCTTCTCCAAATTTTACTTTACAGGGATTATGGTGTTTGTATGTCTATGTTAACGATGTAGGAGTTTCTGAATTATGTGGTGTACCGCAGTTATCTACAGATTCTAAAATATTCTTTCATGTACGAAACTGGAAGAATTATCTTCCACCGAAACCAACAGACAAACAAGATCAGTTTAGCGTCTGGACAGCAAGGACTATGGTTAAAGATCTAGTCTTACCACCAGATATACATGCTTTGTGTCGATATGGAGATCCTTTCCGAGGAGGCACTAATGCAATTGTACGATATGAGGCAGGGGTTGGATATATGAATAATAAACAATTGGTAGTTCCATTTCAAGAGGTTTGTTTTGGTCGTTTATTTCTTTCGAATGACTAACAATACACAAATGACAATTAAATGAATATGTCAAAACACATATGTCAAATGAACATGTCAAACGACAAATTTCAAATGAATCTGTCAAAACACATGTCCGAGGAATATGTCAAAACACAAATGTCAATAAAAATGTCAAAACACGTGTTTTTCAAATAGAGAAAACTGTTTAGAACTTTGAAAACCCATCGCTGAAGATTTGGTAACGAATATCGTCAGCCCAGTATCTATTGCTACACATGGATAAGTGTTTCAACGCAGTTATCTTCCCTTTGTCTGGTTCCTGGATGGAAGATATGCTTAAAGTAAAATCTGTATAATTACATACAACAATGATATACTTTATTTAAGGTTTTAGCACCGTGTATACCATGTCAAGCTCCATGTGATAGGTACACCTGTCAATCAAACTGTTCAAGTCATCATTTTACCCAGTATAATATCAGCCTGGAGTCGTTAGATCTACCTCCAACAGAGATGGTAAACGGGACAGTCAAACCTTTATCTTATTTCTTGACAGGTAATATTAAATACCGCTTTTACGGAGTCGTTGGGGGTGGGGGGTAAAACTGGGGCATTATATTCGCTTGCCTTGAAACTTGACAATTCTTTCGAATAAGCTTAAATAGATTTAGGGTGTAAGGGGCTGTTACCTAAAACACATACTATGGTAAGACAAATACTCAAGGATATCTACAAATTTTCCCCACAAATTCGATCGTACAAATATTCCTAGCACCTGCTAGAAACATTGGTTGCGCATGCCGATTGAACCCGAATAACGTTAGTTTGTCCACGTTGAGCTGAATGCTTTCGCCGATGAGTGTCAAGGTCATAAAACGTCCGCTCACTTCAGCTCATTGTTTGTTCACCCTACGACAGATCTCACCGAACCGTATGACGACGACCTTGACATAGAACGGAATATTATCAATGAACACGTGATAGCAAACACAAGCCCAACTGAAGACGACGAAGAAGAAAATTAACGCCAGACTTGACCTATTCATAATGCCTACGCATGTTGAATGGAATAAATATTAATGTAAGAAAATTTTGAATACAGAAAAGTTTATCATGTTTAAATGGAATAACGTTCTGGTGATTCGAAGCAAAAATATAATAATACTTCCGGTTTTCGAAGTTACAATATTTCCGGTTTTGATAAAACTGGGTATTCCGGATCTCTGTGACATCCGACGTATTGTATCGATCCCGTACGATGTCGGATTTGACAGAGTCCACTGTAGATGATATGAAAGACATGTGTCATAAAAAGTGAAAAAAATATTTACTAAAAATTTGTCAATTGGAACGTAAAATACCTTGTGAAGCTCTAAAGAATGGTAACATTTTTTGGATGTTCTACTATTTTAGTAAAGGCTGTATTATATTGACTGTTCTATAATTTCAGTAAAGGCTGTATTAGGATCAGGACAGGAAGCTATATCATCATCAAACGGGTTTTATATTGACGTCACACCGCCAGTATTTATCGAAGATGTTATGCTATATATAGATGTGGATCAAGGCAACTTTACACCTGTTTTATATCAGGGATCGAACTCGACAATCAGATCAATTTGGTCGTGTGAAGATAATGAAAGTATGATAGTAGTAAGTATAGATCATAAATTTTGTAATTGGTCTATGTCATCTTAAGAAAAAACATGTGATCACATAGTCTTTGAAGATTCATCCAGAGTCACAGACATGAAATTAAATGAGGTATACCGCACTACTCTGTACCTAACGAGCTATAAGAACGACGGGTTACGACAAGCTAGGAAGGGTTACGAAAATCGAATTCAGAAGGTTTCTTTAAATGTACCCCAACAAGTACACTGGTGTGCCTTAGTTTTTACGTCCGATCCATGTAAGTATCTCTCGTCCTACACCACTGATCATGACAAGGCAAAACTAGCCGGCCACGTCCGAAGGAATTCTCGGTGTGTGAGCCACGTTAGCTCCATATGACCAGAAACTTTGATAGGAATGTGTATCGTCATATATTAAAGTTTTTTAAATATATACTTAAAGGTTTTTTTTTTATATACATGTATACTTAAAGGTTTATTAGGAATGTGTATCGTCATATATTAAAGTTTTTTAAATATATACTTAAAGGTTTTTTTTTATATACATGTATACTTAAAGGTTTATTATATACTTAAAGGAATACCAGTGGGGTATTGGACGTTCCCCGGGGTCACTGGATATACAAAACTTTACATCAGTCGGTGTAAATCAATCTGGTACCAACGACAATTTATTGGGTATCCTGGAAGATAATTCTACTTATTATGTAACGGTAAAATGCATCAATGGTGCTGGCCGGGAGACAATTTATGAAGACAGAAAAGGTATTTGATTTTAACTAACTACATGAACGACTATTCAAATAGTCTTGAGTTGCGGGAATGGTCTGTCTGGGGTTAAATATATCTGGAGTAAGGAAACACGTTCTTCCCAAGCAAGGACACACAGTCTTATCCAAAGGACTGCTGTACATAACAAACTGTTGTCTTTCTCCAGTGGCAGAACAGTCTGATGATTATAATCGTTTTACAAGTTCAAATCGAGATGAGTGTATAATATCTGAGACACTGTTTTGGCTTTTAAATAATCTTAACAGATGACACATGGATTTTTTTCTGTAGGCGTTTCAATGAGGGTTCTCATTGATAAAGATGAGAGAATCGTGGTCAAACATCGCCAGAAATAAACTTTCAAGTTACTTGTATTCCATATAATTGTGCTATGTGTTATTCACATTCAGTTACTAAATGCCGCTGAAACAAATTAATGACCTTGCATAGATCTGAATTTAAGTCAAAGTATAGACTGAAAATGTTTAGATATTATTTTACAGTACGCAAATTTTTGTAATCTTATTTTGTCTCTAGGTGTTATATGTTTACTGTATCCACCAAATATTGAAGATGTTGGAACCAATTTGACAGGAGTAGAGAGCTTTGATCCATCTGTTTCACCCGCTACTGCCATGAAAACAACAGAAGGTGGCGCTATTGGTTTTACCTGGACAGTCAGTGCAGATCCTTCAATAAGAGAATATGGTGACTACAAAAACCTATTTAGCATTCACAAATTATCATAGACCGTCATTTCAATATTTTTATCTGAATTCCAACTGTTTTAAAATAATACAGGAACAGGAACAAATTACCTTGCTATATTATTGCTGTCTTCAGGACACGTGGTGACTCACTGGGTAAGGCATTGGCTCACTAATCCGGAGATTACGTGTTCGAACTCGGTGTTGGCCATGACAGTTCATCGGCGTGGTTCCCCTTGTCAGTGGGACAGGACAGACAGCCTGGTTGGGTACATCGTATAGTCATTCCGAGGGTGATGATAAACAGCGGTCCCGTGTACACATTAGCATGTATGTAAAAGAATCCTTAGCAGTTGAGATTTCCCCCTAGCACAGTATATGACATATGCTCGACTTCATTAGCGTAGTCAAAGCAAAAAAGTAGGACGTTAAACCCCATTTCATTCATTCATACATTACTGTTGTGTTCACTGAAAGTGAATAAAAAGTCACTAAAAATTTAAAATTACAGATATATGTGTTGGTAGTTCAGAATCAGTTTGTGATGATATCTTACCTTGTACCTGGGTTGGATATAATATATCAGGCCAAGTAACTATTATGGATGGCTGGCTTTTTATAAATGGTCAAAAATATAGGCCTGTCGGTGCTTCAAGGCCTGCGCTAAACGCGAGTGCGACAGAAAATACTACTAGTAATTTCAAGATGGAACCCGGAAGAACAATGTTTATGTGTATGCGCATGTGTAACGAGGCCAAACGTTGTACCATGCGATTTGTTGGATCCCCAATAGTGATGAACAATAATTCAAAGATGGCGACTTCAAAAGATGGTGAAAGTGTAAAGACCAGTTTAGGCCAATCTGGATCGGGTCGTCGGAAAAGAGACATAGATGATATATCCATAGAAACACCATCAAGTAAGCATTTTAATTTACTATTATCAAAACAAGTACTGTTTAATTTGACATCGCGTGTGCGCTTTAGATTATAAGGTCTGTCGTTGAAATGATCTCAAACTAACACCTGACAAGGGTAGCATCACCTGCCTAACCCCGCTTTAACAACTAATGTTAGTACCGACTTAGGATAAGAATTTACTCATACTTTTTCGATTTATTTTAACTAAAACATAGCCCTTTATATACCCTTTGTTGTGTGAATATATCAAATACATCATTAAGAAACTATGTGTAAAGTTTTGTGCTTCTGGATCAAAGATATTTATCAAACAGTTATTGAAAGTCGAGTTAATTATAAACCTGAGAATGCTTGTTTGTGGACTCGGGCCCTATTAGTAAGATTGTTATTACTGTATTTGTTTAGTCGAAGTATCGCGTTATAAAAATCGCCTGTTTTGATATTTGCAATTGCTTACGTTTAGAAGACAATGTTGATCAGTTTGCAGTTCTATGTAATATCTAAAATGTTTGATATGAAATGTTGTTGTTTTATAGATATGATACCAGGACAATCTGTTGTAATAACAGAATTAGATGAACGTCAACTCACACAATATTATACATCAGATGCTTCACCAGACTTTATATCATTTATAACTAACCCTGTAGATACCATCAATACCAGAAATAACCTACACAGATTGTTGGTTAACAGGTAAATATCATTTATAAATAACAATAACCTTATATATTTATAACTAACCCTATCGATTTATAACTAAACCAGTAGATACCATGAATAATAGCAATAATCTAAATCGGTGTAAATGTAATTCAAAAACATATTAAAATACGACCAAAAGATGGATTAAATATAATAGTTTATTATTCTAAATATTATAAAAATATTTTTTTAAAAATGAAAACTGTTTTTAATGTTGTAAATTGTGTCAATATTTAACAGCAAAACAATACTTTTATATGATGATAAAAACAATAAATGATTGCTGAACTAAAAATAGAATATATATATATATATATATATATACAAAATTAAAATATATTTCTACAGAGCATTGGAGTTACCTATTTTTTAATTTCAGAGTTACACTTAAATCCAATGATAAACATTTCGTAGTAACATCTGTTGGTCAACTACGAATACCTGGTCCACTGATGTTTACAATAAAATACAACCCATTAAATACTGATGTAAATCAAATACCGAGTTTATTACACTGGAATCCAGGTAATAATATTGTCATATTATGAGAAATCTTATAAGATTTTAATTTTCAATATATCGGCTCTTATACTGACCACCAGATTTTGTGGAAATTTGATTTATAAGGTATTTTAATTGAAGATTTCAATTACCTTTCCCCATTTTCAGCAATGTTGACCAGTGAGCTGTGACCATTTGAACATTTTTGGTCATTACAATACTTATTGTGTTTCATATTATGTTATTGAATGTTACATTATGTAATTGAATGATACGTTATGTTATTGAATGATACGTTATGTTATTGAATGTTACGTTATGTTATTGGATGTTACGTTATGTTATTGCAAGTTATTGGATGTGACGTTATGCTATTGAATGTTACATTATGTTATGTTATTGAATGTTACGTTATGTAAAGTTAGTGAATGTTTCGTTATGATTTTATTATGTGATTGAATAATAAGTTACGTTATGTTATTTTATTGAATGTTACGTTCTGTTATAATATGTTTCAGCTGCAATCTGTGGGATGGTATGTTATGTTATTGAATACATTATTTTATATTATAGTTCAGCAGAAATGGATGTTAAGTAGTAGGTCGTGCACAATGGAAAACGACACACTGGTTGTCGATGAAACAATCGGCAAAATCACCATTAAGGTAAAACAATTTATATATACTCTCAAACTTTTCTTAAAATTCGATGAATTGTATTGAACCATTAGAGTTTAGTCTGTATTCTCATGTTATTTGTTGATATTTTAGGTTTGTGACACTCGGAATAAAGACAATGAACATCCTGGTATCTATGTGTATTTTAGTAAAGATACACAGTTTATGGTAACGGATATTTTAAAATATATTCCCAACACTGCACCCAAACTGGTATCGACAACAGATATAACAATGGCCGAAGATTCGGGTATGTACAGAACCTGACCTGAATCTCGATTTTAATGTTGTTTTGTGCCCAATTAGGGGGTCGCTTTTGAAGGCACTTTTCTTACGATATTAGCTATTGTTAATTATTTTCTGCAAGGGAAATGTTGGATATCTGGATTGTATAAAATTAGATTTTGAAAGCGAGGAAGAGCGGGCTGGATTATGATAACATGAAATCTATGTGTAGTTATCTCAATTTTCTTCCCTTCTAAAAAACACGTTTAAGTACCATGAGATTAGCTATCGCCCTACCACCCGAGCTCTGCATCCTGTCTATCTCTTGAAAGTTAATTGAATAGGCATTCAATATGATGCATTATTTAATGATTTAATTCTGTCAAATATGATTTTTATTCAAATTCAAAAACGACATTTATGAACATAATCGATATAGTACCGGCGAGCCGTGGGTCGTAGTTTTGCTGTTATCACTGGTGTGATTCGATGTAACAATAACTCAAACCAATATTATTTCGTACGATGATATATTATATTAAATAAATGTTCAGCGAAAAGTACAGTACAGAGTTCACGGTTGATCACATCACACAAAATCAATGACCAAGTAAATTCACCTTTACAAAAGTTATAAAAGATTCACCATGTATATATTCATTCACACAGAATACATATTGAGTTCACCATTCATCATTATAATACAGTAAAGTTAAATGTCAACATCAAATACAACGTGAAAAAACGATATCAAAACCGCGCAACACACACACACGCGGGCCCAGCTCACCGTTCACCATTCACCATGCCTCTGCTTTACATCCTATAGTATTCAATCACCCTAGCAACACGCGCTTCCACTCAGCCTCTTTCAACCAGACACACTCGTACACCCAGACTCTCATTTACTGATTTTGAACATAACATAACCGGCCCCTATCGAATTATACATAATGAGATACAAATACATATATGTTCAAATATAAACAAATAATGAATCATCATTATTGACTTAAAACTTAATTCAAATGTTAATACCTTTAACACAAAATGTCACTTTAAGTATGAATACTGTAATTAATAATAATAACTAGATATTATTTTGCACTTATGAAATCTTATCACCATCACACTAATACTGAGTTATTTTAGTATATCACATTAAAGTCTGTCACACTTGACCTTTAAGTAAACTACAAATATCATAATTTAAATTCTAATTCTTAAATTCTAAATAAGGAAGTCACTAAATTCACTTTACACCTTTCACCCATAATATTTATATGTTTACAATTACACCACTAATTATCTTGTTCTAACAAGAGACATAACTTATCAATTGGTCTTACTAAAAAACCAGTTTGTGTTTTCAATTTGACACTTCTCACCAATCCAAGCTTATTTGGATAAGTTTCAACTACTTTACCCATAGTCCAAGAAGCTCTTGGCGACATACTATCAACAACTAAGACAATATCACCTATTGCAATATTCTTAAGAGGTTTTAACCATTTTTGGCGTTTCTGAAGGGAGGGTAAATATTCTTTAGTCCAACGTTTCCAGAACAAGTCTGACAGGTATTGTACCTGTCGCCACCGTCTTTTAGCATAAATATCTCTGTCACTAAAAGTACCTATGGGAAATAATACATTATTATCATACAATAATATGGAATTTGGGGTAATTACATCTAAATCGTTAGGATTGTCTGAAGTTTTGGTAAGTGGGCGACTGTTAATTATAGCCTCTACTTCACACATGAAAGTTCGCAAATGTTCTTCACTTTGACACGTTTTTAAGTACTGATCACATAGAATAGCTTGTAAAATCTTTCTTATGGTACGGATTTGTCTTTCCCATATGCCACCGAAATGGGATGCCGCTGGAGGATTAAAGTTCCATTTGAAACTATATCTAGCAGAAAAATGATTTAACACATTTTGATCTAACTGTTGTAAGGAAGATTTCAATTCTTTGTTTGCAGCGATAAGATTTGTCCCATTATCCGAAAATATTTCCACTGGATAACCTCGTCGAGCAATAAATCGGCGAATAGCACTAACACACGAATCAGTGTCCAACGTGTCTGCCACCTCTATATGTATTGCACGAGAAGCGAGACAGGTGAATATTACACCATACTTCTTCCTCACCGAACGACCTACTTTTACACAAAACGGGCCAAAATAATCTATGCCCACTCTACTAAATGGTTTCTCATCTGGAGTAAGTCTTGACACAGGAATATCTGCCATTTTCTGTTCACATACACGAGAATTTAATTTTCGACATGTCACACAATTTCTAATAAAGTTTTTCACTAGAAGTCCAGCTTTTATTATCCAAAATTTTTGTCTAAGTTCTGATACTGTATGATTCACACCTTGATGTCCTACAACTTTGTGAATATGTTTCACAATTAACCATGCAATATGACAATTTTTGGGTAATATTATTTGGTGCTTGGCATTATAAGGAATATTGCTATTTCGTAATCGTCCACCGACACGTAAAAGATTATCCTTTAATATGGGATCTAAACTGGAAATGTCACTATTCGATGTCACACACTTCTTACTGCTGTCATCCTTAAGGATATCTATTTCCTTTGAAAAACATGAGTTTTGAACATATCTTAATATCACACTTTCTGAATTGACAATTTCTTCATGAGTTAAAGAATGTTTACATAAATCATCGGGTATTGGCTGTTTCTTTGCTTTAAGTTTAAGAATCGCCTTCAACCGCATCCACCATGACACGCCACGTTTTAGTTTAACCCAATCAGAGTAGTTCTGAAATAACTGAGTTACACAGTCATTTTCACATTTCACACTGTTCACCTTGATTTCATTGTCACAAGTTTCATTATTCACATTGTAATTTTCAGGCCACTCTGTTTCAGGATTATGTAGAAACTCTGGTGCTTCAATCCACCTTTTACTTGAGAGTTCAATAGCACTAAGTCCCCTTGAACAATAATCTGCAGGGTTCATTTTAGAAGGCACGTATCTCCAATCACTAACATTGGATCCATCACGTATAACAGCGATTCTGTTACTCACAAATACTGGATATCGCGACGTATTATTGTTTACATATTTTAGCACTGTTTGACTGTCAGTCCAAAATATTTCACGGTCTACTGGAATTGAGAATTCACGAATCAACATTGTATTTATTCTTACAAGAGAAGTTGCTGCAGAAAGCTCTAACTTCACAATAGTGTGGGGCTTTAAGGGTGCCACACGCGATCTAGCTAACACAAAAGCAGTATGCACACTACCACTGTCATTTAAAAAACGTATATATGTCACAGTACCATAACCGTCCTGACTTGCATCAGCAAAATGATGTAATTGAGTATTTACAATGTTACCAAAATTATCAGGCTTAAGACATCTTTGTATTCTTAATTGTTCTAAATTACTTAATTGAGTAAGCCATTCACACCACTTAATATTCCACTCAGATGGAATGGGTTCATCCCATGTTAATTTTGCACGACATAAGTTTTGTAATATAATTTTAGCCTTTAAAATAAATGGGGAGGCAATACCAAAAGGATCGAAAATAGAACTCATTACAGACAAAATATTACGTCTAGTTGCTAATGAACTTAAAATATCAAACTTAAATTCAATCATATCACTTTCCACACACCATTGCACACCTAATGCTCTTTTAACAGGTAAATCATTACATAAATCTAAATCTCTCACTTCTTCAATACGATCTTGTTCAGGAATACAATTTAACAATTTACGACTATTACTTATCCATTTAGTTAATCTAAAACCACCTTTAGATAAGAGTTCACAAATATCACGAATAAGTGAAATACCTGTAATTTCATCACTAACTGACTTAAGAAAATCATCTACATAAAAATCATTCAGTATACTATCAATGACAAAAGGGTTATAATCATTTTGATTATCTAAGGCTACCTTCTTTAAAGCGTAATTTGCACATGCAGGGGAACTGGTCGCACCAAAAACATGTACAAGCATCCTATATTCACATAAAGGTTTTGTCAAATCTCCCTTTGGCCACCATAAATAACGTAACATGTCACAATCAGATTTAGCTACCCTAACTCGGTAGAACATGGATTCTATGTCTGCAATGACTGCAAATAATTCTTGTCGCCAACGTATCAATACACTTAAAAGTCTATTAGTTAGGTCTGGACCTTGTAACAAGTGGTTATTTAAAGAGAAATTATCATATACAATTGGACAATTAAAGACTATTCTTACTTTATCAGGTTTTTTAGGGTGTTTTACAGAGTGGTGGGGAATATACCATAATCGTTTATCTAAACCATTAATATCATAAATAGGAACACGTTCACAATAATTTTTAGATTCTAAATCATTCATAAACTTAGTATATTCACAATGAAGCTTATCATTTACTAACAATTTTTTCTTAAGTTTTTCAGCATACATTTCAGCTTGTAATTTGTTATTAGGTACATTTACATTTTTTTTTCTTAAAGGTAATTCTAACTCATAATGTCCATCTACAAGTTTTGCAGATTTATCCATAATATCTATAAATCGTTTATCTTCAATGGAATAATTCAATTGATCATCATTAAGGCGCTCAGCAAATTCTAAATCAAAATAAGACTTGACTTGTTTTTCTAATCGCGAGTCAAGTTGACAAAAGTTAACTCTGAAACTGTTTACATTGCGTAATTTTCCCGGGAGTCCATATAATAACCAACCGAGAGGAGATTTAATTGCATACGGTTCTCCGATATCACCGATCGCAACCTCGAGGGGCATTGTAGCTGCGGGCATATTACTACCAATCATTAATGTTACTTCTGGAATGCAAAATTCACCACTCAATTCAGGCACCTG
The DNA here is from genome assembly GCA_036850965.1 of Patella caerulea. NCBI lineage: Eukaryota > Metazoa > Mollusca > Gastropoda > Patellidae > Patella > Patella caerulea. Next base: position 71,264,635 of record JAZGQO010000010.1, on the reverse strand, counting down.
TATATGACGCAAATGTTCATACTTGTTTATATCTTGCTGAGTTGGAGCATCTGACTTGTTCACAGGCATTGATGTTCTAATGTAAGACTGTGGTAATTCTATGTAGTCATTGTTGTTCACACCGCCAATAATCAAATTATCTAATATCACTTCTGTATCTGTCCACTCTTCTAAGTTTAATGTTTTTAATAAGACTTTAGTTGTTTTGGTTCTAACACGAAGTGCATTGGATAACACTTTACTAAGAAAAACAGCACTGCTACCATTATCTACAAATGCTAATGTTGTAATGGGATAACTGTTCAATGTCGTTCTGATTTTCACTGGAATCACTGCCATTAATGGTTCATTACCTATTACTTCAGCACAACCAGAGGTAATTGTTGGTTTATTTTCTGCTTTACTACAAACATCACTTATATTTCTATTGTTACTTTGAAAGGAATCACGGGTGGGATCATGCATTATTGTCGGGTGTGATCTAGAACAGTTCATGCACTTTGACCATTGGGGATTAGGGCAATTTGGTTTCATATGTCCTGGGTTTAAACATGAGAAGCACAAACCGGATTTCTTCACCACATCTGATTTCTGGTGTGGACTTAAACTGCCGAATTTACGACATGCTAATATGGAATGGTTTGTGTTATTACCACAATATAAACATGGGTGTGTCGAAGCTCTGTTGATTGGTTCATGTGATGTACTGTTACTACTGGGGTTTACTGGATGCAGTCCACTTGCGTAGGCTCTCTTAGAATGGGATGGGTTCATACTATACTGTTTATTTTGAAAGGATTTCTGTTGATAACCTAGGCCTGTTATTCGTGGATCATTTTCATTGCGAGATATATGACTGACGAAATTTTCAAAGTCCATGAGCTTAGGAGATCTTACTTCTTTATCACGAATATCACCGACTTTATTTATCCAAGCTTGCTGTAAAGCGGTTGGCAATTTCGATGCTAATGTATGGAGGAATTCAAATCCATCCATAGAGTTCATATCGCTATTGTTTATTTTGGAATTAGTACAGTTTATCAAGAATATTGAGAATTTTCTTAAAGCTACACGATCACCAGACACGATTTTAGGCCAACTTTCAGCTTTCGATGAAAAGGCAGCTGCTAATAAGGGTAGATTTCCAAAGTCTCTTTCTAGTAATGCTTTGGCTCTTTTATATGCATGAGAAGGCGGATCAATTAACGGACAGTTCTTGATAATTTCATGCGCATCACCACGTGTGTATTTCAACAAATATTCTAGGCGTCGTGCACTGTCTTCAGTGTTTCTTTCTACTATTAATTCAAAGTTTTTAATGAAAGTTCTATATGTCATAACATCTAAGCCATCAAATGGTTTGATTTCATGTAAGGGTAAGGCTTGATCCCTTTGATTGTCAATTAATTTATTCAGCACCGATTCCATACTAATATTTGTACATGTAGGTGTATGATTAGGAACTGGTTGAGGTAAGTTGGGTGTATTTGTTACAACTGGAGGTAAATCAACATGCGTAGGTGTATTTTCGACTGGAGGTAAGTTGGTGAAATGTTCTTTAAAATTATTATGTGTCACAGAATGTTCATGGATCACCGATGATTTAGCACTAGATTTACCTTTACTCGCATTCTGTATTTCAACTAAATCTGTAGCAGCCTTTAGTTTTGCTTTAAGTGCGATTTCTTTCTGTTTTCTGTCTAATCTCATCTTCTCTTCTTCGATTTTGTTTTGTTCTTGAAATGCTTCTAATTGATATTTTAATTCTAATTGTCTTTTTATATTCATTAAACGAAGAGTTGAAGATGTTGTTGATTTTGTTCTATTACTCGGTACATTAGAAATGCTATCTTGGGGTCTAATGTCATCTTTAGGATGCACAAAATTGGCAACTGATTGATAATTATCTTCACTTGAGGCAATGTTTATAATAGAATGTTCATGGTCTACACCGGCCCCATGTGGCTCTGTATTGTCATCCGCACCGGCCCCCTGTGGGTCATTATCGTTACCTGGTGTTTCAGTATTGTTTACTTCATGCTGCAACACTGGAGGAGCAGTATCATTATTTTCATTCATATTCACAATATTTATCACAGGTTCCAAAACTGGTAGATGAATATCACTATCAGTACTATCACGTGTTGACATTTTTAAAGTTAAATCATCATAGTCATAGTCAATACGTTCACCATATGTCATACACAAGAGTAGAAAACAAAAGGTTACTGCAGTACGAAAGTACATCACAAACAATAAGTGTCACCGCTTCACGCTTGCTAACTTCATCATCACGTGTTTACAAAATGACCAGATTTTGACGTTTTTTCACCTAATATAGTACCGGCGAGCCGTGGGTCGTAGTTTTGCTGTTATCACTGGTGTGATTCGATGTAACAATAACTCAAACCAATATTATTTCGTACGATGATATATTATATTAAATAAATGTTCAGCGAAAAGTACAGTACAGAGTTCACGGTTGATCACATCACACAAAATCAATGACCAAGTAAATTCACCTTTACAAAAGTTATAAAAGATTCACCATGTATATATTCATTCACACAGAATACATATTGAGTTCACCATTCATCATTATAATACAGTAAAGTTAAATGTCAACATCAAATACAACGTGAAAAAACGATATCAAAACCGCGCAACACACACACACGCGGGCCCAGCTCACCGTTCACCATTCACCATGCCTCTGCTTTACATCCTATAGTATTCAATCACCCTAGCAACACGCGCTTCCACTCAGCCTCTTTCAACCAGACACACTCGTACACCCAGACTCTCATTTACTGATTTTGAACATAACAATCGATATTCAGCAATATTGCTGTGAAAATTAATGAATTGTTCGAGCCATTGGAGTTTAAAAACATTTGTAAATAACAGTTCACTTATATTTTCAGGAACTTTAATCTACAATCCGAATGTATTTGATGATGAAGGAGACGAATTTGAGATTGCGTTCGGCTCTATTTCACCTGACTCACTTGGGGGTGTTGACGTAACACCAGCTGGACTGTAAGTGTAATATAAAACCGTATATTACCCAATAAATTCCATAGTTCATGAAAGTCGCACCGCATATAATCATTTTATCTTAATCAATACACTTGTTGCTGTTGTTATTGGTGTTTAACGTCCGATTCCATCGAAGGTGATATCGCCGACAAGTCTTATTTCTCATTTTCATTATCTTAGCGCACGCGCATGGGTCTTTGCTGTGGGAGGAAACCGGAGTAACCGGAGGAAACCCACAAGGTTGACAAGGAGCCCCTATCTCCATGCCACATACGCTCACACCGGGGCTCGAAACCACAGCCGCGAGCCAGAGGTGACCGGACCGGCCAGCTAGAGGTCGAAGCGCGGCACTCTAGACCACTAAGCCATCCCAACCCCCAATACTTCGATTGTGTATGATCCGAAACGCTTGAACAATGCAGCTTGGAATTAAGAAATAAAAAGAGACGAAATTTAGGTAAACTAGAGACTTATGTAATGATGAAATGAATTTAACCTTTGTTGGGTTTATTTTAAATTCATACAGATTGCTTTTTACACCATGCAACGATTGCTCTGGAAATTTAACGATATTGCTTCGTATCACTGAAATCCAATCAGCGGAAATAGAACCCAAAACGACTGTTGAAACCTTAACAATCAGGATCTTGTCTACAAATGATCCACCTACAGTTTTCAGTATAAGCGGAAATAGAAGCATTTTGCACCAGGATCCAACAGAACCTGTCATAGTAAGTAAATGGTTTCTTCTGGCACCTTCCCCTTGTGTTCTCTCGGTAACAGTTATATGATTCATTTCCACTACAATTATGTAGCGAGTGTTGTAGTGACGGAAGTCTTGAGATATTCTGGGTTTCTCCCCTCTCTCCGTTCCTTGTGCATGGAGTCCGCATCTATTTATATCCCAAAATAACGGATCGAGAACTGTTTTTTCCTTGCTTGTATTTTGACGTTGACGTTGTATTTATGTAAACCCCAGCTAGCCTATTTTCATCAACCTCAATTATTTCGGCTTACCATTTTACTTGCACACAATTCCAGGTTGAGTTCGCGTAATTTGTAAGTAAGGAATGGAGGACGACCGAGTACCGAGTAAAACTGCGGCATGTTTAATGATGTTCTATAAAAGTATATGCTGAATACCAGATGATTCGATGAAGGTCTGAGGAAGTACAGTCCTTCTAATTAGTTTTCAAAGTACCACATGTTAGTCGCATATGCTGCTTCAAAAAGTTGATATAGCGTAGCTTTTGTTTAGAAATGTTGATTCATTACAAATATGGCCTTGCTTACTGTAGATGAATGTCATAGAGAATACTGATAATGCCAATATTATAAAGTACTCTATTTACAAGATTTAGTTTGCTATTTTACCCATTCTAGATACTACTAGAACAAAACCATAAAGAAGAGAACCATAAATATAATTTTACTTGGATATTTGGTGTTTATGATGTTGATAAACCAGAGAAACTTACCTTGTATATAGATACACCAAACAACGGTTCTCTAGTAGAAAATACAGCATTTGAAATAGAACCAACTTGTGGTATGAATGTAAGTATTATATGCCATTTTTATCATTAAATCCAGACACTCGTTTACGGGATTTGCCTACCGTTTCAATATTAGTATCGCCTGGCGGTGTAGTGATATTCCAATAGAATCATATTGCGGTAAGAATGTGACTATTATACACCAATGACGATAAAAATTACATTTTCGAGCATGGATCCATTCGACTGACCAGACAAGAAATGAGTTTGAATTTAAAGGACGGGGCCATCCGTCAGAGAAAAGACCCTATTTGCCTTATTTGTAACCATTAAATCCAAATTTGCTGCTTTAGAAGACATATATTCCAAAAATTGGACTATTACAGAACAGGGCGTTACTTTCTTAAGTGTTCGAGCAATGTGTAGCTTCATGTTATGGCAAGACCAGGGACTGTCTCTTGATTTATGATGGTTACAATGTGGACTACAATCAGGAAAATCGTTCAAATGCGGATACCAGTATCGAAATCGGCACAAATGCTTTCGAAGGAATCCATTAGTCATTGGAAACTCAAAGATGGAGGCAATAGACTTTCGGGCTATGAAATATCATTCTTTGGGATATAGTCACACCAAATTATTCCATTTTATTGACTGTTGATTGTAAGGTTCTTATTTATCGGGACAAAAATTCTGGCCTCTGGGTTTCCACAAACTTGGCATATAGTTCATAGTTATGCGTAAAAGGGAGCTAGGATCCATAGCCCGAAACTCGGACAGTCCACTAAAAGATATGAATGGACGGACGGATGGACATAGACGACGACATACAACGTACACATGACCATGGACGTGTATAAAAATCCACTCAATTCGCCCAGTGGGTAACATTCAGTGAAAGAAAAACAGAAAATGGCAGCCGTGTTGGGAAATGACGTTCATTTTGAAAATTCAAGTTACTATCGCGGCTTTCGTAATAAACCATATTAATCGGCAAATTGCAGCGCTTGTATCCAGATTTGAATTTATCTACCTCACTATTCAACGCCAATTCTTTTTTGCCGATTAGGTAATGACACTCTCTTGTACAGGCAATGTTTGCGTTCCAAGAATTGTTGTAGTATTTGAAACAGAATCGTTAATACAGAATTTATCCCAATATGTCTTCGGCGGAATTACTCAAAACTCTCAAAACTGTGCGGATATGGTGAACAAGTTTGGCAACAATTTTAGTTATAACTGTGTTATGTTCTAGTTTGATTGAGATATTCAAAATAAAATGTGCATAAAACAAATTAAATTGTTGATTTTAGGAGAACATGTTACCTTGCTCTACCATGAATTTACCACATCCACCAGAAGATATGAGTTGGTTGTACCATAGAATGACGTATACATCAGATGACGATGTAACCGGATATGATGTTATAAGATTATATATGACGGATAACCAGTCTCTCCGTTCTGATGTAGTGACCATCAAAATGGCTATTATGAAGATGCCATGCGTTAATGGCGGAGCATGCCGCCCTAAACGTAAGTTTTATAGAAATTGAGTGGTGGGTGATTTACATTGCCGGTGTAAATCTTGCCCGTGCTCGAGATATTGTACTTTTAGAGAAATTTTGATCTCCAAGGCTTTATATTTATCTTTCATTTGAAATAAATTTTCTTCCATTTATACAATTTTGACATGGCTAACAATATCGAATTTGTGTAATATCAGTGATTTCCTGTGTTTAAAATGTATAATTATTTTATTAACAAAAACGATTATTTCATTTCCTAAACGTATCTTAAGCATGCCGAAGATTTTATTGGCCCATATTTTCTTTGCCTGGATAGTGTGGAAATCAATGTCCGTCGGTCACCACTTGTGCATATTATCGTTTAAAGGGCGTATGTTTTAGAGTAGACGAAAAATCGGTATAAAAGAACATATTAATGGAATATGAATGTATATAAAGTGATTTGTATTCAATTTAAAAAAAACCAAACAAATTAATATGAAAACTATTGAGTTAGGGGTTTGGCACGTGGGGTTATGTCACTGGTCTTTAACATTTTTAGTGTATTATTTCATTGTTTTTAATTCAGATATCAATGGAATAAGTTATCCATGTCAAGATACGAAACGAGTTGAGAGTTTCTATGATTATTACTCTTGTGAATGTCCAGATGGTTGGTCGGGTGTAAATTGTGAGGAAGAAATTAACGAATGTCAGAGTTCACCATGTGACTGGCCATATGTCTGTTATGATTTGATAAATAAATACCAATGCGCATGCCCACAAGACGAACCTAACTGTGATTCTTTAGTTGGCTGGATGATTGCGCTGATTGTTATCGCTGTTGTCTTCGTTATGGTCTTCTGGTTTTTGTTATGCTATTGCTTTAGTTTGCGAAGAGGGTAAGTTATGCAATTAAAGATATAACTGACACTTTCTAAAACCCTGATACTACTTTGCCATTGGTACGACTCTGATTAATTATTTTGTAATTTTGTTGGCCGTTTATAACAGATGACACTATAATTTTATTGCCAAGTAGACACTGTCCTGGTGAGGGAGAGGGCCCCCGTCTGCTAAGGCTTAAAAACCAGTCTAAAACTTGGATACCGTTTAATCCTTTTACTAGATTATTGAATTTTCCATAAATATAGTTTGAACCACTTTATTTTCACAGGCGAGGAAAATGGTGTAACGTGTTCGGCAGGTTTTCATCGAAATCAATTGGAATGGGTATTGAAAATCCGTCTTTTACCAACGCCAATTAATGTTGAATTGAAGGTAAAAAAAGGGATTAAGAAATTCCTCTTTATCCAATGTTTTAGTTTTATTAGAAAGTAACAGCTTCCAATTTAATATTATCTTGATGGAAATCATACACTTACGCTATAGAACATAATTATGAGCATTTCTGGAACAGTATTGTTTTATTATGTTTGAACACATCGAATGTAGCCGTTTTTATATGAAATACGATAAATATATCAACCTTTACACTTTAATGTTGCTGACATTTATTTTTAGAAGTTTTGAGAACATTGTTGTTGGTTCGATAAATCGGAAACTTCAAAGATTGGAAACCTGAGCGATAAGATAATGAATATCCCATATGGCATACGAGATTATTTAAATTCTGCAAGTTTCAATACTGCAGCCAATCAAGAGGTGGGGGCTGGACGCTCAATCATTGGGTCTGTCATTGAGTCAACTGGCGTGGTTTTAGTACGTCAGTGCCCGTCTTCATTAGCCCAGTTCGGAGATGAACAGTAGGACATTAAACCCCATTTCATTTCATTAGATTCCCGATTCCTCGGTTGTGCGTGACAAGGAGTAGGGTCGCCCGATTCCTCCGGTTTCCCCCACAGCTGAAGTAGACCCTTCAGCGCAAGCGAATTATTGGGAAAAAATTGAACCATATGTTAGTCCCGAAATGACCTAGTTTGTGTCGGTTGGACGTTATGCTCTCTCTCTCTCTCTCTCTCTCTCGCACACACACATACATACAACACACTCTCTCTGTGGCTCTGTCTCTCTCACCCACATTCGATCAATCATTCGGAACAAAGATCCCACTGAGCCCCAAAGAGAACCAGGTCGGATAAAATTACCTAGTTTTCACTTCTTTATTTCAGAGAGACGTTAATGGACATAATATGGAATTTGGAAAGTGAGATTCACAACTGGATTCCGAACAATTTTTGATCAATATCAGTTTTAAAGTAGATGACATGCTTTGTCTTAGGCTGTAGTATTTATATATATATATCTAATATGCTATTATTATACGCCCACTTGTTAATACGGTCGTATATTATCGGCCCATAAACATTTCCTTATGATATATCCAAAATTAGTCCTAGAGTTATTTCCCCTAACTTATACAATTGTTGATTTAAGCATAATGCCCTACTTAGAGTAGACTTAGACGCTGGCCAATTTTCGCAATCGCTTCGCGGAATTATTCCAGTATTGTTGAGACATTACAGTAATGTTTCATTGAACATGAATATCTAATGATAAGCTTATAATTAGTGTACTACCGCAACACAGAACTAACCACAAACCCAATGTCAATCAAATAACTCCGTTGGTCGTGTATGATTTATTGCAATGTGTTTGCTACTGTAACGGAATGTTACCCCTAAAAGATAATTCACTTTTTTGAAAAACCTGCAATTATTGATTGGTTATCCACATTCAACAATAAAACTTTATAGAGTTATCTGCCACTAACCACGAAGGCGGAAGGGGGTATAAGGACACAACGACGATCCTAATGGGCGTATATTAATTTTGATTTGAATAGTTATTAATATCTCATATATTAAGTCTATGCAGGAGCAAATATCTTTTGAATTGTCAACACAAATTTTGTTCTTTTATTTACTGTTATACATATATTGGTTAATTTTGTCTTCACTTGTTACAATTAAATTCATTTTATTTTTATAATTCGTAGACGCTATTGTGAATCTTTTTTTTTTATAATTCATTGAATTTATTGTGCAACTATTTCATAAAATAAAGTAGATATAAATATTGTTCATTAAAAGAAGTATTCAAGGAAATTAAGAATATAGCGTAAGTTTGTCTTACTGCATTGCATCGACACCCCACGCTCTTTGGCATATTTGGGAAGGTAAAGGAAATAAGGATCTCTGTTTTATTTATCGTGTTTTGAAAGGTTTGGGGATTGACCAGCTCTGTCTTATTGGACATGTTTTGGATTGACTACCTTTGTCGTATTGGGCATGGTTTGGACAGTACAGGGATTTACAATCTGTCTTATTGGACATATTTGGGAGGGTACAGTGATTTACCATCTCTGTCTTATTGGGTATGTTTTGGAAGGTATAGGGATGACAAGGGTCTGTCTTATTGGTAATCAACATATATTTGCTTGGTGACGTGAATTCGTTACCCAAAGCAAATGTCAGGGGAAAAACTGACCGGATCTCAATAAAGTAGAGAGTTGTAATATTCTGTAAAAAGATTAATTTTCACGAGATTTGTCTTTTCACTGATGACCGACTATTATCTTCAAGAGTTTAAATGACTGTCGATTATTGGCATTAATACTATACTTTGTTTCTTAAACCTTCCTCGTACCACGTATAAAATCATGAAGTGTTTGTGACAAAATCGGATGGTCATCGTGTATAATTTTTGCAGGATCAAACAACAATTATTCTCATCTATATTCAGTAGTTAGTGGCTAGCATGCCAAACATATATATCGGCGCAATCTAACCACGGCAGCGCCTTTGTATCAATAACGTGTCATTATCTGATCATTGCCAATACTGGTATCATATGTTTCGTTATTTGTATATACCGCAAGCCAAATCGGGACGTTTTAAGCTAGCTTGATAGCCGACGTGAAGGGACGTAAGTCGTGTATAATTTTAGAGTGACCAGACCAAGGTCATTATGATCTGTATTTAGGAGCAGATCATTAAATAGAATTATGGGCTGAAATGACGAGCATAAAGTTTATTATCCACCCGTCCATGTAAGCAGAATCGCAAAAATTAATCCTTACAATCCAGAAGTAATTTAGTTCTATTTTCATGTTTATTATATGTGACACATCATGGCATAATGATTCGCAATGAGGAATTTTAGAAAGTTGGATTATTGTTATTTCAAATTCTTTAGACACAATGTCTTCAATTTGATATAGTTTGTTTGAATCGGGCAAAAATTGACTGAGCTGCGTTTGCTTGAGGCTCCCCAACTCACCAAAGTAAGTTTTGAGAAAAATAAAGTCAAAGATTTGAGATGTTTATTATAACCTGCAAAACTTGGCCACGGTTAGACATAATTCCACAAAACTTTGTACACATATCGATTGTGTACTGAACCGGTGCCATCTGGTCTGCTATTTACAGATGTTTAAAAAGACGGGTGCCCTCTTTGTAACTAAATGCGAGTTGGACTTTGACTCAGTTTGTTCGCACAGTCGTTTCCGGAGAAACAGGGACCGGATTGAGATTAATAGAGGACGTAAGCACTTAACAGATTTTGTCGCCTCATATAAGTAATTGCAAATATAAAAATAATAAACCATAAAATAAATTTGTGTATTTCAAAATTTCAAAAATACAAGTCATAATTGTGACAAAGCAGACAACAGTAATGGAGGAAGAACGCAATGTATTGCTCATTAAACGTTTTTAATTAATTTGTAACTTAAGAAAACAGGGCCCTGTTTCACGAAATTTTAACTTAAGATAAAATCCAATTTTAGTAGATACTTCAATTTTGATTGGCTAAGCACTAAAATCAATCTAATATTTTCCAATCAAATTACTAAAATTGGGATCTTATCTTAGTTAAAATTTCGTGAAATAGGCCCCAGGTGTCATAAGCCGATTTTAAAGTTCATTGTGATCGCTTCTACGCTTAACACTCCACAACTACATCTAATTAAGCATTTACTATGGTCTTAAATTCAACATGTATATAATAAATATAACTACCGTTATGTTTAAGGACAAGGTAAAGTGACACCATTTTGTCACAACACCTGAAATGGGAGGTTCTCAAAAGTCATTTACAGCATGTTTAGTGCCTATATTTTATTATAATATGTGCCAGATGAATAACAAAGAAAAACAAAAAAATGGATAAAAATCCAAAGTAATACTTATTTAGGAAATCACGAAGATAATGTCTAAGACACCGGTACGCATTATAAATAGAAATTAATTGGGTAAAAGACTTGAAAACAAACATTTGTTTTTTTTTTATCACAACTGAATTCTGGGGTATCTAAGTTGTACAATATTTTGTAAACGATAAGCCATTTTGTTTTATGGAGTACTGCACCCCTAGTAAAAAGCCAAGGACATTTGATATTACATGTACATTACTTCCCTTGATGTAAGATAATGAAATAATTAATATGATAATTTGACAATAATCCTCAAGTTAAAGTGATGTACACTATGGAAGACCAACCAGCTCTTTATTCACTGTTCTTAGTTCTACATTAATAGTTAGTAATTCTTATTTCTTCATTTATTGTCGTATTTCGACATTTGTACAATAAAAGTAAAATTTGTATCTTAATGTCAGATTTGAATCTTAATGTCAGATTTGAATCTTAATGTCAGATTTGTAAGATGTATTTTTGTTTAACTGAATTGTATTCTAATCTATTTTACAAAATCAAAATAAAAAAAAAATAATCAACATTTACATAATCAACATTTACATTTCATCATAGCCTTACAACGAAAAACAAATCTCGAACAGCAAATTTCAAATACAAATCTCCAAATACAATCTTGCAAAACATTTCTCTAGTGTTATTTTCGCCATGGAAATTCCATATGCATTCAGTCAGAGATTCGTGAAATGATAGCCGCAAACAAAAAATCAGTATATACTTTTAAAACCCCGGATTGAAAATGACAGCACCTACAAAGCTTTCAGTGCCTGAAGCAAGCGGAGTTTTTTCACGTTTTGCAATGAAAACTCTACACAGTCTGCGAACGACGCCGTTTTCAGAGCTTCTTTCTAAAGGTAGCATGCTTTCCTAATAAGTAATTATCACTTAACGCCATATACCCGAGGTTAAATGGGTTACCTAAATGTGGCTACACTATTATTATCATATCAATAGAGTTTTTCGTATATAAACATTATAACATTAATTAAATGGTAAGTTGTCATAGCATTGACCATCACGATTCACCTGATTCCTCGACTTGGCTACACAGTTCATATATATATTGTCAGGATTCGTGGATTCTACCGTCTCGACGGCGTTTGTCTTCTGTCCGTTATTCACCGAAGGTGCTTGGTCTTCGCCTGGAATGGTACTAGACATATTGTCATAGACATGGTCGGTATTTTTGGTTTTTACATTTTTGACAGCGTTGTTCTTCTTTCCTTTATGTGCCGAAGAGGCTTGGTGTACGTCTGAAGTGATGCTAGGGAGATTGTTATAGACATGGGCGCTAGTATTGGCTTCGGAAGCTTTTGTACCCTTCTTGACAGCCTTTTTCTTCTTCCCTCTATCCACCGCAGATGCTTGGTCTGGAGTGGTACTTGGAAGATCGTCATAGATATTGTTTTTTACAACTCTTGAATCCATCTCCAGCCCTGCATACGCTGATGACGTTCTATCTATGAAATGAAGCATTTAAAGTGTTTAGTAACCTTGGTGTTAAATTCATGAAACTTCAAACTTAAACTTGTCAGGTAAGTAGACTGTATGTTCACAGCACAGGTGTTAGTGGTAAGCAAATACAACAGCGGTATTCTTTAAACAGTTCTGAATTCGTGGAAAGGGTCTTTCATGCGTAATTCCTGGCTTGTATACAACCATATATATTACAAAGGCCCATTGCCAAATGTAGCTCATTGGCTGTTCAAAGGGTTTCATAATCTACAGGCATATCAATAGAAATTTAGAAAAATCGCCGTTTAGTCAGCTGAGCAACTTTGTAAAATATCAAAATGATCAAAAGATGACGGTATTTTAGAGTGACCACTATCAAGTAGCTCGCTATCAAGGAGTATACACATCGACTAATACGTGGTGCCTACGTTTTTTAAATTGTCGATTACAGTTTCTAAAAGATACGATGCTCAGATATAGGTATTGCTCATAGATCAATTTCAAAATACTGACTTCGTAAACTGAACCATGAGCAACAACCGGAACAAAAATCGGTATAATGAATAAACGTTCACCAGAAACCGACACCAGAAATTGTCGCAGACGAGAAATGTGAGCGTTTATACATAAAAGATATGTCAATTGCTTCCCATAACATAAACCATGAGTGTCCGCCGAATTGACAATAGACGAGTTTAATCGCTGCAGTTAAAGACAATAAGACCGTAAACCTTTAAAACCAACCTTTTGCTGGTTTATTCCGTTTACGTTTTCTCAGCACAACGACAACAATAACTGCAACAACTACCACGGCTACAAACCCGACTACCACGCTAGATATTAAAATCCAGTTACTAAACGGTGAGGTTTCTTTTTCACTTTCAGCTTTACCTAAAACGTAAAAAATAAATTAACTTAAACCCTATTTAATATAGACAAAATATCTTTGAACAAGAATATCACCTGCATATGGTTTGACGTATTCATTAAAAACTAAATTAATGATGCATTATGCTAGAGCTCAATCTACTCAATACAGGTCTTTCTTTCGGTCAACTTTATGAAAACACAGAACCCATTTCGTTTCGTTTTTATAGTTCAAAATTTCGTTTTACTTGTCTACATGTAGTGTAGGATCGAAAGTATAAAAACGAAACCAAATACAGATCTGTACTTCAATTAGATTGCCTTTCGGTCTGAAATGTTAACTAGATTATTAATTAGACACCAATGAAATTAGCAAGACAATAATTGAGACATTATTATCGCACCAAGGGTCGTAATGATGATCGAGGCTAGCCTTAAATTGCTAATATTATGTCGGTTCAGAGTGAAGCAATTTGACTGACATCTTCAGCATATTCTGTTTTCATTATCCACACACACACATACACACAACACAATAACAAGATCAGACAACCTAATATCAGCTGCAGTACCAACTCTATATCCTACAATACACCATGTCATACAATAACTACACCAAATCATACAACAACTACACCACATCATACAAGAGAAATGTGGTTTAACGTCCATTCGACACAAACTAGGTGGTCATTTCGGGACTAACATATGATTTAATTTTATTTCAATAATTCGCTTGCGCGAAGGGGTCTTTAGCAGTGGGGGAAACCGGAGTACTCGGAGAAACCCACGAGACTGGATAGGCGACCACGTACAACCGGGTATTTGAAACAGTAGTAAGAGCGCCATATCCCTAAATAACTTCACCATATAATAACCATGTCACATCATACAATAACTACATCACATCATAAATAACGATAACAAATCATAACACGGCTTCTGGTTTGTTTAACATTTCTCATATGTTACGCCGTAATTAAGTCAAGAATGAGTCTCTCAAATGACGTAGCATACTTACTGTGGGCCGCGTCTGCGCTGTCAGAACAAACTGGTTTAGATGGATCTAAAGCCCCGTTATAAGCCACTACTGTGATGAAATATCGTGATTCATCTGGAGCTACCCATGTCGCTTGGGTAGAGGTTGTCTGAATAATACCCTAAAAGAATCGATATATATAGATATACGAATTGTTTTTGTTTGTGACAATCTCAATATTTTGTCTTCTTTTGTTATTTTGAAATTAATTTACCGGATTACCGAAACACCAATGATCCTAATGGGTAACCAGGCGCGGAAAGATAGGACTCTGACAATAAGCTGGCGAATGTAACTAAAACGTTGGCACATTTGAATGTTTTAGCTACAATTGGTCTTAATTAGTTTTAGATTTCAGAATAATTATTTAAACTGATGAAAAAAATCGCCAATTCAAACAGACCTCTTTTCAAGCGATATTTTATTCATTGGAAATCTATGGGAATAGACTCTTATCCTCAACTTAACATATCCTTTTGAAACCTAATTAACGCACTATAACTAAACCACAATGCAAATCATGACTAATAGCATTGCATTGTGACCTGCGTAGCATAACGTAGGTTACCTTTGACCTCTTCTTAAGTGACCTTTCCACCAAAAATTCCATTCTTAAGTTATATTTCCTGGTTCAGGGCACAGTCCTATATCAAATGCCACTGAAGTGGGTTCCGCACCTTCCATGTTGAATAAACCGATTGGTGCAAATTAAGAATTGGGTTTCTGGGGTGTCCTAACCCATACATCACTAGCATCCCAAACCTTCCGCACCTTTCCTGTTGAATAAAATCCACCTAGCTCCCGGACTATAAGATTTATTAGTTTTCTTTCTTTTAAAATTATTAAGAAAATTTCAATTGTCCTGTTTTAAAGTAGATGATATGAAATGTTGAAAGTAAGAAATGGTTAATTTGCATATTATTCTTACGTATGACAAAACGTAAAAACTGAATATTATAATACCTGTGTGTTGTTGACGTTCATATCAAAGTTTCCGCTTTCTAAACAACCAAGGGCAAAGCCATACTGGTAAAATTTGATACCAGTTTCTCCATCATAGAATCCTTCCCAGTATGCAAAAATGGACGGATCAGTTTCGTTAACTTCCGGTTTTCCATATTTAACGTCATGTACCACTCCTCCTTGGGGTGGAGTAAGGTCAATGGTGATCTAAAAAAAATATATATATGTATATTTGTAAAATGCCTCATTTCTAGATATCCACACCATCTCATAATAAAAATTCAAATTTTCCCTTTTTAACCTCGGCTAAATATTGAACAAAGACCCACTAAATATCTTAATCTATCCCGAGATTATTTTCTTATCGTTGTTCCTATACACGCCCTTTGTTATTTATCTTTATATACTATTCAAAAAAAGTAGGGGATATTTGATTCTTAAGTGTTATTAAAGTCACCTAATGAAACTGACGAAGAAACAAATGACAAAATGAAATGAAGTTCACATTCATCGATTTATTCCAAATGACCGTTAGACTAAGTAAGGCACAGACTAACTATATAAGGGTATAATGATACCCGGGGTCAAACAGCAAAGTTACCACAGCATCACAACAAAGTCAGTAACGGGTAAATCCTCCTCTGTTTGCCAAACAAGCATCGATCCGACGTGGCATACTCCCAATGAGACGTCTAAGGTCATTTTGGTCCAGATTGTCCCATTCCTGTTGCAACGCAGCAGAAAGTTCTTGGACATTGGCAGGACGTCGTTGACGTTGACGTAACCTCTGTCCAAGCATGTCCCAGACATGCTCGATGGGGGAGAGGTCGGGACTCAGTGCTGGCCAAGGTAATGTGGTGATGTTCTGTTGTTGGAGGTAACCTGTAACGATCCTGGCCCTGTGACATCTTGCGTTGTCATCCTGGAAGATGAAACGGCGGCCATGACGTCGTGCGAACGGCACAACATGGACTGCCAAGATGTTGTCCCGGTAGTACTGGCCTGTAACACGCCCTGCAACAACATGTAAAGCCGTTCTTCCAGCAACAGTGATGCCTCCCCACACCATAGCAGAACCACCCCCACATCGATCATGTCTGATGACGTTAACGTCTTGGAAACGCTCGTTTCGACGACGCCACACCCTCCTACGTCTGTCCAAAAAAATCAACAGTGAACCTTGACTCATCTGAAAACATCACATTGCTCCAGCGTCGATTATCCCAGTGTTAAGGATCCCTACACCAACGACGTCTTGCTTGAATGTGATGATCTCTCAAACAAGGGATCACGCGGGCGCGAAGGTGACCCCTATGCAGTCGATTCCGAGTCGTCTGGCCACTCATTCTCACACCAGTGTCTGTTTGAAGACGAGCGCAGATCTGATTTGCTGTGATGACACGATTTCTCAAGGCCAAGGTACGGATAAATCGATCCTAGGCTTGAGTTGTCGCCCTTGGTCGACCTGAGCGTGGTCTGTCCTGTACAGATTGTGTATCACGGTATCTGGACCATAGCCTGCTTATGACAGACTGAGAAACAATCATCGTCCGCGCCACAACCGCCTGTGTTGTGCCGATCTGTAGCATGCCAAGGGCACGTAACCTTTCATTTTGGGTAAGCCGACGCATATCAAAATTTGTTTTCTGGTCACTAAAACAATTCAAACTGATGTTTAAACCCTGGAATTCTATGCCACAATGACTGTAACATTCAAAGTCAGAGTCGTGCAAATCTTGGGTTGGACCCCCGTGATGACCCCAAGCATCACCTGCATTCCATGCGGTAGCTATTGGTGTGTTTGGGCGTCACATGTAACTGGAAATGTTTCTTCTGTTAGGTTCTATAGTGACTTTTTTCGTAGTCATTTGCATATTTCAGTATTATGCCCCCAAAATCAAATATCCCCTACTTTTTTTGAATAGTATACTATATAGCCATAGACAATACGTAACACAATTGTTAATGTTGCACAATAATTTATCTCTCGCCTGCTATAAGCAGCATCAATATGGGACTGTTTTATCGGCCCACGTTTGTTCTCTTCTGAATGATATTTAAAGTATACAAAATCTATGGTCTGGATGGAGAGGAATAATTAAGTGATTATTATGCAGAAACATAAATTAAAATTTTTATACGCCCACATTTTTATGTGGACGTATATTGTCGTCGCCCCTGTCCGTCCGTCCGTCCGTCCGTCCGTCCGTCCGTCCGTCCACATTTTTTTGTGAACAGTCTACAGGTCACAATTTTTATCCGATTTCAATGAAACTTAAAATATAGGTTTATCACCATAAGATCTCGGTTCCTTTCGATATTGGCATGTATCGGACTGTAACTTCATGGGTTATGGCCCCTGATTGTACGAAAAATCACGTTTTTTAGCTTGTGAACAGTGTAGAGGTCACAATTTTGAACCGATTTGGATGAAACTTGACATGTATGTTTATAACCCAAAGATCTTGGTTCCTTTCGATATTTGCGCCCATCGGATCGTAACTTCCTGAATTATGGCCCCTGATTGTCCGAAAAATCGCCCTTTTTAGCTTGTGGTCCCTCTGGAGGTCACAATTGTTATCTGATTTAAAAAATCGTTTGATTATATCACCGTTGCATGGTTATGAAGGTTGAGTTCGAATTTCGTGAAAATCGGAGCAAAATTGACGGACAAAATGGCCGCCTTTTGTACGCGAATAGTGTGAAAATATGTTATATCAAGGTTGTGGACCTTATAGAGGTCACAATTTTGAACCGATTTTGATGAAACTTGACATTTATGTTTATAACCCAAAGATATTGGTTCCTTTCGATATTTGCGCCCATCGGATTGTAACTTCCTGAATTATGGCCCCTGATTGTCCGAAAAATTGCCCTTTTTAGCTTGTGGTCCCTCTGGAGGTCAAAATTGTTATCGGATTTAAAAAACCGTTTGATTATATCACCGTTCCATGGTTATGAAGGTTGACTTCGAATTTCGTGAAAATCAGACAAAAATTGACGGACAAAATGGCCGCCGTTTGTACGCGAATAGTGTGAAAATATGTTATATCAAGGTTGTGGACCTTATAGAGGTCACAATTTTGAACCAATTTGGATGAAACTTGACATGTATGTTTATAACCCAAAGATCTTGGTTCCTGTCGATATTTGCGCCCATCGGATGGTAACTTCCCGAATTATGGCCCCTGATTGTCCGAAAAATTGCCCTTTTTAGCTTGTGGTCCCTCTGGAGGTCAAAATTGTTATTGGATTTAAAAAACCGTTTGATTATATCACCGTTCCATGGTTATGAAGGTTGAATTCAAATTTCATGAAAATCGGACGAAAATTGACGGACAAAATGGCCGCCGTTTGTACGCAAATAGTGTGAAAATATGTTATATAAAGGTTGTGGACCTTATAGAGGTCACAATTTTGAACCGATTTTGATGAAACTTGACATGTATGTTTATAACCCAAAGATCTTGGTTCCTTTCGATATTTGCACCCATTGGATCATAACTTCTTGAATTATGTCCCAGGATTGTCTGAAAAATCGCTTTTGTTAGCTTTTGGTCCCTCTGGAGGTCAAAATTATTATCCGATTTAAAAAAACGTTTGACTATATCACCGTTATATGGTAATGAAGAGAGAGTTTGAATTACGTGAAAATCGGACTAGAATTGATGGACAAAATGGCCGTCGTTTGCACATGAATAGTGTGAAAATATGTTATATCAAGGTTGTGGACCCTATAGAGGTCACAATTTTGAACCGATTTTGATGAAACTTGACATGTATGTTTATATCCCAAAGATCTTGGTTCCTTTCGATATTTGCGCATATCGATTCGTAACTTTCTGAGTTATGGCCCCTGATTGTCCGAAAAATCGCCTTTTTAACTAATTGGAGGTCACAATTATTCTCCAATTTAAAAAAAAAAACAAACAAACTATGATTATATCACCGTTACACCTTAATGAAGGTCGAGTTTGAATTTCATGAAAATTGGGCCAAAAATTGCGGGACAAAATGGCTGCCGTTTGTAAGCGAATAGTTTAAAAATATGGTATATCAAGGTTGTTGGCAAGTAGAGAACACAATTTTAATCCGATTTTGATGAAACTTGAAATTCAGGTTTGAAACCCAAAGATCTTGGTTCCTGTCAATATTTGCGCATATCGAATTGTAACTTCATGAATTATGGCCCTTTATTGTAGGAAAAATCACTTTCTTTTTAGCTTGTTCTCTATCCATCTCTCGAAAATGTGGGCGTATCCTGCCTGGCAGCCGCTGGTTACCTTTGTAGTTAAGGTACTGATTAATTGGACATGATTTGTCACAGTCACCTCTATATAATAATCAAACTTTGGAATGTCTTTGTTCACATCATTAAAGCTGTTTAGTGCCGAGTTTATCTGAATGTTTCTATGGAAACAGAAACCAGATGCAACACAATAACAGTTAGCGCCTGTTGACATATTCACATTCAACGTTTTACAGTCTTCGAGGGACTGAAAAATATACAAAAAGGTCTTTTGATATCGTCTTGTGCCCTTTATTCTGGTTGATATTCTGCAATTGACAGAGCTAGTCAATTGATTCACATATCGAAACCCGATCGAGCATTGGATAATAGAACACCATGCAACAGAAATATAATCTATTTCGTGAAATAAAATAGAGATTAGCGTGGAGACAATTTTTCGTCAGATTCTAGATATACGACTGTTGCTTCTCTTTGTGGTGATACTATTTTACGCTAATACCGATGCCTCACCTTGCAGTAGTATTACTTTATACTTACTGTTGCTTCATCTTGTGTTACCTATCGTTGCTTCAGCATGTAGGGTTTTATCTGATACCCCACCTTCTTTGGGGAGTGGCGGGGGGGGGGGAGCATTATCTGGTACTTACTATTGCTTTACCTTGTGGTGGTATCATCGTATACTTACTCATGCTTCTTCATGTAGGGATATTATCTTGCTTCACCTTGTGGAACTTACTCCTGCTTTACTTTGTATTACCTTATAATTACTGTTGCTTCATCTTATTGGGTATCGTCTGATACATACTGTTGCTTAACCCTGTGGAGGTATTATCTTATACTTACTGTTGCTTCACCTTGTGGTGGTATTATTTGGTACTTACTCTTGCTTTACTTTGTGCTACCTATCGTTACGTCACCTTCTGAGAGTATTACCTTATACTTACTGTTGCTTCACCTTGTGGAAGTATTATCTGATACTTACTGCTGCTTCACCTTGTGGTGGTATTATCTGACACTTATTGTTGCTTCACCTTGTGGTGGTATTATTTGGTACGTACCGTTGCTCTACTTTGTGGTACCTATCGTTGCCTCACGTTCTGAGAGTATTACCTTATACTTACGGTTGCTTCGTATTGTTGCGTATCATCTGATACTTACTGTTGCTACACCTTGTGGTTATATTATCTTATACTTACTGTTGCGTCACCCCGTGGAGGTATTATCTTATACTTACGGTTGCCTCGCCTTGTGGTGGTATTATTTGATAATTACTGTTGCCTCTCCTTGTGGGTGTATTATTTGTTACTTACTGTTGCTTGTGAGGGTATTATCGGATACTTACTGTTGCTTCTCCTTGTGGTGATATTATCTGTGATCCGCGAGTTAGTTGTGTTTTATTGTCATATATCTTCCACTCAACTTTGGCTAATCCACTATGATCATCATAAGCTACCAATTCAATTCTAAATTGTAGAACACATACTATTACGTTAAAAATAAACTGGTGGGCGACAGATACGAATCATTTTTTACTGTTAGATTCTTAAAAATGATTGCCCCATAGAAGATACAGATTTATTCTTGAAAAACCGCGACTTATGTGGATACATTTCGTTTACTAGTATTGTGATATAAAGAATTAAAAACATACGCCATCTTTTCGATTGTAGCTAAACCATGAATGGTGATGTTTAATTCGTCACCTCTGACCAACAACAAGTTTTCAACAACTGGTGGAGAACTATCAAAATGAACTGTAATCGATTCCTGGAGATAATTTGCCACAACGTCATATGCTCTAATAAAATACTGAAGTGTATCACCATCTTGTAAATTGGGGTTCATCGTCATTTCTTCATTCAGCCCTATATCTTTAAATTGTTGATTTGATGGTTGAGTTACACGACTTCCACCAAGGCTTGTCACATTGAAAGTCATTTTAAACTTGGTAATACCTAAAAGAATAATTGAACACACAGACTGTTTTGTTTTTAGCTCATGTTGAGTTATAAATAAAGTAGTGGCGGGAATACCCAGTTACCTGGTTGTTTTACCTCTTAAAATGGCGATTTAAATATCATTAGATGATTATACCATCTTACTGTGGTAAATACCATTATATAATTAAACCATCCTATTGTGGTAAATACCATTATATAATTAAACCATCCTATTGAGGTAAATACCATTACATAAATATACCATCATATTGTTGTAAATACCATTATAATTATACCACCTTTTTGTGGTAAATACCATTATATAATCATACAATCTTACAACGGTAAATACCATTATACAATTATACCATCATATTGTTGTAAATACCATTATATAATTATACCATCATATGTAACACTACATACAGATAACAGAATATCAGCATAATTGATAGACCTTTATTGAGAGCATGAAATAGGCATACTCCAGGAGGAGCGCCATTCCAAGTCTTCTGAAACTAACAGTAAACTCTGGCTTATAAAGCATACAATTAATTAAGAAAAGTGATACACAAGCGATGGACATATTTGGCATTGTTTATTTATGAGATTATAGTATCTGTAACTGCACTGCATATTTAATGAGATCGTGCCTTTTGTCAAAACGAGCAGAGGCCATTCGTGTGTAGTCCGTAAATAACATATTGAACACATTAGATGTTTTATTAAGTCCGTGCCTTGAAGAAGTTGTGTCGAGTTGAACACGTCAATATCATTAATGATCAAAAATCAGCAGAGGTCAGAAAGTTCTATCTGTATATTTATATTTCAATATGATATAGAGATCACTTTGTCACATTCCATCCCCACCCATTTAAGTTATTTATTAAAAATAAATAACTTATACCATTCTCACAGGTGGGACACTGTCTTCATCTCTATCAATTGAAGGTACACACAATTAAGTTAAATCACACACGAATTAAGAAGAGCACACACGATATAATAATAGTAATGAAAACACACACGATTATATAGTTATATGATATTTTCGGAACACTAGGTCCTTGACTTTTGTAGGACGATACCATTATACCATTAAATTCTGGCATTCCTCTTGATTAATTATGACAAAGTGAATGACACTTGTTTATTTCTTGGTGCTGGTGTGGAAACATCTGTTCCATGAAGCGTATTCTCGTCCTCGGTCTCAGCCGACACCATCCCCTTAATTATCGTTATCTAACATACATTAAATACAATACAATATCAATATCACTTGAAAACATTTTATATGGACATCACAAAGTCAAGTCCTAATTCTATAAAAACAATTACATTGATAAACATGCTACAATAATATAAGTTCAATATAAATACTCGCTACAATAATATAAGTTCAATATAAATACTCGGTTATACGTTCCAACCGAAAAAAAAATCAAAAAACACTTTTTCAATGTCAATAATTTCACTGTTGCCACCACTGAATAAGTTCAGGTCATGTTAGAATTGTTCTTTTCCTTGCACAGCTAATTTGATGCACGTAGGCACTTCTGCAAACTGGGCTTGAGGATCATAGCTTTTGACATACTGGAATGCCCTGGTCTGGTTCAACGTTGCGGTACGTTAAGATAAGGTACAATAAATCCCATAAATGATCAATGTACTTGCTAAATTAGACCAATTACAATTACATTACCCTTAATTTACAACATTGATTTCAATTGGATGTCATAATACTTAATCATATTCTTACACTTAAGTTTATTTAAAATCAAAATTGTATTTACTTTTAAATGAATAAACTATTAACAATAGAATTTAATCTGCCCCTAAGTAAAAATAAGCAGTATTAATTAGTACTTATCACCTAAAGTCATTAATAACATTGAAATTCATTAGTAGTCTGCTTTACTAATTGACAGTGACAGGTTAAGATTATAACCCGTCTTAACATTGGTGCTATATAGAGCTTCGTGTATATATCACAAGCTTGTAGCCAAGGGGTGCTATCTTACACGCTGAGAACAGAAAAGACAGACATGTGCCTGTGTGAGATGTCCATATAGATACTCCCTATTAACAGTTCGTTCTGAATTCAAACGAGAAACAGCATCTTGATACAAGGGATCAGTATTTATTACAAGACCTGATTGTATGATACTCCTGGTTGTAAAAATAAAATAATTACAACCCATAAGTTATTATATTCCTGACGTTTACATGTAACGAAAAATAAAAAAATTACAAATATAAGTTCTTGACGATTACAATACATTAGTATGGTTTTACGTAACATTACTCATGACATAACAGGGAATTCAAAATTTATTCGACAGCTAATCGCACTTTCAAATTAAACTTTAAATTATCCATTTTACCACGTTATACTTTTTTTTTTTGGGGGGGGGGGGTGAACACATACTTTAAACTTATTCTCCATTATATTTCTTTAACAAAACGACATGAATAATCCAGAAACAGTTATATTGCATAAGCTACTCGCTATATATTGCAATGCACCCTGTTTCAATTTAAAACATTTTTTAAAACCTAATACCAACCCACACAAAGGGCCATTAAGTTTTAATTTTTCTTGGGCATTTTCCTTTATAACCCAAAAACCTAAACGCGATTTTACACATATTCATACCTTAACCATACCCGGTTAAACACATATACATTACTTGGACATAACACTACATTACATTATTACGATCGATAACTTTATAGAACGGAGACTTCATTTTATGTCTTTTAGCTTGGTTATACTGTTTCAGTTTTAGAATTCTTATCTACACCGACGTTTATAGAAATTATTTACCCATGTGTAAAACTAACTCTTATTTCCTTAACTTAATTATTTACTAGTTTGCCATTTTTTTGAAAACTTTATATTGATCAAATCCCTAATCTTTAAAAAAAAATTTAAATTATCCCTTGGTCATTTTTGGCGTTCCATTGTCAGTTACAAGGAAATATGCACCTACCTTAAAACGACTGGAAACTTCTTCTTCCAAGGGTTTCCTCCCGGGATCGAACCCGGACGTCAGTGATTCCATGACTGCTGGCTGTGGCTGTAATTATTGGCCCATGATCACCGTTAAGGACTTCCCGCTGGTATGGCGATTCACTCCCAGGTTCATATAGTCACGGCATCCAAATCTGATACCACCCAGGACGGTCACAGCAACCAAATCGGATATCTTGACTAATTGTAATTAACAATCCCGGTTGATTACTAATGAAACCAAAATCTTTTCAACTTGCAGATTAACTGGAGAATTCTGTCTAACAAGATTGCCTGCGGCTTCATGGGACTGGATCCCGTTCTGTCTGGTTCACTGATTCACGGCGCCAAATCGGATACGACCCAGGACGGTCACGGCATCCAAATCTGATATCTGTAACACTACATACAGATAACAGAATATCAGCATAATTGATAGACCTTTATTGAGAGCATGAAATAGGCATACTCCAGGAGGAGCGCCATTCCAAGTCTTCTGAAACTAACAGTAAACTCTGGCTTATAAAGCATACAATTAATTAAGAAAAGTGATACACAAGCGATTGACATATTTGGCATTGTTTATTTATGAGATTATAGTATCTGTAACTGCACTGCATATTTAATGAGATCGTGCCTTTTGTCAAAACGAGCAGAGGCCATTCGTGTGTAGTCCGTAAATAACATATTGAACACATTAGATGTTTTATTAAGTCCGTGCCTTGAAGAAGTTGTGTCGAGTTGAACACGTCAATATCATTAATGATCAAAAATCAGCAGAGGTCAGAAAGTTCTATCTGTATATTTATATTTCAATATGATATAGAGATCACTTTGTCACACATATTGTTGTAAATACCATTATAATTATGATTATACCACCTCTTTGTGGTAAATACCATTATATGACCCCATTTTGGTAAATACTATTTGATAATTATATCATCTTATTGTAGTAAATATCATTATATGATTATACCAACTTACCGTTGTAAATACCATTATATAATTATATCTAATTAATACCATTAATTATATAATTATACCATCTTATTATGGTAAATGTCGTTAGATGGTTACGTCTAATTAATACAATTAATGTTTGAGACGTAGGTTTACCTCGTTTATTGCTGATTGCTTTAATCGTTCGAAGTCCATCATTATCATCATACTCAGCATCTATTTGGGGATACGGTTGTATTCCGGTCAGAAAATGGCGACTTTCATAAAGAATGTTTTCAAATCTGTTCGCCCAGTTGACACTCACTGTTGTTAAGTCGCTCTGCCATTTATAATTGGTTGCGGGTAGAGCTGTTGTTGCTCTAAGAGAACTGTTGGTCCTGGTGGTAACATTAGTTGAATCAACTAAAACAACGATACGACGAGCACTCTTATGATTACCAGCTTTATCGTGGGCTGATAAAATAACAGAATATACGCCAGGAATAGATGGTAATATCACGGTAATATTTTCCTAAAAGTAAATAAAATATAAACTATTTACAACCTGTAAGAATATACACTACATTTCATTACTATTTAGTCAACAATGAACAAGTTTAAATAAGAAGTTTTAAACCTGGCTGGTATTTGTCTCCGACTTGATGGCGTCTTCACCAAGTTGACCATCTTTAAATTTGAGTTCATAAATCTCAATGTCGTAAAATTCAACCCCTGCATCGTCATCCTGCCATCCATCCCATGATAAACTTATATTTGACTGAAAATATATGAGAATAAAACAATTCAGTGGAACAGCCTGAATATCGATTGTCCGATCATTGAAATTTGAAAAAGAATATGTTCAAATGTGTAGTTTCAATTGCGTTCGGTCGGTTCTCAGCAAGGCGGTATAACTCTGGGGTTGGTCCTCTCGTGACTTTAAAGCTGACCGACAAATTTGCAGTTGAGGAAGGTGGGGGGTGGGGTGGCGGGCGCCGTGACGAAATGCCGGACCATGATGATATTCGGTAGGTTCATGCTCTTTTGTTCCCACTAAATCTTACTGGAAATCCCACACAAAGGTACTGACACATTTTGCTTTCAGGACAGGCACCATATTCCAAGATGACTACCGAAATCAAACTCATCTGACATTTGTTGTATATATCGGACATAGTTTGAGACCTCATAATTTGCATAAAAGGCGGGGGAAAAACATAAGCAGTTACGGTCGGATGAGCACCAAGCCGCATGGCCTGTAGACGGTCCACATCCTTAGTACAAGCAATAAATGCTTAGTAATAAACTCACGGTTGAACGTTAAGCACAAATTGAATAAACATTGAGACAACCAGAGCCCCCATCCGCTATACACTCGATTGCTGTATAATCAGATGCAATACTCCAAGACCTGGAGGCCCAATATGTGTCAAATTTGATTCCATCCTAGTGTCATAAAAACATAAAAATCGGATAACACCTGTGAACCGTACAGAGTATACAAACATGGCGGTCCAGACGGATAGTGGAGACGACATAATACGTCTAAATGTGCATATGAGCGTATAAAAATGAAAAAGATTACCTCGTTGGTGTAATCAACAACAGTAAACATCGTTTTATTACAGTTTAAAACAGGTTTACAGTGATACGGTTTCTCTGCATCAAAACCAACATAAAACGTGTGTTTAGTGGTAGCACCGATCAACGCTCCGGTCGTGCTCCTGTTATTTTCCTTGTCTTCGATCGTTATATTTCCACCATTAAATACAGAAATACTGAATTTTAATCTGAAAGATGTAAATAAAAAAATTCTACGATTAATGCGTACATATCGTGGGGCGACAGCAACTATCAACAACAAATTGTCTTAAATGCTGTTTATTTACACCGTATTAGTCGGTTACTAATTATTATTGTTAGATCTATATATCTATACATTTTCCTGTTATGGAAGGGGCGTTCGTAAGGTTTAAATAACTTTGTCAAATCCTGTTTTATCCAAAGTGATTTTGCTGATGTAATAAAATAAGTTTAACGTAAACTCAAATCGTAGTCGGGCGCTATCTTGGATTTATGAGAAATAACGAAAGTTTGCAAACATTTTACTATTTCAAATATCAAAATCGTTGGCACAGAAGGATAGCTAAGAGAAACATTTCTTGCTTACCTATCTTGGTGGGTAAATGGAAGAGATAACCTAGCAAGATTTGTGAAATTTCCCCTACAAGTAAAGACACTTCGCGGAGATCCATTATAATTGCAGGGATATTTAACAGCATTTATGATACTTGCACCTGTAAACAGAATCAAACAATAAATTCTAGTTACACCCCTGCCCAATCAATAAACAGACTATACAAACTGAAAGGTTGTCAAACTTAAATCCAACTCTATGCCCTATCCGAATTCCAGAAAGATTTTTATTCAGTCAATCAATTCACCGGGCAGCGTCAAAAAAATTGGTTTTTGTTTTTCGAGATTTGTTTCGTGACGTTATGGGTGCACCGGAATACTTCGGACAGCGTTGATAGTTACCGAAAGGGATCAACTAGGTATCGATTACCTCACCTGAAAGAAATTACTTACGCTGAACATATTTTATCCCTTTCTTGGCCGGACATTTATATGTTTTAAATCTTGAGATTTATCCCTGACCCCTACGACTATAAGGGTGGCTGGATTCGCGGGAGAATGTACAGGCAACTGCATACACTAATACGGCGTGTTTAACCCTTCGAATACCAATACGGACAGTTAGAAACAATAAACCACACTTCGCATAAAAAAGCAGCAAACCTTTTTGCAGTTCGGCCATTCCACCAGTTATACCGGCAACAAAACTGTTAACATAAGCTGGTATATTGTTGGTAGGAATACTATGTTGAAACGTGGCCATAAAACTAAAGTCAAGTTTTACTGGATTCAGGATATTCGTCCATACTGTATCTTGTGGTGGTCCAGCATTAATATCACCAGGTACCTCAGTTTTCTCTCCGTTTGGTGCTCTAATAGTTAAAACATTCTGTGTTATGATTGGTCCTTTCGTAACTAAAATTGAAATATTCGGTGTTATTATGACCGTTTCGTAACTACAATTAAAGTATTAAATTGTTGTCGTTGTTTATTACAGATTTAACGTCCAATACATTTGATATGATATTATGGTCAGGTTGATTAAATTAAATTATTTACACTTCATGGGTTGAAAGAAAGTATTAAGTGTTATGTCCGGTTCTTTTTTTAACTAAGCCATGAAAAATTGATTAGATCTATAATTATCAATTGGGATTTGTATATTGCTGACAAAGGCCATTATCTACTGTAACCGCATGTCCATAATTGTACTTACAGCTATCACATCTATTGCAATAGTCTATAGCTGGACTTACTGCTATCACATCTATTACAATAGTCTATAAGTTTACTTACTGCTACCACATCTAGTCTATAAGTTTACTGTTACCACATCTATTACGAACCAGTCTATAAGTTTACTTACTGTTATAACATATATTACAACATAGTCTATAACTTTACTTACTGTTATCACATCTATTACAAACCAGTCTATAATTTTACTTACTGTTATCACATCTATTACAATACCATCTATATAAGATTACTTACGGTTATCACATATATTACAACATAGGCTATAACTTTACTTACTGTTATCACATCTATTACGACATAGCCTATAACTTTACTTACTCTTATCACACTGGACTTCCTGCTATCACATCTATTACAACACAGTATATAGCAATACTTACTGCTATCACATCTATTACAATAGTCTGTAACTGGACTTACTGCTATCACATCTATTACAATAATCTATATATAACTGGACTGATATCACACGTATTGCAACCCAGTCTATTAGTTTACTTACTGTTATCACATCTATTACAAACCAGTCTATAACTGGACTTCCAGTTATCACATCTATTACAATCCAGTCTATAACTTTACTTACTCTTATCACATCCATCACAATCCAGTCTAAGTTTACTTACTGTTATCACACCTATTACAACATAGTCTCTACCTTTATTGTTTCCAAACCTATCACAACACAATGCAATCTATAATTTTACTTACTCTTATCACATCTGTAACCACCAAACCCCGAACTACAATTACAATTCTCTGCTAATTCACCAGGACAAGTTCCAGGATAACATGGTGTACTGTCATTTCGCCATGAACAGGCCTCTTTAAATACAATATACCACCGAATTTAAATTACGATGCATACATGTACAACAAGGCAAAGACTGACTCACCATTGAGTGTATTGGTCGGCTGGTTATACGCAGGTACCTAGTATAGGCCTAAAATCATATCCCAAAATTGACAAACCGACAAATAATTATACTTTATCGCCCAGTAATACATCGCTCGTGTGATAAGTTATATGATCTACTCCGATATCTCCTCCGGAGATATCGCTTCACATGAATTTGATTTGACAACTATTTGTTTTTTTACAGTAACCACCCTTTGAAATAAAAAGTAATTTCTCTTTTAATTAAAAAAGAAACTATTTTTATTTAATTGACCTTGAAGGAAACACTGGGTCAATAGGTAAACTTCTGTCAAAACATGATGTATCACTACGCTTTAATGTTCAGTAAAAGTGGAATATATATCAAAGAATTATATTTGATTTGTGTATGTAAGCGGGCATTGGTAGATAAATAAAATCTCCAGCTCGTCTTTTTGGATGTCAAAAAAAAAAAAAAATAAAATAAAATAAAACTCCTCGATAAAGTAAAAAAAAAACAAACTCGGCCAATTTGTGTTGATAATTTTTGATATCAAAAAAGACTCGTAGTAGATTCTCTATATCCCTGCCAAACCTAAGTCAGTCCATATTTAAACCCTCCATCCTAATTCTTAAAGCTACCTTAAACCTATCCCTAACCACGAGCTAATCGTTAGTTGGATTATTCTCGCCCTAACTGAATCATACGGCTACTGCGGTTACCAATAATCTTTCTAAATTAAAATAAGGAAGAATTTTCTATGTCCTGCGATCGGGATAATTACGAATAATATACCCTGCGGTATGATTTTAATAAAGTGGTACTCCAAATTATACGCCGAAAAACCCTTGATCGTAATATGTAGTTCAGCTTGATAACTGTTTTTGTTGGTAAACCTTTAAAATAGGTAAGGGCTAGACCGCATCTAGCGGTGGTGCAGAGGGTACATTGCACCCACAAACAAATAGGGCTCCCCGAGAAATGGCGCCACCTCCTTCCAACAAAAATAATAATTTGGAAATCTTTCTATTATAAAATAATGCACTTAAGGTACTGATCAGTCGGTCGGTTTTAAGGGCGCCCTTAAAACTTTCTTATATCACTTACGTGGAGGCTATGGGGCCCCACCACTCTGCTGCATCAATGACTTTTAAAATCCTACATACGGCCCTGGGTGAGGGGTGGAGGTCTAGTAAAATGGTTTTGATGGTTTTGAATCTGGTGTCCAATGATATAAATACCTACTGTCACATCTTTTCCTATCCGTTGATAAAATGTAGGCTCTAAATCCAGGGTCATCACGAACCAGGCCGTCACACCTCCCACACCTTTGGTTTGTTTTACTCGTGCAGGTGATTTTATTACAATTGCTTATCTTTGAGCAAACTGTTGAAAAATAAACACAAATCGTTATTACATACAGTTGATCGGGGGATCCCACGTAGAATAGGCATATCAGACACTCAAGGTGGTGGTGGGGCAGTGCCAGAAAGGTTTGGGTTCTGCTGCACAAGCTAGAATTGATTTGACGTATATTTGTGCCATGTAATATCATACACTGACAATTATTGTTCGAGGTATGAAGTCCTGAAAATCTGAACATGAACATTGTTAGCAACTATG
Source organism: Patella caerulea (assembly GCA_036850965.1). NCBI lineage: Eukaryota > Metazoa > Mollusca > Gastropoda > Patellidae > Patella > Patella caerulea. Next base: position 71,233,048 of record JAZGQO010000010.1, on the reverse strand, counting down.
TTTTCAGCGAGTACCAATTTAACAGTTTAAAAACATCCCACTTGTTGGTAGATTGCACTCTGTATTGAGTGCCAGTATAACAGTTTAAAATCAATTCAGTCTAGTTATATATTAGTAGAATAATGTATATTCGGTAAATACTATTATATCCAGGTTAAACTGAACTCAGCCCAGTTAGTAGATTAACCTGTATCCAGTGAGTATTAATTTAACAGGTTAAAGTCTTGACCTTGTAAACATCATTTTTTTCGCAATTTCAAATTGATGTTGTTGTCATACCGTGGAAAAAGAGGTTTCCTATATCGAATATTTAAGCGACAATGGAAATTTTGAAATTGGCATAAGAATCGTGTGCCATAGTGCTTTCTTGTGCCATTTGTAATGAGAGACTCGGCGAAGACTACTGGAATAGGCTGAACTAAGCACATACCAACGACTGCCATTCGGTTTGCACTGTTTGCGCATTTCATTTGTAATGAGAGACTCGACGAAGACTACTGGAGTAGGCTGGAATAATCAGATACCAAAGACTGCCGTTCTGTTTGCACTTTTCGTCTATTTCGCTGAACATAACTGATTAATTAGAAATTACAGTAAAAACAGAAACGATTAAATGCAAATACTTTATATGCATTCATATTACATTATCATATGCGTTGCGACTCTTTTGTGTCCATTTCCAGATGCCAAAGAATAGCGATTTCGCTCCTTTATTTTGTGAGTGCTAGTTTAACTTCAAAATCACCTCAATTTAGTTAATAGATCAAACTATATCCGATGAGTTTTAGTATCAACTCAATTTAGCTAATAGATTAATCTGTATTCGATGAGTACTAGTACAACAGATTAGAAGGCCAGATTGTAAGTCAGGGTATACTGTAAATTTGAACACCTTTCGATTACTATTTAAGTTTGTAAACAGGATACTCGACAAAGTTCATGGTTTGTGTTTCCATTTTTTATTTTGTGAATTAATTCTTAATCCTTATTATATTTCATCTTTCAATTCCCTTTTTGGCTTAACCATTAAAGCAAAATACAGGACACTTAGTTGGCGTTTTAAGACTGTGACAACACCCCCTATCCCCACCCATCTGGGTTTTTATATAAGGACTACTTACTATCACACCTGGACCCAGCAGAATAAAACCCAGGTGTTGAACAGGTGCATCTATCAGGACTATTACAGGTACCATCAACCCGTGTCACAACATTACCAGCAGTATTCCTAATGTGAGAATTATAGAAATAAGAAGAACAGGCCGCTGGATCTGTTTGACCTCTGCATTTAGCTGAAAAACATTAACGATATAAATAGTAGTTTACATTAACGATATAAATACATAGGTGTTTACATTAACGATATAAAAATATGTTTACATTAACGATATAAACAACTGTTTACCATAACAATATAAATAGCTGTTTACTTTAACGGTGTAAAAAGTTATTTACTTTTTCCAGATTGTCTGATACAAATGAGAGAGAGAGAGAGAGAGAGAGAGAGAGAGAAATGGGGTTTAACGTCCACGCGACACAAACTAGTCATTTCGGGACTAACATATGGTTTAAATTAATTTCAATAATTCGCTTGCACGTAAGGGTCTTTAGGAGTGGGAGGAAACCGGAGTACCCGGAGAAAACCCACGAGGTTGGACAGGCGACCCTAGTCATTGCCACGTACAACTGATACAAATGACATTTGATTTATTTTAAAGTTTTTGTAATGAATTCGTATTTCAAACATATAAGCAGTATCAACTTTAATCTCAAGGTTAGCACCTATTTGGTCTTAATTGTTACCTCATGGCAAACTCATGCTCACGCACTCCATAAGTATGCAACTGTCTCGATCGGAATTTATACTATACCTTGTCGACATCCCGAACCAGTCCATCCAAGACAACAGTAATAAACAGTGCGGTAATCAGTTCTGAAAACAGGCACAGTAACAAAATGTTGAATAATATATTGTATTTTACTATATTGTACTAAAAATAATCTGATATCTCCTAATATAATGATCTGGAGTGTTTACATGGTTTCAAGAAAGATGACATTACTGGTAATATTTGATGTAAGACCACAGTTTAGCGAAGTGAAATGGGGTTTAACGCCCTATTGTTTTTCTCCGACTATACAATTTAGTTTCCTCCAGCCTTTATCATTGCAATCGAAGAAAGGTCCAACTATTTACCGATTATGGACTGTTCTATATACCCCCCAAAAAACCCCGAAAACTACCACAAAACTTCGCAAAAAAAAAGAAAAATACCGACCATGTTGGGAGGGGGCATTGCGACAGCATTGCGTCTTTAAATCGGGTTCTGGATGACAACGCTGGTATAACTTCAAATAATACTTTTATTCTGCTTCTTACATATCAAGTACAACATCTTAATGTTAACGACCCCAGAACTAACTTGTATTGAGGGAGCCATGTCTTGGTTAGACGCTCTCACCTCGACTCATCTCTTTCGAGACCAGCTTAGTCCGAAGGTAACCTCTAGACGTCCACGCCTAGACTCGACTCACTGCGTCCTTGTCTGTACCTAACGCTAGGCGCCCATGGACTCCGCTTTGTCCTATCTTTCATTTCTCTTATAAACCCTTTCTAGACAAAGCATGTCAAAAGATTTGACATCCGGCTATTAGATTTAGCAGTTAGTACAGTTTGCATATCAGACAGAAAGTTAAATATAACATATTAACCTCAAGTTTGTAACATGATGTCTAATTAATGCTACCAGGGCTTGGTAGGTTTATATTGAAATCAGTTTCACGTATCAAGATTGCACGAAGCGTCTATAACATCTGTCACTATGTAACAAAGGACTTCCGGGGGGGCGCCAATGCGGCTTCTGGGGGTGCCGATGTACCTACACTTGACGGTACACGGCGAACGGCACCATGGACGCGCCTCTCGTCGAAGAAGGCTTTAGGGTGCGCCCCACCCCGCCACCAGAAACTTTTGGAAAATGGGTTTTGCACCAGAGGAGAGAACCTTCCGGGTATTATGTTATCTGTATATGAACATTATAAACATTTAGAGTACCTATAATAATTTATGAGAAAAACGAAAAGTTCGGAATCGGATTGGTGTGTGACTTGTTTGAATCTTGAAGATCATTACGCGTGGTTCGGGCTTGAATTAACCTCATCCCCACCATGAATTTGATATGGAAAATTTCCTACAATCTCCAGTTGGCTTTCTTGTGGTAGATTTCTTAGGGTGTCGGTATGCTGTCAGTTTCTTAGTTTGGCGTCCATGATAACGTCGTGAGCGCCACACCAATCTCGGCATTATGGGCGCTCGTCCGGGATTAGGCATCCCACCAACCAGCCGTTTTGGGCGCCCAATTGATCAAGCTGTGGGCACTCAGCCAATCTCACTCGGCATTATGCATTATGTACGGCCCGACAACCATATATTGTCACGATTACGTGCCCCACAAATCAAGTCATAATTGTCGCCCTTCGGGATAAGCTGTCCAACAGATCACGCCGTTTTGGGCGCCCAATCATTCAAGTTGTGGCGTTAACCATGGGATTCATTATGAGGCGTCTCACCATTTGGGGTTGGGGTTGGGGGTTCTCATACATAACGACATAATTTGTGGGTGTCCATAAAACCAAGTGACATTAATTGGGCGCCCGCCAATCTCGTCGTGGGCGTTAAACCAATGTCACTCGGCTTTGTAGGTCGCGTCAAATGTGTAAAGGCAGGTTTTTCGTCACTCTACTCACATAATTGATCAACTTCCAGCTTTGACTTTTAATTAGTATTGTTTTCTCGGTATATAATAATGTTTCGGTATTTAGTGTTTTCTAGATTTTTTTCGGTAATGAGGACAAACTATGGAGTTAATATACTTCCCAGGTTAACTCCAACGTTGCCAAGTTTCGCTAATGTAAAATTGGATTAAGTGGCTCAGGCTAATTCTGATACTGACCATCTCATTTGTCTTCTGTCCCTCATCCATGGTCTCTACTGAGTTGATTTACCGTAAATCTTATCACATCAGCGGTCATAAAGCATCTCTCTGATTGGATTAATATGATATATGTCTTACCTGAACGTTGTACGGCTGGTCCACCAAGAGCTGACGGTGGTTCGTACTCGAAAAGATTCCTGTCTCGTGCAGGTTGTGGATCTGGAAAAGATTGAAAGATGCCACTCTTCATGTCATTATAAAGACAGATGTTTGAGGTACAATAATTTCTTCTGTTTGCAAATATAATTAATTTCAACTTGCCTGATAAGTTCTTTTTTACATTTCGAGATAATTTTTATACAGTGCCTTTGTTATACTTTGACCGTATATTGCTGTTATCTCCGCCCGTTCATGAGTTGTCCAGCATTTCTTGAATTACATGTGTTTTTGGATTTCGAAACAATCTTTATACACCAAAAGAAAGACCTGCAAAGGCAGATTTAACTCTTGAATATTTCCCCTTTTATTAATGGATTTCAATACTTACTCAACTTGTGTAAATTGTAAACAAGCAACTGAAATCAAGAGGATGATGTTTAGTTGAACAAGATATAAAATCCTGTTTGTAGCCATCTGGATAAACATGGGTTAAACTTTGATAAACATTTTAATATTCATCATGTTAAACATTCATTTAGGTTTGTAGAGGTGAATATATGCGGCGTAGGAATATGTGATAATGTTAATCAATAGGCGGTAATATGTAAAGGTGCCTCAATGTGTGTTATTGACCTTCAGGTACAAACTTCCTGATCCTATCAATAAACAGTGTTAGGGGTGACAATAATAAATTATTGTCATTATAATATAGCTATTTGAATATTATCCCCCGATCTGGGACGTTTTCAATTGTCATGTCACCAATGTAAACAATCCATATTTGGCAGGGTTCCACAGGTCTTGTTTTTAGAAATGGATAATAAAGTAAACTGCCATTTATTTATTTCCTCGGTTTTTACATTTAGCCAATCTTATTTTTAATATGGCCACCGCTCACTCCCCATGGATCGGGATCAACATTTTCTTTTTGGGAATTGTGTTTCGCCGAAAGATGGGTGCTTGGGTGGAATACCTGAAAATGTGATGTCAATTGACCCTGTGGAAGGGTCGGGCGTAACAATAATCCACATGAAAAATGGACGCCAACTAAAAATGAGCAGGATTGACCGAGCGGTTTCGAATTTATGTAAGTTCTTACGTAAAAATTGAATTAAAGATAAGGAAGGTGTCGGATCGGAACTCTACTCGACCTTCTCCCCCCCCCTCCCCATCTCTTATAATTTTTGCAATTTTTAAAGGATTCAGGGGTTTAGACTGAATTCATAGGCCAATGGGGGGGGGGTAGACTATCCCTCCTTAAACCCCATATTCCCGTTTCTACCCCCCCCCCTCCGAGGCATCTTTTTCTCAAGGTCACGTTTTTCTAAACCCTGCCCCTCCCCGTGGGAACAGGGGCCCCAAATGTGGCATGAGGTTAGGCCTTGGTAATGCCTTCTAACCCCCTTGGGGTTTGGACCCCAAAGTCCGAAACCTTAAACCCTTTTTGACGAGCAACCCATCTAGGAAACAGAGAACTGGGGAGATATGATCATATTTCCTTGTTGACGGCATCACGCGCTGGGTGGAAATTTTCAACAGGATCGAAATTATATTACAAATGACTTGGGTGAAAGTTAAAATTGTCTTGGGTGAAAATTAAAATTGACTTTGGTGGAAAATAAAATTGATTTGGGTGAAAATTATAAAAAAACAAATTAATATTACAAATGACTTGGGTGGAAATTAAAATTGACTTGGGTGAAAATTAAAAAAAACAAATTAAATTAAAATTGACTTGGGTGAAAATTATAAAAAAAAAACAAATTAAAATAAAATTGACTTGGGTGAAAATTATAAAAAACAAAATATATTAAAATTGACTTGGGTGGAAATTATAAAAAACAAATTATATTAAAATTAACTTGGGTGGAAATTAAAATTGACTTGGGTGAAAATTATAAAATTATATTCAAACTGACTTGGGTGAATATTAAAAAAATCAAATTATATTATTTTTCATGTCCTTTATCAGCCACCGTAGAGATCAAGTTTTGTATCAATATATTTAATTACGGAATGTCTTGCTCTAAACTCTTAAACAACTCACAATACAGATACACTATCCTGCATGTCTGTATCTGTGAAATTGTTGTTGAGTGAGTATTCGCCAAGAAAGTTCCTGGGAATTTTCCGGCGTGGTTTCCCACTGTCCGTGGTGCAGGGGGTTGGAAAGGCTGAAACGAGAAGTGTCTTGTTTTTCGGGTGGCACGAAAAACCGTGTACGCATTGGCGTACCGCTTTCACGGAAAAGGACTTATGATGTATGCCCGTCTTCAATAGCACAGTCGGAGTAGGGCAGTAGGACGTTGATCTTTTCATTCTTACCATTTTGAATTATAATGTACCATTGGCACGTTGCCCTAAAAATTGTATGCAAACCCATAGGTTTACGTAGATTATTTACATAATAAAGAAATGAAAGCAGGTGTTATAAAATAATATCTGAGTATACTTTGCTAACTAATGGTTATAAAATCGACGGAACATTGTCGAGGTCATACGGTTTATCTGCATGTTAGAAAAGACCAACGTAGTCTTTAGCATACTACCCCACTGAACAGAATATTTGCATTATATTTGAAATATATAGGCTTAATATAAAAGATTTGAAAAAGTAATTATAATAAATGGAACTTGACCTCTTTAAAGGCATAAGTATAATATGTATATTGTCAGTCAATAAGAACCCCGATAAACAAAATATTATCATGACAGAAAATAGCCCACCCTTCTTGGCTACACAGACTACACGTGTCGTTTTCAACCGCCATTATTTTATATCAATACAGTTTTATACATAACTTAAAGTGGAAATTTCAAATTTTCTAAGAAAATCAAAACATAATTATTTCTATGTCTTTTGCTCAAAGGTTGTCAACTCATTATTATACGATCATGGGCAATATTTCATAGGCATAAGTTTCCCTGACACCGAAAATAATAACCCGATTACTTGAATTACCTCCCTTGTTTTCCCATTCCCCTCCATGCAATGTCGATCTTCAAACGTTTGAATTTGAAGTTGAAAATGATATTTTTGCCAATTTCTCAACTGGGAATAGTGAATAATAGGATTAATAAGATTATTCTTTAACAAGGTAGGACTGTTTATAGAAACAATCTATTTTAAGGCTTTAACGTTTTAAAAATATAACCAAAAAATATGAAATTGCCGTTTTAAAGTATGAGATTATCCGACATTTATCTGAAAATGTTCGAATGATAACAAATTATTTTAGGTAATAATTTATATAAAGTCCCGTTTAAACGCTATGAAAAGCTACTAAAATAAAACACTGCCAGTTTCAATGAATGTAAATATGAATTATAGCATAGTTACCTGCTCCCTTTCACTACCAATAGAGCCAAGAAGAATTTGAGGGGGGGGGGGGGTAACCAACCCTTGATTTCACATCATAGATGGTCACGTTGGCATACCCGTACAAAGATCTTTTAGCAGTCAAAATCGATGAAAAGGACGTTAAAACCCCTCTGTCCCGGTTAACTGCCCCCTCCCCCCTCCTCCAATCTGACTTACGTATAAAAATAGAATCGAAAATTACCACATTCCAAATGCCAGAACCGTAATGTTTTAAACTTTCTTTTGGGTTGAAATAAACTGAAATGGGGTTTAACGTCCAACAGTTCTGCATGTACGCCTGGCAGTGTGTTACAAGGAAAATTTGCCCGGACTTTCGCACTACTGCCAACTCCTATTTCGAATCCTAACTGTCAAAGGTTATTATTCGTAACTGCGATAGGATCGGGGTTGCGGTAGGGTTAATTTAAGGTTTCGGATAATCCTAATTGAGATTGAAAGAGGTTATCCGTAGCTTATCATAAAAGCCGTATCTTCAGGGTAATTTTTATTCATACATACAGCATTCAAATGGTAATCTTTATTTGTAAACACTGTGATTACAATGGTCACGAGGTAACCTTTAATGGTATGCATTGTGGTTACAATAAAAAAAAATAATTGTTATTAAATGTTAACGACGGTGACAAGCGCGTGTCAATATCAAAAATAGGGTGGGACAATAGCTTTGCACACAATGAATAAAGAAAATGGAGTTTAGTGTCCTACTTTTCTGCACCGATTGGGCTTAGTGAAGACGGGCATACGTCATTCAGAGATCAATAAGGTCAAATTTGCTCCTCTATTCTCTTATATCGAATTCCAACTCTCAAGGTATTTTAACGTGAAAGCCAACGGAATCTCAGGTTTTTGGACCATCCGAACAACTAGACACTGTGAAATTCATCACTTTAAATTGACTTTAAATTTATACATTTAAGGTCTTGAGACAATTGGATTTATACAGCGTTTAAGACTCAGAATCCTACTGCTTTAACAATTTGATAACTTAATTAAACAGCTAAATTCTAATGATTTCTTAATCAAATTTTAGTGTCTTGTAAATTCTCTTTAGGGCCACTGGAACAACTTGAATGCTGTCTTCTTGTTAGATTATATAGATAATGTTCCATAAAATAGAAATTATTAAGCATTTGGTTTTCCTTTACCAAACCTGAAAATTACCCGAATAGGATCGAAAAGCTGCATAGCGGATGCCCGTCTTTATTGGTACAAGAAAGGAGCTTGCTTAATAAATTATGCCATATAGTTCAATTTACCGTGGTCGTGGTAGTCAGTGAACAAGCGCACGAGAAAGCGAGAAGTCGAAGGCGCGAGTTCAAGAATGCGAGAATTTTCAAAGGCGGGAAACGAAAAGTCAAGGTACAAACAATCTCGTGTTCTCGGAGCAAGGTTCTCGCATTTTCGTCCGGTTTCCTCACATCCCAAACCCCAAGCTTCCTCAACTCTTCTGCGTGGGTTCTCTTCGGTGTTACCACGGCGTTGCACTCGGCAAATCTCGGCAAATTCCGTAAACTACATCTAGCCTCGGCTGTATGACAGTAAGTGATATGTACCTACGCCCATACATTTGCGATGCGGCTACCGGTTTACTTTAACAGGAAAACTTGACGCTATTACACAAATTGGGAACCTATTCGGCTATCGACCTATTCGACCGATCGACCTATTCGACCGATCGAGCTGCAATCTGTTCGTGGGAAACCTATTTAGAATAAAGACAACAGTCGCCTAAACTCATCTATTTATCAACCAATAAAATCCAACGTTATGTCTATCAAATGATAGTAGAATATATTATTTTTTATCCATTCCTTTAGCTCAGAATAGAAGTGTAATTTCGTCAGCTGGATCGGTCGAATAGGTCGCTAGCCAAATAGATCGCCAACTTGTGTTCGGAATGGGCCCAGCCATGTTTCATCCGGGACCTTCAAAGTAGTTCCAATATTGCGGAATGCATCATACAGCTGATTTTAGATTGTCCGAAATCTTCCGAGGTTTGCCGAGTTCACGGCGTTGATCATGCCTTTAGCAAAGTGGCGTGAACCGGAACGTTTGTGAATCATTCGTATTGTATAGCCGTAGTCATTGGAAGGATTTTGCCTACAATTTTTGATATATTAATTTGTCTGCATTTTCTGAATTTCCCGCTGATCTGTGATTATGAAATCTGACTTTGCAAGATTTACTGCTTTCATTCACGTATTGCAGTTGGTAGTATATAAATAATACACGATACTTTTTTGAATTACAAATACGGTAACAACCCGTAAGAACATTATAGGATCTACCAGTACTCAGTTTGCATTGATATTGTTGTTGATTTCGGCGTGAAGACTGTTTTCAGTCTTTTGATACTTTAATGATAGTAATTTGTAATTAAACTCATTTTATGCCCACTATATTACTAGTTAACATCATTGGGGTGCATGGCACTGTCTACTATGCATCTAACTATCATCTTCTTGTTGGTTACCAATATGACAAATATTCTAAATCCATGTACTTTCAAAAACATGCCCAATAACGGTCAACCTTTGCACCTTTCAAACCATGTCCAGTAAGACAGAGATGGCCAATCACGAGAACCTTGCAAATTATGTCTAATAAGACAGAGATTGTCAATCTCTGTACCTTTCAAAACATGCCCAATAACCCAATAAGACAGAGATGGCCAATCCCTGTATCTTTCAAAACCTGCCAAAGAGAGTGATATATTGATCACCGAGTCTTTCTATTGTTTATTGTGTATGCAATACAAAAGACAAAAATACACAATTCACTTTTAATTTACTTGAATACCTTTCTGAATGAACAATATTTATATCTACTTTATTTCACGAAATAGATGCACAATAAGTTCAACGAATAATAAAAAAAAGATTCACAATAGCGTCTACGAATTATGAAATGAATTTTAATGTAACAAGCGAAGACAAAATTAACCAATTTATCTATAACAGAAAATAAACAGAACAGAATTTGAGTTGACAATTCAAAAGATATTTTTTGCTGAATAGACAATTCAATATGATTTTTAAAAAAAAAACGAATATAGTGATGTATAAATCAACTGAAAACTGCTACGACATTTATGTCGATAGGGCGGCGATGAGATATTAATAACTATTAAAATAGAAATCAATATGCGCCCATACATACCATATGCTCAATAAACTCAACGAAAATATCTAAAATATTCACACTAGAGTATCCGGATTATAAAATTATAAATCTAAATTTCACGAGCGAAGCAATATTAACCAATTTATGTATAACAGGAAATACAAAGCACAGAATGTGTGGCGACAGTTCAAAAGAATTTTTGTCCAGGAAAGACTATGAAATATGATTAATATATTAAACAAAAACCAGTCAAGTTAAAACAAATAGACAGACTTCAAATCACGTCGAAAATAAGGTGATAAGAATATAACTATTTAAATTTAAATTAATATACGCCCATTAGCATCGTCGTTGTGTTATAATACCCCTTCCGCTTTCATGGTTATGGGCAGTTAACTCTATAAATTGTGTATAACTAAGCAATCATTTCCGGTTTTTAAAAAATAGTGAAAGATTTATTGTGCGGAAGATTTCGCGACAAAGGAAAGGACACTGCAATAAATCATACACGACTGACTCGAGAGTTTTGATTGAGATTGGATTTCTGCTTAGTTGTTGTTATATATACCTTTCACTAATTATTAGCTTATTAGGTTTTCATGTTAAAGTAAATATTTCTGTGAAGTCTCAACAATGAGTATAGGTGCATAAAAAGAGAACAATAGTGGAATAATTACGCGAAAAATAGAAATATAAAGGGACTATCTATTAGTCTCCATCATCCAGAATGAATATTAGCCTGTATGCGTTGTCAACATTTGAGAATAATGGTAGAATAGGCCATTGGCTAGATTATCATGTCTTTTACATTATCATAAATATAAAGTCTAAGGGAGATAAGATAACTATTCCTAAAACAAGATGTTGACGCCAATGAATTCAGAAAATCCATTTGATTGCCTTGCCAGTTCAATATCCAATAATCATTCTTTTTATTGTAAAATGTCTCACTTCATGGGCCATGTCTATGTTTTCTTAATTAATCTTAATTCATCGTCACGATTCCAATTTGTTTATATTAATGCAAGAATTATGGAAAGGGGCGTAACTCTTAATTGACTTGGCCAAAGATACCGTATAATCAACTACATAAAAAAACAAACTCCCGGTTACCCATGTCAATGGAACTTTCGTCAAATATTGACAACGGTCCCAGACCCTACGTACGTTGAAGACTAGGAGGTTCTGGAAGACCGCGATCAGCCATCGTTATGAAAATTGGCCAGTAGCTAAGTAGGGTATTATGTTTAAATCAATAACTGTATAAGTTAGGAGCAATAACTCTAGGACTATTTTTAGGTGGGGATAATTTGTAGCATGAACTCATAAGGAAAAGTTTGTGGACAGGCGGACGCTGACAATATACGATCATATTAACAGGCGGGAATATAAAAATAGCATATTATATTGATAAATACTAAAGGCCACGAAAAACAAAACAAAAAACAAAAAAAAATGTCGCATCTTTTAAAACGGATATTGATCAAATTGTTCGGAATCCAGTATCTCACTTTCCAAATTACTGATTATGTTCAGCACCGTCTCTCTGAAATACAAAGAAGTGAAAATTAGGTAATTTAATCCAATCTCTCTCTCTCTCTCTCTCTCTCTCTCTCTCTCTCTCTCTCTCTCTGGGTTTTGATGAGATCGGTGTTCCGGTTGATTGAAACTTGTCGAATTGAGATGATTTTGTAATGCCATAAAGGATATTAATGATCTTATCGTCTGGTTTCGAATCTTGGAAGGAAGTTTCCAATTCATCGAGCCATCCATAATGTTCTGAAAACTCCTAGACATAAATGTCATCAACATTACATAGAAAGGGTGTTAAATATTCCGTATCAGAACGGTTTCAGTGCAAAACAATTTTATTTTATAGCGTTAATGGATCATGTCCACCAAGATAAATATTAAAATAGAGAATAAGTTACAATCTCATAATACTAAAACAACATTTGGATAAAGAAGAATGTCATAATTCCATACATACCTTCATTTCAACACTTGTGTTGGAAAAAGACTGGTTTTCGATACCCGTTCCAATTGGTTTCGATGAAAACCTGTCAAACATGTTACACCATCTTCCTCGCCTGTCAAAATAGATGATAGTTCAAACTATATGTATGAAAACCCCAATAGAAGAAATGTAGAGAATGGGGATTAAACCGTATCTTAGTCTTGGATAAAATAGTTATTAAACATTCGCATGCAGAGTTCCCTCTCCAGGACAACCCCTTCTTGTCAACAAAACTACAAAATAATTAATCAGTGTGGTACCAATGGCAAAGTAGTACCAGGGGTTGTATAAAGTGTTAATTATAATATCTTTAATTGTGTAACATACCCTTTTCGCAAACCAAAGCAATAGCATAACAAAAACCAGATGACCATGATCGAGACAACAGCTACGACAATCAGCGCTATCATCCAACCAACTAACGAATCACAGTTAGGTTCATCTTGTGGGCATGCGCATTGGTATTTATTTATCAAATCATAACAGACATATGGCCAGTCACATGGTGAACTCTGACATTCGTTAATTTCTTCCTGACAATTTACACCCGACCAACCATCTGGACATTCACAAAAGTAATAATCATAGAAACTCTCAACTCGTTTCGTATCTTGACATGGATAACTCGTTCCATTGATATCTGAATTAAAAACAATGAAATATATAATACACTAAAAATGTTGAAAACCGTTTTCTGCATAATGATACCAGTCACATAATCCCACGAAGTGCCAAACCCATAACTCAATATTATTCATAATAATTGGTTTTTAAATTGAATATAAATCACTTTATATAAATTTATATTCAATTAATATGTGCTTTTAGACCACCTTTCGTCTACTGTAAAACAGAGCCAAACGTCTTTTAAATAATAAAAGTGGTGGCCGACGGACATAGATTTTCACACTATCCAGGCAAAGAAAATATGGTCCAATAAAATGCTTACGAAATCTTTAGGAAATCAAATATTCGGTTATGTTGATAAGAATTTTATACAATTTAAACACAGGAACTGGCTACACAAATACGTTATCGGCAGCCTTGTCCAAATTATAAAGATGACCGAAAATTAATTTCAACTGAAAAATAAATATAAAGCCTTGGAGGTGAAAATCTCTCTAACAGCACAATAGCTCGAGCAAGGTCAAGATTAATTACACCGGTGATGTAAATCACCCACCATCCCACTTCTATAAAACTTACGTTTAGGTCGACATGTTCCCCCATTAACGCATGGCATCTTCATAATAGCCATTTTGATGGTCACTACATCAGAACGGAGAGACTTGTTATCCGTGATATATAATCTTATAACATCATATCCGGTTACATCGTCATCCGATGTATACGTCATTGTATGGTACAACCAGCTCATATCTTCTGGTGGATGTGGTAAATTCATGGTTGAGCAAGGTAACATGTTCTCCTAAAATAAACAACATAATTTGTTTTACTTTGAATTTTTCTCGACGACCCGTCAAATTTAGCACAGTTATAAATAATATAGGTGGTAATATTATTGGAACTAGAGGCAAATCCCGTAAATGGGCATCTGGATTTAATTGTTACAATAATACTCACATTCATACCACAAGTTGGTTCTATTTTAAATGCTGTATTTTCTACTAGAGAGCCGTTGTTTGGTTTATCTATATACAAGGTAAGTGTCTCTGGTTTATCAACATCATAAACACCAAATATCCAAGTAAAATTAGTTTTCTGGTCCTCGTCTTTATGGTTTTGGTCTAGCAGTATCTAGAATGGGTAAAATGGCAAACTAAATCTTGTTATATTGGCAAAGTTATTATCGGGTAGCTTTTGTAAGTTACATTCGACTGCAGTGAGCATGGGTCATATCTATAACGCATAGCTTTATATATATAAAAAAAACAACACAACCACATGACTACGCTACATCAACTTTTAGACACTTTTTAGAGTAATACATGGTACTGTTAAAACTAATTTTACGACAAAATATAACCACGGCAAAAATCAATTCTTGATCGTTGTTTCCTGACACCAAACTGGGTACCAAAGTTAAACCCAAAACATCTCGAGACTACAACACTCTTGTAGCAGGTAGGAAGCCTACAATTGTTACCAATAGAACACAAGGAAGGTGTCGTTTACTTACTATGACAGGCTCTGTTGGATCTGGGTGTAAAATGCTTCTATTTCCACTTATACTGAAAACTGTAGGTGGATCGTTTGTTGGCAATATCCTGATTGTTAAGGTTTCAACAATCGCCTCTGGATCTATTTCCGCTGATTGGATTTCAGTGATACGAAACATTATCTTTAAACTCCCAGAGCAATCGTTGCATGGTGAAAAAATCAGCCTGTATGAATTAAAAATAAACGCAACAAAGGTCAATATGATTTATGTATATATACACTCCAGTTAACATTTTACCTAAGTTTCGTATTTTCGTATGTCAAGCCAAAATGTTCAATTGTTTCGGACCATACACAATAAAAAGTAGTCTTACTAAAAAGCGTATAGATTCAAACAAAATGATTATTGGAAATGCGACTTTCATAAACTATGGAATTTATTGGGTAATATACGGTTTTATATTACACTTACAGTCCAGTTGGTGTAACGTCAACACCCCCAAGTGAGTCGGGTGAAATAGAATCCAAAGTGATCATAAATTCATCCCCTTCTTCATCAAATATACTTGGGTTGTAGATTAAAGTTCCTGAAAATATAAGTGAACTGTTATTTACAAATTTTAAACTCCAATGGCTCAAACAGTTCATTAGTTTTCATAGGAAATATATCCAAATATTGCGGAATACCTTTTGTGTTCATACATGTTGTTCACCTTAAAATCGAGGATAAAACGTATATTTGAACAGTTTGACACAGTTATGTCATTAAATAATGCTTCATATTATGTAACTGTCTCATACGTACCTGAATCCTCGACCATTGTTATATCTGTTGTTGATACGAGTCTCGGTGCAGTATTGGGAATATATTTTAAAATATCTGTTACCATAAACTGTGTATCTTTACTGAAATACACATCGATTCCAGGATGTTCATCGTCTTTATTCCATGTGTCACAAACCTAAAATAGCAACAAAATACATGAGAATACAGACTAAAATATGTTGGTTCAATAAAAATCATCGAATTTTAAGAAAAGTTTGAGTGTATGTATAAATTATTTTACCTTAATGGTAATTTCGCCGATTGTTTCATCAACAACCAGTGTGTCCTTTTCCATTGTGCACGATCTACTACTTAACATCCATTTCTGCTGAACTATAAAATAAAATAATGTATTCAATAACATAACATACCATCCCATCCATTTCTGCTGAACCATAATATAACATATTGTATTATTCAATAAAATAACATAACGTAACGTATCATTCAATAACATAATAAAAACATAACGTAACATTCCCTAACATTACTTAACGTAACATTCACTAGCATTACATAATATAACGTAACATTCAATTACATAACGTAACATGCAGTAACATTCAATAATATAACAAAATGTAACATTCAATAACATAACATAATGTAACATCCAATGACACAACGTAAAATGCAATAACACAACGTATCATTCATTCAGTTACATAACGTAAACATTCCATAACATAATATGAGACACATTAATAATTTTCATGACCAACAATATTCAAATGACATAGCTCACTGGCTTAAAATGGGGAAAGGTAATTGGTATCTTTTCCGCTAAGACAAACTTATAAATCAAATTTACGCAAAATCTGATGGTGGACGGTCAGTGTAAGAGCAGATAAATTGAAATTATATAAGATTTCTCATAATAATAAAACAATTATTACCTGGATTCCAGTGTAATAAACTCGGTATATGATTTACATCAGTATTTAATGGGTTGTATTTTATTGTAAAAATCAATGGACCGGGTATTTCTAGTTGACCAACAGATGTTACTACGAAATGTTTATCTTTGGATTTAAGTTTAACTCTGAAATTAAAAAATAGGTAACTCCAGTCTAGTGTTAGTCACAGTACTCTAGAATTTATTTTAATTTTCACTAGATATTCTATTTCGGCAATGACTTATTGTTTTTGTCATCACATAAAAGTAATGTTTTGGTGTTAAATATAGACACGATTTACAACATTAAAAACAGGTTTCATTTTTTTTTCTTAAAAATATTTAGAACACTATTTAAAATATTTAGAATAGTAAATTATGTTATTTAATTCACCTTTTGGTCGTATTTTAATATGTTTTTGAATTAGATTTACACCGATTTCGATTATTGCCATTATTCATGGTATCTACTGGGTTAGTTATAAATCGATAGGGTTAGTTATAAATATATAAGGTTATATTTATTTATAAATGATATTCACCTGTTAACCAACAATCTGTGTAGGTTATGTCTGGTATTGATGGTATCTACAGGGTTAGTTATAAATGATATGAAGTCTGGTGAAGCATCTGATGTATAATATTGTGTGAGTTGACGTTTATCTAATTCTGTTATTACAACAGATTGTCCTGGTATCATATCTATAAAACAACAACATTTTAGATTTTACATATTAGATATTACATTTGTCATGGGCTGGGGGTTAAACACACAATTAAAACGAAAAGTACAACACATAGAACTGCATACTGATCAACATGTTCTTATAAACTCCAGAAATTGCAAATTTACAACGCGATACTTTGTCTAAAACAAATACAGTAATAATGATTTTGCTACCATTTTCCTACAAGAGTCCACCCAATACAAACAAGGCCCCGAGTTCACAAAGCATTCTCGGAGTTAAGTTAGTAATTTACTCAATTTTCAATCACTGTTTATGAGAAATATTTGTGATGCAGAAACACATAACTTTGCATATATATAGTTTCTTATTGATGTATTTGATACATTAAAACAATAAAAAAGTTTATAAAGGGCTATATTTTAGTTGAAATAATGCAAAAAAGTTTGAATTAATTCTTAACCGAAGTGGTTACTAACGGTGGTTGCAAAAACGAGATGCCACTGGCACGGAGATGCCAAATCGTACTTTTATGATTATTGTAAATTAAAATGCTTACTTGATGGTGTTTCTATGGATATATCATCTATGTCTCTTTTCCGACGACCCGATCCAGATTGGCCTAAACTGGTCTTTACACTTTCACCATCTTTTGAAGTCGCCATCTTTGAATTATTATTCATCACTATTGGGGATCCAACAAATCGCATGGTACAGCGTTTGGCCTCGTTACACATGCGCATACACATAAACATTGTTCTTCCGGGTTCCATCTTGAAACTATTAGTAGTATTTTCTGTCGCATTGGCGTTTAACGTAGGCCTTGAAGCACCGACAGGCCTATATTTTTGACCATTTATAAAAATCCAACCATCCATAATAGTTACTTGGCCCGATATATTATACCCAACCCAGGTACAAGGTAAGATATCATCACAAACTGATTCAGAACTACCAACACATATATCTGTAATATAGAATTAGTACTGTGAATATTTTACTGAGTTTTTTTATTCACAACAATAACATACCAAGGTAAAGGTAAATTGAGTATCGAAATCATGTCACCCTAATTTGTTCCTGTTTTAAAGGGAGTATGGCTATATTTTTTAGAATCTTAAAATTGACGAAAATGTGTCTAAAAGCACATATTAATGTAACATGAATGTATATAAAGTGATTATATATAATTAAACAAAAATGTTGGGTGAAAAAATGTGAACAGTCCAAATGGAACTAAAGTTGTTTTCGCCTGCTTGATCTACACGTTTTTTAAAAAAATTATTTTGTCGTTTGTGTATCAGCCATAACTATTTAATTTTGCATTGACTTGTAGGCTATTTTTTCTGTGCCCATTAAAAATGGCACCCAAAAACATGAGATACACGACTTGTGTACTTAATATAAAATGTTAATGATGTCTTAGATATTGAATATTAGGATTCCATACTTTCACAAGATAATAACATTGAAAATTGATTGAATGGTTTAATATTGAATTCTAATTCGTATTTTTGATTTTGAATATTATTGAAAATGTTGGGTTGGAGATTTAGCTCCTTTAATTTAAAACAGAAGGCATTCCGATAAAAATATTGTGATGAAGCCATTAAAAAATTGCATGGTCTATGACAATTTGTGAATGCTAAATAAGTTTTAGTAGTCACCATATTCTCTTATTGAAGGATCTGCACTGACTGTCCAGGTAAAACCAATAGCGCCACCTTCTGTTGTTTTCATGGCAGTGGCGGGTGAAACAGATGGATCGAATCTCTCTACTCCTGTCAAATTGGTTCCAACATCTTCAATATTTGGTGGATACAGTAAACATGTAACACCTAGAGATAAAATAAGATTAGAGAAATTCGCGTACTTTAAAATAATATCTTATAAAATTTCCAGTATATACTTTGTCTTTAATTCAGGTCTATGCAAGATTGTTTTAATTATTGTTGCGGCATTTTTAGTAATTTGAATGAGAAAAGTTTGTTATGTACAGGATCTGCGATGCCATCAAATGAGAAGTGGTATCACAGTACTCTATAGAATGTCCTAAGACTGTGAACGGACATATCATATAATAAGTATAGGCTTTACCGGTATAAGCGATAAACTGTAGTTTAATGGCATGTTAGAAATGGTATTATAGTCTTATCTTCAACAATAATTCCTAAATAAAGTCATTATTATTATTAAAAGCTCAGAATTAACACTAAATTCGTTGGGGAAGAATTGGTGTCTAGACATCTTTAACTCCATTTTGACAAAAGCGCGAAGACAGAACATTCCGGCAATACAAAAGACCTTCATTTGTAAAGGCTGAGATTTGTCATCCAGTCTCATTATACAGTCATACAGATTGTCCGCCAATCGGGGTTTATAAAAGTTATTCAAAATACAGACTATTTGAATTAGTCGCTCATGTAGTTTAAATCAAATCCCAGGGAATTACCTTTTCTGTCTTCATAAATTGTCTCCCGGCCAGCTCCATTGATGCATTTTACCGTTACATAATAAGTAGAATTATTTTCCAGGATTCCCAATAAATTGTCGTTGGTACCAGATTGGTTTAAACCGACTGAAGAAAAGTTTTGTATATCCAGTGACCCCGGGGAACGTCCAATACCCCACTGGTATTCCTTTAAGTATATAAAAAAAACTTTGAGTATATATGACACAAAACCTTTAATAATACATGACGACACATATTCATGATATGCAGCCAAGGTAGCTCACCAACCGAGAATTCCACCGGATTTTTCCGGCTGTTTTCGCAGGACAGCGGAGATTCTTCCAAGGAACGGCGTCTAATCTTAGGATGAGACCAAAACCTGAGGGCCACCCGTGCACTCGTCGGGGTACATTTAAAGGAACCGTTTTTATTCGCTGTTCGGTAACAAATTCCCCCATAGCTCGGTTGATACAGGCGATATACCTCATTTATTTTATGTTTGTAGCTCTGGGTGACTCTTCAAAGATTAGGTGATAACATATTTTGGAAGATCACATAGACAAATTACTTACTACTATCATACTTTCATTATCTTCACACGACCAAATTGATCTGATTGTCGAGTTCGAGCCTTGATATATAACAGGTGTAAAGTTTCCTTGATCCACATCTATATATAGCATAACATCTTCGATAAAAACTGGCGGCGTGACGTCAATATAAAACCTATTAGATGATGATATAGCCTCTTCTCCTGATCCTAATACAGCCTTTACTGAAATTATATAACGGTCAATCTGTTACAGCCTTTACTAAAATAGTCAAACTAATATAGCCTTCAATCTAATACAACCTTTACTAAAATTGTAGAGTAGTCAATCTAATACAGCCTTTACGAGAACAGTCAATCTAATACGGCCTTCACTAAAACAGTCAATCTAATACAGCATTTACTAAATTATAGAACAGCCAAAAAACTGACGCCATTCTATAAAACATGGCACGAGTCCGTTACCTTTATGAGCATATTATGGATGTCTATTGATGAAATTTGGGTGGAAGCACGGGCCTAAACTGGACATTTTTCATGTGCGCCGAATTGGTCCATGTTTCTTTGGACTATCACAATCTGACCTACTAACCTACAAAGCGTCATTTGCACTTCGAATTGACAGATCTTTAGTAAACATTTTTCACTTTTTATGCCACCTGGCTTTCATATTATATATTTATCTTACCACAGTATGTGTTTTAGGTAACAGCCCCTTACACACCCTAAATTCAATTTAAGCTTTTTCGAACGACCCGGTAAAAACTGTATTTAATATTACCTGTTAAGAAATAAGATAAAGGTTTGACTGTCCCGTTTACCATCTCTGTTGGAGGTAGATCTAACGACACAAGGCTGATGTTATACTGGGTAAAATGATGACTTGAACAGTTTGATTGACAGGTGTACCTATCACATGGAGCTTGGCATGGTATACACGGCGCTAAAACCTTAAATAAAGTTAAGAATATCATTGCTGTAAGTAATTACACAAATTTCACTTTAGGCATATCTTCAGCACTTACGACTAACGTTTTCTGTGAAAGCAACTAGCACTGAAATAAACTACGTACTTAACTATAATATTATTTATGATTATCTACAACTTACCTACGTGAGAAATTTTGTATTAGTTGTAATATTATCTTTAAAAGAGTGTGATTTCAAGGACAAGTTTATAATAATAATAGCCAAGTAGTTTATTCAAAGCGAGAAAACAATCTCCCATTTGGGAGGCTCACACAGTAGATGAGGGATCGACCACATCGATAAGTAGGGGATTAAAGCAATCGCATTGCATTGCGAGTATCGTGGGTTTTCGTTGGATTCCACAAACAGCTGAAGACCCGTTGGCGCAAGATAGTTATTGAAATACAATCTGGCCAAAAGATAGTCACGAAATGATATAGTTTGTGTCGACTGGACATTAAACTCTACTTCCATTTCGGTGGACACAGGCACCAGACAAATTGAAGATAAATAAGTTGAAACACTTATCCAAGTGTGCAATGGCTACTGAGCTGAAATAGGCTTTTAAAGTTGTGGACAGTTTTGACATGTTCATTTTACGTTTGTGTTTTGACATGCTCATTTGACTTTGTGTTTTGATATATTCATTTGACATAATCATTTGACATTGTTTTGACATAATCATTTGACGTTTTCATTCACATTTTGGTTTTGTCATATCCATTTGACATTTGTTTTGACATATTATCCATTTGACATTTGTGTTTTGACATAATCATTTGACATTTGTGTTTTCTTATTCATTCGAAACAAACGAACAAAACAAACCTCTTGAAATGGAACTACCAATTTGTTATTATTCATGCTTCCAACGCCTGCCTCATATCGTACAATTGCATTAGTACCTCCTCGGAAAGGATCTCCATATCGACACAAAGCATGTATATCTGGTGGTAAGACTAGATCTTTAAACATGGCCCTTGTTGCCCAGACGCTAAACTGATCTTGATTCTCTGTTGGCTTTGGTGGAAGATAATTCTTCCAGTTGCGTACATGAAAGAATATTTTAGAATCTGTAGATAACTGCGGCACACCACATAATTCAGACACTCCTTCATCGTTAACATAGACATACAAACACCATAATCCCTGTAAAGTAAAATTTGGAGAAGAAAACGTTTTTAGAGCGCCGTTGACGACTTTAACTGTGTTACATGATAATTAAAACACTACCTGAAATTATATCTTAGAACGAAAATTTAATCTATATACATTTAAATAAATTATAATACTTACATTTAAGGCGTCCTCATTTTGAACCAAAAACTTTATTTTGTAATTATTAAAAGATGTTGAAGGGTCAAAGGTTAACTTTCTCTCGGTTTTCATTGGTCGCTCTATTTTATCTTTATATTGACACCAAGTCACAACTTTTTGTAGATCACCTTCAAACAGCAGAAACATACAATGTAATATGTTAATGAAATGATACGGGGATTAACACCCCACTGTTCGCCACCGACTGTGGAAGAAATTTTGCCCGGCAATTGCCCCTAGGGCTTACTCTTACATTAAATTCCAATTTTCAAGGGTTCTTTTAAGTGCGCGCCAATGTATACACGGGTCCTCGGTTATACGTCCATGCGAATGACTATTAGCAATTCCCAAGCCCTCGGTCATGTACCATGGGACCTCCAGGTTAGCGAGCCAACAGCTTACTCACTGATTCCATTATTCAAACAGAAAACTACCAGATTGATTTAATTTACCTGCCATGATCTGTATACCACAAGATCTGTGTGGTTCTATTATTACATCAGATGAATCTGCCGTCGTATCCTCGTTAGATTGGTCAGACATCAGGGTGGCTCGATCTTCTTCAGATATCTCTTGTACTGACCACGACGAATCGCCAGTGTTGCTTCTGTTCGTTGATCGTTTTACCAGATTTCTCGATGCTAAAAATCGCGTACAATTGCAAGTTTTTATGCATTCCTGAAAAGAAAAAAATACCCCTAGACAGTCTATCCCCGCATTCAGCATTTTAAGCAGTGATAGGTGCGATGTACGCAGCAGATACTCTACTAATCAAAAAATACTTTTCTGATAGTTTGGGAATAATATTATTTGCCCCAACCATATTCTATAGTGTTATATTTCTATAGTTATCCACTACAAATCTTTCTAACTAATCATCATTATAAATAAACGAAAAGAAGTACATTGTACTTAGTGCTAGTGATAATTAAAACGTCCAATGTCCTTTGCTGTTTCTTATGCGAACACTGCTTCTGAATTTGAACTTTAAATAGCAATACCAGTAAGTGTTAACGTCCGCTTTCACCTAAATGATATCGCAGGCTAATATATGCACTAGGAGAGGCGGGCATGTTAAAACATACCCGGGCCCGTAGCCATGGGGGGGGGGGCTATGGGGGTGCTTAGCTACTCCCCCCTAAATATTTTGCCAACAATAATGATTGCGGTCACCTCTGGCTTTCGATACCCGCCGTGAGCGTATGTGGTATGGAGATAGGGGCGCCTTCTCAACCTCGTGGGTTTCCTCCGGGCACTCCGGTTTCCTCCCACTGCTAAAGACCCCTACGCGCAACCGAATTATTGAAATAAAATTAAACCATATGTTAGTCTCGAAATGACCCAGTTTGTGTCGAGTGGACGTTAAACCCCATTTCTCTCTCTCACGCAGGGAGTCGAGTCCTGGCTGAGTCTAGGCACGAGACGAGACGGAACGAGGGAAAGAACGTCTTGGAGTTGGCACATTTGTACCAAACTAAGACATGGCTCCCTCAATGCAAGTTAGTTCTGTGGTCGTAAATATCCAGATGTTTGTACTTGATATGTAACAAGCAGAATAAAAGTATTATTTAAAGTTACACCAGTGTTGTCAGCCAGAACCTGATATAAAGAAAGATCCAATATTATAACACCATACACCACTGACAAGTGGGAAACCATACATCCCCGGCCAACAGCAGGAGCGAACCCGAGACCAAACACATGATGGGGAAATGTATTATTGGAAGTAGGAGGTTGAAATTTAAGACCAAAATGGAGATAATAAAATAATTGTAAGTTTTGGTTAGATGTTAATACTAACTGGGTCCGTTTGGTTTATTTTACAACAGCTACAAACATCTAATGTCCAATCAGGTTCCTTGGTATAATCAAAATCTACAATCTGTGAGATTGGTCCATCCCAGAATATTATTGACGTCACTGCTTTACCATCGCCATCTGCTGCTCGTAGTTTAAACTAAAAATCAAACAAACAATTAAGATTGAAACTAGAACGCCCCCGATCTATGAAGGTTATGACTAAATTTACAAATACCTCATTCGTGATTGGATGGGCGGCGGATAGTTTAACGCGTGCATGGTAGATTATAAGGTTTTTCATAGAGTCAAGTAGCCTGTCCAACCCCGTGGGTTTTCTCCGGGTCTTCTGGTTTCTTCCAACTGCTAAATACACCCTAAGAGCTATTGAATTATCGAAATAATATTGAACCATATGTTAGTCTCAAGATGACCTAGTGTCGAATGGATGTAAAAGCAACATTATGAAGTAACTAGTGTGATTTGGATGATATATATATATATATATATATATATATATATATATATATATATTTATACCTCATACGTTCCTCCATTATGCATATCAGCATTCCTGTAATAGGCACCAGAAAACATACTGTCTGTTTTGTCATCTTTAGCTAACTTTATTTCTAAGTCACCTTCTCCTTCTTTATCGATATAGACGTTGGCTTCTCGATATTTGAGGTTAAGTTTTGTTCCGGATGAGTCGTGGTTGTTCCGTGACACATAATGCATCCATTCTGGACTCGAGAAAAGAATATTACGAGTCGGACAAGATGCACCGTCAGAAGATGGTAAATGTAGAATGGAGCCTAAGTAAAAGAATTGCAGTCTTTATTAGCCTTCCATGATGATCAAGTGATTTTCAATTCATCCTATTTTGATAAATACAAAATGGAATAGAAATCAATTTAGGATGTCTAATGTTGTGAAAGGGAACCGAAGCAAAGAATCACAGCCTTAATTATCATCCCAGGATGATCAAAATTAGATAAAATGCTGACTCAATTAGCTATAATGTGAGGCTGTCTAATGTTGTGAAATTTACAACCTATCAGGATTGAAACCAATTTTTGACTGATTTTCAATGTTCTAATGGTCATCAATGGCTTTAAATATTCTTTGTTACCAGATTATGGATGATAAAACTGAACAATAGAATGTTAACCTGTAACGGTTGATGTACTTTTAGACCAAACTACATCGTCTGTATAGTTGAATCCATCGACCACGTGACCAGCTGTAGGTGTAGATATATCATATAGAACAGGGGATGTTTCTACCTGCATTATTAATCCAGCCATATTTTCCACTTCTAACTTTATTATATAAGGACGGTTTGGCTGAAACATATCATAACATATCAGAGTCATTTTAATGTACAATGGCCTACCAAAAGGGCCAACGTAGACAATTCCGCCCAAGTATCCAATAGACACAGAATGAAAGTACAGCACTTACAATAAGCAATTTAATATATATCGGTGAAATGGGAAATAACGAACTCCTAAATCTACCCGCGAGTAGTACAAATTACGATAAAGTAAATAAATAACACTGGGACTAAAAGGAAGTGCCATTTAATATCAACATTTTAATATTTATAACGCAGTTCTAGGCCATTATAATTGTTTTTTTTTAAAAATTACTTCAACAGGGTTTCCATACTTTTACCTTTAGATCGAGATCCATAAAGTTATATGAGGTATAAAAAGAGTCTATTTCTATTGAAGGTACTATGACCACGCTAGTAGCACCAACTTGACAAGAAGTCTCCTCTATTAAACTGATTCTGTAACATCTTATACCAGATTCTTCATCAGTAAAATTCATCCAATCAACCTTCAAAAATTCGTTTGTTGAAACGTAGGACATTTTCTGAAATGAAAAAATCCCAAACAATTAATTCCGAGTTTCAACAATAACAAAATTCATTTTTATTTTATTTTCCCGTATTATGCCCCGTTAAATACGTGCACAGCCCAAATTAAACGGTCGTTTACACCTGCTTAGAAATGAGTCCAGTCGCAAATTCATTTATGGTCTGCTTACATGCTCACCTGATAAGTTAGTGTGGCACGCTTTCCAATTTTGTTGGGACATTTGTATATAAACAAATGCCCTTTTCTCGACAATTACCGAACCCATTAGTTTAATAAAACGAAAATTCAAAAATACAATTTTGTTTGATGATCGAGGAATGTCTCCCTTTAAAATGTTCATATAATTGTGTAAGTTAAATGGGGTAAAGGGCGAAGAATGATTTCTTGTTTAACGTTAAAATAATTATATAAGTAGAATATACTTACCATGTCATAATATGGCCCCACTTTGATTTTACCAGACGACGGCGGAGTTATATCTACATGGAATTTATGTGAGATCATCTTGCAATATCCAGCATTATCCACACCTACGAGACAACCATTGATGTATATTAAGGGACAGTATACGGACATATTTTATTTTCTATGGCTAATTCAAAGATGAAATACATCTGTTCACCCTACCATTAGACTTATACTAGTTATTGGCAAATATTTCATTGTTTAAAAAAATTCAGCTGTTAAAATTAATTTTGAAGTGATTAAACAATAATAATAATTATCAATCGGAAAATACCTATAACAATGGCGTAGTATTCCTTGTCCTGTTGGATCGTTATATTGGTTAGTTGAATAAACGTGTCCTTTCCTACATTCATCATATCTTTAATATCAAACAATTTTACTCTGTCTTCATTGACCATTGATCCTCCTTCAACCTGAAAATATGACATGTGTTTTATATGTTGTAGTTAGATATACATACTTGTTTACAGACACTTGGGTGTTTAATACGTTGTTTTGAAATTAAATAACAGGATGCCATGTATGTATACATTTATTCTGACACCGTGGAACTATCTGAAGCTTTGTTATTTTCAATAAATCTGCGTACCGCTGTGGATCTTTTTATCGGACGCACTGTGAATATATTTCGAATAATACACATTTGTGGTTGAGCATAGCCTCCAAACCCATGTACACACCTTAATATGTATATATATATATATATATATATATATATATATATATATATATATATATAAACGGTAAACGATCGCCGTGATCAGAATTTAAGAATAACATTCTTTAAAAGCGTCCCTAACCCCGTTGCGAAAATCTATCAATTATTTTCAAGAAGTTGAATACTTTCATTTTGAATACTTCCATGTTAACTTTCCTGATAGGGTAAATAGAAAAGTAGGACGTTAAACCCCATTTCACTTCATCTTCATATCGTGGTGGCTGATTTGAATACTTGAACCGTTCTTTGCTTACAATGTTCTGTTAAAAATGGAAACAACTTACTAAGTGTTTACAGCCGACATCGCTAGAATCATTGTGAGTGGCAACAGCTAAATAATACAAAAACATTCCGACTCCGGAAGTAAAACCATCCCAAGGGACTTGTACTACCGTATTATTCTTGATATATTCAGGCATATCTATCACTCCACCTACAAAGTATAGTGATTTACATAAACTTTTACAACACATCGTAACTTATATTGGACTGAAAGTAATGACGGGTAACATTCACGAGACATGCTCCGATTTTCTCGAACTTTTAATGCCAATTCCTCAAACTAACTGAAACTAAATTCTGAACGAAAATCAATCTGCGATGAAAACTGTCGTAGACATATATTTATTAATAACCTTTTGAAATACGACCATACAATACACATGGTTCGAATTTTCTACATTACATACGATCTAACATATTATTAAGGTTGCAAGTAAGCACGCTTAGGCCTATCGAATGCTAAATAAATTTTAATCCAGTAAAATATAGTAAAATATACAATACGGAATGCAAAACAAAAACAAAACAAAAAACCAACGAAAAAGGAATTAAAATATAACTGATATTGTTGTGACTCAACAAAAGAATTAGCAATAAATGAGAGACCTACCTCAACAAAAGAATTGGCAATAAATGAGAAACCTACCAGTAATACCATCATTGTAACCAACTTTAAAACCATTCGATGTAACTTCCGCCATTGACATAGATTTACTATAAGCCCGAACTGTGAAGTAATACGTAGCTGTTAACGCAACAAGATCCAAATCGTAGAACGTGACAGATGTATTAAGACCGACGTTCGTAAACGGTACCACACTGTCCCTAGTTTTTGGAAATCGGCGATCTTTTCCTACAGCTACTTCATAATACTCAATCGCTTGGTTATCTTTTGCTTTTGGCGATTCGAAAACGCCAAGGTTTCCTGAAAAGAAGTCATGAACATATTGCAAGATTAATACAATACTTGATAGATTGATTATGTAAGAACCAAATCTACCTATTGTGGGTCTTTAACTTGGCTTCAAATACTATATAAATTATCAATTAGACATTTGTTTACATGACGAGCCGACACATAACTATCTAAACCATCGGATAGCCATCTAATGATTTAATTCAAAATAAAGAAGCGGGGCCGATTAGATGTTACCTATAATATAAACCAGAGGATTCTCTTTAAATGAGTGCCAGAGATGCCCAGTGAGTACTTGTTCTGGTCGGCTAATTAAGAGGTCTCTGGTTCGATCCTGGAGTTGTCCAAGAAAGTCGTGGAAATTTTCCACTCGCGCACTCATTGATGTGCAGGACAGACTGCATGGCTTACGTGGCACGTTGCATGATGTACGACCGTCTTCGTTGGCCCAGTTGTTGCAGAAACGTAGGCCGTTAAAACCCGATTTCATTTCGACATCTTCACCAGGGGAAGATTCGACCCTTTTACTCTTTTTTGTGTGATAGTTGAATCTCTAAAGGAATTTGTAATTTCACAATATTCGGTTTTCGCTGCTGATATTATATAAACAGGAAACGGTCAAACGCCAGCGCCACCGACAATCTTCGCTCAAATCTGATATTATTTAATCCAAAGCGGTAGATTACCCCCCCCCCCCTTGATTTTGTTTTCTTAAAGATGCATTATGTTAGATTTAGATACAGAGCTGACAGTTCTAGCTATAATTGTTTAAAATAAATAATGAAAAGAGAATATATTGAAAGCGTCAGTCAAATTACTTAATTCTGAGCCACGGTTATTTGCAGAATAGCGGAGCCTCAATTTTCATTGCTACCGTTGTTACGATAGTAAACAAAGTCTCGATTATCCATTTTTATTTAAATCATTTAATGTCAAACGTTTTGAAATCAATTGAAAATGATGAGCACTTGATGGCCTTGAGATTTGATTATGGCCTTGTCATATTAATAAATATCTAATTAGTAATGTATATAATGAAAGACCCACATAGCTCTTGAATAATGCACCTTTAATTAAACAAACAATTTGAGAACGTATTAAGGCTGAACAGTTAAAGTTTAATTTTGAAAACCCCATATCGTTACATTTAGTGATATTTACTGGATAAAAAAAAGAGATTTCGAACGAACCTGATTCGACTTGCACTTCATCGCCGTTTTGTTGTTTTAATTCGCCAAATCCAAACCAATTAGCTGATATTTTATTATTGGTGTAAATGTAATTAAGATCATAGCCTACAATATCACCGTCGTTAACTGATCCAGGGAACAGAGGTTGTTCTTCAATAGTTACACCGTTAGATCTTATGATGTAGGTGAAACCTCCAGCATTTCGTACACGCAGTAAACAGTAATATCTTTCTCCATTTTCCATCTTTAGTTGATCATTTTCTCCTTTGGTTTCTCCTTAAAAACACAAATACTTTATGATAAATAATAAATGCGCATGCCGAACAATCTAACTGAGCGCGCACAATCAGTTTTTTTTTCATATACAAAATATTTCATTTCATTTGAATCTGGGGGGGGGGGATAGCTTGTGGCTGTGGTTTCGAGCCCTGGTGTGAGATAGGGGCGTCTTCTCAACCTCGTGGGTTTCCTCCGGGCACTCCGGTTTCCTCCCACTGCTAAGACCCCTACGCGCAAGCGAATTATTGAAATAAAATTGAACCATATGTTAGTCCCGAAATGACCTAGTTTGTGTTGAGTGGACGTTAAACCCCATTTCCCTCTCTCACATTTGAATCTGGAATGGGAAACAGGAGTAATCAGTGTTGTTCGAGACCCGTCTTTAAATTAACACCAATTCGAAATTTCTTTTAAAATAAGTCTATTTTGGGACGTATGTCGACGTTTTGAAACAGATTTTTGAGAGACATATATTTTGACACTGCTAAAAGAAATCGTGTGATGTTTAAATAAGAGACAGTGATTACCAATATCTGTGAAGTTTTGAACTCTCATTCCGTCAATTCTTTCAATGGCCCATTCATATTTAACAACTGGACACGGATCACCTGATACATCCCATTGACAGTGAATCGAATTTAGGTTTGTTTGATAATCACTGAAACATAGGAATACAGATAATTACAAAAATAACCACAACCAAATGACATGGAGTCTGTACCAACCGACACAATAGAATATGCAGTGTGCTATGAGAGATATTGAAATCAGGCAGCGCTATGACCTACTCTTATTTCTATTTCCAATTATCCGGGAATCTTTAATGAGCTCTAAATTGTATACATGTACACGTGACCTCAGGTTTTGTTTGTCCCATCCGACGACTTCTATTTCCAGGTCCTGGACCCTGCACTATTGTCAATGGAGGAACTCGTGGATCTTCTTTTAATTTAATGGATTTATGAAATGTCGATTATATAATGCGTATCGTAATTCATTTCATATTTCTAATTATTTCACGTTTTATTATTCCTGCATCGATAGTTTCCGCAGTGTTCAGTCGAAGTCCATTTGTAGCATATTAATATAATCACGGCAAATCAGTTTGTTTGGATTACATTTTATATGGATACACATTGAAACCATTTAATCAAAGACAGTTGATTAGTATTAGTTCCCGATTAGTAAATGAATTTGAAATGAACGATTTACATTAATTAAAAAAATATAATTCATAATTATTTATGTTCGGTGAACTGCGCGAACAGATCAAATTTATCATTTTGTTGTTTGTGAATCAGCTTTTTTTTTTAAACTACTTCCGCATTGTCTTGTGGGATATGTTTTTCTTTGTGCATTACAAATTGAACTTGAACCCATGGAGTACACGACGTTGTGTCCTGATTTCAAAAGGTTCTATATTGAAATCTTATTCGTGTTTTTAGTTTCGAATATTATGGATAGTATTGATGTAGAGCTTTTTCTCCTTTAAAGCTTGTCGCGAGCGTGTTGGTTACTCAATTATGAAATATGATTATAATTTCTAAAAAAAATGACCCGAAAGTAAGTTTGTAATCGCCATTTTCAATTTTAATTTGCAAATTCCAACTGGTCACTTACCTATCTCCGTGTTTATGTTTGCCATCCCAAACACCAATATGAGATAAAGGTTCCAATCCTTGACTGACATAAGACAAATGAATACCATTTGATACAGATACTGTACTTAATCCAGCATCATTGGTTGCTTTAACACTTACATACACCTAAACACATCAATAAACAATTGTTAATAATATTCTTAAAATGACAAACCACAAAGATATAAGATAATGTCAGGGAAATGGTAGCCTTTAGGTCAGTTTGTATTTAGAAATGAATATCCTTCGGTACAGAAATGAAAACGAAAGTTTACAAAAGTTTACCTTTCTTAGGCTTTTCAAAATTAAGTGTTTAATAGTGAGATAACGTTTTCCTAAAGGTGCGGGAAAATATGCTTTGATATCACCTCCACCAGGTGATGTACCAACAGCTACTTCATACCTGGATAATACAAGACGTATACCTGTTAATACATCAGTTAGCTGATGATTTTTATAAACAGGTATGTAGAAATTAGTTTATAACAATACTAAGGCAGAAAATATGATCATAGCATCTTTACTTACTGGATAATATTAGATTCTGGATCAATAAAAGGCGACCAAGCGATATTGATAGATGACATCGATTCCTGACAGACAGCATCAATTGATTCACATTCTAAAAAAGACATGTTCACATAAATACTTATATTTTATTTATTCAAATGGCAGCTCTTTTATATATCTCACTTTAAGAATATATTTATTTCATTTATCCTTTCCTGAATTAACTGAGTAAGTGACGAAAACCATTGTGCTATGGGGGAAATTGTCCCCTGGCTCTTTTTTCGATCTCCAACCCTCGGGAATTCTTTAACATGCTGTTTAGGGATCCACGGGACATCGCCTTTTCGTCCTATCCAACTAAATGCCTTTCGCCACTGAGAATGCATCGGTTGTTAGTAAGAGAGTGCTTCATTCCACGAGCCATTGTGACTCCCTACTTGTTTGCATCTTCACCATCTGAACTATAACTTATATTTCCAAGGTTCGAATCCCCAGATGAACAACGAGACCCTTCAAGCTCAGTTGCATCAGTCTGGGATAGCACCTGGGAGATGATGACAAGGAATCTGATGCCTGTTGGTTCCGATGAAACAACAAACTGTAAATAATCCAATACAATTTGTATTTTAAATGTATTTTATATTGTATTCACCTTCAATATTATTACAGCTAGAAGGGTTCAATAATCTTGTAGCACGATCACTGGTAACGTTGATGATGTATGCAGTATTTAATTCAACAACTCGTCCTTCTAGAGGTGGGGTAACATCAACAGTAATACCATTTGATACAGCACTTATAGAATAACCTACACTGTTCTTGGCACTTACTAAGGCATAGTACTTGTGACCATGGGATACATTTTTAGGCAATTCTACAAACAGTTAATTCACACATATTAAAACAGCAATATAGTATAATAAATATAACTGAAATATATATATAATGGAGATTGTAAATAAAATGAGACAATGTTCTAGTAATTATAAGAGACATGAACCAGTTTTAAAGGACAGCATTGCCATCCATTGATTTCAAGTGAATATTATCTTTATGGTTACAATATTTCGGAACTCTTTCTGAGTTTCTTCTGGTGTTGCGGCAATCGGCACTTTGTCCGATATCAGTCTCATTTTAGAATTACTCATCTTCAAAGGCGTTTTAAGGGAGGTGAAACTCAATTGTGTACAAGTTAACGGGTATTTTGGGAGGGGGAAGGGTTGCTCTCAGTCTATTGCAATGGAAACTCGTGGCAAAAGGTGGATATAAGACGCCTGAAACAGTATTATTTTTCCACTAAAATATTGGGGGCAATGGCAACGCAAGCTATAACTATATAACTATGTCACTGAAAAACCCACCCTGATAACGCTAGAATCGTACCTGTAATAATACTTTTCGTCTGTCCAGATAAAGTCATGGGTTTTATAATATCCGTTAATCCTTCTTCAGACCCTAATCCAAACGTAAATGCAATCAGGGGACTTTCTTCATCTCTGAATCCATCCCAGGTGCATTTCATTGATGTATGCGGCTACAAATAAAACCAGACATACATAACATAGGGTGTGTTAAGTGCAAATTTAACGGAATGTCCGAAACGTTCCTTACCCTCATTTCTGTTTTTTCAAGTTCTGGTCCCGTTTTTTTCCGGGACTTGTAAAGCAGCATTCACATGAAAATATTTATAGAATAGTTATTTTCAATAAAAGAATGGCATAATCGGTATATATGGAAAATCGAGAAGTCAATCTACCATTAAGATTGGCTGTCTCTACAGTCTTACTAGAAAAATACTGGATTTCCTGACAACACCAATAGAAGCCCATAAGACAAAAAGTCTCGTGTGGAGTACGTGGTGCGTCGTATGCGATTGTCTAATTGCGAGCGGTTGTAAGAACATTGACAGACTGGCGGAAAATGAAATCGGCAGCGTATAATCCAAGAATCTACTTCGATATCTACGGTAAACGGACACCGACTTACGCCGTTGCTATGGATTGGAGCTATATACATTTACATGATAAAGTCTACTTACTTGAATAAATTGAGGACATAATACTCGATCACCAGTAGGTGGTGTTGTATCAACAATCAGATTAGCTGATCTAGAATTGCCTTTTAAACCAACTCTATTCTCACTCCAAATCGTTACAATATTAGCTTTTCCTACAAAAAAGTGGAGTCGTCTTTGCATCAAGGGCAAGGATTCAATTTAACATACTAAGCAATGGTTCGCGTACGAAACGTGTCTAAAAGCCAGAGAATGTAAAAAGTGTTGGGGGGGGGGGGTCTTTTTGTGTATTTATAGCCACTTTAAGCACCATTGTTCCTATAAAAGGATAAAACCATCAACAAACTGCACTTTATTCAACATAAGTATTGCATTCAGAAAACGCGACAAAAAATACCGAACATAGCATCTGCTTTTCTAATGCATCTGAAAAATAAACTGTCTAAATATAATGTACAGTTTTTAATAATAGACTGTTAGAGAGTCAGGACGGTAGGACGTTAAACCCCATTTCATTTCATGTTAGAGGGTAATAATGGACAACCAATGAAAAGTTAGGTGTCATATAAGACAAAAAGTGGCGTCATAACAATGCTTGGATATCTTTTTGCGAGGTGAAAATTTCTCCAAGTTTACAATTTTACCCCCGTCTATTTCAGAAGGTGGTTCTGATTACAAAATTGCAACTAGGAATATGATTAGAATATGATACTATTAGCAGCATCTGTTATAACACCAAGGAACGCAGGATACTTTACAAAATCATTACCAACATGGACAATCTTATTAAAAACTCCCGACTTTTAAAATATGGTCAATATCGATATAGGTGTTTATGAGATCCCAGTGTTAGCCGAGATAGTTCATTGTCAGGGATGGAGGACAAGGGACAACGTATAGTCGCTTAGATGCATGTAAATGAAATAAAACTGGGGTTTAACGTCCTACTTGCGCACCTAACCTGGGCTAATAGAAGACGGGCATACGCTATACAGCATGCTATGGGGGTAATTTTGCCCGGGCAGTGGCGCTACGGCCCACTCTTATATCGAATTCCAACTGTCAATGAATCTTTTACGTGCACGCCAATGTGTACACTGGACCTCGGTTTTCGGCTCATCCGAACGACTAGACAGCTGTATCAATGACACTGGGAAACCACTAGATGCATGGAACGCGGAGGTCCCGTATACACATTGGCGAACACGTAAAAAACCTTTAACAGTTGGAATAACGATTTAATATATAATGTTTATACCTACCATCTGTATTAGGTTTAACCTGACCAACAGGGAGTGAACCATTCCCTGTCAATAATTGTTGTATTGGTGTTATAGGTTTAATATCTGAACCATAAGGATATGTACCAACTGTATAATACATGTTATATATACCACTCTCTGGATCATCTATATTCCATGTTATATCTATAGAATCTACTTCAGATTGGTAGATATTATCACTTTCTTTCTTGTACTTGACGTTAGCGACACTAAAATAATCAAAATAACATCTACTGATAACTTTAATCCTGTAATGAGTAACCTCATGTAATTTCACAATGAATGTAAAGAGGATTTAATGTCTCACTCTCTTCCAACAGTAATAATAATGAAGACGGGCATCCATGCTGTGTTCTTTGAACAGAATTCAACCCCCGTCCCCATTTCCACTGACAAGAGGAAACACGTCTGAAAATTACAAAGAACGACCTCGAAGAACACCTGGATCAAACACGAAAAATCCCCTAAAAGGTACGTCTGAAATACAAACGCGAAAACTAGTCATAGTTAGCGTCATCCAAGATTAGTAAGCAGTAACCTTTATTCGAAAATACAATAAAAACAATAAAAGCCTATAACACCACGTAATTATATTGGAATAAAAAGATGGATACCTATTAATCTTGATGAGAGGGGGTGTTATATCAACAGTAAAACCATCAGATGTAGATTCTAGTATACGACCATTATTTGTTATACCTCGTACAGTAGTATAGTATGTACTCCCTGGTTTCAGTGATACAATAGCTTGACCAGAACCTGAACTAGCTATACCTGTACACATAAATTATTTCATACTTGACAGATAAACAGAAATCTAGTAGATTACAAGACGCAAATTGTTTTTCGTTACATTAAAAGACGATTCCCTCTAAGTTTTTTTTATTATTTAAAATTGTTTTTCATTTTTTATTATTGTTTTACCGAAAGCTTTAGTTTTTTTTAACATTATAGTTCGTTTTCATCTAAAGTTATTCTTTAAATTTTCTTGACCAATTCAAAGACAAAATAATCAAATATCCCCTCTGTTGAAAGTTAAAATATCAGTTAATTAACTGTTCATTTGTTTTCGTTTTGGGAGTTTTCAATTTATACTTCGCACGTTTTAGTTCAAGTTGTGGGGATATACGTAATTGATTGGACAAGACTAACCTTTACCGGAAACATCCGGTTTCTCTTCGTGAATCAATCCTGCCGTCAAAAATGGTTGAACATCTTCTTCCCCAGCTGAGGTACCAATTGCCCAATCAAACCGCGATAAGCCATGTAGCGCGCTCTCATATCCAGAAAACTGAACTGTCACAGTTCCTGTTTCTCTCTGGTAGTCCCAGTCTACATCCGGTGCGTTTGACACAGTAGTTCCTTCTGGACCATCGTAAACAATGCCTATAGGAAAAAAACAAAGACAAAGGCCACGTACAACTATACAATGTGGATATTTAGACGTGTCAGTTGTATTATATGTACTAGCCATAAGCTTGAACGTAACATGTTTGACGAGGCATTAAAGATACATTGATATGCTCAACTAGTAAGCAAAATTTAATGACTGACTGAGGTTGATTAAATAAGTAACACATACATGAATTAGCCAGTATGACATAACTCGACATACGTCACTTCCCGTGACACAGGAGACATACATGGGTGTAATTGATTTCATTAGTATTGATTTAGTGTATTTCAGGTATATAATTGTGTACTACCAAGTTACATCTGTATGTGGTTCCATAACATATAATTTATGTGGATATTTATATATATACACAGCTTGGTGTCCGAGCAAAGTTTATCTCATAGCATACTGTAAAGGGCACGTCCGCCTTCATTAGCTCAAGTGGCGGCTGCAAAGTAAGATGTTAAACCCCATCTTATATATATATATATATGTATACCTGTTATATCCTCCCCTACAACTATAATTGGTGTTGATGTCACCACGTCACTCTCTAGACCAGCACCATCCAGAGCCTTAACACTAACATAATATACAGGTGACTTGGCTTTTGTTTCTTCTAGTTGTAAACCATCTATATATCCATCCCTTTCTCTTCCAAAACTTCTCCAATTTTCAATATCATCACCACCTTAAATACAAATAACACAATATTATCACCAGCATCACAGTCAACACAAATAACACAATAAAACACATGGAATACAAATAACATAATATCATCACCACCTTAAACACAAATAACATAATATCATTACCACCTAAAATACAAATAACATAATACCACCACCACCTGAAATACAAATAACATAATATTAACACCTAAAACACAAATTATATAATATTATCACCAACTTAAAAATGAATAACATAATACCATCACCACCAACTGTAATACAGATAACATAATACCATCATCACCAACTGCAATACAGATAACGTAATACCATAACCGCTAACTGAAATACGAATAACATAATATCATCACCACCAACTGAAATTCAGATAACATAATACCATCACCACCTAAAACACAAATATCATAATATCATCTCCACCTTAAACATCATGAGATAAATAAACGGCTGTAATGACTCAATTATATTATATTGTTGCACATAATTTATAAGCCATTTTCTTTGATTTTGATTGGTTAAAAAACATAATCAAATCACATATATATTGTTTACATTCTCCTACTGATAACAAATATTTCCTAATGTTTCGTGCAAGGAATATAAATCGTTTGTGAAAACACACTAAATCACCCATTATAAACAATTATAATCATATGCAGGTTATTCCTATACACTTTTGTTTTTTTTGTTTTGTTTTTGGGGAGGGGGGTCGTATGGTTATCGTGCGCGCGCTGTATCATACGGCCTGCCATTAAGTCAACTGGAGTTTCGAATCCCGGATTGTACGTGGCAAGGCGTAGGGTCGCTTGTCCAACCTCGTGGGTTTTTTCCGGGTACTCCGGTTTCCTCCCACTGTTAAAGTCCCTAGGGGCAAGCGAATTATTGAAATAAAATTAAACCATATATTAGTCCCGAAATGACCTTGTTTGTGTCGATTGGACGTTAAACCCCATTTTTTTTCTCTCACTCCCCTTATACACTTTGGGGGTAATGATACAGATGAAAGTAATTGATAAAATGGAACAGATCATGTTATATTTAGTAGGGGTTAACGGAGGTCAAAATTACGTCACCAGAAGTCGTTTAGCTGCTTAATGAAATAAGGTCAATAAGCTTCCATTCCCTTTAATAGACTTCAACTACAGATATTGCCATGGTACAAAGACATATGGAAAATACCAGTTACCCAGAATATATACACTTTATGACACATATTGAGAATGGATAAGACATCTCTAATAACTGTTCTATGAAGGGATATTTGCTTCTATCCCGCCCTTCCAGCCCGTTGTACATACCTGGTGTTGTTCCAATTGAAACCAAATATTCTTTAATACCACTAACGTCATCAACAGCAAACCACGTCGCTTTGATTCCTGTTTTGTCTGCTTGATAAACATAGCCATCATGAAGATCTTCTTCTTCACCGCTAAAAATACCAACATACACCCACCGTATCTATAGAAAAATATAAAATTAATAAAATAAAACATGTGTTCTAATTTCCTTTGTTCCACATTACAAAACATCCTCCTCACCTACCACTCTGTTTTAAATATCACATCAAATTAGATTTTTTTTCTATTATAAACCATGACCGTATCTATTGCTGAATAAGCAATGTTTCTTAGTACTCTATAAACCATGACCGTGTTATTTATTACCCTACAAACCACGACCGTGTTATTTATTTACTCTATAAACCATGACCGTGTTATTTATTACCCTATAAACCATGACCGTGTTTTTATTTACTCTATAAACCATGATCGTGTTATTTATTTACTCTATAAACCATGACCAAATGTTATGAACCATGACCAAATGATAAACCATGACCGTGTTATTTATTTAATCTATAATCATGACCGTGTTATTTATTAACCCTATAAACCATGACCGTGTTATTTATTTACTCTATAAACTATCACCGTGTTATTTATTTACCCTATAAACCATGACCGTGTTATTTATTTATCATATAAACCATGACCGTGTTATTTATTTACTTTATAAACCACGACCGTGTTATTTATTTACTCTGTAAACCATGACCGTGTTATTTATTTATCCTATAAACCATGGCCGTGTTATTTACTTATCCTATAAACCATAACTGTGTTATTTATTTATCCTATAAACCATGACCGTGTATTTATTTACTCCATAAACCACGACCGTGTTATTTATTTACTCTATAAACCATGACCATGTTATTTATTACCCTATAAACCATGACTATTTACCCTATAAACCACGACCATGTTATTTATTTACCCTATAAACCATGGCCGTGTTATTTATTTATCCCATAAACCATGACCGTGTTATTTATTTACTCTATAAACCATGATCGCGTTATTTATTACCCCGTATTATTTATTCACTCTATAAACAATGACAATATCGTTTATTTAAAATTACTCACCTCTGGTTTTGTTTGGTCTATAAGGAAGCCATTCGTATCATAGGTGGAAACGGAACCAGCACCATTCACAGCCACGACTCGAACACTGTAGCGAACACCACTTTTAAGTTGCTGGTTTTCAAGTGTCAAGTTTTTCGCTGATGTATCTTTAATTATAGCCCACTTTCCGTCTGTCACTAAAACAAGAGTCAGATTTCATTTATTACTATTTGATAAGACGGTGTCTTCTGTCTTGCTATTGACAAGATCTAGATCACGGGCTTTTGTCAATATCAAATAACAAATGAGCAGTGGTATCAGATGTTCTGTGAATTAAGCCTACCGAGTAGTGTACACGATATGCATGCCAAATGATAGGTAATTAGAACAATATCATAGAGATGTTTTTTTTTCAAAAACCGGAGCTGGACGAGAGAAAGTAACATATTTATCACAGTAACGAAATGAAAGAAATCGGGTTTAACCTCCTACTTTTCTGCTCCGACTGAGATCGCGAAGCCAGGCATATATCAGGCAGTGTGCTATGTGTTAAAGTGTACCCGAACAGCGGCGCTACGGCCTATTTTTATGTCAAATTCCAACTGTGAAGGTTTTTGTTGGTGCACACCAATGTGTACACGGGACCTCGGGTTTTCGTCCAATACAAATGACTATACCTTGTCCTGTGTTAGAACCACCGTCCTGCAAAGACTGTCGAATATATGACAGAATTATGTTTAGAGGAATATATGTAACAAAATAACATCTTTTCCATTTTTTACCCCTATAAAATTGATAGTAGTTTCACCTGGAAATATCTGAAGTTTTGAACCTTCTTCTGTTTTGTAAACCTGATACTTATAATACTCAATTCCCGATTCCTCATCAATGAATTTATAATTAGCGTGGACCACAGTTTTATCATACTGAAAAATATTATCGCAATCAACAATATCTGTTTATAATTAATATATAAAACAGCGACAGAAGTTATCTAGTTATTACAGTTAAATATCATAATATTCAAAGTAACCTTGTTATTATCAAATAAAACAACAAACAGTCGACAAAAACTGGTCTACAATGCGCAAGGGAATTCATACTGCTAATGCAGATGTTCATACACTATACAGGGATACTGTTCCCAGACAGCAGCGCTACGACTTAATTTTATTTCGGATTCCAACTGTCAAGCGTGTACACGGGACCTCGGTGTTTCGTTGTATGTGAACGATATATCTGCCCTGCACCACTGAGAAGGTGCAACCGTGCCGGAATGTTCTCGGCCAACACCGGGAGCGAACCCAGACCTCCTGGTTAACGAGACGAGCCAGCGTCTGATTCAATGAGCTACCGTGACTCCCTGGAATTCAATTAGCTATAATCATTGAT
Source organism: Patella caerulea (assembly GCA_036850965.1). Classification (NCBI taxonomy): domain Eukaryota; kingdom Metazoa; phylum Mollusca; class Gastropoda; family Patellidae; genus Patella; species Patella caerulea. The sequence goes on along the minus strand of JAZGQO010000010.1, from coordinate 71,191,740 downwards.
ATTGTGTTTATATTCACCGACCTGATATTCTATATCAGCATCTGGTTGATCTCCATCATTAAGATATACCAATCGTGGTGGAGTTAAATCTACTATATAACCATCTGTTTCATCTAGAATCTGTCCTAGAGCCCCATTTGTTACCCGCAATTTGCTTTTGACATGATCTCCATGTTTTAAATGGAAATTGTGATATTCAACAAATTCAATCGAATTATCCAGTTCATGCCAATCACGTAGAGTTTCAATTTCCCCAGAATTAATTCTGAAAATATTTCACATGTTATATCTATATAAAAAAATATTAAAGACTTATTAATCATCTTACAAATTTAACAACATGGAATTAAATGTATTAATTGTCAATACAATTGACACCAGGTTTGCTAATGTATCGAGTAAAAATAGGATACATTACATGTTATATAGTATGCCCGTTTCAGTTCAGGTTACTAGATTAATTTATAAGGAGTCATTACAGATTGCCAATATGCATGATGGATACTGCAAGACTATAATGCTTAGAATTATCCAATAAATGTCTGTTTTTCAAAATCAAACCCCAAATAAAACTGATAAAATACCTTTACCTTGACATTTTTATTTCGTAGCTTTTTATTGCTGATTCTTGATCAGAATAATTTCGCCACTGTGTAGAAACCGTGGCCATTGCAGAACTATATTTCAGGTCGGTAAAATCTTCACTTAATCCATCTATAATGTAACCTTTTATTGGGACGGTTAGATCGACAATTACTGAGAAAAAAAAAAAAAAAGGGTTTAAATATTTATAAAATACATTACCTACGATAAATAACAATTGTGTCGTTTATTGGATGCTAATAACCATTTTGTCATTTGTTGTTTCGTGGGTGGCATAAGGCATGTCATATTGTTCTTTTCAAACTAGGCACACTGTCTTTTTTAAAAGCGACGAGGGTGGCAATTTGAATTTCAATTATATGTATAATAAATAATAATCGTATTATAACGAACATGTATCAACCATAAAAGCAAATGACTGCCGTTTTTTGATAACCAATTAAACAGATTATAGAATACTTTTTTCTTGGCTAACCTCCATCAGATCTAGCAGATGTGTTTAACTGAAGATGTCCAGCATTAAAGGCCCAAACTTCCACATAATAAGCCTTGCCGTGTATTAGAAGGTTGTTTGTAAGATCAGCACAAGCTGAATGTGTTCTGTGGTCGTATTCTGCGCCTTCTGTAAGATACTCATCTGTGTCATTTGAGCGTACAAACAGTGTAAAATGTTCAATGCCAGATTCAGGATCATAAAAATCCACCCAGTTGACACAAATCTAAAATTAATGAAAACAAATATCTCAAAACCATCAATGTAGCATCCTTGCAGTTGATCTATTTGACATGAATGACTCCAATGTTATAAATATATATGTTGTCGTTATGTTTTTCGACCATCGTGCTGCCTGTGATGTTTTATGTTACTTGTTGAAATGCGGCGTTACCAAGCTCGCGCACCAATTTTAGGCCATAAAATAACATATTCAGGTTTTCACTTTAAAAGGTTCAATATTTTTTTATTAGGCACGAGAGATTTGCTGTGGCTAATTATCTTGATGTTTAAACTAGATTACCTGGTGGTCATACTTAGTGTAGGATAGATCATGTTTATAGATTGGTCCATCAAATACTTTCCCTGCCAAAGGTGGGGTTATGTCGATAATCAGTGGATGGTCTGATGATTCGATGGCATCTAATTCAACTGAAAACATAAAAAGAACAAAATCACAATACAAACCATTTTAATAACGGTATCGCACAATGTTAAATACGGTACCGGTTTTACACAATGTTAAATACGGTACCGGTTTTACACAATGTTAAATACGGTACCGGTTTCACGCAATGTTAATCACGGTACCGGTATCTCACAATGTTAATGGCGGTATCCTTATCATGACAGAAGTGGTAGCCCAACAGGTCTTAGACGGTATCCATATCATACAATGTTAATGACGATACCGATATCACATTGACGGTACCCTTATACAATGTTAATGACGATACCGATATCACATAGACGGTACCCTTATACAATGTTAATGACGATACCGATATCACATAGACGGTACCCTTATACAATGTTAATGACGATACCGATATCACATAGACGGTACCCTTATACAATGTTAATGACTGTACGGATATCACAACAAGTCATAAGCGGGACAATGATAACGGTTAAAAAAATTTGCAATTCAAAATCGTTTTATCTGTGACAAATCTAATATTTTCCCATACAGCATTTCATTAATACCATCACTATTTAGGTCGTTTTAGTTACCGTTGTTCCAGGCTTTTATCTTTGTCCACACTGGAACCCCTCCTGGTAGTGACGTGTCATGGATGATCTGACCAGAATGTGGATAGCGTTGCCAATCGGAGATATAGCAGTCTTTTGTTGTTCGTCCTAAACATATATCTACTTCATTAATTCCTGACTCTGGATCGCTGTAGAAAGAAAGTAATGTTTAGGTTTTCAAACAATGTTTGTGAAAATTGCAATGATTTATCTAGATTTAAATACAATAGTAGGCAAAACAATCACAATCCAGACTTTGTTTGTGGGAGGGAGAAATGGGGTTTAACGTCCACTCGACACAAACTAGGTCATTTTGGGACTAACATATGGTTTCATTTTATTCAATAATTCGCTTGCGCGTAGGGGTCTTTAGCAGTGGGAGGAAACCGGAGTGTCCGGAGGAAACCCACGACTTTGTTTGTAGTTGTCTTGTAATAGTGGAAAGAGCGGACGAGTTAGGTAACTATTTTGGTGACCACGTCCTATGATAACAGAAAGGGAATGAAATGAAAGAGAGTTTAACGTCCTACTATCCTGGTCCGAGTGGGCTAATGAAGACGGGCAAGATAATAGATATGGTTACATTTTGTCAACTAAAACGAACTGTTTATTTGTTCGAATTAAGACTTTAAAAGGTTGATTCTCTTTGTTTTATTGCAGTGTTTGTGGTATTTATATTGGATTTAATTCTATATATGAGGTATCATTGTCTATTAGAATATTGCGCACGTTGCAAGGTGATATCTGGCCCCGAGTTCACAAAGCATTCTCAGATTTAAGTTGAGAATTTACTCAAAATTGTTCTCCTTATTTTAACTAAAACATAGCTTTTCATAAAACTTTTGTTGTTTTAATGTATCAAATACATCAATAAGAAACTATGTGCAAAGTTTGCGATTCTGTATCAAAGACATTTCTAATAAACCGTGATTGAAAGTTGAGCAAATTCTCAACTTAAGTCTGAGAATGTTTTGTGAACTTGTAAATTGAAGTAAGAACTATCAGGAAAACCAAAGCAGACGCGGTATGTTATGCATATGGACAATGACTCGATGAATTTGGGAAATGGGCATTTAACTCTAATTGAGGAAATATATATACCAGTTTCAACGTGGCCGCTTCTTATGAAGAATTATTATGTTAACGTTTTTATCCAGATGAACAATCTTTCTTTTTAAATCGTGTGGGCCGATTCATATGAAAATCAAAGACCATGTGATGCCTATTCTTATTTTTAGCCACTATTTCATGTAGCAGCAACTGCGTAATTTAATCAGCTTAAATTCCCCCATTTGCCAATGATAAAATAGGAATACAGCATCCGTGATCAAATGATCTCCCACTATCGTTTCCTGGCCTTTGAAGAACTTATGAATTCTATGTAATATAAACTTACGTGGCATTATATTCCACAGATAAATCTTTGGTCTCTTCATCATATTCCACATTATATACTTCATGTACAAATGGTTTAGAGTTATCTATGACGTATTCAGTAGAATGGCAAATAGTTGTCACTAACGGTCCACCATAGTCTACTTTATTCAAAGCTCGAACAGTTACATAATATTTACCATCTATAAAAATAAATAACATTAGCTAGAAATAAAATGGGGTGTAACGTCTTACTGCTCTGACCCGACTGGGCTAAGGAAAACGGGCCTACGCCATACAGTGTGCTTTGGGGGGGGAGGGAGGACAGCGCCATTACGACGAACACTTATATCGAAGTTCAACTGCCAAAGGATATTCTACGTACAAAGCAATGAGAACACGGGATCTCGATTTTTCTTCCAATCGGAAGATCTAATATTAATTAGGTAGAGCTCTCGCACAGAAGGAAAAGTTTGGCTGTGAGAAACCTAATATTGTCAACCAAACGATTTCGTGACTCAGTCAATCAAGCTTGTATCGTTTATCAATCAAACGTATATCGTTAGTCAATCAAATTATATAGCATGTTAGTCAATCACAAACTTGTTTCGTTACTCAATTATATCGTTAGTCAATCACACGTATATCGTTAATCAATCAAACGTGTATCTCTAGCCACGACAATCAAGCGCATGTCGTTCGTCAATCTGGCGCATATCGTTCAAGCACATATCGTTAGTCAATCAAACGTTCATTACTAGTCAATCAGGATTCTTGACTGAATATTTCACCATTTATATTACATTTGATTAATAATGCGATTATCGATTTAGATTATTGCTAAAATACCTGATAGGGGATCATCCTCATTCCTCTCTATAAGCCCAGTATGGGTCCATCCCGACATATCAAATATATGGCCATGCGGATCATGATGTGGATGAATTGACTCTTCACAGACGTCCCGACCAGCAGTGAACGAATAGCCCAATAATCCAGTTTCCTTATCATGGATACCGTCCCAGTTAGCTATAAAATTTAAAATAACAAACCCTTTAGAAAATAAAGTATTTTATTTTGTAAACGTATTTGATTACATCAACGAATATAACTGTGGATACACGTAACGCAAGCTGATTAAAATACAGATCTATATTTCGTTTCGTTTATTAATACTTTCAATGGCCTTCAATACATGAAAATGTGACAAGTTATAGTGGGAGTTCACGTCATTTGTCAAAAGAGCGACTTTTGATCCTGTGGCGTCAGAAATTAATTAATCAATCAGCGATGACGTCCCTAGTGGTTTACCCACAGTTCCGTGCAACAAAATGCGGAAAGCTCGCGGTAACAAACCGTTTCATTGACTAATCCCTCACATCAGCCAGAACACGTTAATGATAACAACTATTCCAGATCCTAGAGTAGTAAAGACAAGTAAAACGAAATAGGATCTGTGTTTTAATCAGATTGAAAGTATAGCATTGGGTCGATGAAATGGGTTTTAAGGTCCTGCTGGTCTATGGAAGACCAAACAGCTCTCCATTCATTGTTCTTAGTTCTTAGTTCTAAATTCAATGTCTGATTTGTGAAACAAATATTGATTTTAAGATACAAATGTTAATTTCAGTGTACAAATGTCGAAATACGACAACAAATGAAGAAGTAAGAATTAAGGACTATCAATTTAGAACTAAGAACACTGAATAAAGAGCTGTTTGGTCTTCCATACTGTTCTGCTCTTAAACTAACCTATTTATTGTTTATTTGAAAAAGGGTTGAGTGGAAGTCGGCTCGTTTACTAATGTCAGTTTAATGTGATGGAAAAATCCAGGAAAACTTTTTCTGCCAGCGCCGGGATCTAACTCGGGACATCTAGTCAGTACATTATTCTTTATTCATAATAACACAACTTTATGAATTTACTACTTCTTGGTTTATTACATGCAACGTTTCAATACTCTTGATAAAGATACCTGTAAGAGTATTGAAACGTTGCATGTAACCAAGAAGTAGTAAATCCATAAAGTTGTGTTATTATGAATATTATACCTCTACTGCTAAATGTCATTCAAGGAAAGTACATTATTCATTTAGCGACAGCGGATCTCCTAGTAATTTAATTGGATTATTGGCGTGTATATATTTACCTGTTATAATTCTGTTGGCTCTAAAATATTTCTTATCAACTAGTGGTTCATGTCCATTAAACATCGTTCTCGAACCAGGTCCATCAATTATTGTTCTGAAATTGTATGAAATATACTTGTACCAGAGATACAGGTTATGATTAGGGTTGGTTTATCGAAGACAACAGAAGCGTTAGGAAAGCAAAAAACAAGTGTATATAGAAAATATACCTATGATTGTTAACCAAATCTGATTGGTCAATGCACCTAATATTCCATTCCGGTCTATCTGATGGTATCAAGTCAAGACAAGGTATTCTCTCAAGGTCGTCACTGGTTGAATTATTCATTAATCCTTCACCTGATTCAAGAATAAAGGATATAATTAATAACGGATACAATTAATAGCAATTAACAAAGGTAACTTAAATTCGACCAAAATAACAATTTAAAGCGATATACGTTTTTGCATTTGTGAAAAAAATAAAATGGTCGTCTTGATTAAATTTATAGTGTGGGTTTTATTTCTGGGACGAGGGATATCCTAAATTTCAAAAATAGAAGTTTCTACTGGTTTGTAGTTGACTACAAAGCGAAATAAGTGACCTTTATCTCCTTTTAAGAATTACAATCTAAACAACCGACATAATCAAGTCAGTTCTGCTTCCCAATACAAATAATTATTACTGATAAAATCACAAGTCCGAGCAATAGGTTTTACATCAATCAATAGGATTCTTTCACCCACGCCATTTTGTCTATCCCCCGTAGTGATGATACCAAACATTAAGCAGCTTGACTTGCTTTAACAGGATTTTATCATAACGACCATTTTGAGACACGGGAACTTTTTATGTTTTTACCTTTTACCCATTACTCCTTCATATTATGTACATAACTTAATTAAAGTAATCTATAAGGTATTGGATGTTAAAATTGTAATAAACAACAGCAGTTTAATGTTCTTACCTGGTACAGGTGGTGTAATATCAATTAAGATACCTGGTGTTGATATTGTATTACGATAACCTAATACATTATTTAGATCCATGTTGAAATAATACACATGATCATGTACAAGATATTTATCTTTATAAATAAACTCATGAGCTAGACCAATTCCCAGTCTTTCGTAATGAGAATAACGACCAGACTGAAAGTGAACATTTTTAATTATCAGAATTCCCAGTATATGAATATGTCACGATATAAGCATAAAAAACAGTTAAAATTATTTGTATAGATAAAAACGGTTTTCTTTTAAGTTTTTAATGAAATGAAAAAAAAAATAAAAATCTATATAAGGATTATCATATTTTTCTATCTCGCGAACTATTGTTTTATATATTTATTTTTTAGGTGTTCGCTGCAACAAAGCTCGGAACTGTTTTGCTATATTGGAAATGGTTTGCCAGAGAGGTTTAGATAATTATCGAACTGGACGAATAGCATTATAAAATTAATTGCAGATTTCGTCCAAATTTAATTCATAAAAAAACCTTGTCTCGATCCCGATGTCATCTATAACACGATAGTGATCAGACGTTTTAAATATGGATTAATTCGACAACACAATACTTACTATCGCCAGTTTATAATCATGGCCTTGAATGGCTTCAACAAGTTCACATTGACCACTTTGACCAAAATCAAAATTTACAGACAGACATTTAGATGGTGGCAATTCTAGACATTTCTTCATGCAATCTTTAAGCAGGATCAGACCAACTGTTTTAGCTATTGGGGCAACCAACCGGCCATGTTTCGATGACGTAAAATGCGTAGCTGCTATTTCACCGTGGGGATCGGTGGATGCTAGAGAAAAAAATAACGATATTTTGAGTTATTAAATTAAATAAAATTATAAAATATGTTACGCATATCCACATAGCTGGCGGTACAAATGCATTTTTAAAATATTTTTTTTCCTATTTAGCGATGATAAAAGTGTAGTAACGGTATAAAGTGCCAAGAGTTGCCATGCAATTTGCCATGCAAGATACCTCAACATTTTATAAAAGATGGAAGGAGCACAGCGAACATCAACAGGGTTCATTATCCTATACATCAAAAACCCTAATTTGAGATTTACTGTTATAATTTAATATGTCATTGTGTAATACAAGTCTATTTCCTGAATAATTCAATGAGAATTAACAACCCAGGTTGTAATAAACAAGAAGTTATTTCATGAAAAAATCAAACTCATCAGATATCGTTTGACCCATAACATGTTTGTTTGGTTTCGTTCTAAATCGGATAAAAACTTGCAGGGTCTACGAATTTCATATATATTTCACATTTTGCGTAAAAAAAACAGGGACCATAACTCATGAACGGAAGGTCAACGGACCTTTGATCCATAACATATTTGTGAAGTTTTATCTGAATCGGACAAAAATTTGTGACCTCTGGGGATAACAAACTTTGTACAAATTTCACATTTTGGGTAAAACGGTGGGGGGGGGGTCGGCATCACCCAGGACAGAAGGCCCACTCCAATAATAATTTGGCCACAGGGACTCCCTTCTCCAGGTTTTTGCCTGGTCTAAAGGCACTTACTAATGTAATATGAAGATACATAAAACGATTCATATTTAAACATTTATTGCAATGTCTAATCAATGAAAAATACGTGAACATTCATATTGAACGACATCCGTTATGTCTATTTGGGATATAAACATCCATTTTAAATTCGACTGAAATCGGATAAAATTTGTACCATGTAGAGTCTAATTGTGAACGGAATGTGAAAATGTGGGCATATACAAATAACGAAAATGTGTTAAAATCTTTTATACTAATTTCCCGTATGTTTTTCATTCATATAAAACATTTTGAATATAACGGAATGTACGTACCATCATACTGCTCGGTTTCCTGGTTTCTCAAATTAATAGGTATCCAAGGTACGATCTCATCACCATAGATACCTCGTCCGAACCCAACTCCAAGAGCCGAGTAAACCAATTCAGAATCTTCATACACAACAATGGATGCTTTTAGAACTTTAGGGTTGCTAGAGGTCAAGAAGTCTGGTTCAAATCGTCCACCAGGCAAAGTGACGTCATATGTTGGTATGGAACACGTGACCGTACTTGAAGCATCCGCGCTGTTTTTACCCACGACAGTAAAGTATATGGGTATCCCATCTTCCTTCAAAATCTACAATACAATATCGCAAATAATATGTAAAGGCCGTTATTCGCAAATCTACTTAAGTAGGGCAGTGGCGATTGGCAGTTGATTTAGACAGATTAGTGATCAAACGGAAAACAGAAAGTGGTCATTAGACATAAGTTAAGATATCGATGTAATAAAAGCATACAACAAGTTTTATCAACGTCTATCAATAAGAATCAATTTAAAATCACCGACAAATCAAATTGCTTATCTGAAGAACATCTCTTAACGAGCATCGACACCAGATTTGATCAGTATACGCCAATTAGAAGCAGAATCATTATGTCCAAAAATGTTTGACGGACACGTAGACAGGTGGGTGGGTGAGACACACGTGCGAACCCATTTTAATACCCCCTGTTTTCTCAATAAAAGCTAATAAAATTGTGACATAATGACTGATACCGTTGTTATAATATATGATTGTCCTCCAATCTGGATATCAGGTAAGGCATCATCAAGACCAGGCTCAGTACCAGCTGTTACAAATAATCTGACTTGACTCTTATCATCTTCACTACGAACAGATATTTCTATTGCTGGCTCTGTATAATCTCTGTCCGGTAATTGACGTACACTACAGTGTCTAGTGGATGTATTGATGGGTTCGCCTATGGCTCTTTTGCGTCGTGCGGACTGAAAATATGAAATATTCATAGAAATAAATATGAAAATACTCGTTGAAAATAACCTATAGGAAATATGACAATAATCATGGGCAATAGGACATGAAAATAATCATAAGAAATAATTATGACGATACTCAAAGCAAATATGACAATAATCGTGGGAAATATGACAATACCCATAGAAAATATGACAATACCCATAGAAAATATGACAATACCCATAGAAAATATGACAATAATCATGGGAAATATGACATGAAAATTCTCATGGGAATATAACAATACTCAAAGGGAATATAAAAATACTCATAGACAGGAAATATATTTTCGAGTGTGATTTGTCTGATTTATCATGTTTTTATTAAGTGATTTCATCCTTGCACAAGAACGACATTTTTTCAATACTGTGGATGCAAATACCCTCAGGTCAATGTCAATACAAATCAAATAATCTGAACGTCCTTTGGAACTTGCAACATAGTTTTCCGTTGATGAGGCGGGTGTGTGATCAGAAAGGTGTGAAGGGGAGGTCTGGTCGTTCGGATGTCACAAATAACTGAAGATAGGCGGACACACGGTTATCCGGACAAAATTTCAGCCCATGTCCGCATTCAATAGCAAGGTTCGTAGGGCGATTACACCCCACCATCCCCTTTCATGTCTAATGGCAGTAAAGCATTGTTTGACCAAATAAACGCACTGATCGATACTTTTCAAAGTAACGCACTGACCGATGCCTATCAAATTAATGCACGGATCGATACTAATCAAATTGACGCACCTTTTTATCTGTATATTCAGAGAATGCTGGTTTTGTTTTGTCCTCTTCTTTCTTTTCAAAATCTATGAACCGTTTTCTAATAGATGGAGTGGAATATTCCCACAAAGTCTTTTTGAACAGAACAGTTTCTATTTTAACCAACCAAAGATCAATTTTCAGCAATACCAAGGCCTTAAGTTTTAATTTCAGTGGAATCAATTCGACATCCATTGTCATTCTGAAATTTGTAGAAAAGATATGTGAAATAAAGGGTACTAAACAGTTGGCCATGCATATGAAGTTCTTCTAATTGATACAAATAGTATTGTGAGGATAGATAGCCCATTAAATATAAAAATAAAGTATGCAATAGGTATTTAATCTATATTTAAAAAGTAAACCTACGTTATATCCAATGGAAATTTAGAAAATCCTATCTCAGCTCTGGTCGGGAAGGATGTTGTTAAAATGTACCCGTCTAAACGCAACGTAACATATAACACCTTTAGAAGACTTATACTGAGGTCCGCTCTTGCCAAAAGTGAACCATAAGGCACAGCTTCGCCATATACAGCCATTTTCATTATCTTTGCTCCAAGGGCAATTTTCATTCCGTACGTGCATGCAAGAGAAAATTCTGAAGAAAAAAGTCATAAATTGCAGATATTATATAAAGCTGACCAAAAACATATTATTATACCATCTAGTAACACTAAGTCAACACGGCCAAAGACATATTATCATACCATCTAGTAACATTAAGTCATAACGACCAACGACACATTTGTCTGGTTATATTTTGTCAAAAGTGTTTAAATCAACTTTAACTATGTGTTTACAATTTAAACGAACTTACGTAATTCAACAATGACCACGTGTTTACATTTTAAATGAACCTTGACTATGTGTTTACAGATTAAATAAACTTGTGTTTACCGTTTAAACGAACTTACGTAATTCAACCATGAGCACAAGCTTACATTTTAAATGAACCTTGACTATGTGTGTACAGATCCAATAAACTCGTGTTTACAGTTTAAACGAACTTACGCAATTCAACCATGGCCACAAATTTACATTTTAAATGAACCTTGAATATGTGTTTACAGATTAAATAAACTTACCGAATTCAACAATTATTATGCCACCAAGAGGAAAGGGGATGGCTGGTGGTGCAAAAAGTGTAAGAGATTGGCGGGGAAAACTAAAGTCTCCTTCCAAATTGAATTCCTGGGACTGAAAAACATTAGCTGAGCCTCCGTCCAGAACCTTATCTATTATATCTGAATACTGAAACAAAAAGAAACCCCAACAAAACATTAAAAGATTAAAACAATATCCGGGTCTGAACAACCTCTAAACGTAAACTTGCACATTCCTGGAAAAACACGCGATATACATAAGTTGAATAAATCGAATCCGCTCCGTTTTGTCTAGTGGAAATAGATATTTAAAATATTTCAAGATATTTTTTCTTCAAATTGGCGTAATCTTAGTTGTCATAATTCTAGCATATCCCCAGTGTCATTTATGTACTTATATGGATTGATTCGAGGACGTTGAGTAAAATATCTCTGGGATAAACAGTGGGACAATCTGGAATATCGAACTTACCAAATCTAGCGCTAAATTTCGTAAATCATTGATCAGTTTCACTGCTATTTCAGGATCTATGTTCTTGGTATCAATCAAGGCCATGACTTCACCAATTGTCATGTTTGCTAATTTCACACCCAATAATTGAACACCCTTTCCTGTTAAACCCTTTCCTACCATAAACATCTGTTTAACCTTGTACACCTTGTCAGAGTCAATACCCAACATTTTCACTAATTCGTTTCCTTAAATAACAAAAATATAAAATGACCGATAAAATATTATTTCCCAAGACAATGCGACTGGCCATCGGCTAAATGTAAGACCAGTTAAAGCGGTAATTTTATATCAAGGACTGTTTATAGTTACCATCTATTTGAAGGCTATATTTTAATATATTTTAAAAATTTAACTGAAAAAATTGAAATTACCGCTTTAAACAATATTTTATTCATTTCTTATCAATGCTGCAATCTGATTAAAATAGAACTATATATCGTTTCGTTTGTTTTTTTTTATATACCTACACTACATCAAGATCTGACAAGTTATACTGGAAGTCTAGTTTTACAGTTTTTGACCCTATTACGTCAGACATTGATTAATCAATCAGAAGTGGGGTCTCCAGTTGTTACCTACAGTTCGGTACATCAAAAGGCCAAGAACTCGCCGTCATTGGCTAATTCCCCCGCCCCCATCACCCAGAACACGTCAATGATAAAAACTCTTCTAGACCCTAGTGTAGTAAAGACAAGTGAAACAAAATTTTGAACTAAAAAAACGGGAGAGACAAATGGGTTTAACGTCCACTAGACAAAAATTAGGTCATTTCGGGACAAACACATTGTTAACCCTCAATAATTCGCTTGCGCGAAGGGTCTGTAGCAGTGGGAGGAAACCGGAGGATCCGGAGAAACCCCACGAGGTTAAACAGGCAATCCTTCCAACGTTTTGTGATTCTTTGACATGCTGTATAAGTGTAAGTGATCCACGTGACATCACTTGTTCGCCAAATCCAACTAAACGCCTTTCGCCACTGAAAATGCTTCGATGGTTACTCAACGAACCGGTGGTCCTAGAGGACACCAAATAGAGCGCGCACTAGCTAACCATTCGGCCATCTAACCCCCGAAGGAAGGGTCTTAAGACTTTCAGTCTACCAAGCCTCAAGCACTATCTACATGACCACGCGAGCAAGTACTCACCGCCCTCCACGTCCCCACCAACAGGTCGATCATCGTTGCTATAAACAAGTGTAGCAGGATTGGACGATCCCATTGATTTTAGAGCTGATCGCATATTGTTGACTTGTCCACCATCCTGCCAATCTGGTTCTAAATTTCTTTGGACAGATATAGCCTACAGGAAGGGATAAAATGACGTAAATTTACGGAGTGAACCAACTTATTTACAGACAACTTTGAGCATGCCCAATCTATTTATATTAACGTTACACCCCTCTTCACACTAAGCTGGAAACACACAGGGCTTTATTCATGGAATACAATTACTGCTTATTACTAAGCAACGTTTCAACTAGGCTTATCTTGTCCTTATCAAGAATGATACCGCATGAAACATGATTGAACAATAAAAACAGTACTTAGTTGATGGATGTGGACCATTATATATGCCCGAAATGTTATCTTAATTATTAATTATTAATTAACTTATCAAGACCATAATCAACTGTCGATCTCATCGCTGGTTTGCGATATTTACGTATTTACTGGATACTACCCAAGAAATCTAAGAACCCAAACAACTATCTGAAATTCAGAGCAATACCAACATCCTGTTGTGGGGTTGAGTTGTGGATAAGAATCTTGGCAACCTCTACCAATACTTTCCCGCAAGTAATAGATTGTATTGAATGTTGCTACGTTTAATTGCCTTTAAATGACCTGTAGCAGCTGGTGGTCTCGAAAGGCGAAGCGTGCGCTGACTCGTTCACGACAGGCGTCGTAACAGTCAAATCAAGCGATGGCTGAACGGTAACGGATGACCAAAATAGCAGAAAAGAAAAGAAACAAAAAATACCTCTTTATCTGCAAGGTCATCAATATAGGTCTGTATTTCATCATTAGATGCACCTTGTTCCAACAATGTTTTCAGACCTGTTTTGAAATCAGTCTCGATGGTTCTGTAAAATCAAAAGTATCATCCCATGGTTTAAATAAAACTAAAAACTACGTTTAGCTTGACAATTACTACACATTATCGGCCTAGACAGCTTTATTTTAATGTAACACAAATTATTATAATTGCTGCACATATCTGGAATGTTTATTTCGTCCGATAAATTAACCCGTTGCCCAAGAATTGACTAGCATGAAATATTGGGATTGTCGATTATAAAAGATCTCCACACTGGCAATAGGCTGGTTGAGCTAAACAATGATAAGAATGCGCAAGCCAAAGAAAACTTACTGTTGAATAACACTTCGTCTTTTCCTTGTACTGCATGTGGGTTTAACAAATGATTTGTCGTCTAATATATCCCAGTATTTGCATATACTGGTGCTCTTGTAAGTTACACAAACTTTGATGTGTAATGATACTACATAGATTCCCTCTGTTTCACCAATCTTATAGCTCAGAGCTATAGCGTCTCCAATAGTTTCAGTTATGTTAGTATCTACAACAAAATAATCGATGTAAAGATGACAATATTATTAAACTCGGGAAACAAAGTAAACAGAAATCTAGTACACGGTAGCAGCTAGTTATTCGGCGCACTCTGGTAACTCGTTATGCCGCACTTAGCATAACACATAACTAACACACTGAACGGTTGAGGCAATGCCATATTCAAATAAAGACAAAGCTATTCCACATATAAGGCTCCTCCAAACCCCCACCCCCACCTTTAAATACAATGGAGCGAAGCCGAGGATGATGACGGACATTCACGACACTACAGTGCGTGTAAGAAGGTCTTATGACAAATGAAAACATTATACACCTTGGCTAGACGCTCTTGAGGGCATATACTTCAGCCTGTCAAGCATGTAAGAAAATCGGGCACTGGGTTTAGGAAAAGCATACCGCAATGCAGGTGTTCCACAGGGGTCTGTTTTAGGCCCACGTGTGTGTGAGTGTGTGAATACACCGTGTTTATATATCAGACAATGCAATTCAGTCTGCTGGTGTATGAAGTGTTACAAATTCAATATGCCAACAAGAATAACTTACTAAGTGGGAGTGTATTTAGTGTTTTCTCCCATTCTTTATTCTCGATTGAGTATGATATCTTATTTTCACAGATATTTATATTAAAGTTGACTGTTAGCTGATAGGAAAGGAAATACTTGTTGTCTGTCTGAACACAGCAAGTTATCCCAAGACAATCTTCATCCAAGCGGCAAATATCAGATATAGGTTCTGGAAGACTAATCGAGCATCCTTGAACAGAAAATATGTTTATAAAACTTTAGATAAATATCTTACTAGGAAATGTCATTGGTTTCATGTAGTATAGCATTTAAATGCCACCATCTCGCTCTGATCCGGGTCAACGATAAATTGGTTATCGTATATTAAGAATGTGTGATAGTTTATTGCTCTATCCAGTTACAAAAGGATTATGTATTTTAACTTTAAATTATTACTTGGAGCGGGTGTTCCAATCCATTTAATATCTCGGCCATCCGATAGTCTAGAGCGCTGATTATTGCCTTCACATGTAAATAAATGTCTAAATAATAATTCATAAAAACCGCCTGTAATAGGCAGATTTAACTTTCAAGACATAAACACACCCACCTGGAGTCTCCTGTTGTAGTTTACATGATTTAAGAGACCAAACGTCAAATGTTACACCTAAAAGAAAATAGCTTCTTTATCGCATCTCAATTTATGGTGTTTGCAAATCTTGTTTTAGATTAATTTCTTAACGGAAAATAACATTTAGGATGAACAATAACGGTCGACAATAGTTTTCAGAATTTAGCACGATTTAAATAAGAAATATAAGAAATATCTATTTGTTCAATAATGATATATGGAATATATATTGATTTCAAATTATAGCATTCTCTAGAAACTTGAAAAAGTTATACAAACACTGATCATTTAAATGTAATCGAATATTAACATATAAATCGAAATGATTATTGCAATGCAGTGATGCAGGTAAATTACGGGTCCACTGTGTTGTATTACACTTTGATCAATAACCATACAGATTGGGGTCAATAACTTTGGAATGCTTTTGTAACAGACTTACTCAATGCTCATTATTCCTGTATTATTAATTTGATTAGAATCGGCAAAGAACGTAACTAACCACGTTTGCCATAAACATTTAAAACCAGGGGCCACCATTTAAAACCCAACAGTAACTATTTCTGAAACTGCACGATCTCTGGAACGGTAATCTTTGGTTAACAACAATGATATTCGCCATATGGGGCATAACTATGGAGCTACATTTGTAAAAAGATTCCAAATCGACAGAGGTCATATGTATCACAAAACTAATGCTTCGTGAAAATCTTTCGAAAAATCAACAGATAGCTAGAGAGCACAAGTAACTGTGAAGTTTAGATCACAACAATATACAACACTTGCCTTTAAATTGAATGGGTTTATCGATAGCACAAGGTGAATATGGTATTATGGCTTGCTGTAAAATAGGTGAATCAATGACACACACACTATTCTCAAAACAGACACGAAGTGATAAATCTAGTAATATCTGTTTATCTGTAGCTTTGTTTTCTAGCCGATATCTGTAACGAAATATCTTAAGTAAATATTGTATATTGTATAAAAGCAATTTATGTATCAGCATATGTGTAAAGTATCATGTTTTGATTACGATTTCCGTTTCTTGTTTAATGTAGACATAAAACGAATTCAGTAGGACAATTTCACACATGTTTATACTTGCCTCATTTGTAGTCTTCCCTTGAGATGGAATACACCGACAGTTCCTGAAAACAAAGACAAAATCGAATCAACTAGCAATAGAAATAGGCTTTCACAGTCTTTACTGTAATGTCGTTACAATAGTTTATCCACAGGGAGGCTGTGTAACTCTGTAACTGCCAGTATCGAAAGATGTCGTCCCCTTATAGCAAGAATCCTCTGTAAATCAGGAACAGAATATCGAAGAACAGAGAATAACCAATAAGGTTCGTTCCCTCTTGAACCTTATGCCTTCCACTAAATTTTAAAAGAATCCGTTTCAAAACTGTAGCCTCTATTGCGTTGACGGGTTTTCAGCAAGGGGGGATAACTCCAGAACGGAAAACCGCGGAATGTTGAATATCAACAGGCCCCAAAGCTTCCTACCAACGTTTAAAAGACTCCACTAATAACAACTTCCCGTATCTCGTCCACAAGGTTTCCGGCCACAGAGGCTTAATCACAGAGCCTTAATCGCGGAACTCTGAATATCGATAGTGTTGGCCTTCTCGTGACCACAATGCTTCACACCAAATGTGAAAAGAATCCTTTAAACCGGTAGCCTCGCGTTCACAAGCCAATTGTTGACGGACGGACCGACAGGGTAGTCGAATAATATGCCCACATTGAAATTAATATTGTGTGAGAAATATAGTGCATCAATTAAACGATTCCATGTGTAAGAGCACAATTTGCCTATTGCACATCCGCGTTAACGTTAAAATAGACGTCGCTCAATAAAAAGGAGAGGGAGAGAGAAATGGGGATTAACGTCCACTCGACACAAACTAGGTCATTTCGAGTCTAACACATGGTTTAATCTTATTTCAATAATGGGCTTGCGCGTAGGGGTCTTTAGCAGTGGGGGGGAACCGGAGGAAACCCACGAGGTTGAGAAGGCGCCCCTATCTCCATGCCACATACGCTCACACCAGGGATCGAAACCACAGCCTCGCGCCGGAGGTGACCGGTCAGCTAGAGGTCGAAGCGCGGCACTCTAGACCACTAGCCCCCCCCCCCCCCACAATAAAAGGACTGACAATCGAGAGTTCATTTATTATAATGACAAACGGCCATTTCTTATCACGCATGTCTTATTACCGAAAGAGACAATCCCGAATTTTAATTCTTTGTGTTCATTCCAATGTCAAACAGTGCGACAAAGCATTTTCCTATTGTCAGTGTCCATGGAAACAGCATGATGAGAATTTGTTGTTGCCTACTTTGTGATTAATATTGAAGTAAAAAAAAATACAATAAAATCTTACCCCATTTGTAATCAAATAGTGATAATGTATAGGATAATCGTTCGATAGTGAAGGTCATTTCAAGGTTACAGATATCTACATTAAGACGAATATTCACAGAACGCTTGATGATGTTGACGTAAAAACAACAATCTATGGTGGAACAGTTAGTCGACCAATAACACGCTGTATTCTCCGGTAAAACAGGTACATTATTATTTGATGGACATTCTAAAAATAAATAAACAAAACAAAACTATCAGTATAATTCAAGGCACAGGTCACAAGACTAGAGATTCAATACACCAAAAACACCACAGACCCAAAACACTATCAAAATTATTCTAAGTCGAGAATCTTGTGGAATGTGGTACCACACAGGAATATAGGGGGTCTAAGATATCGGAATTAGAAGAAAAAGATCAATGTTTTTCCAAAATTTTTTCTCAGACCCCCCTATATGCCTGTGTGGTACAACATTCCACAAGATTTTTTTCTAAGTCGTGTATCTTGTGGAACTCTTGTGGTAAAACATACCACAGGCCCAAAACACTATGAATATCATTTTAAGTCGAAAATCTTGTGGAATGTATTTTTTCAGAAAGCCAATATCTTGTGGAACTGTTGTGGTGAAAAGCTCCACACAAATGCCCCCAAACCTTGCAATAGATGCCCCGCCCCATTCCAACGGGATCTTTGCCGGCCATACCGGATTCGAGAGTTACGTCCGCTTATCCCTCAAACTATCAAACTTTACCAATATATACTCCTCGTATGTGTAATCAATCAGTTAGTTAAGTACTTTATTCATATAACTATGATTATCTTTAAATATTTAGACTTGGTAAAATAAATTAACAATTTATTTATAAACAGTTTTATTTATTACCTGTTTTCCAGTGTTTTATATTAGCAGGAGTGTACAGTGGATCATCGGTGCTACACTCTGGTTCCTTTAGATAGGATGATATATCCAGCCCTTCCAGTAGCTTAGATAGCATTACTTCATTTAACGGGGCTAAACTGGGGATTCTGTTCTGTAACTTCCAATCTCTCAGTGAAAATTCTATATGACAAAATAATAGGATAATTTAAAACACAACTGCATTCAATTCTGCATTAAAATAAAAGGCGAATGTGTAGAAGAAAAGTATCATTTAATGGTTTAAGTACAATATGGTTTGTTCTTTTTCCATCTGAATTGATAATTATTGCAATATCATATTTACAGACATATTCGTAACAATAACTTACTGCTGTTTAGCAACGATTGTTTAAAGTTACACATAGGTTGTGGAAAACGTTTCTTGTTTAAAATCTCCTTGTCTATCAGACATTTATCTGTCTCCAGACAGACACTCATGTTGACACTTATTTCGATCATCTTTTCATCTTTTATTTCGGTCAGTATATAGCTGTAATCATACAATAATCACATTTGGTGTCATGATTTATTCGACAAGGTTTGACATGAAATTGAAAAGGGTTTTCTTTTTTTTTAAAAAAAAGATAAAATAGAAATAGGTGTTTTAATAAGATTAAATAGAAAAGGGAGTTTCAATAAGATGAAGTAGAAAAGGGCGTTTTCACAAGATTAAATAGAAAGGGGTGTTTTAACAAGATTAAATAGAAAGGGGCGTTTTAACAAGATCAAATTGAAAGGGGTGTTTTAACAAGATTAAAAGGGAGGGGGGCAAAGTATCCAATAATTAAATAATCAACAATTGTGCCATCACTAGGTACAAATGAACTTCTAGCAAAGTTTTAATAAGCTCGTGGTGTCTGTGGTTATTTGGAGTATGATATTATGCAAAATCGATAACATTTGTTTTGTCTTAAATCTTTGAGTGTAATTTAGTGATTGATCACAAATAAAATACAAAAAAAAACACGTATAATCGAATGCAATATAAAGCGGCATCACAAAAAATCATTTTTCATCGTTGTCTTCAAAGTGATATACTTATATGGTCACTTCAATTTAGAAAAAAAGCTATGCCCGTATTTCACTTAATGCACTAGATAATTACACATCTAGAGTCTTACATAAATGAAATGGAGTTTAATGTCCTATTTTTCTACGCTCATCGTGTTAAGTATGAAGGGTGGCGCACTATAGACGAGAGAAAGTTTGGCTGGAAATACTATACATGAACCTCAAATTACTGCCCCATCCGAACGACCTGACTCTTATCCTAGGCCAACACCGGGATCGAACCCGGGACGTACTGGGTGGTGTGGCGGTCCATACCCACCAATTCACGTTGCCATATATTATAAAGAGGACTATCTGCGCGATTTTAAATAACTTAATAATGAGAATTATGAAAATAATAATATATTACGATTGTGCCAATATATATTTTAACAGGAAAAAACTCACTCGACTCGAATAACACCCTTTAGATAAAAGCTTTGAACTTCACCTGTAAAATAATGCACAATAATTAATCCATTCATTTCCTAATTTACAAATTATATATTTCATAAACGTAATAGGAAGGATATACAATCATATTTTTGTGGAAAATAGTTTGTCGTGTATTTTTTACACGGGGAACAGTCCATTTGCTGATCACATTATTTTGCCTATAACGTTTTTTAGGACTTTGAATTCTGTTTAATGTTTTGGATTGTTCGTACTGGGTTTTATTTCATTAAATTTAGCACATCCCAATATTTCAACAAATTTGCCTGTACTAACAGACTATTGAAGATGATGTCTCTGAAGTTCATTTCTGGGGATTAAGGTCCGTTTACAGCTTGGGTAAGGTATTAAGGTGGTGCATTGCTCCTGTTCCTTAGGCGAGTAACATTTATAGATACCAGCCCCATCTATAAATGTTGGGTAATATCATTTTATGGACCTCCTTATGATCCGAATGAATCTAATCCGGTCGATTATCCACCGTTGATATTGTTTTCTTGTTTTCTTGATTAATAGTCCCGAAATGACCTAGTTTGTGTCGAGTGGACGTTAAACCCCATTTTCTCTCTCTCTCTTTTCCTGATTAAATTTCACACTATCAATCTGGTTATATTTAAATATGGATTAAGCCGTGGACGCAGCAGATTTAATTGTTAAATAATTGTGAAACTTACCCCAATTAAAGTCAAAGAGTTGTCTCGTATAGCGAATGTTTTCAATATATACTGTGAGTGTATAGTCACATATGTTGACATCTATACCGATGTTAAATGATCTATCCAGAAAATCGACACCAATACAACAATCTATAGACGTACATCTAGTTCCTATATGACAGGCCATGTTGTCGGGTAAATCGGGTAAACGTGGTCCTTTCCCTTTTTTGTGGAACGGACAATCTGAAAAAAATACTTCCGACAATGTAACACGATCTGATTTTCCTTGTAAATTGTTTTAAATGTGGCGACATGACATCACCCGAAAAAACAATTGTGTTTTTTTTTTTAAATTAATAGAAAATGAAGGCTTAGTTAAATAATAATTAATGTGACCGAAATCAGAAACGCCCCAGTCCGTGCGAAATTATTCCACTTTCCATTGCACACGTAACCGTAGAAATAACCACGTTGTTACCTCACAATAACCCAAGTATAGTTAACCCCATTTCATTGTATTTTAATAAAATTTGGTTCGGATGTCATCGTTGTTAGTCGTACTGCGTCATCGTTTGATATGTATTATATATTGCAAGATATAAATTAAGAAAACTGGTTTTAAAATCAAATAGAAATGTTTATTTATGTTTGGTTATGTTTTCATTTGAAGAATATTTACATTGTGCGTTGTCAACCGCAGTTACATTATATAAATGGTTAATATCTACCATTTGACCACCCAGTTACATAGTGTAAATAGTTGATATTTACAACCTGAACAGTCAGTTACATAATATAAAATAGTTAATATTTACCAATTGAGATATGTACCATTTGACAAGCCAGTTACATAATATAAACTATTTTTAAAATATTTACCATTTGTCCAGCCAGTTACATTATATAAATAGTTAATATTTACCATTTGATTAGTCAGTTACACTATATATAATAGTTAATATTTACCATTTGACCAGCCAGTACCATCCGTTGAATTATCTGTGATTACGTCACATTGAGACGGTTTTAAATATCTGGATATTTCTAACTGTTCAAATAGTTTGTCGGTCAGAATTGTGGTCAATTTACTTAAACCACTTTGCTGTTGTTCGGCTAACCATTTTGATATAGAAAAATCTACAATATAAAAGAGGACAATTCTCAACAAAATATCCAGGTATATAATATATTATGTCTAGAACACCTGATACCACTTTGCATGGACGCACAACACGCCAACAGTCAACATCAAATAATGTAACATATGAGTGCCAGTCATGGTGGTCGATAGGGTTCATTAGGATTTTCCAAACTGGTTGTCCCTTTTTCAGTATTGCCTGGTAAATGAAAGAGTATTGTCGTTCGGATGCGGCAGTAAACATAGGTTCAATCGTGTACTCTTTTGTTGGAAATCGTCGACGGGTAGATGGAAACACGGCTGCTGAGGTGTATTTAGCGGGGGAGGGGGGACAGAAAACCCACAAGGTTGGACAGGTGACCCCAATCCTTGGCACGTATTCTTGAGCAAATGACAGACTTTATGAACCGACGCCCACGCGTATCGACCCTCAACAAATACACACGTGACATTCTTCGTTAGCCCGATTGAAGCAGAAAAGTATACCGTTAAGCTTTATTTCATTTCATTTGGAGATTCAGTGTATAACTAAGATGTAATAAAACATACCCTGTAAAGCAAAAGTACTGTCCAAGTCACACACAACTTTAGGAATTCGAGAATTAATTAAAACAGGAAATGAAATCACACATGGACTATCGGTCTCCAAACAAACGCTTAAATTTAGATTAACTAAAAACATCCTCTCAGACTTCAGATTGTCGATTGAAAAACTGAAATGGTAAATATAAACTGGACCTTAATGTAGGTGAGATAAATAAACTAAGGCGGTCAATATTACAAAGAACACTTTAAACGATTGAAACTCTCCCCATCTAAAAAATACTAAAGTGCAAACGTGTGTTGATGTTCGTGGATAGAAAGAAAATATCTTTCATGTATTGTTAAAACGATGTTAAGAAAAAAACAAGATGGCGGTACTAATTCATTTTACAGCAGAGGATCCTTTAAATGGTCATAACATCAGTTACGAGTGGTGGTATCGACTATTATTTTAAACCAGTATACTTTTATTACAAAATGTGTTATTGCGTATATTTTAGGGATTGCATATTTTTGCCGTTGAGTCTAGAATATTGTAACATAATTATAGTCATCGCTTGTTCCGTAATACGATATGACAAATTGGTGTAATATTGTAGTACGTGATGCTCGTCATTTTTTTCCAATAACAAAGTAGCACAAAATCAATACCAGATTGAAGGACTATGTACTTCTAATGATTACCGATATGATAAGTGACCATTCCCTTTCACTATAATTGGCGGCAATCAAATATAATATACACGATTGTTTAATTTAAAGTTTTGTAAAAACAGAACGTCTACTTACTCAGCTTTAATAACCCCTTGTAAAGCGAAACGTTCAAGTTTGCCTAGAATAACAAACAAATAGTGATTTTAAAACGTTTAAAATTTTAGAATGCTTTTCTTTGCATCAGCTATATTGGTTTTCTTGAGATCTCTGAAGTAATTTATAGTTAATTCTTACCCCATTGATAATTAATGAGACTTCTGTTAAACTGATACTGTTCAATTCCAACTCTAAGTGAATAGGTACATATGTCTATAAAAACAAAGGCTTCAAAAGGACGTCTCAATAAGGAAACGTTAACACAACACTGAACGCCACATGTGTCGTTTGGAAGGTAACATGTCACACCATTAGGTAGTGCGGGGAGGTTATCCACATTCTTTAAATCTACAAATATAAACAAACAATAACAACACTGGGCATAAAATATCATTGTGTTACATGCCAGAGGGCGAGAGAACCCATGATTTGTATATATAATTGGATTCTTGTTCAAAAGCTAACCCGTAACCACTGATTTAACGCCTGTAAAGATATTACATATCCATGTATCTTTATCAACATACCACTTTTCCATCCATCGACAGCCTCCATGTAAATTCCCGTATCTGTGTTACACTGGTCTTCATTAAGATATGCAGACATTCCAAGCTCATCAAACACTTTTGACAAAAGAACAGATGACAACTGACTGCCAGCATGCAAGCCATTCTCTGATAACCAAGTAGACAGAGAGAAATCTGGAAATAAAGCAAATACTTTCATTTGCAGAATTAAACCAAACTACAAAGGACGACTTCAGCTGTCGTGAATCGTCAGCGTTGGGAAGAAATTTGTAATGACCAATCGTAATTCTTGTATAGATTTCATTAGCCAAAGCATATGGTGCCCGGGGGAGGGTGGACTTCGCATTTATAATAAAAGTATTTCAAAGTACTTTAAAGATATTCATTTGCATCGCGCTTAAATAAATAAGATTTTGATAATCGCAATATTTAGGATAACAACATTTTAAATTAAGATAGTTGAGCTGTCTTTCTAATTCGGGATGCAGTTCAATAAACTTGATTACAGCCACGTTGGATATTAAGCTAAACCTGAAATAGTTTTGTTCTTAAAAAGACAGTCAGCGTGTGAAAAATTCTGGAATTCGTATTAAAGAAAAAACCGTCTCTTACCCGGATTCATTGTGCCTTCCCAATCACACAATAACTTGGTCATTCTGGCGTTCTGCAGTACTGGTATATTAAGACAAGGGGTGTTAGTATCGAAACAGAATGTTGCCTTCAGACTGATGACATATTTCTTAGCTCCCTCCAAGTTGTCGATCACATAACTAATGAAATGAAATGAAATTGGATTTAATGTCCTTGAATGGTGAACCCACGTCGGAAAATCATTTAAAATATATAGCAGTTGGAGCCTTATGTTAAATGCACAAATGCTAATATACAATATAAATTAACACATATCACACTTGTTATACTTACTCGATTCCTACAATACCATTGATGTTGAACTGTTCTCTTTTACCTAAAATAAACCAATTTTATTTCCCCAAACGGAGTGACATCAGAAACAAGGTAATATCATTTATTCCGGCAAATACAGCATGTAGTGAATAGTCAAATTTACCCCAGAAAGAGTTTAAATGTAATTTCTAACACACCATGGTTCCTTTGCAAAAAGCTAAATTTTCCTATCCATTGTCAATTAGGTTAATAACAGGTTTTTAAAATTCAATACGAGAAGTGAAACTTACCCCATGTATAATGTAGAAGACTTTGTTTATAAACGAGATTCTCTATAGACACCATCAAAGTAAAATCACATGCCCTTAAGTAGACTTTGATATTAAACGAATACCCAATAATAGGAACATCTATACAGCAATCAATACCAGTACAAAAATCTGGTATAAGACAGCTGACTGAATTAGGAAGTTTGCCGAAAGTTACATTACCAACTGGACAATCTGTATATTAAAAATGGTATAATCGCATTAAACATTTTATTTGTAATTAAATGGTTCAATTAATAATAACAGTAATACAAATCAGGACGTATATTGCACATGAGTTCAAATGAAGAAAGCCATAATGTGTGAAAATGTTTCCAATAGAATAAATAATAATAATTAATAATAATAACAGTAATAATGATTACTACACATTTTGTTCATAATGCGCGTTCGTGTATTTTCTCGTTGGACACATAAAACTATTTTCAAAAAACAAGTTTTCAAAGTTGACTTGAATGTTGCGATGGATTTGGATTGTCTACTCTTAATTGCTAATTGATTTGAGAGATATGGTACTGTATGGTATTAATACAATATTATGAGATACGTACCAGATTTCCATCCATTAGAGTTAACTGGGCTGTAAGTATCGCCATGCCGGTCACATTTTGGTCGCAATAGATAACGAGCGATACCAAGAACTTCAAACATCTTTGAAAAAGTCAGATCTGACAGAGCGTCGCCGATTTTCTTCTTTTCAGACTCCAAAAACTTGTTCAGTGAAAATTCTGAAAGAAATAGGTAATTTAAAACCAATAAAACAATGTTAGTGGAATCGAATAAAGAATGCCAAAAACTTATTTGTTAATATTGAAAATTATTCTACTATGCTCTTGTTTCAAAAACATAACTTATATGATACCTTGAAGTCCGATAGTTGAATTCCAGTTACATGCTGGTTTTGATAATCTCTGGTTGTAGAATAATGTAAATGATAATTTACATTTCTTGTTGGTGCTCAAACACACACTCAAATTCATGTTCAGTAATAGCTGATTTTCTCCCTCTAAATTATCCACAACAAAACTTAAAACAAAGTAAATATTCATGTTCAGTCATTTCACTATAAAATTATAGAATATTATGAAAAGACTTTGAATGGATACCCTGAAAATTCTTTGTCCAAAAGTTTGAGTAAAACCAAAGCTTAATTTTTCCCTCTAAACTATCCACAACAAAATTTAAAAAAGAGTAATTAATTATGTATAGCTATTTCACTATAACATTATGTAACGACTTTTAATAGAATTACCGATGACACCAAACTTACTCTATTCGTATGAAGCCCTTCAGACTGAACTGTTCTTTTTTACCTATAAAATGCAAAAATAAGTTTTGAAATAAAGCAGACATATCACGATTTGTGATAGATAATCCACGGATATATTATAAACTTAACTAGAAGAAAATGTAATTGTATATAAAAACAAACAAGTTATAATCACTCCAGGGCAATAAAAATAATACATCATATATCCTATATAAATTCTACTTACCCCACTCGTAATTCACAAGAGATTGTTTGTATGTCATTTTTTCTATACCGAGTGTCATGGTATCGGTACACGTGTTAATATCGGTTGTAACTTGAAATGATCGACGTAGGTAAGGAACATGTAAACAGCAGGATATGCCGGTGCAATGTTGTGGTATATCACATTGGAGATTGGAAGGTAAACCTGGTAGATTCATTTCCAGTGGGCATTCTGCAATACAAGCAGGTATAAGAGCTAACAATTAAGTTCTCCACCGATTTTCACCTTTTAAAGAAAATTAGAAAACCCTCTCTCCCGATTATGTCTAAACCAGTTTGTTTCATAAAGCGGATCCGAATCAAATTTACATTTTTTTTGGATACGCGATATTTGACCTAACGTAGTGAATGTCTATTCCATGTCTTGTGGTACAGAATGGATATGTTTATATCTTTTCAGGCGCGGTTTCGCCGATTACTGTAAAACTGCCCCGCTTACTTTGTGTTAGACTGTACATGGTAAACGGACGTTTATTACCTGTACAGTTATAACAAATGTAACATTTCTATCTAAATATACCTACCATTATTCCAATCACTAGAGTTATTTTGGGCACACATCGTTGATTGTAGGAATGGTGAGATACCTAATGTGTCCAGTAATTTATCCACGATAACATCTGATAGATCGACACCAATAGACACACCTTGTTTATTCAACCACCCATCTAAGTCAAATCCTGAATAGAAAGAAAAGTTTCATATTTTAAAGAATTAACAGTGAACAATTTCCTCAAGGATAAATATACAGTACAGACTTGCTAAATCTACTTACTTTACATTCTACATCTAAACAGTGTTTTATAATTTCTGGTTGATAGAAAACTACGCCAACCACACAGTTCGACTTATGTACACAAAGTGTTCTAAACTTTAAAAAACATTACTTTAATCTGTATTGTAATTGTATCCCTTATATTATATTATATGTTTATGACAATATGTCCTGGGTCTCTCTTCGATTCGGGGCTTTTACACATTGCACATCAGTAACAATTGACATACCAGTCAAATCTGTACTCCAGTGGCAGAGGATTTTTGGTATTCTGGCATCTTGAATAACAGGTATTTCTATGTCACAATCATCCCCGGCAGTAAAACAGGCACTGAGTTTTATATCCACAATAAATTCCTTTTCAGCTTCTAAATTATGTATAGTAAACCTGCACAAGAGAATTAATTACGGTTAGTCATATTGCTAGAAAATGGTTTAATCTAATGGGGCACACCCATGGCACACGTCGGAAGAAATTGACAATATCTTTAAAAGGCATTTAGTGGAAGCGATATATAATATCAGACAATACTTCGTTTCCTGGTTAAATTCATAGGAAAATGGCTGTTGCTAAACACTTGTTCGTTTCGTAAAATCGTTCCCAACTTACATCATTTTGAATATACCACCAATATCTACAACCTCTTCTTTGCCTGTAAATATATATTATAGAACTCCCAATATAAAAAGAATTACAATGAAAAAAATATGCTATTCACAAATACCAATTATCACCTATCATAACAATCGTAACCAAAGATACTTTCCCAGAAAAGTATTTATCGGGTGGTTATTGCCAACAAAAGTTCGTTAAATATGGTATATATGGTATATATGGAAAGTATAGGCACACAATCTTTTACTCGAAATATACTGGATTACCCGGAAAACGCTCATGGGGCAAGCTCTGGGCAAAATTGTAAGGGTATTTACTTAGGCCGCAATATGTGTGGCAAATTTACAGTAAGTAATGATAAATACATTCTGAAAAATGGACCTTCCCACAATGAAGGGAAGGTGACAGACATTGCGTCTAACAACAGCCTACTTATAGCTCTAGGTATCCCCGGCGAATACAAAGTTTTGAGAGAGAATTGAAGCAAATGTTTTTGATAGATTGAATATGTTTTCAGACCAAATATATCATCAAATCACAAAGTTTGTACCCAGGAATGTATATTTAAAGAGCGTATGGCTCATTTTTTGGGGGGGAGGGGGGAATCTTGAAATAAAAGAAAATTATTTTAAAAGCTCGTATTAATGTAAATTGAATGTATTTAAAGTGCTTTATTCAATTTTGGAAAAATCAATATTCTGTAATTGCTAATCAATTATATTCGGTGAAAAACGTGAATGCTAGTCGTTTACGCCGGCCTCTACACGTTTTTTATTATTGTTTTTATTATCAGTATTTATTATTATTATGTCGTTTGTGAATCAGTCGTTACCGTACTAATTACTTTCATATTGTCTTGTAGTATATGTTTTATTTGATCATTACAAAATGACACCCAAAAACATAGAATACACAACTCGTGTACTTATCATGTTACTTGAGTATTGAATATTAGATCCCATACTTTCACGGACAGATAAGAACGTTGAATTCTAATTCGTGTTTTTTTAAGTTCGAATATTATGGACAATAATGAGTTAGAGATGTAGCTCCTTTAAATTTGTTTTAATGTTTATCAACATGAATAGGCGTTTCTCCATCCGAATCTTTTTCTTCCCTGTTTGAGCTTTTCAAAATAAAATGTTTTGGTTGTATCTTGCAGACGACCATAATGAATCGAGGGGGGGGGGGCTAGTGGTCTAGAGTGCCTTGCTTCGACCTCTAGCTGACCGGTCACCTCTGGCTTGCGGCTGTGGTTTCGAGCCCTGGCGTGAGCGTATGTGGCATGGAGATAGGGGCGCCTTCTCAACCTCGTGGGTTTCCTCCGCGCACTCCGCTTTCCTCCAACTGCTAAAGACCCCTACGCGCAAGCGAATTATTGAAATAACATTAAAAAGCCATATGGTAGTCTCGAAATGACCTAGTTTGCGTTGAGTGGACGTTAAACCCCATTTCTCTCTCTCTCCCCATAATGAATCCCGTTTATTAAAACACATATCAGCAGCCTGTCGGAACAAATTTTGGGGCATATGATTTTTCCTAGGATAGGTTGGGTTTTTTTTTTAAAAAAAGGACGGGCTTTTGCAAAGCGGACGTTTCTAAACTAAATAATCTATAAGAGTAAATTTGAGATTTTCTTACCCCAATCATAATCTATCAAAGTGACATTAAAGTTGCGTTTTTCTATACCAACACTCATCTGGTAGTTACAGTTATCCAGTAGTAAATATGTTTGGAATGTTCGTCTTATTTGATGTATATTAGTACAGCATATTACACCAGTACAATAATCAGGTATATGACATCCTATATTATCTGATAGTCTTGGTAAAGTCAAATTCCAAGGACAGTCTGTAACAAATAATGTAAGGAAATGTTAAAACTTTTGTTAAAATGTTCTAAAATGTTGTTGAAAATTGTTAACCATTGGACGTAACTGTGTTAACCAAATTGTGGTCTATATTTTCTAAAATGTTTATCACATTTGCTAAAATGTTGATCACATTTGCTATAATGTTGATCACATTTGCTAAAATGTTTATCACATTTGCTAAAATGTTTATCACATTTGCTAAAATGTTGATCACATTTGTTAAATTGTTGATCAGATTTGCCAAAATGTTGATCAGATTTGCTAAACCTTAGATGTAAATGTTGTCTATTTACATTTCGTTAGATTTCGATAAAAAAAATCAATTTCAACGAACATTCCCCACCCACGCGTAGATGTAGTATTTCAGATTTAAAGCAAACCAGATATGCTGTTTTCAGAAACAATAACTAATATCATGTCTCTGTATAGTCTGAACGTTGTGGCTAAATGATGCAAAGAACCGTGAGAAATTTTGCCTTACATTCAAAACAGAACTGGCCGAAACCAATAAATTATGCTTTTGTTCTTTATCATGATTCAAATTCCGGGATAAATCCTTACCGTTTTTCCATCCGTTACTTTGGATATCTGATTTTAATGGTTCTGTTATTAAGTTACATGGATTATCGTTAAGATAATCTGTTATTCCCAGATAATCCATCAGTTGATTAGCTAATGTTGCTGTTATATCTCCGCCACGTTCAGCTAACCACGACTTTAATGAAAAATCTACAAATCAGAAAACAATAAATTGATGATTTATATTATATAACTATCAACCAAACAGATTGATAAATTATATATTAAAGATCTACAAAACAGATTATTGGTACATTGTTAAATCGTGTATCAAATATCTACAAAACAGATTATTGATAAATTATTATAAATTAAAAAATACCAACAGAACTCTACTTCTACCCATGTATAAAACCACATGAACGTATTCCAAAGAATGACCAATAGCATGAATAAAATATACCTTTAATTTTGAATCCACTATCCATGTTACAAACTGGCATAGGTATTCTGGTCTGGTCAAATAGAGGTACGTCCACTTCGCAATCATTTGGGCCTTGTAAACACATCTTTATATTCATATCAACAATAAATATTTTATCATCCACCAGACGATCGATTTTATAACTAAAATTGAAGTACGTAATAGCTATCAAGACACATGGCTTTATATTAGAAACACACATATGCAAGAACAGATACACGTGTTGACAGATAATGGTAACATTATATTTATGGACCTTTTGTCATGTACTTATCCTGCATAGAACAAATGTGTATCAACATTTCATATTAATAAGACCTGTTGGATATCATAAGACAATCTATTTAATGGCATCTGATAAAGATGATTTCTAATCCCTTGTTCTGTGAAGTTAATCAGGATACCGTATGTATATAAGAAGTCCAGTGAAGGAGGAGTGGAAGCGGTGCTGCTATGTACCTTATAGATATTGACTAGTTCTGGGTGTTAATATTTACAACGCTGGTCGTCTGCTTAAATTCGAGTGTTTTAATACACTGCAAAGGTATAATTAATGATACAAATTAAAAACATATCGAAGGTAATGTAAACAAAATCGACCTACAATATTATAGAAATGAAATAATTAATAAAATTTTTAAAAACAATATAACGTACGTTATTATTATAATATCAGTTAATTTCTCTTCTTTACTTGTACCTGAAATATAAAGTTTGCATTGAGGAAATATTAAACATTAAATGGATACTAACCCGGATGCAAGTGTAGATTGAATTGCTTCAATGGATCCATTGAATTCATGAACCAATATTTCTGCTCATTGAGGTGCAAACATGTATATGATTAGAGATGAGTGGGGCCACAATGGTTCCACAGCTTCGCACGTTTAATCACTTGGTGTTATTTCGATGAATGTAGAAGAAATCAAAGCTTCGACGGGAGCTGGTGAGGATCTGGGCCCTCACATCCTCTGGACACACACCTGTTTATCTTGGACCTTCAAGGTCATGCACCACCTCTATCCGTTTACTTTAAGTTCAGATTAATACAATTTAAAACTTACCCCAATCGTAATCGAATATTGAAGATTCAAATTTAAATTTCTCAATACCACCGGAAATGATGTAATTACAAGTATCTATATGGAGGTTGGCATTAATAGACAAATCCACCAGGTCGTTATAGAGACAGCAGTCTATACCAGTACAATAATCAGGTATATAACAGTTAGCAGGAACTGTGATCGCAGGTAGATTCTTTATTTTTGGACAGTCTAGAATTAAAACAAAGGCGATTGTGGAATCGACCAAGAACACTATAAGGCTAATAAGTAAACATTAGTTTGTCCTTTAGTTTGTTCAATAAATGTTATTAATCAATGTTGATATATTTACCATTTTTCCAGTTATCCTGGTCAGCAGGTTGATATTTGAGACTGTCACGGCTACAAGAAGGACTGGACATTTTATCAGCTATGCCAAGTTGTTCGAGTAGGAAACGTACAGTTTGTTTGGTTAAATGATTATTCAAGTCTATACCTCTAGAAAGCGTCCACTCAGATAAGGAGAAATCTGGAAATCAAAAATGAAAATCAGAAATGAACTTAAGTGAAGAGTCAATCACATAATATTCATAATTAAATCCTTCACCCTTTTTTCCAAATCTTGGTTGCCGAATGTTGTAGGAGAGCACCTAATATAATTAAAAGAGTATGGCTTAAACCCACTACGGACCATACACGTTTGTAAAATACAATTGTTCTCCTAAACAAACACTGAAAGAAACATGTGTATTGAATCATAATACACACACTCAAATCAATGCAAGGGTAAATACCGCGTCTCAGACATCTGCATCTCAGCGAAGAGTTGATAGATTTGTATCATATTTCGCAAACAATCTAATGTGAGTACCCCCGAAGAAACTACGTAAAATCTGTAATTGGGTGTGCCGATTGCTCAGTAAACAGGAGATCCTGGGTTCCATCCAGGTGTTAGCCGAGAAAGTTCCTGTGGATTTTCCACCCTGGTTCCACCTGATCACTTGTGCTGGACCGATGTCTTGGCGAGGAAAGACGTTTAGTCGTACGGATGGCGCCAACAGCTGAGGATCTATGTATACCACTGGCGGCACGTTAACGATGCCTGACCTTGTAAAAAGGACTATATTATAGATAAGTAGGACGTTAAACCCCATTTCATTTTCCGAACAAAGAATGTAGGTGAACAGCCTTTGCAACAGGTTTTATGAGAGTATTATGTAAACAATACCTTTAGTATCAAGGTCACAGATGAATTGTGGTACTGTTGTTCCAACCATAACTGGTAATTCTAACTGACATTTCTCGCCATCAAAACACACTTTTATCGTCAAATCTATCAGGAATTTCTTATCCACTTTTCTTAAACCGTATCTATAGTTGAAAAAATTAACTTTTTTCAAATGTATCTTGTTTCAAGCAAACGTTACCTATCTAAAGACATACGAGGATTTCTGCACGGCCTTCCACATGGAATACACATTTAGGGCTATTTTTCCAAACTACATTGCTGGGACATTTTTCGTTCAAATGATAGAAAAGATGGCTGCGCTGCCATTTTGAAATTTATCCATGTGTTCTTCAAACTATTAAAACGATTTTGTATAATTTGAGGGGCACGTAATGATTTACATTGATCAATGTGCTTTTTTCCACCTTTTTAATATTTGCAGTGTGCCCTTTCATTTGGAGTTCAGTATACATGTATAGTTTGTATATATAAATACTTACTGAACTTTGAAGAGATTCGATATGCTTACATCACCAGATATACCTATCAAAATTTAATATTACTTTGCAGTAATTATAATTACCTCGAGAATCTTAAATCCATTTATACCACTTCTCATTCGATTTTGCATTTGTGGAATTGACATAACTAATAAAACGTCTGGATTCAAGATATCGAAAATAATTTACTCTCTAAACACGGGGTGTGGTTAGGGGTGGGGCGACGTATCCATTAACCTGGTTGATGAAGACAAGTAGGACGTTAAACCCCATTTTATCTAAGTTCGTGTGAACAAAGGCTTTATTAATTGAACCTTTTTACCAATATTTCAAGGACTCAGCCTTTCAATTAGACTAATGGGTTCACCAAAATCTGTGCTGGTTTACTGAAACAAATCCAATGTAAATTCTCATAGTATATAACAATGTGTACCGTACCTGCATCAAGATCTGTACCATCAGCTAATAGTGAATATTTTACTACTTCATTCTCAATGGAGGCTTCCACAAAATAATCACACATATCAATATTTAAAGATGCGTGAAAAGACATATTCAAAAACTGCACATGGAAGCAACAGTTGATTTCAGTACAGGTTTCGCCTAGATGACATACCAACCTTTCTGGTAGCTTAGGTAATTTATTTATAGGTTTAGGGCAATCTGAAAGATATGCATATATTTTAAAATCCAGGATATTATTTACATTTATTACTTGGGCGTAACTCCAGTATGAACATATATTTTTAATTATGGCAGCTAATGTTAAGCCACGATGGACTAGTCAAATCCAGAAGCTACCTTGTAATTACTAGACCTATTTGATTTAGATTGATATCATTTGGTTTTCGTTGTTGAAATGCAGTTCTCACTTTGCCATCAAATCTGGGCCAAAAAAAGCGAACTGAAACCAAACAGTAATATAATTAAATATATTGTAATCTGCATATGTTCTTTTTAGCGCCCATGTGATAAAACGGTCGTGACTTTAGTGGTTAAACAATAAAAAACATGCCGTACAGCAATGGCTAATCAACACATAGATTGGCATGAGACCGTACGCAACTGCCCCGTGACGACCCTGCTTGTGACCTAAATGAAAGAGATTGTTAAGCTATCATCGATATTTTGTGTTTAATATTAAGCCAGTTTTACTCTCAATTGTCAGTTTTACTCTCAATTTTCAGTTTTACTCTCAATTTTCAGTTTTACTCTAAATTATGTTTTCTTACCGTTTCTCCATCCATTGATATTAGAGGAATAAGGTCCTCTTTTTATATCACACTGTTTATCTAAGAGGTACTCTGTTATTCCTAGATTATCCAACAATAAGCTCACAGCTGATGTTGCTAGCTCCTGGCCAATATCAAGTCCCAGTTGCTCTTTCCAGGAATCTAAACTAAAATCTATAGATAAAAATTGTTTTAAAAAAATAGTTTTGTTGTTCTTGAGTCCTTTCGCCACCGGGTTTGCAATTACATTGTTAGATTTAGTTGTTTGCAGAGTAGTCATTAGTTATTAATTTGATCGTATTAAAAACCTGAGTATAATTTTATATTACAAGTTAAAGATGATTTTCGAGTTACAGTAGATGACCCAATAAATCCCAGGGTATGTATCTTTAATGTATCATTATTACACTTATTTAGCAGGGTACGCAAACCCGGCACAGATATAAATACACAGTCTCGCTAATACATTTCTTAAAGCTTCACCGCATTTACACGATTCTATAACAACCAAGAGACGAACCGGGAGTGGATAATCATTTCGTCTTGTAATTGAGCAACCAATTGTAATGTCCGCCATTTTTTATTTACCAACATACAATATTATCCTAATTAAGATTGATACTAAACAATCCTTACCAGTATTTGTGCTGTTGACCAAAAGCTTAGCATCGCATGCAGGTATTCTGGCCCCTTTCATCAGATCAAAACCATCTTCAGGAAAGCAGAATTTGATACCACCAACAGGGACACAGGCCAGTATATTTACATCAATTATAAAACCGAGAGAAAACTTGGATATAGTATAACTGGAAGATTACATACAGATATGGAACATGGGTATAGTATAAATGGAAGATTAATTACAGATATGGGATTTTGATAATCAAAATGTGAACGGTGACAAGATTATGAAAAATGTAGTTATTATGTCTCCTTTCTCTTTCGGCTTTCGTAGAAAGAAATATAACAACCTGTTTATTTGCAGCTTTTCAGTAACACCCTAAATATGTATACCCCCACATCCCAGGCAAGGGAGATAACATAACTAAGTAACGCAGTGACTTTAAAGGGTTTCTAAAAGGTACTTATTATCTTTACTTTTGACGAAAAGGAATACAAGTATACTTAAATAATATTTCTGTTGTATAAGGACTTATCTATTTTTCAAATAAACCGACATTATCAATTGATGCAAATGGTTTTTATTATAGTACAATTTGAACATTTTTTTATTAATGTGTTGACATTTGTGTAAATTATATATGACGTTCATTTGAAAATAAAACTATATTTAAAAAAAAGATTATGAAAATAAACAATCGTTAGCTGTAGAATCAACTGATTAAACAATTAACTTACACAATAGTGATTGGCGCCGGGTCTCCATTTCCAATTACCAGTGTCGACGGTTTACCTAAAAAACGGGTTAATAATTATTTACATTAATAATCAATAGTCATCAACACTTGCATGTTTAAGATTCGATGTAGAATATTTACTGATTCGATGTCATTTAATCAGGCAAATGTCGCCAGGCTACGGAATGTTTCTACGAGTACCATTCCTCGCCTTTGAGATAGGTACCGACAGCGAAGTTCAACACGTGACCACCCAACCTCGAGCCTAATAAGAGTGACCACACCTGTCCTTGATTGTCACTTCCGGTTACGTCATTAGCGGAAACGGCTCTCAACAGTGACCTTTATTGCAGCAGCAATTCCTCGACGGCGTAGAATCTCACACCAGACAGTTCGTTAACGCCTACGTGAAACCAGATTACGAGCCAGACGTTCCTATTGCTGTTTTGAAATATGCCGACGACGTGAAGTCCCACTTCAATGGATTCATACCTGAGGGTATGGCCACAGCAACACTGCGGAACAGTTTAGTTCAGTGATGTGTCCCGGTTCCCTGTTGCAAAGAGGGGATGGTAGATCGAGGATATACTGACGACGAAATAACACATTGCGTTTCTTTTTTGGAAAAGTATAATATAAAGTACATTATAACAATATAATTACATAAACTTTATACAGTCTACCGTCATAAACATACCCGAGTTCTTTTATTAATGACCTGCTTTGATTATAGCACAGTCGATGCAGAAAAGTAATCAGGTGATTAAAGTACCTACCCCAATCATACGTCAGCAATCGCTCTGTATGGCGAAAAGTACCGAATCCTACTTCAATATCAAATGAACATGGATCGAACTCTAGGAAGACCAGCACATTCTTATTTACAGGTTTGTCAACATATGGTATTCTAAACTGAAAATCAACACAGCAGTGGAGACCAAAACAATTTTCAGCCATGGAACATGTTACTTTATCTTGAAGATCCACGGGTAGATATTTCTCAACTTCTATACTCCACGGACAATCTACAAAATATACAAAGAATGAAATGAAATATATTGTTAAACTGTTCATTCTTTGTATAAAGATTTTGAATTATCAACCTAAATTAACCACTTAACTTACCATCAGTTTTATGCTCCTTTCCTTGACATTTTTCACTGAAGATTTTCTGAAATATACATAGACATGATTAATGGGTATAAATAGCCTGGTGATGTTCACAACAATTCGCAGCCTTTTATATCAAAACAAACAATTTGATTAGCTGAAAAGTTCACGTGATCTCAACTTTAAACAATATATGTTAGATGTTAATCTCTCTTACAACATAAATGAAACCCCATTTATATCGAATTTAACCATTTCTGCAAGTGCTCAATTTGAGTACGTACGTCTAATCCAAGCTTCCTGAAGATGATATCCACGGCACCGGAAGTTATTTTGCCGTTCATTGCTTTGGCCAAATCACCGATAGACCCACGTCCTGTGAATAGAAATAACAGAATGACAGTACTGGGTTCTATACCCTATGAGTCGACGCATAACCTGCTAATCTTACGTCATCACACTGTAAAGTTCGTTTCTGTACATATATGTTCATATGGGATTCCTAACCTACTTTTAAATGTGCTGAAATGGTGGATAACTTAGCTAGCGAGTGTCATATTCCCGGAGTCACATCAGCAATCAACATGTCTCTGGCAGTTTTAAATACGTCATAAAAGTAACAAGTGAAGTTAAGTGCTCCGAACTGGGGTAATGAAAGCCATACAGTGTGGTATGAGGTAGATTTTTCCCGGCCAGTGGCACTTTGGCATACTATTATGTCGAATTCTACTTTTCAAGGGATCTTTCGTGTGCACGCCACCCGGACGACTAGACAACCATCGTAGAAAAGTGAGAACCGTACTCAAGGGCGGATCCGGGGAAAAGGGCGAACGCGGCGCACCCGCTCTATATTAGAATCGCTGTATATCAGATCACTGGGAATTGCATTTCCGGGCTTCCAGTTTTCGAAATTTTCTGTGGGAGGGCACGTGGACCACCTGTTGGGCGCTTCACGAGCAACGCACGACTTTACCTTCCGTGCGCTCCCACCCTATCCATGGTCGCTGGATCCCCCCTTGGTTCTTGAAGCATCCCGATGGTTTTTCTTGTATATTATAGTTATTAGGCCAGTGTATATAAGTATATATTAATAAAAAATGATATCTACCAGGCAGGGTAAAGTTGCTATTACATATTGGTATTGGTATTTTCATTCCATCAATTAGTTTTCCACCGCCGAATATCAGCTCTCCATTAATACTTATCGTTATACTCAAATTTACAACAAAGACCTTTTCCTTGTCGTCATTATCAATACTAAACCTACAAAAATCAACTTGGCCGTTAACATCAAATATAGGTCAGGGTCTCGTCACCACAGTGAGTTGTCCTGGACATTAATTAGTAATTGAGCTGCACTTGGCTTCTCTGGTCATCATTGCTTGATAATGACTAGATACGCCTAGTTGAAACGCCACTTAGTAATAAACAGTAATTATATTCCATAGAAATGAGAGATGTACATACAGAAAGGGAATGGACTACATTTAATAGTTTTCCTGTGAATATTTCTTGGGGTCAAATATGAAAAAATACGATAAAGTAATAAAGTGGATCCAAAAGGCGCTAAATATGTTTCTATGTTAAGCCAGGTTGACATTTGCACGACTTTTGGCCACGATTTTGTCGTGCCCATCAGTGTCCACATTGACACGAACTGGCACGACGAGTTCACGCATAGTTTGCGCATTGTTTACGCACTTCCCGCATTAGCACGACGAGTTTGCGCAAATCGGACGGTGTCGTGTCGACTCGGGTCGTGCCAATGCGTGCCACGGAATCGTGCAAGTGTCAGCCTTGCTTTAGCGCGTTCACTGATCTCGTACAACCAGCAATTTTACTAATGCCAGGTTCCCTCTATCACGATTCGCACTACGATTGAAATCACGATTTTAATCATGCAGTAATCGTGGTGATTCTATCAGGTCTTATCTTATATTGAGGCCAGTCGTAGCAATCATATATATATATATATAGAGAGAGAGAGAGAGAGAGAGAGAAATGGGGTTTAAAGTCCACTCGACACAAACCAGGTCATCGAAACGTATCCTAACATACGTGGACGTAGCTGATCGTGGATTCAATAGAGATAATCCTATCGTAACACAGTGGGAACCTAGTATAAGAGATATCTAAAGATAACTGGGCTTACTTGAGTTTGATGGCATCTCCAATTGGAATCAATTCTTCTTTACCTGAAATGCAGTATCATCAAATGTTGTCTAATGTAATTCCAAGAGATGTTTTGGGGGTTTCAAGCCGATCAGTACAAACACACATTTTTGGTCCATTTCAATCAATAATGGTGTTGTTGTCGTTCCGGGAAAAAATAGGATATTTATAGCCAATATTTAAGACACAATGAACAAATTTAAAAACAGTCGCCGACACCGTGTACTTTTGTAATGAGGCGCATCGGTGAACGATGCAAAACGTCGCGTATATGAATATGAAACTAAATATTGCTTCGTGGTAAACCGCACTCCCGATGTATACTATATATTACTTACGTATTTTGACGAACGTGACAGCATAGAAATTACTATATTTAAACAAAATAAATGGAAAACAGTTGATATTAAACAATATAACAATAATATGTGTTTCATAACTCATTTTTCTCTATCTTAGGTTTCAGAAAATAGAGATTTAGCTCCTGTAAAAGTATCATGTTAGTTTCCGATGGTAAATTTTGGCATTTGAAAAATGACCTTCACCATCGCATAGTGATGGTTGCCTTGTAGTCTCTGGGTGTGGTTTTTCTACTTCTGTACCACTGCTTGTGCACGAGACCAATCGCTACTAATAACTTAGTGCGGGTAGAAAAATATTTTCAAGCTCGGTCCTTGTCGTTGGGTGTAATTTTGGCTAGCTGGTGAAACGATCATTTCACGTGGAAGTGATGTCATTTAAAGGTTGAAAATCACCATCACTGAAACGCAATTTCGGTTAACATTCGTCACGGAAATAAATTCCTGAAAAGAAACAAAACTTACCCCAATCATAGTCAATAAGAAGAATGGTACGTGAAATTTTCTCAAAACCAACATCCAATTCATAATTACATGGATCTAATTTAACATAAGCTTTAAAAGATTTCGTCAAATTTATCGACTGTGTCCTCAGTTCGACATCCAGGCAAGCCTTGAGATGTAGACAATCCTCGGATATTTGAAGATAAACCAGTTTGTTTAATTTCTCGTTTTTAATACGTGGTAAAGCAATCTTCTGTTTTAGAATTGTACAGGCTGAAAAATACAAATATAGAATTTGTTATGTTTTCACTTTAATAGGATACAAAATATAGTTGATCGGCAAACGTATATCCCTCTAAACACGATTATGCCATTTCCATCATGCTGAGCCTATTTGCTAGACGAAGGAGGTGGTTAGAAAATAAAAACGTATAGTCATTCGGATGGACCGTAGACCCGAGTTCCCGTGAACACATTGGCGTTAAGGTAAAAGAACCATTGACACCTGTGTTTCATATTGTGCTCTTTGGGTTTTTTTTTATATTGATGAACTGTGCAAGTCAATTGTCACGTGTTCAAATCGCCGGCCAGGGGTCAACGGTAAAAATATTATTCTGCTATAAGAGAGGATAATATTATATATTGATACACCTACATTGTTCTGCACGTATGACTCTGTCCCTTAAATCGTTTGTTGTGCCATCCAAGGACAATCCTCTTTCCTCAAGTCTTTGCTGCAACATCAAATCGGTTATTTTGTCAGGTCTTGGACACGGTGGTGTTCCGGCGAGTAAATCCTAGGTATAGAAAACGATAAAGATAAAGACATTTCCTAAAAAATCTAAACAGTATGGATATAAAAAAAACAACCGTTGTATTTCACGCAAGAAAAATAGTTCGAATCCAAGTCTGCAACACAAAAGGTCCTTTACAAGGAAAACTTGTTTTAGTAATAAACCAAAACGAATGTGTCGTCTTCAGTTGAATTTGACATGGATCTCCCTAGAAACGTTGTACGTGACAACCTCGTGGACGTTCGCCTGGTCCGCAGTTTTCCTTCCAATGCTGAAGACCTTACACACAAGCACATTATTATATGTTAGTGCCAAAATGACCTAGTGTGTATCGTGTGGACGTTAAACACCCACTTCCCTTTTTATCCCCCTTAAAACCTTCTGCCAAACAACCGGTTCTGTCACTCCATGACAGTGTAACAGTACAAGTGGTGTTTCTATAACCCAAAGAATAATTCAAGCACACAGCATAACAAACGTTTTGTTGTTGCTGTTGTTGAGAGACGCCCAAGAATGTACTACGGTAGCCACACAATGGCAACCCAGATAAAAACAATCCCCAACGCAACTAAAGACCAACCTCTGGAATTCCAAGTAGTTCCATAAATTTTCTTATGCCAATGTCTCGTGCTTTCTCTTGAGCTTTTTTAACAGGCTCTTTAAACTTCTTCTTTCTGTTTTCTCTGCTCAGCAAGTCCCTATAATCAACTAATACCAGAATTCATCAATTATTATTGCGATAAGTATGGTCATTTCTTCTGTCATTATGTGACATATTAATCGTTTAAACAGCACCTTTTTGGTGCCCTGATTGGGATACAT
Organism: Patella caerulea; assembly: GCA_036850965.1. Classification (NCBI taxonomy): domain Eukaryota; kingdom Metazoa; phylum Mollusca; class Gastropoda; family Patellidae; genus Patella; species Patella caerulea. The sequence goes on along the minus strand of JAZGQO010000010.1, from coordinate 71,149,361 downwards.
GAGTTCGCCAATGTAACAATGGTGCATGTAATTCATTGTTAGCAACCTATCCATGACCTGGTTAACTGTTGTAGTACCCCGTACCCATACTAATTTGACTGTAGTAACCTCCGCCCAAATTTCGTACTATTATGACTGGCATACTACCGTTCTATGACTGTAGTACTCTCCAACTCAATCGCATACTACCGTACGCACTACACCCGGCCAAGATCATGATACTCTAACTTGTATTCGCCCGTATTATACTACTACGGCGGTTGTAGTACCCACCATCTTATGACTGCTGTAATACCCCCACCCCTTCTATTCTGACTACCCCTCTACCTTCTATTCTGACTACTGAATACCCCTCTACCTACTATTCTGACTATTGCAGTAGTGGAGTACCCCCCCCCCTACTATTATGTCTATTGAAGTTCCGTCACTATTATGAATATTGCAGTACACACAACCCCTAAAATTATGACTATCGCCGTACCCACATCCCCACATTATAACTATGACTATTTGATTACCTTTTGGTATTGTAAATGATCCCTCGACGTTATAGATAGGAACGGGTATAATAGCGTCATCTAATATCGGCACAAATAATAGACAGTTATCGTTATCACTAACGGAACATAGTCCAACTGATATAGATGCTAACATTGCTGTCTCACTCTTCTCTACTTTGCATCTAAAAGTATAATCGCAAACATTGCCCCAAAATAAAAGTATATACTTTTAAATTCTATTTTTGATTAAGAATTGTTTACACTGACATATTCTAAAACAAAAATTAAATCCAGACCTAGTTTTATTTCAGTTCACATAGCTGCTCGACTATGATAATGAAAGCTACCCGAAACAGAGCAAGGGCCTGGGGTCAAAGTTGTTATTTTTTTTTTATTTATCTTCTTTAAACTAAACTTTAAAAGAACAACATACCTTATAATTAGTTCCACTTTACCAAGCAGTTCGAGCGTTACACCCGGTTTAAAATCTCTCTCAAAGCCTGAAAATGTAAACGAAAATGTATGCGGTGTTATTTCATCATAATATAGACTCGTTTGGGGTTTTTTGTTTTGTCTTATTAACGGGTGGCAATACATACTAGTGGATATTGCTTTTTCTTTCTGGTTGTTCAACCGAACATATCCCTATTGTTCTGTGACAAAAATCGCTACTGTGGCAAAACTTTATAATAACCTACCTCCGTATATGTCTTTTAAGTCGTCAAATTTCTTTTCCAAAAAACCCTTCACACCAACAACAAATGTCAAAGTACTTGGTTCGAATCGGGCATAAATTTTGAAGGTTTTAAGAAAGATAAACACTTTGAAACTGACACAACATTCCAAACCCAAACAATTTTTATCAAATATACAGAAGATATTTTTAGGTAGGTCAAGTGTTAGTGCTGGACATGCTGAAATAAGAAGGGAATTTTATAAGTCAATTCATGCTGGATCCACAGAGAAGAATCTTAATACAAATAATTTAGTCTCTCTCTTAATAACAAGAAAAGCAAACTTGATCGCATCAACTAGAGGTCAGTCCTTTTTGCAATTTTGACCCCTTTTTCTCTGTAAAGTTAATAAAAGTTTTACTTTATATCGTTTTCCGTACCAATCATTTATCGGGTAACAAAATCAAAACCCATGGTATCAATGTGTTCACAATAAAATGCATGGTTATATACCAATTGCTCCTAAAATACGTGCGCAACTAAACTTATGCCCAGGTCTTGGGCCATTTTGAGTCAAACCAGACATGTGGTAATTGCTATTTCTAATCTAAATATGAAATACGGTGAAGGGTGAGATAGTTTTGCCCAGAATGATGGTGAATGATAACTGGACATAGTTCCCCCATAGATCTGGTACCCCTACAACAGAACGCAGCATTAAAACACACTAATATTAGTTTACTATTGCACTATTTTATCTTTATTATTATACTAAAATACATAGTTTATCCTTTATCTTATGGACTTACTACTTTTCTTAGATGTCAATCTTTCAATCATGTCCTGACGGGATCCAGAGGATGATTTGCCACGTTCTGTTAATTCATTTCGCAGTTGATCTTCTGTCATATAGTGAGGATTGAAACAAGGTCTATTGTCGATTATTTCCTGCAAACATCAATACAAAGAATTCAAATCCTCCAGCAGCTTTCTAACAACAATGTACTATCACTTAAGATTGGATAATGGAGCCTTTTTGCTTTATTCAGCTTGAAAATGTCAACAATCACCTAACATTATAATTTTGATCAGATCTGGAAGGTTAATTGAATTCCACTACTGTAGTACAGGTACAATCCGTACCGCCATATGTAAATATAGAAAACAGAATCACAACATCCGAGTGTCTCGACAAGGTACCGTGCAGCCAATATCATCATATAGGGTTCCCTTTCACATGAATTCAAGCTTTCGTTGATAATTAGAGGTAATCCCAATTGGCAACATCACCAGCGAGGGGTCATGGATAAGGTTGTAGTGCCCCTTTTAGACACCCCCCCCCCCCTTTCTCACATGGCCGGACTTTAGGAACGACAACGCTGTTTCTGCGGAGGCTGTTGCTATCATATATGTACTTTGACCAGCCAGAGCATTGGCCTAAATCCAATTGAAGTTACACCAGATGTATAGGGGTTTTGTGGTACTATTTTGTCTGTCCATAGATATGTGAGAAATAAAATGGAATTGAATTGAACCGAAGCGTTAAGTATCAATAATGCACACATGTAATATTTACCTTAATTCTCAACATAACCTGTGCTAAACTGTTTTTACTTTTATCTAATTTAAGTGCGTCCAATAGATTAATGATGGCGCCAAGTTTCAATTTCCGGATTGAATATTTCTTCAAAAATTCAGCTGGTTGATTTAAGAGTAGTTTCAAACCTATAACAGAAGAAATGTATTTTGTTTTATACAATTAGTTTTATTACATGGTGTTTGGTGGTAAAGTTAGTTTTATTACACGGTGTTTGGTGGTAAAGTTAGTTTTATTATGTGGTGTTTGGTGGTAAAGTTAGTTTTATATAGTGGTGTCTGTGTGGTAAAGTTAGTTGTATTACATGGTGTTTGGTGGTAAAGTTAGTTTTATTAAGTGGTGTTTTGTGGTAAAGTTAGTTTTATTAAGTGGTGTTTGATGGTAAAGTTAGTTTTATTATGTGGTGTATCTTGGTAAAGTTAGTTTTATTACATGGTGTTTGGTGGTAAAGTTAATTTTATTATGTGGTGTTTGATGGTAAAGCTAATTTTATTATGTAGTGTTTGGCGGTAAAGCTAGTTGTATTATGTGGTGCTGGATGGTAAAGTTAGTTTTATTACATGGTGTCTGATGGTAAAGTTAGATTTATTACGTGGTGTTTGGTGGAAAAATTGGGTTTATTGCATGGTGTTTGATGGTAAAGTTAGTTTTATTACGTGGTGTTTGGTGGTAAAGTTAGTTTTATTATGTGGTGTTTGGTGGTAAAGTTAGTTTTATTATGCAGTGTTTGATGGTAAAGCTAGTTGTATTATGTGGTGTTTGATGGTAAAATTAGTTTGGTCGTAAAGTTAGTTTTATTACGTGTTTTTTGGTGGTAAAGTTAGTTTTATTATGTGTTGTTTGATGGTAAAGTTAGTTTTATTATGTGGAAAGTTAGTTTTATTATGTGGTGTATCTTGATAAAGTTAGTTTTATTATGCAGTGTTTGATGGTAAAGCTAGTTGTATTACACGTGGTGTTTGGTGGTAAAGTTAGTTTTGTTATGTGGTGTTTGGTGGTAAAGTTTTATTATATACTGTCTAATGATAAAGTTATTTTTATTTTGTGGTATTTGGATTATATTTACTTACCCCCTTTCACTTTTTTTTTAATATCCACTGATTTTTTCTGTCCATTTTTAAGCGATGAAAAATCACCAACTACAACTGAGAAAGAACATACTATTGGTTGCCAGTAAACGAATATACACCAAACACTCTTCTAGACCGGTGCAAGGCCGTTACAGAAACACAGTATGTTAAGTCTTAGATGCGACAGATCTATTTAACATTTTTCAATACCACGATAGAAATACCAAAAAAAAACAGATCCCGGGACAATAAGCGCAAATTTAAAATTGACGCGTTGTTCTAAATTTGATTTAAAACGATTTGGTACATCTGCATAATACGATAATATTAAAGTTACATTATGGGAGATTTTTATAAGAAGTTAGCCATTATTGCTATAACAGTTCAAAAATAGATGATGAAACAAGAATATATTGAAAATTTCAGTCAAATTACTTTAATCTGAACAAAGTTATCACCACTATAATTTTTCACTAGAAATGGTAATTAACTGCATTGACACCCTTTTTCGATTATGGCCGGTCGTTGATTGACAGGCGTTACCCCACCTGCATAGTCTCGATTATCAAGTAATGTTTACAATGACTGTGATATCGTTAGCGTTTTCGGTTTGAGACGGGACTGCAATTCAATATTCGTATTACATTTATTATTTATTGCAAATTAGTATTAAGACTTTTAATATATAGATAAGAAGAGAAAGTCTGCGACTGGATTTTAAAGTTTGAAAGGAATGGACTTAATCAACGAGGGGGTATAGATTACCCACAACAGAAACGAAATCGATTCCATTGGTTGAGTATGTTGACTTACTCTCCCACTGGACAAATAGTAAACTTACAGTCATCATCATCGAACCCTTGAGCTGGCGATTGGTTGTCAACAAAAGATGAAACCGAGGACTCTACATCAACATTTAATTCCGTTCTCTCCGGTTCTTCGTCTGTCTTTTTCTCTCCATCTAGACCTATGATTGGTCCTGTGTCTATTAATTCGGTCTGTAACAGAATTAAAAGACATCATCAACGTGTTGCCCAAACTAATAACATATGCCGCTGAGGGCCATGCCAGACATAGCAATTAACAAAAGGATCCTAAAAAGGTTAGTACGAAATATGTAATTCTATTTTAAAATCGTTTATTAAATAAACACTGCTGAAAATGTTCTGCTCTTCTGACATACATGTCGAATCACAGTTTTCCTATAAGACCTTTATGGATAGCTTATGGTAATAATAATTATACAGATGATGAACAAAACAACATTACCTTCCAACGGAGTAGATAATCATCGCATTCTTGAATCCATTCAGGTAATACTATAAGACGTTTTGGGAGATATTTGTCTGGGTTGATGATTCCTCCTCCATCTGTACGTCTCATGGCGAAATGAATATGGTCGTATTTCTTATCACACACAGATCCAGTAGCTGTACCTATTTCGGAACCGGCTTGAACCTATAATTTGCAAAAGAAACAAAAAACAACAATAGAATTCAACAAAGAAAAAAGTAGTACGCAAGATACATTCTTCAGAACAAAATGGGATTTCTTAAAACCAAATGATGAAAGTAGCCTGAATAGATATTGGATTCGAGTAGATCTCGGTAGGAACTTTGATCTGTAAGCAGTTGCATTCCTTATACTTTTTGGTCTAGAAAACGTGTCACTGCTTAATGATAACGACGTTATACGTGTATATCCTGCACTGATAATACGAAATTAAATGAAATGGGGTTTAACGTCCTACTGTTGCACTCCGATTGGGCTAATAAAGACGGACATACACCATACAGTGTGTAATGGGGGAACGTTCCGGGCAGCGGCACTATGGCCCACTCTTATATGGAATAGCGACTGCCAAGGGATCTTTTACATTCGCTGAAATGTGTACATGGGACCTAGGTTTTACGTCCCTGCCGAACGACCAGACACCTGTCCTTGTCAGGCCCTGCGTCTTACACCACTGAAAAGGGGGAACCACGTCGGACGGCTGATAATACGGCGCTATTCGCTCCGTATGAGTAGGAGGAAATACAGTATGATATGAATACACTAGTGTGTTACACTGTCTGCAAAACGGCAGCAAAAGAATTGTCAGCAATGGTCGTTTGTTATTGCTTCGCGTTGTATTTCGAAAAAGACTTCTCCAAATTAGACCTCAGCACGGACTCAATATGTCGTCAATGTCACTTCACGATGATGAGAACAAACGGAACAACCCACTGTTCTTCTAAAATACGTATCAAGCATTATATATCACAAATGAAACATCAATTATAATATTACCACAATCATAAATCAAAAATAAAACATATTTCAGTCTCCTTAAACCCGCTCTAGTTACTGTTACTCTGAGAGTGCTGAAAGGTCTGGTTAGACTGCCTTTCGTTCTTTCGTTTTATGCCCACTTACACCTATGGTAATATCGCAGACAAATGTTTTCTAAGAAACCTGCCTGAAGAAGCCACAAAAAACGCTTAGTCCAGCTTTTGGTTAGATTACCTAATCTATCTAATCTCGTTGTTTTAACGTCCGCTTCCACAAAATTGATATCGCAGACTAGGTTAGACTCCCGTTCGTTCGTTCGTTCGTTCGTTCGTGGGGTTTAACGTACACTTCCACCTAAGGTGATACCGTAGACAAGGTTAGACTCCAGTTCAATTTTCCCTTTTATAGCCCCGATTTCCAGGATGATCCGATTATTAATTACTTGACTGGTTAAAGATACATAATGTAAGATTTAGATAAAGAGCTAGTCGTTCTTGCTATAATAATTCGAAAATAGATAAAATGAATAAATCGAAAATTTCATTCAAATTACTCTATTATGAGCGACGATATTATCATTTGAAGGTTTGGCGTGTACATTAATTGCAACCACCGTACTGGTTGTTCGAAGCTAAGTCTCGCTCCTCTATTTTTAAATTAAATCGAAATATGGCTTAACCGTTCTAATCTATTTAATATCAGAGAATGTCTAAATATAATTTAGATTACATTTCAGGCGTAAAGAAAGACCTTTAGCTCTTGCATAATGTATTTTAGGTAATGCCTGAAATATACATGGTTTCCCTGCCTAATTTGGAGAATCTGACCAACTTCTTTCTATAAAGATGGACATTACATTGTCCAGCAACATGGTCAGCTAAATGTTTCCACCGCGCAGTTGCATAAATAAGAGAGAGGAAGTGGTCTAGTGTATAAGATACATGGTAGTAAGATCAAGTATTTTGTTTTGATATATATATACATACTCTATTTTATTTCAATAGCATGACATGATGTCCTATCTAATAAAACGTGTTTGCGGATTATACTATTGCTATAGATCATCTTGGAACAAAACATTTTACAATGGAATTTGTGCTGATTGTGTATTTGGTTAATTCCTGATATTTCTACAGCATTTAAAATCTTACAAAATCTTTAAATCTTACTAAGCTTTCTTCAGCGGTGATATCACCATTTGGTCTGACATTGGTAATAATGACTTCTGTGTCTTTTAAAGAACCGCCCGTAACCCTTAATATAATCTCCATACTGCTGCTAGTTGACAATCGTATATAACCCGGAAACGGTGCCATAACCTATAATTGAATAGATATTACTTCGGTTTTTAGAAGTGGTAGGAACCGGATATCAGACAGGCATCCCTACACGTAACAGCACTGGGGTTGACCCTATACATGCGCATATAAAATATCTTATGAACCACGTTAGGCCCTCCAACAGACCAGTCAATTTATCCTTTCCAACGACGATTGGAAACATCCCTTAATAGCTCAACATCTAGCAAAGATTTAATTTCGAGTACAAACAGTTTGAAGACGGGAATTAGTAGATACATGATGGGGACCACAAAAAACGCAAATACTTTTGGGGACATGGCCTTGGCCGCACTGGGCTTATTCCAGAGACCTTAATGATGATTGGACGTGGACACCTAATTGTGATCTTTGACCTATTCCGAAGTGGACTAGTCCCCCAAAGGATTCATATTGCCTTAGCGAGTACCAAGGAAGAGATGGATATAAATTGTGTGCTATTTTACTGAGATTTCCATTTGAAGTAGATGGGACCTGATTGATCGCGAACTTTGACCTACTCAGAAGTAAGTTTAATAAACATTACATTTAATTGTTGTAGGGTTAATAAAATAAAACCAAGTACGAACAATCCAAACCATTAGTCAAAATTCGAAGTCCAATAAAAACGGTCGAGGCAAAATAGTGTAATCAGCAGATGGACTGGTCACCGTGTACAAAATTTTTGTAGTTGACTCGCCCTCTCTGGACATGAACTATCTATTAATTATCCCCCAATCTACTCATTGTACATTATAATTGGTGATGTAGGCCTTTGATCTTGTCGTTGCCGTGTACGGTTTCAGGTGTATTGTTGTATTTTGTCTACATATGTTTGCTTCGTAGCTGTACTACCGTGTTAGCGTGATAACGTTGAGGGAATACCCTTCGAAACGTCGCCTTAAAATACACAAGTAGCTGTTTTCCATAAGTATATGTTTTTGTTACTCAGAATTAGATTAATTTCCAACAGGGAATATTCAGGAAGATTTAATATGTTGTCTTCGAGATCCCAAGGAACATTTTGACATAGGTTTTATGTATGTACTCATCTACTGATTCCAGGGCACAAACCAGTGGTACTCCAGATGATCGTGCACTATACCTCACCACTCTATTATCTTAAAGGGACAATAACATTCTTGCTGGCTTGGAAGCTCCAGAAAATAAATAATACCCTTATTCTAACTACTAGATGTTTAAGTGTCCTACCTGGTGTGTCAATTATCCATTACAACCTATTTTACTTGTCCAGAGGTTCCAAAATATTTTAAAATCCAAGTCACATTTGAAAAGGCTTACGTTAGACTTTTCAAATCAATTGGTTGAATTTTTCCAATTTTTTAAAATAGGTGTGTTAAGATGAAATTTATATCATAAATAAGTTGGAATATTGTAAAACAATACGATTTGTTGACCAGAATGAAGATTGGGACATATTATTCAGTTACAACAAGAGTGTTATTGGGGCTTTAAGCAATCATAATGTGAACTTACAGGTTGTCCCCGCTGGATCAACACGTCAACACCATCAACATTATATTCCTTACCAGTCCCTAATCGAGACGGATATGTACCAGATCCACTACAGCGCAAACCAGGTGTACGATATGTATTGGGGAATTTCTTGTGACATTTTGCGCCAAATAACCGATTGATCAGTTCCCTTGCTTTCTTATATCTATGCAAAAATACAACATTATTAAAGTTACCGTTAGTGTATTGAAAAAATATCATAACTTTGTCGATTCAATTCACACGAAACGAAACCCGTGAATTTATAGAAATGTCCCAAAAGAAAAAAAAAAAAAAAACACACACTATATTACAATCAAAAATTAAAATTTGTAACACGATTATAATAATAATTAGACCTTTCGTTTTAATAATTGTTATTTTACCAAAAATTTACTTGTGATTTTCCCAATCAAATATGATATTCCACGTTTAATGCCCTCTACGAATTAAAGTTATTGAGTTCTTACCCCTCTTTTAATTGATTGTAACCTTTTTTTACATTTGTAAACAGATCAAATACTTTCATAAAGGTATTTAATACTTTTCCTCCTAGTGACTGAACAAGTTTCGCTGGGGAAAGAAGCTCGTCCAAAGCTTCTTTTAGTTCGTCCACTACTTGCTGTTTCAAATCGGTCTGGAATAAATTGTGTAATTGTCAACAATTTCATTAATTATGATGGTAATCTGAAAAGATATATGGGATTATAATTTAAATATAACTACCACAATGTACAGAAATGACACACTGACATCAAAATATAGAAAAATCAAACCGTGGTTAATTCGCCATTCGTGAATTCCGCTACTTCGTCTTTGCCTCGGTTGATTTTCTGCTGAACCCATTTTTTTCCACCCGATATAAGAGCTTCTCGGGTGCTTTTTTTCAGTTCATTTAAACAGTTAAATTGTTCTTTCAGATCAAACCAATACGGTTTATCGCCTAAAGATAAATAAAATTAACATTATCTGGGTATATTAGTTATAAATTTTCAATGCGTTTGTAAATTATTTAATGTTCATTAAATTATCTATCGATATCTCGCTCCCTTTGTCTTTTTCAGGCAGATACAGGAATTGGTCATCTGTTTCTTACTGGGCATATTTGGCGAGGTACGGGGATTGACCATCTGTTTGTTCTTGGGCATGGTTTAAAAGGTACAGGTATTAAGAATATATGTCTAATTGGTAATCAGCAGTTATATAGGTATATAGCAAGTGGTGCCAGGCATCCCGAATATCCTACCTGGTTATATAGTGGACAAGACTGAGTTTAATTACAAATTACTACCACTACATCATCAAAGTATTAAAAAACTAAAAACAATCTTGATGCAAGCTTTGAAACAAAATCCATTTTTATAATTTGAATGGCCTCTGAGATGTGAAGCGCATGCAGTGTGAACGCAGCTTTAGGGGCTTATCAGGCCAGCTCTAGGCGTTTTGGGTCTAGCAGAACCTAGTCTCTAGCATGTATTGCATGTAGTTGGATGGAAATGATAACATATTTTATTGATTTGCATTATGCATTTTTAGTGCTCAAAGGATTTCAATTATGAAATGTATCTTCGCTAGTACAGAATCGAGAGTGAAATGCATGTGCATACTTGGTGATGCATAGCGAACGCAACCAGAAGAGTAATCATTCTCATTCGCCTTTGATTCTAGTGCAGACGAAATCGTGCCAAGATGCCATTAGCAACAGAAGATCATGAATACGAATGATGGGTGCATCAATATGAATGACCTTCGCGTCTGCTAGTCATGCGCATTCAGTTTGGCGCGCTTCAATTTGGATTCAATCCGAATAAGCTGTGATGTGACGCACCGCTTTTAATCCGAAACAAACCAATCCGAATTCCGGAGGCCGGTCACCGGTCGCCGGAATTCTGGTTGATTGCGCATGCAGTGTGTACACCGCTGAGCCAATCTATGAAGCAAATTCAAATAGCCTAGTCTTTTAAAGGCTTATAAGAATACAGATTTCAAGAGATTTTAACATTGGAAACTAATTAAATAGCTTTACATTCAAACATCATTGTTGTCTTTATTGGCAGACTATTTATATATATTTTGGGAAAAGATAGATTAACCAGTTACTATTTCCCTTGGTGATTCAAACACAGAAATAACACATTATGTTGTGGACTTAAATGGTAAAAGGTATTCGCAAAAATGGCATATTGGTCGCGCACGATGCTTATCACCACTAAGGGGGCCTACACTCCAGTCTAAGGCCGAATATTTATATTATTTTCAAATTTATGTTGTTTACCTTTCAAGAAGAAAGACGCTTCTTTAATTTTCTTAAGAGCCCCAATGAGCACTTGTACTTCAAATCCAACTCTGAAACGAAACAAGGCAATCTTAATTATATGCACAACTCATTAATGTCTATTAACGTCGAAGTCAAGAGGGTCAAGATCAATGGCACTATGAAGAAATATATTATTATTATGGTGACAAATATTGGGTCAGTTGTGGGTACAGAACAATATAAACACTAAATGAAATGAAATGAAACGGGGTTTAACGTCCTTCTGTTCTGCTCCTACACTGGGTCACACAGTTTGCAATAAGGGAAATTTTGCCCAAACAGCTGCACTATGGCCTACTCTTATATCGAATTCCTACTGTCAAGGGATCTTTTACGTTTATGCCGATGTGTACACGGGTCCTCGGTTTGTCGTGCCATCCGAACGACTAGACAGCTGTTCTGCACGACTAACAATGGCGAAGCACGTCGGAAAATCACCACGAACTTTCTCGGCCAATGCAGGGATGGAACACGCGTGTATAACGACTTGTGAAATATCGTGGAAAATTCGCAGTGAGATAAACCATAGCAATTGTTATTCCATAAAACTGTGTTTTTTAATAAGACTGGAAGCAGCCTGGTTTAATTGCAGGGATTCTGCAGCTTTCCTACAAATGAATACCTTGATTTTCATATCGATTACAGTCCATATTCAAAAGATGTATGTCCTCCATGCAGGAGCGGATGTAGGAATTTTTGCAGGAGGGGGTTTGGCCGATACCTGAGACAATGTCTCCACCCCACCCCTTGGTCTTGAAAATTTTTTGAAAATGCGTGGTATATATTGTCATTGTGGTGTATATACATACACATCCCATTTGAAATCATTTTTAATGAATTAATACGATAATATTGTGATTTAATTCCATTGAAGCAAAGAATAAAATTGTGATATCACCCTAAAGGAATAAAGCACGCGACCGTGACACTCCTCTCAAAAAAGTGTTGCTTTACAAAATTTTTGTGGGACTGAACAGGGTGAGTTTGGACCCCCCACCTCCACATGAAGGGACATGATATAAAATAAGTTTGTTTTAAACGCCTGCGACTGTTCTGCACGGACCGGTCTACGGGACCTGGGTGGTCCTACATAGGTCCTACACTGACAAGAGGGAGCCATACTGGAAGATCAAGAGGAATTTTCTCTGTCGATACCAAATTTTGTATTTAATAATAACTTACTTTAAAACACCTTTACCAATATTCTCCACCGCAGTCTGTGGATCGTTTTGAAAATCCTTGAAAGCGTTGACGACATCACTAATTCCAGCATAAATCTTTTTACCAGCACCAGGTATTATCACTGACACGGTTTCAAATAATATCTGAAATAGGAGTTTTAGCAAAGGCCAAAGAATTTCCAGGATGTTTATATACCATACAGACGGAACCGAACAACCTGTTCGCTGAGTAAATGTATTTAAAGTGTCTTGTGAAAAGATAGGGAATAAAAACAAATGGGGTTTAACGTCCTACTTGAACCGGGATAATGAAGCTAGACATAAGTCATGCACAGGGGCGGATCTAGGAATTTTGAAAAGGGGACGGGACACGCCGCTGCGAGGGGGGTGAGGGGGTGGGGGCCAAGACAGCTATCCGTCATTGCCTTGCATCTGTAGACATCCCAAGAGCTATTTGGCTGATATTTTCGTCTAAGTAAACGTTCGAAGAGGACATATTTGAGTCTGCAAAAGGCACTTTCAGCAGTAAAAAAGGCACTTTCAGCAGGAAAAGGGGGGGCACTGTCGAAAATTAGATGGATGGGTACTGGATCCGCCTCTGATGCAGTATGATATGAGCGAATTTGTTCTCAGATAGCGGCGCTAGGGTCTACTCTTAGTTCGATTTCCCATTGTTAAGGGTTAGCGTCTACTACAACAAACTGGATCTATTTGGGACTAACATACCGTGAAGTGTTAATTCTATATTACGCGTCCGCATAAGGGTATTTAGCAGTAGAATATGCCGGGGACCCAGAGGAGACCCAACAGGATGGACAGTCGACCCTAAACGTTCAAGTGGCAACTGCGCCGCTTTACGCAATGGCAAATCATGTGATCGAAACTGCATGAGTAAGACCACTCTACCAAACCACCACACCCACCCCCTGCACTGAATATGTATAACTAAGCTACTTACATTATAGAACCCAATGACATCCTTTTTTATATCATTATACAATGTCACAACTCTCTTTACAAATTTTTTAACAGGAACAATAAAGGGCGGTAAGTCTTCTATAGCGATCTCTCCAAGTTTACGCATTGTCTCAAGGGCTCTCTTCCCAAGATCTAAAACCTTCAAGAAATTGAACAAAGAAAGAAAATTCAAAATGTAGACATATTCAATATTGATGTCTATTGTTAAGCTGAACAACAACGTCTTAAACACATGAATAGATTGCTTCCTGTCTACAAACTGTGCGATATTTGGACTAAAACGTAATTTATCCATCAGAAGAGTCCCTCTCAAATCATTTTATTCGGAAGAAAGTACGCATTGTATTTTAAGGAATCCATGTTTTACTTGTATTATTTGTATAGTCAATAACCATTGAATTTTACTAAAAAAAAATATTTAGTAAGTTCTTAGACTATACTTTGCCATGTTTTTCTCCACCGTTGAGTAGCGGAGTCTAATGGACGTTTAACTTCCTCAATGTTCTCACAAATGTTCGCCATAAACAGCATCACTCTTGCTGACAGACAGGGTGCCACTTTAGGTCACCATTGTTTTTCAGGAAATCCAGTTCTTTTCTAGTACGATTGGGTGTCTCTAATTTTCATATATATAACAATTGATACCTACAAGACAGCTGCTCTTGCCAGGTCACCCGTTCTGCACCACTGACAGGGGGGAACTACGACCGAAAATCTGGATGAACTTTCTAGGCCAATGCAGGGATCGACCTCAAGGCTAACGAGCCAGCACCTTATCCAGTTAGACGCCATGACCCCGCGATGAAGAGAGACGTGGTTTAAACAGTTTGTTTTACGTATACTACTGTTTAGTACAAAATGCCCTAAAAGCTATTTATGGAATAACAATTACTGGTTGATTGACCTTCAACGTTTCGACGAAGATACTCTCTACTTGATCAAGTAAATAAATAGTTTTTAATGTGTGACCATGTAATTACTAAATGTCCTTCAACTACCGCACAAATAGTACGAAGCGCCGGCTCTAAAATAATCCCAAGTTATCACAGTCCTCTACTTTACCTTAGCAGGCAGCTCTTCAAAAGATTTCTTAAAATCGTTGAATATGGTGTCTATGCTTATGTCACCCCGAATAATCCCCATGAACAATTTGATGACCTCCTGTATATTCAGAATGATATCATTCTTTACTGAATCATATATTTCAACGATGTCTCTTATGTTATCAATTCCAAATTCCTAAAATGTTAAAAAAATTAAATAATATTTATTATCAGCATAGCGTTTGTGGAAAAGTACATTGGGGGATGGCTTGAATGTTTTGTTGTATTTTGTTTTTAAAAGATAATCATTTTTAACAACTCCTTAGCCTTGTATTATTTTTTTTTTTTAATTATCTTATTTTCTATTTTGTATGGTTTCTGTTGACATGATGCCGTTTAAAACAAACTTTCGTATACTTACTTTCAATATATTGATTTCATATTTGATGGAACCTTTAAAACAGATTCTAGCGACAAAAAAATCCAGATTCACATTAATAATTCCAAGATGTACTCTAGCAAAGACTTCATTGTGTACGTCGACAATGGCGTGGCCACTAAGTAGAGCTGTGGAGAAATGAATTGAAATCGGGTTTAAAGTCGTACTTTTCTGCTCCGACTGAGCTAATGAAGACGGGCATGCGCAATAAGGAAAACATTTTCCCGGACAGCGGCGCTACGGCATATCGAATTCTAACCGCCAGGGGTTCTTTTACGCGCATGCCAATGTGTCGTCCCATCCGAACAACTATACATTGTCCCACTTACAGGGAGAAACACACCGAAAAGTCCAGATGGTTTTGCTCGGCTATCAAGAGGACGCCCCCAGCCACTGTGGTATGGTGATGATATGGTGATCCCCACAGAAGGTGCAAATGAATGCAGGGAGCTTTGGGAAAATGTAAGTTAATATATCGTTACAGATTAAATCATTAACATGTTATTATAGGCGAAGGCGGAGACCAGGGAGGGTGGAGAGAAGTGCAGATCGCTCTGGGTAACAACAATCAATATTACATTTTGGTAATCGCGTGTGTGACAATGAACTTATCAAGTTTAGACATCAGTTATATAACATATTATAACAGTCCTCCGTTGTGTGTCTTCACCTGTGCTTGTAGAACTGTTGTTGGTCGGTTTATTTGCAATAGCCACAGTACCCGACGTGTACAACATATTTGTACTTCGGGCTGAATCTACATGCAATACTAGATCATGAATGAAATTAGAATTTGCCATGGTTAGATTAGTTATATTGTACACAACTGCCGCGGAGGGGGTGCCTGAGACGTCAAGAAGAAAATTCTTGCTGAGCACCCACAAAATGATTTCACCGCTTATGATTTCAAATCTTATCGATCTGGAGGGATAAAAACTTTGGCCAATGGCGATAAATATTTTCGCTTGTATGTTTACGAGTAAATGAAGTCCAGAGATTCGTTCAAATATATCAAATATTACCTATTTTCAATTCCAACAGATTTTTCATCACTACTCCAAACGACGCACCCAATTCTTCAACACCTAATATACGTTTCCAGTCTATCGGTGGCGACTCGAGTGCAAATCCCAAACCATCACCCAGAAAATCATCATAAACTTTGACTCCACGTTTCTGGCGAATCAGACTAGGTGATCTGAGGTCCCAAGGGTTGTAATAAATCGAGCTGTTACTGGAACTGTAATTTAGTCAATTAAAGGAAGAGACAGTTTAATACAATACATATATTTGTTGTTAATTTCGTGGAATGAAATGAATTTTGTTTTCTACATCAACTGTGCTAATGAATTGTATTACGTGCTTTCAATGTTAAACAAGTCATGACTATACGATGCTTCTTGTCAGGACTTCAGTACCCTCGGCGATGTGGCGTGATGCGTTAAAAATCATCCGATTTGCTATATTTACAAGTCGTAGGTGTTGGTGGATGCATGGATGGGGTGAGTTTTAAGCAGCAGAGTAATCCTGTAATGTATGCGTTAAAGAATATACGATCTGCATGGGTTCTATCCCGCGCGTTTACCTCGAAGTTTTTCTCTATGTACTCCATATTTTAAATTATTGAAATAAAAATATTCAACATATGAGTCCTTTATAATGTAATGTAAATTGCTACCAACCTATTTATATTACGATAAGGTGTAATAAGTTTAGCTTTCGGATGAGATTGGTATTGTATTAAAGCCTCATATCTTACAACAGGGTTGTCATCATACATAGCTCTTTCTAATATCATGCTTGCAGCCTGCAAGGATAACGTATATTCGTTAGGACCTCTTTTACTTGCTAGTGATATACACAAAACTTCGGTTTTATGTACCACTCGAGTGACTAGAAGCTGCTTTTTGCTAGTGCCTGCGTCATGCCCCACTGACATGTGAATCACGTTAAAAAAAGCTGCACAATCTTTCTTGTCCAATTCCATAGAGTAGGATGTCATCTCTCGAAAATGTGACATAGGACTGAATGTAACCACTCGACAAAAGGGCATACCGTGAAACATAGATTCTCGGCAATACCAAATAGCATATCGGCAAAAGCAACATAGTATCTCGACAATAGCGACATAGCATCTAAACAATAGGCCATGTGGAACATTCATTTCAACAATTTCTCGACAATAGGCCACGTGGAATGTAACCACTTGGCAATATGCAATATGGTGGAATGTAACCTTGACAATACTTCATAGGATGGGACGCAACATCTAGTTAACAAAAATAAGGTGGAACGTAACCTCCCTGTGCACTACAAGGTCACGGCGGACCTTCCTGTAAGAGGCATCGCCACAATAGGCAATTCTGTGAATATTACCTTTTCATTTTGAAACACCCATCTATACTTACACGTTGATGATTATAGCCACGTAACGCGTGAATACCAGCTCGTTTGATCCAATGTGAGTTACTCGTGTTGATATGTGAGATGATAAATTCATACGATTGGTCCATTCTGCCATTACCGAGGGCACCTAGCAGATTCACCCTCCACGTGTCATCAATTAAGATCTCAGATTCTGTCATCAATGATCGTTTCTTCCGGAACGTGTAGGGATCTAACAATTAGAATATATTTGGTGTAGTAAACCGCATTATTGTCAAATAATTCTAAAAACGTCAGATCAATACTTTTATTAGTAGAGAAATCAAAATCATAGGCAGACTGACAAAAGGTTTGCCCTAATAAATATAATATTAATTTTATGAATAAAATCAATCTGATATGATATGACAGGACACGGCGATCCAGAGGCCGACTCAATTTGACATTTCCCGAAACAGTAAAAAATCTCCGGAATACTCTTCCAGACACGAGAATCGGGTGAGCAGCAGAAACAAACATTATGGCTGATAGGGTCAGTTTATCTACCATCGACGTCCTATAAGTCAATTTCATCTGCAGTTGCTGCATTCCCCCATTTTGTCTTCTGTCTCTACTTGGTCTGGACTGGAAGAGACGGAATAGAGTCAAAATCAAGAGTCAAAATCAAGATGTCCCGGAAGGGGAAGCAGACCACTCGAGTCGACCCTGGGTCTTTCGCAATATCCGTTATCCATAGTTACAAAACGTCATGTAAAGGTCTACTAACCATGATATCCTAACATATTTTCAATCTTAGTTATAATATTTACAGCTTCCTGATGTCGGCCATATTGATTTAATTTACGAGCAATGGAACCCATAGTAAGTAGTATACGGTGATACACTTTACCCGACCTCAGAACAGCGGATGATTTCTCGGGTTTAAATGCCAGTTGCAATAACGTTGAAAACATTTTCTGAAAAAGATACTTGTATATTGAATTTTTGACAAGAGAGAATATACTTAGTTCAATGAAACACACAAAGGTGATCTCCGCAAAAGAGAAGGTGTTCTAGGAAGACAATGTATGTTCTTTCTTATGTACGATGTCTACCACTACGCATATCTAACTGATTCGATGGTTTGTACTCGCTATAATAGTTTTAAAACAAATATAGTGAAAAGGGAATACATGTATATCGAAAATTTCAATCAAATTACTTTATTTTGAGCGATATTAACGGTATTTGAAGTTTTGATAAGAATAGTCTAGTCTCGATTTTCATTGCCACCATTGTTACGATAATAAACGAAATCTCGATTATCAATTTTTAAATTAAGCTATTAATAGACGATCGTGTTTCAATCAACTGAAGATCACGACTATCCTATACTCTAGAGAGTTGATTATAGTCTTTCTATCTGGTGTTTGTGGGCTTTTCATGTTAATAGATGTGTCATTAATAATTTAGGCCAAAAGAAAGGTTTGTAACAGCCCTTACATTATGTTTATTTAACAAGAACTACCGATTCACGAAAAACCAGTAGTCTCGGGTTGAATGGAATCAAGGGGTTTTTTTTGGCATTGAGGTGATGGTTTTAATTGTATTGCTGAGACATCCTTATTAATATCAATTCATAGAATTCCAATAATTAATATCATTTAAAGCTTCATTGTAAACTTGGGACGGACTCCCAGAATGGACCATTATATGTTGTTTGGGATTCGTGGGTCGAATAATAACCTGGAGCACCATTTTAACAACAAAGACCAGCAATGCCTTTAATTTATTAAAAGTGAATAACTTTGCCGATTACCGTTAATGTACCCCTAAACCCCTTTCAACGAATGTCGTTCGTTATTCGAACGTTGAACACCAATTTACCAATCTTCCAATTTTTCGAGAATAAAGAGTCACGAATCAACTTCACACTGCCACCATTGCCCAGGCGCGGATCCAGGATTTTTTGCAGGGGTGGGTGGGTGTAAGTTTGATACCCATTAACGGAGAAAAATTTGGTAAATTAGATTCAATTTGGTACATTCTGACGTATTTCCGGAAGGTAAATTCCAAAATTACAGGTCTAAAAATCGCCAATAAAATCGCATAAAAAATTTCAAGCCTGAGCAGGGGGGGGGGGGGGGCGGACCCCTGGACCCCCTGTCCCCCCCCCCCCCTCTGGATCCGCGCCTGCTGGCCAATGTCAGTCCTATTCAGTGTATTGCATACAAATAAAAACTGTTAGTTGGACATCATGATATCTGGGATTCTACTGGCCATGGGTTATATTGTAAATCAAAATAAAGAAAGTATTTGTTTACCTGACTGGGAACGTCGTCCATAGAGATAACGTGGACCAATAATCTAAGAACAAGATTTTTCTCCGGATCTGGATTAAGAAGGATTTTCTCTGTTAGAACAGTCTGAGCTCGGTCTGTACCAGTTGCTGCTATGGCATCCAGCATATGATTTCTATCTTTCTCCCTGTTCGATGAACTGAAACATGATGAGGTTTGCAAAAAAATCATTTGCAAAAAATATAATATTATACATGAATGGGTCATTTCTACACATGTGAATGGGAAGTCTTAGAATTAGAGACCCGCTAATCTACCTGCCAGTTTAAATGAATACGACTTTCCACAGGACATTTATAAAATCGTCCATATCTGTCAACGTGTAAATCGTAAAATCAGTGAGTGATTTTGTTATATATTTATCTATGCAGAATATAAAAATATATATTTGAAATCAAAATAATTTACTTACTAAGGTTTGAGATTAAGATAATAATCTGACATTTTCCCAAACTCCAAATTATCCAGTAATTCTATAGAATTCTTTAACTGATGAAAACAACCTAATGCTCCTTGGCTAGCTATATTTAAAACAGAAAAATAGAAACCAATTTAACGGTGTTAAAATAATAATACGAACCACAAAAATCATTTATATTTATATTTCCAAAAAATAGCAGAATTTTAATATATTTCCAAACACATTAACATAATTCAACATGGCGGTCTTCGGGAAGTTTCTGAATGCGGTATCTCGTAACCAGTGCGTTTTAGTGGTGGGACAATGAATAGCATTTGTTTAAATTCTTACAAAGTGGATATAGAGGCGAAATGTACCAAAGTTAACAAGTTTTACCAAAAAACAATTAAAAAAGTATATTTCAAAATGCCTGCCATTTGGTTATAAAATAACATTGTTGGTATGTTACTCTGCATAGACGCATTGCATAAAACTTGCCAAATGTTTTTATTGTATATCTGTGACCACTTTACCTGCGCAATAAGGCTCCTTCCCAAACACAGAATTGAACCAATGAAATGTTCTTAAAAACGCAACTTGACTTAGTTTAAACAATATTTTATTCGTCTGAAAAGGATTGAACAACAGGCAAGGCCTATATAAGTTCTTTCCCTAAACTTGACTTCTCTGAGATGGTAATGTGTTCTCCATGATTTTCATGTAACTCAGACTGCACGTGCTGTAAAATCCACCCCAAACCTGACTGAGTCATTCATACTACAACGTCAAGAGCATGCCACAACTCGCGACAGCTCAGAGGAGCCAGACGCTTGGACGACTCGACGCGGGTCACAATGCCCACGCCTTTGCCAATCATTTCCTGGTCACTGTTCGGACTATCTACAGGCTTCAGCAACGGATGATCACCCCCGAACTCGTAGACCAAAGGTTACAATACGGCGACAAGGCCGGCGTGTTGTGCGACAGTACGTGCAGAATCCCTTGACACAGGCATCTGAAACAGCACGTCAGACAGTGGGATTAACACATGAAAGATCCGTCAGTACCGATACATTGCGGCGACGTCTCACCAGAGAGAACATCTATTGTCGTAGACCCTATCGTGGACAGATCCTCACCCCTCGCTATCGACGCGATCGTTTACAGTTTGCCCAACAACACCAGACATGGCGATACAGACAATGGGGAACTGTTCTGTTCACATATGAGAGTCGGTAATGCAGATGACAGGACTAGGATAAGGCGTCGACGTGGCCAGCGTTATTCTGACCAATGTGTCAAGGAACAAGGCTCATGGGGAGGTCCAAGCAAAATGGTTTGGCGTGGAATCCGCTTAAACCAGAGAATGGGTACTGTGGTGTTCCAAAATCTTGGTCCAGGGAGAGGAGGCGGCATCACAGTAGTGCGCTACATCGATAAAGCTATCGGACTCCACGGCATACCACATTTCGCACGTCATCGAAACAACGTTTTCCAGCATGACAACGCGCGTGCCAACACCCCCAGAAATACTTGGGACCTTCTACGGCAGAACGAGGTCACCTTTATGCATTGGCCAGATCTTAGCCCGGACTTAAACCCGATTGAACATCTTTGGGATGAAATTCAAAGGAGACTTAATGACATCGTACTGAGACCAAATACAGTCGATGGATTGCGCTCGGCTTTTCTGAGAGTGTGGTTCCAGGTGCCAATGGCGTTCATCAATTGTCTAGTCCACTCCATGTACAGTCGCTGCGCTGCTGTTGTTGACATTCGCGTTGGTACTCAAAAGAAGTTAAGGGTCAGGTAATTGTCTATGCACATATCAGATATATATATATAAAATTATTGGCGGAAATCCTGTCAAAATTGGTTCAAGATATCCTAACGACAAAACCTGTGTACAAAACGATTTTGACAGTATCCTTAGAAACCATAAACTGAGGCTCAAAACATGGCTCCACAAAACTGTTTGCATTGCCCAAACGCAGTAGGGTCAGACGTCAGCTGAGTGAACTTGACAGAGGAAGATCCATTGCGTGGCTTCAACAGAGGAATGTTGCACAGATAATCGGTTGTAGACAGGGTGAGATTGGGAGACGATGGCAACCCATGGTTTCCAGGCAACCCATGGTTTGGTAGGTCAAAACAACGTAGGAACGTCAAGACCGGCATGCCATTCAAATGGCCTTACGTCAGAGCTTTGTTACAGCGAGATGTCTGAGAGATGAACTGGAGTTCAGGTATCGGACCAGACCATAAGAAATCGTTTGCGAACCCACAACATTCGATCTCGACGACAAGTGGTTCAACCACTTCTTCTTCAACGTCATGGGGCAGCACGTCGTGACTGGTGCACACGTCATAGAAACTGGAGACGGCGACAATGGCTGCGGGTAGGCCTACTCTTCACTGATGAGTCCCGATTTGCATTACAGTTCATTACGGACTTCGCGTCTATAGGCGTCAAGAAGAAAGATTTGCTGATGTTAACGTCAGACAACGCCATCGCTTTGGAGGTGGTAGGGTAATGTTGTGGGCTGAAATTTCGACGTCTGATAGACAGCATGCCTCGTCGCTGTGTCGACTGCCCGTGGTGGTTTCACTCGTTATTAACGAAGTTATTGAATTTGAGACAGTTTTGTTGGACCTCATTATGCTCAAAATGGCGAATTTTCATCAGATCCTCAGAATAGTTGTGTATAAAAAGTGCATATGCTTTGCATAACAGACTCAACATTGGGACATTTTGAACTCGTTCTGACCAAAAGAGTGCTTAAAAGTTTTGATTTACATGTTCCCTGTGTCTAATTAAATGTCAAACAAAAATAATTGGTTAACCCTTAACTTCTGAGTAGTATATAAACCGTGTACAGACTCTAAACCTTCTCGTAATGTCTTGGAATTGTGATGAATTAATCACTAATGTGTCAACATAGTTTTCACAAAATATTGCTTTGATCCATTTAGTCGTTTTCTAGATTGATTTGATTGATGTGCCTCTCTGATTTGTATAAGGTTATTCATGTCACTAACAAAATATTGTTACTTATATTTCAATGCCTTCACGTAGTCAATGTCTTCACCATTATTGTAGCAGCTGAGGTCCATACTGCCTAATATCCACTGCTGATGAATAACACTATTGTGAAATGAATTAGAGACAGAAATGAACCCGTGCTGACTATCGGTCTGGATGATGCTAGGGACGACCTGGAGGGAACTTGGCCTCGTATGGGATTCCCACTTTATTGGTTGTGAGGGGATGACGATTAATTAAAATTTTGTCATTTTGCATTTCTGCCGTCACTTTTAATGTCTGCTATCATGGATTCTCGAAATCCATTTTTAGATCAGCATTGAACCCAGCAGCCTCGAAATACATATATAAGACATGATTATTATAGCCCTATCTAACAGAAGAAAATGAAGATTAATAAAAAAAAAAATCGCCATTTTGTATTGCTGCCATTTTGGATTTATGACAATTAATTAAATTCCAGCAGACATTCAAAGTGACGGCAGGAATGCAAAATATGATATGAGGGAAATTTGGCGCTACAACCTACTCGTATATCGAATTCCAACTGCTAATGGATTTTTTACGTGCACGCCAAAGTGTACATGGGACCTCGGTTTTGTGTCCCAGCCGAACAACTAGACAACTGTCCTTGTCCGGCCCTCCATCCTGCATCACTGAAAAGGGGAACCCATGCCGGAAAATCTGGATGAACTTTCTCGGCAAATGTCCGGGATTAAAAATACATCAGCGAAACTACAATAAAAATCTGTTTACAAATGTATTCTAAGGAGTGGAGACTGACATTTTTTATGCTTATATATACTGTGTTTTAAGAAATAATTTCGTTGAGCCGGCTCAAACCATTCCTCCGCTTTTTGTTCATTCGTTAAAGTGTTCAATCTATAAAAGCCCACATTCGTATGAAACGTTACTTAAGTCAAATAAAACAAAAGGATTCATAACTATGTTGGGTAAGTAAATTCAGGGCTATGTTTAGGAATTTGAGAAGCAGGGTGACAAAGGTGGAGGCAACGCTATAGTGTGACCTGAGGTTAAGGGATTACCGGAGAATTGTTTGTAAAAACTGGTACATTTATTCTAATCATTTAGGTGCACATAGTTAGATGTTTATGATAAGGGTATAGAAAGTTCAACACAGTGGCAAATCTACGCATGTTTTATTTCATGTAAAGGATAAAAAGTACGTAGAAAGATTCCGCTTCCACGTGACAAATACGTAAGACGATATAAACCTCAACTCATAAGATATATAACGTGATTCAACTGAAAGGTGATACATATGCAACATAAACATAGATAATTAATGTCTACATTTAAGTTAAACCAACTGTATAATATATATATATTTCTAAGCCTTAAGTAGATCGGAATAAACTATAAGGGTTATTGTAATTGAGACATCAATGGCTATTGAGTGCGTAATTAAAAACTATAATTGGATCTTTATAGAAATAATTAGATTGATTTATTTAAGATGGCATAATATAAACTAAGATATCATTAGATTCTGTAATACAATACTCTGCTTTATTTCGTACCATTGTGATTATAATCACGATAATAAATCACATTCTACACCACAAACAAGTCATATCAAGAAATCACTACTATTGCCAACATTTTAATGTACCTAAAATGTTCTGCACTACGTCTATTGCATTCAGATTTTTAAAGCGCGTTAACAATATATTTGACGATTGACCTCCTATTTACAAAACTATTGTTTATCCGAACTACAGGGTAAACACGGTTTCTAGATTATATCTGAAATTCATGGTACATCATCGTTTCGGACTACACTACAGGGTACAGCTATTGGGGGTTCGGCGGGGTCCTCTCCGTGCTTTTGAAAAACTGACCGTAAATAATGTTTTTTCTCATTTTATTTGACTTCGTGTTTCTCGCGTATGCACAATTTGATGTCCTATCCGAAAATGAAATTTGAACACAATATCCAAAAGAAATTAAACCCGGCGACATCGAAAACCATGTAAATCACACGTTACAAGCCGCCATTTTGTATTGCTGCCATTATGGATCTTTGAAATTTATCTTTATATTCCGAGACATCGAAAAATTGCATTAAAGACTTAAGAAAAAGTCGTATCTTACGAAATTATCGTTGTTCATTTATTTACCAAATTTGGCAGCTATTTTGAAACAAATTCCCGGCAAATTCTTACATAATATTAAATTACAACCCAGCAAACTATCTATAGGTCGCTAGAACAAGTATTTTCGCATCACCTACTTTACTTGACAAAGACAAGGTTCGGCTGTCCAGCCACATAGTAGTCACGAAATGATTTAGTTTAAATTGTGACGTATGGACCTTAATCCCACCGCTCTCTCTCTCGCTCTCTCTCTCTTTCTCTCTCTCTCTCTCTCTCTCTCTCTCCCATGACACCTACCCGTATTATCAGGTTGCTGTCTTAAGATGGTTAAATTCCCTTTTATCGCCTCCAATACTACCTCAGGTGTAGAACTTCTAAGTGGTTGCCGTTTGATCTGAAATAGTTGTTTACAAATGTAATCGTGAACGGAAATCTTTCAATCTTTATATCCCATGACGATGTGTTTTGAACTGGCTAACGGCCAAACAGTTGTTGCCATGATGATACAGTGATGAGATTCTCTAAATGAAATTGTAATATTACTGATAAAACAATATCAGATCATTCCCCCCTATTAAGACCAAGTAGGAAAGAATCATTTGGCCAATCACGTCTGTTTGGGGCTTTAGCATTGTAATACAAAGAGTTTCTTATCTAGAGAATAAAGGATTGTAAGAGATCACCTAAAATCACAGTTATATAACATTACCTTATGAACATGAATTGAATCAGATACAACATCAATCCATTTACGATCTGGTACATTATCTAATTTATGTTTACTGATAAATTCCATCTTTCCAGCACCAAATCCTGACATCTCTGGATACTCTAAATAAGAACAAAAATAATATGTCTAAACAGGAACGGGTTATGGAAATGATAAGACGACCTTATGATGTTTCAAGGACTCATTTAGATATAAGCTAAATAAGCTCAAGCTTAGGTTCCTCACAAAATTGCGATTTTGTTATTGCTTTTGGCATTTTCTGTGACTTTTTCTGTGTACTGTAAATGTTAAAATGGCCTGTGTAGCAAATTTGTATGTGTTCTTTAAAATCAATGTAAGTAATATTTTTAGGTTTCCAAAAGGGTCCCCATGTATGGCTTACGTCCCCACCAAGGTGAGATGCTGTTCATGGGAGATAACTAAAATGGCGAGATAACGACTATCACACCTTAATGTCATCTGTTCACAATAATGAGGTAGTTTGTGGAAGCATTGGTAGTATTGGCTAAATCGTCGTGTCCATAGGGATCCGCGCCTGTTAAACTAAAGATTCTAGCTTCCTCGCTATCTTTCTGACATTGCTGTATAGAAACATCGGACATCATACATGATATATCGTTCTAAATATTAGATTATCCGTTTTTGAGATATTTACCTAAATCTGAGAAATCGTTGATAGCTTTAGTTGGTCTCTGACCTTCGAATGGATCATAACTGAAATAAAGAGATATAGTATTTAGATATTCATAACTAATATCTTGCATTATTTGTTTTAAAATCACCAATGATAGAATAAACACAAAACGGCAATCAGACCAATATCTTGAACGGGTCTGTAGTCCACATCAGATATATGCAGGATAACGGTGGGTAATCCTAGACATTTAACTCCCAACCCCACCCGATACCAACCAACTTGCTCTCCTCAATCGTTTTGAAAATAGACAACATCCCCTGCTTACCCTGGTACACTTTGTCTCATGGCTGAAAACTCATCACTGATATGAACTGTATGAATATTACCAAGATCCTGGTTGTAAATCATTGTCTGTGAAAAAATACATAATATAAAGAATCAGAATATATATTCTCACGATGTTTATGTTATAATTTAGGAGCAGCGGTGGCTCAGTGAGTAAGACGTTGACTCGCAAAACTGAAGGTCTCGTGTTGAATCGAGAAAATTCATCGGTATTTTCCGGCGTGGTTCCCTACCGGGAGTGGATGAGGGTCTAGGTCAGGGTACAACGTTCGGATGGGAAGACAATCCTAGGTCCTGTGAACGCACTGGCGTGCACTTAATAAGAGATTTTATGGCAGTTGGAATTCGATATAAGAGAAGACTGTAGCACTGCAAGATTTCCCTCATAGCACACTATATGGTATATCTCCGTCTTCATTATCCCGGGCGGTGTCAAACAGTAGGATGTTAAAACTCGTTTCATTTTCCTTCCATTATAATAACGTAAAATTACCTTTCCGCGCAAAAATAAGTTTCGATGGCATGAGAAGGAATTCCGAAAGTGCAGAGCGTGTGGGGTTGACCCAGGATGGGTGGTCAAGAAATGGGTATTAATTTTATATACGGGTGGGATGAGTGGGAATATTATAATATTATGAAAATGTGAATGCTAATGACAAAACCAGGCACGATCAAACCAATATATCGCTCTCTTATTTACAAAACAACCAAAACTTTGTCTCAAACAATCTTTCTACCCAATCTGAATTCGATATATTGTTGGCGGTTAATAAAGTTTATATAATAAATTTACCTTAGTATGTTTAGAGGTAGCGTGAGTGAGAGGATGTTTATCTCTAGTTTTAGTGAACATCTTTCCATCCGGGTGTGGTTGAACAACATATGTTGCATCGTGTTGTCCTAAATAGAAAACAGATACTTTTTTATACTTGCTGATTTGTAAATATAAAGTCTGTATTTTCTTTTCAAATATATGATCAAAAGTCTTTTTTATATCAAGCATATATCATCACAAATCTTTTTTAATATCAAGCATATATCATCACAAATCTTTGTTAATATCAAAGTATCTCCTGTGATATAATACAGTAGAGATCGCTTGACATCAAACAGGCGATATCATATGCACAATCATAGAACTAGATAGTATTCTATGGACTATGGAGTGATATTATTGGCCAATATCCGTAATTCAAATTTAAAAATCCTTTTGCTCCAAAACTCAACGAACACAACACCAAAACCACTATATCCACTCATGGATCGTATACGAGATGGTACACATATATTTGATAATCCATACACACGCTACTTTTACTTCTTTATGCACTTTATTTCCAATAGATTCCCGATATTTACATCAACAAAATTGGAAATTAAATAGAAATTACCATAAAAATTGATCGAAAAAAAAGAAAAGATCACAATGTTTCAATTAACAACGGCATACAATTATTAACGTCTCAGATGGGACTTCTTCAACCAAACGCTCATGCATGGACATGGGCACAACCCTCACACCAAACTGTATAGTTTAATACGGTTATATGACAAATTAAAAGCAACATTAAATCAAAGCTAAGTATATAGCAACGGTAGTCAGACAACTGGATCCCTTAAAACAAAATATACAGCTCACCTTCCTGTCCCATTTCCTGTATATGATATTTCCATCCATGTTCTGTTCTCTTCATGGTGTTCTTCAAAATCAAAAAGCAAAAAAAAAATATGTCAGTTTCTAATAGAGGTAAAAAAAATTCAGTTACAAATCCCTCACAGCAACAAACAATAAAATATTCATCAATTTATATTTACCCCGTCTTCATGACGTAATTTTGAAGCAAACATGGCCGCCATTCCTTTCTTGAGTGCAAGGATTTCGTCATCTTCATTTCTGGCATGAAACACCGATTTAATTTCGCCCTCACGAGTTATAAGAAACGAAAACCTGAAAAAGTGATAACACAAGAATTGAGAAGGGGTATTCTGACAGACAGCCGGTGCTTACGACCTGTGCTTCAAATAGATGTAAGCTTGTCCTACTTAGTACACGGCATTTGAACGGAAGATAATTCTGATATTTGTATGAAGTAATATACACAACAATGAACCAGGCACCATCGAACAGTTTCATGTTGAATTGACGGAGTTTGGGGCTTTTTTTCGAGTATAGCATACTTCTTCATAAAGCGCGTAGTAGGGGTCGAAATCAAACATACATTACCACTTTGAGAAATCCGCACCATGGCCTACAGGATCTGAAAAGAACAATAAAGATATCAACCAGTGCTCAATATTTGTCTTCGTTTATATTTCAAAATGCATTACGTTTTGTTTTAAATTATTAAGACTATTTAAACGAATAGTTAAATGAACATTAATTTCAGTTCTATGAAGTTCTTTGATCTATGAAAGTAACCATACTTGATGAATCCCGAGAAATGATAAAGTTGTGGACACGAATTAACACTTCTTGGGCATCTTCGATGTTGTTGTTGTTGTTGTTGACATTGATATAGCCCACCTAAAACACAACAAAAAATCGATCGTAGAAACTTTTCTAAAAAAAAATTAATTTTTAAATAACACATACGATACAATAATTCTTCTGAACAGCTTTTGGGCAAAGACAATGATATCTTTATACAAACACCTGTAACAACATTATGGCCTCGACCTAATATTGGTTCCAAATTCCTGAACAAGAAATACTTAACGAAATTCATCGGAAATGAGTGATACTAGCAGAGAGATAGAGAGATATGGGGGGGGGTAACTCCACTTGACACAAACTAGGTCATTTCGGGACTAACGTATAGGTCTTTAGCAGTGGCAGGAAGCAAGATGACCCGAGAAACCCAAGATGTTGGATAAGCGACTCTACTCCTTCAAAACAGCGCCACTTGACTTAATAACAGACCTTGTGATTTCACCTACACACGCTAAACCATTCGACCATCAAACCCCCTGGCTGTAAATATATAACTAACGTGAAGTTAGGTTTAAGAGTAGTGAGTTGCAACAGTATCCACGCAAGTCAAATCTGGACGATCAGGGCCTAAAGAAAAATATGTCGCCGGGAATGTGTCACATGTCGGATGTGGTAAGCTTTCGACTCCGCTGTCCATATTTGACCGACGGATAGTACTGCATATCTGATTTGATTCCAGATCAGGATCAACCTTGTGACCAACGGAAAAGAGCTCTGGTGGAAATTTGGAAATATTCACAGTTCACAAACGGGGCAATGCAGTTTTTCTTGAAAAATGAACGTGTAAATTGTTTAACCCACTAAATAATGCTTTGTAGTTGATTTAAGATCATCATTAAATATAGTCCGGTGGCTGAAGGTGCGATGGGGGAATCGCCACCCGAGCTGTGAATTACCAGTTTTTGTGTATATTCCGAATCTGAGTGGTGATCAGGCGTTTTTTTGGGGTGTTTTTTTTTTGGGGGGGGGCGTTTTCCAGATATGGGGGGTCAAATGTCTACAATGGTTGTGGGGTGGGGGATGTCATGTTGTCATAATATATTAATAAAACATAAATTTCTAAGACCACCCATCTTCAAATAAGTGTTTATGATATCCCTCGACAACTGTTTGATTTGTCGGGTGTGGGTAGCAGGTGTGCGTGTGTGAAGGGGGTAGGTGGGTAAAATTGTCGGGAAATGAGTTCGCGTTTATTTAAATGATGATATTCTTAGAGCTTGGTAAAAACTAATTACTTTTTAATTCTAC
Source organism: Patella caerulea (assembly GCA_036850965.1). Taxonomy (NCBI): domain Eukaryota; kingdom Metazoa; phylum Mollusca; class Gastropoda; family Patellidae; genus Patella; species Patella caerulea. Next base: position 71,118,725 of record JAZGQO010000010.1, on the reverse strand, counting down.
TGCACATCTCTAAATATGTGTATAAGATTGCCATTGTATGATAGAAGGGTGGGGTAATAAATGTATTTTGGGGGACAGAAACCAATAGGTGCAGAATTTACCTGAAAAGTGTTTTCTCAAGTTTTTCGTTCAGAACCAATATTGTCATTCAAAATATCAAATTATAAAGGTACTTTCGAGAGATCTGAATTTAAACACAAAAAAACATATGTTCAGATATTAGTTTATTCTTACAATATGGGTGGGGTAGATATTTTCTTGGTGGCTGATGTTCAGTTATTAGTTTATCTTAGTCTTCACAGGAGATTCAAAATCATAAGTTCATATGAGTGAGATAAATATTTTTTTGGTTGCTGGCCAACAGCTCGCATATCCTTTAGGTATGCTTCAGAAACCAATTCAATTGTACATTGTAAATCTTCATTCCAGCCATGCAGCAATTAAAGACCAGTATACGACAAGGTGGGAAGAAAGAGTGGTCTGCTATTTTTTCACCCTGAAAATCTTTTTCTAGTGTCATCTTCCGATGTAAGTCGCCTTTGCGATATTTTCTACCTTTGCCCGTCTCATTATCGATCAAAATTTGTATATTTAGTTTTTCGTTTGCGAAGAGAATGATTGGGATGTCTATTTCGCCCGAGCAAGAAAGCAAAACACAATATTTTATAGCACCTCCATTAATTTGAAACGCGAAGAGGAGTAGATAAGATGTCCTCGTGGTTGGTTATCAGTTCTAGGACATTCTCGACACTTTCAATACTTATCTTAGAAAAAATTGTTTGTACCTTGTACGAAGTAAACCGACTTACATCAGTAGATGACACTAGAAGAAAGATTTTCGGGAGGAATTTTAATTGTGATGAATAATAACGAAACTTTGTTTCTTTATTACCATCTAGCCTGAGTAGTCTTTTGCTGTACATCAAACGCAATAATTATGTTGCAACAATATTGTGACAGGCTACAAAGCCAATGATGAACAAGATGACCCTGCGATACAAGGCTGGAAGATTTACAACGTGAATGGATATCTGAAGCATATATGCGAGCTGTTGATCAGCCATCAGGTAGATATCTATCCCGCTCATATTATAAGAATAAACTAATATCTGAACATGTGTTTTTATGATTACATTTCGGATCTCTCGAAAGAACCATGATAATTTAATATTTTGAATGACAATACTGGTTCTGAGCGGAAAAATAGAGAAAACACTTCTCAGGTCAATTTTTAACCAAGAGGTTTCTGTCCACCAAAATACATCATTTAAATCAACGTTATTTAATTTCACTCCAATTTTACCCCTCCCCCTCCACAAACGCATACCTGTTACCCCCACCCCACAGTTATCTAGGGGCATCAGAAACACTTATTTAGAGATGGGCAGTCCTAGAAATCTATGTTTTATTGACATGTAACATGATCATCATTTATGTCAACATAATGACATACCCCCTCGATACACGCACACCTACACCTGCTACCCCACCCTCCACCCGACAAATCAAAACAGTTATCTAGGGGCATCATAAACACTTATTTAAGTCCTAGAAATTTATGTTTTATTAATATATTATGTCAACATGATATTCCCCCACCCCACCACACACGTGTCCATTGTAGACATTTTACCACCTACATCTCGAAAACGCCCCCTTAAATGCCTGATCACCACCAAGATTCCGAATCTAAACAAAAAAGTGGTCTAGAAACCTTGGTCTCATAAATTCACAGCTCGGGTGGCACCCCCCCCCCCCTTCAGCCACAGGGAAAATAAGGTCATATGTGTTAAAATAAACTACATCCATTATTAAGTTAACACTAAAGTCAAAAACTATAAAATATAGGCATGTAGGAATTTTACTGGGGTTAATTTAAAGTATGTTCATGGGGGAGTAGGGTGATAAGTAAACGGAAAGCGAACAAATTAAGGGTTAATGATGTCTCCGCGAAGGGCAGAGGAGAGATCCATAAATGGAGATTTCATGGTTGGCCCTGGTGCAAGGTAACCAGCCGCGGATCCGGGGGGGGGGGATTGCAGTGACATAATGGATTTTCATTTTCGTTTGCTTTCTTTGTTACTATTGTAGTTCACATATCTGCTCTTTCATAGATGATATAAACATGATTTACGCATTATCTCCGCCCAAGCAATCCAAGGTTGCACCATATTACCCTTTGCTCCAATGGGTCCCCCCCCCCTTCGACAAAATCCTGCATCCGGGCCTGGTAGGGGTAGGGGGTAATAATAATGAAATAAATCGGCCTATAAGGAGGTAAATCCATGACCTCTATCATATGGATTTAATGGCCCACTCTCCAGAATATGTGTATCTTATGGTATGATGCCTATATGCATTAGACTCGGTTTTCTTTTTGTGGAGTTCTCATGACTGTCCCTGGATTTAAAGATACCGTGTGCAAGGTGGACCCATGTTTCACTTGGGTAACAGTCTTCTAAACTGACTCTATGACATCAGTCCCGTAATAATAGCGGATCGGATGGCTAGGTTCGTTATTTAGTCAAGACTTGAATTTTCTTATTTGCTGTGTTGTTTTTTAAACCTTTGTGTAAAGGGTTAGAATTGTGGCAGAAATTAAAATAAAGATCTTGTTAGATTTGCGAGATTATCAGTGAATCAATATATTCAGTATATTACGAGTTTAAACGAGTTTAATTAGAGGTTAAGTGAGAAATACAACACTGCCGCGGTAAATTAATAGGTGGCTAAAAGCAGGTAAACAGCAGATAAATTCCAGTAGACGATTGGTTATGTGTTGCTTTGTGTCATGACATTTTCTAATCAAAACATATCTAAGCGTTATAGATCATAATTACTTGTGTATCGCCTGCTTGTTCTTTAGCGCGTATCATATTTAAAAATGTGTAAGTGTGGATATTATGTCACCCTGATCTCAAAATGATTTCGTTTGTTGAATAAACTTTATATTCTAAACGGCATGCCGTTAAAATATTTGTACTCTGTGCATTGTACTCTGTGCAAGTCACGTGATGAGTTACCAAATGAACATTGAAAAATCCATTGCATGCGATTTTTGTTTTTTTTGTTATTTTTGTTTTCACTTTTCACTTTATTCTTCTTGAAATTGTGAGTCAATTATTGATAATATGTATTCTTGTATTCTAATAATATAGTAACCATATGTTTGCATGTTCCATGAATTAATTATAGAGTCATAAGGATATATTATTCGCAAATGAGAGGTGCTCAGGAACGCTCGTACTTCTCGTAGTGCCGATATTTTTTGCCATGTCTCTACATATGGAACACCAAACAGCTCTTTATTCTTAGTTCTTAATTCATATGTATCTTAAAATCAATATTTGTCATATATGATATGTAAAATGTATTTTTGTTTAAATGATTGCATTTTAATATAAAGATAGATTTTTTTTAGAAAATCTAAAAATTAGCCTACATTTACATTTCATCAGAGAAATACAACGAAAAACAAGTCTCGAATAACAAATTTCCAAATACAAATCTTGCAAAACATTTCTCTAAACACATTTCACAAAATACATTTCTCCAAAAACATTTGTCGAAATGCATCGAACCGGAACATTATGGCGACATGAGCAGAAATCAACTTGGGAACAGCAAGTCACCACACAATTCATGGAATCGGAACATTATGGCGACATGAGCGGAAATCAACTTGGCGTACAGCAAGTCACCACAAAATAATGGGGAATCAGTATAAGCATACATACAACAAGTAAAATCTTGACAGGAGTGGGGTTATACGGTTGCTGATTTGGGACTGCACCAAGAATAAAATAATATCTCGAGCACTTGAGACATTAAGTCGAGCGCTCAAGATACATATAGTTAGGTCAAGCGTTCGAGATAGTTAAGTCAAGCGCTGGAGATAGTTAAGTCGAGCGCTCGAGACACTTCGAGCGCTCTAGATAATAATATAACAGAACACGTCTCAACCGATGATTTAACCTGTATGATTTTGTGCGTTATTCAATGATAAACTTGCAGAATGAAGATTTATTTGTTCGTTTTTACAGCCTATCCAAAGCTGCAGTGACGGGGAGGATGCACCTCCCCCAAACACCCACACCCCATCCTATGCTCTTCATCACCACTAGATATTTCCCGTTATATTTACCCCTTCCAAGTGGTGAGTATTTAGCATGTTATTATACGAATCGGTAATTGTACATATCGAGGTTACAGACTTTTTCTAGGAGAGATTGAAATTTCCTCTTGTTTAGATCCAAGGTTATTTATTTTATAATATGTAAGAACTGATCATTGTCTCATCTACCCTGGCTCAAGTGGTGCGAGCGTGTCGACGCCGCCAGTCAAGTCTAGACGATCAAGGCCCCCCCCCCCCAAAAAAAAAATGTGTAGCCGGGAATGTGTCAAACGCGGGATGTGGCTAGCTGTCGACTCCGCTTTCCATATTCAACCAACAGTAAGTGCCACATACCCCGAACAAAGCTCTTATATATCAACCGTGTTAGAACACGGTGTGAAATCTAGGAGAGGGCGTAACTCGGCCAATTTCTCAAATAGATAAATAACTCAATGTTATCGAAATTAATCAAATGGGGTTTTGCATCCTACTAGTCTGCTCCTACCGGGATAATGAATACGGACAGCAACTGGATTCCAACTATTTTACGTGCACCCACTGGGTACAGTCGTCTCATCCGAACGACTAGAACCTGTTCTTGCCCTCCGTCCTGCACTACTGACGGAATCAACGCCTGAAAAAACGAGAAATTTTCTCAGCCGACACCAGGGTCGAACCTCCGTGGTAGCGAGCCAGTGCATTATTCACCGAACCACCGCATCTCAATCAATCATCTCAATCAATGTTATGGCTTAGAACCTTTTTTCTGACCAATATTCATTTGGACATTTTATAAAGGCAATGGTTGACTAAATCTTTAACGGTTATCGGAGAAACCCCACGAGCTTGAACAGGCGACCCTACTCCTAGTCACGCACAAGTGGGGAATCGAGACCATGGCACTTGACTAAATGAGAGACCCCCTGTTCTCAAGCGCAAGCGTTAAACCATTTAAGATTTAAATGAAAATGATCATATTTTTATGTTAGTTCGAAATGACCAAGATATTAAGTTGACGAGACTTTAAACACCATTTCATACCAAATTACACATAGAAACTATTCTGATACATCATTTGAAATATTAGGTAATGAAAAAGTATATATAAGAGTTACTTACTTTTGCTTTTATATAGATGTTTCCGGTACCTTTAATTGAGGACCTAGAATCAACTTTGTATTCATATTCAAAACCTGTTTGAAAATTGATGAAATTGCCATTAATTTCTGATAAATAAAGTAACAGAATTAATAACAGATGCATGCTCGAACCCTTGTCTTGGTGAACCATGGTTGTGTCTTCGCAACCACGGCTGAAATAAACAGACTTTGCATAAACGTCACGAGTAGACAAAATTACTTCCTGGATGTTAAATATGAAATTAATCTGGCTTTGTTAACATAATAGGACAATTATTTCTTGGGCTGCACGTTTGATTTGTAATCCTTTAAAGATATACAGGGTGCGGGGGGGGAATTGTTAGCACGTGCGCGCTGTATCATAAAGCCTGTCATTGAGTCAATCCGCGGTTGTACGTGACATGGAGTAGGGTCGCCTGTCCACCTCGTGGGGTTTCTCCAGGTCCTCCGGTCTAGTCCCACTGTTCAAAAACCCCACTCGCAAGCGAATTATTGAAATAAAATTGAACCATGTGTTAGTCCCTATATGACCTAGTTTGTGTCGAGTGGACGTTACATCCCATCTCTCTCTCTCTCTCTCTCTCTCTCTCTCTCTCTCGATATGTGCGAAGGTTATGTTGCCAAGTATGGTTATTTTTATCGCTAGCTCGGTTTACAGTTATGTTGCCAAATATGGTTATTTTTATCGCTAGCTCCGTTACCTTGCTTGTAGGTGTGGCATGTATATCAATAAAACGATTTAAAACAATCTTTGTCGAAATGTCGTTTCGTGGTAATCTTATTTGCGTATATCTTAATGCAATTTCATCAATTTTGCGTATATCTTAATGGCAATTTCATCAATTTTCAAACAGGTTTTGAATATGAATACAAAGTTGATTCTAGGTCCTCAATTAAAGGTACCGGAAACATCCATATAAAAGCAAAAGTAAGCTTAGTATTGAGATCGATTTGATTCCACTGTCGACCAGGTTTTAATAAGATTGAATTACCAAATGTCGCCACGAAATGGAGGGGGTAGCTTAGCGGTCTATTTACAAGGAAAAAACAAGGATCGCGCTGGGATCCCTACGATAATAAAATTGAAAATAATACAACTTGTTTGCGATATCACCTTCGATGGAAGTGGCTAATGAAGACGGACATCAGCCATATAGTGTGCTAGGAGGGGAATTTTGCCCGGACAACGGCGCTATGGTCTACTCTTATATCGAATTTCAACTGCTATGGGATCTTTTAAGTGCACGTCAATGTCTACACAGAGAACCGCAACAATCGGATTTTTTTTTAAAAAAAACATGAATTAGGCTAACGACGTTAGTCGTTTTGCATAGGGAGCAGAAGGAATTTTTAATTCGCCATATCTTTGTAAATACTGACGGAAATTGAACCATTGTTTGGCTGATATTCCACATCTTTCACAATACGACAGGGGATTCTAAATATACGTACGGTATTATACGAAAACAGATTACTTGGTAACCATAGTCATTACGGTGTTTACCAATAAATATTACCTCGTGACCATAGCAACCATGGTGGTTACAAATGTAGATTACCACAAACCAAAGTGTTAACTAATAAATATTAACTAATCGGTGATGTATGTATGAATAGATACTACCCCGTAGTAAATTATCTTTCGTAAAGGATTACCTTACACCTTAAAAATAATCCAATCGTAACCCGGATCCTACCGTGGTAACGAATAAACCTTTTCAAAATATAATGCGAATCAACTTGAGACCCATATCCAGTTTCCCTTTGCACGAAAAAAAGTCACCGAATTTTAACAAATCAAAATAAATGCGTATGAGAAATATCTTCTTAAAGCCTCAACGTACCTAAACAAAGCTCGAACAAGTTCATTTAGATTTTCGGCGCGGTTTCCCCTTGCCATTGTTGAAGAGCAGAGGGCCTGGACAGATCCCGTGTAGGCTCACATTGGCGACCATATGAAGGCCGTGTTGGCAGTTGGAATTCTCAATTCGAATACGCTGACTGTGGCGTCGCTGTCTGGGCGAAATTGATCTCATAGCACACGGCATGGTGTATATAATTATATGCCCTTCTTCATTAGCCCAGTCAGCGCAGTAAGCGGCTAATCAAAGATAAATCATAAAACGCAAATAAAAATAAGATAAACAAAAGTCAAAATCGAGGTAATAATTAAATAATGTGTCCACAATATCTGGCCAAATATGGATTGTTCGCGTTAATGTTATGGCATATGAAACCTTCACCTATGAGTTTAAGCCAACCAAAAGATAGCATCTTCAAAGACAACTGTTGCTTATTGTCACCCCTAACAACTTTGTTTATTGGTAGGACCAGGAAGTTTTTAACATAATAATAACATATTACTGGGCACCTTTATATATTACCGCCTATTGAGTAACATTAGTTTACGTTAACTCTCCAAACTTAAATGAATGTTTAACAGGATGAATACCAAAATGCTTATCATAGTGTAATCCATGTTTATCAAGATGGCTACAGACAGGATTTTATATCTTGTTCAACTAAAAATCATCTTCTTGATTTCCGTTGTTTGTTTACAGTTTCTACACGTGGAGTAAGTATTGACATACCTTCATGAATTAACCTAACAGCTACATAGTAACAGATATTTATTTATTTATTTTAATACCATTTATTTATTCAAATCACCTTAATCACCGATCACCTTTATAACATACCAATCCAAACAATGAAATGATTAAATAACGGAATTTTGTTTTCAAATTTGAGTGAAGTTGTGTCACTACAAGCCCGGAACTGTACAGCGCAGTGGACGCTTACGACTAGTCACCGGATCCATTCACTCTTTTTGTTTGTTTGTGGTTTCGGAATATGGTGTCTTGTCTCTATGTTTGTTTTTATGTAAATTATGAGTGTTGCAGCCCCCCCCCCCCCTGCAGATCAGATATATTGTCATACTAAAAGGAATGTTGGACAACTCATGGACGGGCGTGTGTGACAGCTATATACGACCAAATTATAACACAAAAATTGTCACGGGATAACTATGGATAGTTTGTTTAAAACAAATGTCAGTAAAGTTGAAGATAATTATATTTTATCGCGTTTTATGTTTAGAACGACAAAGTTCTAGTACTCTATTAATCTGTCTTTAAAATGATATATGAAGAGTAACATCTCTTTGAATTTATTCCAGTTCCACAACCTGCACGAGACAGGTAGATGTTAAACTTAAAGACACCACACTCTGCTGGAGTTGGAACTTGTTTAGATGTTCAAAATATAGGTAAGACATGTATCATAAATTAAAGAGAAACCCATTAAGATCAAGCATAGGTTTTCTAACTAGTTTATTTCAAGGTCGCGCTACACTGATTTATCGAATAGCTAGGCCAGTGCATTTTTGTGTTACGGGATCGGTACATTCAGGTCATGCATCCATTAATATTATTCGTTATTTCATGCCTTCATTAAACCAATCCATACTCTCATTGATCATTTATTGTAACATGCTTCAGAGTAAACCCTGCGTTTTGATTGGTCAATTAGACACTGTCTATTGGACTATAACACCCTTCTGTTTTAGTAATGTCTTTTAAAATCCTAAAAAAGCATGTTACAATGTCGATAAACACTTCCTGTTTTGCATTTAGAGGGGTGTTATTGTCCAATAGACATGTCCTGAGATTTTACATTAGAACCCTCGACGCTACGCGTCTCGGGTCCTAATGATCTCAGGGCATGTCTATTGGACAATAACACCCCTCTAAATGCAAAACAGGAAGTGTTTATCTCCTAATTAATGATTCATTAATAGCATGCTCTCCTTAAAACCACGGAACACCATTTACATTTTTTAGAAAATTTTATTAAACCAAGCTTAAATGTACACAAATTGTTATTAAAGAAAACAAAATCAAGATCTCAACGACAGATAATTTCAGGCTCGGATTTAATAGATTCGCATGAACGGCTTGTTTAAGAAGGAAAGAGACGTTAATCCAAAATGACCAAAACTTATATAGCTGTCAGTTGTATTTATAGTGAATAGAAGAAAAGAGGGCAAACAATTCCGTTCTTTCAAAAGCTGAATCATGCTTTACAACTGAAAATGTCACGGCCGTGAAAAACCAGTCTTAAGTGCAGCATTCTAGATACTCGTCCAAATGCCGTATGTGGGACCTTTACTATGTGGGACCCCCCCCCCACCCTGCTCAGACTTGAAAAATTTTATGCGATCTTATTGGCGATTTTTAGACCTGTAATTTTGGAATTTACCTTCCGGAAATACGTCAGAATGCATCAAATTGCATCTAATTTACCAAATGTTTATGGGGGAGGGCGTTAATTGGTTGAGCTGGCGTTAAGCAATTATCAAATCTAGATGCCCCCACCCCCCTGCGAAAAATCCTGGATCCGCGCCTGTAAACTGGTTATGTTATGGTAGTTAGTGTCTTGATGTATTTGTATAAAATATTAAACCACAAAAGAGATGACAAAAGAGCAAAATTTTCAAACGCACAATTCTCAATACTTATATATTTCAGGTTCGTTTGTTTTGACTTTGCACAGTTTCTAATTTTTTGTTGAAATGGACAAAGATTGCCTAACTAGGCAATTTTTGCATTAAATAAAAACTGTGTAAACTCAAAACAAACGAAAACAAAAACGGCCAAAAATCAAAATTTAAAGAAATATATATAGTGTTCTGTGACTTTAAGGAGAGCATGAAATTGATCTGTGTACAGCGACCTTGAAATACATTACTCATGGGCTTCTCTTGTAATTACATTACAGGATTGTTATCTTGTAATTACAAGATAATCCGGTATATATTTCATTCGGTTGACCCTAATGGTCTTCCGTAGTTTTATGATCGCTAGCGTGAAATGAGAAAAGATATACGTTAAAAGTTTCTATAAATCATCTTAATGAAAACCATGGATGGGGAGCAGAAGAGAGGAATACGTCATTTCGGGACTAACACATGAATCAATTTTATTTCAATAATTCGCTTGTGCGTACGGGTCATAAGCAGTGGTGGCAAACCAGAGAAGCCGAGAAAAAACACGAGGTAGGACAGGCGACCCCACTACTTGTCACGTACAAGCGAGAGATCGCAACCACGCCACTTGACTCATTGGCAGACGATTCGGCCACCCAACACCCTGGGGAGCAGAATAAAATATTAGACGGTAAGTATCAGCATTAACCTAAGCAACTACATCCAGTGTTCCGTCAACTCCACCAATTAATTTCTGCTATGTACAGTTAGTAGAAAATTGTATGATTTCTTATAAACAATGTGATGTATACTTTATTGTTACCGCAAAATTTGATCGTTGTTTTTCCCGAATCTAATTTCTAACACTCCATTTGCCTTTGATAACGCAAACAAGGATCTGCCAACAAAATTATCTAAGTTCGACTTACTACGATTGCAATATGCGCGAATGAAGTAAACTGTGGTCTTGCACCAACTTTGTTATGCCCCCTTTGATAGAACCATATACGCAAACCGAATCATTACACAGTATCTGGTTGTTTTAACAGTGTCATATGAGTTCGATATTATTCTCAAAAACATTATTCAACAGTATGTTACAATGCTTGTTTTCAGAACTGCGTACCGTATCGGTTATACATGTTGCTCTGGATGGACTGGTTCTACATGCAATCAAGGTATAGTCTACATTCTGATCTAGACATGTGGAAGGGGTGTAGTGGGGTGCAATGGTGCTTATGAACCAATAACTGCTTGCCTGCTAACTTAAAGACTCGATCATTTTAAAACAGCAAAGTAGATATGTTTGTGATATCAAATTCTAACGAAAATATAATTAAACTAAATTTAAGAGCTAGTACCAGTCGTCTCGGAAACAGTAAGCACCACTGTATACCGTTAATGTAACCACCTGTTTATATCCTTAATCCAAATACTTGGTTTATATGGTTATGCTAACACCTGTTTATGTCGTTAATGTAAAAAGCTACCTATATCGTCAATGGGTTTTTTTTTAACAGCTATATGTAATGGTGAAACTGATCCAGAAGCCTGTTCTGCATATTTCTCTAATTCTTACATAAAGAACACTGTTGGTAATATTGTGACACGAGTTGATGGTACCTGTGATAGTCCTGGTATATGTACCTGTTCAACACCTGGGTTTTACTCTGCTGGGTCTAGGTGTGATAGTAAGTAGTCCTTATATAAAAACATAGACGGGTGATGGGGGGAGGGTCTTAATAATGAACTAGAAACCTTTGTCTTGTATTGCGTGTTAATTGAAAAGCCAAAATGTGAATTGAAATATAGTTTTTTGCCATACATTGATTTTAGTGAGAGAAATGCATATATATGCATTATTAAGATGCCCATAGAAGGCAGACAGCTAGCGTATATGATTTAATGTATGTCAGAATGATGTAAAGGGGAGAATTTTTTACCTGGACGTATTTTTTTTTTATTTGTTTATCCATTTATCTACCGACAACAAAGAAGTGTCTGTACTTTATCTAGTTAATTAAAGCTGCTCTTTGGTAATATATAATTGAAATTAAAGATGGCAAAATAAAACTACATTTTTATGCTAACATTTTCACTGCGATAGCGGCTCTTCAGGCTTTCATTAAACAATAATTCAGTTAACAATAGTCTATGACGTCACAATGTCATAGTTACATGATAAAATTATTATACAGGCAGGGGTAGTTGTTTCTTAGTCTACAGACTACAAAAATTCAATCCAATCACGGTCTTTATTTCATACAACTTAATTATTCTCTCATTTAGAATAAGGTTTTGGGTGGTACTTCTGAATAAAATAGCTTTCTTTTGCCTCCAAGAGATCGCTGTTTTTGCTATTAAGTTTATATAAAGGAAAAACACTAAATTTGCCCCACCACATACTTCAAGGTGCTCACTGAGCGGGATCATCCTGTACTTTGGTTGAAGTATGTGCTGTCGATGGACGTTCATTCTCAGCCAAAGCATCTTTTGGGTCTTTACTATATACCTCCCCTTGCATCCCGGGCACGTTATCGGGTAAATTACATACTTCGATTGGCAATTCATTGCCTGTTTGATATAAAATGTATTATCATCATTAATTTTTATGGATGATCCCTCAATGATAATGTCACAGTTTTTATACTTTGAATTACCACATTTCAAAACTACTGGAATTGAAGTGACTGAATCATATTTAGAAGATGGTATAATCCTAGCTAGATTGGAAGGTTGTTTAAGACTGTTGATTACATATAGTAGATAAACATGCTTTGTTACAGCTTTAAATATTCATTTGAACTTTAGCCTTAAAACCTATACTAGTAGATAGAAGAGAACATAAATAGGGGCCTCCCTGTTGTTCACTTCGGTTCAGTTTGTTGAATGAAATATGGTTGAAAGTACTGTGTTTCGTACCATTGGAACGGCTAAGCACTGTCCTTTCAGGACCAGTGTACATAATTCTAGTGTTCATTAGCAATGTGAACAATCGATGGACCCACGAACGACGATATACGTCCATATTAAATATAGGCGCATGAAAATTTTATTGTGAATGTACGTCCATATTGGAAATATCTTAAATAAGATATCTTAAATAAAATCTCAACATCATATAACCAAGACTTGTTTTTTTTTTAAATATTTTCTCCCAGATAGATCAACATGACTTGTATTAATTTTTAACAGTTTATTCACAGATCAACCACTGTATTATAACCACGAGTTGTGTTTATTTTTTAACAGTTTGTTCCAACATCAACAACTGTAATATAATAACTTGCACGAGTAAAACAAACCAAAGGTGTGGAAGATGTGACGGTCTGGTTCGTGATGACCCTGGATTTAGAGCCTACAGTTTATCAACGGATAAGAAAGCATGCAACAGTAAGTATCTATAACTTAGAATAACAGATGCAACATACTTAACGGGGTGCAGGGGCGGATTGGGCCATCGGACGATCGCCTGAAGGGCCGGTCACACAAAATTCGCCTAATAAACACCTTTTTCTGTTGAACATTTTATGGGAGGAGGGGGTATTGGACCGGCCATAGAGCGATGTGGTCATGTTGTATGTGGTCGGTTGCTTTAACGAGCCGCCACGCCATCACTGAAATGGGCTGGTATGATAGACTTTCTGGGCTGGGAGTGCTGGGTGTGGGCCAGATCAGGATTCCGAATTTCAATCGAAAATTTCATCGGATTCACCTGACACTGTCGCCCACAAATTTACTAATTATTAAGTCACCTGCACTCTGTTTGTGGGAATACGCCAGAATCCAAAATTAAAAAGGGTTAATCAAATGATCAAAATTTGGGGTTCATTTTTCAAAAATTTACCCCGGACACCTCCTATGCGCCCCTCCCCCGTCCAGACCCCCCGTCCAAGCTGCGCGGTCAGTAAAAGGGGCCACTCCGACACGGGAGCCCGGGCCGGGCCCCAATCCGCCCCTGACGGGTGTTCCCACTTTGCCGGCAGACTTTGATGTCAAATTTACCGCTAATCCCAAATTTATATGAGGCCTAAATTCGATGGCCTAAAACATTCACGGGGACATGCTGGTTAATTTGATACCACATATTATATTGTTATAGACAATTTGTATTCAGTAAATCTGAATTTGGATTGGGAAAGCACTCTCCACATATGTGGGGTGGAGCGCGGCGACGAAGCGTGATGGGCGAATATGAAACATACCGACACACACACTTTGATGTAACCAGGCGAGCATAAAAGTTATTGGGATCAGCATTGTAGATGCCCAAGAGCTCACGACTGAATTCAACTATTGCAGACGCCTTGAACATGTGCAAGCGCTCTTGAATTATGGTGCAAACACTTCCATGAGAAATGCCACACTCTGAAAATATCTCGTCCACCTTTGTTCTACGATCGGGCATGATTAAGCCCTGGACCCGTGCAACCATATCATCTTCAACATGCCTTCCTGACCGTGAGTCATCGTCCAACCCCACTTAAACTCAGCTGACCTTTTTGTTTTTGCAACAGTAGAAAAATTGAGGGCCTCTTTCCCTTACAAATTGGTCATTATACGTGTATGTATTTCGGTCGAATTCACTCCTTCTTTCGTGAGAAACTTGATAACCGCACGATGCTCAGTTTTAGAACTTTCCATGATTACAGGAGGGTGCCTGTGTTCAACAGGCTGTAAATCGCAAGTAAATGAACTTATTGACTTCCCCTCATAGTGCGTGTTATACAGTAATTAAAATTATCTCACCCATTACATTTAAAGAGGCCTGTTCATGGCGAAATGATAGTACACCATGTTATCCTGGAACTTGTCCTGGTGAATTAGCAGAGAATTGTGATTGTAGTCCAGGGTTTGGTGGCTACAGATGTGATACGAGTAAGTATTGTTATAGACTGTGGTGTAATAGATGTAATAGGTGTAAGTATTGTTATAGATGCGGGCCCGTAGCCAGCTCTTAAAATTGGGGGTCTACGGAATGTTTTGGGGGCGGGGGGGGGCGCTACAGAATGTTTTGGTGGGGCTGAGGGTGCGGCTGGCTAAGAAGAACACTCCTAAGAAATCATTATTTCTTGTGAAATATGGGGGGGGGGGGCTAATAGTTGTGGCTACGGGCCCGAATAGATGTGATAAGTTAATGACCATGACAATACGGATTCAGTAACGTTTCTTTGTTTAAACCTTAATAGTTTGGCCACCGTCGTTTTAGATTCTATGTTTATATCCCTGTTAATTATGTATAAATAAAACAGAATGGCGCGACAAACATAGAATTTGCTGTATATCGCCATTGTCAGAGATACACACCTCCTTCTAAAGAGGACATATTCCTGGGGCAATGGCCGAGAAATTCCACTTAAACACTACAGAAAAGAAAAAAAAATGTCGGTTTCAAATTTAGGTTTAATCAAACGAAACACTGCAAGGTGGTTTGTCTGAAGGGGGTAGTTTTGCACAGATTTTATGAAACATGGTTGTTGGTAATTAAAGTTCAAGTTTGCAAAATATCTTGATTTTGTCAAATTGAATATTTCAATTTTAGTTGGGGGTTGGATGGCCGAATGGTTAGCTCGTGCGCGTTGTATCATAAGTTCTGTCGTTTAGTAAACTAGCGTGGTATTCGATTTCCTGCCCGGCCGTGACAAGGGGCAGGGTCGCCTGTCTAACCTCGTGGGTTTTTCTCTTGGTCGTTCGGTTTCCTCTTACTGCTAAAGACCCCTAAGCGCAAGCAAATTATTGAAATAAAATTGAATCATATGTTTGTCCCGAAATGACGAAGTTTGTGTCAAGTGGGCGTTAAACCCCATTTCTCTCTCTCTATGAATTTTAGTTATGAGCGGACCAAGGATAAAACATAATATTTTAAATATTAGAGCACAAAACGGAAAAATAACTAAAGTACCTGGTGATATTAATGCTGGACCACCACAAGATACAGTATGGACGAATATCCTGAATCCAGTAAAACTTGACTTTAGTTCCACGGCTACATTTCAACAGAACATCCCTACCAACAATATACCAGCTTATGTTAAAAGTTTTGTCGCCGGTATAACTGGTGGAATGGTTAAACTGCAAAATGGTTTGTTCTTTTTTTAATTTTTCAGAACTGTCCGACGTGGTACACGGATCCGGGGGGGGGGGGTCCAAACCCCTCCCTACTCAGCTACATAAAATAAAAATGCCTTGCATCAATGAAATTAAATCAGTGTGATCCTACATCATTATAAAAATGATTTATCTCTTTAAAAAGCTCAATTTGTATGTATGCCTATGCAATTTAGAGACGATGATGGCAGATTTCCTTAACAGGTACCTGGCAAACCCCCTCCTGCAAATATTCCTGGATACGCCCCTGCATATCCAATAGAAAATATCATTTTGTCACAAACGTTTCCTGTAAAAATGGGGCACTGCGACGTCTACATCTAATGTATATGTTTCGTCGAACCATTGTGACTGAGTGAGTAAGGCACTGGAACACTATCCAGGAGGTCCAGGTTTCAATCGGTTTGGACAACAAAAAGATATTATTAGCAATCGGTATTTAATATAAGAGTAGATCGGGGGTTGTGGACCTAGAATCATGTTATATTTAATTTGTTTACAGGTTTGCATGATATCAATTATCCCTGTAATATAAACGGATCCCCAACTAACCTATTAAGCTGCAATGGTAACGTTACCAATCTTTCATTTCGTCATCTCGATAGGTAAGTACATGTATGAATATGGGGTATTATTAATATTGCGGAGGAAGGGGTGGGGCGTAGCACCCACTGCAATAATATTCGATGGACAAAGACTTTATTTGTTTGAAGTTAACCACCCAAATAAAGTTGCATCATGTTAAATTTACATAAGGAGCTTGCCGGTCTTGTTATAATAGTTCAAAAATAGATAACGAAAAATGAGATTGAAAAGTATATTCAAATTAATTTATCTGAGCGAATTGATAGGTATCTGAAGATTTGACACGATGTATCGTAGGTTGGTTATTATCGTAGCAACGGTACCTAACAATCGAGGCAAAGACTCTGTTCCATTTTATCGTTAGATTTTTAAATCTCGTGGGCGTTTTAATCCATTTAAATCTCGGCCATCCGAAGATATTGAAAGTTGATTATAGGCCTTTGAAATTACTCGGTCGTAGAGATCAACTTTTGGGTCTCCGCCACTTTGTTACTTTCATGGCAATACTATGGTATGATATCTTTATGGTTGCTGCCGTCATCAACTAGCTATCTATATTGATGGAGATAAAAATAGTACTGGTGCCATGTCATATACGAGGCGGGCTATTCCAGCTCATCTGGAAACAGATGGAATCAGTTTAATAATACGATTGTGTGCATTTGTAAGTTCCATTCTCTGATGGTTTTTTTAATAAGATGTGAGTAAGGTTAATATATATTTATCATTGTTCAGTTTCCGTTTACATCTTTCAGATTAGAATTCAGTATTTCTGTATCTAATGGTGGAAATATAACGATCGAAGACAAGGAAAATAACGTGAACACGACCAGCCCGTTGATCGGTGCTACCACTAAACACACGTTTTATGTTAGTTTTGATGATAAGAAACCGTACCACTGTAAACCTGTTTTAAACTGCAATAAAAACATGTTTAATGTTGTTGATTTCACCAAAGAGGTAAAACTTTGTCTATTTAATTTCAGTGCAAAGTGTCGTAGATTTTAAGTTAGTATTGTTTTCATCAATCGTAATAAGGACCAGTAGTCTTTTAACAGCATATCAATAGCCTGTCAACAGCCTATCAACAAAATATAAACAGCCTATCAATAGCTAGGCCTTTCAGGGTCATCGATGCTTGCTACTAAATATAAGGCTACAGCAACCATTAGTTAGCTGAATAAATGATTAGGTGGTGGATAATTATTTTAGTACATATAAAACATGCTAATATTAACTATCCATTAACTAAATATGTAACCATAATATTATTGAATATACATTTACTAAAACAATTTAAAACCATGTTACTATTGAAGATACTTTAACTAAATCTACAACCATGCCACTATCGAATATACAGTGAGTAAACATACTATTAAATATATATTCGCTCAATCTATAAATCTTAACATATAAAAACGCAGTATAAATATTGTACTTTTTGTTTAGTTAGATCACTCAATTGAAATATAGGTGTATCACTGGATGACAATGACTCAAGTTAAAGGAGTTTTCCACTGGTTTGATTTATATTATATATTTTCAGTCAAATGTAAGTTTATCATGGGCTGGGTGGCTGGATGACGCTGCTGGGATTGATTTTTACGACATCGAGATTTATGAGCTTAAATTAAAAGGTGATGAATTTGGTGAAGATATCATCAACTCGGAGGCAAAAACCAACAAGGTTTGAACTTTTTTATTTAAAGGGGCATTAGATAAAGAGATAAATAGTTGATAGTTCTCGCTATAATAGTTACAAAATCGATAACCTAAATAGAATATGCTGAGAATTTCAGTTAAATTGCTGCACTCTGAACCGAAATATTAGCTTTCGAATTTCAGTCTAGTTTCGATTATCATTACTAAAATCGGTACGATAAAAAATAAATTCTCGATTATCGATTTTTACATTTCAAATATTTATATAGCAGGGTAGCGTTGACTCTGGGAGTTGATTATGGTCTTAATATGTTAATTAATGTCTAATTAATTATTTAGATAACATTTCAGGTCTAAAGAAAGGCCTGCAATTGGCAGATTTAGTTCTTGTAAAATGTATGTTTAAACTTGATCATCGTTGACTAAATAGTGGCAAATAAAGATAAATAACCCGTTTAAAATTTCGTTTCCTTGAATATGTAAATAATATAATGTTATGTGTTTTTTAGGAAATTATTACCATGACATTATTAACAATTCCGGGTGTATAGTCTGAAAGGTTGTAAATTGATTATTTTTTATTTGTTTTAGGAAAGTGTTACCATGACATTATCATCTGTTGGCGTATATTCTGTTATTTTATCAGCCCATGACAAAGCTGGTAATCATAAAAGTGCGCGTCGTATCGTTGTTTTGGTTGATTCAACTAGTGTTACCACCAGAATCAACAGTTCTCTTAGAGCAATAACAGCTCTACCCGCAACCGATTATAAATGGCAGAGCGATTATTCTACAGTAAGTGTTAACTGGGCCAACAGATTTGAAAACATTCTTCATGAAAGTCGCCATTTTCTGGCCGGAATACAACCCTATCCACAAGTAGATGCCGAGTACGATGATAATGATGGACTTAGAACAATTAAAGCAATCAACAATAAACGAGGTAAACCTACGTCTGAAATATTAATGGTATTAATTATATATAACCATCTAACGGTATTTACCCCAATAATCATCTAATATAGTATTTACCTCAGTAACATCTAATGGTATGTATCGCAATAAGACGTTATAAACATATAATGGTATTTATCACAATAAGATGGTATAATCATCTAATAGTATTTACCACAGTTAGATGATATAATCATCTAATGGTATTTATCACAATAAAATGATATAATCATCTAATGGTATTTATCACAATAAGATGGTATAAACATCTAATGGTATTTACTACAATAAGATGGTATAATCCTATAATGATATTTACCACAATAACATGGTATAATCATCTAATGGTATTTACCACAATAACATGGTATAATCATCTAATGGTATTTACCACAATAAGGTGGTATAATCATCTAATGGAATTTACTACAATGACATGGTATATTCATATAATGGCATTTACCACAATAAGATGGTATCTAATGGTATTTATTACAATAAGATGGTATAATCATATAATGGTATTTACCACAGTAAGATGGTATTATGATCTAATGGTATTTACCACAAGAAGATGGTATACTTATATACTGGTATTTATGACAATAAGATGGTATGATTATACAATGTTTGTATTTTTTTACCACAATAAGATTTTATAATTATATAGTGGGAGGGGGCACACCTAAGTACACCAATGTATCCGTATTAGTATGAGCTGAACAGAAATAATATATCAAATTGTTCGTTTAGGTATTACAAAGTTTAAAATGGCTTTCGATGTGACAAGGCTTGGTGGAAGTCTTGTAACTCAACCTACAGAAGAACAATTTAAAGATATAGGTCTGAATGAAGAAATGACCATGAACCCTGATTTACAAGATGGCGATACACTTCAGTATTTTATTAGAGCCTATGACGTTGTGTCAAATAATCTTCAGGAATCGATTACAGTTCATTTTGATAGTTCACCACCAGTTATTGAGAATTTGTGGTTGACTAAAGGTGACGAATTTAATATCTCCGTTCATGGTTTTAAGGAACTCCATAGGATGGTGTAAGTATTTAATTCTTATCATTTCATTATGTCCTGTAAAATATTTCAGATGTTCCTATTCCTATGTACGTTCCTCATATTTGTAGTGTATCAAAGTGTACTCTGGCCGTTTAAATTTGGCATGCTCAATTATATATCTGTAAGGTGCTAATCAAAACGTCATTCGGGCAATCAAATTTCAACAAGGGTTTTTCTTTTTAAAAAATATAGCAAACTAACATCCAACTGTTGGTGAATGGTGTTTGTTGTGGTTAAGTCTTATCATATATATTAAAATATTGGTGCGCGCATTACCCATCACGATACAACGGGAGTCTGTTTTAGAGACAACTGCAATAATGGGGATAATCACAAATCTGCTGGCCCAACTCAGTAACTGTTTTTTTTTTTTAAATGTTTATTGCTATCTCCATGATATCGATAACAAAATAACGTATTATAAACTTTTCTAATTAGAATTGAATGGGTAGCTTATGATGATCACAGTGGATTGATCAAAGTTGAGTGGAAGATATATGATAATAAAACACAACTAACTCACGGATCGCAGATAATACCACCACAAGGAGAAGCAACAGTAAGTATCAGTTAATACCACCACAAGGTGAAGCAACAGTAAGTATCGGATAATACATCCACATGGTAAAGCAAAAGTAAGTATCAGACAATACCTCCACAAGACGAAACAACAGTAAGTATCAGATAATATCTCCAAAAGGTGATGCAACAGTTAGTGTCAGATAATGCCACAGAAGGTGAATCAACTGTAAATATCAGTTAATATCTCCACAAGATGAAGCAATAGTAAGTATCATATAATACCACCACAAGATGAAGCAACAGTAAGTATCGGATAATACCTCCACATGGTAAAGCAAAAGTAGGTATCAGAAAATACCTCCACAAGGCTACGCAACAGTAAGTATCAGATAATACCTCCACGAGGTGAAGCAACAGTAAGTATCAGATAATGCCACCACAAGGTGAAGCAACAGTAAGTATGGGATAATACCTCCACATGGTAAAACAAAAGTAAGTATCATATAATACCTCCACAAGGTGAAGCAACAGTGAGTATCAGATAATGCCACCAGAAGGTGAATCAACAATAAGTATCAGATAATAGCACCACAAGATGGAGTATCAGATGATACCCCCACAAGATGAAACAACAGTAATTATCAAATAATACCACCACAAGGTGACACAAGATGCTAATATCTTACTAATGGATTTATACACCATTTCTGCTTTATCGTCATTTACATTGGTTGAGTAGTATCTTTTATAGTTTATATTTTTGGTTAGGAATATTTTGT
This sequence comes from Patella caerulea, assembly GCA_036850965.1. NCBI lineage: Eukaryota > Metazoa > Mollusca > Gastropoda > Patellidae > Patella > Patella caerulea. The sequence continues at coordinate 71,097,298 of JAZGQO010000010.1, read as the reverse complement.
GCAGGAAAATAAAGAGCTTTCCCGAAAGTATTGGGTCAAGCAGGGTAGTATGGTAAATTCCAGACCGTTTCCTGAATGTTAAAAAAATCTCAAAAATGGTTAAGCGTCGATTAATAATACATCATTAATGGCATCACCAAGTACAAAATGAAACATCATATTAAATGTCTTATAAAACTGGTTATTATGACGAAATTTTTAAAAGGGAAATAGTTGAACAGTTAGGTTTCCTATGATTGGATTTGGTTTCAAGTGAAAGTCATACGCGCATCAATCGATGAACCAGATCAAACACAAAAAGAAATATCATAAGTGTATCAATCGTTTTTTTTTTCAGTCCCTCGAAGAATGTAAAACCTTAAATATGAACGTGTCAAGGGGGGCTAACTGTTACTGTATTGCATCCGGTTCCTGTTTCCATAGAAATTTTGAATTAAAACCAGCACTAACCGAAATACCTGAAAACGGCATCTTGAATGATTTGAACACGGGCGTTCATAACCATGATTACCATATAGAAGTTACTGTCACAAATAATGCTCTGCTGGCCACTACTGCCACTAGAAAGGTAAACAGATTTGATTCTTATATAACACTTTCTTTTTTCATCTATAGAATTTGTTAAAGAAATGGTATTGATCAGAAGTTATAAGTAATTAGTAAATGATATCTATACAGGCATGTACTGGTATGGTCAATTATACAGCAATGTATATTATAGATAACCATTGACACTAGTCCACCACACGAAGGCGTCGTGCATGATGGTAAATATGGAAGACCGGAAGTTGATTTTCAAACTGGTCTTCAAATTTATGCACACTGGGAAGGCTTCTTTGACAGAGAAAGCGGTGTGAGGTTTTACCAGTATGGCTTTGCTCTCAGTTGTTTGAAAAGTGGGAACTTTGATTTGAATCTAAACAAGACTCAGGTACTGAATATACATTTTGAGACTCATTTAATTGATTAATGTCAGTAGATATACCTGTACGCAATACCAGTAAAAATGTAAAAAGAAAAATTTAAAAAACAAACATAAAATGCTAGTTTTAACATGTGTTTTTGCTATTTAAGTACTAGACGACTCTGATATGGACCCAAATAAAGTGTTTATTTCATTGAACCGTTGATGTTGATTGATTTGCCAGATTCTCTATTGTTTTATAGGGTATTATTCAAACAACCTCTACCCATGCGTCATGGACGGCTCCTGATGATTCTAAATATTTCATCACCGTAGTAGCGTATAACCGTGCGTTAGAACCGTCCAAACCAGTTTGTTCTGATGGTGTTACTATAGACAGAACGCCACCTGTTGTAAGTGAAATAGATATTGAGGGTGCCAGAATTATTGGTGGTCTGGTTAAAGCAAATAACTCAGTATTTTATATATCAGACTCAAGACGTAGATATCTAATTAAAGACCCGGATGTACAGTGTATGTAAGTATATTCTTTGTATCTCACTGTTGATTTTGTTTTTTTAAAAAATCCCTTTTAGAAGGTGATAAACCTTTTCGCTTTGATACCCATTACGAAATGATATAGCCTAACGTAAGAAAGGTGTTTCGACAGAAAAGGGATGTATAATTTAAAATTTGTTTTTGGTCCGTCCAGGGAAAAAGCACAAGATGTAAATTTTTCGGATTTAAATTTGTTTCCTCTGGAAAAGTTCATGAATGGCTCAATTCATTTCATGGCGGCTAAAAAGTTTTGTTCCAAACAACCGATGTCAACACTCTACTTATCGAAATCCTACCTGGCTATGCATTCACATGTAAGTACCAAGATTTGTTTGCAACCTACATTTGATCTCTTGTTTATGACCCAATCAATTGTTATCATTTCAATTGATATTTGACCAACTGAATATCAACTTGTTGATTTTGTTGTTGACTTTTTTAAAATTAAAATTAGTAACCAGTGTAATAGTACCATTGATAGTCTGCTAATGTCCAAATTTGAACTATTGTTTGCTTAGTATAAACTATTAACACAATATTTACCGATGTAACAAGGAATAATATTATTTAAAAATGCTTTCATCGGCAACTTATTATATCGACATTTCAGTTGTATGTTAATTGGACGGGTTCAGACCTTGAATCGGGAATATATGATTATGAGATCGGTTTGGCGTCAACAAAAGGTTTAGTTATAGCCCCTGACCATCTATCATTTACGTCAACGCATCATCATTCCTGGTACCGTGGGGATCATGCAGGACTTATTGACGGTACAGTATTCTTCATTAGCATTAAGGCTATCAACAAAGCTGGTAATTCAACGATTGAGGTACGAAATATGTTTTAAAGGTTTAATTAAATATGAGCACTTATTATTAATATCTTTTGTGATACTTCATTAATTTATGAAACAAGTGAACTGGTTAAGAATTGTTTGTAGAATGTAATTATCGGTGTATTTGCAGGGGTTTGGACCTTTTATAGTTCATAGAAGACCACCGACATTCAATGGCGAGATATATGTTAAATTTAAAAATGGAGTACTGGAAGCCGATTGGTCGGGTAAAAGCATATCAGATCCAACATTCAATGACCTGAAATTCACTGCCTCAGTGGGTTAGTATGTGTGTAATACGTTTATTCCAGGTTGTCTTTGGCTCATGATCACTCTTATTTTCCAATCGTGGTCTGCACAGTGTACAGCTATGGGCTAATAAATCCGCCATTATTACATTGCTGCATGAGTTTTGCTCACCATTTTATTTAATACTGAACTCATTAGAATGAGTAAGATCAAAAGGTTGTATATGGATTGTAAAGGCCTACATATCATACTTGTACTCTATTCTAGGTACTTCTGCTGGTGCTCAAGATGTCCTTCCCTATTCACCTTTATCGGGAGGTGGTAACTGTATCTTAACAAATCCTCCTAATTGTACAGCTTTTGATATTGATGATCTTCATTGGAATTTACATCATAATTTTACCTACTACGTGTCCATTAGGGTTGAGAATATAGTCGACTTAAGCAACGTATTTACATCACGACCTTATGTTCACAACATAAGAACGCCATCCAATGGCGTCGTTTTTGAAACTCTTCAACCCGAAGAAGCTGCAGATTTTAACATGACTGTGAGTTGAATATATCTTACAGCATCAACAGCCCCTATCATTATCTGTACCATCACAGCAGCACCTCCATCTTCACCATCACTACTACCAGAATTGGCAATACTAACACGATACGATATCTAACCTACTTGCATAATTGCTATCATATTCGTCATGTTTATCACAAACAGTATCAGAAGTATCGTTATCACCATTAACAGTGTCAGCAGTAGGAGTGGGGGTGGCCGAGTGGTTAGCGTGCGCGCACTGTATCATGCGGCCTGCCATTGAGTCAACTGACTTGGTTTCGAATCCCCGGTTGTACGTGCCAAGGAGTAGGGTCGCCTGTCCAGCCTCGTGGGTTTTCTTTGGGTAATCCGGTTTCCCCCCACTGCTAAAGACGCTTACGCGCAAGCGATTTATTGAAATAAAATTGAACCACATGTTAGTCCCGAAATGACCTAGCCTGTGTCAGCAGTACTAACACCGTGATAACCGTTACCCGCAGCGCTATAATGATCTCTAATATCATCATCAACAATCAGCATCATATTCATCACTACCATTACCAGCAGCATTAACATAATCTCGACCGTCCTCACCATAAATAATAGCATTTGCATGGTGACTACGTCTTTAGTTTTATTCCTACATGCATCAACAGACCACAGTGCCACCAATGCCATAATATTATATATTTTAAGGATTTGGAAGACAGCAATTTCCAACTATCTACAAAGAAGCTATCGGCAAGGTGGTTTGGGTTCGATTCGGATGACTTACTGCAGTTTGTAACATACAGAGTTGGTGTAGGTTCAAAACCGGGTATTACGGATATAACGGAAATCAGTGTTGGGAATAAAACAAACTACACGTTTCTGGGATTGAGTCTGGCCATTCATCAGGTAGGTGTTGAAATGATATTATAATTAGAATCAGTTGTAGTTTAAAATTATTCATCTAAATTACATTATCTAACCACTCATAATTTACAAATTTGGATGTTGATCTAAGGGTTTTGGTAACTTTCAGACATACTATGTAACGGTTACTGCTAACAATTATGATCTAGTAAGAAAGGCATGGTCTAATGGTATAACTGTAGTGACGAAAAATGCCGATCTAGCCAATGATGTTCAGATTAATGATGGAGCAGAATGTGGACAATCGGGTAATGTTAGTTTCTTGTTTTCTTTAATCAACAGAGGATAGATTATAACGATCTTCTTGACTCTACTTTTAGACCTTTCAATGAGAACCTCGGTTAACAAAGGATTCTTTGTGTGTTCAAAACTGGCGTATTCGTGCTTTGAATGAATTTGACAGTTTTATGTCCTCTACTTATCGCATGCATTGCTTCTTACAGAAACATACTATGGTGTCCCTATTGTTTTCTAAATACGATTCCTGTTTGAATGAGGAAATTTTGTTCGCCAAGCAAGAAAATATAAATGTGCGAATAAGTTTTAAAGATGTCAGGTTTTTTGATATTTCAGAATTCATAAATGTTAAATAAATCGTCTATTTTATATTTATTGGTACAGGAGGTCGGTTTGTCTGGGTACCTAATCATTACATTCACCAGGTATGTTATAGTTTGTGTTGAGTGGACGTTAAACCCCATTCCTCTCTCTCTCTAGGTATGTTATATGTCTATTTATCAGTTTATTATAACAATAAATACATGGATGTCCTTTTAAATGAACCATTTGGTATTCACACTATACACGATGATACAAATTAGTTTACATAATATGACTGAACACCAAAATAACCTGACAAAATGGATTGTCCGAACGTTTGTAGTCAAAATATAGAGCTATTCTGAATTGATCGCTAGATTTGCTTAAAGGGACAATAACATTCTTGCTGGCTTGGTAGCTCCAGAAAATAAATAATACCCTTATTCTAAGTACTAGATGTTTAAGTGTCCTACCTGTTGTGCAAATTATCCATTACAACCTATTTTACTTGTCCAGAGGGTTCGAAAATATTTTAAAATCCAAGTCACATTTGAAAAGGTTTACGTTAGACTGTTCAAATCAATTGGTTGAATTTTTCCAATTTTTTAAAATAGGTGTGTTAAAATGAAATTTATATCATCATTTAATTGGAATATTCTAAAATAATACGATTTGTTGACCAGAATGAAGATTGGGACATATTAGTCAGTTACAACAAGAGTGTTATTGGGGCTTTAACGAGAGTATGTAAGATTTATGCTTCAGTGGTATGATTGACTTGATAATCACCATACCTTTGTCATGTATGTAGAGATGACTATATCCAGCCACTTGGGAATAAGGGAAATTTGGTAACTTATCGTTCACTACATAATATAGAAAGTTTGTATCTCTGAGATATAGTACCATAGAGATTCGGATAATTGTATCGTTTGGTTCACTAGAATATGTTTGGAACGGCTCTATTAAGGATCATGATGAATGACCGATATGAAATGATCTCGGTATTTTTCAAACGATCGAACGCTTTCTGGAAAAATCATAAAATTTGGTATAAGAGGTACACTATAGCCATCATTAAGTGATAGTTCGGTCTTTGCATACTAAGAGTATCCTTTATTTTACAGGGCGATGTAGTAGATTGTAATTCAGATATGGACTATCAGATATCAACAACTATTTATATGGCACACTGGAATGTATCTGACAGAGTTCAACATATGTACCCGGATGTTAAGTGGACGTTACAAGTGAAACTCGGAGATGCAGGTAACAATAGTTAAGCTATATCAGTGGACAAATGAATAGTAACAATTGTTGGCAGCTAAATAAACAGGACTACTTACCAGTTATGCTTAAAATCTGCTTACAAACCAGCTAATAGTACAGGTATTTTGTGTTGATATTAATTCACAATCTGCACATTAGACAGAATATGCTTTCTCGTCCGAAACATATGCAATCAAATGGCTATTGGCGTTTTGATATCTTTTGATTTCTTTTATATCCCTCAATACCCCTCCCATTATTTACTATTCTGGTTTATGAATTTTTATTGTGGTTACTCCCAGGAGTTGGTACGCTAAATTGATAATGCTTTTGTTGTTATCGATGAAGAGTTATTACCAACGATTTGACAAATCAAGTTGGCCACCTTTTCAGTGTATTTGATATATATGTATGTGTAATGTATGGTATTTACACAGTTGATATATGGAGCGACGTAATGGACAGGGTGTTAGTGTCAAACCGTGGTGCGATAGTACAACCTGTATCATTGGAGACTTGTAAAACATATAGAAGTCTTGTGAAGTTCTGTTTGGGTGAAGTGTGTTCCAAACCTATAGTTAGTGATGGTGCTAAAGCTTTGAGTGAGCCGTGGAGGCCACGCATGGAAGTAATTGTTAAGACTTTGGAAGATTCTGAGGTAATTAAACTAATATCTACATGTTGTAACTGCTAACAAATGAAGCACCAAAGGCAGCTGGTGATGCATATTGTACAGTTTATCATCGTTAAAGCGGACTTCTACGTTCGATAATCGAGGAAAATTTAATGGCTTACAAATTATGTGTTTCAATAAGTAAACCGGGTTTAGAAATTGACCATCAAAGTGTATTCATATACAAAATGTTTCTAAACTTGTATGTTGCATGACATCTACATGTGTGGCTTGTTTGATAATGTTAATGTAACTACAGGTTTTAAACGTAGCGTTTCTAACATTCTTTGTTGATCTGCAGTTGTCAGACAAACGAAAATATTGGGATGGTATAATTCTACCTTCATAATGATTTATATTATAAGAGTTATGTCTCTTTTCTTTCCGGTTACCAGCTTTTACTGCCTTTAACTGTCACATTAACCGCTGATTTCCATACAGATATCGAACATTATGAATATTTATTTACAAAGTTACTTCGTTTTACAGTTAACAGTTGTGTTGACGTATAGAGGAGACGAAAATGGTGGACTATGTCCCTTTAATGAATATGATGTAGATAAATATATGTGGAGTATGACAGACAATAAACATGATAGTCATTTACTTACCAGATGGAACGTTGTCAGCAATATACAGAACATCAATAAATACCAGGTATTCATTTCGTTGTGAAGAATCAACATTTTTGTTTATTTAAATACTGTTCAATTGGCTTTAAATAATAGAAAAAAAGAAAACCTCATACATCACATAACATTTGTTTTGAAGCTGTAAATAAATTTATTATGACGTCACAGATATAATATATATAAATATGTAACGTTTTATTATCCAAAAGAAGTGAATCCTTAGACTGATAAACACACACTCCATATACTGATAAACATGTACTGCTAACTGTTTCCTTAGACTGTTAGACACATCCTGCAAACTAACTCTTTAGAATGCGTATTTTATAGTTTCAGTTTAGCGTTGATTTAAAATATGAAATGGATTTTAGTAAATGTAGAAGATTATCTGTACGGATAGTCAATAAAGTTGGATTATCCACGACTGTCTCAGCGGATATTAAAAATTGCTCAGCTATAGATCCTCGGTTAATAATACCACCGGTTGTCATTGATGTTTTAGGAGATGCAGTCAATGAAGGTACTAAATGTGTAGTCTTTTGTTGTTAGTTGATCTTTTTAACGATATTTCAGGGACCGAAATGGACAAGGCCCTTATAAGTAATATACTCATATACCACTTTTCATTTGCGGAGTTCATATAGCTATCTAATGTTTTCATACTTCGCATCAAATTAGTTTTGTGCTAGACGGGAAGGATATCATTGATCACTTTTATTTATATTTTAAGCATTACATGATCACAACGTAATATTGACGTCGTGGGGTTGTCGGGTAGACTATGGTTATGTAAATATGGGTTTTTTCTTAAAACAGTGTCGCGTTCTTTTCTGTATTGCCGTTTACAGGTTTTACTTGCTTTTCAAAAAGTGTATTTATTGAATGGAGATTTCTTTTTTCAGAGTCTGACATAAATCAACTAGGTAGCGGTATTACTTTAGAGGAGAATGCAGCCTGGTATGAACCAGATATTGACTATACTCCATACACTAACATCATATCAGCTGTATGGCCAACTTTAAGATACAGTAAATATAAATGGGGGTTATTACACGATGAATCCAACTCGACTATACCACATTTTATGGACGAAAAGATCAATCTCGTAGACCCCTGTTCGCATCCAAATGTTTTAGTGTGCGGAGAAACAGGTAAGCAATTATTATCGCAACTTTTAAATTAGTTTCGTTGGATTCCGCTATAGTTTATGTAAAACCAGTTGAATTCAAAAGAACAACCATCTTCACATTAAAATAGTAAATGTTTCTGGATTTTTAGAAATATGGGAAAGGTCGGGCTTGTTGTAACTAAGATAAAAAAAAAAGATTTCGAATGAATATTATCTGTGTTTTATTATTTATTTTTTTTTTTATTTTTGTTTTACCAGAAAACAATTTCATTAATGCCTTTCCTGAGGTCCCATTAAAACACGGAAGACGATATCACGTATGTATCTACGCAGACGCCGAAGTTATCACTCATGAAAAATGGCGGGAAGGTTTGGCGGAAGTTAGAATATGTAGCAACGGTGTTACTGTAGATTTGACGCCGCCAAATGGTGGAAGAGTTTGGGTTGCCAGTACACAATACTCTAACTATCAGGTACGTGCTCTTCCCTATTTTCGTTTCGATAGTTTACTGTATTTCGTAGTTTAGTGTATTTATTAGGGCCATTATTATTTGTCATGTGGTAATGGAAAGGTTTTGTGTTATTTCAGTCTTCCAGTAGTGAGGTGTCTGTTTATTGGGATAGTTTTATTGATGTTGAAGAAGTAACCGGTGGATTTTCTGTACACCCCAGTGGAATTTCACAGTATTACCTAGCTATTGGTAGGAGATGCGCTTATCTGTGTTGTTTTATGATTTTAAAAGGAATTATTAACTTGGTCCCTAATCAACCTACACATAAATCATTAATTTGATATTATTTCTGGAAATTTGAATTGATATTGTTGTCTTTATATTCAAACAAGCGGGGACAGATTAGGTTTTTATGAGCACAGGCCGATTATTTGTGTTTTGTCCAAACATAATTGACTTTATATCTGAACAATCTCGGCAAACTGCATGGTCTCGGGGCAGTAGATATGACTAAACGTGTTGGTAATTTGGTAGAAAGTATGCTACTCATCGCTTTGTTTATCCAGGAGTGTTTATCTGTGTTTTTTATATCTGTTTAATGTATTTTAACAGGTTCTGTAGCGGGAGGAGAAGATGTTATAAATAAACGCAATGTTGGTTTGACAAATCATAAAATATTCCATCATCTTTCTTTACAAGATGGCCATACGTATTACATCACTGTACAGGGTAAGTTGCTAACATAGCTTCGCTGTCGTCAAATGTATCAATGTGGATCAAGCTGTTGTTTGAGTCCGTAAGGCACCATACCTTTATTTCATACAGATAACAATGTAACTGGGCATACAATACGTGTCTTCATAATAAGAGACTCTTGTGGTAGTTTGCACATCTACACGGTCTTTTCAAACGAAATAATTATATTTCAATATACTGAAGTATACTATTAATTGTACTGTTTATTTCTAAGCCATTTTAGCCATCCCTAGTAAAGGTTTTTGCAATCGATGGTTGGTTGTTACCCAGTCGGTTCTTGTTTGTTTTCTTGGCAAAGCTGGGCGTCCGTTCGTGCCAAATATCGGGACATTCTATAACTATTTAGTGTATCCCCAAGGTGGATCCAAGCACGCGGGTATGTCGAGCATTAGTCTTTTAAGATAAAGCCTTATTGTATAAATATGTGTATACTCTACGTTTTTGCATTGCATAATATATATATTTAAAACTTACTTTGGGTGGGCTTTATCTTTGACATTGCTTGGTAGATTCAGACAAGTAGAACGTTGACCATTCACTCCATAGAATTAGTTCAACCCTGCACTGCAACAATGACGGTCTCCGAGTTGACAAATATTTAACATATACAATATGCAAGATCTCAATTCCACAGTGAACGTTTCATTCCATGAGAAAATATTGAGGCGGGGGCACCTGAGGGTTAAGGTCTTTTTATTAACCTAATGACGATCGTTATCATCTTTTGTAGCTGTGGATTTTGTGAATAGATCGAAAACAGTTTATTCGGAGGGTTTTATAGTAGATAATAGCCCACCAGTGAAAACGTCGAAACCATTACAGTTTACTAATACATACCTACAATCAGATGATACAGTTACTGTCTGGTACGTTACTAAATCTTACATATCTTTCGTTTCTTGGGTTACTGTCTGGTACGTTCCTAAATGTTACATATCTTTTCAAACTTTAGTTTTTCAAGTTTTAAGTCTGAATGTATATTTACTGTTTGTTTCATGTGTGACATCATTGTGACGCTGTCCTTTTGTTAAATGCTTCTGTTATTCTGCCTGTTGTGCAGCGTTATTATAACAACTAGTTAATAGTTGCTAAGAAGCCTATTATGATTTGTCCATAGTTGGGGTGGATCATTCAAAGACGATGATAGTGGTATTTCCCAGTACAGATGGTCTGTTGGTAGTAGACCGGGACATCAAGACGTAATGGAATATATTCAGACATCCAGTGAATGTGGCCAGGCTGTTTTAGAACACAAGTTATTAGATGGTCATACGTATTACGTCACGGTAGAAGTAAGTTTAGATATTAAAGCGGTTAAACAACATTAATGGCGTATTATTCGGACTTGCCATCACCTCGGAAACTCCGGTTCAAGTCTAAGACAATGCGGCCTTTGCTAGGCTTATCATTTTTGGAAAAACTTATCAAGTGTTGGGAAGGCTATGATAACAAAATGACGTAACGCTGTTTATTTTGTCACCAATTAATCGTAATGTTTAACCATTTCTTATTAGCTCATGCTGTGGAGAGAATAGACTTTTGTGGGTTTCAAAAGACGCAAGAAAACTAAAATGTCAAAGAAACTAGATAGGGCAAGTTGCAGTTCCATGACCTTAGAGCTACCAGATACCCCTCATTTGGCATATAAATGGCTATATATACTTGAATAAACCGTTCAACACCATTTGCAATGGGGCTGTACCTGACAATGAGTAGGCTCGCCTGTACAACCTCGTGGGTTCTCTCCGAGCACTTCGGTTTCCTACCACTGCTAAAGACCCCTACGCACAAGCGAATTATTCAAATAAAAATTAATCCATATGTCCGAAAACGAACTAGTTTCTAGTTTGTGTCGAATGGACATTATGTCGTCGCCCCTGTCCGTCCGGACGTCTGTCCGTCCACAATTTGTTTGTCGACTCTCTACAGGTCACAATTCTTATCCGATTTTGACGCAACTTGAAATATAGGTTTATCCCCATAAGATCTCGGTTCCTTTTGATATTGGCATGTATCGGATCGGAACTTCGTAGATTATGGCCCCTGATTGTCCGAAAAATCGCCCTTTTTAGCTTGTTGTCCCTCTGTAGGTCAAAATTATTATCCGATTGAAATTCGGACCAAAATTGACAAACAAAATGGCCGCCGTTTGTACGCGAATAGTGTGAAAATATGTTTTATCAAGGTTGTGGACCCTATAGAGGTCACAATTTTGAACCGATTTTGATGAAACTTGACATGTATGTTTATAACCCAAAGATCTTGGTTCCTTTCGATATTTGCACCCATCGGATCGTAACTTCCCGAATTTTGGCCCCTGATTTTCCGAAAAAGCCCTTTTTAGCCTGTGGTCCCTCTGGTGGTCAAAATTATTATCCGATTTAAAAAACCGTTTGATTATATCACCGTTACATGGTAATGAATGCTGAGTTCGAATTTCGTGAAAATCGAACCAAAATTGACGGACAAAATGGCCGCCGTTTGTACGCGAATAGTGTGAAAATATGTTATATCACAGTTGTGGACCCTATAGAGGTCACAATTTTGAACCGATTTTGATGAAACTTGACATGCATGTTTATAACCCGAAGATCATGGTTCCTTGCGATATTTGCGCTCATTGATTCGTAACTTCCTGAATTATGGCCCCTGTTTGTACGAAAAATCACCCTTTTTAGCTTGTGGTCCCACTGGAGGTCAAAATTATTATCCGATTTTAAAAAAAAAAACGTTTGATGATTATATCACTGTTACATGGTAATGAAGATTGAGGATCTTGGTTCCTTTCGATATTTGCACCCATTGGATCGTAACTTCCTGAATTATGGTCCCTGATTGTCCGAAAAATGACCTTTTTTTAGCTTGTGGTCCCTCTGGAGGTCCCATTTAAAAAACCGTTTGATTATATCACCGTTACATCGTAATAAAGGTTGAGGTTGAATTTCATGAAAATCGGACCAAAATTGACAGCTGTTCTTGTGAGGCCATCCATCCTTCATCACTAACAAGGGGAATCCACGCAAGAAAATCTAGATGAACTTTGTCACCCAATGCAGGGATCAAACACCCAACCTCAAGGCTTATCGAGCCAGCATCTTACCCACTTAGCAACATGATCCCCAGTCCAATTTGAAGCCTACTGAAATGCACCTTTATAACCCAAAGATCTTAATTCATTTCGATATTTGCACATATCAAATTCTAACTTAATGATGTAGGAAAAATCACTTTCGGTATTGCTTGTTCTCTATCCATCTCTCGAAAATGTGGAGGTATCCCGCCTGCCTGGCAGTGTCAGCCTATCTTTAAATCGAGAAATAGGATTTACACTCCGTACATCGTCGTATCGTAGTAAACGCACATTCGGGCACAACCTACAGACCCTTCACTATTTCTCGGCGAACGTAGTTTGACGCATATTCCTGAAGCAATGGCCCGAGAAATCCCTCTCTAGCCATTGCTGGAATAGCGTCTGTTTCTTGAACTTATGCGGGAGTGTGTCTATTCTTTCCATTCAATGAAAGCTATCACTTAAGTACAGCAACATGACAGTCCTTCGTTTAATCTGGGTCTTCCCTAAAACTTTGGACAGTGATTTAAGGTATTAAAACGGTGAAAGTATGTTCGTTTCCAAACAGTATTGTTTACATTTCATTCGACTTGATAGCCTCGTTTGTCACGCAATTAGATTTACTGTAATATTCTGCTATGCACGGGTTAATTAGGCATAATAAAATCGTGAGTCATGACGTATACGTTATGTAAACATATTTGGTCCAGTATTGGCAGCTACTGATTGGTTGGTAGACGGACTACTGATCAATCAAAATTTAACACAACAATATCCACTCATAACATCAGTGTGTAGTTGGATTACCTCTAATCAAACGCAACACTGCGCGGAGTATGAGTTTGACGATGACGCACCTGATACATTATGTCACACCTGATACATTATGTGTCAGTTGAAAGAATACTTTTGAGGCAAATTGCTATCGCCATTTTGGATTTTGGTCGCCATATTGGATCAATCATTTGTATGATGAATTGAAAGCTATAACAAATGAATCTGGCGACCAATAAAACATTTAAAATGACATTGCACGGGTCATTAAGTCGATAATGCTTTCCAAGTTCAATTTAGACCTTTTTTTACCGCAAACAACATATATCTTCACTGGAGTCGCTTCTATCAGAAACCACGATCAACGCTTGTTGTCTGGATCTAGGGATTGTGTCCCGACTAACAGTACGAAGTCCATCTACTAAGAAAAAAGACCTCTTGTGAGAAAACATAAAATTAATGGTTATGAATTTTAGGTTGTGCACACGTTTTATAGAACAATTCGTGTAAGGCGACGTAGACGTCCTAAATGCACAATTTATATCAGAGTGTGAAAATCTGTAATTCGAAATGCATAATCTTATTTATTTTAACCATGTGACTGTTTTCTTTCAAAATGAAATCTGTTACAGGCTGTAAATGGGGCTGACATGTCAACCACATTAACTTCTCGACCAATCACTGTAGAAATGTCACCTCCTACTCCGGGTCACGTTTGGGATGTTATGTATTCAAACACATCTGGAAATGATATAGATTATATCACAGACCAATCAACGCTGTCTGTTAGATGGCAAGGTTTCCACGATCCACAATCTGCAATGAAATATTACAAGATCAAACTTGGTACTTGTGACAACTGTGATGACGCCATGCAGGAAACAGAAATAGGAATATATCCATGTAATTATATTTATCACATCTAGTTTATTATTAACGGCCTGCCTATATATATATAGATGTAACAGGTCTAAATTTTATAATCCCCAATTGTCAAACAATGATAATATATATATATATAAGAACAGTAAATACAGATGAAAGCTAAGTAAATAATCCGTGATTGTTTGATTGGCGATTTTGATTTGTTACTTACATTGTCATGGGTGGATGCATATTGGTATTGGGGTCCAAACCAAATCCTGCTCAACTACATAAAAAAATGTGTATAACAAAACTTGTGTTATATCACAATTAATGCTTTGCATTTCTGCAATTGAATCACATTGTGATCCTATTAATTCAGTGTAACAATTCGTTAAATGGGGGTGTTGGATTTCCCTCTTTTAATAGTCCCTCAACCCCCCGCAACAATTCCTGGATCCGCCCCTGAGTGTGTGTATATAATGGTCTCAAGCATCATTCCATGATTACAGTTTTTAGCTTCCCACACCAGAAAGTAACTCCGGGTACCAAATACATCACCACAGTAACGGGGTGTAACATGGCCGACTTATGCACATCTGCTTCTTCTGATGGGGTTATTGTTGACGTCACGGTACCTATAGCTGGTAGAGTTTTGGATGGTACGAAGGATCGAGATATAGACTTTCAAGCTTCACGGTAAATATTTCCTTGTTAGAATACATTCTTGCCATATTTTATTCATATGTAAATGCTGTGTCTCAAAGATGCAGTGATGGCCATGCATGTGTTAAACCGACTAGGAGAGTGTTGTCTTGAAGTATGAAATTGTTGTTGATACTCCACTGTATTGACATCAATGGTAGTATTAATTCGGTTTTTTATTCTAGAAATTATATCGGTGCTAAATGGTATGGATTTAAAGATGCTGAATCTGGTATAGAAAGGTACGAATGGAGAGTTGGTACAACTGTTGGTGGAGAAGATATATTACCAACTCAAATTGTACCTGTTGTAGAACTAGCCTATATACCTGATTTACCCTATAATAAACAGTTACCAATTGGTACCAGAATATATATAACAGTTAGATGTTACAATAAGGCCGGTAGGTTATAAAGATATCGGGTTTAGCGTCCTATTTTTCTTGACCGTCTTGGCATAATTTCTCCCATAACACACTGTATGGCATATATCAGTCAGAAGAGAGCAGTAAATCGTTAAACCCCGTTTCATTTTGTTATCACCAATACCATATCAAAATTATATGACGGTAATTATCGGGTTTGGGTCATTGTCCAAAAGACGTAATGAGTTTACTCTTTATTTACTTAAATAGTACAGAAATGGGGTTGGGGTTTAAATTATTTTACAATATCGAGAGCCCCATTATCATGATTATTTATATTTCCAGGAATGTATAGTGAATCTACATCAAATGGATTTGTTGTTGATGATACGCCACCGATTGTAACCAAGGTAGCCACCATGTCATCAACATCCTCTAGTATATTACCTGGTACAACTATCAGCCGATCTAGTATAACAATAGAATGGCAATTTATTGACAATGAATCTAATATAGAAAAACAATATATCTCAATTTCACCACATATTATGGGAGATTTCAACACCTCAGCAATGATGGTAAGCACACTGCTTTGTGTGTAAGTTTGTAGCAATGGCTTTGTGCAGTTTCTGTCACAGACAACTAAAATACAGTGATGGTACTGAGCTCTGTCTGGTCAATTTGCCCATCATAAGTGATCGCTGATATAAAATGTAATCAAAGTTCATAAAATAATTCATGTAATAAATTAGACATGGCAAAGTGATAGCAAGTGTTCCGGGTAAAGTAATTCCAACGCCATATTTGATAAAATATAAAATCGAAAAGAAATATATTGCTTTCAGATCCCAAGTATGTTAACCAATTATTTATTTACAAGTCTTGATCTACATGATGGAAGTAAATATACAGTTAAAGTAATTGGTTGTAATTTGGCTGGTTTGTGTACATCATCTTCTACTGATGATATTACTGTTGATGCTTCCCCACCAACCAGAGGTAAATTTAGGTTGATTTTAAAGGTCTATATTTGTTTTATGCGCATTTTTTGTCACGTACATGATCGGATCGAACCCGCGCCATTTGACTCCGTTACATACTTTATGATATTTTAACAAGTCTTAGACCTTTCGACCCCCACCCTTCCTCCCCCATCCTCTCCTCTCAAAGTAATTGAGTTAAACATACATGTACATGTCAGGCCTGAAATGTTTTTTTTTTTTGGGGGGGGGGGGGTAAATTATTAATTAGACGGTAATTAACTGATTCAGACCACAATCAACTCTCGATGGCATCGGATTTCTCCGATATTACATAGATTAGAAACGTTCAGCCATATTTTGATTTAGTTTGAAAATGGAGGAGCGAGACTTACATTCGAACAACCAGTTGTCAAACCTCCAAAGGCTAATATCTTTGCTCACAATAGAGTAATTTGATTGAAATTGTCAAATTAATCATTTACATTATCTATTTTTGAACTATTACAGCGCCTAATCTATATGTCACATATTGTATCTTTAATAAACGTGACAATGTATTTTACCACATTTTTGTCTGAAGGAGAGCATGTTTTGGCAGTAAAGCAATACTAAACATTGATGATAGTTATTCTAAGAATTGTGGATGTAACTTCGTTTTGAGTATTATTTTGGCGTAACTCATACCAGTGTTTATGTCCTGAATTAAATTGAAATGTTTTAGGTATGTTTGCTATTAATACTGATCATGCAGCTAATTTAAATCGCCACCGAGATGATTGGATGAGATGGTCAAAGAATGCCGTCAATATATCATGGCTAGGATTCTCTGATCTACATACTGGTATTGTAGAATATATAGTCAGTGTAGGAACAGAACCGTTCTTTAGGGATTTACATAAGGTATGTTGGACAGGTATTATAAATTATTACCAACGATTGGAGCTTTCTTTAAATTGGATGATCTGTTTACAGTCTACATTCAATTAAGGACCCAACCAGTATATCGCAAATATCACCTCATGGTCAGTGTATGAAATATACTTTATCTATTTCTTCGATCTAAATTAAGGGATATCTTGAAATCGGTTGGGTAGCCGCTCCTCAAAGTCTTTATATATTTTGAAATTGAGAACGCTGCTTTCTAAATAGTTTTCAAATAACAGTAGGAAAAACCATATGGTTAACTGTTGTCATGTATTATGGGATGTTTTTGTTCAACATGACCAATGTATCGTAGTGTAGATTGATTCATCTTTAATATTCGTATCCAGCAAGGTATATTTAGGTGATTGGTAATTTATATTTATAGAATAATACAGAAGCAACGTTTCAGCATGTACCTGGAGATATGTTTGATGATGAAGGAGTGGTGCAGATGATTACCGTAGAAACAAAAGATCTTCAGTCGGGTCAATCATTGTTTATATCTATTTGGGCCATCAATGGGGTAAATCAATTCGTTTAATTAAGGATTCTATGTCTATGCTGTTAAGAAAAAACGTGGCATGAACGTAAAGTTTATTTTATAGGGCGGGAAGAATAAGTCAGATTTGTAATCACCTAAAGTATGACCATCTCTTGTTATACCCAACACTACTGTTCGTTTTTGAAGAGATTGTTCATTAGCACTTTATCTAATCATGGGAGGTTGGGTGCCCGAGTGGTTGGCACGTGCGTGCTGTATCATAAAGCCTGGCATTGAGTCAACTGGCGTGAATTCAAATCCCTGGTTGTACGTGACAAGGAGTAGTGTCGCCTGTCCAACCTCGTGGGTTTTCTCCTGGTCCTCCGGTTTCCTCCAACTGCTAAAGACCCCTACGAACAAGCGAATATTATTGAAATAAAATTAAACCATATGTTAGTACCGAAATGAACTAGTTTGTGTCGAGTGGTCGTTAAACCCATCTCTCTCTCTCTCTCTCTCTCTCTCTCTCTTTCTCTCTCTCTCTCTCTCTCTCATCTTCCATAATATTGAAATTTTGAGATTTGCTCATGTTAACTGGCAAATGATTCCCAATACGAGTTGCAGCAGCACTGAAATTTCTGTAACCAAATTGTTACACTTGTTTCTACAAATAGGTAGGATTAAAAAGTCAACCAATCTATTCAGAGTTCCTTCTAGTTGACGGTGGAATGCTGGATTTAGTGAGAAGATGTAATTTAACCCACAGTTGTACCGGTCTGTGTGTTTGTGCTGCACAAGATGGAAAATGTCCAATTCCTGCTGGCCTAATATGTAAAGATGTAACAGAAGGTAATGTTGTTTTGTTGATCGTAGCGATGCCCAAGTTCTAATAGTATGAATAATTAGAAATGTGCAAGATTTTTGTGTTTAGAATGATTACGCGCAGACCATTTTACACAGGAATCGACGACATGGCCTACTTGTATCGAATTCCATTTGCGAAGTTTTTTTACGTGGACGCCAATGTGTACACAGTAGCTCGGGTTTTCCTGTCATCCGAACAAATATACATTGTGCCTTACCAGGCCCTGCACCAGTGACAAGGGGGGACCCCACCGAAAATCAATGTTATTTATTCATATGTGGGTACTAACATTTAAATTCTGATTTATAATTGGAGATAGATTAATGGAGGTACCGGCCTGTAATAGTTTCGTAAGCAAATGAAACGCTACCCAAACGGAATGTCTTAAACCCATCTACTGCTGTAGCTTGAGTAAAGGTCGGACGTAAATCAGCAGTGAATCCATTTATAATTGAATATTAATGTAGATAATGAAATTCAATTTGCTAACAGGTAACACAAACTCTATTATTGAGGTGACAGCCATTACAGATCGGACTGGATACAGTACGTCTGATAACTTTCTAGTTGCTAGATGGAGGATAGTAAAAGAACAGCTACTACCAGTTGTAAGGTAAAAACGTTTCTGTCTATTTAAAGTTATGCATACAATATACAGAAATAGAATCTTAGATGTGGAGCTATATAGTAATATGACACCAAATAGAATTTTTGCAGCTAAATAAAGCATAATTATACTTGAAATGGAGATTAACATCCTGCTTTTCACCATCAGCCGAGTCAGCGAAGACAAGCATACGTCATACAGAAATGTTGTGTTTGCGCCCACATCCTTCATTCATTTATAAGTGTACTTGGTCTTTCGTCTCTCCCGCCCTACTATGCCAGACTCTCAACTCATTTTTACCATGCATTAAATCATTTTTTTTACTATGATATTTTTGTCAATTCCTTAAAGGACAATAGTGAATTAAAGGATTAATATTATTATTCGTTAAAAAGATAGGACTGTGTCATAGATTGAGTGTGGTTCACGGGTTTATTTTAAACATATTTTAAATATAATTAATCTTTTAACAAAAATTCAAGTTAGTAACTTGAAACTTCAAGTTAGCAACTTGAAAATTCAAGTTAGCAACTTGAAAATTCAAGTTATTATCTTGCAAATTTAAGTTAGTACCTTGAAAATTCAAGTTAGTATCTTGAAAATTCAAGTTAGTATCTTGAAAATTCAAGTTTCAAGTTAGTTACTAACTTGAAAATTCAAGTTGCTAACTTGAAAAATTGAAAATAGAATAACAAAAAAAAAAATATGTGGCCTTATTACGCTTCCGTAAAAATGCATCTATCTCTTTAACTTTAAACATCTTTTTTATATTTCAATTCTTTTTTTCTGCTTCCATTAGCCCAGTCGGAGCAGATAAGTAGAGCGTTAAACCCCATTTCATTTCTGGTATGGGATTTTTGATATCATCATATTAGAAGGTTAGGCAAATCTTATTCTTCTAGACTATATATTTTTTGTGTGTTTTTAAGATATGAAGTGAGTGCCGGATATTTGAATAATTCAACTCCTACTGGTATTTACATAAGTGAAACGGATAAAGTCTGGTTTGAAGTTGGCCAAAATACAGAAGCCATTTTAATGTTGCCTAAAGGTAATATATGCTGATTTAATTTCAACCAGAAACATAACTCATCAATTGGTCACATTTCTTGATAAGTTATATATATATTTATATGGTATAAATGATTGATTTAAGGTACGGCTTACGTTTATAATTGGAGCCGCGGTGACTCAGTGAGTAAGACGTTGACTGGCCAACCTGGAAGTCCCGTGTTCGATCCCGGAGTTGGTCGAGAAAGTTTCGGTATTTTCGGATGTGGACCCGACTTGTCAGTGATGTAGGACTAAGGGCCTAGTCGTGCGGGCGGGACGGAAACACGAAGTGCGGTGTACCTATTGACACTGCACGTAAAAGATCCATTCGAAGTTTGAATTACCCTGTTAGCGCACGTACAGTATGGCGGGGGCAGAACAGAAGGACGTTGAACCCATTTCATTTCATTCCACGTTTCTGATCAGCGTTCAGATTTCAGTCCCAATACCACAAGCCCACTAATGAGAGTATCGCCAACATATTATTTATTTCAGATAAGACATTAGAGAAATCAGTATCGTATTGTGTATTTGTAAGAGCCTGGTATAGTAATGACCAATATGCTGTATTTAAATCACCTGGTATTACACCACTGACGTCACCTCCAGGTGTTAGTTATGTTATGGGTGCTGCTGTAAGTGGTTTTCTTTTAAATTTGCGGGGCGCTCAATTGCTGTGCTAGAGCATGATCATCTTGTAATGACTTTCTGATCCATATCAAACTATTAACGTTGAAAAAGCTACACTTAAAGGGGTGATCGACCTATTTCAATATTCTAACAATCCGTAGATAACGTTGGTAGCTAATATGATCAACTTTCCAGACCCAGTCGTTTAAACGTCACACTAAAGTATAGGTTAAGTTCATTGTGTAACTGGCGGAAACAGAACTATGTCATAAACGCGTCAGATTGGTTGGTTACTTCGTGCAAAGAAGTGTTTCCTAAATCTGGATCTGAGAATTAATTATTTTCTGTTGGGAAGATTCTTAGTCTACTCCTTCTTCGCCACCAATAACTCACTTGGTGTAGAACTAGAAGGGCCCGGAAATTGGCATGTTTATTTCACATTTCTGACAATTTCATATGCATTGCCAATATTTGATATGCCGGCACAATTTCAAGATGACTGCGCATTGATATGGAGGCTCCATTTCGTATAGCAATTATGTAGTTGTATAGAATAAAGCAACAAGTCCACATGTTCTGCTTTTTAGGTTAAAGAATTGGAAACCATTTCAAGCAATAAAGATATAGACTTTCAGTCTTCAACCGATGGTTTGATAGTTGGATGGAAAAATAAATTTAGACTAGGTTCCACAGGGGTGGATTATTACCAACCATATATTAGTACACACCCTCTAGGTTAGTATCAAAGATCTAGAATGTATTACAATTATGAATGCGGTGTGTCGCTCGCGACCCAGAGCATGCTTGATATTCCTTGTGCACCTAAATGGCTTGTTGGTCCATTTAGGATAAGCGAACGTGGTTGAATGGTGTCGTCCCACTCTTCCACCTTTGAAGGTCAGTTTGTGGGCGTGGGTAATTTAGATGAACAAAATGGAAACTTTGAGTCGTACATCATTTATTTGTCCAGTTATTGCATCATTCATCGAAACGTTGTAATCGCAAGGGATTCATTTCACTTCAAACCATTCAGTCTTTCTGTTTTAGTAAATAATTATTATGCACCTTTTAAGACTTTATTAGAATGTGCTCTGTCAAAATCCACCATGAGTAATTGTCCTTGCTATCGAAACTTTGTAATAAAGGTCATTATCGAAAAGTTATTGAAAAAAATCGCGTTCATTCGGTGACGAACTATACTTGAGCAAAATATGCTGCTTGTGGGCATACAGTTCGTTGCTGGCAACCTATCTCTGTGTTTGATTATAGTATTGGTCGATAACAATTGTCGCTTTTTAAAAATATATTTAATTTCAGTTCTATAAACCAAAACGTTTATATTTCCATTATAGGTCACAATATACACGGTTCCACCAGTTCGATACCTACTGATATTTATACAGCCACAGATTTACAATTAGAAGAAAATCGAGAATATTTCACGACAGTTTTAGCGTATAATAAAGCTGGTTTAGTTAGTTGGGCCAGTAGTGATGGTATTACAATAGATAAAACACCGCCAGTATCTGGAAAAGTGCATGACGGTGATGGTTAGTACTGTAGTGTTTATATGGATGGCTTCTTAGCGTTTCACTACACGTCTAAATGATCCTACAGGAAAAGACGTTTTTGAATTTGTAGACAGTCCTTGAGAAATTAATACTAATTATTACTATTATTACTTTGACTTAATATCTCCAATTACTACATGCTAGTTAATTTATTTATCATTCCATCTTATGTTATTTTGTTGTCGGTCAGATCATTATTCGAGTAAATAAATTGATAGTGTTCAGACTTATAATCAACCGTGCTATGTTACTGTGTTGTCTGTCCATGTTATGTTAATGTGTTGCCTGGCGTCTCCTGTTTCAGGTATACATGATATGGACTATACAAGTTCTGTAACAATTGTATCAGCATCATGGTATGGTTTTACTGATACTGGATCTGGTATAGAAAGTTATTATTGGTGTATTGGTATAGATGATAGTGTTACTGATTGTAGTATTAAACCCTGGGAACATATTGGATTATATACTAGAGCAAATACCAACTTATCAACTCCATTAGCACAAGGTAAATATTTAAAATAATAAACTACACTGTAGTCGTTGACATTGATTTAAGAGCCAGTCCATGTGACTTTGCTACTGATTGGAATATAAATATTCATCAGCTGACCAAGTTTTGGAATATTTGTCTGGCATTGAATTCATAACCTTTTAACGTATGGGGTGGTATACTATGTGGTTTTCAATAAAAATATTATTTATTCTAATAAGGTTCAACATTATGCCGCAACGAAAATTAAAAAATCCAATGAATACTTTGTTATGTATGTGTTCGCAATCTTTAAACGTCAAAATGCGAATGGGGAGATAATTCTGAATGGCTTCGTAATTTTTAAATTCCTTAAAGTTCTTCTTTGAAAGTAAACCGGGAGATGACATGCGAATGTTAATCGAAAAATTGTAAATTGACCCAATAAACATTCCATAAGAGGACGAAACCTAAACGGTACAAAAGATCTCGGAAGAGTTTGATTTTCGTGTGCAGACGACCTTCCGATAACCGTGTGAACGCGATAGAGGTTATAACCAGCAACCATTCTTTCCAGAGCTATGCCCATTAGCCGAAAACGTAAATGTTCTATACGCTATAATTTTTAACAGATCTTTGTGAAATTTGGTGTGTCGCATTGGGGTCATGAGGGGACGAGCCCTATCAATATTCGTCGTTACGCAGCTTTTTTGTTCCGGAGTTACCCACTCTGAGCTTGATAGAGGCTACAATTTGTAACATGTCTTGCTAAACATTCGATTTAAAGCATTGCGACAATAAGAGTATGAGTTATACCAATTTTACATTTCTCTGTCTATCTCTTGTAAAATGTGCGCGTATCTTGCTTCATTATACACACTAACATGATTGTAAATAATATACTAATTATGCTTTTTAGGAACAACTATTTACCATAAAGTATATGCTGTAGATGGAAGTGTTTTGAAATCTGATGTAGCGGTATCTAATGGTATAATTATTGATACTACTCCCCCTAATCCTGTTGATGTCAGATACATCGGTGATAATCTCATCCATAATCCATCATTTGAAGACGAACCAACCAACTGGATTCCTGATCCCACGTCTTATATAGAAATTATTCAAACACATTCCTCAAAAGACGGCGCCACTTATGCCAAAGTCAGAGGTCAAATCCAACAGAGGGTTTCCAATTTGACCGTTGGTCGCGCTTATCATCTGATTGTCCATGTGGGTTACCCACATGACGTCAGCTTTCAAAATCACGTTCTTGAAGGTTTCGTACAATTTGGAACTGAAATGCAAACATTCAACCTTGACCCGCAGTTATGTCAAGGATTATGTGACGTGCATACACATCCATTAATATTATGGAATAAATATACGTACGTATTTCACCCAACCAAAAGTACAGAATTGATTATAATTGGTACCAATAATATAAAGATGGAGTTAGCTGTTGATGATGTTTATCTGCTGGAGGTGAATTATATAGATATAACTAGTGATTCTAATCATTTAATATATCATACAGTCTTTACACCTTACTGGTCAGCATTACATCTTACCTGGCATTTCACAGATGACCATAGTCCTATTACAGATTACAAATGGGCGCTTGGTAAGTTTATGCGAATCAAATATTAATTTCAAATAATTTCCAAATAGAATGATGTACTAACTATCATGCAGTGCTGAAGCCACAATAAACAGCATTTGGATCAAGTTCAAGCCATGCTATATTATTTGATCGGTTTTGTCTTTTTTGGTCGGTTTTGGCATCGCGTAGCCAGGTTTATTTGGGAGCATAGAACGAAACGAAAACATAAGTGGGACGAAGTATGCCATTACAGTTTGGTTTGGTACTGCTAGATGAACTATGCTCGGGTAGAACTGCACGGGTGTGATCTCGGTTGCAGTATGTGGAACATGGCGGCGGGTCTGGCGAGGAACAGCCTTTAGTCATTCGGATGGCACAAAACAATGTGGTCCTTTGTAAAAGACCTCTTAACAGTTAGAGTTAAAGGAAGAGAAGGTGGAAGCGCCACTACCCACCAAGCAAACTGACCAAAGCGTACACAGCTTTGCGTATCCGCGTCTTTGAATGGTTGGTACGGAAACTTCACTTCCCGTCATTTCAGCTAAATATTGACCTACATGTAAGTTCCTACGACATTTAACTTTTTGAATTTTGTAGGGACTGTCAAGGGTGGAACACAAGTTAAATCCTTTACCAGCCTAGGCAGACGTCATCATGTGACGATAAGCGATCTTAAACTAGTCCATAATACTAAGGTGTATGTTACAGTGGTTGCAACCAATGCCGTGGGACTCTCAGCTGTCACCCAGTCAGCTAGTATTATTGTTGATATGACGTTACCTGTGATTGCAGAGATCAATGATGGATTTGGTAAAGCAAATATTTTTTTACAGATAAAATAATGACCTTTTAAATATCTTTGAACAATTTGTATTGTGCAACATAATTCCTTTCGCTGTACCTTTTGCGATCATGACGTCGCTGTTGATCCAGAGCTCCGGTATGTGTATTGTCTTTAACGTATATGTGAATGGACAGATTCTAAGCTGTAAACCTCACTGAACCCTGCAACATTTTAAACTCTAGATCGGAGCATGGGTGACAACGTGTGCCGATAAGCACTTGCCGGTTACCACCACAGTGGTTCTGTCAAGACTACATTAGTTATCTATTGTTCTCAGTGGCAGTGCGTCAGATTGGATCACTAATGGTCCCTTTGCGGGTCCATTGGAAACTGTATCTGAAAATGCACGACGCAGTTCCCCCTTAGTTAGGGGGATGTAGTCTATGGATTCATTTCTCATCCTTCCAACCTTGACCCACGCTTGGCTTGCCGCTCAACCATGACGGACTCTTCGGGCTATTTAAGTTTCTTTGAAAACATATATCTGCTATATTACCTTCCCTGAAATTGGACGTTAGCCCTCAATAATCAACCAACCTTTAAACTGCCATAGACATTGTCGGCTTCCAATGAATCAACTGCTACTGACTATTTATTATGTATATATCTAGGTGCGGATGCAGATTTTCAGTCATCAAGACTTTTGTCAGTAAACTGGCGTATAGAAGACGAAGAGAGTGGAATAGATTATTGTATATGGGCTATAGGTAATAAAGTTGTAGTGTGTAGATTATTTTTTTAAGTTCAAAAGCTAAAGAAGGAAAGAAGGGATCATAATGAATGTGTTTTAAAGTATTGTAATTTAATATTTTAACCATTAACGTATCTGATCGTCTTTTAAGAGAGTTTGAATCCCTAACAAATTACAATCTTGAATCTCTAATAGGGATATATGTTCAACAATAGTTCAGTGTCGTTTAGTATTTATAAAGACATGATCAAAATATAGTAACATGTGTAAAGTGGATCTAGTGTTAATCCGACTGAATCCAAGTCAGGTTGTCTACCGCTGGTAGTTTGCTTTTCATTCTTGAATTAAATGGTACATAATTTGACTATATTGCTTATGCAGATTAGTGGTTTTAACTAATATCTTATTAATTATATCAGATATGTCCATTAAATATGTGGAATATAATTTGTTTTTGTAGGTACAACTGCAGCAAGTGTTGATGTCCAACCATTTACCCTGATACAAAATGGCCGATCATTTGGTCAGACAGAAATAAATGAAACCTTAATACAAGAAGGTATAAAGGTTTATTCAACAGTCAGATGTTATAATAAAGCCGGTCTACCAACTACAGCTACAACAAATGGTGTATTTATCATAGGTAATAAAGCCGACAGCGGAAACGGAAATCTGGCCATTTTAAAAGATGGCGTTTCCCAGTATCCAGTTGGAGATCAATGTCAGTCGGTGACCAATTCCCTAAGATTACAATGGAATTTAGCAGATGATCGCATGGATAGTAAATCAATTCAGGTATGTAAGATATTAATATATACCGGTAAATAGAATTATTATAAATACATATGTTAAAGCCCCAATAACACTCTTGTTGTAACTGAATAATATGTCCCAATCTTCATTCTGGTCAACAAATTGTATTATTTTAGAATATTCCAATTAAATGATGATATAAATTTCATCTTAACACACCTATTTTGAAAAATTGGAAAAATTCAACTAATTGATTTGAAAAGTCTAACGTAAACCTTTTCAAATGTGACTTGGATTTTAAAATATATTCGAACCCTCTGGACAAGTAAAATAGGTTGTAATGGATAATTTACACAACAGGTAGGACACTTAAACATCTAGTACTTAGAATAAGGGTATTTTTATACGCCCACATTTTCATGTGGACGTATATTGTCGTCGCCCCTGTTCGTCCGTCCGTCCGTCCGGACGTCCGTCCGTCCACAATTGTTTGTGAACAGTCTACAGGTCACAATTTTTATCCGATTTCAATGACGATATTGGCATGTATCGGACGGTAACTTCATGGGTTATGGCCCTTGATAGTACGAAAAATCACGTTTTTTAGCTTGTGAACAGTGTAGAGGTCACAATTTTGAACCGATTTGGATGAAACTTGAAATGCATGTTTATAAACCAAAGATCTTGGTTCCTTTCGATATTTGCGCCAATTGGATCGTAACTTCCTGAATTATGGCCCCTGATTGTCCGAAAAATCACCCTTTTTAGCTTGTGGTCCCTCTGGAGGTCAAAATTGTTATCCGATTTAAAAAAAACCGTTTGATTATATCACCGTTCCATGGTTATGAAGGTTGAGTTCGAATTTCGTGAAAATCGGACCAAAATTGACGGACAAAATGGAAGCCATTTGTACGCGAATAGTGTGAAAATATGTTTTATCAAGGTTGTGAACAGTGTAGAGGTCACAATTTTGAATCGATTTGGAGGAAACTTGAAATGCATGTTTATAACCCAAAGATCTTGGTTCCTTTCGATATTTGCGCCAATCGGATCGTAACTTCCTGAATTATGGCCCCTGATTGTCCGAAAAATCGCCCTTTTTAGCTTGTGGTCTCTCTGGAGGTCAAAATTGTTATCCGATTTAAAAAAAAAAACGTTTGATTATATCACCGTTCCATGGTTATGAAGGTTGAGTTCGAATTTCGTGAAAATCGGACCAAAATTGACGGACAAAATGGCCGCCATTTGTACGCGAATAGTGTGAAAATATGTTATATCAAGGTTGTGGACCTTATAGAGTTCACAATTTTGAACCGATTTGGATGAAACGTGACATGTATGTTTATAACCGAAAAATCTTGGTTCCTTTCGATATTTGCGCCCATCGGATCGTAACTTCCTGAATTATGGCCCCTGATCGTCCGAAAAATTGCCCTTTTTAGCTTGCGGTCCCTCTGGAGGTCAAAATTGTTATCCGATTTAAAAAAACGTTTGATTATATCACCGTTACATGGTTATGAAGGTTGAAATCGAATTTCGTGAAAATCGGACAAAAATTAACGGACAAAATGGCCGCCGTTTGTACGCGAATAGTGTGAAAATATGTTATATCAAGGTTGTGGACCTTATAGAGGTCACAATTTTGAACCAATTTTGATGAAACTTGACATGTATGTTTATAATCCAAAGATCTTGGTTCCTTTCGATATTTGCGCCCATCGGATCGTAACTTCCTGAATTATGGCCCCTGATTGTCCAAAAAATCGCCCTTTTTAGCATGTGGTCCCTCTGGAGGTCAAAATTGTTATCCGATTTACAAAATCGTTTGATTGTATCACCATTTCATGGTTATGAAGGTTGAGCATGAATTTTGTGAAAATCGGACCAAAATTGACGGACAAAATGGCCGCCGTTTGTACGCGAATAGTGTGAAAATATGTTATATAAAGGTTGTGGACCTTATAGAGGTCACAATTTTGAACCGATTTTGATGAAACTTGACATGTATGTTTATAACCCAAAGATCTTGGTTCCTTTCGATATTTGCGCCCATTGGATCATAACTTCCTGAATTATGTCCCCGGATTGTCCGAAAAATCGCTTTTGTTCGCTTATGGTCCCTCTGGAGGTCAAAATTATTATCCGATTTAAAAAAACGTTTAACTATATCATCGTTACATGGTAGTGAAGAGAGGGTTTGAATTACGTGACAATCGGACTAGAATTGACGGACAAAATGGCCGCCATTTGTACACGAATAGTGTGAAAATATGTTATATCAAGGTTGTGAAGCCTATAGAGGTCACAATTTTGAATCGATTTTGATGAAACTTGACATGTATGTTTATAACCCAAAGATCTTGGTTCCTTTCGATATTTGCGCCCATCGGGTCATTACTCCTGAATTATGTCCCCTGATTGTACGAAAAATCACCCTTTTTAGCTTGTTGTGCCTCTGGAGGTCACAATTATTATCTGATTTAAAAAAAAACGTTTGATTATAAAAACCAAACAAATTCTAATGATTTTCTGATAATTCCTTAATATGCGACAACTCTTGTTGACTGCCCGGACGATTTGGCTGCTGTGTGGGCGTATGTTTCGTTGCCTGGCAACCTATTTTCTGGAGCTACCAAGCCAGCAAGAATGTTATTGTCCCTTTATGTAATAATGCTGAGTAATGTGTTGAGTAATGTTGAGCATATTTTGCGAAATATGTTGAGCATATTTTCTTTGAGCGGCATTTAGCAATTGACATGCTTAATAAACACAAAAACATATTATGGAAACGTTCCAAGAACCCTCAACGAAACGTCGCGTTAATTAAAATAGTAATTGTGTTCCATAATATGTTTTTGTGTTTATGATGTTGAGCATATGTTTGAATAATATTAGATATCCCACGATGATTGATTGATTTTGGAATGTTGTTTTTGATATTTGTGAAATGGTTTAGTGAAATTAATTATATTATTTTGTTATGAATAGGTATCTGTTAGCGGTGAAAAAACTTCACTAGATAAAGAAATAGGTTTAACTGATATTAGCTACGACCAGGCAACATTAACAGGTTTGAATCTACAACCTAAAGCTGGATATAATATAAGTATATCGACCATCAATATATTGGACAGGCAAAGTGCTACTCTATCAACAAATATATCTACCATAGGTCAACCTCCTCGTATACAAGGTGGGTGGTGTTTATTCTGTAAAATGATGACGTGCATAAAAATCGATGATTCTAACGAAGAGGGTGTGAAACTGAGTGCATTAGTCAATGCTCATGCAACTAGAATTAGTAGTCCTTTTGACAAAATTCTGGTCAGGATTATCTGAGAGGATTTTGATCTATCTTTTTAATTCCCTGTCGGTTTTTTTACATAATTAACAGGGTTTAATTACCGATTTACAAGAACATGACAACTCACTCCAGAAATATGTCTATTTACATTGAAAAACACGTATTCATACAATAGTGTGGTAAAATAGGTGATGAACGCTGAAACTATATTAATTATACGGTCATCTAAGTAGGCTCTATTGTAGTTCTGTTAAGATTTTTGAGAAAGTGATTCGTGTTCGATTTTGGCGAGAGAGTGGGGTCTTTTACGGTCGGTAAATACGGGAGCAACCCACACGGTTGTATAGGCGATACGTGACCTCATGATCTAAAGCGCACCAGTTACATCACTCGAACACCCAACCCCCGTTTAAAACTGAAATATAATTTTCTATCTTTGTTTTGGTTCAGAATTATCTAGAATACAGACTATAAAGGCTAAAGATGGCAGAACTATGACAGTTTCATGGGAAAATATTTTTACTTCGTCATGGACAGATCTGTATTATGAAGTCAGTGTTGGAACTATTGCTGGTGCAGCAGATGTTATACAATGGCAAGAGACGAGAGTTCCCTCCCTTTCTATCCGACTGCCAGACAAACTGAAATCAGATTTATATTTAACAATAACAGCTGTCGATCCATGCGGGTTATTTACTCACCAACTATATACCATTGCTCTATAAATATAAACAATATACCATTGCTCTATAAATATAAATAATATACCATTGCTCTATAAATATAAACAATATGCCATTGCTCTATAAATATAAACAATATACCATTGCCCTATAAATATAAACAACATATAATTGCTCAATAAATACAAACGATATACCATTGCTCAATAAATACAAACAATATACTATTGCTCTATAAATATTAACGAAAACATAACGTTATTTCCCAATTATAGATTATAAAATGTCTAAAATATTTGTATCCACATTTCACCAGAAATTAAATAAATAAATATTTGTATCCGCATATCATCAGAAAATGAATAAACAAACTTTGTAACACGGGCGGGAGATCTTCCTTTGTTCTTTTCGTTGAATAAGCAGATAGCCTTACCTCTGCTAAACTCACTGGAGCGTAACTGTGCAATAACTAGATATTTTCAATGTTATTGCACACTTTTGCTGGCTTCCGCTAATTTTAGTAGAAATCATATAAAGAAGTGGGTTGGGTTTTCCGTGCAATAACAACAAGCTTGTTGAATAGGTGTCAGTGTTACAAGTCATTTATAGCACACTTCATTCGTTAACAGGTTTAACATCTCGGGTTGCGCCTCGATGTTTTAAACCAGTTAACTCATGAGAGGCGTGCTATAAATATAACACAAAATATTTGTATCTAACAACCTCCAGAAATTGAATAAACAAACTGTAAAATAAAATAGATTGAAATGTAACGGGGTTTACCGTCTTACTTGTCTTCACCGAGCTGGCAAATAAATACAGGCATACATCAGGCAGTGTACTATATGAGTGAAATTTTACCGTAACATCGGCGCTGCGACCTATTATTTTCCTTATCTCCAACGGTCGATTTAATGTTGTATACGGGACCTCGGTTTTCCGTGCCATCTGAACAACTGGTCGGTTTTCCTAGACAGGCCCTCCGTCCTGCATCACTGTTGAATTTCGAGGATCGAGCCGTGCTCATCTTGTCAGGGGGCCAATGCCATATCCAAAAGTAGCACCATGGGCCTTTTTGTCGCCTCATCCTACGAATGACCCCAGGCGCGGATCCAGGATTTTTTGCAGGGGGGGGGGGTCTAGGTTTGATAATTGTTTAACTAATTGCGCTCAACTGATTAACGTTGGGTTTGGGGGTCCCTCCCTCAAAAAATTTGGTAAATTAGATTCAATTTGGTTCATTCTGACGTATTTCCGGAAGGTAAATTCCAAAGTTACAGGTCTAAATCGCCAATAAAATCGCATAAAAAAAATTCAAGCCTGAGCGGGGGGGGGGGGGGGGTCCGGACCCCCTGGACCCCCCCCCCCCCCCTCTGGATCCGCGCCTGGACCCATGCATCTTTTCTTACTACATATCCTTGTGATCGTCTAGGATTTATTTTGTGTATTTCTTCTAGTTGTTTAAGGCGTTTATCTTACTATTAGTTTCTACATTTTATATCAATCTGGATACAATCAAGCATAGTATAGCTTACAATACAAAAATCATTCTCAACCACTAGTCAATGCCATATGCCCGAGTCACTGTGGCTCCCATTATACAGAAACTGTATGAAAGAAATGCAATGAAATTTGGTGTAACGTCCTACTGTTCTGCTCTGTATTACAGTAAACATCAGAGTAAACTAGTCATATCACCATTATCTTGCTACGGAAAACATAGCGGGATCCAAGCTTTATTATGATCCGGAAACGTTTTCTGTGGAGCCACTTTGATACATCCTACATTTTGAATTGGGTTGTTCACGTTAACGAAAATTGTCATTTAGACGCCAGCAATTGCCCTAGGAAATGTAATAATAGTTACATCACCTTCTGCATCGAACGACCGGAGATTCTCGTTAGCTAATTGTAATCATGAAGTACACACGGTCTTAAAATGTCAAGATCTTCACGGAATAATGAAATGAGGGAAATTTTGCCCGGGCAGCGACGCTACGGCCTACGCTTATATCGAACTACCAAGGGATCTTTTACGTACACGCCAATGTGTACACGGCACCCCGTGGAGTAAGAAACCAGCTTAATCTGTCATAATTTAAAATATCTAAAATATCAAAGACAGACAGAGACTATAATTTAAATGCATCTCGTTGAAGTATTGTAATACAATGTCGTAAGCTTAACACTTGTTGTTTTAGAGCTAAGATGTGTTTATCTTAATTAATCGTTTTCAATGTTCTCATTTCTAATGCTGTTATCTTTGGCGTGCCTCGGTTATTTGACAGGCATTGCTAGAGGCTACTTTAGAGTTAGGTAGAGGGACACCAGGGGGGCAACATAGGAGACACCTGGGGGCAATTCGGGTCCACTCCCAGACCACTGGGATATTAAGGAATGAAAGTTTTATGTTCGACAATAGATTAAAACAATAAGCTCTATTTAGATCATCTATAATATGTGCTACGGCCATTTTATTGGCCAATAGACAATGCCGAACTATTGGGAGGATCGAAAAAGGTATGATAACTATTTATAAACTAACACTTCAGATCAGTTTCCTCTGTCGATGAAATTTTGATGTGGGAATTTAACTGGAAATGTGGATAATAGTGCCTATATCGTTGTTATCATTATTAGGTTTCACAATCTTTCATAATTCTTAGATTTCATAATAATGGAGGCAATGCATATGTTTAAAGGAATGTTGTTCGAAATCTCAGAAATGCCAACCAGAGAAGGAAAATTACCGTTGCGGGTCATTTATTCTTTAAGGTTTATTTGCCAGACAGGCCAAATTTTATTCGTGCAAGCATGCGCAAAAATATAATTGTGTGGTATAGAATTCAAATTTTGGGGGGAATGTTCGTGTACGGCGGGTAAGTTTTTTCAAAGTTGTGCATCTCAAAATGACCATGATCAACTTATAAAAGGTTTGTCTCAGGGGCGAACAGTAACTATTATTTGGTTGGGTGGCTTTTGTGGTCTGTATCCAATTAGCTAGAAAGGAGTTACCCCCCTTATATCTTCTGTGCAATAACAATAACGAGTCCTGATATCTCCCGAGGTTTGCCGAGTGAAAAGTAGAATACAACTGATCGATAATCCAGTGTTGCATAGAGCTGTATAACAAACACGCTTACATTTATTTAGAATAACTGAATATTTCATTTTGAATATACATGGGTAAAATACAGATTTGATACAGGACTTCCCCTGTCTTTAAAACTAAACCTACATATAAGTAATCTTAAAGCCCGCTTCCAGTTCAACTGATGTAATATCACCGACAATCAGAGAATACAGATACATTCATCAATCATAGTGGCGTGCGGTTGCTATCGTCTGGGTAATCAAGTAATATAGAGAAAAGGAAATGATGTCATGGTTTAATATTTCCACCGAACACGCATTGGCGACCTCTTCGCCTAGCGACCTATTCGGCCGATCCAGCCTGCAACCTGTTCGTTAGCAACCTATTCAGAATATAGACAGCAATCGCCGAAACTCATCCATTTTTATCAACCAATATTTATCAACCGGTATTTTCATATTGCAGCTATATAAGGCCCGACAGGAACTGTGGGTGGGCATCGTCCGCTCAGAGACAGTTCCTAAAGGAACTAATTGCCAACGAACAGGTTACCACCTGGATCGGTCGAATAGGTCGCTAGGCGAATATGTCGCTAATTTGTGTGCGGTAATATTACCAGTGAAAGTGGAAATAGAGTATTCTTGGTAATGACGGAGGCCATCAATCTAATGCATTTTACTGAACAATAATGTTTTGTATTTTCGACGTTTAAAAATAGATAGCATACAAAATGAGGCCATACTTTATTGTGCAATCTAGTTAACAACAAAGTGCTTGTTAACGTGCATATACTGTCGGTGTTACATGTTTGGAGAGAAAAGAGGCTGGATATAGGATTTATTACAGGAAATAACTTGATAACGTTCATGTTTAGAAACACAATGGCTGAACAGACACCGGTAATGACCTATGCAGTATTTGTTTAAATAACTTTCAGGAACCGAAAATTATTGAATGTCAACATTCTTTCTGTCGCAACTGTCTGGAGGATTACGTTCAACTAATTTTCAGTTCTTTTGTCCACTTTGTCGGCAGCGCCAGAGTATTAAACTTCCGGAGGGTGAGATAAATGAATTTTCATCTAAACAGGAAATGGCGAATGACCCAACTCCACAGATTCAACAGTGTGACGTGTGTTTAAATATTAAAGCAACATGTCGATGTTGCGACTGTCAACAACATTTATGTGAATTGTGTAAATCGACACATGATATGTTTTTGGGTTGTAAAGGACACATCGTTGTAACGTTAAACAGAATTTCAGAACTCGAATTAAAAGAATATAGTTATGAAAAACCAGCATCTGATGTAAAAGAAGATAACTGCGAGAAATCAAGAAGTACGCCTGTAAACGTGACCGATTTTTGTCCAAAACACTCGGAAATTAAGATTGAATTATACTGTAAAAAGTGTTTAGTGGCGGTCTGCTGTAAATGTTTTCTCAAAAAGCACAACGGACATACATACATGGATCTACAAGAAGTCAATGTGCGTGAACAAATCAGAGAAGAACTAAAAACACTGAAAGTAGAAATAGAAAAACATATCGACAAACTTCAAAATTATTCAACATCTTTACAAAGTAAATTATCTCAAGTGAAAGAAGAGGCAAAAACAGCATGTGAGAACGTTGATACGAGTGTCCGAAACATTTGTGCTAAAGTTCACGAAATGGGAAAAAATATAAAAGAAGAAATCCAAAGAACCTGCAAAGAAGAAAATGAGAAATTCACAATGCTGATGACAGACATTAAAACTCTGACCGAAGATTTGCAAACTGCTGTCAAATCTACTACGAGTATTCTAGAAGATAATTCAGTTGTTAGAGTTTCGTTGAGGTTGCCATATGTGCGCCGGGAAGCGCGCCAATGTCGTTCCAGAAAATTAGATATTCCGGATGTTATGTATCCATCGTTTACAGGAACGGAGATAAATGAAAGATTGCTACTGGAACAACTCGGTGAAGTAGATATTCAACTTGAAACAAGATTTATTAATACATTTAATATAAATCAGCTCAAATCTACTGAAGGGGTATATGGATCTGTTAAACCATGTCACGGTTTACCGTGGTGTGTCTACGTCAGTAAAGAGTCGCCTGAAGAACCCAGCAAAGATGAAACATTGGGCGTTTATCTTTCTTTTATTAACGAAAGAGTTGAGCTCCCTTGTTCAGATATTTTATCATGTAATGTAGTTGTCTCCCTGGAATTGATCAACCAACTGGATGAAAGTAGATCAGAAACAGCGGACGGTACTAAGACACCCACTTCTTTGAAAGAATTTCATGGTGGACGCCGGTTAGGTTGGGGACAGTTTATCATCTGGGATATATTGGCAAACCAAGAGAATGGATTTGTTGATGCAGATAACAACTTCACCGTAAAAGTTATATTAAAACTAATTGATGTTAAAAGGTGGAAATAACGTGGAAAGAAACACTATAAATATGCTGTTTAGTAATCTTTAAATAGCCGAGATTAAAATATTTCTTATATAATGATTAATTATTATTTAAATGGCATTAAACACCCGATTCACCCTGTTTCAAAATGATAATAAATATGTTAATCTGGTGTAAATCTATATCTAATGATACAACTGATCTACAGTCAAATAAAATCTAATCTATAACCTAAATGTTGAATCTAAAATTATTTATTAAAAACTATGATAAATTGTTTCAATGGTATTTAGTAATTGAACTGAGTGTTCTTTGGAATATAATTACTGCTTATAATGAATAGAGAAGCCTAGTCGAAAAGTCACTCAGTTATAATCAGTAACTATATTCCTGTATAATGATCCTAGTTAACAAAGGGGTATAACTGCCCATTAAAACAATTGCTAAGCCTTTGTGAACAACTTGTTTAACAGAGAATTACTAACGAATTATCCATGTAACGGATGGCTGTCCAAAACACGTGCGTTGACTGCACGCCTCGTGGTCATTGGCTCAACGGCTCGTGCAATGTTTACTTAACACCTAACTGCTTCGGGCAAAATGATGCATTTTTACTCATTTTTTAACTACAAATACTTCAAACGTCTTTATTTATTTTTCTTTTACCTCAAAAAAATGTTTGAGAATTTAATTTGTCGGAGTAAAAAAGTTAACATGCCGTACTCATTAAGCCTCGTCGATGGCATGCTTATCAGTGATTGTAGCGGCCAAGCGAATATTCACTGCGGGATCAGTTTGCTTTGTGAATTACAGAAGATGGGGGTGGGGGCGTCTCCAAAGAAGTCACACGGTGGAGCTGATCAGGGGTGCAGTACTCCACATTTCGTCTGGGCAGTCCACAGCTTATTTTAATATTATTTTGATGGCGCATTTTTCCGATATATTGAGATTCCGTGAAAATTTCCAGAATTTGACTTCCGATAACAAGATATCACGCTTACACTTTATAACCAAAATATAAAAGAATTAACATGTCATTAACAGTCCAGGGAAACATCCAAAGTCGATCCAAGTAAAACTAACCTTCACTGTCGGCGTCACCTGACGATATTCTGCTATGTAATTTTCCTGCTTTAGGTGGTGGTGGGAATACGTCATCAATACAAAACTTTTGAAACAAAAATTGAAAGTGGTCGATGATCATAATGATAGCTAAATTTCCCCATGCAATCTTGCCGGATTCACAATGATGCATAGCATTTCTTCAAAACATGGAATTCGAATTTTTCAAAGCACGTATAATGTTTATCCAGAGGCAGGTAAAAATAGTCCCTGGCTTAGTCATCACACATCTTTCATTGTTCACCCATGTTTTTCTGGGAATTTCCCCCACCCCAACCGACCTATACGGGCATTGTCACTGTCTGGGAATCCCACCCCACCCCACCCGATCTATACAGGCAATGTCATTTTCTGACATCTGAACTTCGGCACAGACAAGGACCGAAGGGCCTGATAAGAACAACTGTCTAGTTGTCCGGGTGGTATAAAAACCAATGCCCTGTGTACACATTTGAGTGCGCGTAAAAGATCCCTTGGCGGTTTGACAAGGACCAGCATAAACGTATTTTGGGTCAATAGCGCCTAAATTATTTGATTAGGTGACCGATAAGGAAAGATTATATTATAGATATGTACATCATATCCCTATCTCTCTCTGCCAGACACCAGGTAATAAGTACCACAATTGTCTTTGAAATAAATGATCAAATACTAAAGACTGCTGAATAAAAATTGTTAATCTTGTCACTATAGCTCTTTCTTACAATACTGGTTTCCCGAAATGTTCTAGATGGTTAACGTTTGACATCAGTACTTGGCACCAGCACCGTGTCGTAGACTACTACAAG
Organism: Patella caerulea; assembly: GCA_036850965.1. Lineage (NCBI taxonomy): Eukaryota > Metazoa > Mollusca > Gastropoda > Patellidae > Patella > Patella caerulea. The sequence continues at coordinate 71,059,196 of JAZGQO010000010.1, read as the reverse complement.
GTTATAATACAGGGGCGTGGTGAGAATGAGTTCATGAGTAGCCATACTCATGCGCCAAAAAGTTTTTGCGCCAAAATCACAATCAAATTACTCAAAAAATGAAAAACATTTGTAAGTGGAAAAATTGTTTCATCTGACCCAATTAAAAAAATTTTGAAAGAGTCAAGTTGGAAAATTTAATCATATTTTATTACCGTATTTCTTGTCTCGGATTGCTGGAGATTGCGTTTCTGGGCTTCTAATTTTCGAAATTTTCCCGGGGGAGGGCCCCCCGGACCCCCCGCCGCGGGCTCGCGCATTCGGCGCTCGCGGTGGCCGGCTTCGCCGGCCACAGCTCCGCGGTCAGTAAAAGGGTTTTTGTGCCAAAATCTTTTTTGTTACTCATAATTTCTTCTCAATAATTGCCCTCACCACGCCCCTGTTATAATATATATTATGAATCGTGGTGATATAAATAGTGTTACTATAAATAGAACGGATATCTCACGTTTCTGTTATATTCTGACTGGTAAGTTGAAATAAAAGGTGAATATAGTCACATTTCTTACATCATAAATCTACTTTCTTATTCTTGTACGTCATTATTCGACAAGATAGTCGAATCTCACCTCCATTACCTGTATTGCACGTGCAATTAAAAAGACTTTTGTTCAGGTTGTTCTGCCCCAACTGGGCTAAAGTTGATGGGTGTACGCCATGCATTTTGGTATAAAAGAAATGATGCCTGAATGCTATTCTTACTTCACTAGCTACCAAGGATTCCTTTACGCCTGGGTGGGGGGTGGTGGCCTAGTGGTCTAGAGTGCAGCGCTTCGACCTCTAGCTGGCCGGTCACCTCTGGCTTGCGACTGTGGTTTTGAGCCCTGGTGTGAGCATATGTGGCATGGAGATAGGGGCGCCTTCTCAACCTCGTAGGTTTCCTCCGGGCACTCCGGTTTCCTCCCACTGCTAAAGACCCCTATGCGCAAGCGAATTATTGAAATAAAATTGAACCATATGTTAGTCCCGAAATGACCTAGTTTGTGTTGAGTGGACGTTAAACCCAATTTCTCTCTCTCTCCCTTTACGCCTGTACACGGGACCTTGGTTTTTCGTCCAATTTGAACGATTTGTCAGACACTCTGTCTGGAAAATTCCGGGAAATTGTCTCGAATACTTATGTACGGGGCTAAGTGGTTAAGACGCTGGCTCACTAGCATGGAGGACCCGACAAGGTCAATTGTCTAGTTGCTCGGATGGGACGAAAAAAGATCCCTTGAATGTAAAAGTAGGCTATAGTGCCGCTTTCCGGGCAAAATATCCCTTATAGCACACTGGATACGTATGTCCGTCTTCTTTAGTTCAGTCGGAACAGAACAGTAGGACGTTAAATCCCCATTTCATTTCCGTTTTGTTTTTTTTTAATAAAAACAACAGTTTACGATCATTGTGTTTGAATAGTTATGTCCCTTGAATATTTCGGGGTGGGGGGAATATAAACCAGGTTATTGGGATGAACATATAAGATAAGTTTTATTGTATAGAAACACCCCACCTAGGACACCTTACATTACTATATATAATATATACGTCGTATATACAATAATGGGCGTTGGTGTGCACGCGTAAAGAATAGAAACCGGGTATTATTTCTCTCATAGCACATTGCATGGCGTACACCCATCAACATTAGCCCAGTTGGAGCAGAACAGTAGGACGTTAAACCCCATTCCATTTCATTTCTTTCACAGCTATACCTTACCTGAACATTAACTCTTTTTAGCTGCACGTGTAATACGGGTAATGGGGGCAGGGGTATCTTTCCGAATACTGACTTAAGAATAAGAAAGTATATGTGTGTCTTGATGTAAGAAATCAACTCTGTAGACAATCCGATGGCTTGGATACAGCTCGGATTTAAACAGTCGTCCATTCAAAATCAAATCAGTAAATGACTGACCAAGATAACGTTTCCAGTTACTCGTTGACGTCGCTACCAGAAACTGGTGACGAAAGGCCTGCCAAGCGAGAGTACTATTGCTATTGAAAACGTTACTTGATAATCAAGAATATGTGGGTGGATTTATCAAATGGTCGACAATTCTCATAGACGGTGCAGACACATTTGATGCCTATTTCTAGTCAAAACTTCCAACAGTGACAACTCCGCTCAGAATAAAGTAATTTGACTGAAATTTCAATATTTTCTTTATCATCTATATTTGAATTAGTATAGCCAACTCTTTATAAAACTCTTAACTAAAGTATCTTTAATGTAACAGTCAATGTTACTTATATCTCTGACAACTGGTGTCAAAGCTCATGTTCCAGAAAGCAACAATGCCACTGTAGATCAGGAGGGATAATTCTCAGAAAAGTCGGTGATTAATGAACAGCGGGTAGTGACTATGCACGCCTGATTACCCCTATCTCTCTGGACCCCCCCCCCCCCGGAGCACCTCACAGTGTCTTTTTCCGTTCTCCTCCAGGACGTGGTTGATGATGGGTCATTGTGTGTTTTTGCTTTATGGAACACTTGATGTCACTTTTCATACTAGAGATGACAGTTTATTTTTAGCTGTATACATGAGTGGCTTTGGTGGTTGCAGTTAAAGGTTCTTGAGTAAGTTAGCTTTGACTTTTTATTTCTACTGACTTACAAAATCTAGATACTACTTGTGAGGAACAGTTTTGGCGACAAGTTTCAGCTGCAGTGATAAAATACTAAATATAGATAGGCGTAGTGCTGCGTTACTAACTATAGATCAGTTACAGTAATGAGTTACTCAATATAGCTCAGTTATAGGTTACTAAATATAGATCAGTTATAGGTTACTAAATATAGATCAGTTATAGTAATGAGTTACTAAATATAGATCAGTTATAGTAATGCGTTACTAAATATAGATCAGTTATAGTAATGAGTTACTAAATATAGATCAGTTATAGTAATGAGTTACTAAATATAGATCAGATATAGTAATGAGTTACTAAATATAAATCAGATATAGTAATGAGTTACTAAATATAGATCAGTTGTGGTCATAAGTAAAGTGTTTCATTCTAGTGTATGGCTTTCTCTTCTTAACATCCATAAGTTTCAATATAACTTGTATGTCGAAGTTGTTGCTGGAATCGAGAAACCCATTGTCTTGGTTTGTTAATATGTCCCAGGTAATAACATTGTCAAATCCCCACTCTGATGTATCTTGGAAGTCTTTTAAACTCTTTGTATAGTGCCTTGTCGTCGATCTGTTTTCATCTTTTTGGTTGATCAGTTCCAGAGAGCAATCAACTTGACATGATAAAATATTTGTACATCGACCTGTTTTGTTCAAACATAGATAAAAGCCAGGATCGTCTGGCACCATTTTTTGTACCAAGACACACCACGGTAAACTGTGAAATTCAGTAACAGAACTATATATCTCCTCATCGTGTTTGAACTGATTTATATTAAAGGTCTTAATAAATCTTGTTTCAAGGTGAACATCTACTTCACCGACTTGATTCTGTAGAACTGCTTCATTCACCTTCGTTCCTGTAAACGCTGGATACATTACATCAGGGATATTAAACTGTCTCGAACGACACTTGTCCGCTTCTTGGCTCACTTTTGGCAGTCTCTCTAAAACTTGGACAATTGAAGTGTCTTCTAGAATACTAGTGGAAAATTTCACGCCACATTGCAAATCTTCAGACAAAGTTTTAATGTCTGTCATCAGCTTTGTGAATTTCTCATTTTCTTCTTTGCAGGTTTTTTGGATTTCTTCTTTTATGTTTTCTCCAATTTCGTGAACTTTAGCACAGATGTTTCTGACATGTGTATCAACGTTCTTGCGAGCCAATGTTGTCGCTTCTTCCACTTCAGATAATTTCCTTTGTAAAGATGTAGAATGATTTTGAAGCTTGTTGATATGTTTTTCTATTTCTACTTTCAGTGTTTTGAGTTCTTCTCTGATTTGTTTATGTACATCGTCTTCTTGTAGATCCAGAAAAGCATGTCCGTTGTGATCGTTGACAAGGCATTTAAAGCAAACCGCCACCAAACAATCTTTACAGTAGATTTCTATATTCTTTTCTCGGTGTTTTGGACAGAAATCTGTAGAGTTCAGGGGGACATTTCTTGCTTTCTCGCAGTTATCTCTCTTTAGATCAGCATCTGGTACCTTTAAATCCTGGTTTGAAATCCGTCTAACGTGACAACGATGTGTCCTTTACAACCAGCCAACTTATCATTGGTCGATTTACACGATTCACACAAATGTTGTTTACAATCGCGACATCGACATGTTGCTTGAATATTTAAACACACGTCACATTGTTGAATCTGTGGAGTGGGGTCATTCGCCACTTTCTGGTTAGATGAAAATTCATTTATTCCGCTCTCAGGAAGTTTAATACTCTGCCGACAAATTGGACAAAGAAAATGACCATTAGCTGAAGTTCTATGAACGTAATCCTCCAGACAGTTGGAACAGAAAGAATGCTGACAATTGATAATTTTCGGTTCCTGAAAGCCATTTAAACAAATACTGCATACGTCATTACAGATCTGTTCAGCCATTGTGTTTTATTAAAATGAAGGTTTTTAAAAGATATTGTTCAGTAATACCCTATATCTAGCCCTTCTTTCAACAAACACGTTACACAAACAGGATATCCAACTCTATCATATAGTCATTTGCGTGAACGACCACTTTGTTGATATCTAGATTTCATAAAACATGTCCTAATTTCGTTCACACACATCGTTTGCTGTTTATGATCCTTACTTTGAATCGATTTTTTTAGGTCACAAATTAGTACTTTACACGGCGAAAATACAAACCATAATTGTTTAGTAGGCCTATAAAATACTAGTGATTCTACAAACAAATGGCCTCCGCCATTACCAAGAATAGTCTACTGTCATTTTCGCTGGATATATTTAACTTCCTCTTTTACTTGATCATCAAGGCGGTTGTAACCGCGTGTCTTAAAAAGTATACACTCGGCTAATCTCGACAGATTCCGTAAACTACGTAAACTACATCTAGTCTCGGATGTATGACAGTAAGTGATATGTACCTACGCCCATACATTTGCGATGCGGCTACCGGTTTACTTTAACAGGAAAACTTGACGCTATTACACAAATTGGGAACCTATTCGGCTAGCGACCTATTCGACCGATCGAGCTGCAACCTGTTCGTTGGAAACCTATTTAGAGTAAAGACAACAGTCTCTATTTATCAACCAATAAAATCCAACGTTATGTCTATCAAATGAAAGTAGAATATATTATTTTTTATCCATTCCTTCAGCTCGGAATAGAAGTGTAATTTCGTCATTATCTTACAGCTGGATCGGTCGAATAGGTCGCTAGCCAAGTAGGTCGCCAACTTGTGTTTGGAATGGGCGCAGCCATGTTTCATCCGGGACCTTTAAAGTAGTTCCAATATGGCGGAATTCATCATACAGCCGAGTTTAGATTCCCGAAATCTTCCGAGGTTTGCCGAGTGAAAAAGTATAGTGAATGGACATTCACGTACGAAGAATGAAAATATTATGTATCTGCAATCTCTGATTGTCGGTGACATCACTCCAGTGGAATTGGGGGTCATAAATATACATGTTTCACACACAGTGTATGGGCTGTTACTGCCATTGCCATTTCATTGGAGTTGTTTATTTACCAAGTAATTGGCAGGCACGGGGGGGGGGGGGGTCTTTAGCCCCGCAATAATTTGGCTGCAAGTAATCTTTTCTCCAAGTTAATACACGCAAGTAACTATGCAATAAAAACAAAGAGACTTGATTTTAACATTAAAGTGAGTAGAAGTGTGTCCTAGAACGTAGACTTCAGACGAAACCCAACTGCTATATTTCTATCTGATCTCTGGGTAAAGAAACCTACGGTTTCGGGGGTCGCGATTAGATAACCGAACAGCCGATCTTTATTTCAAGTCCACCTCAGGTCCGTTGAACCTATGACATATTAGGTCATTAGAAAAACAACGATACGGAGTTTCATTTATACTCATTCCTTTTGTCCCCTTATCTATCAAATAATTCACTGCTTTCAGTTATGACCAGTTAAAACAAGCGGTTGTCAAGCAAGATATGCCCACATTTTACAACCTTTGTATTACTTTTAAAGGAGCCAAGTCTCTAACTGAATATCATCCAAAATCTTCAACATTGAAAACACGAATTATTTGTCAATCTAAATCAACATTGATGCTGTGATCTTACTGGGAAAAGATGTTCTTCTGATATCCAATATTTAAGACAAAATAAACATAATAAATAATAATAATAATGTCCTAAAATCCAACCGAAGCTGCTCTTTGGTAACATTATGGTCAGTTAAAAGAAAACACTAGTTAAAAGGAGTATGCGATCAACAATTAAAAGAAAACATTTCTAAAAAGATGGGTTTTAAGATTCCTTTTAAAACTGTCAATTGATGCACAGTACTTGAGTTCTATGGGAAAATCATTTGAATTCCACAGTTCTGCTACCGCAAAAGCAAAGGAGCGTCTACCGAAAGAAGAGTTTGCAGTTACTGATTTAATAAGGTACTTAGATTCAGAACGAAGATTTCTGGTAGGGTGGTAGGGTTGAATTAATTCTTTAATATAGAGAGGAGAGTCATCACATGACAAAGCACAGAAAGTCAGCATGAGAATTTTAAAATCAATTCTTGTCTTAATCGGTAGCCAGTGGAGTTCTTTCAAAACGGGAGTAATATTGGTGTATAATTTAGTTCTTGTAACAATTCTTGCAGCTCTGTTTTGAATCTTCTGTTATGCTGGTAAGTTGTAGAGTAACGAGTTGCAGTAGTCGAGACGTGAGGTCACCAAAGAGTTGATTAAAAGTTTTGTAGAGTCAATGTCGAGGAAATTGCGGATCCGTCCAATTTTGTGAAGTTGGAAGTTGGAAGCTTTACAGATTGAGGAGATGTGAGCATTCATGTTCATATTCTTATCCAAAATTACACCAACATTTTTACAATTGGTACACGAATCGTGTACCACAATGCGTTTCAGCCCCAGTTCTAGCAAGAGACTCGAGGAACGATCTACAATATTGCACCAAATCAAACGGCATATGTAGACTGGAATAACCAGACACTCGAAAGAGCCACTCGATTGACACTGCTGGTTTATTTCGCCGAACATAGCTAATTTGAAATTAGAGTAAAAACGGAAACCATTGAATGTAAAACGGTTAAGATACATTCATATTACAGTATTTTATGCGTTGCGACCCACATGTGTCGATTTCCACGTCCTAAATGTTAGCGATTTAGCTCCTTTAAGTCTAAATATTAAAGCCACCGACAGATTTCGCCACTGTTAAGAGATGTTATCAGGACTAGGGCGCGTGATTGTTGCCGAGCATTGTGGGTATAGAGTAAGAGCTAGATCGTAGGTTAGGATTGGCGCTATTCCTGTTTACATATCGTGACCTTGACGAAACCTGCAGGGAACCTAATATTTAGAGCTAAACTGAGTATTACATGGTATAACGGTGATATATTCGAGCGCCTTTTAAATCCGATAAAAACTGAAATCTTCACAAGTTAAAATCGCGATTTTTCGTACAATCTGGGGGTATAATCGAGGAAGTTACAATCCGATATGCGCGAATAATGAAAGAGCCAACATACATTTCAAGTTGCATCAAAATGGGATGGAAATTGTGACCTCTAGAGTGTCTGTAAGCTAAAAACGGGATTTTTCGTACTATCAGAGGTCATAATCCATGACGTTACGGCTCAATATATTATGCCAATTTCGAAAGTAACAAAACCGAGATCTTTGGGGGATAGATCTACATTTCAAGTTTCCTCAATACCGGATTCAAATTGTGATCTGATATAATTGAACGCTTTTTTTTTTTTTGTTTTTGTTTTTGTTTTTTTAAAATCAAAAGAAGAGCACAATCCTAAGGCATAATTTTATTAGAAGACATTAACAATTTCCTTAAATATGTTTTACTGAATTCCGGGGAGTTGGATGGCCGAATGGTTAGCACGTGTGCGCCGTATCATAAAGTCTGTCATTGAGTCAACTAGCGTCGTTTCGATTCCCCGATCGCCCGTCCAACCTCGTGTGTTTTCTCCGGGTCCTCAGGTTTCCTCCAACTGCTAAAGACCCTTACGTGCACATGAATCATTGAAATTAAATTAAATCATGTTACTCCCGAAATGACCTAGCTTGTGTACGTGCAATGCAGATTATTGGGGGTGGGTGCGGGAGTTAGTAAATTTATTCACGTGTATTTCAATTTACCAATATTTCAATATATAACTAGGTGTTTTACTTAAACGTGATATATCAGTTCTATTTATAGTAACACTATTTATATCACCACATTCCAGGAAACTAGTTGTAAGCATGGCTGGATTAACATTTTTATTCTGCAGCCTTCACTATCTAACCATGTAGTTAGAAGACAACAGAGGATGCTGGTATTGATTTCCTGGTTCCTACCGGGGACATGAATATGATATGAAAAATCCGCATATTTGTAATATATCGCCCCTTGTAACTAACCACGATGCCACTGTATATCAGAATAAATAAAAGTGGGTGATTAATGAACAACAGGTAATGATTATGCACACCTGATAACCCCCAACACTTTGGACCCACCCTCACCCCCGGAGCACTTTACAACGTCTTTGTCATTTCGTTCTCCTGAAGGACATGGTTGATGATGGGGCATGGTAAGATTTTGCTTTATGGAACATCTGATGCCACTTTTCATACTAGAGATGACAGTTATTGTTTTAGCTTGATCAATATTTTCTGTATTCATGAGGGGTGGCTGCAGTTAAGGGTTCTTGAGTAAAGCAGTTTAAGGGTTTCTTGAGCAAGACAGCGTCAGTAGCTGCAGTTAAGGGCTCTTGAGCAAGGCAGCGTCAGTAGCTGCAGTTATGGGTTCTTGAGTAAGGCAGTTTCGGGAGCTGTAATAAAGGTTTCTTGGGTACAGTAGTGTCAGGACTTGAAGTTAAAGGTTCTTTGCTAAGGCAGTGTCAGAGGGCCTATCTGAAAAAAATTAGTAAACATTTATGACATTCAGTTTCAGAACGTGCAGAGTAACCAAATATTCTCTAAATTCCAGTTGTACAAGAATCATTTATATGCACCAAACCTGTATTTTCTAACAATAAATTTTGGAAAGTTCAAGTTAAATTTGGGTTACTAATTAGATTTAATTTGACATTTTATTTTCTACATAAAAGCCATACCCATACCCACAACACGGTAACACCATATAAATATGGGTCAGCAATAGATCTGGGTTACTGAATATATAACAGTTGTGGCGACTAGTTTCTAAATCAGCTGTTGTGATAAAATACAAAATATATATAGGCGTTGTGCTGCGTTACTAAATATAGATCAGTTATAGTAATGAGTTACAAAATATAGATCAGCCATAGTGATAAAATACTAAATATAGATCAGTTATAGTGATAAGTTACAAAATATAGTTCAGTTATGGTAATGAGTTACTAAATATAGATTAGCCGTGGTGATGAGTTACTAAATATAAATCAGTTATAGTAATGGGTTACTAAATATAGTTCAGTTAAAGTGGCGAGTTACTAAATAAAGTTCAGTTGTAGTGGCGAGTTACTAAATATAGATCAATTGTCGTAATAAGTAAATTATTTCTTTCTAACGTATCGCTTTCTCCTCTTAACATCCATTAGTTTCAATATGACTTGTATGTTGAAGTTGTTGTTGGAATCAAGAAATCCGTTTTCTTGGTTTGTTAATGTGTCCCAGGTAATAAAATTGTTAAATCCCCACCCTGGGTTATCTCGGAAGTCTTTTACACTACGTGTTGTACCGTTTCTTGTCATCGATCTATTTTCATCCGTTTGGTTGATCAGTTGCAGTGAGTAATTAACTTGACATGATAAAATATCTGAAAAACCTATTTTGTTTAACCATAGAAAAAGATCCAACATTTCGTGTTTGCTTGATTCGTCAGGCGACATTTTAGATGCAGTGACACACCACGGTAAACCGTGAAATGTTGTAACCGAACTAATTAATGTCTCTTCATCGTTGAGACGTGTCACATTAAATGAGTTAATAAATCTCGTTTCAAGGTGTGTATCTGCCCCACCGAGTTGCTCCCGTAGAACTTCTTCATTTAACGCGGTTCCTGTAAACGATGGATACATTACATCGGGAATATTTAATTTTCTGGAACGACATTGGCCCGCTTCCTGACGCACTTTTGGCAGTCTCTCCAAAACTCGAACAATTGAAGTATCTTCTAGAATATTTACGGAAAATTCGACACCAGATTGCAAATCTTCACACAGACTCCTAATGTCTGTAATCAGCTTTGTGAATTTTTCATTTTCTTCGTTGCGGGTTTTTTGGATTTCTTCTTTTATGTTTTCTCCAATTTCTTGAATTTTGGCACAAATGTTTCTGACATGGGTATCAACATTTTTACAAGCTACTTTAGCAGCTTCTTCTACTTCGGATAATTTACTTTGTAAAGATGTAGAATGATTTTGAAGCTTGTTGATATGTTTTTCTATTTCTACTTTCAGTGTTTTGAGTTCTTCTCTGATTTGTTTATGTACATCGTCTTCTTGTAGATCCAGAAAAGCATGTCCGTTGTGATCGTTGACAAGGCATTTAAAGCAAACCGCCACCAAACAATCTTTACAGTAGATTTCTATATTCTTTTCTCGGTGTTTTGGACAGAAATCTGTAGAGTTCAGGGGGACATTTCTTGCTTTCTCGCAGTTATCTCTCTTTAGATCAGCATCTGGTGCCTTTAAATCTTGTTTTGAAACTCCTAGTAGCTTGACAACGATGTGTCCTTTACAACCAGCCAACTTATCATGGGTCGATTTACACGATTCACATAAATGTTGTTTACAATCGCGACATCGACATGTTGCTTGAATATTTAAACATACGTCACATTGTTGAATCTGTAGAGTGGAGTCATTCGCCACTTTCTTAGATGAAAATTCATTTATTCCGCTCTCAGGAAGTTTAATACTCTGCCGACAAATTGGACAAAGAAAATGGCCATTAGCTGAGGTTCTATGAACGTAATCCTCCAGACAGTTGTAACAGAAAGAATGCTGACAATTGATAATTTTCGGTTCCTGAAAGCCATTTAAACAAATACTGCATACGTCATTACCGATCTGTTCAGCCATTGTGTTTTATTAAAATGAATGTTTTTAAAAAGATATTGTCAAGTAATGCCCTATATCCAGCCCTTCTTTCAACAAACACGTTACACAAACAGGATATCCAACTCGATCATATGGTCATTTGTGTGATCGACCACTGTCCTAATTTCGTTCACACACAGCGTATGCTGTTTATGATCCTTACTTTGAATCGATTTTATCAGGTCACAAATTAGTACTTTACACGGCGAAAATACAAACCATAATTGTTTAGTAGTCCAATTTCTACAAACAAATGGCCTCCGCCATTACCAAGAATAGTCTACTTTCACTTTCGCTGTATATATTTAACTTCCTCTTTTACTTGATCATCAAGGCGGTTGCAACCGCGTGTCTAAATAAAGAGTATGGTGAATGGACATTCACGTACGAAGAATGAAAATATGTATCTGTAATCTCTGATTGTCGGTGACATCACTCCAGTGGAATTGGGGGTCATAAATATACATATTTCACACACAGTGTATGGGCTGTTACTGCCATTGCCATTTCAATGGAGTTGTTTATTTACCAAGTAATTGGCAGGCACGGGGGGGGGGGGATTCTTTAGCCCGCAATAATTTGGCTGCAAGTAATCTTTTCTCCAAGTTAATATACACGCAAGTAACTATACAATAAAAGCAAAGAGGCTTGATTTTAACATTAAAGTGAGTAGAAGTGTGACCGATATAAAACCGTCACGGAAATAAAAACCGTGAAAAATACCGTCTTCAGAAAAATATCGAAAAACCGAACATACCGCGATGATATTTTACATAAATATTGAACTAAATGTTTTCTTTTTTATATTATCTACGATATTTTATTGCTTAATGATGAAAAAATACTGCTATTAACTCCCGAGTATTCATTCCACAAAGTTTGCAAATGCCGATGCGGAGCTTTATTTACGTCACGTGACTTATCGTCCACCTTTCCACCGGTTAGAATTATCCCTGTTTCAGTTCAATTTCTACACATCTTGACGAATGGTGAACACCGATACTTTGATTTTCGAAAGAAATCATTGATTTTAAGATTGAATTAAATTTTAATAAAGCAGAAATATAAATAATGCCAATCACATTGAGAGTCCCGGTAGACTGATTATCATTCAGCGTCGGACGTGTCATGGCCGTCGTGATCGGGGAAAAATATTTGACGAAAACAAATGGGCACTTTTTGATACTGTACTTATGTTTTATAGTTTAATTTACTATCCCTGTATTGAATAATGCATTTTCAAGAAGGCATAAGCTTACTCTTGAATGGGAAAGAACGAGTTTGCAAGGGTAAACAAAGTCCAATCTTACACGTAGCTATAAAAATATGCACGACCGAAGGAACAAAAACTTTTTTATGTTGTTTGGGCTTCCTTCATTCGAAATACATGTATTTTTAATTTGAATAAAATATTATAATTAATATTTTGAATATTAAAATTGTAATAAAAAAAAACAACTTTAGTAAGTTTTCATGGCTATAGATCTGTGTTTGAACCAGCTTGAATTAATGTTTTGTTAATTTTGTACTGTGTATTTTTAAAATAATATTGTCTAGACATAATGATATTGAGGGGTATTTGCAACTTTTTATGCATGTTTATTTACATTTAAAAAGTGATAAACTGAAAGTATTGACCTTTTATAAAATATCGCGATATAGTGATTATATCGCGATATTTTTTGAAAATATCGCGATATATGTTTCTAGGTATATCGCCCAGCTCTACCTAGAACGTAGATTTCAGACGAAACCCTACTGCTATATTTTTATCTGATTTCTGGGTAAGGAAACCTATGGTTGCGAGGGTCGCGATTAGATAACCGAACAGCCGATCTTTATTTCAAGTCCACCTCAGGTCCGTTGAACCTATGACATATTAGGTCATTAGAAAAACATCGAGATGGAGTTTTATTTATACTCGTTCCTTTTGTCCCTTATCTATCAAATAATTCACTGCTATGACCGGTTAAAACAAGATATGCTCACATTTTGCAAGAAATGGGTGAGGAGAAGGTAAAATAGGGCTTCACCCCCTCATTCAATATCTTTTTATCCATGGTAGCCCCACCCCACCCCTACCTTGCGTAAAAAGCAGGGGCTATAGCTCTAGAATGAAGGCCTGATGCTACCAAAGTCGAAGTCACCCCAAAACATTTGATCCTTAACACACAGTTTAAGTTTCATCGTGAAAAGTCCAGAAACTTCATGTAAAAGGCAGGGGCAGATGCACACGGAAATTGAACTCGCCCAAGAACTAGTGATACTAGTTTTGATACTAGTTTTAAGCTTCATGTAAATCGAGTATATAATTTTAACCTCTAGTAGAGAGAGAGAGAGAGAGAGAGAGAGAGGAGAGAGAGAGAGAGAAACACAAACTAGGTCATTTCGGGACTAACATATGGTTTAATTTTATTTCAATAATTCGCTTGCGCGTAGGGGTCTTCAGCCGTGGGAGGAAACCGGAGTGCCTTTCTCCATGCCACATACGAGCTCACACCGGGGATCGAAACCACAGCCGCAAGCCAGAGGTGACGGGCCAGCTGGAGGTCGAAGCGCGGCACTAGGCCATCCCCCCTCCCCCGGTCCGATTTTGAGGAAATAATTATGGTGTAACGGTGATGTATTTAAACAGTTTTGAAAATAAGATACAAATTGTGACCACTAGGGGCCCTATAAGCTACTAACGTAATATTTGGTATAATCAGGAGGTCATAATCCAGAAAGTTACGATCTAATACGCGCCAATATCGAAAGGAACTCAGATCTTTGAGATGCAAATATATATTTTAAGTTTCATCAAAATTGGATAACACATTCGAGTCGTAGGATGGTTGGTCTACAACCTGGGTATTACGGTCAGACAAAATATTAAAGCCACCGGCAGATTTCGTCAAGTCCACGAGATCAGTGCTAGGGCGCGTGATTGTTACCTAGGATTGTGGGTTAAGGTAAGGGCTAGATCTTGGATCTTGGGTTAGGATTGGCGCTATCCCTGTTTACATATCGTGACCTTATATTTAGATCTAAACTGAGTTTCACATGCGTTTAGGAGGGCGACCATTTCCTCGGGCAACGCGATCCGATTTTTAGGAAATGTGAACTCGACCGTAATTATGGTATAATCCAGGAAGTTATACAATCCGATATGCGCGAATATGGACAGGAACCAAACATACATTTCAAGTTTAATGAAAATTGGATTAAAATTGTAACCTCTAGAATGCCTGTAAGCTAAAAATGTGATTTTTCGTACAAATTTCGAAAGTCACAAAACCGAGATCTTTGGGAGATAATAAAATATGTCAAGTTTCCTCAAAATCGGATAACAATTGTGATCTGATATAATGGAGCGGTTTTTTTTTACAATAAATAAAAAAAAAATGTTACTTCTACAGGGTCCACAAACTACATTGTGATTGTCCGTACAAACATGGTCCATAATCTAGGACTTGACGGCCCAATATGCGCAAATATCGAAAGGAACCGAGATCTTTCCTTTTGATAATAAACATACATTGTAAGTTTCATCAAAATCGGATAAAAATTGTATAATACACAGAGAGAGAAATGGGATTTAACGCCCACTCGCCACAAACTGGATCATTTCGGGACTAACATATGGTTAAATTCCATTTCAACAATTCAGTTACTCGCAGAGATGGGGGTCGTCAACTCGACACAAATTAGGTCATTTCGGGAATAAAACACAGGCTTAAATTTTATATTATTTCAATAATTCGCTTGTGCATTAAGGTCTTTTAGCTGTCGGGGGACCCTGAGAAAACCCACGAGGTTGGATAAGGCGACCCTACTCCTTGTCACGTACACCCGGGGAATCGAAACCACGCCAGTTGACCTAATGACAGACTTTATGGTACAATGCACACGTACGCTTTAACCATTCGGCCATCTACACCCCCACCCAGCCAGATGAAACAAGTCCATATTCAAATATTCAAGGGGCATAACTCTTCAACCACAATAATCATATACGGTCTCAGACTAGTAATTATTTGCCCATTGCAATGACAATGTTAAATGCCTGTAACATCACGGGCTGTAGTTTTTTTCTCAACATTCCGTTGCTTCCAATCTTTTTAGGCACACTGGGGACCACATTTGGCAATCTCCTCATCATAAATTTGTAGTGGGTTGACCGTTTAGATTTTTTGCTACGGGGATTTTAAGTTTATTGGGGTGAAAATCTCACTTCTGACACAATGATTGCTCCGCAGAAAGACATTTTACACCCCCTCTCCCTCCGCTGTAATATCCTCAGTATTACCCAAAACTGCTATGAAATTGAAAATTTGATGCCTTTTCTCCAATTCTAGACCAAAAAGGCAACCCAAAATTGCAGGAAGAGGAGAGAGAAAAAATAAGGGAAAAATTGTCTATATATAACTCGCACTACAGTCGTGAGGGGAAATAATTACTAGTCTTAGTTCATACAGATATATATCTTATAAATAATGGTCATTATTTAATTCAAGCATGGTACGCTTACTTTCCAGACCAAGTCTGGTGCATTTTATAATTAGAGGATAGTGGTGGTGCCGTGTCCTCCTTTGAGGACAACATACATTACACAAAGTATCAAATTTATTAGAAGTTAATAAAGGAATTATGGACGGGCGTAAATTCAGACCACCCACAATATCAGGCAGCATAGAACCCACAATACAGGGAACATATTATTTGAAAATACAAAACAAAACTTTATAACAGCAAAGCCTCAACTGAACACTAACTCTTTTTTTAATTGCTCGTGCAATACAGGTAATGGAGGTGAGATTCGACTAGCTTGCCGAATAATGACGTAAGAATAAGAAAGTAGATTTATGATGTAAGAAATGTGACTATATTCCCAGTCAATATATAACAGGTGTTTTATTTAAGCGTGAGATATCAGTTCTATTTATAGTAACACTATTTATATCACCACGATTCATAATCTGTATTATAACCTTGAAGTAGTCTACGACACTATGGAAGCCTATTGCGGCCATTTCAGAATCTCGTCCCCTCGCCGCGAGAAGTCGAGGGCGAGAACACGAGAAGACGAGAAGTCGAGGGCGAGAACACGAGAAGACGAGAAGTCGAGGGAGCGAGAAGTCGAGGGCGAGGGAGCGAGAGAGCGAGAACCCGAGGAAACAGGGCGAGAATACGAGGATCTCGCCCCGAGAACACGAGATTACTTTCACCTCGACTTCTCGTCTTCTCGTCCCTCGACTTCTCGCTCCCTCGTGTTCTCGCCTTTGAAAAACCTCGTGTTCTCGCTCCCTCGCCCTCGACTTCTCGCTCCCTCGACTTCTCGCTCTCGACTTCTCGCCCTCGACTTCTCGCTCCCTCGTGTTCTCGCCTTTGAAAAACCTCGACTTCTCGCTCCCTCGCTCCCTCGCCTTTGAGTCAATCTCGTCTTCTCGTGTTCTCGCTCCCTCGCTTCGTCACAATCTCGTCTTCTCGTGTTCTCGCTCCCTCGCCTCGGAAGTGCAGTTATTACGCATGTCCACTGACTGCCGTATCGGCATTGGTATTTTGACATGGATTATAATAAACGAAAATGTTTGAAGTTCTAGAAAATGTAATAGTCCTAAACAAGTTTAATCTCTTCTTGCACAGATAGTATTGTATTCTGTAATTCATTTTAAGTCTTCAGTCAAATCTTTCTTTGCTCTCTAAAAATATTCATCGGGTGTTTTCACTTGATGCGTGGTTTTGTCAGTGCTGCAGGATGGAGAGCCTGACAAGGGAAAATGTATAGTTGTTCGAATGGGATTTTTAAAAACCAGGTCCCGTGCCCGGAATCGAAATGAAGTTGGTTCTACGGTGGCTCACTGCGTAGGAGGTTTTCTCTCTAACTTAATCGAAGTTCATTGTGATTTTTCTGTCTATGTCCACCCTTGTCACTGGTGTAAAACAGAGAGCCTAGCAAGGAAATTTTGCCCGGGCAGTGGCGCTAAGGCCTACTCTTATATCGAATTTAAACTTCCAAGTGATCTTTTATGTGCACGCCAATCGGTGTCCTTGACAGGCCCTACGTTTTGCATCACTGACAAGGAGAAATCACGCCCGAAATAAAATCTGGATGAACTTTCTCTTCCAATGCAGGCATCGAATACCAAGTGGTGTAAGTGGTGTAGGACGGGGGGCCTGAGAAGGGACAAAGAATAGTTGTTCGGATGGAATACAAAAAACCGAGATACCGTGGCCGGAATACAAATGGAGCTACGATGGCTCAGTGAATAGGATCGACGTTTGCTCTTTTACTTTATCAAAGTTTTTCAGGATTTTTCGGTCGGGTTCCTGCTTGTCAGTGGTAGCCTATAGGACTGAAGACCTGGCAAGGGACAACGTATAGTCGTTTGAACGGTATATATATAAAATACGAGGTTCTTTGTCCGAAATCGTAATGAAGTGGTGGCTACAATGGCTCTCTCGCTTCATCGAAGCGCATCGGGCTAAATTTCTGGAGATGTCCTCCCATGTCAGTTGTGTAGGATGGAGGACGGAGGGCCTGGCAAGGGATAACGTGTAGTCGTGCGGTTTCGATTCACCGTGTGGGGTTTTTCCGGTTTCTCCCACTGTCGCATACATTTCTTTTCCGATGCATTGCACAATACGTCAGCACTAGAATTACGCCTCGAACTATATTTGTCAAGTGTAGCCATACTGGAGTGAAAACAATCAAATTCTAAGACAATATCAGAAACCAAAAATCAACGTCATAGGGTCACGGGTCAATAGCCATAATTAGACCACGTAATACCTTTTACGAGACGGAACACGTTGGTTTGTTTCCATTTGTTAGAGAGAATTTTTCTGAAAATATCACAGGTACATGGGGACAGGAACGCCCTTATTAGACTAAGGCACACCAGACCTATAATATAATAATACTAATAGAGTCTATGTGATTTTTCAAAGTTTTTGAGTTTTTGTTTTTTTCTGAACATATTTCAAATTTTTGATCTTATTTTATCCATATTTGATGCTAAATAATATAATATTTACTATCAAACATGTAATTCATATTTAAAAAAAAATACCTTCTGATGTATAGATCAGGTGTGCCATAGTCTAATAAGGGCGTTCCTGTCCCAATGTACCTGTGGAAAATATGCCGGGATTGCTGTATAATACCACATATTAAATGTTGCAGTGACACGATGAAAACAACTTATCCCAGGTCTGTGGAATAAATATGGTCAACAGTAGAGAAATAGCACCAATGATTGAAAGAATCTGTTATTTACTGGAAACAAGTATTTTTTATAAAAAACTATTTCAGTAAAACAATATCCAAGAGAAATACATACTAAATACACATGAAAACGATTTTGGCAAAAATAAACAAACGCAATAATATAAATTTCCTCATACCAGGCGCGGATCCAGAGGGGGGGTCCAAGGGGTGCGGACCCCCCCCCCCCCCCCTGCTCAGACTTGAAAGATTTTATGCGATTTTATTGGCGATTTTTAGACCTGTAATTTTGGTATTTACCTTCCGGAAATATGTCAGAATGCACCAAATTGAATCTAATTTACCAAATTTTTCTGGGGGAGGGCCCCCAAACCCCCCTTGATTGGTTGAGCTCCTTCGGCGCTGGGCGTTATCGAACCTAGACCCCCCCCCCTGCAAAAAAATCCTGGATCCGCACCTGCATACACAACAATACCATATTCTACTAGTAAGAGAAATGAGGTTTAACGTCCACTCGACACAAATTTGGTCATTTCCGGACTAACATGGTTTAATTTTATTTCAATAATTCGCTTGCGCGTAGGGGTCTTTAGCAGTGGGGGGAAACTGGAGTGCCCGGAGGTTAAAACCCACAAGGTTGAGAAGGCAACCTATCTCCATGCCACATACGCTCACACAGGGATCGAAACCACAGCCGCAAGCCAGAGGTGACCGGCCAGCTAGAGGTTGAAGCGTGGAACTCTAAACCACTAGGCCATCCCAACCCCCCCACTACTAGTAAATGAAATGAGATGGGTTTTAACGTCCTACTCTTCTGCACCTAACCTGGGTTAATGGAAGACAAGCATATGCTATACAGTGTGCTATGAGGAAATTTTGCCCGGGCAGCACCGCTACACTTATATTGAATTCCAACTGCCAAGGAATCTTTTACGTGCACGCCAATGTGTACACTGGACCACGGTTTCCCATACCATCTTAACGACTAGACAGCTGTCCTTGTCAGGCCCCTCAAGGGGAAACCACACCGGTAAACTGAGATGAACTTTCTTGGCCAATGCAGGGATCTAACACACCACTTGTATTGATGAAAAATGTATATAATAATTATAATAATATCATTGTTCTGGAGAACGGTTTCTAATCTGCTGTTCAGATTGTTATATTCACAGAATACACACAGATCAAGTCTTGTGCCCATTTACACTGTACAAGATATATACCAGTAAATAAAAATAGATATAAGAGAAAAACAAATAGTTATCTTAATGATTCCAGTAAAATGAATTAGAAATGAAATGAAGTTTAACGTCCTACTGTTTTGTTCCTATACATGTACTGGGCTAATGAAAACAGGCATACACCATACAGTGTGCTATGAGGGAAATTTGGCCGGGTACAGCACTATTCCCTACTCTTCTTTCGAATTCCAACTGCCAAGAGTTCTTTTTACGTGCACACCAATGTATACAAGGGACCTCGGTTTTTCGTCACATCCAAACAACTAGACGGCTGTCATCGTACCTTTTTACATGCACACCAATGAATACAAGGGACCTCGGTTTTACGTAACATCCGAACAACTAGACAGCTGTCCTTGTACCTTGTTAGACCCTCCTTTTGTACCACTGACAAGGAGAAACCACGTCGGAAATGAAACAGAACAAAAAAAGAAAATGCTGTTTAATGCCTCCTGCTGTGTTCCTAAGCTGGACTAATGAAGATGGGCATATGCTATACAGTGTGCTATCATGGAAATTTTACCAGGGCAGCGGCGCTACGGCCTACTCTCATCACATCAGAACGACTAGACAGCTGTCCTTGTACCTCGTCAGTCACCCCCTCCCCACGGCCTGCACCACTGACAAGATAAACCACCTCGGAAATGAAATAGAATAAAAATAAAACAAAACCATACAATATTAATCATCATAGTGACAAAATATAACACGAAAATTTATTGACATGTACAGTACATTTAATTAAAACATTTTTTAAAATATGTATTTAAAAACTGCTTAAAAAATACATGTACATGAATACAGGTTTAAGCCTACTCATAAAAAATCACATAATTTCATAGATATCATCATCAGTATTAAAATCAATGTCACTGTCGAACAATTTACACAAATCCATACAAGAAAGTTTTCACTTGTAACAAGTACATCTATCTGTAATGCAGCCTGATTTGTATCCACAGTGAAAATTTTATTTGGTGCTTGATCTCTAGTCACCCTAACCCTGTCATTTTAAACAGTAGTGTTTAACAAAAGGGGCAAAAATTTTTGCAGCTACAGTAAGGCAACGCGGGGGGAATGCGCCAGAATAGGCCCCCGTTTTGATTGGTGGTGCAACGGACAAAGCAACATTTTCATCCAGGGGACACATGCAAAGTCAATCTGGTGTGGAATTAATTCACACATATTTTTTTCATCAATAGGGCCTAACATGTGCTCTTGTACCAACTCATCTATTTTGGTTCTCTTTTTCTCCATAACATCTTGGGTATATTTCTTAAAGTACTGTGCATGGTGTTTCACCTCAATGGTGACACAGTCTTCACCATATTAGTCCTTATTGGTCTGAGTGGTCTTGATTCGAGTAGTCCTTACTCCTTGGTGACTGCGAGTTGTCATGCATTTAGGAATATAAGAATATCTATCTTTATAAATCAACTTGTTAAATGATCCCCATAACAAATTAACCAGACCAATTATTCTTTTTTTGTTGGTAAAATTTTAGCTGCTTGCTTCTAACATCACTTTCTAACTTTCGTCAACAAGTTTGGAATCGTGATAATGTTTCATACACAGTTGTTTTTTTTTTTTAAGTTGAAATGTGAGAACTCTGTAGTCTGTATTATTAGCTGTATTATTAGTATATCCCAATGATTTAGTCTTTGAGAACTTTGTCTGCACATTCCTGGAGTTCTTTGTCTTACAAATCAGCATTTGTCTCCGGCACAAACCTGCCATTTCCATCTAATTCGATCCAATGGTTAGCCAGTACCTAAAATTGTTCCCAGCTTGTCGCATTGAACGGTTTTAGCTTAGTGTTTTTAACAAAATATTCACAAGTATTCAGTTTTCGCTATCCTTCCGCCATATTTACTATCAAAACAGAACGGTAACCTTTGACTCTTCTCGACCTTCCATTATGTGTGTCTGATTAGCGAGCTATGTCACGTGATTTGTTAAAACCAAATCACCGCGAAATTCAAATACCATTGCACATTAAGTAAGCCTGTATTTATTTTACGGCTTCTGTCAAACGTCAAAGAATGGATAACAGAAAAGTCGCGTGACAATGAAGTAATACTAGAAGAATTAGACGATGTACCTTTTTTTTACCCGAAACTTGCTAGGACGGAAAACAGAAGCAGGCAAGCTAGAAATTTCACACCACGGCATATATATAGGCTATATATGTAGGCCTAAAGTGGAGAATTTGTTGCCTGGACGTATTTTTTCTAGTTTTTTATGCATTGTCTACCGTAAACAAAGAAGTACTTGTACTTTATCTACTTTAATATATATATATATTATAAATAAAATCTAAGTGTGTATGGGTGTGTTTATGTATGTTTGTTTTCTCCACCTACACATTATTATGTGTTATTAAATTAACCAGCATCACAACGGGAATGTTTTAGGTCAGTGAATTCGGGCCCAAGGCGAATTACGCTTCGTCGCCGCGATTAACCCCCACATATCTCGTATCAAATTGAAAAGAGCGACCACGTATGTATTTTAGGCCATCGAATCTGTCCTACAGGCAAATTTGGGCCACGAACGAATAAAACCTCGGGCGAATTTAGGTCTCGTGGGAATTTGAGCACTGGGCGAATATGGGCCCCTAGCAAATTTGGGCCATGGGCGAACTTGGACCCCGGGCGAAATTGGGCCCGTGTATAGGCGGGTAAACTACGAGTAGTTTATTTGATAATATTTGATAATATTAGCATCATAGAAAGAAGCGGGTATCGAAACCGAGCCCCCCCCCACACACACACACACACCCACGCCAATGTGTAGCCTATACGAGACCTCGCTGTTCCATGTCATCCGAACGACATGCTGTCCCCAGGCCTTCCGACCTACACTGATAAGAGGGTACCTCGCAAGAAAGGCTAGACTACGCATTGAGCCACCGCAGCTCCAACTTATTTCGAATCCGGACACATGACCTCGCTCATTTAACTCAACCCTTCCTTCTCCACTGATATAGAAAAAACCCGCTAGAATATTTCCGATGAACTTTGATGAAATGAAATGAAATATGGTTTAACGTCCTACTGTTCTGCTCCGACTGTACTATAGGGGAAATTGTGCTCGGAAAGCGGCAGATAGGTCTCCTCTTATATCGGATCCAGACTGCCAAGGGATCTTTTACGTGTACGTCAATTTACAGCCTAGGATTTTCATCCCATCCGAACAAATAGACAACTGTCCTTGCCAAACCCTCCGTCCTGCACCAATGCAATGACATGCGGAAACCACGTCAGAAAACCCGATAAACTTTCTAGTCCAATGCAGGGATCGAACACGTGACCTTCAGTTTAGTGACCCAGCGTCTTACCCACTTAGCAGCCGTGGCTCCAAACATTCAAGTCCTACTCACTGAGCCACCGGAGCTCCCACTTCATTTTGATTCCGAACACGGGACATTGTTTTTCTATGCCACCCGAACGACTATACGTGGTCCCCTGTCAATTCTTTCCTCCTACACCACTGAAGTAAGAGAGCAAACGTCCCACTCACTGACCCACCGTGGTTCCCACTTCAATTAGATTCCGGACACGAGGCCTCGTTTATTTTTATTCATTCCGAACGATTGTACTTTGTCTCTTGCTAAGCTCTCCGTTCTACAGGACCTCGGTTATTTTTATGCCATCCGAACTATTATACTTTGTCTCTTGCTAAGTTCGCCGTCCTACACCACTGACAATAGTGAACACCGTCAAAAATCACGAGGAATTTTGAAGAAGTTACAAAGCAAACGTCCTACCCAGTGAGCCACCGTAGAACCAACTTCCTTGCGATTCCAGACACAGGACATCGTTTTTTAAAATCCCATTCGAACAACTATACATTGTCCCTTGTCAGGCTCTCCATCCTGCAGCACTGACAAAACCACGCATCAAGTGAAAACACCCGATGAATATTTTTAGAGAGCAAAGAAAGATTTGACTGAAGACTTAAAATCAATTACAGAATACAATACTATCTGTGCAAGAAGAAATTGAGCTTGTTTAGGACTATTACATTTTCTAGAACTTCAAACATTTTCGTTTATTATAATCCATGTCAAAATACCAATGCCGATACGGCAGTCAGTGGACATGCGTAATAACTGCACTTCCGAGGCGAGGGAGCGAGAACACGAGAAGACGAGATTGTGACGAAGCGAGGGAGCGAGAACACGAGAAGACGAGATTGACTCAAAGGCGACGGAGCGAGGGAGCGAGAAGTCGAGGTTTTTCAAAGGCGAGAACACGAGGGAGCGAGAAGTCGAGGGCGAGAAGTCGAGGGCGAGAAGTCGAGGGAGCGAGAAGTCGAGGGCGAGGGAGCGAGAACACGAGGTTTTTCAAAGGCGAGAACACGAGGGAGCGAGAAGTCGAGGGACGAGAAGTCGAGGTGAAAGTAATCTCGTGTTCTCGGGGCGAGATCCTCGTATTCTCGCCCTGTTTCCTCGCGTTCTCGCTCTCTCGCTCCCTCGCCCTCGACTTCTCGCTCCCTCGACTTCTCGTCTTCTCGTGTTCTCGCCCTCGACTTCTCGTCTTCTCGTGTTCTCGCCCTCGACTTCTCGCGGCGAGGGGACGAGATTCTGAAATGGCCGCAATAGGCTTCCATACTATCCATCTGGAACATTGCTAGAGACCAGTATTGTCACACTGATCAGCGGTGAATTTTCGCGAGGCTGGGAAATCCTATAATGACAAGGTTAACATTTTTTATTCTGCAGTCTTCACTATTAGCCATTTTGTTAGAAGACAATGGTGGTACTAAATATCTGGTTTCTGGCAGAGAGAGACGGGGATAATAATTAATAATAACTTTAGGTCCTTCTCATCATCGACAATTGGATATGATGTGCATATCCATAGGTGTACGGGGAAATTATTGACTAGGGGGGGGGGGGCGGTGGTGGTTGTTGCCCCAAAATTAACGGACCGAGTACCGACTATATTTCCGATCCAAATGGTGCTCAGGGGCGTATGTAGGATTTTGAAAGTAGGGGTACGGCAGAGTGGTGGGAGGGGCGTCAATATAATGCCCGGGTTACTGAGTGCGGAGCGGCGATACCCAGACATCACCCCCCCCCCCCTTCTCCCGAAAATTTTGAAAATTTGACTGCAGCAAACCCGTTTTTCGACGCACTCGGAGCCGCAATCCCATGTGTCAATTTTGGTGTCGGTATTTCTCATTTTGATATTAAACACACCAGAATAAGAAACTCCTGGTCCTCTAAACCAGAATTAGTCGAAACACCAATAAGGACATGTGCATAGGGCGACAGAACGAGAATCTCTAATAATGTCATTTGGTGGTGGCGCCCCCAAAGTCCGATAAGGCATTATCAAACATGGATAGGGCGACCAAAACGAACCCTCTTATGTCATGTGGTTGGACAACCGCTGACCCAGAAAGAGTGATATGAGGGGTATTTCGCCTATGGGGGTGGCACCCACGCAGGGGCGTGGTGAGAATGAGTTCATGAGTAGCCATACTCATGCGCCAAAAAGTTTTTGCGCCAAAATCACAATCAAATTACTCAAAAAATGAAAAACATTTGTAAGTGGAAAAATTGTTTCATCTGACCCAATTAAAAAAATTTTGAAAGAGTCAAGTTGGAAAATTTAATCATATTTTATTACCGTATTTCTTGTCTCGGATTGCTGGAGATTGCGTTTCTGGGCTTCTAATTTTCGAAATTTTCCCGGGGGAGGGCCCCCCCGGGGCCCCCCGGACCCCCCGCCGCGGGCTCGCGCCTTCTGCGCTCGCGGTGGCCGGCTTCGCCGGCCACAGGTCCGCGGTCAGTAAAAGGGTTTTTGTGCCAAAATCTTTTTTGTTACTCATAATTTCTTCTCAATAATTGCCCTCACCACGCCCCTGCACCCACGCCTGGGGTCTACCCTCAGAAAATTTTGAAAAATAACGCTGCTGGAAACTCCCTTTTCGGCCACTCTTTCTATTTTATATGGACACTTTTTTTTACATAGGCGACTGATAACCACGTGTATTATTTTATAATTTAGGGGTTGTCAAAGTTTATGATGGGGCGCCATTTCTTGGGCGCCTAATTTTTCTGGGGTGCAATGTACCCCCTACACCCCCGCTAGATACGGCCCTAATGCTGCTATGGGTGTCTGTGGATTTTTTTTTTTTACAAAATCGCGTATGAATAAATATGCATTTTAAGTGATTCTGAGGAGTTTTTACCAAATAAAAAAAGTTCAATTTTTATTTGAAGGCCCATGACAGGTTCTGCAATATCTCTTTTGTGATGAATTAGTTCTTAATTTCTAAATCATCAATAAAAGAGAACTAAATTTTATTTACTTGTAATTTACACAACTAAAAACAGTTATTTATGTAACTGTAACTCGTGGCTTACTGTACTCCAAACAATAGAGGGTTCGAGTCTAAAGATTTATATTTAATTGCCTAACAATAGATACTCTGAATTTAAATTCGCTGTTAAATTGAACACATTCAAGAACTCGCACACCTATGTGCATATCTATGGAAGACCAAATGGGACAATATTCATGATTCTTGTTTCTACATTCAAGTTGGAACATTTTAGACACGAACGCAACATTCTAAACAAATGATTTTTGTTTCTAAATTCTTATATCAACATTTCAAGCACAAAATCAACATTTTAAACGAAAAATTGACATTATGTTTCATTTTCGGCGTTTTATCGGTAACTTTTAGGTATCATTTAATATCAAAATTAAAAAATAATTTCTTAATTTTACACGACAAAGAAATCAATTCATTGGTTTCTGAAAGTATCTAAAAAAAAAATCTGGAATTTGAACTCTTATGAAAATATTTTCTACGTTTCAAAAAGTCTTGAAGTTAAAATCTTGAAATGGAAAATGTCCAGAAAAAAATCTGGAATTTGAACTCTTATGAAAATATTTTCTACGTTTCAAAAAGTCTTGAAGTTAAAAATCTTGAAATGGAAAATGTTCAGAAAAATATCATGAATTATCAACATTATTACACCAGAGGGTGTTAGCGTTTGTGTACAACTTTGATACAGACTATAGATTAGAAAATAACGGTAGACTTTTCTACGAGTGGAAGTGAGCCCCTGTTGTGTTTAAACAGTAATTAGTTGCATGAAACAGAAATTAAGCTCGAGATATGATAAATAACTTCTATAATTTAAACAGCTAGAAAAAATTAGGAAAAAGGCCTTTCTTACATATTCGCTGTTAATAATATTTGTTTACTTTTTCATATGTTTACAAATAATTAGACATACACCTGTTTCGAATATGGCAAAAATGGATGATAATGCTGGGTTTTAATGGAATCTATTCACTGTTATGTTTACTTTTTCATATTAACTATAATTTCTGTTTTATGCAACTAATTACTGTTTAAACACAACAGGGGCCAACTTCCACTCGTGGAAAAGTCTACCTTTATTTTCTAATCTATAGTCTGTATCAAAGTTGTACGCAAACGCTAACGCCCTCTGGTGTAATAATGTTGATAATTCATGATATTTTTCTGGACATTTTCCATTTCAAGATTTTTAACTTCAAGACTTTTTGAAACGTAGAAAATATTTTCATAAGAGTTCAAATTCCAGATTTTTTTCTGGACATTTTCCATTTCAAGATTTTAACTTCAAGACTATTTGAAACGTAGAAAATATTTTCATAAGAGTTCAAATTCCAGATTTTTTTTTAGATACTTTCAGAAACCAATGAATTGATTTCTTTGTCGTGTTAAATTAAGAAATTATTTTTTAATTTTGATATTAAATGATACATAAAAGTTACCGATAAAACGCCGAAAATGAAACATAATGTCAATTTTTTGTTTAAAATGTTGATTTTGTGCTTGAAATGTTGATATAAGAATGTAGAAACAAGAATCATTAGTTTAGAATGTTGCGTTCGTGTCTAAAATGTTCCAACTGAAATGTAGAAACAAGAATCATGAATATTGTCCCATTTGGTCTTCCATACATATCACCTATAATCTGTCCTTGTCGGTCACCTAGTTCAATGCTTTGGACGCTTTTGACCAAAAAACGTTTATACCGACCAATGTTCAACTGCCATGTCCCATCCGAACAAGTAGACAGTTGTCCTTGGTAGGTCTGTGCTTGTTGGGAGTAGTATGAACAAAACTTACGTCTCGCTGACAACTGGTGCCAAAGTTCGGATGCCAGAAGTTGACAATGCCTGTATAGGTCGGGTCGGGTGGGGCCTAGACAAAAAGGGGTGAACAATGAAAGGTATGCAATGACTAAGCCACGGACTATTTTAACATGCCAATGAATAAAAAATCCGTGCTTTCAAAATCTGAATTTCGTGCTCGGAAGAAATGCTATGCAGCATTGTGAATCTGGCAAGATTGTATGGGCAAATGTAGCTATCATTATGTTCATCGGACACTTTCAATTTCTGTTTCAAAAGGTTTGACGTATTCCCACCACCGCCTAAAGCACGAAAATCACATAGCAGAACATCGTCAGGTGAAGTTTCGTTTACCCTCGGGATTGGCTTTGGATGTTTCTCTGGACTGTTGATGAAAATATTTCTGTTATATTTTTGTTATAAATGTCCACTCGACACAAACTAACATTGTCCAATTTTATTTCAATAATGCATTTATGCGTATGGATCTTTAGCATTGGAAGGAAACCGTAGAACCCAGAGAAAACCCACGAGGTTGGAAAGGCGACTCAATATGCTTACAAAAGTGTACTGTGAGGGAAATTTTGTTTGGATAATGACGCTACTGTCTAGTCTTACATACAATTTTAACTGCCAAGGGAAAACAAATGTATTCAAGGGACTTCGTTTGTTTTGGGGTTTGTTTTTGTTTTGTCAGAAGATTTCAATGACATTTCTCAACCAACACCGGGTGCGAACCCACGACCTCCAGTCTACCGAAGCAGTGTCTTACCCACTTAGCCACGATAGCCCCCCTCAGCAGTTAAGGGTTCTTGAGTAAAGTATTATCAGAGCATCTGAAAAAATTTAAAAATATTTATGACATTTAGTTCCTGTAATCATTTATATACACAGGTCCATTGAAGATCCAAACACGTATACACTTTTCGACGGATTTGGTTCTGACAACGAAGCCTTGTGTTTAAAAAATCAAGAAAGTTTTTTCTTTCCCTATTAGATAAACAGTAACTATGCATGGACACTGACAATATCGTATTTTTATATACAGGTCACAATTCTATGGAATACGATTACTGCGTATTACTGAGCTATGTTTCGACTATAAGAAGTAAATGTAATCCAAAAATTGTGACCTGTATACTCAGTTCAATTACTAAATGCCATTAAAACAGTTTATCGTATTTGAGTAGATTTTATTTGACAATAGATAAATATTGATTAGTTGTAGTGATAAGTTATTAAATATAGATTTACACCAGATTTACATATTTGTTATCATTTTGAAACCGGGTTTAATGTCATTTAAATAATAATTAATCATTATAAAAGAAATATTTTAATCTCGGCTTTTTAAAGATTACTGAATAGCAGATTTACAGTGTTTCTTTCCACGTTATGGTTTTCCCCTTTTAACACCCATTAGTTGCAATATAACTTCCATGTTGAAGTTGTTGTAGGAATCTACAAATCAATTTTCTTGGTTTGTCAATATGATAAACTGTTCGCATCCCATTCCGCGTCCATCTTGAAATTCTTTCAAAGTAGTAGGTGTATTATTACCGTCCGCTGTCTGTGGTCTACTTTCATAAAGGAAGACAACCACATTACATGAGCGCTGAACGTTTTTGTTAAAAGAAAGATACACGCCCAATGTTTACATCCGGGATAATTAAGTTTCTGGAACGACATTTGTCAGCTTCCTGGTGCACTTTTGACAGCCTCTCCAAAACTTGAACAATTGAAGTATCTTCCAGAATATTCGTGACTAATTGGACACCAGATTGTAGACTTTCATTTAGACTGCATATGTCTTTCGTTAGCTTTGTAATTTTTTCATTTTCTTAATTGCAGGTTTTTTTTTGATTTCTTCTTATATGTCTTTATAAATGAAGTAAATCAAGTGGGTCCTTGGTTTCACCTCACTAGATAAACACTAACTAAACACTGAGACTGA
Organism: Patella caerulea; assembly: GCA_036850965.1. Classification (NCBI taxonomy): domain Eukaryota; kingdom Metazoa; phylum Mollusca; class Gastropoda; family Patellidae; genus Patella; species Patella caerulea. The sequence goes on along the minus strand of JAZGQO010000010.1, from coordinate 71,029,447 downwards.
AAATATTGCATTTCCTAACAAATAGTTTTATAGTTAAAATCTTGGTTATTGATTAGATTTCATTTAACTTTTGTTTTTCTACATAAACAAATATAGGCTATGTTCTTCTATAATATACTGCTTCTGAGGAACTCTTATCCAAAACATACAAAGTTCCTGGTTCCATAAAATGAAGTTATCACAATCTAGTTAATATTGACTCTTGACAATAAAGACACAAATATTATATCTCTTCTTTAAATCTTATTTATTTTTCAACGATGTTTGTCCCTTTTAATGTCCATTAGTTTCAATACAACTTGTATGTTGAAGTTGTCGTTGGAATCTAGAAAACCTTGGTTTGTTAATGTGTCCCAGGTAATAAAATTGTAAAATCCACACCCTGTGTTATCTTGAAAGTCTTTAAACCTACGCGCTGTATCGAGTTTTTTCACCGAGCTATTTTCATCTGTATGGCTGATCAGTTCCAGGGAGTAATCGACTTTACATGATAAAATATGTGAACGTTGTCCCAGTTTGTCCAAGCATAGAAAAAAGCCTGGATTGCCAGGCGACATTTTTCGTACCCATACATACCATGGTAAACCGTGAAATGTTGTGACAGAACCATATACATTCTCATCATGTTTGAACTGATTTATATTAAATGTGTTAATAAATCTTGTTTCAAGATGAACATCTACTTCACCAAGTTGTTCCAGTAGAACTACCTCATCTATCTCCGTTCCTGTAAACGATGGATACATTACATCAGGGATATGAAATTGTCTGGAACGACATTGGTCCGCTTCCTGACGCACTATTGGCAGTCTCTCCAAAACTCGAACAATAGAATTATCTTCAAGAATATTGGTGGAAAATTTGACACCAGATTGCAGAATTTCAGTTAGACCTTTAATGTCTGTCATCAGTTTTGTAAATTTTTCGTTTTCATCGTTGCAGGTTTTTTGCATTTCTTCTTTTATATTTTCTCCAATTTTGTGAACTTTAGCACAAATGTTTCTGACACTCGTATCGACGTCCTCGCATGCAGATTTGGTCGCTTCTACCACTTCGGATAATTTACTTTGTAAAGATGTAGAATGATTTTGAAGCTTGTTGATATGTTTTTCTATTTCTACTTTCAGTGTATTGAGTTCGTGTCTGATTTGTTCACGCACTTCGTTTTCTTGTAAATCCAGAAATGTATGTCCGTTGTGATCATTGACAAAACATTTAAAGCAGACCGCCGCAAAACAATCTTTACAGTAGATTTTGATCTTTTTGTCACAGTGTTTTGGACAATAATCTGCAGGGTTTACGGACGTACGTTTTGCTTTTCCACGGTTACTGTCCTTTACACCATCATCTGGTATCCCAGGGCTCCACTCCTTGAAATATTGTTTTGAAACTCCAACTTGCTTGACAACGATGTGTCCTTTACAGCCAGCCAACTTATCATGTGTTGATTTACACGATTCGCATAAATGTTGCTGACAATCGCGACATCGACATGTTGCATGAATATTTAAACACACGTCACATTGCTGAATCTGTAGAGTTAAGTCATTCGCCATTTTCTGAATAGATGAAAATTCACTCACGCCATCTAAAGGTACATTAATATTCACACGACAAAGTGGACAAGGGAACTGGCCATTAGTTGACGCTCGCTGAACGTAATCGTCGAGACAGTTGTAACAGAAAGAGTGTTGACAATCAATAATTTTAGGTTCCTGAAAGTCATGTAAACAAATACTGCATATGTCATTACCAGTCTGCTCCGCCATTGTGTTTTTTTTACAATGTTAATGAAGTAAGATAGAATATTCATCAAGTTATTGTCCATTATTAACGGCTACGTCCATTACTTTCAGTATATTACAACCCGGCACAGAATATCATCTTATACGGCTACAATGTCAACAATAATTGTTCAACATAAGAATTACTGATGTTACAGATCCGCCATTACCAACAATAACCTGCTTTCGCCTTCTTCACTAAAAATATATAACTTCCGATTATCTGTATTATTTTACCGTCTAGGGTGACCTTCGGTTGTACGTATTTTCGTACTATAGTTAAACTTGTGACGTACTGTAGTTAAACCTTTGGTCGTGACCAACCGTACCATACGATTGAGCACGATCTGGTTAGGTCAGACTGTTGCGCAACCATAGTCTACACCCGAAGGTCACCCAAAACGATAGCGACTGCCTTTCTTATCAAACTGATCAGCAGCAAATATTCGCTTGACCACTGCTTTTCATCACATATAATTTAGTCCAGCATCATTACTTGTATTCCAGTTTTCTTATCGTTGCACGAAAGAAGATAGTTTTCATAGTAGGGGGTGGGGCTGCAGTTCTTGGGTGAAGTAGTGTCAGGGCGTGTTAGTGCTAAATGATAAGGCCACCTCAATTTTTCATCATAGGCCATGAGCTGTAAACTGGGCTAGCGCTAATCCCGACTCTAACCCTGGACCTGGCCCTAATGCTTACCCAAACCCTAACCTACAATCTCGCCAACAATCAGGTTCCCTAACCTTATTTACGTCTCAGGAACCTTGAGCTGGCCTTAACAAATAGATTTAACTGCATATCTGACAATATTTATGACATTTAGTTGCAGAACTTCAGAGAGTGGCCAAATTTTGGGTAATGGGAATCATTTATAGATCTGAACAAGCAGAGAGGCTTTCGAGGGCAAGTAAAACATTGGTGTGAAAAAAAATTGAAAGTTATTTCGCACCACTAGATAAAGAGTAACATATCATGGCGATAGAAAATATTTGATTTAAAATTTTGGTTATTGATTAGGTCTTAGGTTTTATTTGACGTTTTATTTTACTACATAAAAAAATATACGCTATATTCATCTACAAACTCCTTTCCAAAACACAATAAACATCATTGGGGAATTCCCTTTCATATAAGCGTTTCAATATTCCTTGTAAGTTACTAAATATAGACCAAAACTGTTCCTTTTCCCCAAAAATCATATGGTATTTAGAGTGTTTTGTTAAACAAGTTTTTCATGTCTACATTCTATATACTACACTATTTAAATATTTCTAATATACATTGTAATTTTTTTTTATTATTGTATATGATTTACATATTTTAACACTTTTATATTTTTTCTAAAATGTCATAAAGACAATAAAACAATCAATTCAAATCGCTTTCCTCGAAGATGCATTATGTAAGATTTAGATAAAGAGTTGGCAATTGGTGCTATATAGTTACAAAATAGATAATATGAAATTAATATATTGAAAATTTCACTTAAATTACTTTATTCTGAGTGAGTTTATTACTTGTTAATCGAGAGTCAGCCACCGCAGTGGTTAATTTAAATCATTTAATTGCGATCGTATTTTAATCTGTTTAGATCTGCAAGATCCGATGGTCTAAAGAGTTTGATTATGGGCTTGTCATGTAAATAAATGTCGAAAAAATTTATATAACATTTGATGACAACAGACAGATTTAACTCTTACATAATACATCTTTAAAAATATAATAAAACAGAATAAAACAACCTTTTATCACATCACAAATTCATTTTAATTGAAAAATCAAAACTACATCCTCCCAAAAATCACTAATTTAAGGGATGATAAGGGCATATGGTAAGGGTGTGTGGCACTATTACTGAGTTAAAGGTTTAGCCCCTTTAAGATTCAATGAACCTATCAATCAAACCCCTTCTCCAGGTTTTAGATTGTCAAAAATTAAGTCCAGTAAATACATCAAATATTTTCTGGATCTATTTTTAAAAAAATGTTTTTCAGGTTTTAGTTTGTCAAAAATTAAGTCCAGTAAATTTCAAATATTTGCTGGTTCTATTTTTTAAAAAATGTGTTTGAGGGGAAACTCTCCTTTAATATTGACTGAATTCATTTTGTGACCACTGGCTTCCAACTCTTCCTGCATACATGTATGCCATTGAGGGATGATATGAGGTTTATGATAAATTCAATAATTGGTTCTGATTTTTGAAGAAATATTCATATATCAGATCTTTATTGAAAACTATTCCAAGTGAAAACTGTTCAAATAAAAAACTGTTCAAACTAAAAAGTATTAAAATTTACAACTGAATATTGAAAGCTTTCCTAAAATGGAATCATTATTGAATATAATATATTTGTCATTGAAATTCTATATTGTCATGGTTTTTTATTAATAAAATACATGAAGTGGTAAAATTTGGAAGACTGAGAGGAGTGGGGTTTAACATCCACTCGACACATACTAGGTCATTTCAGTACTTACATATGGTTTAATTTTATTTTCATAATTCTGTTGCACTTAGGGGTCTTAGCAGTGGGAGGAAACCTTGCACGTACAGGTCTTTAGCATGGGAGGAAACCAGAGGACCCAACGGAATCCCACAAGGTTGGACTTGCAACCCTACTCCATGTTTTGTACAAGCTGGGCATGAAAACCATGACACTAGACTCAATGAAAGGATATATGATTTAACACGAACCTTCGACCACCCTCCAACTCCACTTACATAAAGAGAGTCTAACAAAATTCAGTCATATTCTTACCAAAGTTATATAGATCAACATTAATAAGTGACAATGACAACAAACAAAAAATTAGTTCTGCATAAGATATAGTGGCCCTCCCCCCACCCCTGACAACTGATCGGTTACCCAATCAGTTTAGAAGATAGTTGACCAGACTCATTCTATATATTGTTACTCAGGCTCATCACCAGGATTTTATGAGGGGACCACAAGATAAGGTTGAAAAATCGTGGTATCAACAGTGATTTCTGGCGCAGTTTTGGACTTTAATAAAATATCAGAAGACAAGATTATCAGTAAAACACAGTTGTTTTTCAGGGGGCACACACCTCTATGGGGCAACAAATTTCAGAAAGGTCGAGGGCAGAGGGCAGTGATGCTTGGAGAGACAAACATTCAATTTTATTTCAGTAATTTGCTTGCGCGTAAGGGGTCTTTAGCAATAGGGGGAAACAGAAGGACCCGGAAAAAATCCAAGAGGTTGAACAAGCAAACTCTGCTTGGAACTTAGATAAAATTGTCTGTTATAACTTAAGATTTTATACATGATTGATACATTATAGTTGAAAAGACTCGCTCTATATATCAATCTATATTCGGGAGGGGGGGGTCTGTGGGGGGGTGGATGGCCGAATGGTTAGCAAGTGCACGCTATATCATAAGGTCTGCCATTGAGACAACTGGCACAGTTTCAAATCCCCGCTTGTACATGGCAAGGAGTAGGGTCACCTGTCCAACCTCGTGGGTTTTCTCCAAATACTCCGGTTTCCTCCCACTGCTAAAATTTAACCATATGTTAGTCCCAAAATATCCTAGTTTGCATCGAGTAGACGTTAAACCCAACTTCTCTCCCTCTCTTTTTACAGTTATTGTTTGAAACCCTGATAAAATTACCTGCGACAACAAGAGTTTGTAACACATATGTCACTACAAGTATGGTATATTTAGTAGTAGTATAATAATGAACAATCTGTTTCATTTCCTGTCACGATATAAATAAATCTACAACACATGTCATCCACATTATAAAAACCTTATATTGATTCAACATTACAAGGTTATAAATAAGTTCCTCAACAACGTAATACATTTAAATTTGAATAAAATGGGCTTTAACGTCCTCCTTTTCTGCACCAACATCAAATTTAAATTTAAAGATTCTGGAACGGTGTCCTTCCAGAATGGCCAACCTGAATTCCAGACAGATTGTAACCAATCAACCAGACTGGAGCACTGGAAAAGATGTCAACTCCCATCAAATTCGGACAAATAAGCCAAAAATATTCATTAAGCTGAACTTTTTAACTATTATTGTTCTTTTGCAGTAGAGACCCTGAGTAGCCTACACATTGGTGTACACGTAGTTGGAATTTGATATAAGACTGGGCTGTGGTGCCACTTTCCGGGCAAAAATTTCCCCCATAGCACATGTATGGCGTATGCCTGTCATTATTAACCCTGTCGCAGCAGAACATTAAAATGTTAAACCCCATTTCACTTCAATAAAATGGTGGAATAAAATGTCTATAATAACATTTTACCAAGTCATAAAATTATAAAATTTGTTGCTATAAATGTACCATCTGGTGTCAAATGTGGAAACAGATAATATTGATTTAAGATAAGAGTCAATATTCTGACATAAATATAACAAAGTATACAAACTGAAAGTAGAGTTGTTAATCAGTAGATAAACTTTACATAACACTTAATAATGAATAAATTAGTGGTGTGACACAGCTTTGAAGGGTGACTGAAACCAGAACATACTGAAGGCGTATGTTTCAAAACTTTGCCAGTTGTACATTTTTATGGATCAATATTTATGCAACCTAATCAGACAGCGTGAGAGAGAGAGAAGTGGGGTTTAACATCCACTCGACACAAACAAGGTCATTTCGGGACTAACATATTATTGTTTTAATTTTCTATGTCAATAATTCGTTTGCGCGCAGGGATAATCAGATAGTATGTCTATCACAATTGGTTTATACAGGTTTATACATCCAACCAGCTAGAGAGATTACTTAAAATATGTCCAGGGTGATAATGAATTTATGTCATTTTACAGGAGAACTCCATGCAGTCATATGGATTATTATTATATTTGTTGATAAAGGCGTTGGATGGCCGAATGTTTAGCTTGTGCACGTTGTATCACAAGATCTGTCATTGGGTCAACTGGCGTGGTTTCGAATCCCTGCTTGTACATGACAAGGAGTAGGATCACCTGTTGAACCTTGTGGGTTTTCTCCGGGTCCTCCGATTTCCTTCCACTGCTAAAGACCCCCTTCTCGCAAGCAAATTATCGAAATAAAATTGAACCATAAGTTAGTCCCGAAGTGACCTGGTTTGTCAAGTGGACATTAAACCCCATTACTCTCTCTCTCTCTCTCTCTCTCTAAATGTTGACCAATGTCAAATTCATCATAATATCTGTGTAAATATTGATAGGAATTTAGCCATTTTGGCCTGATATTCCTTATAGAGACTTGTAGTTTGCAAGAGATTCAAAATCTTTCAAATGACAAACCATGTTTAAGATTTTAGACAATTAGCTGTCACTTACATGACGAGCACCTAGATAAAGCATAAACGTTTAAACAATATTGAAACATGGTAAATTTTAACAGATTAATATGGTAAATATTTGTGACTTGATAAACCATAATGCCACCCTGACACTTGCACGATTTTTGTCACAGCAATGCCACACAATATGTCACTGCAAGGTGTACCATTTCGGTGAATGTCTGTTTGTGCATTGTTCACACATAGTGTCTATGCAATGCGTGGCCAAAAATGGGCCGTATTGGTAAGCATAATGGCACATTGTTCATGTCTGCCATAGCATATTGTCCTGCAGTGTCACACACGAATAAATTCTGTTGTCTTCCCGATTTGTATGCACTGTTGCACTGTCGGCAGTGTTCGCCTTCGAGTTTGTGCCATTGTGGAAAGAAAATTATGCAAGTGTCTGGGTGACTTAACTTTTATAATACCTATGAGATAAACCCTTCAAAATTTAAAGGGTTGTTATTGTGCAATAGACATGTCCCAAGATTTTTCGGACCCAAGACACTTTGAATGGCTAAAATAGCTAATGATAAAAATCTTGTAAATATTAATAATTAGCAGGATATATTGTTGACTAGATAAAACACTTGATATATGAAATAAACTTGATAAAATATATATATTGTAAAACGCAAAAAAAGTTAAAAGTATATAATTTGTAATTAATAATACAAAAAAGTTGACTAGTCCAGTTTAATTCCGAGCACAAATCAAAATCTCTCTAACCTCATTAAACAGACGACAAAAGCAACCTAACAATCTCAGAAATGCAGTGACGTGCAGAGATTTGATAATGCCTGGAGTCATCTCCTATTAAGACTCGATTGTAGGGTCCAGTACTAAGAAAGGGAGACAATTTTAAATATGTAAAATAAGATGAAATAAACATTTATTCAAATTAAGTAGGGCAACTTGTACAACAAAATTAACATTAATTTCACTCTTTCATTGGATGCCCTCCTGAAATATTTGCCAAAGTGAGCTGTAGTTTGGGGTTGCTCAAACAGGTACTAAAGAGCATGTGATAACCATTCGGCAATTCCCCCCGCTCCAATATATATCAATGGTGGATGATATCTACAAGGGATTCAAATCTCAAATGATGGTCAGCAGCGTTAATTTACAAACTGAAATCTAGCTAATTAAACATTTAAATTATAAATAACTAGAATATAACTTAGACAGACATTTAAATTATAATATGAGCTTATGACTAGAATATAAGTCTTGACTAGATTGTATACGGGAAGTCGAAACCTCACAGCAATGACATAGGTATGCATATTTAACTGGAAAAAGATGTGTGGTATCCATAGCCACTATAGCCTGGTATCCATAGTAACTCATCTTGTATCCATGGTAATGCTTTGACTAGGTATTATAGGGAACTGAAAATGGATGTGTGATATCCATAGCAACTAGGGTCTGGTTTCCATAGTGACTGGTCGTGCAATCATGGTAACTATAAGTAATACTTAAGTCTAAGAGTTTAATGTCCGCTGAAACTGCAGTTGTGTAGATTTAGACATCAGTTTTAACAATCAAGTATAAATTATTTTGATCAGGTCACTTAAGTAATGGTGGCAGGGGGTGGGGCTGGGGGTGAGGGTGTCTGTGGGGGATGGGAATGGTGAATTTACACTTTTCAACAAAGTTAGCTATTTCAATGCTCCATTTTCTCTTTTTATGATTAATGCTAATTGCTAAGGTGCAGTTATTTCTGCTGATTGAGTTCCTTATCCAAAACATACTCCAAATCGTGTTATTACACCAAGAATTTTCACCTCCATCTCTGCCAAACATTTAAACATTAATATTTCTTCCCATGGAGTAATCCTCCCAAGCTGACATTATCCATCCATTTTATGTACAAAACAGGTATATATATAAATATAATGTCTTCACTTTTCATGCAAACACAGGTTTTACTGGAAAACTGTTTTCAACACAAGATGATCTATACGTTTATGTCTTTCGAAAATTTAAGTAATGCTATAAATTCCTAAGGTCCATACTCCTGATCGCAATTCTATTTTTCCTCTACTCTGGAAAATACGACTACAGGTTTATGATAAAAGAGATCCTTTAAATAAAAAAAATAAAAACAGTCCATCCACAAACAATCTCATATTTAATGGGGAACGGTCAGGGTAAACTTGGGTTCTGTATCAATCGTATAAAATCGCCTTTTCTTCTCCGGTAATGGAGTTGTCTCCCTTTTAGAGCTCCAGTGAAAAACTATCTCTTGATCAGACGGGCATGTCTTACGGAAGGTGTCGTTATTGTAAGCTGTTTCCATGTAGCGCCAGAAATGCGTATATTTTCGAGGTATCAGGAAATCTTTGAAAGCTTCAGCTGCGATGCGGATGTGCTGTAATTTAGGCATTACCAGACAATCTAGGTGCGTGATGGAGTTACCTGCCAGGTATTTTGTTTCCGTCCTCGCCAGATAATCGTTGATTGATTTGATCTCATTTAAAAGTCCCTCTGCTGTGCTACTCACATTTTTAATAAAAAAGTTAAATTTTGAGAAAATATCCAGACACTGAGAGTGGGCTTGTAGATTATCATAGCGGAGATCGGGCTTCAGAAAATTCTCGTCTATATATTGAACTATTTCATCAGAGTCGATGACCACCTCATCTCCGTGTTTAAACACAGGAAGCCTATTAGCGTATTGTTTGAATTCTGGTAACGGTCGCGCCATATTGACAGTGTTTATATTATAGGTTAGCGACCCGCCCTTGGCTTTCAGGTCGAGTACCATATAGAATCTCTGACAGAATGGACATGCTCCGTAACATTCTCCGTCCATTCCTGCCTTGACATATAGGACCACATGGTTTGATATGTGCTTCTGGCTCATCTTGACAAAGTTACGATGTAACAACAGTCACACCTGAAAATAGAAAACATAATGATAATTAAAAATACTTAATTCAACTTTTCTTCTTTTTTTTTTACCAAATCCACTGATTCCTTTTAAGCAGATTAAGATGGAAAATCATCTGAATATGCACTGTTATAAGTGGAGGTTTTCTTTTATACCAAATTCAACCATTTCTGTAAAGGATATATTCTAACTGGTGGATTAGATTGTATCGGAAAGTATGTGGGAATTTACAGAATTACATCTATAGAACATTCAGGGGTACTAATGTTCCTATACTGAACATGAGGTAACGAAGATGATTTTGATTTTTATTTATATAATGGTGATGCTGATGATAATTATAACCAATAATAGTGGTGGTGTTGATGAGGTTTACTAAGATAGTGGTGTTGATGATGCTGTTAATAGCAGCGGTTATGATGATGAATATTGATGGAGAATTAAATTGTTATAAGATATTAGAGAAGGCTATAATTCAGCCTAACATTTATAGTTTATCTTGTGCCAAACCAAGTAAGGGGGCAGATGAGGAAATTGTCTCCAACTAACTTTCCTTCCCAGGAACTACCGGAACCGGTTTTTATTTTGTTATTGCTTGCTCTATATATATAATTGCCCTACATGTTTTTGTATACTGTACCTGCTAAAAATCGCTGAGAGAATTCTATTTACAACATCGCCCAAATACATTGGTAATTGTGTAATTGTTCTTGATCTATACAGTTACTAAATGCTTTTAAAGTTCACTTAAGATATCTATATTATTATGCATCTATATCAACCTATGATAGTAGCCATGCCATTTGTCAATTTGAAATTTCTCAGTTAAATAACTTTCTTTGTTTCCAGGTAAAAGGGGCAGGAAGTTTACGGTTTACGGTTACTTGATCGGTTGGAAAATCTTTTTAATTATATTTTTTTGTGCGATTTGTATTTGCTAGCCTTTCTTGTATGATTACGGAGAAAGGTTTTAATACTAAAATTGGCATTTATCGTGAGAAAATCACGCCATAATTGTGCTATGGGACCTGGAAAATGAGAGAAAATTGTATAGGGTTGGCAATTTTGGCTAAAAATATGTGGTAGCTGCGCAACCGTAAACAAAGGTATTTATTATTTTGACCTTAAATGTGTAAATTTTTTGTGCTGATTGTGTTTATATATAAGAGGACAACAAGATTCTTTTGTCCTGTTCTGTCTCTTTGACTCATTAAGTACAGATAAAAGCTTGCAGGATCTTGAGGTCATCAGGTTTAATTGCTAATAGATATATTCTGTCACATACTGACAGTTAGACAGATTGACTAATTAATATATACATGTGTATTTATTACCTACATCCTGGCATTCATTCATTCATTCATTCATTACTCAGTTATTAATGTGGGAGAGAGAGAAATGGGGTTTAACATCCACTGGACACAAACTATAGTTCATTTTGGGACTAAAACATGGTTTGAACTTTATTTCTATTCCTTGCTTGCATGTTGGTGTCTTTAGCAGTTAGAGGAAACCGGAGGACTCGTAGAAAACCCAAAAGGTTGGAAAAGGCGACCCTATTCCTTGTCACGCACAACCGGGAATCGAAACCATAACCAGCTGACTCAATGATAGACATGCTAACCATTCGACCATCCACACCACCCCACCCCCATTAATGTAGATATAAATGGAAACCACTCGACACAAACTACTTCAATTCAGGACTAACATATGGTTCAATTTTATTTCAATAATTCGTGTGCGTGTAGGGGTCTTTAGCAGTGGGAGGAAATCTGTTAGATTGTAAGGTCTGACACCGTTTCAATCCCAGGATGTACAAGGAGTAGGCTTGTAAATCCACCCATGTGGGGTTTTTTCTGGGTCCTCAGGTTTCCTCCCACTGCTAAAGACCCTAACCACAAGCTATTTAACTGTATATATCATATGTTAGTCTTGAAATAACCTGGGTGGTGTCGAGTGGACATCAAACCCAATTGTTCTCTCTCTCCCTGTGTCCCTTTCTCTGTCTCTCTTTAACTCTCTGAACTGTTGAAGTTGCCATAGATCTACTTAAATATTCTGTATGGAACGGATGTCTTGTAAAAATGCCAAATGACAATGATGTGCACATAAACGAACCCTTGACAGTTGGAATTTGATATAAGATTAGATCATAATGCCAGAACAGTAGAAAATTTAAGCCCCAATTCATTTGTCAACTTTACCTGATCATCTACAGGTAATAGAGCCTGTGTTGGTATGTGATGTTATAAAGATCAAGGTATTTAACTTGTTGAAGGACAAACTTGATATATAACCTTTAATATTTAACATAGAAATGTTGAATTTATATTCATACAAGTATTATTCCTTCATCTATCTATCTTATTCACTCAGCTCATTCATTCACTCACCCATCATTCCATCTCACATGTATTAGCTCAAATCATTTATCATTCATCCCACATGTATTAGCTCAGATCATTCATTCATCCATCACATTAGCTCAGCTAATTCATTTATCATATCAGCTCAGATAATTCATCCATCTAATTAATTTATTCATTCATCCATCATATTAGCTCAGATCATTCATTCATAGTTCTACAGAATCCTTCATTTTATCTAAGAATATTGGCCAATGACATCTAGTATAACATCTACATAAATTAAATAAATGGTGTTCCTGGATTTTATTCATCCTTCATTCTATATTAAGAATGTTGACCTATGACCTATGTTTACAAATAAAGAATACAGTAACATACACCACATTAACATCAACAGTCAAGAGTTAAGGCCCCCGCACACGAGCCGAAAACTGCGTACGCAAATGGCGCAGCATCATTTTCTGCTCGTGTGCGGGGGTATTTTCGAGCGCATTTTGACGGTCGCCAAATATCTGTCATGTTTGATATTTTTAGACGCAGCGCAAACTGCGCTCTCGTGTGCGGGGGACTCAGCACTATTTGCGTTTCATTCGTCGTCAATGCGCATGAGTCATCACTACTGCAAAATGGCGGCACCCAGTGAGTTCGTCAGTGACGTAATTTTAGAGGATAAAATCGTCGATTTATGGCAAGAATATCCTTGCCTATATGATACAAAATGCGTAGAATTTCGAGACCGCTGCCATTTTCGGATGAGTGATGGTCACGTGAACGACACACTTGCCGCAGTAGCTTTCTTGCAGCGTCGTTTTCGGCTCGTGTGCGGACGCCGTATTTCTGCGCTAAATGCGTACGCAAAATGCGCTCGTGTGCGGGGGCCTTTAAATGGTGATCCTGTCTTTTTCACAGAATGTTAACCTGTGATCTATGTATATGCACTACAACAACTATACCAACATCAACATAAATCATGTTTGTGTATGTTATTCATCCTTCATTCCATCTAAGAATGTGGACCTACATATGTATGACATGTATTAATTATTAATTAGGGGGGGTTGGGATGGCCTAGTGGACTAGAGTGCCGCGCTTCGACCTCTAGCTGGCCAGTCACCTCTGGCTTGCGGCTGTGGTTTCGAGCCCTGGTGTGAGCGTATGTGACATGGAGATAGGGGCGCCTTCTCAACCTCGTGGGTTTCCTCCGGGCACTCCGGTTTCCTCCCACTGCTAAAGACCCCTACGCGCAAGCGAATTATTGAAATAAAATTAAACCATGTGTTAGTCCCGAAATGACCTAGTTTGTGTTGAGTGGACGTTAAACCCCATTTCTCTCTCTCTCTGTATTAATTAGTACTGTATATAGTATATTACATATCAACATAAATAATATTGTGGTTTTTTATTCATTTTTTATTCATCCTTCATTCCATCTCATAATATTGACCTACATGTATGATATATGTATTAATACTATTATATATACTATAGTATATGACATACCATCAATATATGACATGTATTAATACTATTATATATACTAGTATATGACATACCATCAACATAAATCATGTTTCAGTTTTTTTATTCATCCTTCATTCCATCTAAGAATATTGACCTACATTTATTAGTACTTTTATACAGTATATGATATACCATCCAGATAAATCATGTTGTTGTTATTATCAAGTGACTTATAACCACTTACCTCCTCACTAATAACCATTACTACTTATCTATATACTATAAACTGTTACTACTGTATAATGTCTTACTCAGCATTTATATATTACATACTCTTTACTTATATATAAATCTGTTTAACTTTATCTATGTCCAGATAAATACCAGTTTAGGCCAATTCAAATTTTTTTTTTTTAGTTCTTCTTCGGAGAGAAACGGGGTTTAACCTCCACTCGACAAAAACTTTCTCATTTCGGGGCTAATATATGGTTTAATTTTATTTAAATGATTGGCTTGTGTGGGGGTCTTTAACAGTGGGTGGAAACCAGAGGAAACCAGAGGAACCAGAGAAAACCAACAAGGTTGAGTTCTTCTTGTGTGGGATGTTTTGTTAAATTTTCAAAACTTGAATATTTTAAACTAAAAACATTTGAGAAGAGCAGCTAAGTATTTTCCTGAAGAAATTGGATGTTGTTCCTGAAGAGGGGGGTTACATGGCCGAATGGTTAGCGTGTGTGTGCGGTATCAGGTCTATCACTGAGTCAACTGCCGTACTGGTTTTGATACCATGATTGAAAGGTTTTCTCTCGGTCCTCCGGTTTCCTCCCAATGCTAAAGACCCCTATGCACAAGCAAATTAGTGAATTAAAGTTCAAACCATGTGTCGAGTGGATGTTAAACCTCATTTCTCTCTCTCTTTCATTCCTGAAGAACAGAGATTCTTATTGGTGTGTCCTTACCACATGTTTTATCAGTAAACAAACTTTTTGTAAAATAAACAACCCAGATTAACGGATGTTTATCATTTGATTCTGATACAAATTTCCATGGAAATAAATGAAACAAAATGGAGATTTAATGTCCTGCTTTTCTGCACCAACAGGACAAAGGCGGGCATACATCATGCAGTTTGCTAATGAATGACATTTTGCCAGGACAGTGGTGTCTTTGTCTATACTCTGTGGAATTCTAACCGCTAATGGGTCCTCTATGTGTACACCAATTGGATCTTGGTGTTTGAACCCAACTGAACGACTTGGCTCCCTGTCCTGCACTGCTCATAAGAGGAACATCACTGAGTAGGGTTGCCTGTCCAACCTCGTGGCTTTTCTACCAATCCTCCGATTTCCTCCCACTGCTAAAGACCCCTACGCACAAGTGATTTATTGAAATAAAATGAAACCATATGTTAGTCCCGAAATGATTTGGTTTGTGTCAAGTATACGTTTAACCCCATTCCTCTCTTTCTTTCTCTCTCTCTCTCACATGTAAAATATCAAAAAACGTCTTAAAATCCTCAAAATCAAACAGAATTTCACAAATAAAATCAATACTTGACTAAAATTCTCAAAATCCACTAAGAAACTTAAAAAAATAAAATTAACTCACACAGATATATGTAAACTATCAAATACCTTTCATAAATAAACCCCAAAAAATTCACAAGTAAAACCAATCCACCATTCTCAAGATAGGCCTATAAAACTTTTATCAGAGGTGATATAAGTATAAATGGTACACAAGCTAATGGAGGAGTGTGGTATATATTATATATACACCAGTCTATATCACCTGATAAACTCTTTCAATCTGTCAAAACATTACATATCCTACTTTATATATCACAGTAGTATTTATACCATACCCCTATATACCATACCCACATATTCCACACTCACGTATACCATGGTATATAACTTTGGCCTAAATACCTACAGATCTACATTATTCATCGAAAAAACTGGAACCTTCCAATTTGTGCCACTTACCGGTAATTGAAAGGGAAGGTAAGCCATATAGAAACTTTTTTAAAATAATAATTAAAACTTTAAAATCTCTTACCGTTATTTGGGAGATTTCGGTTTCTTCCCACTGCTAAAGACCCCTAAACCTAAGCGAATTATTGAAATAAAATTAAACCATATGTTAGTCCCAAACTGATCTAGTTTGTGTCGAGTGTGTTAATCCCTTGCAATATTGTGAAAATTAAACTTCTAAGAATATCCAACTATTTTGTTCATTACTTTTTAAGATATGGTGAATTGGAAATTTCAACAGTCAGTATCTACTATAGATAATATTTATAGGATATTGTGAACACAAGCCCAGTCCACCCATTATTTCAACCGAATTCATTCGATGGGTGACTTTTCATCTGAGTGAATAAATGCTGGGAGATTAAACCGCCTACTGCTCTCTTCCCACTGGATTAATGAGGGAAATTTTGCACGGACAGTGATGCTGAGGACTATACTTATATCAAACTGCCAAGGGATCTTTTATGTGCACATTGGATACCGGGTTTCCATCCATTCGATTGACTATACGTTAATTCTTGCCAGGCCCTCTAACTAGCACCACTCAGAGGTGGTTTCAATGGGGGGGCGCAAGGGGCGCACCTCCCCCCCTATTTTTCGACAGTGCCCTTTTTTACAGCTGAAAGAGCCTTTACTCGGACCCAAATATGTCCGTTTCAGACGTTTACTTAGACAAAAATATCAGCCAAATAGCTCTTGGAATGGCTACAGATGCAAGGAAATGACAGATACTTTTCTTAGGACCCCCCCCTCCCAGCGACATGCCCCGTCTCCGTGG
The DNA here is from genome assembly GCA_036850965.1 of Patella caerulea. Classification (NCBI taxonomy): domain Eukaryota; kingdom Metazoa; phylum Mollusca; class Gastropoda; family Patellidae; genus Patella; species Patella caerulea. Next base: position 71,012,805 of record JAZGQO010000010.1, on the reverse strand, counting down.
TCAGTTCCCTCATTTTGCGGCGCCGCCCCCCCCCTTCAAAATTCCTAGATCTGCCCCGACCAATGACAAAGAGAAATCACAGAGAAAAATCCCTAAGAACTTTCTCTGCAAATGCAAGGACCGAACATGGAACCACCGAACATGGAACCTCCAGGTTAGCGAGCCAGCATCATACTCACTTAGCCATCAGGACTCCCCCATTGTGTAAGAACAAATTGATGGACAGATTCTAGTATCACACCCCAATTTGTAATCAGGATCTTATTTATTCCTATGTTTTATTGGAATCAACGAGATATTGACAAGACTTTAATTTTCTTTCTTGTTCTTGCGCACGAAAAACGTAATTAAAACCTACAAAAATACAGGAAATAAGTGGAAGAAGGAAATTGGATGACAGCCAATTATATAATAAACTTATTTTGACTCAACTTACTTCATTCACCTTTATTTACTAGATAAAATAAATACATTCTTACAATCAATATACACGCAGAAAATAAATTGAATCAAATGTGGATTTAACGTCCTATACTTTCTGTAAAGAGAAAGAGAGAGAGATATGTATTCTGTCACATACTGACAGTAAGACAGATCGACTAATTAAAATATACATGTGTATTTATTATCTACATCCTGGGATTCATTCATTACTCAGGCATTAATGTGTGAGAGAGAGAGAGAGAGAGAGAGAGAGAGAGAGAGAGAAATGGGGTTTAACATCCACCCGACACCAACTATTTCATTTTGGGACTTATATATTTTTCAATTTTATTGCTATAATTCCCTTGTGCGTAGGAGTGTTTATCAGTACATGTAGGAGACCTGGAGAAAACCCATTAGGATGAACAGATAATAATAATAATAACCGTTTTCTATAGCGCTGAACATTCAGTCAGTCTGACTGCTCTGTGGTGCTTTGACCCTTGTCAAGTACAAGCGGGGGAACTGGAACACCAACCAGACTAACGATAATGGGTATACACCATTCAGTGTGCTATGACCTTTTCTTTCTTGAATTCCAACTAACAAGGGTCCTTTTACATACACACCATGCAAGACATCGAATTTTCATCTCATCCAAACGAATAGAAGCTGCTTGTTACCAAACCCTCCACCACGAAGTGTGCTGGAAAATTCTCATGAACTCTTTCAGGGGCACATAACTTAAAAGATGAAACTAAATTTTCTTATTACCATTTGAGATTTTTTTAATCCTTAGTAAACTACAAGATTGTGAAAGCTAAATCTCTAAAGGGATAATCACCCCAAGAAACGTTTAATTCCCTTAAGTACAGTATTTACGAAGATGATATTTATGATATATGATGGTCAACATGCAGACACAAACCAAAACAGAAATAATATATGTGTAAATATTTATCAAAGGATTCATTCACATGGTTGTTTTGTTTTTTTTATGACCATTATGACCAATTTATGCCCATTGCGACAATAGTTATAGTTGTTTTGACAAAATTATTAGGATTTTTTGGTTCGTGACCGTTTCAGCTGTATTTTATATATAAAGCATGCCTGCACCAACAATTATCTTAGATATACATGTAATCTCTTGTAGGGCCTCTTTTTAATCTCGTTGAATCCTATTCGAGGGATTATCTGTTGTTCATACCTGGATTTTAGCTATAAATGTTTGATCGGTCTTGTTTTAATCCAATAAAATCCAAGGCAGAAGATTTATCTACTGTTCATATTTGAAGAGCACAGGGGAAGCCACTTTTTCAACGAACCCCAGTTAATGGCGCCATCTGGTAGCAAATTGTATAAGCTTTGTGTGGAATAATCAATTTCAGGTAAAAACGATCCGAGTCACATCGAACCAAGACCCTTCTGAAATGGCCACCTGGACAAATATGTCTGTCCATCGTAGCCTTTATTTGACTTTTATTTGGCTGAAAAGTGGAAGTCAGTTAAAATAGTTGTACTGGTATTATGATTTGTATTTAACATCATTTTGAAGTTTTAATTAAACCCACTTGTTGTCTGTTCGCCATTCTCGTCCAAAAGTTTGTTTTGCCATTTATGTGACTTAGATCGGTCTTCCCATGGACTCTTAATTTGGATTTTATTTTTTTAATTAATTGTTTAATAATCAATCTGAGTATTCATTTCAGCAAAGCAAAGAATTGTTTGAAAAATACAAACGACAACCAACAGCTTTTATCTGCCACACTGAGAAAATTAACCCCATCCTAAACTTGCCAGGAAAAGTCAATTTGCTCTTCTCACTGGATTTGTCAAACTTCCGTCTAGATCAACCATTTATAAAATAAGAAAAACTTGCATAAGATTATATATTTATCATGTTATATCACACCTACGTAACGAGGATGACCTTTATTTTTTACTAATTATCTTTCCTTTTCCCTGATTTAAACCAAGAGGCAAACACAAACTTCAAGAAGTATCTGAAAATAAATACTTTTCAAATATCCTCCACTTTAACCCTTTGAGCACTGAGTCCCCAATTGTTTCGCTGTCTATACACTGTTTTCTTCTACTTTAACCCTTTGAGCAATGAATCCCTAAATGTTTCACTGTCTATACATTGGCTTCCTGTGGCTTTTCAAATATCCTCTACTTTAACCCTTTGAGCAAATCAATGCAAAATTGTTCATAGAACAAGCATACCAATTTTCATGTCAGTCAGACTTGAATTATCAGAGTCTTAGACTTTTTCAGAGAGCATCACCCCACCCTAAGAACCCAAAAGAACTAGAAGAAGAAGAAGATGAGTAAGAAAAACAAGATGAGTAGTGGTCAGTGAACAGTTCCTGGTCCCCCCCAAATTCTCGGTACTTTTGACAGTTGGAATTCTGCATCGTGTATGACTGTTTCCATTCGCCACCTGGTGCATAAACATAATATATTAAATCTTATTTCATTTCATTTTATGACTTTGGCAGTTTGAGGCACTAGAGAAAGCATTAGTTGCAGGCAGTCAAGCACTAAAGGGTTAAGTAAGGAAAATGTGACTGAGGCAGTTTTAGCAACAAAAGCTTGATTTAGTTTTGGGTTAATTTAAGTAAGGAAAATGTTTATTGGAAATCTGCCATAGTTCTGCTTTAATAAAGACCCAATATAAGATGTCAGATAATTAGCAATATCTTAATTAATTCTACTATTAATTATATTATATCATACCTTTAATTAACTTGTTAATTAATATTACAGACCTGGTTCACAGGTAAACATAATACCTGACTATCTGAGAAAGTATGACAGGTATTCTACATATTTACAGCCTAATTAAATATTTGTTTAATTTGTCACATAATTACATTTCTCAAGGTTTAAATATTTTCATTAAATTCATACATAACATTCTAATGAATGAATGAATGAATGTATGATGGGTGGGTGAATGAATGAATGAATGAATGAATGAATCTATATCAAGTGTAGGGAATTATTAAAAGAATAGAAGGTTGGATGGATGGATGGATGAATGAATTAAAGGGCAAATAAACATTGAAAGTGGAGAGGATTGAATAAATGATTAGATGGATGAATGAATTAAAAAAGTGGGTGTACATTATAGATTGAATGAATGCAGGTTAGTTAGATGAATAAAATGAACTAGGTAAGAATTTAATGAATGAATGAATAACTTAAGGAATGGATTGAAAGGTGAAGGTTGGGTGGATGGATGAATTGAAGGTCAAATGAATGAATGAAAGAATGAATGAATGAATGAATGAATGAATGAATGAATGAATGAATGAATGAATGAATGAATGAATGAAATACTATGTCAATAAAATTTAAATAATTGACATGTATATGTATTAAAATGTATGTAATAAATGGAACACAAGTGTTAAAAATATACATGTATCTCTAGTTTATTAATAGTTCTACATGTGTTATTAAATAAATTATCTATGCAGATAAACATAACCAGTGTATATAAGCATCTTATATTTATATACTCATATAGGTATCATATATTCATAAATACCCATATGTTAATTTTTAATGTTTCAATTGATATTCATTGATTCTTAATATCATGTTAGATTTTATGGGTTTATTGTTTATCTTTTATTATTACCGTATGTATGATCATATTAAATATTTTTATCATTCTGATATTTCAATAACATTAACTTGTATGCAAAGCCATTCAAAGCACTTTAGGGTGGAGACTTTTTGTTGTTTCTATTGTTTAATGTCCAGGGCCCAGTTTCAAGAAATTGTAACTAAAGATAAAATCCAAATTCTAGTAGATACTTCAATTTTGATTGGCTAAGAACTAAAATTAACCTAATAATTGTCCAATCAATATTGGAATATTGTCCAATATTGTCCCTCTATTTTTTTTTTTGCGGTGGCGAACAATTTTTAGCTTCATATATTCTCGCGGGAAATGAGAAAAAAACAGTTTAGGTTGGAAATCGTAATTTATAGTAAATTAGTCCTTGTGGGCATTTTAGTCCATGCAAAAATCATGGGCCGGTCTTCGCACTCCCAAGTGGGTGCAGCATGTCCTCCCTTTCTGAAAATCCTGGATCCGCCCCTGATATCCGCCCCATAATTTATGTTAAAGGGATGAGTGTCTGCCTTCCCCTTAAATTATGTTAAAGGGGTGAGTATCTGCCTTTCCCATAATTTATTTTTAGTTTGTTAAAGAGATGTGTCAACCCCAAATAATTATCCCACCATATCCTCCACCTGCACCTTGACATTTGACATTTTGTGTGGTCACTTTTCACACTGTTATGATTTTTTTTGTCTGTGTTTTTTTGTACAGTTTTCCTCCACTATATATTATCAAATAATGTAAGTAAACATCATTATTTCTTTAATCTCTTCTCTAAATTAAACAGTGTATACTTTTTATTATAATACATGTACAGGTATTAACTTTAATAAAATTTTAAAAAAGATATTAAGTTTTTTTTCTTTATAAAATCATTAGGCCAATCCAATTTCAGTGTCTGTATTTCAGGAGGACCTGTTTAAAATGTTACAATTTGATTAAAATACAGATCTATATTTTGTTTCATTTTTTATACTTTTGATGGCTTCCACTCAAGAAGATCGGACCGGTTGTATTGGGAGGTTGCCTCAGGGGTCATAGGCGCAGTCTTTGATATCAGACATTTGATTAACCAATCAGTGTTGACGTTTCCAATGGGATACCCACAGAACTCGCTGCAACAGACTGTTTCTTTGGCTAAATCCTCACATTAACCAGAACAGGTACAACTCTTCCTGATCCTTGTGTAGTAAATACAAGTAATACGAAATTATGAACTATAAAAACGAAATATGATCTGTGCTTTAATCACATAGAAAATGCTGCCTCCAAGTTCTTCAGGAAAAATCTAATTTAAAAACCAGAAGTGCCTAATTAATTGCTACTCTCAAAAGTTTTTAGTTACATATATATATTTGAGTTTTGCAATTTTTACAAAACTTTTCTCCACAAGAATTAACGTTTAAATTGGTATGGCCTCATTCTTTTATTAGGAATATCGCCTGTCCAACCCCTGTCCAACCTCGTGGGTTTTCTTCGGGTCCTCTGGTTTCCTCTCACTGCTAAAGACCCCTAAACGCAAGTGAATTATTGAAATAAAATTAAACCATATGTTAGTCCAAGAATGACCTAGTATGTCTCAAGTGGATGTTAAACCCATCTCTCTCTCTCCCCCTCCCCCTCTCTCTTTATAATGAATAATCAACAAAGTTAATTTACAAGGGCAAATTATTGGCTAGACTGGCCTAGCCATCTAGTTCATAATTTATGTAATTTTTTAATTAGATGAGCATCAAATGACAGTGTAAAAGTGGTATATATGTAGTTTATACTTGAAATCAGATATCTTTGGTGGGTGGGTGCTTATATTATTATCATCATCATCATCATCATCTGCATCATCATCATCACAGAAATGAATGGGGTTCAAAATCTTACTTACTGCACCAGCTAGGATAATGAAGACGGACATCGGCTGTACAGTATGTCATGAACGGAAATTTTGCCCAGACATCACTTTGGTCCTACAGCAAACTTTTATTTCAGATTCCAACTATCAAGTTTATGGGTGCGTCAATGTGCATATATTTTCCGTACCATCCGAACTACCAGACATTGTTGTTGACCAGGTATCAGTCAGACACTTTGGCCTACATTTTATTATAACAGAGCTATCCAGGTGACAGACCGGGTAAAGTATAATAATGTTGATACACATATGGCTGTCATTACCCCATTCAGCGCAGGACAGTAGGAGGTTGAACTCAATTTCATTCTTTACAATTGGTGGACAGAATTAATCAATTATTTAAAAACTTGGTAAGAATTTTAAAATGTGGTTGACAACCCTCAAAATGTCAAATTAATGTACATATTATCAATTACAAGAAAATGTTTCTAAACATCAAAAATAAAACTGTGAAACTAAAATGATCATCACATTTTTTCAAAAAATGTTAAGCCTATGTTGTAAATGAAATCACCATTTAGCTCCATGAGCAGAAATCTCCGTTTATTTACAATATTGATAATCCATTCTAAACACATGTTAGTGTGAAATATCAACCATGGTATATTTTACGTAATGCACAGTTAAAGTGCACGATCGAAAATAACCCCAGCTTGCCACCTCACCAAGTCTTCAAATACCGGCAATCGATTTCTTGTTAATGCGTAAAGATGCAAAATAAATTAACAAGTAAAATTTGTTATCAGCCACACTTACTATTTACCAATTATTATTAATACTCCAAAAGTCACGAAAATGTTTCTGCACAATGTCTAAAAGTCAAACAATAACTGACGTAGATTTTTACCTACCTTTCTCGTGAGTCGTCTGCTAACAGATTAACTCAGTCGACGGGATAACGGTTTCATATATCACGTGTTCTATGAATAGCCTACAGGATATAAGCGATCGTGTCATTGGCTTACCTATAAAATCTATAAGTAGCAACCAATGGAAATCTACGAAACAAAATATTACGCTTTTGACCATATAAAGCATCTGGTTGTCATTGATAGGGTGAGGTAGGATCTAAAGTAAAAGTAGAAAAGTTATTAATAGAAGCGCGTGCCCGTTATTTATAGACAGAACAAATATAAGAATTGAGACAATGACCCCGCCCGCCAGTTACTAAAGATATCCCATGTAACAAGATGTTCATGACTATTAGTAGCCTATATTGTTCAACTATAGGCTAAATTCAGAAAAAATCGAAAAGATCTAGAAATAGGGGATATTTAAAAAGAATGATTTTAAGATAGTTCTAGATCGCACTAATTTAATTCCAAGAAGCAACATTTATCAGGAGTGGGGTCGACTGACCAACCTTTGGTGGGGGGGGGAGGGGTGCATCGGATTTTCAAGTGTAGTTCCATAGTTCAGAACTGAAGCAGGTCGAGTTCCCCTTGTCAGGCCTAATCGTTCGGATGGGATGAAAACCCGAACTCGTGTTGGCGTGCTGGTTAAAAGAGTCCTGTTGGAATTCGATGATGAGTAGATGGAAACGCCGCTGTCCAGTCACAATTAATTTCCTTCGGTAAACGTTTTTTTCCATCCACTGGAGCCTGGTCTTAAGACGTTATATTTGGATTGTGGGTCTACATCTCGAGACTGTGACAAAATCTGCAGGCCACAGCCCTTATCCTAACTCTTATCCTAACTCACAAACGCTTACCAGGGACCTTCAACTTTCAACTTCAACTTTTTTTATTTGCATATTACATCCATTAAGAACAGTATACAAAAATCAACATACATATGCATGCAAAAGATACATTTGTCATGGAATACTATATAAATAATGAAAATATAATGAAATTATAATGGGATATATTTATGTACATGCACCATTGGGATGATACCAATGAAAACAACAATGAAAGTATGACAATGAAATAAAATACTCATAAAATATGTAGTAAAAGTATATCGGTGTACATAAGAGTATGACGATCACATGACTCATAAAGAAAATCGTGACTGGACAGTGTGCTATGACATCACCTATTTCACTGCATGGCACCCCCAGTATTCCCATCTCCATTTGCTCGGTTGGCGCAGAGAGGTAGAAGGTCACATTGCATATTTAATCTATATATTTACCGTTATATATTTTGGACTGCATAGGCATCTATGTCCTCTTCGGGATGTTGCCTTCGACTAAAAGTTAGGAGGACCGCTTGATATAATACTTAAATATTGTAAATTATTGGTGAATGCGCCACTTTAATATGGCGATAGAAATATTTACTTATGAAGACTACGCTTAGGATGTACAGTGCGTGCAACACGGTAGATACACACATCAAAGGCGTTTTATAGCTGAGGCGCAGGAGGCGCCAGCCTCCAGACGAAAAAATTCAAAGAAATTGGAAAAATAAAACAGGATAAAAATGCTAAAACCGATGAGAAAAATGAAATTGTATCCTAGTTAGGGGCCCTAAAGGCAGACAAAAGGGCCCCACGTCTGATAAAAGGGCCCCTCTGGCCAAGGGAATTGGCCCCGACTCCGATTCAATCGTCTTCTATACACTCTTGACATAAAAATCATCAAAAAAGACCCCCCCCCCCCTTTGCGAATAAGGGCCCTCAAAATAGTATAGCCTCCGCCATGAATATTTTTTAAACGCCCCTGACACACATGTGTTTTATACTTGTAATAAATTCATTAATGACATTATGATGATCCTTTAGTGGTATTTAATAACTGGATAGTGCAATAAACTATAATACATACTTATGGAGGAACAATTACTTACAAGTATGTGTTATTGTTCGATGTTATAACTCTTAGGGATATTAGAACCTGTGCGCCTGACCAAAGATAATCTGGAACTTACGATACGCACAACACGACGAATCGGGAATAACGTACCACTTTAAACGTCCGTGCACTTCGGCATACATATTCTTATTTGGACATTCCACATAATCTCCTGCTTTTAGCATGAGCCAGCGAATTACTCATTGAGCCTATCCTAATTCTTTACGATTTTCATTTCTAAACCTTTCATATTAAAATTTAAACAATGTCTATTTTCATCGTAATCTATGGTTTCACTTTTCTGTCACACCTGAATCATGTATTGTTTAAAAGTTCATAATCTTGTTTACAAAAATTAGTTAAAAATAAAGGAAAAACAAACAGAAATAAAATTGACACAATACCGCACAAAGTGAAAGGATGACGACAGCGAGAGAGAGAGAGAGAGAGAGAGGAGAGAGAGAAGGGGGGGGGTAGGCGCGGATCCAGGATTTTTTGCAGGGGGGGGGTGTCTAGGTTTCATAGATAGATAGATAAGTTTATTGCATAACAACGCCCACGTGGAGCAGCATACAATTATCAAAATGAAAGAAAATCACATTATTACATAAACAGATAAACGTTGCCTTGTTCACTACTGATTATAATTGCCTAACTAATTGCGCTCAACTGATAAACCGGGGGGGGGGGGGCCCTCTCCCTCGAAAAATTTTGTAAATTAGATTCAATTTGGTGCATTCTGACGTATTTCCGGAAGGTAAATTCCAAAATTACAGGTCTAAAAATCGCCAATAAAATCGCATAAAAAATTTTCAAGTCTGAGCGGGGGGGGGGGGGGTCCCCTCCCGATCCGCGCCTGTGTAGACAGGCAGCAACACTATGGATTTTAAGACATCTGTACGTGTAAGAAATTAAGAAAGGCTTGTAACAGTGTCAAATATACACATTTATGCTAGAGCCCCCCGCCCCCTGATATTAGGGCCCCTGGTTTCAGTCTGTCAAGGCTATAAATCCCGCACAGGGAAAGTGGTGGAAATTTAGGTCTCGTCAACAAAATACTTAGGTAACGTTGGACTTTGTTCCCTGTTTCTGTAGTCTTTTTCGGGCAACGAGCGGTCAGTTTTACTACAGTTTTAACGTCCGATACATTATTATTAAAGAAATATTTAGTAAGCTTTAGATAACGAGTTGACCACTCGTGCTTTTATAGTTTACAAATATATAATGCAAGATGAATTATATTGAAAATTTCATTCAAATTACTTTATTCTGGGCCATATGTTAACATTGTTTGTAGTTTTGCAAAGATATGTGCAATGGTTGTTTATTATCGTAACCACGGTACTGGTGTATTCGAGTCTTTGCCCGCAGCTCCCTTTTAAATTACCGTAAATCATTGAATGGTCGAATCGTTCTCATCAAGTTAAAATATCGAGCGTCTGATGTCATCGATTGATCGAATTTAAGTTGCGATTATCATCTTTTCATATCAAATCATTTAAGGCCCAAAGAAAGACCTGCAATAGCGAAATTAGCCCTTAAAAGTTATTTAATGATATTATGGACAGACACATATGTATTTGCATTCCATAATTTTCTGTCTATAATATCATTAAATTGGTCGGGTTAACATCTGCACAATTTTAATTTAACAGTCGGGCTGCTTAATTTATCGTAATGTTCAACAGGCATATCATTAGTTGCCATTTATCGATACAATATTTACGTTGATTGGTAATCAAACATCGATTATTCGGTCAATTACCCCATTGTGTTATCAATGTTCCGCGCGATAAACGAATTCTTCATTAAGAGGTGAAACACGTGTTTGATGACAACATTGGCACATGTGAATTTGTTTACATCTGGCTAACTTCCAATCAACGTCACAATCATTCGATGTAAGGTTTCCGACGATTGGCTAAAATTTGTGGGCGCTGTCCAGGGATATTTTTATTCAATGACACGGCTTTGGGGTGGTATTTTTTCGTTCACAAATTAATCACGCACTACTTATCATTGAGAGATTATCTCTTTAGTCGCATGTAATGGATTCGTATAAATTCGTCCGTCCTGGTTCGCTTTTAAAAGCGGGTATTCCCTTGCAGATTTCCACGCCCTGGTTAACAAGTCTTAATGTAGTTTGTTTAATTCATTGCGTGACAAACTAGACTACAAGAAGGCAGATGACGTGGAAACATGAATATAAATTAAGCCAATGAAAATTGCTGTTAGATATTTGTTAGCATCAGGTGATATCAAGTTGAAGGACTGACGAACTAAGGAAGAAAAATCATAACATTACATTACCAACAAGCTTGTGGCAAGAAATTGTATTTCTAATTGGGGTAACTGTTCTAGGCATTCTGACAGAAGGAATTGGTAGGAGGATTCGGAACTAACTGAAGGAAAGTTGAAAGGAATTGGTAAGTGAACAGAGACTTTAAATTGGTTTTAGAGAAAGAAGTCAACATGAAAATGACGACAGCAGTCCAGACATAACGGTTTGTAACCGACATGAATAATTATAGTAACATGTCTGCAGATGGTTTGGTATTGGTTTCACGCAATGGCAATCGCAGGTCTCAATTGGTTGTGATAGAACTTAACTGTCTGTTTTCATTTTTTTAAAAATAATATTTAGCCGTGGATCGAAGTGGACGTGTAGATATCTCCAAGTCGACCAAGTTCATTCATAATAATAAATAATTGACACGATTATTGACCCACTCACCGATTTTCTTCAGGCTAAAAATAGTCAACCATAATATTTTGATTTTGTTTATCACTATCCATGTAGAAAATCAAACAATAACTGCCTGATTAAGCTCATTCTTACTTTGATAATTGGATAAGCCCCTGATTTTTTAAAGCCCCAATAATAACACTCTTGTTGTAACTGAATAATGTCCCAATCTTCATTCCGGTCAACAAATCGTATTTTAGAATATTCCAATTAAATGATGATATAAATTTCATCTTAACACACCTATTTTAAAAAATTGGAAAAATCCAACCAATTGATATTGAAACGTCTAACGTAAACCTTTTCAAATGTGACTTGGATTTTAAAATATTTTCGAACCCACTGGATAAGTAAAATAGGTTGTAATGGATAATTTACACAACAGGTAGGACACTTAAACATCTAGTACTTAGAGTAAGGGTATTATTTTTTTGGAGCTACCTAGCCAGCAAGAATGTTATTGTCCCTTTAATAAAAAATGTTTAATGTAAATAAAGACAAAATAATCTGGTCATTTTGAATCTTTCAATCACTCAGATCACAATTTCCTGCTCTCTTTTAAAATTACTTTTTGTTTAAGATTATTTAGTACAAAGAAATGTCACTGAAAAGGAAGATAGATGGGCTAGATTCGCAGGTTGATTATGAGAGAAATTGGGATCAGATTGTCTGGCACTGATTTGTCTTTTTTATTGGTATTATTATTAATACATTTCCGTCACTAAATTTGAAAATGTCAGGTACTATTTCATTATTACCTGACATTTTGTCAGGTACATCTAAAACCGTTAATTCCGGGCCTGTCTGTCAGGGAATCTTTAACATGCTGCCAATGTTATAAACTTCACCTCGGTTTTTCATTTCTGTTAAAAGACTGCACATTTTCCCTTGTCAGTTGTATACCACCCTACATGGGAAAATTAGGCTGAATTTAGATGCTGCCAATTGGTAAAATTCTTCCCAGTTCAAAATAGATTTACATGTGTTAATCTCAAAATGACAGCTTGCAGAATTCTGAGATTCAACTAATTGGGAAGAAATTTCGAAATTAGTATAATCCTTTTCCATTTTTCAGGTCCGACCATGGCGGCCTTAAGAATACCAGTCAAGAGTTGTATAGCTAGGCATCTTTCATGTCCCTTTCAGCCTGCACAGTCGGGATGGAGGAGTAGTTCCCCTAGCGGACGAGTGAACGAAGCCACGATGATACAATGTGAGATGGCAACATATAATCAACAAACTTACCACAATCACACAATCAGTCAGAAACCAGAGAAGGATGAAAAAGATAAAAATAAAAATAAATCAACTATGGAAACAATAAAAGAACAATTAAAATCCATTCAGAAAATGAAAGACAGCATTTCTGGTGCCGTTGTTCAATTTGGTGCCATAACTGCTGCCATTCCTCGGGGTATTACTTCAGATTTCCAAAAATATATTCCTTTTGTTGGAGATTCTTCTGCAAAGGAAAGAACTACGAATCCAGTTGTGAGCAGGAAAAAAGTCATTTCAAATAACATGTCTGCAGATCGTGAACAACATACGTTTGAAAAAGCCATGCTGGATACACAAGAAAGTATTTCATCTTTTTACGACCAAACTAATACACACCAATATTTACGATCTCCTGTTGTCATGGTAAAAGGAACAAATACAGAAAATGTTGATAAGGAAACAACAAACTTAATCAGAAATGTTTTGATCACAGCATCTGCCAGAACTGACCCCTCAAATCAGCCAGAAAAAGGGAAAAAGCCACTCATTCAAAAAGATTTCATATCAAAGTCAGCTATCGACAGTAGAACAAGAGCTTTGGTTCATGCAATCAAAGCGGCAAAGTCGTCCATGTCTAAATTAACGCGAACAGAAGAACTATGTAAACATATATTACAGTATCCTAATTCTAGAACTGTTGCTTATAGAGTAAGTATCACAGTAATCATATCTCGTTATCCACAGTGGTCTATTTCTGTTCCACTCATGGGGGAGTAATATAATTTGAATTATCTGCCCTTGATTACTGTGCTATTTTTATCGTCCAATCAAAAAAATCGTTAAATAGAATGTAAAGTTGGCTAAAGAAGTAACTCTCATCATGTTGCAATATTATTCTGAAGAACGTAAGTAATGCGACAAAGACTAGTTTGTAAACTGTTTTTTTTTATTGGTTCGTAAAATAACATAACAATCAAGGGCAGGTAATTTGATTTCATGAATACCCCATGGATGAACCAAGGTTATAGTGGAGTAGAAGGAATGAGACCACTAGGGAATAGGGATATTGTGGATGCAAAGTAACCTTTGTGTCTGACAATGTCTTACACCACATAAACGTCTTGCATACGTTAGCCTAGATAGTGATCTCAGTTGTGCAAGTGAGCAGAGTCCTTATTCATAAAATTTAAGCTAAAATATTTAAGGATGCTGCCTTTTTATTGGTTGATGGTAAGAATCCTAGTGCAAAATTTAGTTCTTAGCCAATGAAAAGGCTGCATTCTTAAAATATTTTAGTATAAAATGGGCCCCCTTGTAGTGTACGGATTAAAATTAAGGGTAAAAAACTGAAATACTGGTAACGTAATTTTGATAGCATTCATTTTGCCCATGTAAGAGTCAGGTCATTGAATACCGGTATCAGTTTGGGGTTAACATACATGTACTACAAGCAGTTTATTTTAAATTTGGTGCATTGGGTAGTGGAATGGTTTTATGTGTGTGCTTTAGATCATAATGTTTGTCATTGAACTAAGTGGTGTCACATACTACAGTATAAATCTGCATGACTAGCTAAATATGAAGTTATGTTTATATTTTCAGGAGAAGGTTTTACCTCATTTGTTGAAATTCTGTAAATCTAGTGATAAATCTTTAAAAGCTCAGGCTAATGAAGCGTTGGCTCTGATTGGCTACGTACCTAAATTAAAGGGCAGGGGTATACGTATAATTAGTATAGATGGTGGGGGAACAAGGTGAGTGTAATACATGACCTCCAGGGTCAGAACAAAGCCTTGAAATAAGGCACATGTCAGGCACAAAACCTCTGCTGTCTGTCATTTTGTCTGGCACTGATTTGTCTATTTTATTGATATTATTAATACATGACCTCCAGGTTCAGAACAAAGTCTGGAAAGAAAGGCAACTGTCACAGACAATGTCAGGCGGCACAGATTCAGGCTTTGTCAGGCACAAAACCTACTCAGATGCTTGTCATTTTGTCTTGTACTTATTTGGGTTTTTTTAATAATATTATTAATACATGTCTGGCACTAAGTTGAAAATGTCAGGTACTATTTCATTAGTTAGACATTTTGTCTGGTACATCTGAAACTGTTATTTCTAGGCCTGCCAGACAGGGTGCATTTTGTATGTCTGGCATCATATTACGATTTGGTTCAGCATCCATGTACATGTACTAGAAAATAAATTGACCTCTTGGTTTATTGGAGCTCACAACCATGTATGCATAGTAAAAAACACCAGATGTGTTAGTGTAGTAAAAGAAAAACCTCAAAGAATGTCAGATGTGTAAATAATAGGGCATTAGCTTGAATCAGACCATTACACTTACAAGTATTATTTTTTTTTTTATTCAGGATGTCTGAATGGGAATAGGGAAGAGGCTTAGCCTATATGAATGTAAAACCCCTCTTCCTTTACTTCAGTTTTTCTTTGTGTATAGCGTGCAAGATAAAAATATTGACGTCTCAGCATGTTATCACAGATCCCAGCTGGATACATGTAGCTCACTGGCTATGCATTTGCATGTCAATGTGTATGCAGGACCTTAATTTTTCATCCCATTCGAGCAACTAGACATGGTACCCTGCGAGCCCCTCCATCCTATACTGACAACACCTGGATCGAACCCGGGACAGCAAGCGCCACACACAATGAACCTTGGCTCCATTGATGCTATGGAGTTTATCAGAGCCTGACAAGACCTTCGTGAGATTGCCGATTTTTAAAATTTGTATTTTTATTTTCAGGGGATTAGTAGCCATAGAGACATTACGTAGATTACAAGACGCGTGTCAGACTGATATTAGAGATATGTTCGACTATGTTTGTGGTGTCAGCACAGGGTCATTGATAGCAGCCATGATATTTTTATTTCGTATTTCATTGGATGAGGCCGAAAATCTATATTTAGAATTCAGTAAGCAGATGTTTTCCAGGAATCGTATTGTTGGAACAAGCAAGTTGGTGTGGACTCATGCCTTTTATGATTCAACTATTTGGGAAAATATTCTCAAGTGAGTTCATCTATTATAATAAACAATGGAGTTAAAGGCTCAATACCACTCTTGTTATAAATGAATAATATGTCCCAATCTTATATTCTGGTAGACAAATTGTATTATTTTACAATATTCCAATTAATTGATGATACAAATTTATCTCAACACATTTAATTTAAAAAATTGGAAAAATTCAACTAAATGATTTGAAAAGCCTAACGTAAACCTTTTCAAATGTGACTTGGATTTTAAAATATTTTCGAACCCTCTGGACAAGTAAAATATGTTGTAATGGATAATTTACACAACAAGTAGGACACTAAAACATCTAGTACTTAGAATAAGGCTATTACTTAGTTCTGGAGCCGGGAAATCCTGGTGAACTTTCTTGGCTAACACCAGTATTAAACATTTGTTAAACTTTTAATTGTGTATTTTTTCAGAGAACAACTTGGTCATAAAAGGATGATAGAATTTTCCAGATCCACGCATTGTCCACGGGTAATTATATCTATTTTATAATTTCATATATATATCGATTGGATGGCTGAATAGTAAGCATGTGTATTAGATCATAAGGCTTGTCATTGAGTTACCTGGCATGGTTGTGCATGACAAGGAATAGGGCCTCCTGTCCAACATCGTGGGTTTTCTCTGGTTTCTTCCCATTGATAAAGACCGCTACGCGCAAGCTAATTATTGCAATAAAATTGAATCATGTGTTAGTCCCGAAATAACCTTGTTTGCGTCGAGGGGACGTTAAACCCCATCTCTCTCTCTCTCGTTCTTATAGAGGGTGTCAAACCCCATGGGTTTCTGCTTTTTGTTCCAACGAGCAACAAATTATTGAAGTAAAATTGAAACATGATGTTAGTCCCAAAATGACCTAGTTTGTATTGGGTTGATTAAACTCTATTTTTCTCTCTCAAATATAGCAGGCAATAATATTGTAGGATACATGTACAACTGAACAGTGCAGCATAATTAAATGAATCCCAAAATTCAGTATATTCGAATAGGATTTGAATAATGACTTTGAATATCTGAATAGTAAAATTATCCAGATTGGTATACATTTGCATCTAAGACAACATAGCTAAATGAATTTGTTTATTTTAGTTTTCTGGTGTATCAAGTGTGATGAATTTACCTATGATGAAGAATTTTATGTTTCGTAATTATAACCTGCCACCTGGTGTGTATTCTCACTATCCAGGAAGCTGTAGTCATGAGATCTGGGAAGTTATCCGAGCCTCGTCAGCAGCTCCTGGGTATTTTGAACAGTTCAATCATGGAGATTATGTTCATCAGGTAAACTTATGCAAATGTATTTTATAGGGAAAACAAAATAGATTTAACCAAGGCCAGTCCACACATTTAAAGTTAAAGGGACATAAACATTTTTATAGGCCTACCTTGCAATGTGGTTGTAACTGTCTTGTCAATTCTACCGTTACATGTACAAAGGAATTAAAATGCAACTACCTTTGTTTATTGCTCTAACGAATTAGCTGATGTCGGCTTATGTTTTGTTGCCAGAATTTTTGAATCAACTGTTTAAAGTGGTTTAATTATTTGACATGAAATGAAATGGTGTTTAATGACAGGAAACTATGCTTATCCCAGGGAACCTCCCTTCCCAACAGCCAGCGTCTTTTCACTGAGCCAGCGCCTTATTAACTAAACCAACCCAACTCCCTCTAATTTTAAATATAATGCTTGAATGATAGGGTTCACTTTTGAATAATTTCCGTTTCCATGTATCAATGATAACCTCTGTGTTTTGTTTTGAGGATGGTGGTTTACTCACCAATAACCCAACAGCTTTAGCGTTACACGAGAGTAAGTTATTATGGCCAGAAGAACCGGTTCAGTGTGTTATCTCCCTTGGTACTGGTCGTTACGAACCCAACTTCGAATTTGCACCTAATAAATTATCGTTAAAAGATAAACTTTCTAAAATAGTTGATTCGGCAACTGATACTGAAGGTAAGCATTTCTAATTTTTATACGTCTATATTAAAATTTGGTTGCATATTGTTCCACCCCATCCCAACTCTCCACCCCCACCCCAACTCCTCTGCACTCCAGCCATCGTTCACAATTGTTTGTGGATGCTCTAAATTTTAAAGTGATCATCTGATTGACTTCATACACAGTTTTTAACATCATGAGAGGAAGAAACCTGTTGATTTCCAACAATTTCTGTTGTTCATATTATATGTATGTGTGTACTAGTATATAAAAATGCTGAATATATCATTGTGCCCTGGTTTAACTATGTCAACTGGGATGGTTTGAATTCCCCGCTTGTATGTGACAAGGAGTAGGGTCGTTTGTCCAACCTCATGGGTCTTCTCTAGGTCCTCCCACTGCTAAAGCCCCATACACTCAGGCCGATTATTGAAATTAAATTGAGCCACCTATTAGTCCCAAAATGACCTAGTTTGTGTTGAGTGGATATTAAAACCCATTTCTCTCCCTATCTCTTTTGTTCAATCCTGGTTAGGGTGATCATGTTCTGTGGGGATGTTTCAGCATGGTTTCCTCTTGTCAAAGATGCAAGACTAAGGCTTGACAAGTTGCAGCATCTAGTTGTTCGGATAGGACAGAGGTCCTGTATTCCTGTTTAGACGTTGGTGTGCACGTCAAGGAACGCATGGCAGTTGGAACTTAATGAAGAGTAGTTGAAACGCAGCTGTCCCTTCTTTTGCCCAATGGCTGCATCAAAGGACATTTAACTCTCATTTCAAATCATGTGATATTTTTTTTATTAATTTCAGCCGTTCACGTAACCTGTCAAGATCTTCTTCCACCTTCGTCATATTTCCGTTTTAATCCTTACATGTCCGAGATGTTCTTCCTCGATGAAATCAGACCAGATAAACTCAATCTTATCAAACAAGATGCCAAAATGTATCTACGCAAAAATAAAGTCAAAATGGAAACAGCTGTTGGACAATTGGTACAATCGCGTCGACCTGATCAAGTCGTTTATGATTGGATAAAAAGTAGTCGTGGAAATATATGAAATTGTGAAAGTGTGATTATAGGTAGATACGATGATAGAACTTCCAGTAACTACGGTTGTGATAGGTCAAGAATCTTACATGTATTTGGTATGCTTGTTGTCATTGGTTAATGTACCGTACTTAAAAGTGGTCAGTGATCGGAGGATAAATCTGGAAGAAGATGCAACAAAGTTTGTTATTATTATTTGTTTTTGTGTAAATTATTATTTTTTCGGCAAGAAGACTTCAAAGTCTTTGATATGCCTTAATGGGCCTTTTATTTTAAGATATTTGCCTGTTGTATGAAGACAATATCGTAAGATTTGAAGAAAGTGGTGCCGTATAAACTAATCATGTTGATTAAGAGATGCCTATCTGTTATTCCCCCTCTTGATATTGAGTTGAAACTTTACCGGTGCTATTTAAAGTTTTTTTTTATTTTAAGATTTATTCAGTCAATCATACATGCTTGTTGTATAAAGACAATATCGTGAGATTTGAAGAAAGTTGTAGTTAAAGAGATGCCTATCTGTTATTCCCTCTCTTGCTGTTGAGTTAAAACTTTACCGGTGCTGTTTAAAGTTTTTTTATTTTTGCTTTTTAATTGATACATTGTTGTGATATTTTTGTACTATGAATGAAGCTATCTTTTAATAATTTATTATTGTTTATACGTGACCTGTGACGGTAAAATGTGTCAGCAGTCGCAAGGTTTTGTTTATGATAATAAAATGTGAACAAAAATGTCAATATCAGCTAAAGATATGAAAAAAATTTGCTTTATTTGTCAAATCTAAACTCTTACCTTTTTTTTTTTTAAAACAATATTTTTATTCATTAAATCTGAATTTGGATTGGGAAACAGGCTATGCCTATGTGTAACCCCTCTCTCTGATTTAGATACATGTATACAGTATAGATATTTACATACATAATTACATAAATAATTTACCTTTAGTGTTACATGTAGATGTACATCATTAGAAGAATATTTTTAACTTATTTCAGACTTGCGATTTTGCGATATCACTTATCACATATATCCCAGAGTTATTCTGGTCGATATCTGTTTACTAAACAGATAATGAAATGATATATATGTATGTGTATTCCCTTCGATATTTATTCTTTCGATATCGTGACAGATATCAGTGCTGTAATGATACGTGTTCAACTCGGGTTTAGACCATTGATGGGATTTCACCTGCATATTCCAGACTTGTCCGAAACTATTTTCCAAACGCCCCAAATTGTCCGGTCGGGAATATGCCCAATCGGACATCAAGACATGGTGAATAATATTCAAAATTCCAAACTTTAGACTATGTGATTTGTCCATGGCATTTTCACTAGTGCTGGATAGAAGGCCAGCAAGGGACAACATATAGTTGTTTGGATGGGACGAGAAACTGGGGTTCCATATACACAATTGGTGTGCATGTAAAAGATCCCTTGGCAGTTGGAATTCGATATAAGAGTAGAACGTAGTGTCATAATCCAGACAAAACTACCGTCCTAGCTCATTAAATCCATTTCATTTTATTTCCTGGTTTTTATGCAATACAGTATATTAACGAACCACAAATCATACAATGAAGCAATTTGGTGTCTATTTTTACTTTTAATTATTTACTTACTTATTATTACTGTTGATTCTTTTCCCAGTCTGCTAATCTATTTTGTTATTTTTAAGTGGTTTTATGTTTGCTACTGTACAGCAAGAAGTTATTATTATAAATTAATTAAGCGTGTTGAATATCAGCTAGATCTATTCCTCCCCTTGAGATACTAGTTATGTTTGATGGCCGAGCTTCTCCCCTTGAGATACAAGTTATCGTTGATGACTGAGCTTTTCCCGTCAAGATACTACTTATCGTTGATGACTGAGCTTCTCCACATGAAATACTCAATACTAGTGGTCTTTGATAGCTGAGCTTCTCCACATGAAATACTAAGTACCAGTGGTCTTTGAGATACCAGTTATCTATGATGGCTGAGCTTCTCCCCACTTGAGATACTAGTTGTCTTTGATGGTTGAGCTTCTCCCTAATTATTTTTAGTGAAGCCTGTACCATAACAGGCCCGGGACTGTACAGCGCAGCGGACGCTTACGGCTGGCCCCCGGATCCATTCACTTGATTTGATATTTTCTGCAGGTCAATCTTATAGGTTTTTGTTTTTCGTGTAGTGCGGTCCCCCCGCACTTACTATTTGAGATACCAGGGTGGATTGTGGTGGAACTTATTCATTTGATAATTGTCTTTTTGAAAAAGGTTGCATTATGTACAATACTTATTTATCTCCACGCTCAATCATATTAATTTTATGCAGCATTAATTACTTTTATTACAGTAGTGTAAAGTTTCACACGATTTAGTTATTATTTATTGACCGAGAGATATGGTGCATTTTATTTACCAGTACTATAATAGTTTGTTATATTTTGTTAAAATGTTTCTTTAAATATGCAAATTGTTGAATTTTTATTATTTTTTTTAAGAGTAACTCTAGGATAGGTCATTCGGCAAGACCTTCGTGATATAGAGAAATGAACAGATTTGATTTCAACAAGAATCATGATCAAATGTTGTGGATATCTCAATCAGTTTGATCGTAATTTAACCCCTCAAGAACAGAACATTGCTCGTTATCAAGAACAGAACGTTGCTTGTTATCAAGCACAGAACGTTGCTTGTTATCAAGCACAGAATGTTGCTTGTTATCAAGCACAGAATGCTGCTCATTATCAAGCACAGAATGTTGCTTGTTATCAAGCACAAAACGTTGCTCGTTATCAAACACAGAATGTTGCTCGTTATCAAGCACAGAATGTTGCTCGTTATCAGACGCAGAACGTTGCTTAGATTAAATTCAGTAATTGTGTTCTGTAAAAGTCTTGTGTGTTATTCTGCATCTACATTTGTTTTACTATACAGATGAACTCATTCCATGTGATCAGTTATTTCATCTCAATTTTTATACGCCCACATTTTCATGTGGACGTATATTGTCGTCGCCCCTGTTCGTCCGTCCGTCCGTCCACAATTGTTTGTGAACAGTCTACAGGTCACAATTTTTATCCGATTTCAATGAAACTTAAAATATAGGTTTATCACCCTAAGATCTCGGTTCCTTTCGATATTGGCATGTATCGGACTGTAACTTCATGGATTATGGCCCCTGATTGTACGAAAAATCACGTTTTTTAGCTTGTGAACAGTGTAGAGGTCACAATTTTGAACCGATTTGGATGAAACCTGAAATGCATGTTTATAAACCAAAGATCTTGGTTCCTTTCGATATTTGCGCCAATTGAATCGTAACTTCCTGAATTATGGCCCCTGATTGTCCGAAAAATCGCCCTTTTTAGCTTGTGGTCCCTCTGGAGGTCAAAATTGTTATCCGATTTAATAAACCGTCTGATTATATCACTGTTACATGGTTATGAAGGCAGGTTTCGAATTTCATGAAAATCGGACCAAAATTGACGGACAAAATGGCCGCCGTTTGTACGCGAATAGTGTGAAAATATGTTATATCAAGGTTGTGGACCTTATAGAGGTCACAATTTTGAACCAATTTTGATGAAACTTGACATGCATGTGTATAACCCAAAGATCTTGGTTCCTGTCGATATTTGCGCCCATCGGATCGTAACTTCCTGAATTATGGCCCCTGATTGTCCAAAAAAATCGCCCTTTTTAGTTTGTGGTCCCTCTTAAGGTCAAAATTGTTATCCGATTTAAAAAACCGTTTGATTATATTACCATTACATGGTTATGAAGGTTGAGCAAGAATTTTGTGAAAATCGGACCAAAATTGACGGACAAAATGGCGGCCGTTTGTACGCGAATAGTGTGAAAATATGTTATATAAAGGTTGTGGACCTTATAGAGGTCACAATTTTGAACCGATTTTGATGAAACTTGACATGTTTATAACCCAAAGATCTTGGTTCCTTTCGATATTCGCGCCCATTGGATCATAACTTCCTGAATTATGTCCCCGGATTGTCCGAAAAATCGCTTTAGTTCGCTTTTGGTCCCTCTGGAGGTCAAAATTATTATCCGATTTAAAAAATCGTTTGACTATATCACCGTTACATGGTAATGAAGAGAGAGTTTAAATTACGTAAAAATTGGACTAGAATTGACGGACAAAATGGCCGAAGTTTGTAGGCTACACCAGTAGTGTGAAAATATGTTAAATCAAGGTTGTGGACCCTATAGAGGTCACAATTTTGAATCGATTTTGATGAAACTTGACATGTATGTTTATAACCCAAAGATCTTGGTTCCTTTCGATATTTGCGCCCATCGGGTCATTACTTCCTGAATTATGTCCCCTGATTGTACGAAAAATCACCCTTTTTAGCTTGTTGTGCCTCTGGAGGTCACAATTATTATCTGATTTAAAAAAAAAAAACGTTTGATTATAAAAACCAAAAAAATTCTAATGATTTTCTGATAATTCCTTAATATGCGACAACTCTTGTTGACTGCCCGGACGATTTGGCTGCTGTGTGGGCGTATCTTTCGTTGCCTTGCAACCTATTTTTGATATACCTCGCAAAATTCCCATTTAGGATATTACCTTGTTTGTTTCAATTTAAGATGTGAAATATTTGTGTGTGTGTTTGTCCTCAATATGATGTATAAAATATCATGTATTGGCATTTTTTATCTGGTCGTTCCATGAAATAAAATAAATATAAAATTAAACTGTTTTTTAATAAAGATCTTCTATCTGTTCCCAGTAGATTTCTAGCGATAACTGTTAAAAGATACTTTCTGAGCTTCTCTTCTTGAGATTCCAGGAGCCTTTGATGGTTGAGCTTCTCTTCTTGAGATTCGCATAGTCTTTAATGGCTGGGTTTCTCTCACTAAAATACCAATGGTCATTGATTGGAGAACTTCCCTCTTTATGATACAGTGGTCTTCAAAGGCGGATTGGGCCATCGGGCGATTGTCCGAAGGGCCGGTCGCTCGATCGACAAAAAGGCCGGTCGGACAAAAAATGAAAAAAATAATTTTGTCCAATTCGTCTTAAAAAATAACCTTTTTCTACTGAACATTATATGGGGAGGGGGTATTGGACCAGCCATGGAGCGATGATGATCATGTTGTGTGGCCGGTGGCTTTTAACGGGCCGCCACGGCATCACTGGAGTCTGGAATTAGCTGATATAATAGACTTTCTGGGTAGGATGTGCCTGGTGTGGGCCATAATTCGGAATCCTGCAATTTTATCGGATTCGCCAGCAAATTTACTAATTATTAAGTCACCTGCATCCTGTTTGTGGGGATACGCTAGAATCATGTGTAAATAAATTTCCATGCGGAGAGCCCCCGATTCCCCCCCCCCACCACATCATGGCTCGGCAGTCAGTAAAAGAGGCTGCTCCGTCACGGGAGCCTGGGCCGGTTACTGGCCCCAATCCACCCTGGTGGTCTTTGATATCTGAGCTTATCTCCTTGAGATACTAACGATGGTTGATAATCAAGCTTCTCCCCTTGAGATACCAGTGGTCCTTGATGTCAGAGCTTCTCCCCGTGAGATACCAGTGGTCCTTGATGGCAGAGCTTCTCCCCTTGAGATACCAGTGGTCCTTGATGGCAGAGCTTCTCCCAATGAGATACCAGTGATCTTTGATGGCTGCGATTCTCCCATAAGATATCAGTGGTCTTTGATCAGATGAGCTTCTCTCCTTCTGAATTATTTGCTTGCACAAAAACTTGACAACTTGGCCACATACCTTTGAGATACCAGGGTTTTTGATTAGCTGAGCTTCTCTCTGTGTCTGAATTGTTTACTAGCACAAAAACAAGAGAACTTGGCACATACCCATGAGATGAGGCAGGACAGAATTGGATTGATATCATGACCTTTGAAATGATGCCCAAACTCCATTCCCCAGAGGGAAACAAAATCCTATAATACAAATGGATAAAAAATTCCTTGCAGTAAGAATTCTTATTTCATAGCATTATCAAAATCACCTCAGTTTAAAACATGTATGGCTGTGTTAGAGGAGTGATCGTTTATTAAAGAGATGAAACCGGAGGATATGTATTGTGACCGCTGAGAAGGAGTGGCTGCTCGCATATATTCTAATATTCTACTGTAAACAAAAAGGTAAAAGAATCCTTAGCAGTAAAAATTTTCCTTCTTATAGCATTATCAAAATCACGTGTGTAAAAATGTATTTTTATTCATTATATATAAATTAATATAAATCATGAAGTAATAACAATCAGTAACAATAAAATATAAAGAATATATTACTATACAGCTGTCGACTGCTAATATAATATAAAGATTATACACAGCTGATGAATGCCAATATAATATCATAAAGATTATACACAGCTGATGAATGCCAATATAATATAAAGACTATACAGCCATCGACTGCCAATATAATATACTGAGCGCCATAGAAAACACATCACTTAGTTTTTCGTATAACAAAATGAACCTGTAAACATATCTTATTTATTTTGCTTCTTATTATTCAAATGGGAACACATCAATAACAACACATTTGTACACTAATGGATGTTTAATCTGTAACCAACGGTACAAAGTCAGAGGGGTCAAAACCAAAAGTATGACACAGATGTTAGTAGCGTGTGTGTCCTCCGCGGGCTCTTACGCACGCTGTGCAGCGACCTCGCATGGAATTAACCATCTATGTCGTACTTTTGGTTTTCTATGGCGCTCAGTGTATAAAGATTATACACAATTGTCGACTGCCAATATAATATAAAGATTATACTCAGCTGTCGACTACCAATATGATATAAAGATTATACTCAGCTGTCGACAACCAATATAATATAAAGATTATACACGGTCATTGACTGCCAATATAACATGGAGATTATATACAGCCCTTGACCGCTACTAAGACATAGAGATAAATATTTCCCCTATTCTGGCACATATTACAATCAGTAATAATAAAATATAGAGATTACCGGTACAAAAGACAGTCAACTGCCATTTTAAAATTATATTCCCTTATTCTGACAAACATTAAAAATTCAGAGGGAGATTCAATCTTAAAGCTGAGCAAATAATTACACTTGGTATAATAATCACACTTATCAATATTTTTATAAATAATTATCTGTATTCTATATACTGTTCCTCCTCCAATCTGATTAAAATTCAGATCTATATTTCATTTTTTTATACTTTGTATGGCCTACACCACATGGAGATCTGACAAGTTGTACTGGAAGGTTGTGTCGGGGGTCGCACAAGTGGCTTTTGATCCTATGACGTCAGACATTGATTAATCAATCAGCATTGATGTTTCTAGAGGTTTACCCACAGTTCTGTGCATGACACGCCAAGAAGTCGCCATAACAGATGTTTCGTGGGTTAATTCCCTCACTTCAACCAAAATGTTGGTTATATAACAACTTTTACAGATCCTAGTGTAGTAAAGACAAGTAAAACAATATTTAGAACTATAAAAAATGAAACGAAATAGGATCTGTGTTTTAATCAGATTGTTCCTCTGATCTCTATGCAAGTAAGTAAAAAAATATATATCGATACCTGTGAATCGAGATTACACTTTTAGATACAATTTTTAAAACAATCTTTGCAAAGTGAAACAGTAAATATTTCTGAGCAGGCCATTTTTTATTTTGGTATATAATACTTAGCTGGAACAAAAGGCATCTTGGATACGACTGCATCAATTTTATTTTTACGGATTTCAAATTGAACTGGAGTTCCATTCTTAGAAAATGGCAGATCTACGTAACCCATGGCAACGTTGGTCTTTAATGTTGGAGAAGGAATTCCGCTTGTGACATGACCTATTTTCTTTTCTCCACTTGCGTCATATATAGCTGTACCACCTGAAAATAAATAAAATTATTTAAAGTAACGACACATGATTTGAAATTTTATGAAAAATATCAAACTTCTCGCAGCTTAAACATACATTATGTAAGAAGTAAATCTATCTATTGCAGGTCTTTCTTTAGATCTGGAATATTATTTAAATTATTAATTAGACATTAATTAACTTATCCAGACCATAATGAAAGCAATGTCATGGCTAGCCTACGAAATTTACTGGATTAGGATTTGATTTGTGGCTCATCTTTAACTCATGATTTAATCATGAAATGGATAATCGAGACAATGTTTTTTATTGTACCGACTTTAGTGATGATGACCAAGGCTAGGCTTAAAATTTAATCCCTAAATTCTCGGCTCAGAGAGGACCAATTTTACTAAAAATTTCAGCAACTTCCCTTCACATTAACTATTATAGTGAGAACTGCCAGCTCTTTATCTAATCTCCCATAATGTATCTTTAACCCTCACTAATATGTACTTGTCACTCGCTACTCAGATTGATTATTTAACATTAAATGAAAAATACCAATGCTAGATAATCTTTTGGCTGGGATTCAATCTGATTGAAAACAGGCCAATCAATTTGGTTGACAACAAATAAAGATGGTGGCTTTCTTGTTACACAGGGAGCAGCACAGAGAAATGGAATTCTCAATTTAACATATCTTTCTAAATACTGAACAGAATTGAACCATTTCTGGAGTGACTTTCCTATTAGAGATGAAACTTTCACAATAGGGGGTGTTAGTATTAGGGCCCTATTTTCATAAACACCTAAAATATTTTTAGAATGCTGTGTTTTCATTGGCTAATCAAAAGGCTGAATCTTTCAATTATTCTAGTTTAATTTGATGAGAATATGGCCGCATATCAAGTTTATTGTTTTGGGGTTAGGCCCCTTATTCACGAAATTTTAACTAAGATATGATTGGATAATATTAGATTGATTTTAGTGCTTAACCAATCCAAACTGAAGTATCTACTAAAATTTGGATTTTATCTTTTGTTAAGATTTCGTGAATCCTGGGCCAGAAATTTAACTTTGAAATGCAAAGCACCAATTTATTGGCGTAGTCTAGATTTATCAGGTGCTCAGGGAGGCTGATCCCTTTTCAAGACGCTTGTGAAAGTAAATTACCCCACAATTAGCAAAAGTCAATTATTGATTGGTCGACCATCATCCTAAGCTCACTGGGCTACACCTTGCACATGGTCCTACTTCACAACTGTCAGGAAATAGCCGTGCAAAATATATAGAGTTGCCTACCACACACGACTGTGTATAAAATATGTATATAAAATAAAGAGTTGCCTACCCCTGGCTGGTGGTCCTGATGATATAAAACCAACACGTTTTATTGATGGTTTATTTTTCAACTGATCTAAGATTTTTTCGGCTCCAGGAAAATTCCTTTCAGCACGCCTTCTTTTAGCTGTATAATATAAAACATATTTTTTACAAAAATTATGTATGCCAGTCTTGATTAGCACTGGCTCTGGTTTCACAAAGCCTTCTCAGACTTAAGTTAAGAATTTATTCACTATCGTTTGCCTTATTAAAATAGAGACCATTATAAAACTTTTGTTGTTTTAAGGTATTAAACACATCAATAAGAAACTAAGTGCGAAGTTTTGTGTTTCTGGATCAAAGATATTTCTCATAAAGATTGACAGTGATAGTGGGATAGGTGTACCAGGTAAATTTGGAATAAACATGCCGTAACTTGACAGACATGATAGGAAGGCGGACCTCTGCAACACTAATCTCCAAGGATAACAATGTTAATTTCTACCTATAGTCCAAGCCAGTGTAGCTTCTACCGGAGTTGTCTGCTCATCTATATCAGATCCATATAAACACAATCCAGCCTCCAATCGTAAACTATCCCGTGCTCCAAGACCAATCATTTTAACTTCTGCTTTAGACGAGGACAACAGGGTATTCAACAAATCTTCAATCTGATTGGTTGGTACAGATATCTGTTAAAACAATGAGTAATGAGTGCTTGAAATAATTCCAGAAATCACCCTTTTGTCATTTTCATTTACTGTGGCTCAGTGGGCAATGAAAGAGGGAGAAAATGAATTGGACTAAATAACAGGTTCTTTTAGCACAAAGATTGTCCTCATCGACCTCAATGACTAGACATCCTTGTGGTACACCATGCACAGGTGGACTTGACCACCCCATCTGAATGACTGGACAGACATGTGGTACACAGATCAACCTTATCACACCATCTGAATGACTGGACACACATTTCTTACACAGATGGACCTTATCACCCCATCATAGACCAGATAAACTTGTGGTACATGGATGATGTACCTAATCACCCCTTTCAGTGACTAGACCAGTGATGGGATTTTGCTCGTATTTTTCAGACATGTCTGACACTATTTTCCAAACTGCCTGCTTAAATTACGATAAGATTTATGTCGCTTTATTTTAGGTAAAAATGTTTGACAAGAAAAATTGTGAAATCCCATCACTGGACTAAAGACACATTTGGTACACAGATGACTAGAAAAACATTTGATACATGAATGGACCTTATCACCCAATCCTAATGACTAGACACACTTTCGGTACCCAGATGGATCTTTTCATACCATTCAAATTACAAGACAAATATTCCTTATCAGCCCTGCAGTTGGCAATCCACACTCGGTTTGCAACTAAGGAAATTACTTCAAGAGAATACAATAACGGAATGTCTTGACTGCCACGGCCTACAACAGTTGAATACTTCTTTTCAAATGAAAATTAGATTTTTTAAATCAGTTTCTAGATGCTGTCATATACCTCTACGCCATCTTCTCCCGTGTAACCACATCTTGTAACTCGGCAATCTGGGATACCAAAGATATTTGCTTCACGATTTGTCATAAATGGTAAAGTTTTCAGATCAAAATCTAAACCAGGTTGAAGTACAGATGTCATCAATGGACCTGAAAACAAAATCGTTAATGGGTTAGGACTAACCGAATACTTACAAAAGAATATGGTTCTAATAAAGACCAAGATTCCTTCATGGTTTTTTGATAGGTCTACTCTTACCCTTTCTTTTCAGAAAGGGCCATGACAGTGGACTCTTAGAATGTCCTGGGATCAATTTTAAGGGGTGTGTCTGCAGAGAGCAAACAAGGAAAGTTTACCTAATCCTTTGGAGCGGTACACAAATTAAGGCCCATACGTTTACACATTGTGGTGTGACAGTTGGAAATCAAACGACAAAAAGCTGATAATTCCCAGGCTGTCGGTACACCACTGACAAGGGAAACCATGCCAGAAAAGCCTGAGGAACTTATGGAAGCAACACTGCGAGGAATTGTTAACGAGCCAGAAATATAAAGAACAGAAATAGTTAGGGACAAAGATAGAGTGTGGATGAAGACAAAAATAAAATAAAAAACTGACCTTGAACAGCTATTAAAGCCTTATTTATAATTTCTAGCTGGACATTCATTCCTTCTGATTTACATTCTTCTACACGATTCTAAAATAACATATAAAATAGAATTAGGTGTAAACTTCGAAAATTTTACTTGGTCATTTCAGGACTGACATGTACACATGGGGCTTTAGTATTAGAGGAAAATGAAGAATCTGTTTGTACATCATTGTGTTTTATCTGACAGACAGACCTCTAATGCTCGATTCCCAGTATATCACGATTAGTGTTACATTAAAATCATGGTTTTGATCGTGGAGTAATCATGGTGATCTTACCATATATTGAGGTCAGTTGTAGCAATCATGTTGACGCTATTGAAACATATCGTGGCCTCAATAAGCCCTATTATCGTAACGCATCGCACGACAGTGGGAAACTAGTAATACACACAAGGTCTGGCACATACTTTGTCTTTATCGCAGAGGTATAATTTCTTTTGGCACCAGCCATTTAGTCAGTCACAGATTTGTCTATTGTCTTTTTATATTTCTAATACTTGTTCAGTTAAAAAAGAAAATGTCATGTACACCTTCAATGATTATTGACATTTTGTTGTAAAGGGATAGGACGAAAAAACGAGGTCCTGTGTACACATTGGTGTGCACGTAAATGATCCCTTGGAAGTTGGAATTTGATGTCAGAGAAGGCCGTAGCGCTGCTGCCCGGGCAAAATTTCCCTCATAGAACACTGTATGGTGTATGTCCGTCTTCATTAGCCCAGTTTAGGAGCAGAACAGTAGGACGTTAAACACAATTTCATTTCATGCTTAACAACAAGGGAGACAATCCATGATAAATAATGTTTATCTTACCTTCATATTCTTATAATCATTCTCCATACATCCCGCATTAGATACTATATACAAATAACCTTCATCTGTTTTATTTACAATTAAATCATCGTTTATACCACCATTATCGTTCGTAAACAACGTTAACGTTCCTTGATTACTCTTCAACCCCTCGATATCACCAACGATCATAGATTCTATAAATTTAACGCCATCTTGACCATCCACTCGCGTCTGTAACATGTGTGACACGTCAAATATTCCTACAGAATTGCGAACATGGTGATGCGATGCAGAAATACTGTCTTTATACTGCACAGGCATCTCCCAACCTGCAAAAGGCACCATTTTTCCTCCCTGGGCAATATGGAAGTCATAAAGACAAGTTCGTCTCAAACCTGCAACCTACAAAGGAAAGAAGCTGTCATGTGAATTGTGATCAAGACTGATAATACAACTCCAGTAACCAACAAGAAGTGCCATGAAAGAGGCATTTTTATTCAAATTTATTAAACATACATTATGCAAGAGCTAAATCTGTCTATCACAGGTCTTTCAGTAGTCCCGAAATGTTATCTAGACATTAATTAACATATCCAGAGAATAATCAATTCTCGATGTCAAAGCTAGCATGCTATAGTTATTGGATTAGAATTTGCTGTTCACTGACTTTAATAATGATGATCGAGGCCTAGAATTCAATCGCTAATATCTCGGTTTAGAGTGGATCAATTTGACTGACATTTTCAGCATATTCTATTTACATTATCTAGTTTTGAACTATTATAGTGAGAACTTACAGTTCTTTATTTAATCTCCCATAATATATCTTTAACAGACAGATTTCTAAAAATGCAAATCACTATACAATACTTTTATCGCCTTATTCAGAATAACTCTTACAGATACGGACAATACTACCAGTAATTCTGGTTTCAAGCTCAGTCATTATAGAACCACATGGCAACTGGCTCAATTCCTCAGAATTTTCCAACCTGGTTTCTCTTGTCAAGAGATACATGGTGGACGGCCTGGCAAGGAAAAAATGTTTAGTCATTTGGCTGGTAAAAACAAATCTGGGGCCCTTAGTAGCACAAACAAATGTACGGCGGGCTTAACATTTAACACTGTGCTTTGCATATGTCAGGTTGCCTGGGTTGGTGCAGAAAATTAATCTGTTAAAATCCATTTCACTTTATTTTGCTTCAGGCACAAACAGACCGGGAGCCCAGGGGGTCAACTTAGCTGTACCAATTTTCTTCTATATAATGTTATCGATGCATGTAAGTCTGGTATCATCAAAATGTAAGTATGCCGAGTTTCTGGCGGTGGGTGTGGTATTCCACGTCCAAAATGAGATACCCTCAACTAGTCTAGATCAGCTCTAAAGTGTACTACATGAATTTCGCACAGCATTTTGGGTGTGGAACACCACACCGCCAGAAACTCGGCATACTTACATTTTGATGATACCATATATGCATTGATACGAGAAAGGAAAAAATTGGAACACTTTTCAGCTAGGTTAACCCCCTGGGCTCCTGCTCTAAAAGATGTCACTCAAGTATCTTATCTATAAATTATAATGTCCTCTTAAAATAATTGAGGAATAATAATTCATCAATCTGATTAAAATACAGGTGTATATATCGTTTCGTTTTTATATACTTTTGATGGCCTACAGAACATAAAGATCTGACAAGTTATAGCGAAAGGTCACGTCAGGGGTCATACGGGCTTCTTTTGACACTATGACGTCAGACATTTGATTAACCAATCAGCATTTATGTTTCAAGTGGATTACCGTGCAGCAAGCGGTAACAGAACCTTTAATTGGCTAATCTCTCACCTCAACCAGAACAACAATTCAAGATCCTAGTGTAGTAAAAACAAGTAAAACTAAATTTGAACTAGAAAAAAAACGATTGAATAATTCAAGCAACAAACCCAGTGAATATTCGCTTGGCCGCTACAATCACTGATAAGCATGACATCGACGAGGCTTAATGAGTATGGCATATTAACTTTTTTACTCCGACAAATTAAATTCTC
This sequence comes from Patella caerulea, assembly GCA_036850965.1. NCBI lineage: Eukaryota > Metazoa > Mollusca > Gastropoda > Patellidae > Patella > Patella caerulea. The sequence continues at coordinate 70,979,851 of JAZGQO010000010.1, read as the reverse complement.
AAACATTTTTTATACGCCCACATTTTTATGTGGACGTATATTGTCGTCGCCCCTGTCCGTCCGTCCACAATTGTTTGTGAACAGTCTACAGGTCACAATTTTTATCCGATTTCAATGAAACTTAAAATATAGGTTTATCACCCTAAGATCTCGGTTTCTTTCGATATTGGCATGTATCGGACTGTAACTTCATGGGTTATGGCCCCTGATTGTACGAAAAATCACGTTTTTAGCTTGTGAACAGTGTAGAGGTCACAATTTTGATCCGATTTCGATGAAACTTGAAATGCATGTTTATAACCAAAAGATCTTGGTTCCTTTCGATATTTGCGCATATCGGATCGTAACTTCCTGAATTATGGCCCCTGATTGTCCGAAAAATCACCCTTTTTAGCTTGTGTTCCCTGTGGAGGTCAAAATTGTAATCCGATTCAAAAAACCGTTTGATTATATCACCGTTACATAGTTATGGGGGTTGAGTTCGAATTTCGTGAAAACTGGACCAAAATTGACAGACAAAATGGCCGCCGTTTGTACGCGAATAGTGTGAAAATATGTTATATCAAGGTTGTGGACCCTATAGAGGTCACAATTTTGAACCGATTTTCATGAAACTTGAAATGCATGTTTATAACCGAAAGATCTTGGTTCCTTTCGATATTTGCGCATATCGGATCGTAACTTCCTGAATTATGGCCCCTGATTGTCCGAAAAATCACACTTTTTAGCTTGTGTTCCCTGTGGAGGTCAAAATTGCTATCCGATTCAAATAAACGTTTGATTATATCACCGTTACATAGTTATGGGGGTTGAGTTCGAATTTCGTGAAAATCGGACCAAAATTGACAGACAAAATGGCCGCCGTTTGTACGCGAATAGTGTGAAAAAATGTTATATCAAGGTTGTGGACCCTATAGACGTCACAATTTTGAACTGATTTTGATGAAACTTGAAATATATGTTTATAACCGAAAGATCTTGGTTCCTTTGGATATTTGCGCATATCGGATCGTAACTTCCTGAATTATGGCCCCTGATTGTCCGAAAAATCACACTTTTTAGCTTGTGTTCCCTGTGGAGGTCAAAATTGTTATCCGATTCAAAAAAACGTTTGATTATATCACCGTTACATAGTTTTGGGGGTTGAATTCGAATTTCGTGAAAATCGGACCAAAATTGACAGACAAAATGGCCGCCGTTTGTACGCGAATAGTGTGAAAAAATGTTATATCAAGGTTGTGGACCCTATAGAGGTCACAATTTAGAACCGATTTTCATGAAACTTGACATGTATGTTTATAACCCAAAGGTCTTGGTTTCTTTCAATATTTGCGCCCATCGGATCGTAACTTCCTGAATTATGGCCCCTGATTGTCCAAAATATCACCCTTTTTAGCTTGTGGTCCCTCTGGAGGTCAAAATTGTTATCCGATTTAAAAAACGTTTGATTATACCACCGTTACATGGTAATGGAGGTTGAGATCGAATTTCGTGAAAATCGGACCAAAATTGACAGACAAAATGGCCGCCGTTTGTACTCGAATAGTGTGAAAAAATGTTATATCAAGCTATAGAGGTCACAATTTTGAACCGATTTTGATGAAACTTTACATGTATGTTTATAACCCAAAGATCTTGGGTCCTTTCTATATTTGCGCCCATCTGATCGTAACTTCCTGAAATATTGCCTTTTTTAGCTTGTGGCCCCTCTGTAGGTCAAAATTATTATCAGATTTAAAAGATAGGTTGCCAGGCAACGAAACATACGCCCACAACAGCTAAGTCGTCCGGGCAGTCAACAAGGGTTGTCGCATATTGTTTCTTTTATCAGTAAGGAGAACATTAAGTAATTATCAGAATTGATTAGAATAGTTTTGATGGTTTGTCTGAAGGCCTTTGTCCACAAGATATTTCAAAGTGATCAAGCGTCAGAAATTATCAGATATCACTGAAAATCAAATAGGATTCTTCGTCTCATGACCCTAACCAAAGTGTACAAATTTAAAGTCAATCTGATATTAACTTTAGCCTTTAGAGCATTCATATGGTTTTTCAAAGTGATCAAGGGTCATAACTCTGGTAGTAATTATCGGATATCGCTGAAAATAAATAGGCTATTTTTATCATGACCGTAAATAGTGTGTATAAATTTAAAGTCAATTGGATATTAACTTTAGATTTTTCAAAGTGATCAAGGGTCATAACTCTGGCAGTAATTATCTGATATTGCTGAAAGTCAATCATGACTTTAAACACCGTGTATAAATTTAAATTCAATCGGATATTAACTTTAGCCTCTAGAGCGTTCACAAGATTTTTCAAAGTGATCAAGGGTCATAACTCGGGCAGGAATTATCCGATATTGCTGACAATCAACAGGCTTCTTCGTATCATGACCTTAAACACTAGTATAAATCTAAAGTCAATCGGATATTAACTTTAGCCTCTAGAGCGTTCACAAGATTTTTCAAAGTGATCAAGGGTCATAACTCTGGTAGTAATTATCGGATATTGCTGAAAATCAATAGGCTTCTTCGTCTCATGACCTTAAACACTGTGTATAAATTTAAAGTCAATCGTATATTAACTTTAGCCTTTAAAGCGTTCACAAGATTTTTCAAAGTGATCAAGGGTCATAACTCTGGTAGTAATTATCGGATATCACTGAAAATCAATAGGCTTCTTTGCATCATGACTTTAAACACCGTGTATAAATTTAAATTCAATCGGATATTCACTTTAGCCTCTAGAGCGTTCACAAGATTTTTCAAAGTGATCAAGGGTCATAACTCGGGCAGGAATTATTGGATATTGCTGAAAATCAACAGGCTTCTTCGTATCATGACCTTACACACTGCGTATAAATTTAAAGTCAATTGGATATTAACTTTAGCCTCTAGAGCGATCACAAGATTTTTCAAAGTGATCAAGGGTCATAACTCTGGCAGTAATTATCAGATATCACCGAAAATCAATAGGCTTCTTCGTCTCATGACCTTAAACACTGTGTATAAATTTAACGTCAATCGGATATTAACTATAGCCTCTAGAGCGTTCACAAGATTTTTCAAAGTGATCAAGGGTCATAACTCTGGTATTAATTATCGGATATCGCTGAAAATCAATAGGCTTCTTTGCATCATGACTTTAAACACCATGTATAAATTTAAATTCAATCGGATATTAACTTTAGCCTCTAGAGCGTTCACAAGATTTTTCAAAGTGATCAAGGGTCATAACTCGGGCAGGAATTATTGGATATTGCTGAAAATCAACAGGCTTCTTCGTATCATGACCTTACACACTGTGTATAAATTTAAAGTCAATTGGATATTAACTTTAGCCTCTAGAGAGATCACAAGATTTTTCAAAGTGATCAAGGGTCATAACTCTGGTAGTAATTATCGGATATCACCGAAAATCAATAGGATTCTTCGTCTCATGACCTTAAACACTGTGTATAAATTTAAAGTCAATCGGATATTAACTTTAGCCTCTAAAGTGTTCACAAGATTTATCAAAGCGATCAAGGGTCATAACTCTGGCAGTAATTATCAGATATCACCAAAAATCAATAGGATTCTTCGTCTCATGACCTTAAACACTGTGTATAAATTTAAAGTCAATCGGATATTAACTATAGCCTCTAGAGCGTTCACAAGATTTTTCAAAGTGATCAAGGGTCATAACTCTGGTACTAATCATCGGATATCGCTGAAAATCAATAGGCTTCTTCGTCTCATGCCCTTAAACACTGTGTATAAATTTAAAGTCAATCGGATATTAACTTTAGCCTCTAGAGCGTTCACAAGATTTTTCAAAGTGATCAAGGGTCATAACTCTGGTAGTAATTATCGGATATCACCGAAAATCAATAGGCTTCTTTGTCTCATGACCTTAAACACTGTGTATAAATTTAAAGTCAATCGGATATTAACTTTAGCCTCTAGAGCGTTCACAAGAAATTGTGGACGATGGACGGACGGACAGACGGACGGACGGACCGACGGACGGACGGACGGACGGACCGACAGACGGACGGACGGGGGCGACGGCAATATACGACCACATTTCCATGTGGGCGTATAAAAACGTTTGATTATATCACCGTTACATTGTTATAAAAGATGATGTGGAATTTCGTGAAAATTGGACCAAAATTGACGGACAAAATGGCCGCTGTTTGTACACGAATAGTGTGAAAATATGTTATATCAAGGTTGTGGACCCTATAGAGGTCACAATTTTGAACTGATTTTGATGAAACTTGAAATACATGTTTATAGCATAAAGATCTTGGTTCCTTTCGATATTTGGACATATCTGATCGTCACTTCCTGAATTATGGCCCCTGATTGTACGAAAAGTCGCTATAATATTTAAAAATGTTTCGTATCCAGTGGAGGTGACAGCTTATTCCATAATATTAAATGATTCGTATACTTTACATTAGCATGGAGCAGAACTTTATAAGTATAAAAACCAAACAAATTCTAATGATTTTCTGATAATTACTTAATATGCGATAACTCTTGTTGACTGCCCGGACGATTTAGCTGCTGTGTGGGCGTATGTTTCGTTGCCTGGCAACCTATTTTTTGAGGTAAAAGAAAAATAAATAAAGACGTTTGAAGTATTTGTAGTTAAAAAATATTTCCTATTTAGTGTAAATGGGTATTAAAATGAGTAAAATGCGTTATTTTGCCCGAAGCAGTTAGGTGTTACTGTTAAGTAAACATTGCACGAGCCGTTGAGCCAATTACTAACGCCGCGTGGAGTCAATGTACGTGTTGTGGACAGTCATCTGTTACAGAGATAATTCGTAAGTAATTCTCTGTGAAACAGATTGCAACAAACCATTCAAGCAACATAATTATCATATTACATAATTTATTGATTCTTGTGTCTCAGAGGGAGAAATGGGGTTTAATGTCAACACAAACTAGGTCATTTTGGGACAAACATATGGTTTAATTTTATTTCATTAATTCGCATGTGTATAAGGGGTTTTAGCAGTGGGAGGAAACCGGAGGACCCTGGAGACAACCAACGAGGCTGGACAGGCGAACTTACTCCTTGTCGAGTACAACTCAGGTATCGAAACCATTCCACTTGACTCATTGACAGAACTTAAAGTGTGCACATTAAACCATTCGGCCACTGAACACTGCACGGCATATGTCAGGTTGGTGCAGAAAATTAAGACATTAAACTCCATTTCATTTCATGTTGCTTCAGGTACAATATTATGTCATTAAGTATCTTATTCATAATGTCCTTTTCGTGTGATCAGGGAATATTAATTCATGCAAGATAATAAAATAATATGGATGTACCCAGTGCATAAAATTATGATCCTTGTGTTTCAGTAAAAATATATTATTACTATAGACTCAACCCTTGAAACAAGTATGTCAGGTTGTAGGAACATGAACATATGTTGTCCTAGAAAACTTTAACCCAAACTGGTACTTCAATAGATAAGACAAGTCATTTTTATGGAGAACCATTTCTGTCAAAAATGAAAACTTGGACAAGAAGCAATCTTAGTTCTCAAGGTGTTAAAAAAATAATTTTCTATACAGTTAATTAGATAGTACCAACACCAACAACTGAATCTGCAAAGAGAAAGAGAAAACCCATTGCATTGTATGTGCATTAATGTAGTGGGTGGAATTGGAGAACAAACAAGTTTAGGGAGGCCCCTACTCTGTGGATTGAGGCACATACAAGACGTCTAATAGTAATGACTCAATGACAGACCTTATGATCTAAAGCACTGATATTGCACAACCCAACTCTAGCTGTAATCAGTGCCTGACTGGCGGGCCAAAGACCCACCTGTCAGGTCTTTGACCAAGGCCCACACAAGTACACACCAACTGCAAAATTGACTACTGCAAACCCATTTTCCAAGCATTTCAGACTAAACATGTTCTTTCTCCTGTCCTGTCCTCCTCTCCTTCCTTACTTCTTTCTCCCCCTCTCCTTGCTCTTTTCTTTTTTTTCTCTTTTTTCTTTTTTTCTTTATACAATGTAGGCTTAGGCCCACTTTGTTTTTAATGAGCTTAGACCCATCTGTCACGGACAGGTGGACAGGTGGACAGGTGGGTCCAGTCCAGTACTGGCTGTAATGCCAAAAGAATGTTTGAAGAAAAGGGCAATCTGATAATATGTAGGTGATTATCAGAATTTGTCAATATTAATCAGCTAATCTTTATATTTGAAGCAATGGCAATAACTCTGTAAATATTCATCAAAAATCTTCCATATTACATAGGTAATACCTATATGACTCAACATTTAACCGTTGTTAATTTCATCAAGTTTGGTCAACAATCCCTTAAAGTTTGCTTCTACTTAACAATTGTGATTGAAACGATTGTGTGATTACAATATTGGCCAGGTTTCATTGAGTGAATGTATAGCTTAAAAACGTAATGTTTGCCTGTCCAACCTCATGCCTTTTCTCCGGGGCCTCCGGTTTCCTCCCACTGCTAAAAACCTCTACACGCAGGCAAATAAATGACATAAAATTCAACCATGTTAGTCCCTACATGACCTGGTTTGTATGGAGTGAACGTTAAACTTCATTTGTCTCTCTCTTTCAAGGGTTAATGTGCACATCAAAACTTGTGCCTCGGCTTTACATCCTATCCACACAACTAAAGACGTTGATCAGCCAGGTACTCAGTCCTGCACAACTGACAATAAAGGGGAAACTATGACATAAAATCTTGAGGAAGTTTCTAGGCCAACACCGCCGAGAGCAAATTTGAAATTTCCAGCTTATTGAGCCTGTCACAACGGCTAGTCATAGCCTAAAAGAAAATGCCAGAACAATTTTGAACAAACAGACTGTTAAGATCAATATAAAACTATTTTCACATGGACATCATCTGTTACACAGATAAAATCAAGTGGTGTCAGATGTTCCTGGAGATGTCATCACAACCTGCCTAGTGCATGACGCCTATCACAGCACAGTAATAAGATTTCCAGACCAGCCAGGTATTTCCGGCTACAAGTAATATCACTTACCACAAAATTTAATGCTGATGTACTTTTTCGTTGGACTAAAAAAGCAGACTATAAGATACCTCAGATATACATATTTGGCAATGTTAATGATTAATGTACAGACAAGAGCATTACCAATTCCCAAACTAGAAATTCTGGATTGGTGTGACGGTTTCAGTTTGGATAGCTTATATTCTGCAAAGTTATTAATCGTTGGGGAGAAAAACCCATACCTGATCAGAATACTGTCGAGAAAAATATTTGGCGTGACCTGACGATCTTTTGATGAAATTAGCGCAACACTTTAACACGGGCATGTTAACTGTAAAATGAACTTTTCTAGTCTTGAATACCAGACGTATATCACCAATACGATAATATACAAACAACTCGAAGATCGAGACTACGAATGAAATTAGGTCAAAGTCCTTCACCTTTTAATATCATGACCTTCACCTTTATTTGTTTACACTCAATCATCGTAAAGTTTTGACCAACTAAATGGTTATTCAATTTACAAAAAGAAGTGAATGAATATTAAATTTATTCATAATAAAAATCTGAGATATATCGACAGAAAATGTACTGGAAATATTCTTATCCAACTCTACTTTCAGTTTAAAAGCACGTGTTCGGAAAAACGGGAGGCTGAAGAACCAAACGATTTCATTGGTTGACGATTTCAAGCTTATTATCTATTTTTTGTATATTTTCATTGTTTTATCCATTGTTGTCCATTTCTGTTGGAAAATTTAATCATGAAATTTTGTGTTTGTTGCCATAGATCAAATCGCTTAGTGTGTCATTCCCTATCTGTTGTGTTTTCTTTGGGAAATACCCTCGAGTAATTATTCTCAATCGACCAACCAAGTTGAGTTTAGCTTCCGTGTTCGGCTTGCTGAAATACCGCCATTTTTATTACAAATTGAGTGTACATTCTACTCTAAAAATGCTGTATTTAGAAGATTATTTGGAGAGTAAGTATTTGCATTAGGCGTTAAATATCTTTTAAATGACCCCTTCTTTAACTCAGCCAAAAATTATTAAAAATAATGGTGATTTTCAGTGATAATTTTTCATTTTTATTTTCTATATTTTTCAGTGATAGAGAATCTGCCGATGGAAATGCGAGAACGATTGACAGAAATGCGAGAAATCGACCTACAAGTTCAAAGTATAAACAATAACATTAATATTTTAGTCAAATTTAATGTATTTTGGAAAATATTAGCCCATTTCCTGTTTTCATTGTTTTGTTGAAAAACAGAGTTATCTCCCTTGAACCGGTATATTTCTGTCCTGAAAAGAAGAATTATGTCAACACTATTACTATTACTGCTGGACAAATGTTGTTGCAATATAAGACTGCCATTTTTCAAAACCTTAGCTAGCTTGCAAATTTTTACCATTATCATTTCCACCATACACCATCTTAAAGGGACAATAACATTCTTGCTGGCTAGGAAGCTTCTGAAAATAAATAATACCCTTATTCTAAGTACCGTACTAGATGTTTAAGTGTCCTACCTGTTTTGTAAATTATCCATTACAACCTATTTTACTTGTCCAGAGGGTTCGAAAATATTTTAAAATCCAAGTCACATTTGAAAAGGTTTACGTAAGACTTTTCAAATCAATTGGTTGAATTTTTCCAATTTTTTAAAATAGGTGTGTTAAGATGAAATTTATATCATCAATTAATTGGAATATTGTAAAATGATAAGATTTGTTGACCAGAATGAAGATTGGGACATATTTTTCAGTTACAACAAGAGTGTTATTGGGGCTTTAAGGGAATTTGAATCTCTCTTGCAAACACCATATCAGTCGAGAAATGATTCAGTCAATTCCATTCAGTAATTTTAAAGATAAATATAATGTCAACATTCCAATATCGAGAATAACAGCCAACAGGGTTCTAACAAACATTTCGTCCCAAATTAAATTTGATTTTGGATATTATTGGTATTTCAAAGTACATGCAATCTAGTATCAGGATTTAGAAAAAGAAAATATAGTGGTCTTAAGTCCACAACACAATCACAGAGTTTCAATATGAAAATACACAATTATTAGGAATCTAACTTTACAAGTAATTTTCTCAGAATAACCAACATGTTAGTAAGAACCCCATAATTCTCCTGGAGGGGTGTGGGTGTGGAATGGCCAAGTGGTCTAGAGTGCCGCACTTCGATCTCTAGCTGGCCGGTCACCTCTGGCTTGCGGCTGTGGTTTCGAGCCCTGGTGTGAGCGTATGTGGCATGGAGATTGGGGCGCAAGCGAATTATTGAAATAAAATTAAACCATAGGTTAGTCCCGAAGTGACCTAGTTTGTGTTGAGTGGACGTTAAACCGACCCATTTCTCTTTCTCTTGATTTTGTTTTCTTCAGTAATGTTGAATGATCAATGAATACATATTAGCGTGGATTAAATGAGGAAATGAACTGAAATGGGGATTAACGTCCTATTGAAAATAATTGGAAATTTGATATTTTTCAAAAATGCAACTTTATTAGTCACATACGATAGTCATAGAAGTCAAAACCCTTAATGTTAGTAAATTTATTGAAAATCAGACACCATAATGTATTGTACACTGTGGATCAATGATCTGTCTGAAATGTTTGACCTTCTTCCTTGCCCCCTTTGTTTTTTTAAATCTAAGGACTCAGGATTCAGCAATTTTAAAAGTTTGGAGATCTTTTTACTGTTTGTACATGTATGTTGGAAGTTGTGTCAAAAATAATAGCACCTATCGTCTTTGAGTCAGGTGGCATGGTTTCGATTCTCGGCTTGTACGTGACAAGGAGTAAGTTTTTAAGTTCAACATTGTTGGTTTTCACTGGATCCTTTCGGTTTCCTCACTGCATGCAAGCAAAGTATTAGAACAAAATTGAACAATATTTCTCTCTCTGCGAAGCATTTTTTTGTGTGTATGTTCTGTATTAATACATATTTGATATTTATGTTTTCTTTTATTTTTCCAAAAGATTCATTAGACAGCCTTGATGAACGTGTGAAAGCTTTCTTCAAGAAATGTCTTCAGTCCAACCAGAAACAGGAAAGTAAAGATGACCAATTTCAGGAAATAAAAGAGGTAAGCATTATCACCAAGATACACGGGGAAACTCAAGATCAAGCGAGAACTGCTGTTAAAATATTAAAAGTAAATGGTAAGGTACCATACAGGTTACTGCTTCAGTGCCAGTCTCGCCCTGAATTGACAGTAAAATTTTCAAACTTAAGTTAAGAATTTACATCACTTTCAATCACGCTTTATGAGAAATGTCTTTGATCCAGAAACACAAAACGTTGCAGATAGTTTCTTATTGATATATTTGATACATTTAAACAACAGAAGTTGGATCCTGGTTAATTGAGAATAATTTCAGTTTACTGTAGGTTAGATTATAATGATAAGATAATTTTTGTTTAGAATTTATTTTTTCTGATTGTTGATATAATTTATTGCAGGCCTATTATAAAACGTTAGAAGATGCTGATGAAAAAGTTCAACTAGCAAACCACATACATGATCTGGTAAAATTTTATTTAACAGTAGAACTGAAAACTGAAAAACACTAATCAAACTTACTCTTTAACCTCCTGGTCCTCCGGTTCCTCCCACTGCTACACTGCTAAATCCCTATGCACAAGAGAATTATTGAAATAAAATAGAACTAATGACCTGGTTTATGTCAAGTAAAGGTTAAACTCTCTCTCTCTCTCTCTCTCTCTCTCTCTCTCTCTCTCTCTCTCTCTCTCTCTCATTAGAAATACCAGTAAGCTGTAGCGCTGCTGTCCTGGCAAAATTTCACTTTATAGAATACTGTATGGTGTATTCCCATTTCAATTCATTTTGACGTCAGGAATTCAACCGCCTTTAAGATAATCTGATGAAATTGTTAATTATTTAAAACATAATTCTCGAAACAGGTTGATCGCCATCTACGTAAATTAGATCAGGAATTAGCCAAATTTAAGATGGAATTAGAGGCTGATAATGCTGGTATCACAGAAGTATTAGAAAAACGTAAGTAATGTTACAAAATAGGGAAGCAACAGTGGCTCAGTCGTAAGGCACTGGTTCACTAACTTTGAGGTCCTGGATTCCATCACGGTGTTGCCCAAGAAGTGATTTTTCATCCTCACGTCATGTTAGTGGTATACGATGGAGAATCTCTGAAAAAAAATGAAATGGAGACGGGCATATGCCATATGCAGTGTGGCTTACTCTTATATCAAATTCCTGCCAAGGAATCATTTACGGGTTTTCCCTCCCATCCGAATGACTAGACAGTTGTCCTTGTCAAGCCCTCAATCCTGCACTACTGACAAGGGAAGCCAGGTTGGAGAAACCCAATGAACTTTCTCACCCAATGCAGGGATCAAACACGTGACCTCCAAACTAGTGAGTCAGCGTCTTATCCACATGAGTTGAGTGGACGTTAAACCCCACTTCTCTCTCTCTTTCTCTCTTTTATAATCTTATTCTTTCTTTAATAATCCTGTAGTTTGTTCTTATAATTGTGTATTTTATTTCAGGTTCATTAGATTTAGACAAACCACAACAAATAAACAACTCAACTAAATCAGAAAGTAAGTTTGTATTCTTTTAACCTAGTTGTACTTGACATGGTGTAGCTCGCCTGTCCTACCTCGGTTTCCTCCACTGCTAAAGTCTCCTACGCACAATGAATTATCGAAATAAAATTGAACAATGTATTAGTCCTGAAATAAGTTAGTTTGTGTCAAATAGACCTTAAACACCATGTCTCTATCACTCGGTTTCTTTAACTACGCTATGTAAATATTAAAATGAGATCATTCGAGACTAAGTATGTTTTGTCTTGATATATTATAAAAAGCACTAGTTTGTTGTATATGTAATTCTCTTTTAATTGGCCTTCCCAACAGATTGATAGATAAACTTCAAAAGGTACAGAGTAGTGCTGGCAGGCTTATAAGCAGAACAAGTTTTAATGACCACATTACTCCGGTTTTATACCATTTACACTGGCTCCCTGTTCGTTTTAGAATCAGTTTTAAAATAGTTTTATTAACTTATAAATGTCTTAATCACATGGCACCTTCTTATTTGAGCAACTTATTAGAATTATATACTCCTAGTCGTACTTTGCGGTCATCCTCTGGTAATCTCTTAATTAAAAGACCTTCCAGGGTCCTTACTTGTGGAACAACTTACCCCTGAGTGTACGTAATTCGCCGTCCTTGTCTACTTTTAAAACACACCTCAAAACACATCTATTTAATGAAGCATTTCAATAGTTTTTATTGTATTTACACCAAAAGATGTCCAATATATAACTGTGATAATTATCTTTTATTTTTTGTCTTTCTTGTGTTTTACTAATTATCGTACTTTTATTATATCAATTTTATTATTCTATACACTTGTCTATATGGTTATGTTTTAAGTATTTTAAATGTACGTGTCTTTCCTATTGTATGTCGTACCTTACCTGTATATCCTTTTTTTGTATTTATATTTTCTATTTATTTTATTTTCATACTTGCTTTTATATCTATATTGTAAAGCGCACTGGAGCACAGTACTGTGGAAGTGGCGCTATATAAATCCTTAATAATAATAATATATAAGGAATGGGTTATTGTATATCCACTGGTTTGAGACTTCATTAATTTTGTTGTTTTATTGTATTTCAGGAAAGAGATTAGCTCAGCCCAACTCAGTGGTCAATAACCATCTAGATAAACGTTCAACAACAGAAGTCTTATCAAACTTAGCGCAAGATGCTGCAAGGGAGACAATTCGACAAACCTCTGCCTCTAATTCACCATCTGTTTCCATGTTCAACTCTAATCAAAGTTCATCTTCAATTTCATATAACTTAGGTAAATACTTCACACTTTTGTTATAACTCTAGAGGTTTTCATATCCTCAACTGTCAAATTTCCCCCCTGTACCACTTCTAGAAGTTTTCCTACCCTCGAAAAATGATATGTTTTATTTATTAGTGTTTTTTATAACAATTTGTGAAATTTTGTTTGAAAGCCTGCAGTGTAATATACTCCGGTATATTTTACGTGTCAAGGAGTATGGTTGATTATCCAGCTTTCTTCCCACTGCTAAAGATCCCTATATTGAAATAAAATTGAACCATATGTTACTACCGAGTGGACGTTGAGCGCAGTTCTCTTTTGATGCTTTAGAGAATTCTACCAATCTGACTAAAATACCGATCTATATTTCGTTTGGATTTTTTATACTTTCGATGGCCTACACCACATGAAGATTCATTAATTTATTGTGGGAGTTCACGTCATGGGCCAAACGAGCAGTTTTTGACCCTATGACGTCAGACATTGATTTAATCAATCAGCATTGATGTTTCTAGTGGTTTACCCACAGTTCCGTGCCAAGAACTTGCCGTAACAGACCGTTTCATTGGCTAATCCCTCACATCATTCAGAACCTGTCAATAATAAAAACTCTTCCAGATCCTAGTGTAGTAAAGACAAGTAAAACGAAATTTTGAACTATAAATAACTAAACCAAATAGAATCTATATTTCAATCAGATTGAGAATTTACAGACCAACTTATGTTAACTGATGGTATTTTATTAATGTTTACAGGTCATATAGGTGCAGGAAGTAATGCTGCTATTGCTGCTGCGGCTTCCCAAGCCATTGCTGCTACACAACAGGTACATCTATATTTCTAACACATCCTGGATCTTCACTCTAGGGTTTTATTTTCAAAACGTTGTGGCCGAATGGATAGCATTGCGCGTTGTATCATAAGGTCTGTCATTCAGTTAAATGGGTATTTGCCTGGTCCTGCCGTTTCCTCCCACTGTTAAAGATCCCTATGTGTAAGCAAATTATTAAAATAAAATTGAACCATATGTTAGTCCCTAAATGACCTAGTTGGTGTCGAGTGGACATTAAACCCCATTTCTTATCTCTTTCTCTCTCATTTATTACTAGATAAATACTTAAGGTTTTACCTATATATTGATTGACTTGTCTGTGATATCCCTATCTCAGGAAGTAGATTTAACGATATAGGCTGAATGTTTAGCATGTGCACGCTGTATCATAAAGTCTGTCATTAAGTAAAGTGTTATGATTTTTCCCTGGTTGTATGTGAAGAAGGAATAGAGTTGTCTGTCCAACCTCGTGAGTTTACTCCAACTGCTAAAGACCAATATGTGCTAGCAAATAATTGAAATAGAACCGAACCATATGTTAGTCCCGAATAACCCAATGTCTCCCTCTCTTTGTAAATTAGTGTGCCATTGTTTATTTTTAGATGCAGTTAGGTAGAAGAACGTCGAGTATGAAGGCCAGTTATGATCTCATGTCGCGCAATCAACCCCCTGTATTATCGAAAGATTTAACAGCCAACAGCAATTACACTACTCCTACTCCCTCCCCCAGTCCTGCTGAACCTGCTCCTAGATCTGCTAGAACAAAAAAGTAAGTTTTATCCTTTAATAAAGGTGGGTGACTGTATGGTTAGCGTGTGTGTGCTCTATCATACGGCCTGCCATTGAGTCAACTGGCGTGGTTTCGAATCCCCGGTTGTACGTGGCAAGGATTAGGGACGTCTCTCCAACCTCGTGGGTTTTCTCTGGGTACTCTGGTTTCCTCCCACTGCTAAAGCGAATTATTAAAATAAAATTAAACCATGTGTTAAACCCCATTTCTCTCTGTCTCCCTTTAATAAAGTTTTCACAGTTACATTCCACCACACAGATCAATTGTTGATTGTTTCAATGGCATTTTGTAACTGAACTAGAGTATACAGGTCACAATTCTATGGAATACAATTACTGCTTATTACTGAGAAGCCTAGTCGAAACGTCGCTCAGTAATAAGCAGTAATTGTATTCCATAGAATTGTGACCTGTATAGATCAATTGTCGGTACGCTTGAGCCAAAAATCACATTTCAGCTGTAGTATGTCTTTAAAGATGCATTCCCGCATACAAACTGGGTAATTGAATGGTATATTTGGACTAAAAACATATTCAAACAAATTAATTTATCTAAATTTTGCTTCAAATCCTTCTCAAAACATTGTCATTGCCCAGGAATACCCCTGCTGTAAAAATCGACCAAAAGAGGCTATGTTTGTGTAGCGTGACTTACTCTCTCGGTAGCAACAGGTAGGAGAATTCATTGCATACATAGGACGATGTTGTCTTTAATCGCTTTCTATTTATTACAAATATTAAATCCTAATTAATTAAGTGTTTTACATCTAACTCTTCATAAAGTTTATCAACATGTACATCAGGCGCTCAATCTCTGGGTGCAACCTTTGACATCACACAGGCAGATATTCCTTATGGTCGGGCTGTAGAGTAGGGGAACCCTTACATTTTTGTCCTATATATGCCCATGAATGTTTTTCAGGGAATCTAGTGTTTTTACTTTCCATATAGACCAAACTTGCCATACTTTTACTGGAAATTACCACCCGATAAATATTTTTCTGGGAACCTGTCTTTAAAGGCGATAATTTATTCAATTCTTTATTTGTTAATATTTTTTTTTTCCAGACAAACATCAAAGGCTGCCGCGCTGGCCTTACAACAACAAACAGCCTCCACACCCAACACAACAACTGCTGCCCCGCCTACACCAGCACCGGTTGTCCCGGAACCCGCACCACCAGCACCTCCTGTAGAAGATACAACGGCAGAATTACAAGTGGTTGATACGTGGCAGAGTGATCCGAATGAACCACGATATTGTTTATGTAATGAAGTATCTTACGGTGATATGGTCGGCTGTGATAACGAAGATGTAAGTTATCTTTTCGTTTCTGTAATTCATCCAATTACTCCACAAGTTACAGTCAGGGCAAATTCATTGATAAATTTCAATTCTTTCACTAGTGTTGGCCATTAGCTAGTCTTAGGATGATGTATCTGGCACGATTTTTATTGTATTTATGTTGAATTGTTTACCTTTACTTAGGCCTAAACTCATCCAGATTTTCTGGCGTGGTTTCCCCTTATCAGTACTGCAAGACTGAGGGCCTGACATGGACAGCTGTCTAGTTGATTGGATAGGATGAAAAACCGAGGCCCCCGTGTACACATTATTTCTATGTCTTTTGCTCAAAAGGGTGTCAATTCACTATTATACGATCTGGGGCAATATTTTACAGAGAATGATAACACAATTACCTCCCTTGTTTTCCCATTCCCCTCCATGCAATGGCGATCTTCAAACGTTTTAATTTGAAGTTGAAAATGATATTTTTGCCAATTTCTCAACTGGCAATAGTGAATTATAAGATTAATAGGGCTTTATTTTAATACATTTTAAAAATATAACTTAAAAATATGAAATTTGAACTTTATTGAAACCAGGGTAATGCACAGACTTTGTAATGTTTCCAAGTTATAGCCCTCTCAAACCCAGGATAAAATATCATTTAATATTGTTATTACAAAATTTATCATTTCAGTGTCCAATAGAATGGTTCCATTATGGTTGTGTTGGGTTATTCCAAGCTCCGAAGGGTAAATGGTATTGTCCACAGTGTGTGGCGGCCATGAAACGTCGAGGCAGACGATGATGGATTGCTGCTATATATAGTTATATATTGGTTGTCGTGGTGATATGTGATGTTAATTATATAATATTATAGTATGTATCGGTGTGTGATAGAAGTTGTAAGGTAATAGATAGAGTGAAAGTGATATCAGGCTCAGAATTCACAAAGCATTCTCAAACTTAAGTCAAGAATTTTTTCAAATTTATTCGCCTAATTGTAACTAAAATATAGCCCTTTATAAAACTTTTCTTGTTTAATGTATGAAATACCTTAATAAGAAACTATATGCAAAGTCCTATGTTTCTGGATCAATGACATTTCTTTTAAACAGTGATTGAAAGTTGAGTAAATTCTCAACTTAAGTCTGAGAATGCTTTGTGAACTTAGGGCCTGAATGTGTATGAAAATAAAATAAACACTCGTTGATCAAATAATCAATCTTATTAAAACACAGATCTATAATTCCTTTTGTTTTATTATAATTTCGATGGGAAGATCTTACCGGGTGCAGTGGGCGATTATGTCCGTGGTCATACGAGCGGTTTTTGACTCGTATCACGTCAGTCAATCGATCGATCAACCAATCAGTGTTGGTGTTTCAAGTGGGTTATTCTGAAGAACAACTTTTGCTTTGATTTGTTTTCTATTGCTGTGTTGATTTCACGGTGGTACGTGAGAAGAAGTAGAGTTGTCTGTCCAATCTCATGGGTTTTCTCTGGGTCCTCCAGTTTCACCCCACTGCTACAGACCTGTACCTGCAAGCAGATTATTGAAATAAAATTGAACCTTTTAGTCCCAAAATGACCTAGTTTGTGTCGAGTGGATGTTAAACCCCATCTCTCTCTCTCTTTATTGCTGTAATTGTCTTCCTACAGACAGTTGATAAGAACTGGACTCAACAAACTATTTAATGTATTATGAAATTTTGAACGATAAAAAACGAAATGAAATGGTATCTGTGTTTTAATCAGATTTTCAAACATTAGAAGTTATCCAAGAGATTGTGGTGCAGAGTTAGGGATAAATAAACCCTTAGATTACTTGTATTTACATTAGGAACTCGCTTTGATAAAAAAAAAAATAGGGCACCACTCATGACAATGAGAAACAGACTTAAATAATCCTTTATTTGGAACATATCCTATTTAGCTGCCAAAAAAATGCAAATATAAATGGCTTTTGATTTTTAAAAAAAGAAAAAAAAAAAGAAAACTATATAATACACCAGTATCTGTTGTAATGTTGCTATGGAAATCTTTTTTGATTTCCATTTTATTTAGTTGGAGAAAAAAAATGATACAAAAATAAATGGCTTTAGGTTAGAAATAAGAAAACTGTGTATTATACAGGAGTATCAGTTGTCATGGAAACCTCTTGATTTCCATTTAAAGGTGTAAAAATGGAGCTTCTGATTGGATGTATCTAATATTAGTGTGTTTAATTATTATTGTAGTATGGTATGATGAAAGTCTGTTGATTTGTATATCTTTTTTGTTTTTTGTATGCTTGTACACAATTTTGTTTGTTAAAAATAAACTTATTTTTCTAAAAAAATAAATCCTGTTTTGCTTTCAAAATATATTGTCCCCCACCTTTCGGAGAAAGCAATGGGCTATTGAAATTGAGTTGAAAAAACTATTTCTATAAGGTGAATATCTTGACCCTTTTATAAATCATGCAAATGCGAGTCATGATCAGTTATGTGCTCTATGAAATCTAAATGTAAACACATTTGATTTGTCGTTTGGAACACAATACCTAGACTTCTCACGGAGAGTGCTGAAACTTCATGTGTTGTTTCATTCCAGTTGGTTTGGTTATTAATCATTTTCCGAAACTCAAGCAGAGTGACAAGAAATTTAATTCCCGAATGCTGTATAAAACAGGAAATGACCAAGACGATGTTGATCCATTTTGGAATTGTCACCTTGCATCAAAAATCAAAGCCTGTCAATCACTACGCAATTGTCAAAGGAACAATCATGCCTTTGGCATTTTATGTAGCGTCAGCCCAAAGAACAATAACAAACAACCGGGATAGCATTTGGGGCCCCAGTTCCTGGTCAAAATAATTATGCCTTTAATTAACAAGTATTTTCTATATATTTCGGGATTATTGCAGGCTATGGGATCTTGTTGGCGGTAAAGTATACCCCGACTTGTTCGTGACCCCATCCTATACAAAATCAAGATAAATGTGTTCAATAATTTGATTTGTGTAAAGGGGCCTTGCTAGCCTGGAGGTCATGGGTTCGATCCCAACGATGGCCAGAAAAGTTCAGGATTTTTTGACGTAGTTTCTTGACGTAGTTTCTCCCTTGTAAGTGGTGCATGACGAATTAAGGACAGCTGTCTAGTCATTAGGATGGGACAAAAATGTCTTGTGTGCACATAAAAGATCCCTTGGCAGTTGGAACTCGATAAAAGAGTAGACTGTAGTGCCAATGTCTGGGCAAAAATTTCCCCCATTGAACACTGTATGTAGGACATTAAACCCCATTACATTAGACGTGAGGGGAGAGAGAAAGAGAAATGGGGTCTTAATGTCCACTCACTACAAACTAGGTCATTTCAACACTAACATATGGTTTAATTTTATTTCAATAATTCGCTTCCGCGTAGGGGTCTTTAGCAGTGGGAGGAAACCCATGAGGTTGAGAAGGCGCCCCTAACTACACGCCACATACGTTCACACCAGGGCTCGAAACCACAGCTGCAAGCCATAGGTGACCGGCCAGCTAGAGTTCGAAGTGCAACACTCTAGACCACTAGGCCATCCCAACCCCCATAAGACGTGGGAGAAGCCCACAAGGTTGGGCATGCAAACCTACTCCTTGTCACATACAAACTTTGGATCGAATCTATATCCACTGGACAAAAGGAATTTACAATCTAAAACACATGCCAACAAAAAAAAAAAACGACAGCAGAATTAAATTGTACTCCCATCATAAATTTATTTCTATAACAAATCAACATGAAGACAGATGAAATAATGATAAAATGAGCAAGGGTCAAAGGTCAGTGTCTCAAATCTTTAGATTGTCCATTTTTCCTCCCAACTTTCGTCTTTTATGGAAAAACTTCATTAAGAAAGATTCGTAACAGATGACCCCATCTCCTTATATGGCTCTAAACTGGTGATCACATGACTTGCTCAGGGTCAAGTTAATACCGAATGCAGCCGCAAAAGAATGACTTATTTAAAATCAAGTGCTAAAATCAAATTTAGACCTATTGTTTTTTTTCGTTTTTTTTTCTTTTACATATTGCTATTTTTTTGTGATCAATTCAGTTTGAAAAACGTTTTAATATCATTAGGACGTATAAGAGGAATTGGGATATTTTTTTTTCTCTATAAAAACAAGACAATTAACAGATGTGCAAAAATAACTGACACGACAAAAATATACAAATAAATGCCTTGAATACTAAAAAAAGATTCTGGATATCACGAGTTGATTTCAAATTGACAAATAAGCCGATTTGGTGTAAAAAGTACAACATTTCATTTTATCTCTGAAAGAAACTTGTAGATGAACAAGGCTAATTTCTCAATTTGAAATCAAATCTATCTACATTAAATCTGGTTTCTCAAAACTATATAAAAGTAAGGGGCTGAACACAAGGATAGATAATTAAGAAAATGATTTCCACTAGAACCATTGTTACAAACAAATATTGTTATTCTCATTTTTTGAGAAATGTATCAACATCAGAAACAAATCGTTTATTCCCTTTTTTACACCTCATGGTTTTCGAGAAAGGCATAAAGATTTGCAAGCCCACAGATAAAATGGAGTGACACTTACTTTACAGATTTAAGCTTTTCAGAAAGGCATAAAAATTAGCAAAACCCACAGATCAACAATGTCAATGTTAACATACATGAACAGCATTTTGTTATATAAAACTATGAAAGTCAAACAAGGCGTTCAGTTGGACCGAACAACATTGCTGGAATATATTGTAATAAGTAAAGCATTACAAGTATTTAAAGGCTCAATACCACTCTTGTTGTAACTGAATAATATATCACAATCAATTGATGATACAAATTTTATCTTAACACACCTAATTTAAAATTCAAAAATTGAAAAAATTCAACTAAATGATTTGAAAAGTCTAACGTATACCTTTTCAAATGTGACTTGGATTTAAAAATAGTTGTAATGGATAATTTACACAACAGTTAGGGGTCTTAACCATCTAGTACTTAGATTAAGACTATTACTTATTGTCTGGAGCTTTCAAGCCAGCAAGAATGTTATTGTCCCTTTAAGTCAACAATTATGACAAGTAACAAGTTTATACTTAGTTCAAGCACTATGCTTTAGGCGAATATATTTCACAACACAGTTATACATAATAAAAACCAAATGTGATAATGAAAAGCATATACATGATTTAAAGATTAATATTTCAGCACTTTTCCATCAAAATTTACAAATTACCTAATTGAAAACGCTTGGATATATGATTAGTTGCCATAGTGATTGACAAACATTTTAATTGACTGACGTTCAATACATTAATCCTCTAAAAACTGCAGTGATTGGTTGTTCTATTATAAATACACCAATGATAATGGTTGTTTTAAAATTGTCCCTTTAAGCCAATGTTAATGGCCTATTGAAAAGTATTCAGATTTTCTATAAACTTCTGTGATTGGTTGTTTTCTCAAAAATACACCAATGATAATGGTCTTTATATGGTAACACTTGGTACAGTGTAAATGGTGTAATTTAAAGCAATACCAAGTGTTCTATTGTTTTTCAACTGAAATGATATCAATTGTTTGCTTTTTATTTTTGTAAAATCTTATTAAATGTGGTTGACTACCACAATTCGCCATCGCGATCTTTAGCAGGTACTTCTATAACACGTGGTTTATCTATAATTCTGGCTGTACGATTTCCCTTCTCAACAATTCCTATAATCCATGATTGATAACCTTCTTGTTTTTCAATATCTTTACAGAAGGCTGCTGCTTGTTCCCTTGGTAGACAGATCAATAAACCCCCTGGAAAATATAAACACAAAATATTTAACAATCCAAACTACAATATGTTCTGACTCACCCCTACGTTCACGAAATATATAGACAAAATATTTAAACTCAAGCGTTTTTTTTTTTTAATTGGCTAAAAATCGTGACCTATAGAGGAACTAAAAACATGTTTTTTCGTACAATGTGAGGCCACAATCTAGGAAGTTGCGGTCCGATATGTACGAATATCGTAAGGAACCAAGTTCTTTGGGTTATAAACAAACGTTTCAAGTTTCATCAAACGTGAATACAAATTGTGATGTCTAGAGTGTCCAGAAGTTTCGCCACAATCTGAAAATAATGATGCGACATGAAGTGGCCATGAACAAATTATGGTCAGACAGATGGATGAACGTACAGGCGAACAGGGGTGACGACAATGCGCGTCAAAATCAAAATATGAGCATATAAAGTGGGTGTCAAGAGTTTAACAGGTGTTCTATAATGTTAAATAACAAACAATTTGTAAATACCTGACGTTTCTGCTGAATGACCTTGTAGCAAACCAAACATATTACCACAAGCTTTACTTATGGACGCCATTTTGGCAATAACTGGTAAATTATGGATCACAAAACCAACTTCATTTTTCTGGATTTTGGCGAGGTTATTTGCATGACCCAATAAACCAAAGCCAGTGACATCTGTAGCTCCATGACCATTATATTTATGCATGAGTCTAGCACCTGATAGAAAAATAAAATAGTAATCTTTAAAAATGAGATACAGATAACAAGTGGACAGAATATGAAAGGACAATACCAGCTTGGTCTTTCGTCCAAACTGAATGACTATGACATGGATCCTTGCCAGGCACTTGGATGTTAAACCTCAGTTCATTTCATCTAGTCTTGTATAAAAAGGGAATGAAATAGGGTTTCACAATCAAGGGCCTGGCAAGGATCCACGTAAATAATATTTTAAATATACAGGAAAAAGCTTTGGCTCTCGAAATTAAATTTTGTTTTGCCTGCAATATCATCTTAGTGGAAGCAGACGTTAAAGAGCCAGCTTCAGTCAGTCACGGTTTCAGTCTACTGTTCTGCTTTAAATGGCTAATGAAGACAAGGTAAATTTTGCCCAGGCAGTAGCCCTACAACCCCCTCCTCTTTGGAATTCCAACTATCAAAGGATCTTCTAAATGCAAGCCAATATTGTGAAGGGTTACACCGGACCTCAGTTTTTCGCCACATCCTAACAATTAATAAAGTATTACTAGTGTGTTATACCTGTTCTGTTTAATCTGGCCATACTGAACATAGCACGTTGATACGCTTTGCGCACATCATCTTCACTGACCACCAGTTTAATACGATTCCACCGTTCAGGTTGATCTAACCATGTGTAAGCATTGACAGCTACTTGTGTACCCAGTGGTTTCGTTAATACTAACACATCTCCAGCTACTGCGTTATCAGGCCTATAATAATAATATTCAAATAATTCTAAAGATTGGTTCCCAGACATTAAATGTGTAATATTACAACATATGTAGCACAATCAGGTCTGAAATAATAATAAAACATTCAAACAATTCAATATCAAGATTGGTTGCCAGTCGAGGAAACATTCAAATAATTCTTAAGATGGGTTGTCAAGCAGCAAAACAAACGCCCACAACCGCTAACAAAGGTTACGGTAACACTGACCATGGGTTATCTATATCGGAACATTTGCAACTGCAGTTTTTCTGTTCAGGGTTGGCGACTACACTAGGAGTAGGACTGTCCCTAGTCTGAACTTTGGTGTAATGGGGTAGCTCAGACCAGGAAGTAACAGGCTAGGTGCATTGACTTATCACTTCTGATTTCAATGTTACAGGAACAACCCGGACAGCGTGGAATTGTTCGCTAGTTACATGTAAATAATAAATTTGGAATTAAATGGATGAGAACTTTAGCCCCCTAGAGCTGAGAAGGCGTTTCAGAATTTTGCCCAAACATATTGATGTTTGCCAGGAATTGAACATCACCAACTTTTATTTTGTCATGAAACCTCCCATATTCCTGAAGCAATGGCCAGAGAAATCCCTCTCTGCCCATTGCTGGATTGACTGCCGATTCTTGAACTTTTGAGGAAGCGTTTCTATTCTTCCCGTTCCATCAACATGACAGTCCTACGTTTAAACTGGATCTTCCCTCAAACTTTGGACAGTGATTTAAGGTGTAAAAAACGGTAAACGTAAATGTTTGTTTCCAAACAGTATTGTTTACATTTCACTCGTTTTAAATGTAAAGCTTTTGTAAAGCAGCTTGTTATTGGTTGTTAATCGGACTACTGACCAATCAAAATTTAAAACAATACCCACTCATTACAGCAGTGAGTAGAGGGATTACCTCTAATCAAATGGAACGCTGCTAGGAGTATGGAAACCTCCTAGTTTAAAGAATACTGAACAAGTCTGGCCAACATACTTACATGATGTATTCATTGGGTTGACAGACGGTTGTAGCCACACCTCCTATTGTCATCCATGGATTGAGTACTGTTTGACCTCCTGTCACATGGGTTCCACCTTCCTCAGCACAATCCTAATATTAAAAAAATTATGATACATTCATTCATTTACAGCTAGCAACACACCTGTTAATTAATGACTACTGTATAATTTTCTAACCACTTTTTACAAATGATGCTAAATATTTGTTCAGACAAACGTTTAATTTATTGATCAAACTTTTCATCAGCGAAATTGTTTGGTTCGTAAATGAACAGAATTAGTTTTACAGTGGTACATAATATGTGTATTTAATCTAACAACGGATTTATAATGAAGGACATATCTTTCCTTTCATACCATCAAAAATACATGTATTTAATCAAGAACTAATTACCTTAAAGCCCCTCATCAGCATGGGAACAATCACGTCTCTTTCTTTGGTTGACATTTTGTTGCTAACACCAAGTAACATCAACATATTGTCACAGTCTGTCACACCCATAGCATACAAATCACTAAGAACATTAGCGCAAGTTATTTTACCCTGAAAAATGCATTAAAAAATCGCATTACATCATCTCTGCCTAGATCATATAAATAGGGATGCTCAACAGTCAGTTCACAAAATCATTAACAAGACATAATTATTAAAATTTATTACAACAATTCAGTTGTGTCACTTAACAGCTGAGGTGCTGTGAATAGATTCACAGCCCATGCTATGAGGGAAATTTTGTTCGGGCAGTGGCGCTATGGCCTACTCTTATATCAAATTCTAACTGCTAAAGGATCTTTTATGTGCTGCTAATGTGTACACGAACATTGGTTTTTTGTCCCATCCGAACAACTAAACAGCTGTCCTGCATCACTGACCAGGGGAAACCATACTGGAAAATCTGGATGAACTTTTCCTACCAATGCAAGGATCAAACACACGACCTCCAGGCTAGCAAGCCAGCATCTTACCCACTTAGCCATATGAATTGTCATGAAATTGGCAGAATTTCATTCTAACAAATCCTGCCAAACAGTCACTGGAGGCGGAGCTTATGATCCATTTTCACGCTCAATAATGGCCGGCAAGTTTTACCAAAAATAACTATGGGATGGAAATTGTGAATAAATGAGAAAAAGGCAAATGGAAATCAATAAGAGAGAGAACTGGGGTTTAACGTCCATTCGACACAATCTAGGTCATTTCGGAACTAACATGGTTTGATTCTATTTCAATAATTTGATTGCGTGTAGGGATCTGTAGTCATGGCAGGAAACCGGAGTGCCCGGAGAAACTCCACAAGGTTGGACAGACGACCCTACTCCTTGCCACGTACAACCGGGACTCGAAACCACACCAGTTGACTCAATGGCAGGCTGTATAATACAGCGCGCACACTAACCATTCGGCCACCCCCAAATTCAAAGAACTGTCTAAATAAAACAAACCATCATGTATGGATCATCTACCAGTGGATAGAAAAAATCTGTAGTTTGCACCAAAGACAAACCCCCATGTCTTAATGGTGTCACGGATGAGTCCATTCCAATACCTGTGGAAAAAAACAAGTTCATATTAAAACTCATTGACTAATGGTAGATTTACTTGAATCAATGTTACAATCTCTGGCTATCAGTAGATTTACTTGAATCAATGTTACAATCTCTGGCTTTCACCTTCGGTAATTTTTGAAAAAAAAAAATTCAGTTATAATCATGATCTATGATATTTTTTTTTTTTTTTTTTTTTACCTCATGGCCATATTGTGTATTTCGACACCAAGAATTATAATTTAAGTTTTCTAGTATTGGACTTGGGTGAAAAAATGATGAAAATGTGAGTTGTTCAGTATTAAGTTAGAAAGTTTATGTTGATGTCACGTGACATCTTAGATTACAGACAACCACGTGACAAAGAAATCGGTGTCGGTGATGACTTGCCGCCATATTGGAAATTTGTGGCCCGAAAGGACTATTTAACAACCAATATTTTTTGCAAATTCTGTAAAATGTTGACAAACATGACATTGCACAAGAAAGAATTGATCCAGACACTTAATATTCAATTGCAATTGTACATCTTTTAGTTGAAAACCTGCAAAAATCTGAGCTCGGACGGCGGGAATCGAGCCATTTTGGGAATCGAGATTTTCATACTCTTTGGCTCAATAAAATTTAATTTTTCTTGATATTTTCAACTTACCAATACGTGGTGTATTTCCCATGTACTGGAAATGCGACGATTCCTGATCCTGTGTTTCGCTGTCATTGTTAAGTCCCTCTAAAAGCTTGAGCAGAGCTTCTTGGGGGACTTTACACCCTCATCCCTTTAGGTCAGCGAACTTCGTGAGTCGAAAACTAGGATCCAACTCGTGAGCCACAGGATCGAAAGGCCGTCGCATTCCCATCTCCGTCACCCCTGCAGTTGTCATGGTGAGTTTTTACCTGAAAATAAATCTAGAGTCAATAATCTATCAAAAACAAAACATGAAAAGTGTTAAAAAACCAGAAAATGCAACAAACTCGTGTATAAGCGTGGTCTGCAATGTGCGCGTCTCAACAGTAAAATGGCGACCTCCCGAACTGGGGAAAGATGCCCGGATGTCGCCTAAACTCTTCTTTATTTCAATAAGCGCGAGCTGGCAGGGAGCAGTCATTGTGAAGGAGCTAAGCGTCATCCGATTTTTGTGTGATTTCTGTTTGTTTTCAAGACAATTCTTGCTCTTTCGAAGACATTATACATCCCTAAAATGCGTTTTTGATTATATTTTTATAATTCCATAACCAGAAAGTTTTATTTAATCGTGTATTATCGGTTTTTAATGAAATATAAGAATAACCTACCTGATGTACACCTTTCAGCAGACGACCACCGCCAAGACCGGTAGCAAATTTAAACCTTAGAAATAGAGAGGGGTCGACACAAAAATATACCAGCCACGTAGTTTGTTTGTCCTGTCCTCATGTTCGTGTTTTGAGCAAGTATGGACTGAGAAGGGGTGTGCGAGATTTTTAGCCCCCCCCCCCCAAAAAAAAAAAATTCCCTGCTGTTAACCAGTTATATAATTTTATTGTGACCGCCGGCGGCAGTGTTTGAGTGGGATTATTAGGTCTAATTAAACGAAACACTGCGCTCGACGGAGGTACAGGGAGGAACTCAAGAAGTTAATGTTTTCACATAGTTTGAGGGGTAGGGTTGGGGTGGGGGCTTTTTAGCACGGAATTTACACCATTACCAAATCCTAAACGCTAGACACTTCTGGGGCCTATTTCACAAAATTTTAACTAAGATAAGATCTGAATTTTAGTTATTTGATTGGACAATATTAGACTGATTTTAGTTCTTAGCCAATAAAAATTGAAGTGTCTGCTAAAATTTGGATTTTATCTTTAGTTAAAATTTCGCGAAACAGGGCCAAGGATGGTTAGCGCGTTGCATGTCATATTTAAAGGTCTGTCATCGAGTCAACTGGCGTGGTTTCGATTCCCCGGTTGTATGGGACAAGGAGTGGGGTCGCCTGCCTAACCTCGTGGGTTTTCGCCGCGTCCTCCGGTTGCCCCCCCCCCCACTGCCAAAGACCTCTTCGCGCAAGCGAATTATTGAAATAAAATACAACCATATGTTAATCCCGAAATGACCTAGCTTGTGTCGAGTGAACGTTAACCCCTCTCTCTCCCCCTCTCCCTCGAGCACTGCTATAACTCATCTTGTTATTCTTTTCGTAATTCTTTTTGAGGTAACGCTCTTCATAAAAGCCCCAGGCTCCATCAATTCAAGACAGATCGACGTGGAAATTGGCATGCTTGTTCTTTGAACAATTATGTATTGATTTGGTGGATTAGATTTTTTTTTTATTTCATCCAACAACATGGTCACTGATCAGTTCCTGGTCTACAGTACGATTGTACTTTTAAGAAAAAAAATTTTTCGCGCCTGGAGGGAGACAACCTTCTCGGGCTTTTAAGTCCCAGTACTTCAGTTTCCTTGGTTTTGGAGAATGACGAACCATGTGACCTTGTCACGTTTGACCAAATGAAGATGGCGGAATTCTCCTCTTAAACTTTTAGTTACAATTATACAATATTAGATACTTAGTACTCCATGTTTAGATTTGTTTGGGAAGCCACGGTGACTCAGCAAGAAAAATGTTGACTCGCTAACCTGGACTCGCTAACCTGGCGGTAGCGGGTTCAATACAAGCGTTGACCGAGGAAGTTTATCGGTATTTCCCGGCATGGTCCTCCATGTCAATTGTGCAGTACGAAGGGGCTGACAGGGGCCGCGTATAGTTTTTCGGATGGTGAAAATAAAGATGCTCCGCGCTCACATTGGCGTGCAGTCCGTGCACGTAAAAGCACCCTCGAGAGTAAGAATTCGATGTAAGATAAGGCCGAACTGCTGTCTAGGTAATGTTTCCCTCATATGACACAGTATGGATGTGGCCTGGGCGGATCCAGATGGTGGGATGGGATGACATGGGATGGGCATTCAAAGCGCGAGATAATGATATAGTGATATCACAATCAATGCTTTGCATCAAATAAAATTGAATCACAATGTGGTCGTTTTAATTCATAATAAACATTGCCATTAAATGGGATGTAGGCTTTCTCTCTTCACAAAGCTCAGTGTGTATATATACTATTCAAAAAAAGTAGGGGATATTTGATTTTGGGGGCATAATACTAAAATATGCAAATGACTACGAAAAAAGTCACTATAGAACCTAACAGAAGAAACATTTCCAGTTACATGTGACGCCCAAACGCACCTATAGCTACCGCATGGAATGCAGGTGATGCTTGGGATCATCATGGGGGTCCAACCCAAGATTTGCACGACTCTGACTTTGAATGTTACAGTCATTGTGGCATTGAATTCCAGGGTGGAAACATCAGTTTAATTGTTTTAGTGGCCAGAAAACAAATTTTGATATGCGTCGGCTTACCCAAAATGAAAGGTTACGTGCCCTTGGCATGCTACAGATCGGCACAACACAGGCGGTTGTGGCGCGGACGATGAATGTTTCTCAGCCTGTCATAAGCAGGCTATGGTCCAGATACCGTGATACACAATCTGTACAGGACAGACGACGCTCAGGTTGACCAAGGGCGACAACTTAAGCCCAGGATCGATTTATCCGTACCTTGGCCTTGAGAAATCGTGTCATCACAGCAAATCAGATCAGCGCTCGTCTTCAAACAGACACTGGTGTGCGAGTGAGTGGCCAGACGATTCGGAATCGACTGCATAGGGGTCACCTTCGCGCCCGACGTCCTCGTGTGATCCCTTGTTTGAGAGATCATCACATTCAGGCAAGACGTCGTTGGTGTAGGGATCGTCAACACTGGGATAATCGACGCTGGAGCAATGTGATGTTTTCAGATGAGTCAAGGTTCACTGTTGATTTTTTGGACAGACGTAGGAGGATGTGGCGTCGTCGAAACGAGCGCTTCTAAGACGTTAACGTCATCAGACACGATCGATTTGGGGGTGGTTCTGTTGTGGTGTGGGGAGACATCACTGTTGCTGGAAGAACGGCTTTACATGTTGTTGCAGGGCGTGTTACAGGCCAGTACTACCGGGACAACATCTTGGCAGTCCATGTTGTGCCGTTCACACGACGTCATGGCCGCCGTTTCATCTTCCAGGATGACAACGCAAGATGTCACAGGGCCAGGATCGTTACAGGTTACCTCCAACAACAGAACATCACCACATTACCTTGGCCAGCACTGAGTCCCGACCTCTCCCCCATCGAGCATGTCTGGGACATGCTTGGACAGAGATTACGTCAACAACGTCATGCCAATGTCTAAGAACTTGCAACAGGAATGGGACAATCTGGACCAAAATGACCTTAGACGTCTCATTAGGAGTATACCACGGATCAATGCTTGTTTGGCAATCAGAGGAGGATTTACCCGTTACTGACTTTGTTGTGATGCTGTGGTAACTTTGCTGTTTGACCCCGGGTATCATTTTACCCTTATAATGGTCAGTCTGTGCCTTACTTAGTCTAACGATCATTTGGAATAAATCGATGAATGTGAACTTCATTTCATTTTGTCATTTGTTTCATCGTCAGTTTCATTAGGTGACTTTAATAACACTTAAAAATCAAATATCCCCTACTTTTTTTGAATAGTATATTTATTATTATTATCATTAAACATTTATATAGCGCTAGTTTCACTAACGGTGCTCAGAAGCGCTTTACAATCATATACCAGTAAAACAAAAAAAAAAAAAAAACAAATAAAAGACTACATAAAGATGCAGTATAATAAAATAAAAAAATATTTAAGTAAAAGCTTTTTTGAATAAGTAAGTTTTCAGAGCACATTTAAATGATTGTACTGAGGGGCTGGAACGAATATCAGTATCAGAACCAGACAGTTTTAAAACATTACACAAAGAGTAAAATTATATACCAGTGAAACAAAATAAATCAACTAAAAGACCACAAAAAGATGCAATATAATAATAAATATATATCTAAGTAAAAGCTTTTTTGAATAAGTAAGAGCACATTTAAAAGATTGTACTGATGGGCTGGAGCGAATATCAGTATCAGAATCAGACGGTTTCAAATCATTCCACAGGTTTGGGGCTAAAAATGAAAACGATCTTTCACCATATGTAACCATTCGAGCAGATCTTGGTTTGAGACGATATGTCATTTGAACTACGGAGACTATGAGAATTTGTTTGTTTTTCAATTAGCTGACATAAATAAGATGGGGCTATGCCATGAAAACATCTATAGGCAGTTAAAAGAATCTTATATTGAATACGATATGGAATGGGTAGCCAGTGAAGTTGTTTAAGTAGGGGAGTAATATGACTATGCCTTTTTATGAGGGTAATGAGTCGTGTAGCGGTGTTTTGAACTTTTTGCAATTTGTATATATTGGGTAAACCTGATAAAAGTGAGTTAAAAGTATCAAGTCTTGAGGTAATAAAAGCATGAACACGAGTTTTAGTTGAATCAGAGGAAAGAAATTTGCGAATTTTGCCAATATTACGGATATGAATGTAGCAGGATTTACAAGTATTGTTCACGTGATTAGACATGGTCATTTTACTATCAAAATAAGCGCCAATATTACGAACAGAGTTAATAGGAGTAATTCCATTTCCATCAATATTAATCGAAGTGGATTCAGTTATGGTATTGAGATTATGACTAGATCCAAGCAAAATAAATCCAGTTTTATCACCATTTAAGCATAGGAAATTTACAGACATCCATAACTTAATTTCATTGATACGCTGCTCAATTTTATGCCTACATATTTTAGAGGCGATGATTTACATGCATTGTTAAACTGTCAGATTTCCTTAACAGACACTATTTGTTTGGAATGTGTCTTTTGGCAAGAAGTTTCAATTCATTTGTGAAATTTATCGTTCAGTCAAACCATGTTGAGTCCTCTAGGTGGAACTTGCCATTCTCTTCAAGATTGTTCTTTCAGTTACTGTAAAAGCCGGAAGGGCTGTTTTCATAGACTTTTTTTTAAAGAAAAAAAAAACAAAACAATTGAATAGATTACAATAAATAGTGGTAGTATAAAGATGGGTATCGTAAACTTTATTTTTAACAGTGTGTATCAAGAATAGAAAACAACATATTAGAAATACACAATGACCTTTCGATAAATCATTCGGTGTTGTTTATAAATCTAACATTTTAGAAATTCATAGACATTGTGCAAGTACCTACATTTTGGATTTTCAAAGGGAATGCATTGCCGGTACATTGTGTGTACGAAAAATACATTTGCATCATATTTTACCAAAATAAATACTACCGATTATGTATGTATGGGAATGAGTTGTAAAAAATTTATCATGCCTTGATTCGAGTTAAATAATGTCTGGAATCTATAAGGCCATTGTCATCACAAATGAATTCAACTTTAATATGACAGTCGTGGAAACGTGATTAAGCAATATGAACATGATAAATGATCTGAAAAAGATATCCTTAACTTTCTCGGTGGTAATAAATAGCCTTATACCTTATTATGTCACTACAATATCAAAGTTGACGACGAAAAAAAAAATATTGAGGCCAGCTACGCTTGGAGATTGTTTCAATCCGAATCCCCTAACTTTTAAAATCGCCATTACGGTACTGCCAAGACAGCGTTAAAAGAAGTCATTATAATCTCACTTAACTTTAAGGTACCTTCCATAGGTCACTTAAAGTTAAGCGGATATTTCTTACTTAAACTGGCCCTTGAATACCACTTAAAGACTAACACTTAAAGTTAAGGCAGCCTAACTTTAAAGGAACATTTGATGCTTAACAATGCCTTTGAATATCGCTTGCCCTTAACTTACAGGAAGTTACGTATATTTAAGTGAAAGCTAGTAGTAAAGTGACTATCTCGAGATATTATATAAATCTTATATACTTCCAATATTTGACTACGCGGATGTTGTCTGGAACAACTGCACACATGAAAAATCTGAACAATTAGAAAAACTCCATCTGAATGCAATTCGAACAATCACAGAATCGCCAAGAGGCACCTCTCACCAGATATTACTTAAAGAATCTGGCTTCACTTCTCTTTCTTCGAGGCGTTTTCAACATAAAATAGTAATTTTCTTAGATAGTGAATAGGGGGGTTGGGATGGCCTAGTGGTCTAGAGTGCCGCGCTTCGACCTCTGGTGTGAGCGTATGTGGCATGGAGATAGGGGCTCCTTCTCAACCTCGTGGGTTTCCCCCGGGCACTCCGGTTTCCTCCCACAGCAAAGGCCCCTGCGCGTGCGCTAAGATAATGAAAATCAAAAAAAAGCCTTGTCTGCGATATCACCTTCGGTGGAAGCGGACGTTAAACACCAAGAACAACAACAGATAGTGAATAATCAAGTTCCGACTTCCCTCTCTAATCTTGTACCACCTCAAATTTCACCACATCAATCATATCAATTGAGAAACTCTGATAATATTAAACAAATAAATTGTAGAACCTCACACTATCAAAACTCTTTTTTCCCGTCAGTTATCAAAGATTGGAATAATCTTGCTATCGAAATACGAGATTCACGAACACTATCACAACTTAAATCAAAGCTAAGGCAAAATAATTCTGTACAGCCAGCACCCGAACTCTATTGTATAGGCAATAGACAAAATCAAATTATTCACTGTAAATTAAGAAATCTCAAAAGTGATCTAAAATTTCACAAAACGTTAATGCATATATCAGATGACCCTCTTTGCCATTGTGGAAATGCTATAGAGGATTGCGAACACTTTTTCTTTCATTGCCCATTATTTCTAAAAGCTAGAAAAGAAACAATTGATCAACTTCTGACGAAAAACCAAAACAGTCAATCCTTACTTTTCGGGCAAAAAAGTAATACATACGATGAAAACGCTAAAATTTTCAAAACTGTTCATAAGTACTTGGATATAACAAAACGTTTCTGTTCGTAATCATACAAAATTTTACATTTAAATGATGCCAGTACCGTGTAAATGCCATTGAGTATCTTTCTTTTTCTTCTTTTATCTGCTAAAAATGTCAAAATTAGTAATTGGTTACCTTCTTTCCGACTGACATTAGCCTAACAACGGTTTATGTATATGCGGTTCATTTTCAATTAAAATTAATACGATGAAGACGACAAACAAATAAAAATAGTCCCCCCCCCCTCCAAAAAAAACCAAAAACGTTTGTCGATGTGGTGTTGATAGCCTCCCCCCCCCCTTATTATTTTTGTCTCTTATTGTGTGTGAGCTTAAAGGGACATTCGTGCGTATATGATCTGAAAAAAACTTTACTGAACCAAAGCAATCAAAGCATATGTTGAACATGTTGGAACAGAACATCTAAATAAAAATAAAAAGCACAACATATGAAAACAAAGCAACTCGACTTTAACGAAGTATAAAGATATAATCATTAAATAAAATATAATTTTTTAGTATTCCCCTCGTGAGAATGCCCCTTTAAGAAACCCCAAATTATCATCCAAATTGTACATAATATATGTTTTATACTAATATCTGTGTTAATATTATGACTGCCAGTTGTAAATCTGTTAAAGAACCGTTTTAGGAAGCGATTTTATATAAGCTGATAAAGCTTGTTATCGTATCCTATATTCATTATATAAATTTTGACTAACCCCGCCTCTATTGTGATCATATTGCCCGATAATGATCACATTGACTAAAACTGTTTCTATCGTGATCAGTTGCATTGTCTATCGGCCTGAAATCATTTCCATAGTGATCAATTTGGCTGAACTTGATTCAAAGGTGACATCCCTTACAAAACCCGTTTCCATTGTGATCATATTGACTAAACCCGTTTCCAAGGTGATCAGTTTCATTGTCTATCAGGCTGGGCACCATTCTACACAGGGTAAACGATTAGATCATCCAGTATCTAAATGGATCAACTAGAGTGCAAGTTACAAGCCGGTTGGGGACAATGGTCTAAATGGGAAGGTCATCCATATGGAATTTGGCATAAGATTATCTGCTGCTACCCCCTGTGGAAATTTCCAACCTCCAGTCTGTGTAATTATTGCACTTTGTAAGTAATGGTCATGTAATGAGTAATGGGAGATTTCAACACTTATGGAAATATAATAAATCATGTAATGGCCAATTACATGTTAATGATGAATGCATGTGCGTTGCATCATAAGGTTTTGTCATAGAGTCAAGAAGCATGGTTTCGATTCCGCGCTTATACATGACAAGTAGTAGCGTGGCCTGTCCAACCTCATGTGTTTATTTTCCGGGTCCTTTGGTTTCCTCCCACTGGTAAAGGTCCCCAATGCGCTAGCTAATTATAAAATAGAACCATATGTGTTAGTCCCGATGTGGCCTAGTTTGAGTCAAGTTGAAGTAATCCCCCATTTGTCTCTCTCTCTTTCATGTTTACCTTTCTCACCCCCCCCCCCCCAACCCAAAACAACAATCAATTTAGATATAATGTATTTTAATTATTTTTCACAATATATAACATTATTTCATCATTTCATTTAACATAAGTTTATTTAGATTGTAAATAGATGCCATCTGTTCAATAACAAGTTCTTCAATTTAACTCTGAAGTAAATGAATACAAGGTAACAACACAAAATGAGAAGTGGCATTTGATGTTTTTGGAAGAGTAAGTATATTCTGATAAATGCAAGACATCTACGATATTTTCTTGTTAACAAGGGTAAAATTAAGAATTTACTTCCAGCCACCCTGATTCATGTAAGACACCTACCACCCGTTTTGGTTAAGAGAGAAAAATTAAGAATTTACTCCCCCACCACTCTGACTCCTGTATGACACCTACCACAAGTTTTGATTAACTGGAGCAAAACTGAGGATTTACTTCCCCGCCAACCGGACTCCTGTATGAAACCTACCACAAGTTTTGGTTGACGGGAGCAAAATTGAGGATTTACTCCCCGCCACACTGACTCATGCATGACACCTATCACATGTTTTGGTTAACTGGAGCAAAATGAAATAACCATTATTTTTAAAGTTACATTATGGGAGATAAGATAAAGAGCTGGCATTTCTCACTATAATAGTTAAAAACTAGATAGTGTAAAGGTAATTTGCTGAAAATTTCAGTCAAATTGATTCACTATTAGCCGAGAAAAAAGCGTTTGAAATATTCACATAGCCTCGGTCATCATTACTCAAATCATTAATATAAACAGCATAGTCTCGATTATCCACTTGATTGATTTAATTATCAAC
Source organism: Patella caerulea (assembly GCA_036850965.1). Taxonomy (NCBI): domain Eukaryota; kingdom Metazoa; phylum Mollusca; class Gastropoda; family Patellidae; genus Patella; species Patella caerulea. The sequence goes on along the minus strand of JAZGQO010000010.1, from coordinate 70,944,043 downwards.
GGCCATTAAGCGGCATATAGGATTTTAATCCGCCAACATCGAAGGGTAGCCTTGATATCAAGAGTTTATTATGGTCTGGATATGTTAATTAATGTCTAATTGTTTATTTAGATAACATTTCAAGCCTAAAGAAAGACCTGTAATAAGCAGATTTTGCTCTTGCATAATGCTATTTTAATATATATGGCATTTTATTTGGGCTCCAGTGCACATCTTAACTGACATGTCCAATCAACAAAATTGAGATCAGGTAAAAACCGAAAGAATCATGGATGCACGATTCACAACATTTCCATGGTAACAATTTTAACATTGAAACACAATGAATTTGTCTATTTTTAAATCTAATTGCGGGGAAATGTACAGTTAATTGTGCTTTGAATGATATTACAATAAACAAACAAGGAAATATTTTCCAAAAGGTGCGAGACAGAAAATTGGGTTTTAACATAAAACAGGTAATTCTGGGACTAACACATGGTACAATTTAATCTCACTTATGCATAGGGGTCTTTAGCAGTTGGAGGAAGAAACTAGAGGAGCCAGAGCAATCCAACCAGAGAGAAAGAGAGAGAGAGAGAGAGAGAGAATGGGGTTTAACTCCTCATGACACAATTTACATCATTTCAGGCCAACATATGGTTCAATTTTAGTTTCAATAATTCACTTTAAAGCGATAATTTCATATTTTCTAAGAAATTTAAACACCATTACTTCTATGTCTTTTGCTGAATAGGTTGTCAACACACTATTATTCCCCACACTTAAAAATCATTGACAATAATAACACACTTACCTCCCTTGTTTTTCTATCCCCCGCCCTTCCCGAACGGAATAGCCATCTTCAAACGTTTGAATTTGAAGTTGTAAATGATATATTTGTCAATTTCTCAACTGGTAATAGCAAATTGTTGAATTGATAGGGTTATTCTTTAACAAGGTAGGACTGTTTGTAGATAACATCTATTTTAAGGCTTTATTTTAATACATTTTAAAAATATAACTTAATAAAGTCAATTGAAACATTGCTTAGAATGTAATAAAGTAATTTGAATGAAATGTTGATGTATTAATTTTATCTATTTTTAACCTATTAATAGCAAGGACTGCCAATTCATCAATATCTAAAACTTATTAAATGCATCTTGGTACAACAATATGGGAAAATCCTATAAAAGTTACGTGCAAGTCTGGAAATAAGGCAAAATATCACTGACAATGTCAGATAAATCTTAAACCGTTATTTCCAGGCCTGGTTATGTGAGCTTGGGGGAACAGGATATTTATTAACTTCATCCTCCACTAGAATATATCACACATTCGATAACAATTTAATTTCAATTTATTATAAATTGATTCTTCAGACATAAGTTTACAAAAAAACAAATATTAAGCAATGCAACATAATTTTTGTAACAAACTGGAAAAACAATTTAACTTAATACTGTAAAAATTCATTTTTATGAAATTTCATTGGATATATATTTATTATTCCTTATAAATATTAACTGGTCACAAAACTATCTTTGCAACAAGTCACCTGGAATACACAATTTTACTGAGGGAATTCATTTTCAAGACATTTATATAAAATTATTATTCCTTATGAGCAGAACATTATGGAATTCCGATACTGGCAACAGAGCAGAGGATGAAACAAAATTGACAGCTATAACCGTATTTTTAAGTTAATACAACATATCCTCAGTGATAATCATTTTTTAGAAATGAAATGAACAGTGTTTAACGCCCTACTGTTCTACTCTGATCACATTTTAGAGCATTGAACAATCACAGTGATAATAATTAAGTGAATATAAAGTTTGGCTCGAGACACTTTAAAACTTAATAATGTGCAATAAAGCAATCTTTGAATTGTATATTTCATGGGTTGAATGCAGAATAGCCAACAAATTTGTAATTGTGAGTTATTTGTGTTGAATATTGAATTATAGCACAAAAAAGAGAAAAACAAAAAGCTTGAATACAGAACAGCTAACATACTTGTAATTGTGAGTTACATGGGTTGAATGTTGAATGTCGAATTACAGCTCGGAAAACAGAAAAGCAATACAAAAACAAACAATTTAAAATGTGAGTTACATGGGTTGAATTACATTACATTACCAATGACAGGAGAAAAAACAGTTTAATTGTGCGTTACATGGTTTGAGTTACAGCACCAAAAAAAAAAAGAAAAGCTTGCCATCTGAATTGTGAGTTACATGGGTCTTATAATAAATTGTTAATATATATACATGTATAATATCTGAAAGATGAACACAGTGAACATAAAGTTATTCAAATTATTTTCAAAACTATGCTATACAACAACATTTATTATGGGTATGGATGAAAAAGTTTATCCAGTCCTATTTTTACACTGTATATGATGACTGTGTATTGAATGATTTGGATGAGCATGTCAACAAAATCAATAATTAACATAATAATAAATCATACAGATACAAATCTCAATGTTTATTCTAATAATAATGCCGATTATTGCTCTGAAAACAAAGGAAGTTTTGATGCCAGAATAAATAGCTATGCCTCGGAGTGGGTGTGTAACATCCCAACAGAAGTCCAATGGACAATGTTACCATAGAAATGCAAAATATGGAAGTATTATCAATGATGTATTAATTATACAAATTATAATAAATGGCAATGATGACTTTTACAGGTGAAATAATGAGGTTCCGTAGTAAAACAGTGGCATCCAACAAAAGTTTCACCAAAAGATTTGTTACAGAACTGAAATGAAAACCATGGTAACCATCACGCCCATGTTTCATAAACTAGCATCTAACTTTTGAAATATAATACTATATAATAAGTTACCATGGTAACGTGTCATTTCATGTTTAGCAACCATCTTAAGTTACCATGGCAACTTGTCATATCATGTTTAGCAACCATTTTAAGTTATTATGGCAAAATATGCATCAAGTAATTATCTTAAGCTTACCATGGCAATATGTCATCTCATGTAAAGCCACTCTCTAAGTTACCCTGTGTCGAGAAACTCTTAAGTCACCATGGTAACGTGTCTTCGACACATAAGACCGATTACCCCCCACTAACACCCTGTCTAAGTATATCTGTTTACGTACATTTTACTATGAAAGTAATTATATTCTATAAAACTAACTTATTAACATACAAACACATCAATGACATTCTGACTACAGTAGAAGAAGGCACTACCATAATTACATTTTATTTATCAAAGCCTCAAGAGTAGTCTATCTTGGGAGAAGGGAATTCATACAACATGAGCTGATAGGGGGAAATATACCCATAAAAAAAATGAGCTAAGCAACATCGAATGATGAACAAACATACTCTTCAATGAAAAATGGAACTGAAGTTAGTATTAGGGATCTGTACAAAACAATTTTATGCTTATGTACAGTAATCAGACGATGAAAATGCGAAAGTCAGCGCAGATACAAGAAAGTCAAGTTCCATGTTGACCGTATATTAATTGGCAACCCTTAGGCTATTTTCGAAGAACTTCGCCCCCAAAGAACAACAAGATGAGTAGCAATTGGGGACAAGTTCCTGGTCTAAAAATCTAAAATCTATCAAGCTGACCAAATCTAATCAATTTACTAATTTAGGTAATAAAATTAAACATCAAAAACTGAATACAAGATTGGACAAATTTAAATATTGAACACCACACTGAGTATTAATGTCTCTGGAATTCATACAATATTACAAATATCATTTATAACTTATAACAAGAAATTTATGCATCGTGTATTGTGTCATCAATGCTAAATTATACCGTATTTAAATGGACCAATCGCTGCCCCTGGGGATTACAATCCGAACATAAAATTACAAATTATATTATCCACAAATTTTTTTTTTTTAATTTGTCTCTTGGAGTTGAAGCCCCTTAGGGTGTTTTCTTAGAAACACAAAAGAAACCTCAGCCCTCATCAGGTACTCTTGTGCTGCTTAAAAAAGGTTGGCATTAGCTGTTTTTATTTTAAAAAAAAACAACTGTCTAATTAATTACTGAAAATGAATAATATTTTCCTCTGGTAACAGACGTAACTCTATGAAAAAAGTTTCTAATGAATGCCGAAATGTATCGTATGCTCAGTTATCAAGTACACAACCATGATAAATGTTATTGGCAATCATTAAATGTTACTGGATAATCATACTTAAAACAATGTAAGGAGATAAATGTACCTTGAAATGATAAGTCATTTAGCTCAAGAGCGATACTTTAACATAATAAACAAACAAAAAACAAAAACCTCACTCCTGCATTAGACCTTTTTTTAAAATAAGGATTGCCTGAAAACCAGAATGTTTTTTGTTTTGGGCCCAGTTTCAAAAACATTGTGAAAAAGAATGCAACTGCCTATTCTATGTTCAGTTACCCTTTCCGACCGGAAATTAGCATTCTGAGACTGAGAATATTCAGCACATATTAAACGCATCTGTATACATTTAGTTTCGCTTGAGAACAGATGCTCAAGTACATAGTTGACTGTCATTTTAAGTACTAATAATTATAATAGTAAATGCAGGGGGACCGCACTACACGAAAAACAAAAACCTATAAGATTAACCTGCGGAAAATATCAAATCAAGTGAATGGATCCGGGGGCCAGCCGTAAGCGTCCACTGCGCTGTACAGTCCCGGGCCTGTTATGGTACAGGCTTCACTAAAAATGATTAGAAAAAAAAGAGGTAACAGAAATAATGCGACCGATCTTGACAATGGTCGTCTCTTGACGATTTTAGTCGGAAATACTAAGCATACTTCAAAATTTTAAAGTATTCTGCTTCCATTTAATAAAACTGAAATATTGTTTTAGTCTTTGTGTATCAATCTGTTTCACAGAGAAATACTGACAAATTAACTCTGTAAAGGATGCCTGTCCAAAACACGTGCGTTGACTGCATGCCTCGTAGTCATTGGCTCAACGGCTCATGCAATGTTTACTTAACACCTAACTGCTTCGGGCAAAATGATGCATTTTACTCATTTAAATACCCATTTACACTAAATAGGAAATATTTTATAACTACAAATACTTTAAACGTCTTTATTTATTTTTCTTTTGCCTCAAAAAATGTTTGAGAATTTAATTTGTCTGAGTAAAAAAGTTAATATGCCGTACTCATTAAGCCTCGTCGATGTCATGCTTATCAGTGATTGTAGCGGCCAAGCGAATATTCTCTGCGGAATCAGTTTGTTTGTGTATATGACAGATATGAAACAGAGTAGAACCACATTACAAAACAGTATACTAATTTTTCCAATATGGTGGCCATTAACGACAAAGATATATTCTTGAAGAATTGAGCAGACGTTTCTTTGAATCCAGTTCACAGTTCAAAAGTGCCTGACATTTAGTTAGATACACTGTTACGTCCAGGCCTCAAGTTCACAAAGCATTCTCAGACTTAAGTTAAGAATTTACTCAACTTTCAATCACTGTTTATGAGAAATATCTTTGATCCAGAAACACAAAACTTTGCATACAGTTTCTTAATGATGTATTTGATACATTACAACAACAAAAGTTTTATAAAGGGCTATATTTTAGTTAAAATAATGTGAACAAGTTTGAGTGAATTCTCAACTTAAGTCTGGGAATGCTTTGTGAACTCGGGGCCAGATCTTTTAATAGTCGATTAAAACATAAACAAACAAAAAAGAAAAATAGAATGCTGTAGATTTTGTAGTGTTGACTTGGTCATAGATTTCTGTATGTTGATGAGAAATGATTTGAGATTATCGTCTCCGATTGCTTTGTGTATTTTTTTTGTTCGTCTTTGATTTGTTATCAACGTTAATATAATCTCTTCTCGTATCTGAAAATAAAACATGAAGATCACAATTAAAGTGAGAATGGAAAAAATTATATGCGATCTGTTTATTTGTATATTCTCACATATTTATAGATACATTATGGGAGATTAGATACAGAGCTGGCAGTTCTCACTATAATAGTGAGAAACTAGATAATGTAAAGGAAATTTTCTGAAAATTTCAGTCAAATTGACCCACCCTGAACCGAGAATTTAGTGATAGAATTTTGGGCTTAGCCTCAATCATTATCATTAAAGTAGGTACGATAAAAAACAGTCTTGATTATGCATTTTTGATTTAATTTGCAGCAGCAGACTTGCACAAATAGGATGTCTACTCTTATTTCAAATTCAAACTGTCAATGGTTCTTTTACATACACACCAAAATATCCATACAGTTAGGTCCCATTCGATTGACTGGACATTTTTCATTGCCAGGATTTCCTGGTTAGTGTGGTAACCCCCCTTCTTGTTTTTTATCAATGAAGTTAATTAGTAGCTCATGAGTTGCCTCCACATTAGAACTATGACAAATAGTGTAAAGGTCTTTGGTCGCCTAATGTATAACACCAGTAATTTGGCCAAACATGCAACCATTCAGTCATACCTCCAATTATTTGACCACCCCATTCCAATTTGACCACCACTTCACTAATTGGCAACGCTATTTAGATATATACCCCCTACTATTCTGCAATGTGTGTGAAATAGCTTTATTTAACGTTCGCTTCCACCGAATGATATCGCGGTCTTTTTTCTGCAATACACCCATACCATTTTTCAACACATTATACCACCCATATAGTAACTTACGAATGCAGACTGTGAACTCCTCCTTCTATCTGAGCAGACGTCGTTCTTCGTTCAAATTTTAATTCTCCGGAATACATCATAGACCTGGAAAATATTACGATCAAAATTTACATAATTTTTATGAACAACATCCAGAATATATCATACATCTCTACATGGTACATGATTTGATAAAGAATATACGGCTCTACATGGTGCATGATTTGATAAAGAATATACAGCTCTACATGGTGCATGATTTGATAAAGAATATGCCATACATCTCTTCATGGTACATGATTTGATAAAGAATAAATCATACAACTCTACATGGTTGGTACAAGATTTGACCAGAAGGGGTGGATAATTTTACCGGAACAAATGTGCTACATTAATTCTGCACCCACTTAACTGTGTAAATGATGAGTAATAAAGGAAATTTCACATGGACAGCAGCCCTTTTGTCTATTCTTATTCCAAATGTGAAGTATTCATTTAAGTGTAAGCCAAGGAGCCTAGTATTTTGGCCTAGACAAATGACAAGATGCATATGGGGAATGAACAATTTACCTTAAAATGGAAAGACTTTTAGCTCCGATATCTTGACAGCCATGTTTGATACCTGCTATGAGATAGGGAACAAACTTTTGGACGGATCCTTTGTCAACAATATTTCCTGATACACCTTGTGCTACTTTTATTTTATCGCTGTCACTGGAAAACAAAACAACAAATCTCCATTAAGTAAAGATAACAGGCAATATATAGACATAAACAGGGTTTAACGTCCACACGACAAAATCAATCATTTCTGGTCAACAAAACACAAATCTCTGTTAAGTAATGATGACCGGCAATAAATAAATAGAGAAATGGGGTTTAACGTCCACTCAACATGAGCTAGGTCATTTCGGGACTAACATATTGTTTAATTTTATTAAAATAATCTTCTTGTGCATGGAGGTCTTTATCAGTGGGTTGAAAAGGGATGACCAAGAGAAAACCCCATGAGGTTGGACAGGTGTCCCATTTCTTGTCATGTATAACTGGGGAATCAAAAGCACACCAGCTGCTAAATGTTCAAATCTGTGTAAATATTAAACAATACTGGACAATTTTTAGACTGATATTTGTATTAGAGACCCAACATTCACAAGATCAAAAGTTGACTTTTTATAAAAGAGGTCTCACGTCTTTAAACAAGGTTTCAAAAATAACCCAGAAATTACCTAAAATATCTACTCTGACTACTTCTGTGTGCTTCCATCGCATCTAATGAACCCATACCACGATATTTCTTCAACCTTACTCCATCAGCAAAGAAATATTCTCCTGGTGCTTCCGATGTTCCCGCTAATAACGATCCCATCATTACTAAAAATAAATCGAAAGTAAATTATTAATTCTTGAACATGTTTGATGGCTAGGGAAACGAACACATGTATTACAACTAGCGAACATGAATGATAAAGACTAGAAAAGCCTAGTTGAAATGTTGCTCAGAAATAAACAAAATTTATATTCCATAGAATTGTGACCAATGTATTTATTATCAAATCACTTGACACTTACCTGTAGATGCCCCTAAAGATAAAGCTTTCATACAATGGCCGACAGACGATATACCACCATCTGCTATGACAGGAACACCAAATCTTCTTGCATATTCTGCAACTTTATAAACAGCTGTGCCCTGTGGTCTACCCACAGCCATTACTGTAATACACAATACAATACACAATATATAATATCCAATATGCCCTGGTCTACCCACGGTCATTACAGTAATACCCAATACACCCAAAAGGAGAGAGAGAAATGGGGATTAACATCCACACGACACAAACTAGGTTTTTTCGGGACTAACATCTTTAGTAGTGGGAGAAAACCCAAAAGGTTGGACAGGCAACCCTACTCCTTGTCACGTACAACACGGATTCGAAACCATACCAGTTGACTCAATGACAGACTTTAAGATACAGCATGCATGTGATAATCGTTCGGCCATCCCCCCCCCCCAACACTCAGACATCCAATATAGAACTGTGGTCTACCTATTGCCATTACTGTTATACATAATCATGGGGGGAGTTGGGATGGCCTAGTGGACTAGAGTGCCGCGCTTTGACCTCTAGCTGGCCGGTCACCTCTGGCTTGCGGCTATGGTTTCGAGCCCTGGTGTGAGCGTATGTGGCATGGATATAGGGGCGCCTTCTCAACCTCGTGGGTTTCCTCCGGGCACTCAGGTTTCCTCTCACTGCTAAAGACCCCTACGCGCAAGCGAATTATTGAAATTAAAAAAACATATGTTAGTCCCAAAATGACCTAGTTTGTGTTGAGTGGACGTTAAACCTCATTTCTCTCTCTCTCTCTCTCTCTCATAATTATGGTAAAGGACTGGAAGGTGCCTTACAAGTGATATATCCTCGCAACTCTCTTCGTCAATTGTTTTTTTTGTATTTCATTCAGAAACAAGACACAGAATTGGTTGGATGATTCATGTAATTTTAAAAATTTGAAAAAACTAACCTTCCTGTGTGATACAGATAGAACCACTACCCATTCCCACTCGTAACCCATCGACATCGGCATCTATTAGATTCTTCGCTTGTGCTGCTGTCACAACTGTAAATAACAAAAATATTTCATAACAATAATCGTTAGATTAAATTGTAATCCATTTTGTACTATACAAAGCTTACAATTCAACATTTTGACGTTGTATTTTGATTACTTCAAAATAGCAATATGTTTTTTTCCAAATTCTATTTTTAAGTGTTTTTTCGCATAAACACTATATATTCAACTGTATAGTTTTTGAAATTCTAATTTTATGAAATGTAAGTTTCTTCCAGTCTGTCAATTTCACTGCCAATCAGGTTGTTCTCCCATATTATTTATAATAAACAAAAAATCGCTTAAAAAAATTATTGCTATTTTCAATTGCAACAGAGGAATTCATTGAACAGGATATGTCGCAATCACTTCCAAACGACACTCTCAGACAAGCATTTTTGGCTATTTAGTCACATTTAATTTGTCTAGACTTAGTATAACTCAGTGAGATCTGTGACTGCTCCAACAAACATGCAATTAAATTTTCTCCAATGCAATTAAATTTTCTCCATACATGCAATATTTAAAATGCAAAAGGATTAGATTTGAAAAACAGACAAGATTTAAATGAATAGAAAGAATACAACAGAAATCAATAAAACAAAAAGATAGGTTGCCAGGCAAAGAAACAGACCCTATTATGCCCACCATAAATCATCTACTCCATAATGAGCTAAACCTCACATGTAAATTTCAAAAATATCAGACAAGAACTCATTAAGCCACTAGGGTGGTAACAAGATTTTGTAACCAAGGGGAATAACTCTCGTGTTATGACCGAAAACATCCATTGATTTTCTAATGAATAAGGTAAACATCCAATGTAAATTTCAAAAAGATGGGTTATCAGTTGCAGTTTTTAAAGCTCAAATAACACTGGAGTTGACTATCGAAAATTTTCTGCCTTAGATGACCATTTCAGAAAAATCAGATCATAAATAAAGACATTGTGTTAAAGGATAACAGCAGACAGAAAGACAGACAGACATGGTGACAGCAGAATACAACCATATCAACATGTGTGCACATAAAAACAGAAAAAAAAACAAATTAAATATTGAAAGATAAAAGCAGACAGTGTAAAAGTGCACAGTTTCTAAAATAAAAATATGTTTATCATAATGCAATGTGAGCCCCATGTACAACAAGAGCTGCATTCTTTACAGAAATAAAAGATGAATTATAGGCTCCCTCTTTTGGAATATTTTGTGTCCACTTATAAATAAAATTATATATTTTTCTTTAAATTTTGTTAATGTATTCAAATCATATTTTCTTTACAATATCTAATTTTTCATGGCTTACTTCAAGCTAAAATGTGCACAGATTAAACATCCTTAAACCAAAACAGGGTTAGTGATCAAAAGGACTAAAACTATACAATACATTTATGTCTTTTTTCATCATATTCCATTTATATTATCAGCACAGAACGCCAAATGTTTCAAAATTTTCAATTCATCGTAGAACAGAATTGAATGATTTTTGGATCGTTATTTATTTCAGAGATTCAACTACCACAAAATTGTAGTTTGCAAATCTTTAAAACAGCCAAGTCTAACTCAATATTTTTCATTATCTTTGAAATTAAAAATATGAATAAGAATACAATACTGATCAATTTCGATCAATATTGATGTTGTTATCTTGCCGTGAAAATATAGGATCCTAGTATCAAATATTTAAGACTCAATTAATATTGTATAATCAGTAGATGAGTGGTGTACACAATGGTTTCTGGTGACATTTTGTAATGAACAAATAAAAATATATCCTACAGCACAAAATGGAAGTAATTAGTAATGGATGATTCACAAAAAATTTTTTTTTAAAAAACTTGTAGAATACTCTTAGCAGTAGTAAACGACTGCCGTTCAATTTGAACTGTTCACATATTTCTCTAAACATAACCGATAAGAAATGACAATATGATTTTTCAAAAATTGAATATAAAACACTTTACATACATTCACATTACATTAATATGTGCTTTTAGATCTCTTTTGTTTATTTCAAGGTTCCAAAAAATAGAGCCATACTTCCTTTTAAGGTTTTATCTGCCTTGATACGAATCAGTCATGCCATAAATGTGCCCTGTATTAAACTTACCACTGCCACCCTCGTTGCATATTTCTGTAAAAGGACCAGGACTCAAATTACAACCACGAATAAATTCAAGAGAGACGTCCAATATCTTTTTTAGATAAAAGTTCTCGAAAAATCACATGTCAGAAATATCCTGTTTCTTCAAGATCGATTATAGGTTTTTTTTTCAAATTTTGAAAGCAGACAAAAGTATTTCCAAAATGAAAGGTCCTGGTCCTTTTCTAATAATATACTGTATTCGACACAATCCCGACCTGGACGCTCATTTTTTTTTGACAGTTCTAACTAAATGAAATGAAATGAAATGGCTTAGTCTTCAGCACCAACTGGGCTAATGAAGACAGGCCAATCATCAGGTTAGTTGGCACCAGCATTAATCACAGAGCCACTGTGGCCCCTAGCATCACTCACTGAGCTACTGTGGCCCCATCATTACTCACTGAGCTACTGTGACCATCAGGATTACTCACTGAGACACTGTGGCCCTAGCATTACTCACTGAGCCTCTGTGGCCCTAGCATTACTCACTGAGTCACTGTGGCCCCATCATTACTCACTGAGCTACTGTGACCATCAGGATTACTCACTGAGTCACTGTGGACCCAGCATTACTCACTGAGTCACTGTGGCCCCCATTACTCACTGATTCACTGTGGCTCCCAGCATTACTCACTGAGTCTCTGTGGCCCCTAGTTCCAATATGGCAAATACAAATAATCTGGAGTGAATTTTTCAAAGAGCTGAGGAATTCAAAAGTTCTGTCATGCCTGCTTCCAAGAAAAACCACAAAGAATGGAGTTATTAGATCAAATCTGTTGTTATAGCAACTACAGTACACACACAATTAGTGTTAATTCTAAAATAAGACAATAAAAAATAAACTACACACTATATATAATTATAGGGAAGCAAAAATTTTAAGGAGAATTTTTCTAAAAAAAATATTGCACATCTCTCAAAAATACAATTTATAATTCAGACTACGCCATATATGTTAGTAGCACTCAACAATAAGCATTCAGATAAAAAAAATATGTTATAATGGTCTGATAATATTACCGTAATAATAATTCTCAATTTATAAAGCACAAAAATGCTTTACAGCAGTTTCTATTTTGAACAATTTTATTCACTGCAAACAAGAACCAGCCTAAAAATAAACACACTAATATATGGATTATATTACTTCTGTATTTTATTAACATGCTCCTGTCTTCATTAGCCCAGGCTAGAAGCAGAACAGTAGGACATTAAACCCCATTTCTTTTCATTTTATTAACATGCTACGTTTCAATACACATACAGGTATTGTTATAAAGCAAATAACGATACCGGTATGTGTATTGAAACGTAGCATGTTATTAAAATCCATAAGTAATATATCCATATAGGTGTGTTCATTTTTAGTAATATCTATTTCTATATGTCTTATGAGGATTAAGAATAAGCCTGGTTGAAAAGATGAGCTTTAAGCTGAGATTTGAAACTTTCTACAGGCTTGGACAGCCTAATTGAAAGGGCAGTGAATTCCATATACAAACAGGAGTAAGAGCAATAAAATCAAACTAGATCTGCACAGCAGATATGAAAGCTTTCATATTCATGGTCACTTCCTGTTGGGAGTCACATAGAAAATCTCAAAAAGAAAAACTAGTTCTTAAAATCGTCCAAAACTCCCAAAGCTATCAGCTAAAATATAGCGAGAAACATTTCACCCAGGCAAAAAATAATCTGAAAAATAAGGGCGATAACTGAGACTTTTATTACGAGAATCGGTTTGACTTCCCATTTCAGAAGTTTGGGAAAAATCGATTAAATCGTTAAAAATGGATCTGTAAATGATATGAAAATGGCAAAAAGAATTAAAAATGTGGGAAAATATGGAAAAATAACTTTGAATGAAACTTTCTGAAAAAGATGCGAATTCACGAAACGACAGTCTATTGATATTACTTCCAAGACTTGTAAACAACTTTGTCGGCACGAAATTCGAAATTTTTAAATTGCAAAAAATTCGACCCTGGTCCAGGCTATCCAGAAATGTATTTTTCAAAGTGATCTATAGCTATAACTCTGGCAGTAATTATTGGAAATTGATGAAAATCCACAGGCTTTTTCATCTTATGACCTTAACCTCGGTGTATAAATTTAAAGTCAATCCGATATTAACGCAATCAGATAGTATCGCAATCAGATATTAACATGTTCACTTGTCTTCATTAAGGAACAGAAAAGTAGGACGTTAAACCCCATTTCATTTCATTTCAACACAAAATTCAAAATATCTGACAGCAGTGTCCGATATTTTGTCAGGTGACAGTTAAACAATTATATCCAGACCTGGTTAGTGTAAAATATCTGATCAAACACTAGCACTATATTCAAATACAGGTGTCGCAAATGAAGTCAAAATAGGGAACTCACCGTTGCCACCAATGATCTGTACACCAGGATATTTCTGTTTTATATAACGTATTGTATTTATCTGATATATAGAATTACCCTGTGACGAATCCTAATAACAAAATATACAATATATTAGTAAATAATAAAAAATATCAGACATTCTGTGCTTGTTGAAACAGTATAAGTTGGCACATATAGCCAGTGGTGTGCAGAGAGAAAGGTGACGGCGGCAGGTTTCAATTTCTGGGAGACATCCAATCAAGGATTGAAAATAAAATTAAGTTGTCGCTGTTAAGATTGTACAATTTGCATATTAACTTTTGAACAAAACGATTATTTTGTTCATATCTAAAATGTTTTGCTTTTCCCTAATTCTAAGTACTAGGCTTTATTTGTAGGCCTTTGGGGCTTTTCAGCATTGTTTCTCCTGGTCAGTGATGGAGGTTCTGGCAAGAACAGTGTCTAGTTGTTGAGATGGGATAAAAAGTAAGGTCGAATTTGATGATAGAGAGCAAGCTTTTTAGCAATTTGGAAAACCAGAGAACCCAGAGACAAACATAAGGTTGAACAGGTAACCCCCACTCGTCACATACAAGTGGGGAAATTGAACACCATGGAATCCGAAGAAGAGCAGGAGAAAACACTGTTGTCTGGCAAAATGTCACATACCCATCTTCATTTCTTTTAATGCAAATAAAATGATGAAAAGTGACAAAACTTACTAGAACAATAAAATCTACACCAGCTTGCACAAGTAGATCAATTCTATGGATATCATCTTCTTGAGTACTGGCTGCTGCTCCTACTAACAATTGTTTCCTGGAATAATCAAATATCATCATAATTTAAAATCTATCAATAATTTGTAACCTATATCTTATTAATGACGCATTATGTAATATATAGATAAAGATGTACTATGTAAGATTTAGATAAAGATCTGTTCGTTCTTGCTATAATAGTTAATGCAAAATCTATCTGTATAGCTCAAGCCTCACAACTCGGAGTGGGGGTGTGGGGGTGTGTGGGGGTCAGGTTCGTCTAAAACCCAGGTGTGGAAATTTGGGAATGAAAGGAATTAAAGTTTAAACATTCTTTTTTTCTGCTCCAGTAATGTGTGAAAGTAAGTGAATTTTACAACGCCAAATGAGATGAAATTAAAAAAGGGGTTTAATGTCTACTTCTCTGCACTGACTGATCTAAGGGGAGGGGAGAGAGAAAAATGTCAACTCAACACAAACTAGGTCATTTTGAGACTATTGGGCTAAGGAAGACGGTAAGCGTTTTTTTTCCATCCACTGGAGCCTGGTCTTATGACGTCATGTGTGGATTGTGGGTTAGGATAAGGGTTAGGATAAGGGCTGTGGCCTGCAGATTTCGTCACAGTCTCGAGATGTAGACAGGGCTAGCCCTAACCCTTATCCTAACCCACAATCCACAAATGACGTCATAAGACCAGGCTCCAGTGGCTGGAAAAAAAACGTTTATCAAGGAAGACAGGCATATGCCATGCATCTATGTGGGAAATTTTGGTTAGACAAGGAACATTTCTCCATCCTATCTGAATTACTAGATGGCATTTCATGCCGGGCTCTCCTGTCCTCCAACACTGAAAAAGCGGAAACCACTGTGAATAACCCTGAGATACTTGCTCTAACCCATGCAAGCCTGGAGATCTAGGGGGCTAGCGAAGTGTAGATGTATAACATTTAATTCCAACACTGGTTGTCCTGGTTTAGTAAAGGGAATATATACAAGTGGGTCAATGTTTTGACAAGAAGATCTTATTTATAATGTCTATCTTGTCGACCATTTGTTACTAAGAATTAATACTTATATTTCACAAAGCTGTAGAAGATAAAAATGTAGGACCATTAGTTTAAACTCAGAGACATTAAAAAAATTGTTGACAATATCGACAATTTAAATTAATTTTGTTCTCACCTTTCATCTTTAGATGCTAGAGGGAAATCTCTATTTTTCTTTGTGTCTGTTCGTGCTATCAATGCTACCAATTCATCATTTTCATTGACAATTGGTAATTTACCTAAAATAAACAGGGGTTTAGTATTCATTCAGTGATCTGAATCTTGACAAAAATACATAAATAAAACTATTGTTGTTTCCAAAACACATTTACTAAATGGCCATCGTTTTTTTCAATATGTATATCAAATGCATCATCCAACGATGTTGTGATTGTAATCTATGATTGTACTTTTGACATATTGTGATTACGTTAGTCGTTTGTAAACATTTCTCTACTTTCTTCATATTTCATTTTTAATAATTCCACTCACCTTTTTTACTTTGTTGTAAAATATGATTAGCTTCTTTTAAATTTACACCTGCTTTTGCTACAACTAAATTTTCATATGTCGTCATTACCTGTAGAGAATCAAAGGTATATCAGATAAAATAACTTTCATATATAACGGGTGATAGAGAGGGATATCACTTTAGTACAATATCTGGAGCGGTTCCAGGAATTTTTGCAGGAGGGGGTTTGCCAGGCTCATGTCAAGGAAATCTGTCATCATTGTCTCTAAATTACATAGGCACACAAACAAATTGAGTTTTTAAAGAGAGAAGTCATTTTTATAATGTTGTAAGATCATATTGTGATTTAATTTCATTGATGCAAGGCATGCAATTTTTCTACATAGCTGTGAAGTGAGCAGGGTGGAGTTTGGACACCCCCACCCCCAACCCCTCCTCTGGATCCACCCCTGAACATATAGGAGACTTGTTATAATACGGGTTTTGTTGGTAGACCCAACAACACCATTATAGTGAAGGGCTTTGGTATAATATATTAGGGATTGGCTATAGCGTGAACCCAATGAAACGGGCCCGTATCTACAGGGGGGTGCAGGGGCGCATGGCAACTCCGCGTGAAATGCTCGCCCCCCTGCTCAGAAATTGCTAACAATCATTAAAGTATACACAGTTCCTTATATTAACCTAAAAAAGCTATTTTTTTTTGTTTGAATACTTATTTTAAAATGCTTATTAGACGCCTTAGGTAACTACATAGCATGATGATTACAACAGTCTGTTAGAATGACCTTTCCGAAAATTTCCTCAAAAGGTTCGCCCCCCCTACCGAAAGGTAATGGCCCCCCGCTTAATGGTGTCTAGATACGGGCCTGCAATGAAATGGGGTTCAAAGTCCACAAGTAAAGAAGATATCTTTTTAATGATTGATGAGCCCTCCCTAAATGTTTTATTCCACATATCTTTGTAAATAATGAATGGAACTGAACCATATTTGGACTGATATTTCTATTCAAGATTCAACTGACACAATATTGTGGTTTCTAAGTGATTCTATAGCACTTAAAATAGCATTATGCAAGAGCAAAATCTGCTTATTACAGGTTTTTCTTTAGGCCTGAAATGTTATCTAAAAAATCAATTAGACATTAACTTATCCAGACCATAATAAACTCTCTATGTCAAGGCTAGCCTTCGATGTAAGCTGGATTAGATTCAAATATGCCGCTTAATGGCCGTTGATAATTAAATCAATCAAGTGGATAATCAAGTCTATGCTGTTTATATTAATGATTTCAGTAATGATGACCGAGGCTATGTGAATATTTCAAACGCTTTTTTCTCGGCTAATAGTGGATCAATTTGACTGAAATTTTCAGCAAATTACCTTTACGCTATCTAGTTTTTAACTATTATAGTGAGAACTGCCATCTCTTTATCTTATTTCCCATAATGTAACTTTAAATAACACATTCAGACTTTAATTATTTGGATCAGGTTCTAAAAATGAAAGTAGACTTACTTCGGAAATAGGTGTCTGGTTTTGATCTTGAGGTAAATAATCTATGTCTCTCTGGGTAACCAAGCCTACTAATTTCTCACCCATATGTCCTTTTGCTGTTATCGGTATTCCTGAAAATCCATATCTTTTCTTGGCCTCTAGAACATCGTTCACTGTGTGACTAGGGGACATAACTACTGGGTCTAAAATAAACCCTTGTTCGTATTTCTGTAAAAATAAATATTCATAAAATAAGTTATTCGCTAAGCCGGTGATAGACAGGCTAACATTTTACAAAACTCTCATCCTGTATTCCCAAAAATAGATTTAATTCAAATTATCAATTTTTGGATAAACTGGTTTTTTTTTCAGATTTCTAGAAATCGTAAATCTTTCATACCATATTTTCCATCTTTTTGAATACTTTGACGAGGACAAAAAACAGGGATCAGACAGACAGAGAGACTTTAACCTTCCACCAACACAAACTAAGGTAATTTCGGGACTAACATATGGTTCAACTTTATTTCAATAATATGTTTGTGTGCAGGGGTCCTTAGCAGTGGGAGGAAACAGGAGGACCCAGAGAAAACGCACAAAGTTGGGCAGACAGGCATACTCCCTGCCACGTAGAATCGAAGGAATCGAAATAACGCCAGCTGACTCAATGGCAATCCTTATGATACAGCACCTACAAGGTTGATGTCATATACATCATCTGAATAAAACATTGATATTCAATTTGTAACATAGAAATATAGTCTCATTACCATATATTTCATGAAATCTTAATTGATTATTATATTCATTATTCATCGTTTACATAGATTGCCTTTTGGGTATAATAATAATAATAAAAGTTTTTATAGATCAGTTTAACAAGGAATTATTTTTATAAATACATTTTTGTAATTATCTTGTTTAAAGGGATATTGCTACTTTTAGATACTGCTGCTGTGTGCTTAATGGGAAGATGTGCTGCATCAACTGGGTTAATGAAGATGGGCATACACTTTACAGTGTGCCTGTCTTCATTATGCTGTCAGGCATCACATGGCTAGCCTGGAGGTCGGGTGTTCGATCCCTGCAAAGTTAATCTCGATTTTCCGACTTGGTTTCCCCTTGTCAGTGATGCAGAATGGAGGGTTTGACAAGGACAGCTGTTTAGTCTATTGGATGATACGAAAAACTGAGGTCCCGTGTACACACTGCGGTGCACATAAAAAATCCATGGGCAGTTGGAATTCAATATAAGAGTGGTCGTAGCGCTGCTGTCGGGGCTAAATTTTCATCATAGTACACTGTCTGGTCCTGTGTACACATTGCGGTGCACATAAAAGATCCATGGGCAGTTAGAATTCGATATAAGAGTAGGTCGTAGCGCTGCTGTCGGGGCTAAATTTCCCTCATAGCATAATGTATGGCGTATGCCCGTCTTCCATTAGCCCAGGTTAGGTGTAGAAGAGTAGGACGTTAAACCCCATTTCATTTCATTCCATTCCATTAGTCTAGTCGGTGAAGCAAAGTAGAACGTTAAATCCTATTTCATTTCAGGCAGGAAAAAGACAGCTATGGATTGACTGAATGATAAAAAATTTATAAGAAGAAATCATCGCTGCAGGCAGTATTTTCAACCTAAACAATGGAATGCCGATATTGACATTTGTTGTTTGTGGAAAAACCCATTATGATATGTCTCTTTCAATATAAACCTAATTGATGTTTGTATGTAACATATTGATTGGCACTTACAAAACCAAGGCCAAAACAAAAATCAATTGATTCAGGTTCCATTTACTTATTTGGGTTGCGACATTATCATTATATTAATATGTATGCTTTAATGGTCTAGAGATAAAGGGAGAAAGAGAGAAATGGGGTTTAAAGTCCACTAGACACAAACTAGATCATTTTGGGACTAGCACATGGTTCAATTTTATTTCAAATTGAAAGTAGGGATCTGAAGCAGTGGGAGGAAAGTTAAGGAACTGGAGAAACCCAACACGGTTGGACAGACCTTATGATACAGCACGCACGTGCTAACTATTCGGCCATCCAAACCCTCTGCATTTCAATAAAATTGTCACTGAAGTCCAATATTTCATCTGAATTGAAAAGTTGTCCACACCATTATTACAAAACACTTATATAACGGTGGGTATGGAAAAGATCATTACATGCTTTGTTACCTTTTGGTATGTAGGAATCGGTGATTTCACACTAGAATCAATAATATGATTGACTACCCACTATCTTCACTATTATAGAATGTTTTAAAAGTAATTGCGGAACAATAAATCTTTTAATTTCAAGAGTTTTTATCATTGTTATTATTAATTTTTTATTATCTTAGAAATTGTAGACAAAACTGCGCATTGTGCAAACATTCTTTCTTTGAAGCCTTATCTAGAGAGAACGAGAAATAGAAATGAAGTTTAATGCCCACTTGACATAAACTAGGTCATTTCGGGACTAACATATGGTTCAATTTTATTTCAAAAATACACTTGATCAAGGGGGTCTTTTTGGCTGTGGAAGGAAACCAGAGGACCTGCAGAAAACCCACAAACCGCTTATTCTCTAATGCACACGTTATTATATTCGACCATCCAACCCTCTGGACCACTGAATAGAATACAATCCTCAGAGCCAAGCCTAGAGTATCTTATTAAGTATTTTATAATGGATGTCTAATAGTCAATATGTTATTTCCTTCTTCTCAAACAATCTACCTAATTATCCTTTCTTGTATTCATTTATGGCATTTATTACTCTGATACATTTAATAATTTATAAACAAGGGAAATAATTAGTACAAAATGACCCTATGAATAAATCCATTTGATGTAAAAACGGCATATAAATGTTTCTTAGGTTCTTTTAAAATTAGATTATATTCCATCGTCTAGGAACGAAAGTGTATGTAAAAACATGATCACTGTTAGGTGCTTAATAAGTCCATAGCAGTGTAGAAATAGAATACCCCCGGCAGTATTAAAATCAATCCCAAGCAGTGTTAAAAAAAAAAAATATGATACTGCAGCAGAGGTAAAGTATGATCCCTTTACAGTGTCAAATTCCAGCAGACTTAATGAAGCAGTGTTCAGATTTGATCCCAAACATAATTGAAAGGAAATGGGGGTTTAACGTCCTGCTCCGAATGGATTAATGAATATCGGTATATGCCATACAGTGTATACACATGACCTCAATATTTGTCCCACCCGAACGACTACCCATGATTTTTAACGAGGATTCCTTAGAGTTTTAAAATACACTCTCCTATGAGTATTGAAATAAACTCCCCCAGCCGTGTTAGAGGTACTCGCATTCTATGCTTCTATCAGTTTTGCTGTTTGAACCTCTTCCCCTCCCCAACGTGCAGCAGAGACTCAGTGAGTAAAACAATGGCTCTCCATCCCAGAGGATCAGAGTTCAGTGACGATGTTCACCAAGAAAGTTCATCATAATTTTCCAGTTTGTTTTCCCCTGGTCAGTGGTGCAAGATAGAGAGAGAGAGAGAGAGAGAAATGGGGTTTAACGTCCACTCAACACAAGCTAGGTCATTTCGGGACTAACATATGGTTTGATTTCATTTCAATAATTCACTTGCGCGTAGTGGGAGGAAACCGGAGTGCCCGGAGGAAACCCACGAGGTTGAGAAGGCGCCCCTATCTCCATGTCACATACGCTCACACCAGGTAACCGGCCAGCTAGAGGTTGAGGTGCAGCAATCTAGACCACTAGGCCATCCCAACCCCCCTGTGCAAGATAGAGGGTCTGGCAAGGGACCACATATAGGGCACATAAAAGAACGCTTGGCGGTTGGAATTTGTGGTAAGAGTGTGAAAAATTTCCCTCATAGCACACTGTAGGTGTATGCCTGTCTTCTTTAGCCCAGTTGGAGCAGAACAATATGACCCTAAATCCAATTACATTTTTTCCCGGTTATCACACCGTTACACAATGCCTACCTGGTATTCTTTTACTGTAATATTTATATAGTTGGTTTTGTGTAAATATGGATATCAAATTGAGTAAAATGCTCCATTCTGCCCGAAGAGTTACGTCTTATGTAAACAATGCATGCGCCATTGAGCCTATGATTGACCCTGTGTGATGTGATGTCACATGTTGAAGACAGTCATCTTTTACAGAGATATTAGAAGACTTTTGTAATTCTCTATGAAACAGATTGACAATATCTACCTGGTATTCTATTCACTGTAATATTTAGATAAAAGGGTTTATAATAAAGAGTGTGAAATATAAAGACCATCCCTCTAAGGCTTTACACAATACAAAATGTCAACAATGTCTTCACTCACCTTGACCTTTCTAACTTCATTAGCTTGAAACTCTGGTGTACAGTTATGATGAATAACACCTACACCTCCACATAACTAGAAAACAAAACAAATTTCTTCATCGTTTAAAATATATCTTATCTAAAGGCAATTGTAGATCGAGGAATTTTGGGATCGGGGCCCAAACACAACTTGACTTAGATCTGCCCTAAAACAGTTTACACTATCATATAAGGGGAACTTTGAATTTATTTTAGGGGATTAGGTATAATTACCTGAACTTGCCTTACATCTGCACTTGAAAGTATAGTATAATTTTTACAAATGCTGTGTAACTCATGCTTTGAAATGACAAACTAACGATAAAACATATTCTGTAGGTTGAGTTATGGTTCCTGTGAGAAAAAGGGAAATACACCTGATGGCCAATATTTTTCATTAATTATAGCCATTAAAGCTGATATTAATATCGACATTAGGCAGCTCATTAATATGAAATAAAATCCATCTCATAATTAGAGGAACATAAACAATTTATGTTGTTCTATTTGCTTCCTTATTCGATATTCCTGATATTACCAATTTTACTGAGGTTACAATAGAAGAGATTTACAGCCATAGCTACTGAGGTCATTATATAGAAGATACTTACAGCCATAGCTATTGCCATCTGTGATTCTGTAACTGTATCCATGGGAGAAGACAGTAATGGTGCCTTTAATGTTATCTTTTTAGTCAAAGCTGACGTCAACTCCTGAAAAACATCATAAAATAAATGTTTAGAATATAATGTTGGATATGCAGTGAGATGGAGGGAGAATTTCTAACCGTCAGTCAGCGGTTCTTTCACGTCCACACCTCTGTGTACACAAAAGGAAATTGTTGTTTTCTGGAATGAGCGAACAGATATATTTTCTTTCTAAGCTCTGGGCCCTGTTTCACGGAATTTTAACTAAAGATAAAATCCACATTTTAGCGGATACTTCAATTCTGATTGGCTAAGAACTAAAATCACTCTAATATTGTCCAATCAAATAACTAAAATTCAGATCTTATCTTAGTTAAAATTTTGTGAAATAGGCCCCTGGAGGCTAGTCAAGAATCCCCAATTTCAAGATAACAGCTTTGAATTTAATGTTTTCACTTTTTAAAGAAAATCAGTCACTAACCACATCAAGTGGACGAAAAAGAAATCCAAACTTTGTTGAATTATAATAGCTCTTCTTCTCGAACCATTCCTCACAATACTTATCACACATCGAACAATCCTCCATTTTTTCACCTCTTTCTCTCATAGTTTAATGTGGCCAGGCACGAGGCAGCATAGTTTTACACTTTTTGGATCAATTGATAAAACTTTCGATGTATTTTTGAAAGTTCACATACAGTAGTCAAAGAACACACTTTTATGGAATGACAATTACTATGGTTTATTTCACTGCGACGTTTCAACAAGATTTCACGCGTAGTTATTAAGCATTATACACAAATACATAAAAATGAGAAAAAGTGTATTTTTTGATTATGTTCCAATTATTAAATGCCATTCAAAGAATCACATACAGTATAATATAGCTATTTACAGTATGAATTCCACAATATCCAAATTATGGTGTAATATAAGCTATATATGCATGCTATTAACTGGAGAATAACTGCCAACAAAAACCCTGTAAAGTTTGTCAAGCAGAAAGTCTGCTTGTTGAGGATATATAGATGCTACACACAAGTCGAATGCTCTGATGTAGAGAGTTCATGTTCTGATGATTCCACAATAATTTCCTAGGCAGACATATAAAGTAGCAAACAAAGTCAGCAAAAACCTGGCTAACACAGTCAGCAAAAACCTGGCAAACACAGTCACCAATAACCTGGCTAACACAGTCACCAATAACCTGGCAAACACAGTCACCAATAACCTGTCTTCAACAGCCCGGTCGGTCCAGAAGAGAGAGAGAGAGAGATGAGGTCCACTCAACAACAAACTAGGCCGGATTAAATCAGTACAGAAATGTACGATCTTAAACACAGTTTCATTTGATCAATAACAAGCAGGAGAGATAGAGTAGAACATCGAAGATTCAACTTTTATAAATAATACATGAAATTGATTAGAGCTTGATGATGTTTTCAAAACAAACTATGATGCATAACTTAATGAAAACACACAGTTCTCTGACTATTAAGGACTGCAATAATATCCAATCTGTATCAGTGAGCGTCATGCCACTATCGTACAACAAAAAGTCCTTGAACTAAAACATTTCCAAGTTGAACTAAAACATACATATCGAAAAAGAGATGCTTATTTATATGAGCGACGTTTCGAAGAGTATTCTGCCATTTCCATGCATAGGATTTAAATAGATTTACACATCAATTGCCATTTAATTTGCCTATTTAAAGTCAGACATTTTTTGACCATTATGCTCGGTTGAGCATATTTATTATATGACTAACAGCTGGATCGAATCGTTCAGGTTTTCTATATCACTGAAAATTTGGCCTAAATGAGCTCATTTACTACTGACATCAGCTCGAGCCAGTCGTCTTTAGCAGTGATATAAACACAATTTGAAATGACGTTGACTGACAATCAGGCCTAGTCGTCACACATCTTTAGCAGTGATATAAACGTGGTATGAGCAGAGATACTTAGTGTATGAAGATTAGTGTGTTAAAAGTGCACAGTTATTATCACTTAATTTAAAATAACAATTACTGACAACTCGACCTTGCACATACTTTTCAAACGCACTTCCACATAACAATTATTATTACTATTTCCTTACAATAACAATTACTATTACTATTTCTTTACAATAACAATTATTAACAACCAGACCTAGTCGCACACTTTTTAAACGCACTTTAGAATAACAATTATTACAACCTGATCTAGTCGCACACTTTTTAAACGCACTTTTGAATAACAATTATTACAACCTGATCTAGTCGCACACTTTTTAAACGCACTTTTGAATAACCATTATTACAACCTGACCTCGTCCCAAAAGCAGTATTATAAACATGCTTTGATACAACAATTACTGACACCCGACCCTGTTGTACACCTTTAGCAGACGTATAAACACACTTTGATATAAAAATGTAGGAGAAGGATCAAATAAAAACAACCGAAGGGAAATGAAATCAAAGTCGGAAATCTGTCGATCAAATAATGAGGTAGTAATACGAGTTGTGTACGAAACATATTGATTAGTCAAATCAGTAGACTGCAGACATGAACCCAACAACTTGATTAAATTGATCTTCATTCGCCTAAAAATATAATCCTATTAATTTAATTAATTGAACTACTTTCACCATCGTATTATTGCACTGGCATTGATTTATAAATTATTTTATTGAATGTCCATAAACCAGTTTCACACGACTTACACTTACTTAAAGTGTCATTCCTAGGTACAAACTTTGCAATTTGATGATATATTTGGACTGAAAACATATTCAAAGTAACCAATCCATCAAAAATTTGCGTCAATTCCCTCTCCAAACGGCGGGTTGGGATGGCCTAGTGGTCTAGAGTGCCGCGCTTCGACCACTAGCTGGCCGGTCACCTCTGTCTTGCGGCTGTGGTTTCGAGCCCTGGTGTGAGCGTATGTGACATGGAGATAGGGGCGCCTTCTCAACCTCGTGGGTTTCCTCCGGGCACTCCGGTTTCCTCCCACTGCTAAAGACCCCAATGCGCAAGCGAATTATTGAAATAAAATTGAACCATGTTAGTCCCGAGATGACCTAGTTTGTGTTGAGTGGACGTTAAACCCCATTTCTTTCTCTTTCTTTCCCTCTCCAAACTTTGTATTTGTACAACAATATGTACACAGGTCCTTGTTTGTTTGTCCCATCCGAGTGACTAGACAGTTGTCCTTGTTTGGCGCTCCATTCTGCACCAATGACAAGGAGAAAACATGTGGGAAAATCTGGATGAAATTTCTCGTCCAATGCAAGGATCGAACCCCCGACCTCCAGTTGAGTGAGCCTGCGTCTTACTCACTTACTCACCGTGGCTTCATTTCATCAAACATAAGTGATGAGAAATTACAATAAATGCTTTTTAAAAATTGAAAATAAATCAATAAATGTACATTGATATTACATTAATATGTGCTTTTAGAACAGTTTCATCTATTTTAATGTTCCAAAGAATAGAGCCAATGGCCTTTTAAGATATTGATTTTATATTACTACTCTTACATGTAGTAAAATTATCAGGATGCTTCCACAGTTCATAAAGTACATGTACATGCATGGATGGAAATATGTCATCCCTCATTGACAATCTCCGGCACTAATTCAGACTTAATAGGGCACAATATCCCTGGTAGCGGCCAGTTTTGTCATTTACCTGTATTAACTTTTTCGGCCCGTGCAGTGTGTAAGACACTGGGTCACTAGCCTGGAGGTCGGGTGTTCGATGCCTGCATTGGACAAGAAAGTTCATGAGGATTTTCCGACGTGGTCTCCCCTTGTTAGTGGTGCAGGACGGAGGGCCTGACAAGGACAGATGTCTAGTTTTATGGATGATTCGAAAAACCAAGGTCCCATTTATACATGGGCATGCATGTAAAAGATCCCATGGCAGTTTGAATTCAATGTAAAATTAGGCAATAGTGCCGCTGCCTGGGCAAAATTTCTCTTATAGCACACTGTATGTTGTATGCTCGTATTCATTAACCTAGTTTGAGCACAACAGTAGGAAGAGAGAGAGAAATGGGGTTTAACGTCCACTCAACACAAACTAGGTCATTTCGGGACTAACATATGTTTTTTTAAAAAATTTATTTCAATAATTCGCTTGCGCGTTGGGGTCTTTAGCAGTGGGAGGAAACCGGAGTGCCCGGAGGAAACCCACGAGGTTGAGAAGGCGCCCCTATCTCCATGCCACATACGCTCAACACCAGGGATCGAAACCACAGCCGCAAGCCAGAGGTCGAAGCGTGGCACTCTAGACCACTAGGCCATCCCACCCAACCCCCCACAACAGTAGGACGTTAAACCCCATTTCACGTCTGTCTTCATTAGCTGGTTGGTGCAAAACAAAAGAATATTAAATCCAACTTCTTTATAAAAACAGCTTCAGTTCAGCTCCTTTAAGAAATGAAATGGTGTTTTAACACCCTAAATTTCAGCACCAAGCTCCTTTAAGAAATGAAACAGGGCTTAACAGCTTAAATTTCAGCACCAAGCTCCTTTAAGAAATGAAATGGGGTTTAAAGTCCTAAATCTCAGTACCAGACTCCTTTAGGAATTGAAATAAAGTGGAAGTTCTCCTTCTCTGCACCTTCTGGGCTAATGAAGACGGATGGGGCTCCTTTCAGAACAACTAATTAGATCCATTAACGTATATAACAGACTATCAGATTCCTGCAAGAGAGATCAAACAAGAAATACAACTATATCCTTTAGGACACTCGTTTTACAAACTGACGTAATTTGAAGAACAATTACAGCCAAAAATAGTCCTAATTGGTAATACAATCCCAAGTTTTTGTATGACCAGGTCCACAAATGTCTGGAGTGAAGGGAAAAAATATAATGTCAACACATTTTAACCTATCATTTCATATTTCAGCAACTCAACGACTTCAGACAACGAAAAATTTAAAGCAAGTATTCTTATGTTTCAATGCAAATTTATCAGCATATGTATGAACATTCCTTAAGTCCAAAACGTGTGTTAGTTTCAAAATGACCTAGATTGTGTCAATTGGATGTCATACCCCATATCTCCCTTTTTTAAATCATAACAGAACATGTCAGCAATATTCTATAATAAATTATTTCTCCACTGGATGAACAGACCACATATATTCTAAGTTTTTAATTTGAAATTAGAATTTTCTGCTTTCTGTTTAAAATTCTCTTTACATATGTTTTTAATGATAAAAGAATATGTAGGTAATATTCTGTAAAAAAAATATTTCTCTGTTTTCATTTGTCTTTCTGCATTTTCTTTCTCCATTAATATATTAGAGAAGAAAATGTCACATATAATCATTACCATGGTTACTTGTCAGTATGGCAAACAGCCAATTAAATACATAGATGTGAAGACTGTCGTTATTGGTTACATGGAACATCCATCAATATTCTTACAGCATCAACTATAACCACCAGTTGAAATACCATGTCTAGTAAAACCAGCAGGAGGACACCACCACACGTAACGGTAAACGTTTTTTTCCATCCACCAGAGCCTGGTCTTATGACGTCATATGTGGATTGTGGGTTAGGATAAGGGTTAGGCTTGGCCCAGGGTTAGGGTTAGGTCTAGCCATGTCTACATCTCGAGACTGTGACGAAATCTGCAGGCCACAGCCCTTATCCTAACCCACAATCCAAATATGACGTCATAAGACCAGGCTCCGGTGGATGGAAAAAAACGCTTACCACACATAACTAGAATCCCAGAAGTTGACACAACACCACGGGTACTGTAAATGGATGGGGGGGGAGGGAGAGAAATGGGGCATAATGTCCACTTGACACAAACTAGGTTATTTCGGGACTAACATATGGTTTAATTTTATTTCAATAATTTGCTTGCGCGTATGAGTCTTTAGCAGTGGGAGAAAACCACCGAGATTGGACAGGCGTTGGCGATCTTACCGATTGTCATGTACAATTGGGGATTCGAAACCAAGTCAGTTGATTCAATGACAGGCTTTATTATACAGCGCACACATGTTAACCATTCGGCCATCCAACCTCCTGTAAATTAGGGGAGGGTTGGATAGAACCAGGAGAAAACATGAGGTCAGACCTACGAGCTTACCCTTGACACATAAGTTGGGTATCACACACTGTAAACCATGAGGCATGTCATTAAGAGCATTGATATAAATTGGATGTGTGTGTTTTTAGCTAGATCAGAGTGCTTAAATTTCACCTTGGGTTTAACATCCTACTGTTCACCACTAACGGGGTGGGCTAATGAAGACAGGCTTAACCCTATTATGTGTGCTATGATGAAAATTATCCCTGGACAGCAGTGTTGGTCTACACTTACTTCAAATTCCAATTGCCAAGAGTTCTTTTATGTGCACGCCCAGGTGTAAACGGAACCCCAGTTATTAATCTCATCCAAACAAGTAAACAGGGTTTCTTGTCAAGCCCTCTGTGCTGTCCCACTGATAAGGGGAGACAATGCCAGATCTCTTGGTTAGCAAGACAACCACTCACTGAGCCACCACGGCTCAAATCAGATGAATAATGAGCTGATACTGATTGAGTTTGAACTTATTAATATAAAGCCAGGGTTAATCCTATTATCAATATTTACACTCAGTTGTCTGTTCACTAATCAAACTGTAAGTAGTAAATCATTCTGGCGCAATAGGATTAAAGAGACCTTTCACAAACAATAAACGAATGAATGAATGGTGGTGTTGGATTAAAGAGACCTTGATAAAGAATGAATACATGAATGGTAGTGTTGGATTAAAGAGACCTGTCACTGAGAATGAATGGTTGGTGCTGTATTATTAAAGATGCCTTTCACATATCTATATGGTGGTATATGATTAAAGAGACCTTTCACTGAGAATGAATGAATGATGCTAAAGAGACCTTTCACAAAGAATAAATGAATGAATGAATGGTGGTGTAGGATTAAAGACACCTTCATCAAGAATGAATGAATGGTGGTGTTTTGTTAAAGAGACCTTTCAGCAAGGCTTTCAATGAACAGTACTGTAGAATAAAATAGACCTTTCGCCTTTAATGAATGAAAAAAATGGTACTGTAGGATTAAAGAGACCTTTCACAACTGAAGGATTAACGAGAATGAATGAATAGAGCAGTATTATTAAAGAGACATTTCATCAATCATTCTGATGCTGTAGGATTAAAGAGAATTTTCTGAAAGTTTCACCACTTTTGAATTAATAAATGAATATAATAGGAATTAACTTTCTACTGTTCTGTACCAACCAGGGATACAAGATACAGTGTACGTTCTATTTGGGTACAAGATACAAGACACACTGTACGTTCTATAATAAGGGTACAAGATACAAGATACAGTGTACGTTCTTTTGCAGATCTTTCTTTAGGCCTGAAATGTTTATCTAAATCTTACATAATGTATCTTTAATATGGTGAATAAATCCTAATAGATTACAGCTGAATAAATGTCACTCTACTACTATAACCATCAAACTTTAAACTAATTCATTTATTTAATAAATACAACTTCGTTATCATTTACTTTAAAACTTTAAACTAATTTATTTTTTCAATAAATACAACTTCATTATCATTTACTTTAAAACTTTAAACTAATTCATTTTTTTAATAAATACAACTTCATTATCATTTACTTTAAAAGTAAGATTAAAAGATACATTATTCGAGATTAGATGAAGACAAAAAATCTCCAGTCAAAAGGCAACACTTAGTAACTCACTTTTTTCTTATTTTGATAAAACAAAGGAAAACGTAATGAATGAATATTAAAGCCAAGCTTATCCATTGATTTGACTATTGAGTTACTAGGTTTTTCTGTGGCATACTAGGCAAAAGTAGGAAGTTGATAGGTTCTGTCATAGGCGTAACTGAATACAAAATCAAAAGATTGGAATAACTAGTACAACATCAGGAAGCACATACCTTAGTAACTACAAATTTGATCCTAATTCAATTTTGATGAAAAAAAAAAGTGAGTTACAAGACTTTGACTTTTGACGGGATAAATACAACCATGTTTTAGAATTTACTTTAAAATCAAAATTATGGGAGATCAGATAATCAGCTTGCAGTTATCCCTATAATCTTTAAAAGCTGGATAATGTAAAGGTAATTTGTTGAAAAATTCAGTCAATTTGATCTACTCAGTTTTGGTAATTCGCATAAAAGGGTATTGCTTGCCACAGGCCTGGAAATAACGGTTTTAGATCTATCTTCAACATAGTGCCAGACATGTATTAATAACATCAATACAAAAGACAAAACAGTGTCAGATAAATGACATACACCAGAGGTTTTGTGCCTGACAAAGCCTAAATCTGTGCCTGACATTGTCAGTGACTGACAGGTGCCTTATTTCCAGGCTTGGCTTGCCACTGCAGACACGATACAATACATATTGCGATTCAGGTGCTACACTACAATTGGTATCACAGTTCATAACCAGGTCAATATTTACGAAGAAAACAACACGACAAATGAAGAGTTTACTAAAAAAAACTAGTAACTACACATGAGGAAACATGTAACTGGATGCATAGCCCGTTTCATCTACTCAAAGGAGGGGTTGTTGGATTCTCGAATGGTTAGTGTGTACGTGCTGCATCATAAAGTCTGTGATTGAGTCAACTGGCAGGTTTTTCGATTCCCCGGTTGTACGTTACAAGGAGTAGGGTCACCTGCCAAACCTCGTCAGGGATTCTCCAGGTCTAACAGTTTCTTCCCACGGCTAAAAACTCCTACGCGCAAGCAACCTGATTAAAACACAGATCCATTTTCGTTTCATTTTTTATAATTCAAAATCACATTTTACTTGTCCTTACTACACTAGGATCTGGAAGCATTGTTATCATTGATGTGTTCTGGATGAAGTGAGGGATTAGCCAATGAAACGGTCTATAACAGCAAGCTTTAGGCAGCATGGAACTGTGGGTAATCTACTAGAAACATCAATGCTGATTGGGTAATCAAACGTCTTGGGTCAAATGTCGCTCACATGACCTCAAGTCCGGACTATCGTTACAACTTGTCAGATCATCATGTAGTGTAGACCAGTTTGATAGGCGAATTATTAAAATAAAATTGAACCATATGTTAGGTCCAAATTGACCTAGTTTGTGTGGAGTGGATGTTAAACCTAATTTCTCTCTCTCCAGGCCTGGAAATAACGGCTTTAGATGTACCTGACAAAATGTCAGACACTAATGAAATAGTACCTGACATTTTCAACTTGGTTCCAGACATGTATTAATAATATCAATACAAAAGACAAAACAGTAGTGGACAAAATGACAGGCATTACAGGTAAGCCTGAATCTGTGCCTGACATTGTCAGTGACGGATGCCTTATTTCCAGGCTTGTCTCTCTCATCTATTCTATCAAATGATTGAGTCAAGTTATCAAGTAAACAACTTACCACTTCTTCTGCAGAAAAATCAATAAAACCTGGTAAAATAAGGAAATCACTGAAAAAGAAACAAAAAATATTTTTATGCAAAGATTTGTTAATAAATCATAAATTTAACTCCTTTTATGTGGGGTGGGGTGGGGAGTGGGTGAATGGCCAAATGATTAGCATGTGTGCACTATATCATAAGGTCTGTCATTGAATCAACAGCCGTGGTTTCAATTCCAAATACAAGGAGCAGGGATGCCTCTCCAACCTCATGGGTTTTCTGCAGGTCCTCTGTTTCCTCCCACTGCTAAAGACCACTACACGCAAGCGAGTTATTGAAATAAAATTGAACCATATGTTAGTGCCGAAATGACATCTATAGATACATGTAGTTTGTGTTGTGTTGATGTTAAACCCCATTTCTCCCTTTCTCTTTCATGTGTGTTAAATCTAATCATATCCTTTTCCATGGGTAATTAATCATTTTTCCCCTCTATTGCCCCTAAAATAATAAGATTTCCCTGTTTTCTCCAATGATAAATACGGGGAATCACGGTGGCTAAGTAGGTAAACCGCTGGCTCGCTAGCCTGGAGGTCGGGTGTTCGATCCCTGCAATGGCCGAGAAAGTTCATCTCGATTTTCCAGTGTGGTTTTCCCCCTGTCAGTGATGCAGAATTGAGGGCCTGACAAAGACAGCTGCTCTGTCTAGTCGTTTGGTTGAGACCAAAAAACACAAGAACTGAAGCAGACGACTCTCTGTGCTATTTCAGTTTCATTAATAGACGTTTAATGGGCAGAAAATGTGGGGAAAAAAATACAGCGTGGATAAATCGACGAATAGGGGCCTTTAAGTCACCACAAATCATATTGAGATATTGTCATACTTTGCACACGTGAACAAAATAATCTGAAAGCCAAAACACGTGGAGTTGTTATTTATTTGAACTTACTTGTATGTCATGCCACTTCCCCCGCCAAAAAGCTGTGCTCCTGTTAGACCATCATCTGGGACATATCCCGTACCACCAGTAATTAGATAATCAGCCATACTAAAAGAAAACAATTCAGAAAATACAATTTTACGATTCTCGAAGAGCTCGCAATTTATCAATGGCGAGTTGTAATTCCAAGTTCAAGGACGATCTTGTTTTATAAATAAACTAGTCTCGTATTAACCAGACACCCATTTCACGTTAGCGTGCATGTGTTATTTCACAAAAAGACTGGTTAGCACCGATTAGAGTTCATTTTGGGGTGTAAAGGTTCACAAGGGGACAGCCGAAATTACTCATTCACCACTCCCCCTAACAATTAATGCGATTTTCTAAATCCAGAATGAACGCATTGAACCACGCGAGAGGCTTTCAGATTAAACGCATTGACTAACACGAGGAATGTGGAAGGCACACAGATTTTTGTCCTATCAGAATGACTATAGACCTTATTCGCCCTACTGAAGGGAAAGCGGCGCTATTCCGCTTTCGCACCTCTACCTCGAAGAGACTTGGAATTTTCAGGGGATGTTAAGGGGGCTGGAAAATCCAAAGTAATTTTCTCCATAATAACCGGGATAGAACCCGTGTGGGATACGGGAACTGTCAATTAAGCCATGCCTGGTACCTGATTATAAGAAGCAAGCGGCCAAAACCAGACCCAATCGCTTCGGTGGTTCAGTGGAGGTCATGGCCATGGGTCCGATTCCGGTGTTGGACGAGAAAGTTTTGTTTTTTTTGTTTGTTTTTTTTTTAGGTTTTCCTGATTGGTTTCGCCTCGTCAAGACGGAGGGACGAACATCCCGAGATCGTGGTCGCTTGTTCCTTGACAGTTTGAATACAATTCCCCCTAAGAGCGCACTACATGCCGTACATGGCATATTCTCGTCTTTATTAGCACGAGAATCTAAGATTATTCTGAATTTGATTATACTAAATGATATTATATCCCATTCTTCAATCAATTCACGCGAGTTTGATTTTATATTTTAGTCGTTCAGAAATTCGATATTTTTTATTAGACAAGATAAGATAAGTTGTTTATCGAATCAAAACGTCCATTATAGACAGCATGCATAATATTATATATGACAGGCCCGTAGCAATGCCCCGCCCCCCCCTCCCGAAAGATAATTTGTCGACTATAACTCTACAATGCATACTGTAGACTGCCGGGTGTGCCCCCACCCTAAACACTTCACTGCCACTCCGCAGCCAGGTATATTTACTTTGTATATATACTTAGACATATAGTGATATACATTTAATAATACATATTGCATAGACAACACAATACAATACATAAAGACAGTATATAGTACATATGTACTATTATGAATGGATATGTCAAAACACGGGTATGAATTAGAGTAACGAGTGACGTAGATAAACCACAACATACGCTTGGGGTCACATATCATGTACTGAGAAATTCCCATCAATACAGATCTCACAGGAACACGGACATGCTGGGGCTCCGAGATCTCTGGGCTTCATCACGTGATTTCCACGCTCTGGCACGTAAAAATGTCTGAAAATCTGGCTGCAAATGAAGCTTTTTAAACTATATATACCCTGACTATAATCCTTGAGTGGCATTTAGTGATTGAGCACATTAGAAAACACAACACAATTTATATGGAAAACAATCACTGGTTTATACACATATAGCACGACGTTTCGACAAGTATTCTCTTATCGTTATCAAGTACAAATAACCTTGACTTCCTTACAAGTTTATCAAAAACGACGTAGGCCAAATTCAAGGAAAGGTTCCACAATCTACAGGAGAATATTAATTAAAGGGACATTATGTGTAAGATTTTGATAAAAGACCCCACTTTAATATTTCAAAAATAGATGTTTGGCTTTCCAAATATAGACGAAGATTTTGTCAATGCACATACCAAAATTCGATCCCTATTTCGCACAATTCAAATGTCTGTTTTACAATCTAATATCATCCAATCAAATTACTAAAATTTAGATTTTACCTTAATTAAAATTTCGTAAAAAGGGCCGAGATGAAGGTTTACGCCTTGCAACACCTGCACCGCAGGATGTCTTTTGAAAGTGACAATGCCCCTAAAAAAAAACCCTAATATTCTCGTGATTTATAATTTCAGATTTGTGAACTCAGTCCAGTAAACGAACTACGTGGCTTAGTCAGATAGGCACTGGCTCCGTCAATCCGAGGTCGAAGGTTCGATCCCGTGGTCGACGGTTCGATCCCCTTGTTGATCGAGATTGTTCCTCAGGATTTTACAGATTGCTTTATCAGGGGATCAGGTGACAATTGTTCGGGGGAACAGAAATCCGAAGTCTCGCGTAGACGTGCATGTTAAAAAAGACTTATTAGTTTGATTTTTGTTAAGAGTAGACAGAAACGCCACTATTCGGGCGCAATATTCCTCATGTACTGCACTGTATGAGGCAGAGAGAGGGCGAGGGAAAGGGCGAGAGAGGGGGGTGGAGGACCAAGAGAAAACCCACGAGATTGGACAGGTGACTCTACTTTTTATCACGTACAACCGGAAATTCGAAACCACCATCTTGATTAGTGACATACCCGCTCGCGCTAACCATTCAGTCATCCAACTTCCGTGAATGGCCGACGTAATTCTCTCGGCTAGTGCGTAAACCTATAGAGCGTTAAACCCCGCACGTCATTTTATTTCCAGTCGGGTAACCAGGCGTCATTGCCAACATAAAAAAGAGAAAAACTTACCTGCAATTATCGCAACCTGTTTGATGAAACCGACTGTTACACCTTTTCCCGACCGCTTCGTGACCGGAAGATCTACCTGGGCCTGTAGCAGACGACATCTAATACACCTCGTCTTTCGTGATGTACAAAATAGCGAATGACGTCATACAGTTTCTAATGTTTGTCGATATCACAACTTTTGATGCAGGTTGAAATTTCTTGAGGTACACTATATCGTTTTATATCTTAATCCACAAACTGTCAACTGTAAGCTACAGTGTGCTTGGTGTTTATAACAAAATCGTAAAAGTTCTCTCTAGCCACACCCACAAAACAAACCAGTCGCCGCGCTTCAGTTATTTTAAGAGAATGCGATGCGGTGACCCTATGATTTCAATAAAGCGTTGCTTTATATTATTAATACAGTATAAATAACAAGTATATTTATATTGTCTGCGACACCGCACTCCCTGAAAGTGGTAGTTCAACCTTAATCAGAAGTACTTTCTCTTGTTTGCGATATCACCACCAACATGGACAACGACGCCTAATTTTGATAAATCAGTCACTAGCGATTGAAGTAATCTATGATGCTACGGTCCCCATAAATTTATAGTTATTTCCTCGTCGCTCTGAACTAAAACCTGTATAAAATATCACACTGTCTAAACAGAATCATACAACATACAATATATGTCAATGTTCTCCGCCTCTATTTTTTAAACAGGTTATATCACACTATAAATATTCAAGGACTTGTAGTTTCTGTGACCGTTGGTTCGTGTGTCCGTAAAGTACGTTTCTTGAACAAAACCCACCCCTGCAATTATTGTTCCAATCGTTTAAACACAGCTACCTTGATCAGTATGAATCCATTGTTGATGGTCTTCCTGTAAAAAAGTAAAGATGATAAGCAAAATGTAACAAATACCACTGCCCTGGTAATATCCTCCACCCCGCCTCGCAATAAATACCTTGCAATAAATACCACAACCCCAGCAAGTTACCTCACCCGATCACACCACGCATGATACACAAGCAATTAATGAACCACAAGACTACTAGTCATCTTCGTCTTTTAAAAGTTCAATTTTTAGTTAGAATTTCTCGGTATTCGAGACAAAGAGAGAAATTGACTCAAAGTCATTTCAGGATTAACGCATGCTCCAGTTTTATTTCAATAATTCGTTTGCGCGTAGGGGTCTTCAGAAGTGGGAAGAAACCGGAGGACACGGAGAAAACGCACAAGGTTCGACAAGCGCCCATACTCCCTGCCACGTAGTATCCGGGGAATCGAAATCACGCCAGCTGACTCAATGGCAAACCTTATGATACAGCACGCACGTGGTAACCATTCAGCCACTCAGGGGCGGATCCAGAGGGGGTTTGGGGGGTTCCCCCCCTGCCTCCTGCTCAGCTACATGAAAAAAAATAATGCCTTGCATCAACGAAATTACATTACAAAGTGATCCTACATCAGTATAAAAATGACTTTTCTGTTTAAAAGCTCAATTTGTATGTATGCCTATGTAATATAGAGACGATGATGGCAGATTTCCGTAACAGAAACCTGGCAAACCCCCTCCTGCAAAAATTCCTGGATCCGCCCCTGTCACCCCAACTCTCTTCATCAGCACAGGGGATAAGAGGAACAGTAGGATATTAAACCCCATTTCACTTCAGTTCTTTAATGTTTAATGAAGTGAAATTTTCGTCTATTTTAAGGTTCCAAAAATATAACCATGCACCTTTTTAAATCCTATTTTATATCATTTTATTCAATTTCATTTTCCAAATCTTACATTTTTATCTTTCACAAACGACCTGCTGCGGTTTATTAATATATAATTATCTAAAAGTCAATAGATAATAATACATCAGTTTGTATATAATAATTGATATATTAATTAGCGACAATTATTTAGCAACTGATCTCGCTATATCACCTGTTCTTTGCTCCTGCTAATCACCGACAATATAACCGTCAACTGGCGTGGTTTCGAATCCTCGATTGTACGTGACAAGGAGTAGGGTCACCTGTCTAATCTCGTGGGTTTTCACCGGGTCTTCCGGTTTCCTTCCACTGGTAAAGATCCCTACGCGCAAGCGAATTATTGAAATAAAATTAAACCATATGTTAGTCCCGAAATGACCTAGTCTGTGTCGAGAGGACGTTAAACCCCATTTCCCAAACTCTCTCCGACAATAACCGACTAAACAACCGCAAAAACGCCAAAAGAACTGCAAAGACGCCAAAAAACCTACAAAAACGCCAAAAGAACTTTAAAAACGAACAGAAATGAAATGGGGTTTAGCGTCCTGCAAGAGGGAGCCACATTTGAAAATTCCACTGAACTGTCCTTTCTCGCCCAACGCAAGGATTGAAAATGGGCCCTCATTGAGCCACCGTCGCTCCATCCTCACCCAAGCCAAACTCCTCCCACCCCACCCCCAAAAGCCAGACAGACAAGGAGATACATGTTATAGATATGTATATTATACATATCGTATCCACGATGTCATTGATCTCTTGTAAAATTGAAAAAAAAATGGTCCGCGTGGGATTAAAACCACGATATTTCAATCGAGGACAGGATTTTTACTATTCCTCTCACACTTGTAAATATTTTCTGTTATGGCCTCCCTTTGTCAGTGATGCAAGTCTTAGGTCCCGACATGGACCACTGTTTAATCGTTCGGAAAGGACAAAAAATACGCGGTACTGTGTACACATTGGCGTGCACGTAAAAGATTCACGTGTAGACAATTGCGTGCACGTAAGAGATTCTTTGACAGTTACGTATATAAGAGATTCGATATAAGAGTCGGGTGTAGCACCGCTGCCCGGGCAAAATTTCCCTTACAGAACAATGTAAAGCGTATATCCGGCGGTGCAGATTAGTAGAACGTCAAACACCATTTAATTTCATTTAAAGTCTTGAAAAAAATACCCCCTCCCCCCAAAAAAAATAAATAAAAAAAAGCAAAAAAAACCCAGGTTTAATGAAGATGGGCATCCGTGCGCGGTGTGCTAGTCCCAGTAGGAACAAATCCATGCAGCTGCGTTTTTGCCTAATTTTCTTTGTCGAAGTTTTACCTAGTCCGTCGCACAGGACTTCGGCTTGGTAATTGACAGTGGTGTCTATTCATTCAGGTGGGCAAAAACAAACGATGTCCTATCTACACCTAGGCGTAAACGAAAATTAACTCTTGAAATAACCCTTGGCAGTTTGAAATCAGCATGCGAGTATGACATAGCAATCTGTCTTCGTAGCATACAATATGGTGTAGGCCCATCTTCACGAGCTACTACTGCAAAACAGTCGAAACCATGCCGGAAGGTCCAGGTGAACATTTTCGACCAACCCAGCGAGAACAGAGATAATTATCTGTCAAACAGTTGTACTTGACAAGGAGTAGGGACATCTGTCCAACTCAGTCCAACCTTGTGGGTTTTTTTCCAGGGCCCCCCTCCCTACTGCTAAAGACCCGTATGCGCAGGCGAATTATCGATATAAAACTAAACCATTAGTACCGGAATGAGCTACATGTAGTTGATGTCGAGTGGACGTTAAACTCCATTTCTCTCTCTCTCCCACTGAGCCATCGGCACGATACTGGATCTTTCCGAACGGACAAATATTTTTCCGTGTTTATAGCCACAATTTTAACCCTAACCCTTCAGAATAGTTTAAGATAAACCTAACCCGAACCCTAACCCAAGGGAAAATATTTGTCCGTTCGGAAAGATCCACCAGTATTGTGCGAGCCATCGCGGCTTCGATTCAGGACGTTAACCCCATGTACATGTACATATTAATCATTCGAAAAAGCCCGTGGCTGTCCACACGAGAATGACATTACTTGTACTTACAATAAAGAAGATATAAAGGCCTTCTGCGTCTGCGTCTGTCTCCGTGTTTACATCTGCCAATCAGCTGATGCAGATATAAGCGTGCACCCTTTCCAATCTTATTCCCTTTGCCGGATAAACGACCAAGAACGACAACCCATAAATAAATAACAACCGTGTCACACTTTGATAATATCGATTAACTCAGCTCAACCATTAAAACACAAGCATGAACA
Source organism: Patella caerulea (assembly GCA_036850965.1). Taxonomy (NCBI): domain Eukaryota; kingdom Metazoa; phylum Mollusca; class Gastropoda; family Patellidae; genus Patella; species Patella caerulea. Next base: position 70,904,295 of record JAZGQO010000010.1, on the reverse strand, counting down.
TTCACTCTCCCTCAAAGAATCAAATTCTCCAAACCTTCAATGTTTAAATTGTTATCGAGCTGTACATATAGCAATGCCACTACCTGCTATTAACCACAATCTTGAGCTGAAGTCGACGACGTGAAGTGAGAACCAACTGAAGCATTGACACGACCGGATCACAGCAGAAAACGTCAAAACTGGATTTAATCGTCCATTAATTGTTGGAAATCTTAGCGCTAACACTCGTCCATGTCGTGTTTTCTGTGTGGTTTTGATGCTGTCAGCTGTAATTGTGTTTCGTCTACAGCATAAATCTCTACCCTATCCGTCTTTTACCCAGTCGCCGTAAGACCCCTACATAATGCTATTCTTATTATCGATTTTTACTCGTGTGTAAAATGGTCGCTAGCTTCCAATGAGATGATAAGTGTATGATTGCGTTAATCAACAAACTGCAGCAAATTCACAAAATGGCCATACAAAAATTGATTTATTCATTATCAAATAATTTTTGCCAAGCCAAGTGCCGCAGTGGTCCAGTGGGAAAGGCGCAGGCGCACGAAACAGGAGGTCCCGATGTTGGCATACAAAGCTCCTAAGGCATTTTCAGCATGTTTTCCTTATGTCTATTATATTATAGGACGGACCGTATGATAAAATGAAGCAGTGTCTAGTCGTTCGGATGGAACAAACGACTGACGTCCCGTATACACGTAAAATAATCATTGATAGTTGGAGAAAAAGAGATGGGTTTATCGTCCACTCCACACAGACATGAAATGAAATGAAATGAGGTTTAACGTCCTACTCTTCTGCACCTAACCTGGGCTAATGCAAGACAGGCATACGCTATACAGTGTGCTATCAGGGAAATTTTGCCCGGGCAGTGGCGCTACGGCCTGCGCTTATAACGAATTCCAACTACCAAGGGATCTTTTACGTGCACACCAATGTGTATACGGGAATTCGATTTGCGTACCATACGAATGACCAGACAGCTTCATACCCTCCGTTCTGCATCACTAGGGCCTGACAAGTTTAATTGGAGACTAAGTCTGGTTCAATTTCATTTCAAGAATTCGCCGCTGTGGGAGGAAACTGGACAGGCGACCCTACTCCTTGTCACGTATAAATAGTGAATAGAAACCACACCATTTGAATCAATGACAGATTTTGTGACCTAACGCACACGCGTTAAGCCATTTACACCCTGTCCACCCCCTTTGAATTTTTAAATTCGATAAACAGTAAGTGTTCTAGTGTTCGGGGGGATGAATGGTTAATGCGTGCGCGTTGGATCATAAGGTCTTTCAATGAGTCAATAGCATATTATGATTCACCGTTTGTACGTAACAAGGAGTAGATCACTTATCATACCTCGTGGATTTTCCCCTGGTCCTCTGGTATCCTCTTACTTCTAATGACCCTACGCGACAGCGACTTATGAGAATAAAATGAACCATATGTTAGTCCCGAAATGAACTTAAACTAACTAAACTACTTTGGTTTGGGTAACAGTATGATGGCCCGTTTCTACATTAAATTTTTTGTATCCGCAAATTGCGGGATATAACAGATTAGTTTGGTTTTGTTGAACAGTCCGAAACAAAAACGAAAGAAAATTCGTATGTATACAATTCTACTTCAGTCTGATTAAATATAGATTCTATTTGAAGTAGCTTTTTATTGTTCATAATTTCTTTTTTACTTGTCTTTACTACACTAGGATCTTGAAGAGTTATTATCATTAACATGTTTTTAATGAAACGGTCTGGTACGGCGAGCTTTAGTCGTGTTTTGTACGGAACTGTGGGTAATCTACTAGAAACATCAATGCTGATAGGGTAATCCAATAGCTGACGTCAGATCTTCATCTAGTATAAAAACGAAATTATAAAAAAACCGAAACGAAATGTAGAATTAATCTACTTCCACTTAAGGGACAAATCGCAGATATGTTTTTCAGTGAATAAGACTGGTGAATTCTGTGTGGCTTGCTCTTTATTATTGACCCACTCAATCACCACAACCTCTTTGAACTACCAAAGTTCAAGGCTGTCTGGACCGGATTAACGGAGGGTAAGCTGCCTGGTGCCGGTTGCTCAAAACTAAGTTATTTTAACGATCAGTTAAACTAACGGATCGTTATCTTTCACGCGTCGTTTGTTAAATTTCTGTTGCTGGAAAGTCAATTTCATTATCCGTTAAAGTTAACGGGGCTTCCAGCAACAACCTTTCTCTCTGTTAAAGTTAACGATCCGTTTACTCCATGTTAACGGAACGTTAAAAATTAACAGAGCTTTGAGCAACCAACCCCTGGTCTGCAATCAATGTTCCCAATGTAACTAACCCTAACCCGTGCCCTAACCCCAATTACATCTCGTGACCTATGATGACATATGAACAAGGAATATATTTTAAAGATAGATTGTGGGAGATTAGATAGAGAGCTGGCAGTTCTAACTATAATAGTTAAAAACTCGATAATGTAAAGGAGATATGGTGAAACTTCCAGTCAAATTGCTTGACTCTGAACCGGGTGGGATGGCCTAGTGGTCTAGGGTGCCGCGCTTTGAACTCTAGCTGGCCGGTCACCTCTGGCTTGCGGCTGTGGTTTCGAGCCCCGGTGTGAGCGTATGTGGCATGGAGATAGGGGCGCCTTCTCAACCTCCTGGGTTTCCTCCGGGTCCCCGGTTTCCTCCCACTGCTAAAGATCCCTACGCGCAATCGAATTATTGAAATAAAATTAAATCATATGTTAATCCCGAAATGACCTAGTTTGTGTTGAGTGGACGTTAAACCCCATTTCTCTCTCTCTTTACTCTGAACCGAGATATTAGCGATTGGATTTTAGGCCTAGCTTCGATCATTAATACTAAAGTCGGTACGATAAAAAACAGTCTCAATTATCCACTTTTGGATTAAATCCAATGGACAGACCGCTTGCATAAAGTGCATGTATGTTTAAATAAGCCAAACCGGATAAAATAACCTTTTTTGTTCAAATGATGTAGGGTGGTAGCATGTACCGAGAATTTTAAAAAAAAAGAAAATAGATTTAATTTCACCCTGTGAAATGGATTTCAGGTGTCGTCGGCCCCCAACCCCTCTCTTCAGGCCATTTTAGCCCATTCAGGTAGACATAGTAAATTAAATTATGATGTCGACAGGTAATGGCCTTGTCATTCTGTGAATAATCATCTCTATATTCTATGATTATATATGTTACCGTATAATATTAGATAATGATGTGCGAGTTTTTGTTCGATGGAAATCAATTATATCTCCATGACAACACTGTAGCCTTGTTATCAGTTGCTAATTAACTCATTTTTAAATGCATCCACAAAGAAGGACATAAAAGAAAACAGAAAAAAAAACAAGATTTGTCATAGATGAATGATGTTTATTTACCTAGTGCATGCGCAGGTAAACTATTTCGGTACAACGCGATAGCTTACAATGTCACGACCATTTTAATCAGCCCGGTTGGTACAGAAAAGTAAGACGTTGTTGTTCTTAATGTTTAACGTCCACTTCCACAGATGGTGATATCGCAGACAAGTTTTCTAATTTCTATTCTTATTATCTTAGCGCACGCGCAATGGTATTTCATGTGGGAAGGGAAGCCAGGGGTGATCGGCAAGCTAGAGGTCGAAGAGACACTCTAGACCACTACGCTAAGCTCCCTTCACGTGAAACCCGTCTGGTCACCGAGTGGTGTGACGCACGCATGGTATAGATCATATAAAATGACCTAACCTATAGTGATATAAAATCTGCTACCCCTAACAGCTACTAATCAACAATTCAATTAAAAAACGACCTGTAAGCTTTCTCAATTTTATGAGACAACGTTCTGTCGCAAAGGGTGTCACGCTGGCTAAGTCAGTAAGACGCTTGCAGTCTTGCACGCTAGTCTGGGGTTTGCGGGTTTGCTCCTGGTTTTGGCAAAGAAAGTTCATCAAGATTGAACTGCGTGGTTTCCATATTGTCAGTAGATTCAAGATCGAGGACCTGATAAGGGCAGTTGTCTAGTTCTTAGGGTGGGAGGACAACCCGAGGTCTTGTGTACACATAGGCTTGCACGGAAAAGATCCCTTGGCAATTGTAATTTACATAAGAGGAGGCCGTAGCGCTGCTGTCCGAGCAAAAATTCCCTCATAGGCGTATGGCGTAGACTGGTCTTCACTTCAGTCGAAGCAAAACAGTGGGTCGTTAAACTCCATCGCATTTCATTTCATTTCTGTCTGCACAGAATCAAAGGCCAATAAAGCCATGCTGACTTCGATCAGGTTGGGCACACAATTGAATTCCACCACCATCTTCGGTATCCCCGGAAAGTTCAAAAACAAATGTTACAAGACGGGGAATGAGCAAAGATTGTTTGTCTGAATTCCATTGAAGGGGTCGTTACGTAGAGTTATTTCCCTTTTATTATCTCTCCCTATCGCAGGGGGGAGATCTAAATGTTAATTCCACCTGCAGATTTCACCCAGCGATAAGCACAATACTAGATCTTTCCGATCTGTGAAATATTTTCCCTTGGGTTAGGGTTCAGGTTAGGTTTATCTAAAACTATTCTGAAGGGTTTGGGTTAGGGTTAGGGTTAGGTTTATCTAAAACTATTCTGAAGGGTGAGGGTTAGAATTGTGGCTATAATTACTATAAGCACGGAAAGATATTTCACAGATCGGAAAGATCTAGTATCGTGCCAGGGATAGAGGTAACTATAAGCCAAGATCTAGCTGTTACCCTATATACATGTATATACATGTACGTGTATACACATAAATGATTGTGATTTTCGTTTTCAAATGGCATTTTCTGTGATACTTGATTTTATTTCTGTCTCGAACAAATCACCATGTAGTTTGCGCATTTTAGCCCAGTTCGTGCTGACGTTCCATTAACCCACTTGTCATTTGATTATCTGTTATTAATATTCCAGTTCTACGGGATAAATCACGCGGTGTCCAATTTTTTTAAAATATCGTTTTATAGGACATGATATTATTATCATTTCAAACATAGTTTCACACATTTCGCCAGTGCCGCATTTACCTTGACACTTTGAAGCCCAAGGCCTCAAGATGTAGGCGCCTTGGGCAATGATTTCCGAATGATGTATATTTCCCAGCCCGCCTGTATATTTGCTGTATTGTATTAATGTAATGTTTGTAATTGTATGCTGCTCCTCGTGGGCCTTTTTCCTTTTTACTTACTTAAGAGTCCGTGAGTATGGTCTTCTCTGCCGCTTGAACATGATATCTAGATGTCTGAAGGGACAGTTGACTCCGCTTTCTTTATATAAAGAGAATACGTGTATGAGTCATGTTTTGAGCCCCGGGAAATTGACCAAGTACTTCCTTTATCGGATTGGCCAATTACTCAGACGCTACCCTGGATTTAAACCCAGTGTACTAATATGGGCACAAGGAGGACAGTTGCCCACGTGTCTAACGCATGGGATTACTATATTTGGATTATCAGACTATGATGTCATTATCCAGTTAGCCTAGTATTTATTGCCACGAGGGATCACGGTGGGTAAGGCGCTTGCTTGCTAGCCTGGAGGTCGGGTGTTCGATCCCTGCATTGGCCGAGAAAGTTCATCTCGATTTTCCGGCGTGGCTTTCCCTTGTCAGTGATGCAGAACGGAGGACCTGACGACAAGGACAGTTGTCTAGTCGTTCGCATGGGACGTAAAACCGAGGTCCCTTGTACACATTGGCGTGTAAGTAAAAGATCCCCTGGCAGTTGGAATTCGATTTAATTGATGGATCTAGCGCCGCTCCCCGGGCAAAATCTCCCTCATAGCACATTATATGGCGCATGCCCGTCTTCCATTAGCCCAGGTTAGGTGCAGAAGAGTTGGACGTTAAACCCATTTCATTTCATTTCTTGTTGTCACTGGTACTAACTAACAATTTTTTTTTAAAAGAACTCATATAACCGCTACAGTATATAGAACCGATATTATTACATATCTAACATGATAATGTACAGTAATTAAATAATAAAATTCATATCAAAATATCTAACAGGAAAATGAACAGTAACATGCTTCAGGGTAAACCCTGTGTTTTGATTGGTCAATTAGACACTGTCTATTGGACAATAACACCCTTCTGTTTTAGTAATGTCTTTTAAAATCCTAAAAAGCATGTTACAATGTCGATAAACACTTCCTGTTTCGCATTTAGAGGGGTGTTATTGTCCAATAGACATGTCCCGAGACATAAATATCCACACGGAGAGAGTTTAACGTCCATTCGACACACACTAGGTCATTTGGGGACTAATGGTTCGATTATATTTCAATAATTCGCTTGTGCGTAGGGGTCTTTAGCAGTGGGAGGAAACCAAATGTCCCGGAGACAACTCACGAGGTTCTTCTTTGATTGGCATTTAGTAATTGAACATATTAACACAAGGTACAATTTTATGGATACACAATTACTGAGATTGATACTAAGCGACGTTTCGACGAGGATGCTCTTGATAAAGACGAGAGCATCCTCGTCGAAACGTCGCTTAGTATCAAACTCAGTAATTGTGTATCCATAAAATTGTACCTTGTGTTACAATTTTATGGATACACAATTACTGAGTTTGATACTAAGCGGCGTTTCGACGAGGATGCTCTTGATAAAGACGAGAGCATCCTCGTCGAAACGTCGCTTAGTATCAAACTCAGTAATTGTGTATCCATAAAATTGTACCTTGTGTTAACTCACGAGGTTGTCAGTACAACCGGGGAATCGAAACAACGCCAGACCTTATCAAGTTTGCAATGGTCATATGTAACACTAACTGCCTACTTCCAAGCTGTATTGTATATACAGTACCATAATGGCCATGGTACATCCAGGAGCGGATCCAGGATTTTTTGCAGGGGGGGAGTCTAGGTTTGATAATTGCTTAACTAATTGCGCTCAACCGATAATTTGGTAAATTAGATTCAATTTGGTTCATTCTGACGTATTTCCGGAAGGTAAATTCCAAAATAACAGGTCTAAATCGCCAATAAAAACGCATAAAAATTTTTTCAAGCCTGGGCGGGGGGGGGGCGGACCCCCTGGACCCCCTCTCTGGATCCGCGCCTGACATCGTAAATTGTCAGCGGCTGCAAGGTAACAATTTGCTGACATCAAGTGCCATCATTTCTTGTCCGCTGAACAAATACAGGGCAAGCAACGATGGTTAAGTTATGGGGATGCTTTTTCGTTAGATGCCAGAATGTTCCATATTTTGACAATCATCCTCTAGCCACGCGACCTATCTTCATGGATGGCAATGCCAAGCCTCACAGAGCACATGCGGTCACCTAGTTCTATTGTAACACCATTTTAGTGATCCTCGTTATATACCCTGGGACAACAGATAAGACTCGTGACCATATTGTGCAATTGTCTCTTTTATTTCGTCATGGTGTGCTTACTGACCAGATCTGTTCCTCTGAAGTAATGCGGAGCGTGTACACAGATTATATTATGTAGTTTGTAAATGACATGGGATTAATTACATGTCAAATAAGACTATAGCCAGCTTGTACATTAACATAGATTATACAGAGTTGAAAGTCAATAGAAATATAAAGGTTATAAAGTTCTAAGCACCTAAATGATCGTTTAATTTGATGAAAGTTATAGAGTACCATTCCATGGACATTTTAGAAAACATGAAATGAAAAGAGGTTTAACGCCCTACTTTCTGCTCCTAACCTGGGCTAATGAAGACGAGCATATGTCATACATTGTGCTATGACTGCCAAGGGATCTGTTACGTGCATGCCAATGTGTACACGGGACCTCGGTTTTTCGTCCCATCCGAACGACTAGACAGCTGTCATTTTCATGCCCTCCGCCACGCATCACTGACCACGCCGGAAAATCTGGATGAATTTCTGGATCAAACACCCCACCTCCAGGTTACCGAGCAAGCGTCTTACCCACTTAACCACATGATCTCCAAGGGTGTCCGATGAAAACCAAAGAGTTTAGGCAAGGAACCCTGATTATTTGGTATCTGTAGCAAGATAGGATACCAGAAATTCAAAGTACTCGTTGGTGTAGGATTGAGAGATACGGTTATAATAACTTTCATAAAGATCGGGCAGAACGATATAATGTTAAACCCCCATTTTATTTCATAAAGACCAGTTAAAGAAATTAAAATGGAAACCTGAACGGTAATTCACAAATATAGCAAAAATCAGTGGTACAGGGTTGGTCGGTCAAAAGGAACGTAGGCATTAACCTAACACAGTCTTCATTTCTTCCAACTGCATTGCTTGGTTCACCGTGATCCCAAATGTTGATATCTAGAGCTGAACCATCCACCCAAACCATTTCCCCATCTACACGTAAATCATTAAGTCCTGTCCAATAAGCGTTACCTGAAAACGATAAAGAAGGAAATTTGGAGTTTTAAAATTCTTTAAGACGACTTGGTCATTTCGAGATTAACGCGCGTTCTAAATTTATTTCATTAATCCGCTCGGATGCATTGGTTTGCCCATGGGGAATTGTAGGTCCTGGCTATCTAGTGACGTGATTTTGTCACGAGGAGGAATATATGTGCCACCTTTGAGACATTATTTCATACAGCATGCGAGTATCATTCATATTGCAGTTGAATTTTCTACCTGTTGAATATTCATGAGATTGAGGTGGAAGGATCTGGAAGCAAACCGGTGGGAATTATGGAAATAACATAAGAAAAGGCGCCACAACCTGTAGATGCCTGTTGATAATCGAGGCGATCAACTTTTTTTTTCTAAATTTATTTCAGATAATTGACTCTGGCAAGTTGTGTGGAAAATCCTACGTCAAACGGACTTAAAGGATATGGGTGTTCTGCGGATTTATTTAACCTAAAGGACAACATTAGTGTCAGCCATTATTTCATATCACACTGATCAGCTGTTAATATTAACTAGGTCACTACAATCACTGATATGGATGACATATATTATGCGACTTAAGGAGCCAAAAATATTAACTTTTTTCATGCGACAAATTAAATTCTAACCAATGTTTTATGTATTAGAAAAATAAAGACGTTTGAAGAATCTGTAGGTAAAATTAGTGTAAATGGGTATTAATATGAGTAAAAGGCACCATTCTGCCCGAACCAGTCACGTTTTATGTAAAACAAAAAATGCACGCGCCATTGAGCCAATGATTGACGCCGCGTGATGTGATTGCACGTGTTGAAGACAGTCATCTTTTACAATATTAGAAGAATTTCGTAATTCTCTGTGAAACAGATTGACCCAAACCAGTCCCGGATCAATACACATGGAGGCAGTAAACAGGGATGCCTAACCACCGCTCTCAAAAATATGTTAGAAAAGTAAGTTATTAAAGATCGATGATTGATTATATTAGAATAAATAATATAGATTAAACAGAAAATCACTATTTTTAATCAATTTTTATATCTTTCATCGATTGATCAACAAAAGTACGATTTCTAAGTCCCGCTTTAAGAATTAAAGCATGCTCATTTATGAACACAGCAAAGGACACAGGATGCAGCCTTGTATATTGCTCTCAAGGATGACATGGGGATTTCCCCGGTACACGACCATTACATCCGATTTTACTCTTTGTATTACTGTTAATTCTTTGTAACATTGTTATCATATGACAATACAAATTATACCCTAACAATAGATGTGTTCGATTAATTCCGTTCGACAATGGTTGGATATTTTTTCCTGAACCCAGTCGCGATGGTTTAGTGAGTAAGACGTTGTCCCGATTCTAGTGTTGGTCAAGAAAGTTTCTCGGGAATTTCCGGCGTGGCTCCCCCTTGTCAGTGATGCAGTCGTTCGGATGGGACGAAAAAAAGAGGTCCCGTATACAGATTGGTGTGCACGTTAAAAAACACTTGACAATTGGAACTTGATATAATAGTAGACCTTAACGCCAGTGTCTGGACAAAATTCCATCTCCGCACAATGTATGGCGTATGCTCGTCTTCCTTGGCCGGAGAAACCCCCATTTCATTTCGCTTAAAGTTTAATGAACCACGATTCGATTTTTGAAATACAATTGATTTCAGATTACTAACAATTGATTTGATCTACATTGTGTATACCAATAAACCAATAATCAATATGTTTTATAAATAAAAACTAAACCTATTTTTATAAACCGTACGCTCATTGTCAGCATGATGTGCAAATGAAATGAGGTTTAACGTCCTACTCTTTTGCACCTAACCTGGGCTAATGGAAGACCGGCATACGCCATACAGTATGCTATGAGGGAAATTTGCCCGGGCAGCGGCGCTACGGCCTACTCTTATATCGAATTCCAACTGCCAAGGGATCTTTACGTGCACTCCAATGTGTACACGGGACCTCGGTTTTTCGTCCCATCCGAACGACTAGGCAGCTGTCCTTGTCAGGCCATGTGCAAATGAATTAGATAGTTTTCGCGGAGCACATCAGTTAGAAAACGTGTTTCCGTAGCAAAAATGAGCTTTTTTAAACCTGTGTTATGGAATCAATGCTATGAGACATATTGTAGTGTACTTACTGGGCAGCAACTTAATTGCTGCAAGTTTAAGCGATAACTCAACCCGTTTCAAGATAACCAAATTTCCACCATCTTGCTGGCATGTTGCGTTAGCTGTCTGCCATGGTAAGGCGTTGTAGGATGCTTTAATACAAAATATTCCACCAATTAATGGCAGGTACCCAGGCTGGTTGCAGCGTTCTGTAATGATAAAATAACAAAAAATGTTTCGTTGCTAGCACTGGATAAGAAGTAGGGTCGTCTACGCTACTTCGCAGTGTCCTATGGTTTCCTTACACTGATAAAAAAAACCTACGCGCAAGCGAATTATTGAAATAAAACTGTACCATGTTACTCCCGAAATGACCTAGTTTGTGTCGACAGATGTTACACTCCCACCTCTCTCTCCCCCTTCTCACAAATACCATGGTTTTTCCCCATTTATTACAGACCTTTAATTGTAAACAAGTTTAGGGGGTCAGATGAGTGGCCTAGTTACTCCCACAGAAACATATCCTTAAATAAAATTTTGAAAGTAGAAGTACAAATACTGACGTGCAATAAAACTCCATTACATTTTATTTAAAGGGACTATCTCGATTTGAACCGAGGCTCAAATATAAAAGTCTTAGAATGTATGAATTTAAGGCGCTAAAATATAGAGGAATGGTATATTTGCCTTGTCTGAAAATATTAGTGGGGTAATAATGACAAAAATAAAGGAATAAGGACCTACACAAAAATTACTAATAATGACAGTATACACTAATCAATTTAATTTTGCCTGTGTTTAAAAAGTTATTTATTCCTACAAAAGTTTAGTTTGGTTTTTTTTGTATGTGTTGCAGCTGGCGATTCTTTTTCTTTTCAGGTAACTTTTAGTTGGGGAGAGCCGTACGCAAGAAATGAAACGAGGTTTAACGTCCTACTCTCCTGCTCCTAAACTTGACTAACTTTTAAACCTTGAAGTCTTGAACTTTTAATTAAATTCTTAACCATATGGTACTTATTGGGCGAACACTTTTAATAAGAAAATAATCTGCGGGTCCAGCTTTGTGGTTTTTACTGCGAGCAGTTGACTTTTCCATATAATGCCAGCGGATTCTTTTTCCCCATGTTTTTTTTTTTCCGCTCTAATGACGCCAAACATCAGTCAGGCGGACCTCCTGTTTTAACTTTATCAATTATGACCATGGGAAAGACAACCCGCGATTTTATACGTGTGTTTTAAGGAACTTTTGATGTTCAAGGACTTCGTATTTTGTGTTTTTAACATTTTTCAAGTGTAAATAATTTAATTAAATCAACCTGTTCATATAATACTATTTATTGTATTTGACGTTAAATCTGTAATAAACAAAAATAACAACATTCGATTTGCCGTGTATTGACCACGGTTACAACTGGTGTGCAAACTTACCTATCAAACTTTGATCAACGTGTAGAGATTTTATGGTGATGGAGCCCAACCCTTTATCCACCATATTTAGAATATGACACGTATCATCATCACCATAGTGAAATAATTTACATCCAGGGTATGAGACACATTTAATGGCACATCTGTTCACACACTGCACATCTTCAAATGAAACAGAGTACTCCATAGTAACGTTATTTTCTAACTCTATGCCTGTGTAGAGTGTGCCGATCGCGCTGGTTTTGGAAATGAATAAGCTAAACAGGCTTATATAAGACAGATCTAATCTAGACATTTCTAAATAAATTTGATTATCTTTTTAAAAAAGTCAAATCTCGTTATAAAGCAGAGCGAGCACACTGACCGATGCTCAAACACCAAATTTTAAACTAACCGTGAAGTGGTAGACCTGTTAAGAAAGCGCACCCAGGCGTAGATCGATGGCTTCCCTATGAATGCTTCCATAATAATAATATGTATATTTATATCGCCCACAGTTTCATGCTAGTGTGTATGCTCACGGCGCTATACAGACTGAGTGCCATAATAGGCCGTAAATAGGTAAGTTTTTAAGTTTGTTTTGAATGTTCCTTGGCTTGATGACAGTTTACAAACTGATCCTGCAGTGAATATTCGCTTGGCCGCTACAATCACTGATAAGCATGACACCGACGAGGCTTAATGAGTACGGCATATTAACTTTTTTACTCCGACAAATTAAATTCTCAAACATTTTTTGGAGGTAAAAGAAAAATAAATAAAGATGTTTGAAGCATTTGTAGTTAAAAAATATTTCCTATTTAGTGTAGATAGGTATTAAAATGAGTAAACTGCATCATGTTGCCCGAAGCAGTTAGGTGTTAAGTAAACATTGCACGAGCCGTTGAGCCAATGACTAACGCCGCGTGCAGTCAACGCACATGTTGTGGACAGCCACTTGTTACAGAGATAATTCGTAAGTAATTCTGTGTGAAACAGATTGAACAGTTTGATTTTCAGCGGTAATTAATTCCACAGGGCAGGCACAATATGAACAAATGATCTGTATCCAAATGATTTGAGTTTATATTTTGCGACTATTAAATTATTTCTTGTTGAGAACAGAGTGAACGTCCAGGAAAGCATGGTCATAACAGATATGCTAGATAGGAAGGTCCAGTTCCATTTAAACACTTATACGCAAGACACAAGAGCTTAAAATCTATTCTTGATTTAATTGGCAATCAATGTAGTTCTTTGACTGCTGGTGTCATGTGCGAGTTCCTGTTAAATCGACTGATGATCGAGCTGCAGTTTTTATATCAGGTTGTGGTGTATTCCAGATAACAAGCTATTACAAAAATAAGTTTACAAACTATTTTTACTAATGAGACGGCCTTCGTTTAGTAAATAACCCTATCCATGTCGATTTGCCGAATGATTCTGTAAATGTGTATATATTTCTAATTTATTAATATTGCATGGTATTATCAAACTTTGTAGTATGTTTCACTGATTTCAGATATGTATAACGTCAATATGTTTCATTTCTGTTATATTTATTTCTATCCATTCTCATAAATTATTACCATTTTGAAGGTCATAGGGTTCTGACTTTAAATCAAATGTACGTGATAAGGATTGCTGTTCTCTGCCAACTTCCTGGGTTTTCGCCGGGTCCTCCGAGAAGTTGGACATGCACCATAAATAGGGATGATCCTGGGGGCTTAAGGAAAATGTATGAAAAGTATAACGGCAGTGCAAGCTTTTATTTTGTTCACAACAGACAGGGGTATCAAGTACTCATGTTTCAGGATTTCACACCAGCCCCTCAATCACCCACGTCAAAACCCGTGGCTTTACCCTCTTTTGATGAATTTTTCATAAATAATATAGGATCCACTCCTATTGTTTTGACGTCAGAGAGGTTAGTTTCTCCCCATCCCGTAATCCACAACCCCTTATTCATAAAGTTCACCCTGACCGGTCTACTTCCTAGGATTTCGGGAAGTCACCCCAGTCACTCCGGAGGGGCCAGGTCAAAGGAGAAAAATCACACCTGTCCCTCAATTGGATGTGGTTATAAGGATCGTTAGAGAAGTTGCATTGCAAATGGACCCATCTTCCGGAAGGTTTTCCCATGAATATTCGACCAGCAATGCAGTGGTAGGACATAAGCCCCAGAAAGTATAGCTGTGTCATGTAGGGACTTGGAGGTGAGGCCCCATCAAATGGTAACCAGATTCAATCGGTGGCAGCTTTTCCCGGAGATAAGTCGGGCACCAGAAAAAGAGTATGCAGGCCAGAATATTACGTGCTCCGTTAACAACTGGTCACGGGGAGACCTTTAAATCCAACGGCCTATCTGGCATACTGGCGGTTTATGATAATCATGTTAAATAAGCCAAATCCCACAGATCAAGGGGAATTTGTCAATTTTATAAGGACCCTCAGGTCTGTTGCCGCCCCCGTGGAGAACTGGTTTCTGGAGCAAATGTCTAAGTGGCCAGTGAAAGTGTTTTTGAGAGAGAATTGCGAGTGAATCTTACTGGTGGACTTGTATATCGGTGCCAGAAAGACTGCGAGTGAATGACTATTTAATTAAATATTTAAAAGGGGGGTGGGGTATAGATTTAAAAAAAAATTGAAAGTTATCTTCAGTTGTGCAAGTAGCACCTTTTCTCTTTAGAAAAAATAGGTTGCCAGGCAACAAAACATACATCCACGGTAGCTAAATCGTCCGGGCAGTCAACTAGAGATGACAAATATTAAGTAATTATCAGAAAATTATTAGAATTTGTTTGTTTTTTATAAAGTTCTGCCCCATGGTAACGTTTCGCATACGAAATATTTAATATTATGGATTTAGCTGTTCAATTATCGATTTTCAAGAAATTCAAACTCAACCATCATTAATTAGACTGGTGGCCAGTCTTCTCCACACACCAAAAATTGGCCAGTCCTGTCAAAAAAAAAAAAAAAAAAACGAAAAAAAAACGTAATCTCTAGAGACTGGGCAAATAGAGCTTCATTCTCATCTAGTAGGTCAATCTACATTATGTAGGTCGTGTGACGTCGTGCACGTGATTACTGCATTTGCAATGGCAAACTGGTGTAGGTGCGAGATGTTTGTTGTGGATAACAGTTATTGTTATTTAGTGATACTTTAACGATCTAAGAATTTTGTTGACGGACAATATCTGTCGAATGAACGGATACAACGTATGGCATGAGGTGAATGAACTTAAATAATTACACACGACATCATTATAACAACTTAACGAAGCCAGTTCATGCGTATCGGGACGAAGCCGAATGGCGAATGGAAACAAAAACGTGACATCAGCCTGCAGACGGTTTCAGCATGACTGCTTTGCACTCCATTCGAGACGCATGATTCATGAAGGTAAATATCGAACTTAATTTATCTTAGACATTACATTTACAAATTCGTGTAACGTGACTCGGGACTTGCTTGACAACTGTCAATCATTCCTAATAAGGAACAACGTAAAACAGGACAAGGAACGCCCATTTTATTGTGAAGCTCGCAAATTGTCCAGTCTCTGGTGCTGGTTACAGGTTTACTCAATTTTTTTTTTTTATACAAATGGAAACGAAAGTGTTGGTTTACTAAAAATTAATACTTTTATATAAATCGAAATGTAAAATAAATAGAAGAGACTGGGCCAGTTTAATCATTAATGTGTACCGGGCATATAGTCAAACGTTTTTTTGTAATTCGGAATAAAATTGGGACCTCCATAGGGTCAACAAGCTTGATATACCATATTTTTACACCATT
Source organism: Patella caerulea (assembly GCA_036850965.1). Lineage (NCBI taxonomy): Eukaryota > Metazoa > Mollusca > Gastropoda > Patellidae > Patella > Patella caerulea. The sequence continues at coordinate 70,888,577 of JAZGQO010000010.1, read as the reverse complement.
CGCGTAAAAGTGGAGACCATTTTGTTCCACAATTTTGGTCCGTTTTTCATGAAATTCGAACCGAACATTCATTACAATGTAACTGATATTATCAAACGTTTTTTTTTTTAAAATCAGGTAATAATTGTGACGGACCAAAAGATAATAAACGCGATTTTTCGTACAATCAGAGGCCATAATAAAGAAAGTTACAAACCGATATGCGCAAATATTGAAAGGAACTAAGATCTTTAGGTCATAAACATGTATTTCAAGTTTCATCAAAAGGCGATTTTTCGGACAATCAGGGGGCACAATCCAGGAAGTTACGATTCGATGGGCGCAAATATCGAAAGGAAGCAAGATCTTTGGGTTATAAACATACATTTCAAGTTTCATCAAAATCGGACCATAATTGTGACCTCTATAGGGTCCACAACCTTTATATAATATATTTTCACACTATTCGTGTACAAACGGCGGCCATTTTGTCTGTCAATTTTGACCCGACTTTCACGAACTTCGAACTCAACCTTCATTACCATATAACGGTGATATAATCAAACGGCTTTTTAAATCGGATAATAATTTTGACCTCCAGAGGGACAACAAGCTAAAAAGGGCGATTTTTCGGACAATCAGGGGCCATAATTCAGGGAGTTACGATCGGATGGGCGCAAATATCGAAAGGAACCAAAATCTTTAGGTTATAAACATACATGTCAATTTTCATCAAATCGGTTCAAAATTGTGACCTTTTTAGGGTCCACAAGCGAAAAACATGATTTTTCGTACAATCAAGGGCCATAATCAATGAAGTTATTCTTCGCTGCATGACAATATCGACAGCAGCCGAGATCTTATAGGGATAAACCTATATTTCAAGTTTCGTCAAAATCGGATAAGAATTGTGACCTGTAGAGAATCCACAAACAAATTGTGGACGGACAGACGGACAGGGGTGACGACAATATACGTAAGGGTTTTGTGATTTTACTGTTTCATCAACTCCCGGTAAACCAACTGAGACCCAGTTGGATATCCGAAACCCATCACGACCGGTATTCATACGCCAGATGCTACTATATTAATCATCACCGTCCTTGAGTTTGTCGTTTTGTCTGCGATATCACCTTGGTGGAAGCGGACGTTAAATAAAGCTATTGATATGAAAAGTGCTGCTTAGCGTTGAGTTTTTTCCAACTTCTGGATGACCCTCTGTAGGGAGGTATCCCATATTGTTGATCTCTACTCCAAGGTTGAGCGTACAAGGGTCAGGTAGGCTGATGTGGGTACTCCATTCCAGGTCTTCTGAGATGGTTACGCCAAGGTATGGTTGTTCAGGGACTTGTTGTAGGATCTGGCTGTTTAGTTGATAGAAGTTATTTGACTTTGGGTTTATCGACATGATATAGCTCTTCTTTGCATTAAATCATATTCCCCATGTTGATGCCCATTTTTCTTTGTTGAGGTCAGATCTGGACTTTAGGGTTATGTAAATAAATCTAATTTAGAAACACGCATGTTAGGCAACCCAACGATTGTTTTGAGAACCCTGTAAAAGGAAATACTACTAGTATGCTGTTGTCCAACAACGAAGGAGCTTCGGAGATAGTATTTGTAGTAAACCAAAAGATGTCTCTCCTATTAGTAGGGGAGCTAGCTGGTCCTTATTTCTAAACTCGCGGACAAAATTGGCACTATGCCTAACGGTGTCACCATGATTGCCGACATGGTTAATCTTCGCTACATATGTTCACATTGCTAAAGCAAACTTGAAAAGTGGTCTTCAGAACACAAAAAAAAAAATCCCTGGCTTCTTGTTTCAGAACGGCCCCAAGTGACCCGGGTACGTAGGGTTATTTCAAATATGGCGGACAACTTTGAGTCCCATTGTAGCGGATAGGGTATGGCCCCAAAGTAAATAAAACACAACTTCAGAACAAAGAATACACTGAATTCCTACTCCAGAACCGGTTCCAAGCTGCCTTAAGGGAGATAACTCCATTTTTGTATCATGGATGTAATGTATTAGGCACAGCTCACCAATATTTCTATGCAATATGTTGTCAGAACATTTTGGTAGCATATAAAAGGGGCCCTTAGGTGATACCTGAAGTTTCGCCCTTATATATGATACAGCTCACCAAATATTTCTACGTCACGAATGTAGGACGAAAGTTATTTTAAGTCTTTCTCTGCTTTTCCCTTTTCCCGCCTGTTGCATGCCAAATTTTGTTGAGTGTTTGGTGTATAATCGAAGAAAAGGGTGTTTTGGTGAATATGCTTGATTTTGAGGCGGAATGATACAAGAAATGAGAGGTTGGTTAGGTTGAAATGTTGGGCCCAAAATGGCATGTTTGCTTGTCTCTACTTCCAGCTTATAGACAATTTTTAATTGATCATATTTCGTATGAAAAAAAGTCGACCACTTCTCAATAATTTCCATATTTAAGTCACATTCCGACTGTTCATATCATTAATATTCCTGATTAAATTGATTTTTTGTTCATCGAAATCGAAACATTCTTGATAAGAACAGTTGGGGATGTCTAAACATCGTTTATCGTCTATATAAAAATGTATTTAAAACAATAAAATCACACGTTAGAAGAGGCTTCGCAGATTGTCAATTATGCAGACCATGGGAAAAAAACTCGCGCGACAAGTTTGGCGGCACTAAATTTAACCATCTTTGTAGCATACAATAACTCATGTGACATGGTATATTTTACGGTAATAGAATTCAGATAGGGAACAACTGAGAGTACAATCATATGAATAAACTGCCTTGTGAATTTCACGATTATAAAATTCTGCACACACCGGAAATAATATTCAAAGATAAATAGAAAGACATGGAAATATCTACCGATAATAAAACCGATGCGCGGTATGATTTGTTGATAATAATTATTGGTATTCATATATAGAAAAACGTTATGTACCTATTCAATGATTAAATGGCCTCGGCTATTAATTTTGCTGAGGCAAATGTAAAATACATCGGATTTTACCTCGGCTACAGCAGATTGCCGAGTTTAATTGGCAGGACCGCTTACGTTCATCATCAGAAAATATTAAAAATATTCAAGAGTGAGATTTAAGGCCAGTAAAATAAATGTAATTCAGAAGAAAAAATTCCAACCGAACTCTCTAACCTAATAATTAATACAAGATGGAAACAACATATCGCACTATGGGCGTATTTATGTTTGTATAAGCCCAAACTCATTACTGGGTCTGAGAGAAATAGCTTATTCATACACAGAAGAGCCAAACACAGTTGCGATAGACAAACTTTGCTTTGACCCCCTTTTACGAAATGATCTATCCCGATAAGTGACGTAATAAGCTTCCAATTTGTTATTTCTCGATGCCAAAGTTTGTGACGAGTTCAATTTTACAAGAGAGAACTCTTTTATTCGTTGGGATATTCAGTTTTACTATGGATTTTATTTAAAGTTCCAATAGCATATTTTTAAGTTATATTTTTAAAATGTATTAAAATAAAGCCCTAAAATAGATTGTACCTATAAACAGTCCTACCTTGTTAAAGAATAATCCTATTAATCCTATAATTCACTATTGCCAGTTGAGAAATTGGCAAAAATATCATTTTCAACTTCAAATTCAAACGTTTGAAGATGGCCGTCCATGGAGAGGAATGAGAAAACAAGGGAGGTAATTGTGTTACTTTTTCCTCAATCAGCCTGTGTCATTTTAATGCCTGTAAAATTTTGCCCATGATCGTATAATAGTGAGTTGACAACCTTCTGAACAAAAGACATAGAAATAATTATATTTTGACCTTCTTAGAAAATATGAAATTGGAACTTTAACGGAAGTTCATTTCAAACACACAGGTAAGATTGTAATAACCAAAGTAGCGTAGTTTGTTCATAATCGTAGAAATCCGTTTATTATTTACCATGACCCAGACAGTAGAGATTAACAACAAAATGTATATAAAACCATGGATATGTGACTCAATCGAATTAAAATATAAAGATCTATATTTCGTTTCGTTTTTTTGTTATACTTTCGGTGGCCTCTCCCAGTCTACCTTCTATATCCAAGATTTCATCTGGCCTTTTCACTATCCAAATTTATGTCAACCGCATACCGTTTTCGATCTACATGTATTACATTCAAAGTTTCGATATTTACATCAGAGGCAAAATTGGTCTCTTTCTTGGATTGGGTGGGGGTGAACCATTTCCTCTCAACACCTTCAGAAATTTATTTGCAAAGGGTTCATTTTCCGTTCCATGGTGTTCGCGACATTTTAACAGATCGTGCACTTGGCGTCTGAAGTGTTTCAGACAAAGTAACAGTTTGTACACATTCTTCTTAGGCGAAGACCGGAAATTTAGTGAATTGTAATATATAGCAACATTGAACGTAATATAACACCGATCAAAATGAGTTTTTTATTTAAAATAATGGTAAACAGACTAGAACTGAAATGAAACAGGGTTTGAAGTCCTACTGTTTTGCTCTGAATGGGTTAAAGATATCATGCCTAATGATGGGGGTTTCATGGCCGAATTGTTAGCAAGTGCACACAGTATCATAAAGCCTGCCATTGAGTCAACTGACGTGGTATCGAATCCCGGTTGTACGTGACAAAGAGTAGGGTCAACTACCCAACCTCGTGGATTTTCTTCGGGTCCACCGGTTTCCTCCCACTGCTAAGGAACCCTACGCGCAAGCGAATTACTGACATAAAATTAAAGCATATGTTAGTCCCGAAATGACTTACTTTGTGTCGCGTGGACATTAAACCGCATCTCTCTCTGTCTGTCCAATGATGAGTAGCGTCAGAGGTAGTTTGTCGATCACCTCACCGGCTCAATTAAATAACGGACAGAAAGTATAATTTTTTATTTGCTAGAAAAATAAATGAAATGAAATGGGGTTTAACTTTCTAGCCCTAAGCTGGGCTAATGGAGACGGCCATGCAGTGAGCTAAAGGAAAATTTTGCGGCCTACTTTTATATCGAATTCCAATTGCCAATGTGAACACGGGTTTTCGTCCCATTCGAAGGACTAAATAGCTGTCCTTAACAGGCCCTTAGTTCTGCATCACTGACCAGGGGCCAATTCGATTATGCAGTCCGGACTCTCCACGTTCTCCAATCCGGATTGTCCGCGTTTACGGTGTAATCGAGTACAGGTGGAGAACCAAAATGGCGACTGTAACTCTAGTTTTGATTCTAGAGAATCTCCTGGATCCATCAAATTGTCAGCGAGAGCACGTCAAAAGAAGAGGACGTATTGCTTTATTGTCAAGATTGTAAGTCGGTTAAATTAATCATTTGGGGGTATAATAAATATCTGGATCTCCGGTTATGGGCTGTATTTTGAAGATAGGTAAAAAAATAAATTCAAAATCAAATTTAGTTTATGCCTGATTTTGAGACAGACAACTGTTTTTAGCTGAAATGCAGCGATTTGACGCGAGGCGAGGCAAAATTCTATCGACAAATAAGATTACAAAGCGATTGAGGCGACTGTAGGGTGAGATTATCGTCAGAAAACAACGAAACTGATTCATATTTGTAAAATATTTGTAAAATTTGGAAGGAAATTTCTTATCTTGCCGCCATCTTGTTACGTCACTCTCCGCAATCGCACCGGTCGAAAAATTGGAGAGGTTGGACGATCCTGGGGCCAATTCGATTATGCAGTCCGGACAGTCCGGACTCCCCATTTTCATTCGTTTATTGGTCACGTGACCATTTTTGGAGAGTTCGGATCGTCCAACCTCTCCAATTTTTCGAGATCCAGATATTTATTATACCCCCAAATGATTAATTTAACCGACTTACAATGTTGACAATAAAGCAATACGTCGTCTTCTTTTGACGTGCTCTCGCTGGCAATTTGATGGATCCAGGAGATTCTCTAGAATCAAAACTAGAGTTACAGTCGCCATTTTGGTTCTCCGCCTGTACTCGATTACACCGTAAACGCGGACAATCCGGATTGGAGAACGTGGAGAGTCCGGACTGCATAATCGAATTGGCCCCAGAGGAAACCACACCGGAAAATCTGGATGAACTTTCTCGGCCAATGCAGGGATCGAATAGAAAATTAGGGTTTCGACTGGAAACCTAAGCAAAAAGAACATCAAGCATTTTTTCTGGAGCATACCTTTGAAAATCAAATTACTTTCAAATAGATCAGAAGAAGAAATTAAAATGTAAATATAAATGGAAATTCGCAAATAAAGAAAGAAGATGTTGAACAGGGTTGGTCGCTCAGTTTGTACGAATCTAACAATATCCTAACACAGTCTTCTCGTCCATGTTGATTGTCTGGTTCATGGGTTCCAACCCACAAGTTGATATCAAGAGTTGAACCATCCACCCATACCATCACGCCCTCTGTGCTTATATCATTCAGTCCTACCCAATAGTCGTTACCTGAAATGATAGAGATGACACTTTGGCGTTAACTGTTTAAGACGATTTTGGTCTTTGTATTAAAGTTTGCGAAGTGTCGAACTCAATACCATCCAAAGTCTGCAACAATGAACACACGAATTGTTTGTTTATTTTAATCAACATTGGTGTTATGATCTTACTGGGTAAAGGTGGAATTCTGGAATTCTGTTATCCAATATGTAGGCTATCAGTGTGTGAGTGGGGGTGTAGGGAAACTGTGTACACGGACAAAACTCACGATTTTGGGAATGCGATCCTACTACCTGTCACGCACAAGCTGAAAATCGAAATTAATAATAAAAACAGAACCATCTATCTATTTGAAAGTTAACTTTTTTAAATTTTTTTTTTTGGGGGGGGGGTGCGGATTGGTTTACAGCAGAATTTTAATTTTGATTTTCGTCCAGGTTTCAGCTAATAAGTTGGATTTTAATGGGGATATCCGTGTACTACGTGTGCATTTAACCTAAAACTATAAGTTGTTTATGGAAGAATATCGCTGCTAATATTAATACTCTATAAAATGTCTTTTTCATTGATTATGTGTAAACAGTACAAAGTCCTAATATGGGTAATGATAAGGCTAAATTACCCTTTGAGGCCAAACTTAAATTTAAAACGTCAAATGCATTGTGTCAAATGACAAATGTTTTATTGAAAAATGCTGTTTTTGATCTGTCTACATAACATTTTACGCACAGCAGTATCAGATGACTTATTAACATACACGGAACTGAAGCCAAAATCAACCTGGCACACTATAAGAATATCAACTACATGATCAGAGGAAATCAAGATGGCAGACTGTACGGCTGTGATTCAAATGGAATCACGTGATTGGCATGGCTAATCCGAGGCTGGACATATTTACCATGTAAATAGGACTAAAACGTCACATTTGAGGTTATACATTTAACTTTGGCACAATAGTTTTTTTGACTTTTATTCGTTTCGTTTTAAAGTTCAAAATTAAGTTGTTATCATTGACGTGTCCTGAATGATATGAGGCATTAGCCAATGAAACAGTTTGTTACGGAACTATGGGTAATCCATTAGTAACATCAATGCTGATGGGTTAATCAAATGTCTGGCGTCATGAAGGTCAAAGGGCGCGCGTTTGACCTCTGACGTGAACTCCCACTATACCTTGCCAGATCTTAATGTGGCGCAGGCCATCCGAAGCATTAAAAAACGAAAAGAAATATAGATCTATATTTTATTCAGATTATCGATATTAGGACATCGAATCGAAAAGACATTTTAGAAGAGCTTTTAAAATTGACAAATGGGTCGCAACGCATATAATAATGTAATATGTAGGTATATATGCTGATTTACGTTCAATCGTTTCTGTTTTTACTGTACATTCTAATCAGTTATGTTCCTCGAAATACGCCCCAAGTCTCAATCGAATGGCAATGTCTCGTGCCAGACTATTCCAGTCTACATCGGTAGTATTTATTGCACATGCTCCCCAGATAAGAATATGGCGTAACCGTTTGACATGACATTTGGAATATGTCTAGTCTCGCTCTTCGAGTCCCTTTTTACAAAAGGCGCCGAAACGCATTATGATACACGATTTGTCTTAAATATTGGATAACAGAAGCCCACCCTTTCCGAGTAAGATCACAACATCAATGTTGATTTAAATTGACAAATACTTCGTGTCGTTCAAATAGCATTGATGCATATTCTTTCTATCCCATGAGCCTTGGGTTGATTCCGCAAACAATGTCTAATTATATTACACAATTTGGACATCTTTCATTCAACTTACATTGACGCATATGCCTTATATCCCATGAGTCGTGGCCTGATTCCACAATTCCATATCAACCACATGTTAATAATTTATAACTTAACAATATACATTCAAAAGGCATTGTTTCAATGTTTCAATGGTTTCAATATTTCAATCCTTGGATCCAATTAGTCTAAACGTCAAATGAGAAGCAGCTATGTGTTTAACGATGGTTGTCCTCAACTTGTTTTTTTCAGTCAGCCATATTTGACATCTATCTTTTTTGTAATCACAACTTAAAGATACATAGGAGTAGGATCGCCTCGTGGGTTTTCTCCGGGTACCCCGGTTTCCTCCCACTGCTAAAGATCCCTAAGCGCGAGCGAATTATTGAAATAAAATTAAACCACATGTTAGTCCCGAGTGTCGAGTTGACGTTTAACCCCATTTCTCTCTCTCTCTCTCTCTCTCTCCCTCTCTCTCTCTCTGTCTCTCTCTAAAGATACATTATTGAAGGAAAGATTAGATAATGATCTGACAAATCTCACTAAAATGGTCAAATAACGGGAATATTCTGACAATTTTAGTGACATTACTTCTGTCTAAGCTGAGAAATACTCATTTTAAAAACCCTATAGTCTCGATTGCCATTGTTGCTGTTGTGACGAAAACAAAAAACCCTATTAAAGTCTTGATTATCGACTTTAGTCATCAATGCCTGCATGTTGAAAGATAGCTCGGATGAAAATTGGAAGCATCAGATGGCATCGAGAATTTATAATAGTCTTGTGATATTAAAACGAGAGAGTGAGATATGGGGTTTAACGTCCTTTTGACACAAACTAGGTCATTTTGGGACTAACGTATGGTTCAAATTTTATTCAAAATTCGCATGCGCGTAGGGTCTTTTAGCGATGGGAGGGAAATCGGAGGAACCGGAGAAAACCCACGAGGCTGGACAGGCGACACTACTCCTTGTCACATACAACAGGGGAATCGAAACCACGTCAGTTGATTGGGACATTAAAGATATATCATGTCAGATCTAGGTAAGGCATCAACCATTCTCGCTATAATAGCTCAAAATGGATAATACAAAATAAAAATATCATTCAAATTACTTCATTCTGAGCTAAGTTATCACGGTTTGTACTTTTGCCAAGATGTGTGCATAGTGGTAACAGGGGCACTGGTATATTCGAGACTTAGCCTCGCTTTCCCCTTTTTAAATTAAATTTTTAAATGGCGAACCGTTCTAATTTACTTAAAATCCCGAGTATCAAGAGTTTATTATGGTCTTGGTTTGTTAATAAATGTTGAAAGTCTAAAGAAAGACACGCAATAGGTTTATTTAGCTCTTACATAATGTATGTTTAATAGGTGTCAAATTAATAATAGTAATAACAGATTTATATAGCGCAAGATTACACTAAAGTTTCTAATGCGCGTCCAATTTACTAACACTATGAAAGAACTAAATGTTGAAAAGGTGTGTTTTCACCCATATTCCTGAAGCAATGGCCCGAGAAATCCCTCTCTGACCATTGCTGGAATAGCGTCTGTTTCTTGCACTTATGCGGGAGTGTGTCTATTCTTTCCATTCAATGAAAGCTACCATATAAGTACAGCAACTTGACAGTCCATCGTTTAATCTGTGTCTTCCCTAAAACTTTGGACAGTGATTTAAGGTATTAAAACGGTGAAAGTATGTTCGTTTCCAAACAGTATTGTTTACATTTCATTCGACTTGATAGCCTCGTTTGTCACGCAATTAGATTTACTGCAGTATTCTGCTATGCACGGGTTAATTAGGCATAATAAAATCGTGAATCATGACGTATACGTTATGTAAACATATTTGGTCCAGTATTGGCAGCTACTGATTGGTTGGTAGACGGACTACTGATCAATCAAAATTTAACACAACAATATCCACTCATAATAGCAGTGTGTAGTTGGATTACCTCTAATCAAACGCAACACTGCGCGGAGTATGGTTTTCACCTTGCGTTTGAATTAATAGTTTATATAACATTTCGGGCCTAAAGAAAGAACCATAATAGGGGAGAAATGGTTCGGGTCTTATAAGTTATAAAACACCCTTTCGTCGCAAAATTCCCTTTTTTCATTTTTCTTTTGTAATCACCGTTATCGAAAATAGTCCAGAAAATAATATACTTACTCGGCAGCATCTTTATTGCAACAAGTTTGATTGCTAACTCTGTCTGTTTCATGATCAACAAATTTCCACCATCTTGCTCACATCTTGTTTTAGCTTCCGACCATTTTAGCTTATTGCTAGATACTTTCATACAAAATATTCCACCAATTAATGGCAGGTATCCAGACTGGTTGTTGCATCGTTCTGTAATTATTAAATAAAACATTGTCTTCAATATTCCCTCATATACATTATTTTAAAAGATAAACTAAAACAGTGCATTATTTTAAAAAGAAAAAATATACATTATTTAAAAAAAATTAAAAATATAAAAGTAAAATTTATTTTAAAAGAAAATAAATATGCATTTTCTTAAAACGAAATAATAATATATTATTTTGTTTAGAAAATGAAATAAAAATATACATTATTTTAAGAAATAAAATAACAAAAAATATGCATTCTATTAAAAAAAGAAATAAAAATATACATTATTTATTAAAAACAAATAAAATAAATAAAAGTACGCATCATTGTATAAGATAAAAATATGAATTTTATTTTAAAAAAAAAAAAAAAAACCCGAAAAATATATATATTATTTTAAAAAAGAAATAAAAAATTTACATTATTTTAAAAAGTGAAATAACAAAAAATACGCATTATTTTAAAGAATGAAATAAAAATAATGCATCATTGCAAAATAACATGTGATTTAACGTCCTACTTGGCTGCTCCAATTGGGTTATATTGTTACAAAGTCAATACAGAGAAGGAGAAATGAAAACGGGCATACGCCATACAGTGCGCTATTACGGAAATTTCTCCCCGACAGTGATACTACGGCCTACTCTTATATCGAATTCCAGCTGTCAAGGGGCTTTTGATATGCACGTCACTGTGTTCACGGTACCTCGGTTTTTCGTCCCATCCAAACAAATAGACAGCTGTCCATGCCGGGATCCCTGTATAGGTGAGTAGCCAATATTATTATTATTTTCTTTGAATGGCATTTTTAGTAATTGGAACATAATCAAATAACACACTTGTATGGAATAACAAATTACTACGAGTTTATACACTGTAGTGAAATAGTAATTGTTATTCAATGAAAGTGTATCATTTGATCATATATTATCAATACCATGTGGGGTTCAGTGCATCTAAAAATATTTTATATGAATAAAATACAGTCGAACTATGAAAAAAGTTATGGCGCACTTTGTCACAATTGGAGCCCACGCTTAATCTTCCTATGGCAACATCATTTGAGATGGATTTGTAGAAACATGCGCCCGCTCTCATGTACAAACGTACCTTTCAAAATTTGATCAACGTGTAGAGATTTTATGGTGATGGAACCCAGCCCTTTATCCACCATATTTAAAATATAACATGCATTATCATCACCACCGTAGTGAAATAATTTACACCCAGGGTACGAGGCACATTTCAGGGCACACTTGACCAAAGACACGTCTTCAAATGACACAGAGTAATCCATAGTAACAGTATTTTCTAACTTCATGTTCGTGTAGAAAGTGACGTTTGCGTCTGTTGTTGAAATGAATAAGCAAAACAGGCTGATATAAGCGACACCTAATATTGACATTTTTAACAGAATTTTATTATAATAGTGAGTGTGCATATATAACTGCGTTGCGTCTATCAAAGTATATAATAAATTAAAACCAAGTACGAACAATCGAAACCATTAGACAAAATTCCAAGTCCTAAAAAATAGTGCTATCAGAAAATGGACGGTTCACCGTGTACAAATATTTTCTTTCTTTTTAAATACAATTAACAAAGACAATGAGTCTTTGAAAGTGTAGGAACAACAAAACACCAAAATGCAAGATGTAAAACCAATAGAAAAACTGTAATCCGTCATAAGATATTGTATACTCAAACTGTTAGATCAAGAACACACACAAGATGTAAAGTCAGTGGAAAAACTATAATCCATCGTACGATATTGGATATACTAAAAAGTTAGATACTTAAAACAAAGATCTCACAGAGATAACCTAAACGTTCGGTCCAATAACTATAATTGTTGAGACATTTTCATAACTATAATGGTACATGAAATGAAGAAGGCGCAAAGTAATCAATACAGCTCCGCTATGAACATCATTATGATCATTCATAATTATGACGACGTAATAGAGTATGCATGAAAAGCTGTTCGTTCATGCTATATAGTTAAAAATATAGAATATAATTAAGAGATGAGAGAGAGAGAGAGAGAGAGAGTGTGTGTGTGTGTGTGTGAGAGAGAGAGAGATAATTCGTTTGCGCGTCGGGGTCTCAGCAGTGGGATGAAACCGCAAGACCCAGAGAAAACCCACGAGGCTGGACACTTGGACAGGCGATCCTACTCCTTGTCACGTACAACCGTGGATTCGAAATCACGCCAGTTGACTTAAGGACAGGCTTTATGATACATCGCGCAGGTGCTAACCATTCGGTCCTTACACCCCCCCCCCGCCTTACCCTTCCAAATTTCTAAGAGAAACAATTGAAAAGGACACCATGCATTAGGTTGTCAGGTTCAATTTTTTTTATATTTACATGGCATGGTTTTTATAGTTGTCCGGTATTCTCTTGAATCATTTTCGGGAATTTCATTACCCCCAAAACATGCTGTCCAGAGTCCAAATTTACGAAGGGGCATAACTCTGTTATGTTTTATCATAAATTAGCAGTTTTGGTCTCTAAATTAATGTCTTTCATTTGATGATATGCCAAGTGGTTCCCTATATCATTTCAGGGGAATCGCTTACCCCAAAACATGTTGACGTGAACCCAAATCTACGTATTCGCAACTCTGTACTACATCATCACTTACTGACATCAAATCACGAAAGCGGTTCTGGTGGTGGTTCCTATGACAAAATGATCTACGCCCCTTTTTACAAGCAATATTTATATTCAGATTTATATCTGAATAGTGATTGGGGAACAGGAATAGCCCATATTAAACTCTCTCCCTAACGTAATAAAATATTAATCCGGTTATATATAGAATAAATAAATATTGAATAAAGGTCATTCTATGGAAATGACAACAGCTCCTGTCTGGTTTATTCTCCTGGAAGGAGGGGGGATTATTAATGTGTTGGCCTCGCCATTTACCATCCTGCACTTGGATTTGGGAATGACATCAGTTCCTGCCTGGTTTATTCTCCAGGAAGGAGGGTGAATCATTAGTGTGTTGGCCTCGCCACTCACCACCCTGCACTTGGACACATACTCCCTTCTTTGAACAACATCATGAAGAGACGGTTGATCAATGCACACACAATCCACAGATAACCGATATGTAATCATATGCTTGATATTAAACACCCTTGTACAAAATCCTCTATATGCTGTTGATCAATGCACGTATAGTCCACAAATAAAACCGATATGTATGTGCTTGATATTGACACCTTGTTGATAAGAATATATAAGCCGATCTTCTACAGGATAGAAAACATACTAAACTTAGGCTGTCTGTCTAAAGTATAAGCTCCGGTTGATAACAGACACTAACCTAGTTGACCGACATATATTTTAATATTAAATGGACGATTTTAGTCGAAAACACTAAGTATGCATTGATAAATTTGTAAAGTATGTATTCTGCTTCCATATTTGAAAAAAGAATTTTTAGTATTTACACTCGTAGTCTACATGTATGACTCATGTTACAGCCCACTCAGGTCATCGTTAAACAGATAACGGAGCCCAACACGTCCGTTATCTATATCGACAAGTTAAAAACAGGTTAAAGTTAACGGGGCTTCCAGCAACAACCTTTCTCTCCGTTAAAGTTAATGATCCGTTAACTCCATGTTAACGGATCGTTAAAGGTTAACAGAGCTTTGAGCAACTGGCCCTTTGTCTTGATTGTAGTATGCGTCTGCGAACCAGTCAAAAACAAGTTTACAAACTATTCTTTCTAATGAAATGGCCTTCGTTTCGCGTTTGTTTTTGAGAGGGTAAATAACCCTATTCGTGTCGATTTCCTGAATAATTATGTAAATAATGTATATATTTCTAATTCATTTATATTATATTGCATGGTATAATCAAACTTTGAAGTATGTTTCGCTGATTTCAAATATGTATAATGTCTATGAGACATCTGATGAGTCACTCCGGAGCAAGATGCCTGGCTATAATGTTTTCAATTCAGTGTCCTTCCCCCATAGATTGTCAGAGGCGGATTCAATCGGGGGCGCAAGGGGCGACCCCACCCCCTAATTTTCGACATTGCCCTTTTTTTACAACTAAAAGTGCCTTTCAACTAACTGTTTTGCTCGATTTTGAGGCTCTTTTTCTACGATTTCCGAACGGTTAGACGAAAATATCAGCCAAATAGGTCTTGAATTGGCGAGAGAGAAATGGAAATGACGGATAATTTTCTTGGGACCCCACCCCCCTCTCAGCGGCGTGCCCCGTCTCCGCGGTCAGTGCCCTCATTTTGAGGCGCTCCCCCCTTTCAAAATTCCTAGATCCGCCCCGATTGTTTATTATCGTAACAACGGTACGTGTTATCCGAGACTTAGCATTGATTCGCCATTATAAAATTAAATTATCAAATGGCGAAAGTGTATAGAGATCTATGTGTTTAAATCGCCGCCATCCGATGATCTGGTGGGTTGATTATAGTCCTGTTATGTGAATAAGTCTTCGATATAGCAAACACGACTTACTGGTCACTTTTTGAATTGTTTTGTTTGTGGTCTCTGAGTACGGTGTTTTGAACATATATTTGTTTTTGTGTAAAATTGTGGGTGGTGCAGTTCTCTTGTACTTACTATTTAAATCAGCGTTAATGTTGTTGTCTTACCGTAAAAGCTTAGGCTTCTGATATCTAAAATTTAAAACAAAATAAAATTTTCATATGGACACCATACTCCGCGCAGTGTTGCGTTTGATTAGAGGTAATCCTACTACACACTGCTATTATTGAGTGGATATTGTTGTGTTAAATTTTGATTGGTCAGTAGTCCGTCTACCAACCAATAAATGTTTAAAACGAGTGCCAATATTGGACCAAATATGTTTACATAACGTTACGATTTTATTATGCCTAATTAACCCGTGCATAGCAGAATACTGCAGTAAAACTAACTGCGTGACAAACGAGGCTATCAAATCGAATGAAATGTAAACAATACTGTTTGGAAACGAACATTCTTTCACCGTTTTTAATACCTTAAATCACTGTCCAAAGTTTTAGGGAAGACCCAGATTAAACTGTAATTAAGTGATAGCTTTCATTGAACGGAAAAAATAGACAAACTCCCGCATAAGTTCAAGAAACAGACGCTATTCCAGCAATGGCCAGAGAGGGATTTCTCGGGCCATTGCTTCAGGAATATGTATGGACACAGGAATCGCTTACTAGAATGCTTTAAATGGTCATTCGTAATGAAGACACTCCATACCCCACATGAAAAAAACTACTGGAATAACCAGACGTCAAGGATTGTATACAATTTAATGATTCGTTTTATAAGGAAATCAGAATAGCTGAATACAATGTGTCCCCTTCTCTTTCTGCTCGCAATATAGGTGTGGTATTTGATTTTAAGATGTCCATGGAGCAACAAGTTAATAATATTTGTAAATCATGCTATTTCCACATCAGGAACATTAATCGTATTTGTAATTCTCTTTTAATTGGCCTTCCCAACATATTGATAGATAAACTTCAAAAGGTACAAAATAGTGCTGCCAGGCTTATAAGCAGAACCAGTTTTAATGACCACATTACTCCGGTTTTATACCATTTACACTGGCTCCCTGTTCGTTTTAGAACCCGTTTTAAAAATACTTTTATTAACTTATAATGTCTTAATCACATGGCACCTTCTTATTTGAGTAACTTATTAGAATTATATACTCCTAGTCGTACTTTGCGGTCATCCTCTGGTAATCTCTTAATTAAAAGACCTGTCCGAACTATGGTGAACGATCCTTTGCCTTCCAGGGTCCTTACTTGTGGAACAGCTTACCCCTGAGTGTACGTAATTCACCGTCCTTGTCTACTTTTAAAACACACCTCAAAACACATCTATTTAATGAAGCATTTCAATAGTTTTTATTGTATTTACACCAAAAGATGTCCAATATATAACTGTGATAATTATCTTTTATTTTTTTGTCTTTCTTGTGTTTTACTAATTATCGTACTTTTATTATATCAATTTTATTATTCTATAAACTTATCTATATGGTTATGTTTTAAGTACGTGTCTTTCCTATTGTATGTCGTACCTTACCTGTATATCCTTTTTATATTTATGTTTTCTATTTATTTTATTTTTATACTTGCTTTTATATCTACATTGTAAAGCGCATTGGAGCACAGTACAGTGGAAGTGGCGCTATATAAATCCTTAATAATAATAATAATAATAATTTGTAGTGAGGCAATTTTGTGTTGTATTGTGTAGTTGTGTCTACTTGTTTTGACAATGAACCCGGAATGTCGCCTACAACTTAAATTAACCTTGATATTTGGAATGTGTGTTGGCAGCGGGGTCGTTATCGCCATTTTGTATTTGTAACGCCATATCTCATTCTGTACTTATAAAACTATCTATTTCGAGGATAGATCGATATCTTAAATGGCTGCCATATCCCAAAATTAGTATACTACTTTGTAATATGATTCAGTTTCATATCTGCCATACAAACAAACACTAAATACACCACCTTCAATGATATTAAATTGAAGCGGAATAAATATTTCTCAAAATCATCGAAGTTTATACAGGTCACAATTCTATGGATTACAATTACTGCTTATTACTGAGCGACGTTTCGGCTAGGCTTCTCTAGTCGTTACCATTGCTTGATAACGACTAGAGAAGCCTAGTCGAAACGTCGCTCAGTAATAAGCAGTAATTGTGTTCCATAGAATTGTGCCTTGTATACTGTATTTCAATTACTGAATGCCATTAAAACAGTTTATCGCAATATACTTAGAGTTTTTGACTAAAATAGTAGTTTTTGGAATTAAAATGTCGGTCAATTAGGTTCGTGTCTGTTCTCGAGCGGAGCTACTTGTAGACAAACGTTGTCAATTCCAGGAAACAGTGCTTGGGACCACTGGTCTCCTCAAAATAGCCGAGAAACTGCCAGGGATAAAATTTGGTATGGAAAGGGCCATGAGTATAATGAAAGAAACCGGAGTACACAAAAAAGCCACGGGTTCGTGAAAACGACAACATGGAGAAATGGGTCGGTAAATACAGTACAAGGCAGTACCGGGTCGACAATGGGGCCTAGTGGGACACGGGCTTCCATCTCTTAACATCGCCCCCCCAACAACTAATCTTATGTTATGTTAGTTGTTCAAAATGCAGTTAAAGCTTGATTCGAGGAGTTCCGAGAGAGTTTAAGAGGAGCAGATGAGTTTCCCCATTCCGGATGGGAGGGTCACTCTCGATTAGGCAAAATCACCACAGCCCTCCCTTGAAAACATAAATCATGATTTGCCTTCGATATGAGAGAGGGAGAGGGAGAGAGAGAGAGGGGGAGAGAGAGCGAGAGAGAGAGAGAGAGGGAGGGGTTTAACGTCCACTCGACACAATACTAGGTCATTTCAGGACTAACATATGGTTTAATTTTATTTCAATAATTCGCTTGCGCGTAGGGGTCTGTAGCAGTGGGCAGGAAACCCAGAATGCCCGGAGGAAACCCACAAGGTTAGGTTTCTAAAGTGGTTAATCCACCAGAACTGGTTAAGGGTCCTTGTTTCTAGTATTAGGACAAAGGAGTCACGAACCAACCCATCAGCTCTCAATGCGGTATGCCCAGGCCGGTAATATTAGACTAAGCGCGTATCACTTTTGTTTGAATGGGCAAATATTGTACCCAACCCCACAGGGGTACAATTCCTCTCTATTAAATCGAAGCGAAAATATATTGTTTCCCCCAAATTATGAAATTGACTTTTTTTAGCTTGTGAAGGCGGGGCCTCATGTAGAATAGCAAATCATAAAACCAAGTAAGCATTTGCGTATCAGTTTTGATAAAAACAACGCTTGATTTACCTTATTTAAAACATTTACTGTTATAATAGATTGGGCTGCGTATGTTTAATAGTATAGAATAGTTCTAATAGTATAAAATTAACTTATTTTAAAGATTTTACATGAATTAATAAAGAAATTAAGTTTACCAGGTGATACTAAAGGCACTTAATCGTAGCTAAAAACAAGCACATCATTATATCTCAACGTTTTTAGCTATTTAAAAACCATTTTGGCTTATTGCCCTTTATTTGTTTTATGGCGAAATGTTGTTTTAAATATAAGTCTTAATCAAATAGCCTTTCTCAACTGTTGCAATATTTAGCTGTGTTTATTCATTCATGAACGATAGTATTACAGTTCACTATTTATACATATATACTGAGTAGTAATTTGTATACAACACATAGAGATAGGTCACCTTAACCTGGTAATATTCATTCAACTTTGACTGAATACGTGACGTCAATTCGTAGCACAGTGTATATTTTCCCAGAAAAACAACATGGCGGAAAGAGGAGAAGTGGAGATTGTGCGGCCTGTGATGTAATTTTAAGAGTTCCCAGGAATCCTGCAATAGAGAGAAATATGTTGAAGGAGATTGGGTATTCCACATTGATTGTCGAATCATTGAGAAATGCACTGGTTATAAGCCGCCAGGTAAGGGCAATTGTATAAACATAAATTATTCATAATATGCGTGTATGATATCGTTAGAGTATTGTTATCAGTATACCACGATATCTATAAATGTCTAATACATTGATCATATCTTGCGTTTATCACAAACAAGTACATCCGTAATCCCTCTAAACTTTATTGTTGACCACCCTCTGTTTTTGTACCGAAGTGCAAATATTTGGTTGAGGACATTTATTTAATGCACAAGGAAACATGTAATGATGTATTGGAAATATGACCCCTTTCTTTCCTTGGTGTAACTAGGCTTATCGTGTATATTAGTGTTGAATTATTATTATGCTGCTATATTATACTCCATTTTATACAATTTTATTGCCAGCAAAAACAAGAAATCATGTTGTCTGTCCAAGATGGATCAATAGATATTTCCAAGGGTTAGGCTGGCATAAATATTACGTCATTACCTCCGGCGATCGATTGAATAGCAAACTATGGGTTGAGCTAAATCACTGGATACTGTACATGTATATCGTGAACTATTATCATAACGTGTTGAAACAAGCTTACTAGCAAAGCAAACTATAAGATATGTATTTTGTAGCTCCGTGTGTGAGAAATCTGTCGTTACCTTAGTTTGGGGTTGTAGTGTTTAACGCTTGCGCTATAGACCATGAGGTCTGTCATTGGTGTGTTTTCTATCCCAAGCTCGCACGTGACAAGCGGTATGTCATGAAAACCTTGGGGTCCCGTGTGGGAGAAATTAAGCGATAATTGATAGAAATAAAATTTACCATACATTAGTCCCGAAATGTCGAGTTGATGTTACCCCCCACCTTTCCCCCTGTCGCACGCGTCCTCTCTTGTAGTATTTTGATTGGAAAAGAATTGTTTAGGAAGGGTGTGTGGTGGTGGTGGTGTGTGGTTAGGAGGGGTGTGTATGTGGGTGTGTATGTGGGTGGTGTGTGTGTGAGGGTAATATTCTGATTGTTCAATTGTTCAATATTTATATTTTAAGGATGGTGGCGGTCACGGGGGGGGGGGGGGGAATTGAAATGAAATGGTGTTTAACGTCCTACTGTTCTGCTACTAACCGGGCTAATAAAGACGGGTATACGCCATACTGTGTGCTATGAGTGACATTTTGCCCAGGTAGCGGCGCTACGACCTACTCTTATATTGAATTCCAACTGCATAATTGGCAAGGGAAGTCACACAGAAAATTTCGATTGTATACTCAGTTGAGGAATTCCTTTTCTTTACCCTTCACGAAAGGTATATCGTTATTCTTGAAACAGTAAGGTTAATACATTATATCTATTTCCTTGATGTTTATACAAACAGCCGAGTATGATCGAGAATAACTTATTGAATATACATAATATATAATAGTATACCGTTCAATACTCTCCAATATGTTATTGAATTTTTGTATATATATATATAGAGATATAGAGAGAGAGTCTCTAAATAGTTTCTTAACATGAAAGGGTAGATCTAAATACGGAATGTATATACACGCACTGCTATAGGTTATGTGATTTAATGTACGTATTAATAAACTCAACAAAGAGTGAAGTACATGTATAGCGAGTACAGTTTAATAAACGTAAATCAGTAATCACTATTAAAATACATAATGTGGAGAGAGAGAGAGAGAGAGAGAGAAGAGAGAGAGAGAGAGAGAGAGAGGAAATTGGGGAACTGAGGGACACGAAGAAAACGACGCCACTTAACGCTCAATGACAGACCTTAAGATCTAATGCGCACGCGTTGGATCAATCTACCAATCAACGATAACAGGTTCGGCCGGCAAGCCCACCCAAGGCTCACACTGTCGGTCGCCAAAGTCGCAATTTGCGGTAGAAAATATGAAAGTGGCGATTAAAATTTGATTTGGTCGATAATTTTGGCGATAAAGTTTTGTGAGACTGGCTATTCTTTTTTAGAACTGGGGGGAAAAAATCTTAAAATTATAATCGTATTTATCCTGGATTAACCAATAATATTGTTGGAATTATTGAACGTGTATGGACCGCTTTTTCTACTTCGCCATCGTGATCCCCTAGATTGATTAGAGAGAGAAAGAGAGAGAAATGGGGTTTAACGTCCACTCAATACAAACTAGGTCATTTTGGGACTAACATGGTTTAATTTTATTTCAATAATTCGCTTGTGCGTAGGGGTCTTTAGCAGTAGACTTTGAGAAGGGGCCCCTATCTCCATGCCACATACGCTCACACCAGGGCTCAAAACCACAGCCGCAAGCCAGAGGTGAACGGCCAGCTAGAGGTCGAAGCGCGACACTCTAGACCACTAGGCCATCCCAACCCCCCAGATTGATTAGATATTAATAAACATTTCAGTAGCTATTGTAACAATGTACTCGAATTAAACGATCAGCTGGTAATATATGATAGTGACCTTTCAACTGTATAAACTCATGTAAAGGCACGGACAGGCAATGATCTAATTAAGCATGTAATTAATCCCATCCCATTTACAAAGTACACATGCTCTGTGTACAAGATCCACGTGACTTCAAAAGAATATGCACTGGTCAGTAAGCATACCATGACGTGATAAAGAGGCAATCGCATGTATGATCATCAGTCTTATCTCCAGCGCTACATAATCAGCAGTTTACTGACAGTTAGGCAGGGGGTTTGGGTGGCCTAGTGGTCTGGAGTGCCGCGCTTCGACCTTTAGAGAGATATTGGCGCCTTCTCAACTTCGTGGGTTTCCCCCGGGCACTCCGGTTTCATCCCACAGGAAAGACACATGCGCGTGCGCTAAGATAATAAAAATGAAAAATAATTCTTGTCTGCGATATCACCTTCAGTGGAAGTTGACGTAGAACAACAACGACAGGCAAACGACTAATGAAGGACGGGGAGCAGAGAAGAGACGCAGACGAAAGGCCGGTGTATGGACTCGACCCCCAACCGCTGGCTTGTCACGGGGGGCAGATTGGTGGAATTAATATAGTTCCTGTCTTAGTCTAGTTCCTGTATTGTTTGTTGTATGTATGTAACAGTTGTTGTTTTATATGTCTGATGTAAATAACTCATATATTTACTAATCTCTGTTATCACTATGGTAGTGTTACACTGTGTGATTTAAACGGATTTCTACTTTTTGTTTTATAGTATGGTGATTTGTGAATTGGTTAAACGTCAACGATAAAATGGCTTCGAGTAAGTGCTATCGTTCTACACACAATATGTATATATATATATATATATATATGTACTAGAATAATGCCCGATTCGCCGGGGGGGGGGGGCATAACTTATAAATTCGAAACCGGAAGTGGTAGTCCATCGTCACCATGATTTCTCCCCGATTCGACCTATCCATATACACAAAATTACACCAAATATATTTACATAACGTTTCGCCATGACTTACGATTTTATTATGACCAATTAACCCGTGCATAACAGAATATTACAGGAAAACTAACTGTGTGACAAAAGAGACTATCAACAATGTAAACAATACTGTATGAAGACGAACAATACTTTCACCGTTTTTAATACCTTAAATCACTGTCCAAAGTTTTAGGGAAGACCCCATATTGAACGATGGACTGTCATGTTTCTGCACACGGGATAGATTTGATTGAACGGGGAGAATAACACACTCCCTCAAAAGGTCAAATATCAGAAATCAGAAGCCAATCCAGCAATGGGCAGAGATGTATTTCGTGGACCATTGCTTCAGGAATATGCCAAGCCTGAAGAGACAGACAAACGGGCACAGATATTAGTATGGACATCCTAGACTATTAGCACAACCGTCAAGCTGCGCTAATTTATTGCATGTTAAATGATGTAAATGTAAAAGATATGATTGGTATTTTATGGAGATGGACAATATCTAGCACCTGACAAAAATCTGACAATACCGGGCATCAATAAGGTCATGGGGTCGTCATTGAGTTGAGTCAACCGTTGTCGTTTCTCTCTCTTCTAACGCTTAAAATGTAATAATTGAGGTACTCGATTGAACGTTCCGGAATTGAATTCACTCAATTCCAAAAATAGTGACAAATGAGTGAAAAGGAGTATTTCGGGCTACAACGCATGCGTCAATTGGATAAGTAAATATCCCAACCAATCATGCAGCTGCTGTGTTTAATTACGTCACGATTCTACTCACACCATCTCAGCGGTTGGGAATGGCCGAACTGTGACAGAATTGAATACCGCGTCACTCGATTGTAAATTCTGTCAATCCGGGACGTCCTGGACTGTGAATCGAGCATCCCCATTATCTTTGTAACGAAGGGCGACAACTCATTTAATTTGATTGATTTTATTTCTTTCAGAATTGCAACTGAGTCAACGACCAGCAATAGGACGGTCTGTGTCCGGTGAGTAACATATAGTTCACATAAAAACATAAACTCTGAAATGTGAAACATTCCGGTCAATTTAACGACTAGTATGTCATCTACGGCAGTGATTTAAGCTGCAATATCAACTTAAAAACCGGAATTGAAAATAAACACTGATTTTCGTGTATTTTGGTATCATAATTCATTGACCATTAATTCGGAAACTAGAAACAAAATCCCCTTTTCAAGTCTTGAGATATTATTGTTTAGATATAGAGGATAATGAAGTTTTATTTTTATATGATTTACAGCGGGTCCAACTATTGTTATTGAACAAGCCACAATCAACCAAGAGAGAAAAGGTTTACCACCAAAACAAAGTTCATTGTCTCTTGAACAACTTATCGGTAAGTTTCAGGGTAGTTAAACAACATTATAACGTTGTGTTAGTGATACTGGGGGCACGGGCGTTTTAAGTTTTTTCATGGCGGAGGCTATACTATTTTGAAGGCGCTCTTTGGCGACGGGGAGGGATCTTGATTGGTGATTTTTATGCCAATGCAATGACTGCATTGTCCTTCAGTAATGCAGTCGCGACAGTAACAGTGTATAGAACACAATTGACTCGGACTCGGGGCCCTTGGCCAGAGGGGACCCTTTTGTTTGTATTAAGGACTCCCTTAACTCGGGTACATTTTCATTTTTCTCATCGGTTTTAGCATTTTTCTCCTGTTTTTCTCCTGTTTAATTTCTCGCGAGGAGACTGGCGCCTCAGATATAAAAAGCCTTTGTGTGGGGGTTTTATGAGTCAATTTAATGGTACACGTGGATTGAACCATATATAATTTACAAACGAATGATGTATGGACAAGACATCATACGCAAAAATCACAAACAAACGAACAATTCAAATAAAGTGAATAGTTTCGGGCACTAGCAAAAATCACAAACAAACGAACAATTCAAATAAAGTGAATAGTTTCGGGCACTAGCCGTACGTGTCTACTGCGCTGTACATTCCCGGGCCTGTAGTGACACAGTCTTCACTTAAATTTGAAAACAATCAGGAATATAAACCAGAGAACCCATTGTGTAATGCCAGCATGAGTCATGATCTGCTTGATGTTACACGAAATATGGATATAAGCACATTAAAGTAAAATCTAAGTATACAAATAACCACAAAAGTAAAATTATATAAAACAGGTAGTCTGAAACTAAATACTCTTAGTCAATTTTGAAACGTTTTAGTATATGGAATACAGTTAGGGTGCATCTTCCAACCATCATAGAAACCAAGCAAAAACAAACAATACTGAATACAAAGAAGCAAATGAGAAAATGTAGATCGTGTCAGATCGGAGACGGTCCTGCGCATTTTATGACGTCATATGTGGATTGTGGGTTAGGATAAGGGCAAGGCTTTGCCTCAACCCCGCCCTCTTAGTTACGGGCCTGGTTTGTATTGATATATCAGTCTTTTGCATTTTATGGGAATATCCCTACCCACATAACATGTCTATACGACTGTATTTTCACTCAACTACAATTCCCTTTTTTTATTACTTATTTCAGCAAACGCTAAATTAATATTTGACCAAGACGAAGTTGACAAAGCACGATTTGTTGAAACAGCTGGTTGTAAAATGGCGTTTAAAACTTTAATCAAGTATCGCTGCGTTGGTATCATCGGTCCCACTTGTAGCGGGAAATCAACCATAATACGTCACATTGTCAACAAGTGCTTGCGGAATAACTCTGATTCGATGAAACTGGAGCCAGTTCTACTGAATAAACCGACCGATTGGGATTTAGTACCTAAAATAGTTAGGCCTAACAGTGATGAGGAGAAATATATCGTTATTATAAAGAATATGTTCGGTATTAACAGCTTGAAGAAGGATCTGATTGAAGAGTGGATCAGAAATTTTGAAGCCATGGATAAAATGTTACAAAGAGCACAGATATTTGTGGTGTTCACGTGTAAAACTCTCATCTTCAACAAATGTAAATCAAACTTAAATTCCGATCTGTTTGACAAAGATCGGTTGATTTTCTTACACGAGGACAGATATAAAATCTCGGATGGGGAAGGGGTCAAAATACTCCAAAAATTAAAAATCCCTGCAGATGAAATAGTGATGGACAATTTAAGTAAAACTGTGTTCTTTTATAACTGTCAATTAATTAAAGGGTTTAAAAAGTCAAAATCCGTAGATAGACTAGAACTATTTGAGAAGTCACATGAATTTTGGGATCGTGAATTACAGAAACTTGAGGACGACCCAGAATCGCTAGCTGCGCTTTCAATGATTCTGTTGCTTGGTGGAAATGTGACCAGCGCACAACTCCGGGCAGACAGTGTAATAAAAACAATTGTTCGTCAATCTACATCTCCGACCACTAGACATGATCTGGAAACATCATGTCAATATCTTGTTGGGTCATTTTTAACGTTTAGTGTTGGCAGTGCTTCTTATTCATTTATAGAAAACGGTCTTAGAGACTGTGTTTTAAATGTGGTCTGGAGACGGGGTGTCTTTAGCCACAAGGAGATTATCGCTAGATGCCCACTTGATTTAATTCTGGATAGAATCACCACTGAATGCCCTGCGAAAAAAGGCGAATTATTAGTAGTACAAGAAGATATCCAAAATATTGCACGGCGTCTACCCGCAGAAATTCGAAATAATGCCAAACTGCTAGAATGTTCTGGTCTTAAAAAAGGCTCACTTCTGGAATCTTTGTTCGCATGTGTTGAACGTAAACTCAAACTTGAGTTAAGTGAAATATTATTCCTTAGTATTTGTTATACGGGTGATTACAAATCTTTAAAACTCATTCACAAATTCATTTCCACCACAACGCTTAAGGCCACTTCTGAAAAACGAGCACCTGTAGTAAACGCAATAAAATCGAACATAGACAGTCGGGTTAAAACTAATTTATTAGTAGAGTTTCGGTGTGAGGTGAGTGGTTTGGGTAGATATAACAGGAACATATTGCACTATGTCAGTGAATATTGGGATGTGAATAACCTAAGCCATTTCATTCAGAAATATTCCAAGGTTAAGAAATTAATTAACACCGAAGACAGCCATGGACAAACGCCCATTCAGCTGGCTAGTTTGAACAATAATGACATGAACGTATTGGTTTATTTAAAAGACATTGGTGCTGATGTGAATCATATTGATAATAATGGGAAAACGGCCCTACAGCTCGTTCTAGAAAATAGGGATGAGGACATTGATAAGGTGAAGCTACTGGTGAATTTAGGCGCCCGAATGAATTGTGATAATAACAGTCGTTCTATCTTTCACATCGTGTGTTCTTTGAAATCAAACGTGGGTATGATGATGAAACTGTTCGCAAATGGCACAAACATGCATCTTATTAACAGTCGGGATGAAAATGGTTTAACTCCTTTACATTACGCAGTTCGCGAGGGGAGTCTTTGTGCTCTTGGGACGTTGTTGGACCTTCAAGCGGAGTCCCACACAAACGTAATAAACAGTCAAGATAAAGAGGGTTTAACACCACTTCATTACGCAGTGAAAAAAGGGAATATTGCAATGGTCCGAGAGATATTAGATCATGGGGCTGATGTATCAATCGAAGAAGACAGTTTAACACCCTCGTCGATTGGATGTAAAACTCATGGCGATCATAACGTAATAAATACCCAAGATGAAGAGGGTTTAACACCACTTCATTACGCAGCGAAAAATGGGAATATTGAAATGGTCCGAGTGCTGTTACATCGTGGGGCTGATGTATCAATCAAAGAAAACGACGACTTTTTAACACCCTTGTCGATTGCATGCAAAAATCATGGGGATCATGACGACATTGTTAAGCTGCTTATAGATTGGGGAGCAAATATAGATCATAAACATCGTTTCAACGATACACCGTTACACGAAGCTATTGAAAATGGTTTGGTCCGTTGTGTAGAGTGCTTGCTGGAAAATGGCGCTAATGTAAATAGCCAATCTAAATGGAAGAAAAAGACACCTTTGCATATGGTATTAAAAACACCTAAACGCAAAAGGCTTGAAATACTGGGGCTGTTAATTAAATATGGCGCCGATGCGAATATTAGGGATGGAAACGATAAAACTGTCCTCGACTTAGCGAAAAACAACAAACGATATTTAGATATTGAAGATTGCTTGGCAAATCTTTTGGAACAAACATTTGTTATTAAAGTGTAAAAACCCTATCTGGTTATTAATTTGCTGAAACTCCACAACTTGTCAATATCAATTCTGTTTTCCACTGAAGTTAGTCCTTTTTTCAAGGTTGATGACCAGAGACAGAGGGAAAATTTTCCAAGGGAGCAATCATGCCGATGTAATGAAACCTATGAAAATAAACTTACCCGCCTGCCAATTCCACCTATTTTATGAGAGTTGACATAACATTTGTACAGTATGTCGCCTCAGAGATATTACTAATTGGAGGATTAACTATAACCGTAAATATGATAGTGATAAGGTAGTATAAGACTATAGAGGAGTGTAAGAATTATGATGATATTATGGAATCGAGCGCTGCCGTCTAGCTACGTTGAAGCATAGAGCAGTGCCTCTGAACCTTTGTGATACAATTCCCCACTTGAGAAATAATATTTTCTCCGTTATTCACCTCTGGAACTATACACTGTAAAAAGTTTTTAAGTTTTTTTAACAGGAAAATCATGGCAGAAAAGTTGCCATTTTTTCTCGTAATTTTACATTAGTATTTAGTATGTATTTTAACAATGCAATGTTAAGCGTTTCTTACA
The DNA here is from genome assembly GCA_036850965.1 of Patella caerulea. Taxonomy (NCBI): domain Eukaryota; kingdom Metazoa; phylum Mollusca; class Gastropoda; family Patellidae; genus Patella; species Patella caerulea. The sequence continues at coordinate 70,860,429 of JAZGQO010000010.1, read as the reverse complement.
ATTGTAGGTTAAAAACATATGCCTGTAATTTTACATACGCTGTGTAAAATGATATACCATATCATAATGTTAAATAACAATAGATTTGTATTTAAACTTGAAGTTGGTGATTTAACCGTTGTATGTTATGCTTCCCTTACAGTTAAAAAACATATCCGCTGTAATTTAACATACGTTGCATAAAGTAGACCTGTACTTAAACACCGTGAGAATAATTATGTTAGAAACCAGAAAAAGTTCTGGCAGTTGGTTAACCAGTATTTTTTCTCTGTTATTTTTAATCTGTTTATTCTTTGACAGAGAAAAAATCTGGTAAACCATCTGCCAGAACTTTCTCTGGTTTCTTACAGAATTATTCCATGTTAAAATAGAGCTTCTGCCAGAAGATTTTCTGTTTTTTTTAACATAATTTGTTTGGTTAAATATAAAACAAAATCATTGTAATAAATAATTTATTTTCTGTAAATCTAATTTTTCTGTCATGAACGTACAAAATACTAAAAATTAACAGAAATTAAGAGCAAGAGATCGTGATTGGCTTCACATTTTGTGTTCTGAAGGCCAGGTTTACTACTTTCTGTCGTCTCTTCAACTTCTTACAAATTTTATTACCTTTAACCTGATAAAGCACATACAGGAATGAAATCAAAAGGACAGCGGAGATAACTCTTTAGGGCTGGAGGTTCTTTAACTTGTACAGCCAATAGCACACATGGCCCCTGTTGTTAGTGCCAGCTGAACAAATTAGAACTTGCACTATTGACACGAAGGTCAAGTTGCAAAACAAACTTTCTTTGCTAATGGTTAATAATCCAGCATCATATTCTCTGAACCATCGCGTTTCTTACACTTTAATATTGTTTACATGGTCGAGTTCAAATTCACAATAAAACATACACCATGGCCACTATGTGTAGGCCTTATTATAGATCATAGATACTAAACATAAAAAGGCAACAAACTTAATAGACAGTGCAGAAGCTGTGTCTTTAAATCCAATTACATACTCAGTATCTTCGTATGCTGTAGATTTGCCTTGGCACATACATCATTATTAGGAAGACTTACCTTCACATCTTATTGTTGGTTTTCCTCTGTTCTTATCCTGCATATAAACTTGCAGAATAAAGTTTCATTTGTTTATTTTTACAGCCCATCCAAAGCTGCAGTTACGGAGCGGATACCCCCCACCCCTACACACACTCCACCCCATGCGCATCACGTCCCGTTATATTTACCCCCCTTCCAAGTGGGGAGTATATCGCATGTTATTATACGAATTAACAATTGTATATATCGATGTTGCCGAGTTTTGCTATGAGAGACTGACATTTCCTCTTATCTAGAACTTATGGCTCCCGGTCAGGAGTCTGAAAACTCAATTTATGCAAATTCCTCCTATATATACAATTGTTAATTCGTATAATAACATGCGATATACTCCCCACCTGGAAGCGGGTAAATATAATGGGAAATATTTAGTGGAGGTGATGCGCATGGGGTGGGGCGTGTGTGTGTGTGGAGGTGTGTGTACGTTGAAATTGTTCAAACGTTCGACAGAGTAATTGCTAGATTGTGTATCGATTTATAAATTAACTTGAATAGAAAGTGCATAACTTTTGACTCAAATTTGACGACCTTGATGTCTATCCCCAGTTTTTGGGGTACAAGGAACAGATTAAGATAACTTTGGATATCACTAGATAATCATTGTGAAATTGAATTCCTGACCTTCAGTTGTCCCATCACCTAATGCACAAACATCCATTAAATTCACAATGGAGATGTCATGACCCTTGCTTAGTGGGCACCTTGTGTTTGGTGTTTTTGAACAAGGGTCTTAAACTAAGCGATCGACGATCTGTCTTACCTAGTCTATTTCCCATTGAGATGAGTCAATGTTACCCACTTCCCGGATAATCAACAGTATAGCGAGATAGGATAAGCCCTCTTATGCTCAGCGTCGAAATTAATTATACTACTGCTAGTCAGTCATTTAGTTTCCGACCAATGGCTACGCGGGTTTGTGGTCGGTAACATTCTGACTTATGGCTTCCGGTCAGGAGTCTGAAAACTCAATTTATGCAAATTCCCCCTATTCACCCTTTTTCAGATTTCACCCCGGGCATTTCGAATTCACCCCTGGGGGTGCACCTTTACCCCGGTTGAGACGCACTGTCCTAGAGCCTCAAGATATAGAGCCAAGACAACGGTGTTTAATATTTGTTCACACGGTTATAAGTCTTTCCTGTACGCATGGTATCATCCCCAAATTTGGTTTCTTGTGTTTACACACCACACGTTCCTCTTCACCCACTCGCCACTTGTAAAATAGAGGGAATTGAGAGGGGTCTCATAAGTGGAAGAGCCTGGAGTTTCTCTTCCTCTAATAAATCGGGCACGACATTGATCAATTCAAAACGGGTAAAATGACACTTACTGCTTATTACGACAGTTTGCATCATAGTAAATTACATTTAAAGAGTATGCGTGAATTTAGCGCTATAGAATCCCTTATAAACCACAGCATTGTGAAAGTTAATGTTTAAAATGGAGGGGGAGGGGCGAAATGGGGTTAAACGTCCGCTCGACACAAACTAGGTCATTTCGGGACTAACATGGTTTAATTTTATTTCAATTATTCGCTTGCGCGTAGGTGTCTTTAGCAGTGGGAGGAAACCGGAGGTCCAGTAGTAAATCCATGAGATTGGACAGGCTACCTTACTTCTTGTCACGTACAACCGGGGATTCAAAACCACTCCAGTTGACTCAATGACAGGCTCCATGATACAGCATGCACCAGGCTGTATCCAGAGGGGGGGTCCAGGGGGTCCGGACCCCCCCACCCCCCTGCTCAATCTTGAAATTTTTTTATGCGATTTTATTGGCGATTTAGACCTGTTATTTTGGAATTTACCTTCCGGAAATACGTCAGAATGAACCAAATTGAATCTAATTTACCAAATTATCGGTTGAGCGCAATTAGTTAAGCAATTATCAAACCTAGACCCCCCCCCCCCTGCAAAAAATCCTGGATCCGCACCTGCGCACGTGCTAAACATTCAGCCCCCCCCCCCGAGAATAAAAGACAATGAATATTTACTATGATAATATACAGTAATTACTTAGTAAACTATTTAAGGTGATAATAAACAGTAATTAATTAGTAAAATAAGAAATGAAATGAAATGGAATGGGGTTTAACGTCCTACTCTTTTGCACATAACCTGGGCTAATGGAACACGGGCATACGCCATTCAGTGTGCTATGAGGGAAATTTTGCCCGGGCAGCGGCGCTACGGCATACTCTAATATCGAATTCCAACTGCCAAGGGGTCTTTTACGTGCACATAGGACCTTGGTTTTTCGTCCCATCCGAACGACTAGGAAGCTGTCCTTGTCAGGCCCTCCTTCTGCATCACTGACAAGGGGGAATCGCTCCGGAAAATCGAGATGAACTTTCTCGGACAATGCAGGAATCTAACACCCGACCTCCAGGCTAGCGAACCAGCGCCTTATCCACCGTGACCAATGCAGGGATCGAACACCCGACCTCCAAGCTAGTGAACCAGCGCCTTATCCACTTAGCCACCGTGACCCCCATCTAGAGCAAGATAGGAAATCAGTAATTCAAACTATTCGTTGGTATGTAATTGCTGATACACGGTAATACTAACTTTCATAAAGATCAGTTAAAAGAAATTAAAATGTAAACATGAACGGTAATTCACACAAATTAATGGTACAGGATTGTCGATATACGGTTATAACTTTCATAAAGATCAGACAGAACAGCATGACGTTAAACCCCATTTCATTTCATAAAGATCAGTTAAAGAAATTAAAATGTAAACATGAACGGTATTTCACATATAAAGGCAAAATCATCTAAACATTGTCGATCACCTAAAAAGAACGGAGGGACCGATCTAACACAGTCTTCATCATCATTGCTTGGTTCACCGGAAACCCAAATGTTGATATCTAGAGTTGAACCATCCACCCAAACCCATTCACCATCTGTATTTATATCATTCAGTCCTATCCAGTAGCCTTTACCTGAAAATGATATTTAAAGAAAATTAGGTTACATAAAGACTGTTTGGCCATTTCGAGACTCATATACGTTCTAAATGAATACCATTAATCCCAATTGGCGCATTTGTCTTTCCAGGGGAAATAGTCGGTTCATGATATCTAGTCAATTTGTCACGTGAAGAAATATATGTACCACAATGCGTCATATAAAATGTGAGTATTATCCATGCTTCTAAAAGGTTTGTTGAATACTCGGGGGGGGGGGGGATGGCCTAGAGGTGTAAGACTTTGGTCTTAGGTCTTTAAGACCATATTGTGTCTTTGGAAAATTATGAAATTTTCTGTCTATAAAATTAAAATCCCACGTACCTAGTAAACGTGAAATAAAAGCTATAATAAGTCAGTGATGTTTTGGTAAAATCATAACCTATGACAAAACTGTCCATCACGTTCTTTCTGTTATTGGACCCATGGTTATTAGACATAATATGGTTATCAGCACCTGCTTTCTTTGTGTGAAATTTAGTAGGTTATTACGCATTTGGAATGGAAATTAACGTCAAGACTAAATCTTGGACGTGTAGGGATGGGGGTATAAATTGGAGTGTAGATCAAGCCCCATCAGATACTCTCCCAGATATTCAAGCAGCCATTATCTGTTGAGAACAAGGGACCTGCGAAATCATCCAGCTTGGCAATAAAGTTCTTATAACTGAAATACTGTAGTATTGTTTTACGATCACAAGACACAACAAGAAGAAGTCCTAAAAATACCAGTAGTACTACAGTGTTGATTTGGAGCCGTGAATTCCAGGGACAGATAGAATTAGCCAAATTTTATTTTTGTGAGTATCTCTTTTCGATTTTTCACTAATTTCTATCTGTAATAATGGCTGAAGAATTTTATAGAAATTTAGGTGCCCATTTGACAGGTTTGTCTTCCTCAATTTCCACAAATTCGGTAGCTAATATAATTGAACCGTATAAAGGGGATCCAAAACAATTTAAAGAATGGATAAAAAATATTGAAAAATACTGTGTTCTCGCAACAGTACCTGAAGACCGGGTAAAGTTAGTCGCTTTTCAATCAAGTAGAGGGATCGTAAGTCATTTTATACAAAGGAAAATCATAGCAGATGCAAATATGACGTGGGATGTATTGAAACAAGATTTAATTAACACGTTTTCGGAAATTACGGATACACAACAGGCATTGGCAATTCTAGCAAAAATTAGACAAAAACCCGAAGAAAAACGTCCAAGTTTTTGCTGAAAGAATTCTCTCTTTAGCCGCTGAAGCATTTACAGGTTATGCCGGACAGTGAGAGTTTGACAGGCAACTAATTACTTTCTTTGTAGACGGACTTCAGCACGAAAATATCAAAACAAAAATTTTACGAGACGACCCGCAGACTTTCGTCGCAGCAGTAGATTTGGCCAGCCAAGAACAAAATATTAGGAAAAGATTTGCGTTAAGATTAGGCGGACAACACACACGCGTATATGCAAATAGCGAACATGAACCCATGGATGTCGATTATGTGAGAAACCGCACGTGCGGAATATGTTTTCGTCGTGGTCATGTAAGCCGCGAATGCAGACAAAAGCGAGGTGTAAATGAGGTTAAGGCGCGTTTTCAGGGAAATACGACGTGTTGGTTTTGTGGTGTAGAGGGACATTTTAAACGTGACTGTAGGAAATTTGATGACTATCTTAAATCAAACTCAAGATATAAACGACAGGATAGATCAGTCAAGCCTAAAACATAAATCGGGAAACTAAGATACTCTTTTCGGGGGGCTTACGGGAAGAGTAGATATAACAAGCCCTTCTCTGGTATAAATGTTTCGGGTTGTTCAAGTTCATGTTTGATTAAAATAGAAAAACGAAATTTTCGATCATTAGTTGACACCGGGGCTCAAGTATCTTTACTTAGTAAGCAGGTATATGATTCTTTAAAATATAAACCAAAATTGGACAAAAGTAAAATTAAATGGACTTGAACTTAAATTGGTCGGTTCTGCAAATTTGGAATTTCAAATTAAGGGTAAAAAGTTAAGACACGTGTTTCATGTTGTTTCCAATATGAATAGAAACGTAATTTTAGGTCGTGATTTTCTCGTTTCTCATGGTTGTAGGCTTTTCTTTGATTTAGGATGTATGAAAATTGGAAAAATGTATGTTTCCTTGGATAATGACGCAGAAATATCTTCTGTTTTGCGAATAGCAAACGAGGTCATTTTAAAACCCCAGACAAGGTACATCGTTCATACGAAATTGAAAAGACATAGTTACGACAGTAGGCAAGATGTCTTCATGGTTGAACAAGCCACTAAAGGGTTTGTGAGTAGTGAACCGGGACTTATGGTCAGCAATTCTTTGTTTAGCATGGAACGTGCGAAAACTTTTGGTAAAAGAATTCCAGTCTTTAATGTAAACGGTACGAACAAAACGTTTCGATTAAAAAGCGGATGTGTTATTGGTCGTGTTGTCGATGCGTTTGACAGTACGATAGCGTCGGTGGATCAGGTTTTACGGGGTGCTTCGCCGTGTACGGATGCTAATTTAAATGAAAAATTTGCTAAAATCAATGTGCCAGATACGGAACGCGCTAAGTCATTTAATCTTTTGAGGAAAAATCATGATTTATTTGCGATAAGTGACTCAGAGTTAGGACATACCGATACTGTAAAAATGACTATTGACACAGGTAACCACTCAAACAGCGGGCATATCGTATTCCATTGACGTCTAGACCCATTGTTAATGAGGCTATCGATGACATGTTACGTAATAATATCATAAGGAGAGTAACAGTCCTTGGTCATTTCTTATTGTCTTAGTAGACAAGAAAGATGGAACAAAACGATTTTGCGTTGACTTTCGGAAGCTTAATAAAATCACTAAGACCGTTAGTTGGCCCCTGCCCCTTATTGAGGACATGTTAGGTCGATTAGATAAATCAGAATACTTCACAACTCTCGATATGAAATCAGGGTATTGGCAAGTTTTGGTCGATGAAACAGATAAGGAAAAAACAGCGTTTGTATGCCATAGAGGGTTGTTTGAATTCAATGTTATGCCATTTGGAATTAATAATTGTCCAAGTATTTTTTCGCATTTAATGACACGCGTTCTTAAAGGACTTGAAGATTTTGCAATAGCATATATCGATGATATACTCATTTATTCTCGTTCAAAGCGAGAACATTATGAACATATTAAGCTTGTATTTGATCGTTTGCGACAACATGGGTTGAAATTAAAACCCTCTAAATGTAAATTTTTTCAACAAGAAACTAAATATTTGGGTTTTGTCATCACTCCTAAAGGAATTAAAACAGATCAGGATAAGGTTTGTGCTATTAAGGGTATGGATCAACCTCGTACGGTAAAAGAAGTTAGGAGTTTTATGGGAATGTGTAGTTATTATAGACGCTTTATTCCAAATTGTTCTACCATTGCTGAACCTTTAATCAAATTAACGAAAAAATATGCAAAATTTAAATGGACATCTGAATGTCAAACTGCTTTTGAATTTTTATACGCCCACATTTTCATGTGGACGTATAAGTTAGGAGTTTTATGGGAATGTGTAGTTATTATAGACGCTTTATTCCAAATTGTTCTACCATTGCTGAACCTTTAATCAAATTAACGAAAAAATATGCAAAATTTAAATGGACATCTGAATGTCAAACTGCTTTTGAATTTTTATACGCCCACATTTTCATGTGGACGTATATTGTCGTCGCCCCTGTTCGTCCGTCCGTCCGTCCACAATTGTTTGTGAACAGTCTACAGGTCACAATTTTTATCCGATTTCAATGAAACTTAAAATATAGGTTTATCACCCTAAGATCTCGGTTCCTTTCGATATTGGCATGTATCGGACCGTAACTTCATGGGTTATGGCCCCTGATTGTACGAAAAATCACGTTTTTTAGCTTGTGAACATTGTAGAGGTCACAATTTTGAACCGATTTGGATGAAACTTGAAATGCATGTTTATAAACCAAAGATCTTGGTTCCTTTCGATATTTGCGCCAATTGAATCGTAACTTCCTGAATTATGGCCCCTGATTGTCCGAAAAATCGCCCTTTTTAGCTTGTGGTCCCTCTGGAGGTCAAAATTGTTATCCGATTTAAAAAACCGTCTGATTATATCACCGTTACATGGCTATGAAGGTTGAGTTGAAAATCGGACCAAAATTGACGGACAAAATGGCCGCCATTTGTACGCGAATAGTGTGAAAATATGTTATATCAAGGTTGTGAACAGTGTAGAGGTCACAATTGTGAACCAATTTGGATGAAACTTGAAATGCATGTTTATAACCCAAAGATCTTGGTTCCTTTCGATATTTGCGCCAATCGGATCGTAACTTCCTGAATTATGGCCCCTGATTGTCCGAAAAATCGCCCTTTTTAGATTGTGGTCCCTCTGGAGGTCAAAATTGTTATCCGATTTAAAAAAAACGTTTGATTATATCACTGTTACATGGTTATGAAGGTTGAATTCGAATTTCGTGAAAATCGGACCAAAATTGACGGACAAAATGGCCGCCGTTTGTACGCGAATAGTGTGAAAATATGTTATATCAAGGTTGTGGACCTTATAGAGGTCACAATTTTGAACCAATTTTGATGAAACTTGACATGCATGTTTATAACCCAAAGATCTTGGTTCCTTTCGATATTTGCGCCCATCGGATCGTAACTTCCTGAATTATGGCCCCTTGATTGTCCAAAAAAATCGCCCTTTTTAGTTAATGGTCCCTCTGGAGGTCAAAATTGTTATCCGATTTAAAAAAAACGTTTGATTATATCACCATTTCATGGTTATGAAGGTTTTGTATGAATTTTGTGAAAATCTGACAGAAAATTGACGGATAAAATGGCCGCCGTTTGTACGCGAATAGTGTGAAAATATGTTATATAAAGGTTGTGGACCTTATAGAGGTCACAATTTTGAATCGATTTTGATGAAACTTGACATGTATGTTTATAACCCAAAGATCTTGGTTCCTTTCGATATTTGCGCCCATCAGGTCATTACTTCCTGAATTATGTCCCCTGATTGTACGAAAAATCACCCTTTTTAGCTTGTTGTGCCTCTGGAGGTCACAATTATTATCTGATTTATAAAAACCAAACAAATTCTAATGATTTTCTGATAATTCCTTAATATGCGACAACTCTTGTTGACTGCCCGGACGATTTGGCTGCTGTGTGGGCGTATGTTTCGTTGCCTGGCAACCTATTTTTAAAAGAGAGTTTAACGACGGTGCCGTTATTAGCTTACCCAGATCCTAATTTACCGTATATCCTTTATACTGATGCAAGCGATACATCTATAGGCGCAGCGTTAGTACAGGTGCACGAGGATGGAAACGGAGGGAAAGTCGAACGCCCAATTTACTTTTTGTCACACAAGTTGTCAAAGTCTCAGGTGAAGTGGAGTGTTGTAGAACGTGAGGCTTATGCCATCCATTACGCGTTACAAAAGTTGGATTATTATTTACATAATGCCAAATTTACGATCCGAACTGATCATAAGCCGTTGCAATATCTTTTGGAATCACCTATGCAAAATAAGAAAATACAGTTAAGGGCATTGGGGATCGCGGGATTTAATTGTAAGATTGAATATGTACCCGGAAAACAAAATTCTATAGCTGATCTTCTCTCTCGGGTTCCATCAAAACAAGAAGCAAATGATAATAACGCTGACGGTGAAACAATCGAACCGCGCACTAGTGATAATATGTTTGAGATTAGTGCATTCAATTCAAATGAATTCGTTCCACATAATTATGCGAAATGTACTGTTCCGGATAAAGATCTGCCAGATAAAATAGATTTAAATGTGGATAATTTTGACATAGAAAAGGAACAAAATGACAATCCGGAGATTGTATCTATTATTAAAAAGCTAAAGGCAAATACAGGTGGTAATAAGACCAAAAATAGATTTCTGCTTGTAGACAAAGTATTATATTTCATCTCCAGTCCTGATGATGACCCAACACTGAGGTTATACATACCTCAACACCTTCAAAATACTGTTATAAAACAATATCATGACAATAACGGACATTTGGGCATAGATAAAACACATGATACCATAAAAAGACATTATTATTTTCCAAACATGTATGTCCGTATTCATAATCATGTAAATGAATGCGTGTTGTGTCAATCGAGGTCTTAAACTAAACAAATTCCACCTATGCAGTTCTATGATATACCACCTTATGCTTTTGTGAAGATAGGGTTAGACTTATCGGGACCGTATCCTACAACTCTTTCGGGGAACAAATATATAATTAGTTTTATTTGTCATTTTTCTGGTTATGTGGAGGCCTTTGCAGTAAAAAGTAAATCTGCTGAGAATGTCGCCCACTTACTTATAGAGGAAATTTTCCCTCGATATGGTGCTCCGTTGGAGTTGGTTACAGACAACGGTAGCAAGAACGTCAATAGGATAATGGAGAAAACACTTAACGAATTAAATATTAAACACGTCCTTACGTCGTTTTACCACCCACAAGCACATGCGCGTGTTGAGCGCATGCACCGCACGATGCACGACATATTATCTAAAAAGATCGCTGAAAGTTATAACACTTGGGATTTATACTTAAATCAAACTTTGGCCGCTATTCGATTTAATGTCAATGAATCTACAAAATTTTCTCCTTTTTACTTGTTGTATAATTGCGATCCTGTATTGCCATTGGATAACATTTTGAAACCTCGAAGGAAATATTTGGGAACCGATCCTCACGAAATAGCGTTGCAAAATCAGCATAAGGCTTTTCTTTTGGTTCACAAGAGGTTACGGAAAACCCAGCGTAAAAACGCTGAATATGTGAATAGAAATGCAACTGACACCCATTTTAAGGTGGGTGACCCAGTGTATTATAAAAACCATCTTCGAAAACACAAATTACAGGAAAGATGGACACCGTATTATCGGATAATCGAACAAACATCGCCGGTCTCCTTTATAATACATAATCAATTAACAGGCCGAACTACAAAGTCAAATGCACAAGATCTGCGTTTAGCAAAACTTGATAATTGGCAAATTCCGGAAAAACAATCCGATAAAGAAAAGTTGCTGCGAAAGGCACAATATGTTGAAGATCCATCGAGTTCCGATTCTAGCTCAGAAAACGAAACCAGTGAGCCCGATGATGATGTACCTTTGGCACAACTGGCTACACGATTTAGGCGGGAAAGATCGGAAAGCGCGTCGGACGGGGAAGATGTTCCATTAATGGAATTATCCAAGCGTCTGAAGGCTCGTGATGATCAAGATACTGAAAATGTTAGGGACACGAATAGCTTGTCATCTAGTGGTAGTGACACCTCTGATGATGAACGTAACATAGATGCGGATGTCCTTGAATGCGATATAAAGAGCGATGGTAAATTAAAACCTGAAAAATCGCCGACCAAAAAGACGAAACAGTTGTTTAAACTGATTGCCAGTATGCTATAATATTTTTTTTTACGTTAATGACTAATTAACTAAGGCAATTTTAGTTAGGAATGCCAAAAACAGTTGTGTTGTTCCAAAAACGGTTGGGTTACTAAAATTCGTCGACTTATTAGACTCACGATTTCCCTTGATTGAAATGTTACTCCGTTGTGTAGACTGTATTTTTGTTTCATAACACTAGCAAATCATTCGGATAAAAACTTTAGACACCCTTAGCCACTCAATAATTATACAATTACTAAATTACCTCTAAACTTATAGAATTGCAAGGGCAATTTCTATGAACGGGTTAATTTATGAGTTACAAAATTTGGGGTACTTCGAGAAGGACAAACCCTGACCTTTATGTTATTCTTTAATAATACTTATTGGTTCCACACTTGTAATTCTCATTGGCTTTATCTGTTGCTATAAACGCAACCCAGAATTTAAAAAATTCGTAATTCATTATTTTAGAGGGAAACAATGTGGAAATCGCCCTGAGTTCAGTACAAGAGAAGAAATGGCTCTATCTAGAAAAGGCGAGTTAACAACTGATGAGAATGAATCAGCAACCATCTCGCCACCGACCACCGTTGCTCAATCAACGTCAGTACTTGTTACACCTACTTCGTCATCCATCACTACGACTATTCCTGCCGCTGCTGGTAAGAGGATTCCAAAGGAAAGGAAATTAGTGGAGAAATTACCTCCCGACTTTATTTTGCCCGATATAAAGGAAAATTTCCATGTGACTTCATAAGAAGTGTTATGTTAAACAATCATTCACGGAATGTGTGTATTTCATACAACTATTGTGTTATGGGTGAATAACCCACTAATCAGAGACTGTTTGTGCGCATCTGTCGACAGCTTAGATATAATCTTCCTATTGCGCTTATATAATATATCCATATTATACTAGTATCTATATAGACATATATATTCACAGTGTTTCAGTTCCAGTACACATTGTTCGGTAGCTGTGCTGTCTATCAAACTGTCATTAACAATTAAACACGGTGTAACTTTTCACCTTTTGTGGTAACCAGAAGTCAAATATGTGACCCTACTCGTGTAGACTGAGTGTATATTATCAACAAACTATGGAGGTCAACTTCATTAGGTCACATATTATACAATGTGTGTTGTAGCAGGACTGTATTTCATATCATTTGATAACGGACTGATTGTTTGTTTCTGGAATGTGAATTGGACTTAAAGGATGCCAACCATGAACGTTTAACAACAGTTTTGTGTCGTGTTTTACCATACTTGTGTAGTAGTGGGAATCGTTATCGTGTTTAGGACACTTCAAAAATTTAGAACTTTTTTAGTTAACATTAAAGTGAATTTTTATCACTTTGCAATATCTTATGCATGATATTATATTATATTGATGTACCCTCATGTTTCTTTGCAAGGTTTCCTTGTTCTCCAGTTCCCTTACTCCCCATAAGACCTATATTTTTTTATTACATGTTTTTACTATGGTAAGAACATGTCTTTAGTGGGGGAAGGTATGTAAGACTTTGGTCTTAGGTCTTTAAGACCATATTGTGTCTTTGGAAAATTATGAAATTTTCTGTCTATAAAATTAAAATCCCACGTACCTAGTAAACGTGAAATAAAAGTTATAATAAGTCAGTGATGTTTTGGTAAAATCATAACCTATGACAAAACTGTCCATCACGTTCTTCCTGTTATTGGACCCATGGTTAGTAGACATAATATGGTTATCAGCACCTGCTTTATTTGTGTGAAATTTAGTAGGTTATTACGCATTTGGAATGGAAATTAACGTCAAGCGTCAAGACTAAATCTTGGACGTGTAGGGATGGGGGTATAAATTGGAGTGTAGATCAAGCCCCATCAGATACTCTCCCAGATATTCAAGCAGCCATTATCTGTTGAGAACAAGGGACCTGCGAAATCATCCAGCTTGGCAATAAAGTTCTTATAACTGAAATACTGTAGTATTGTTTCACGATCACAAGACACAACAAGAAGAAGTCCTAAAAATACCAGTAGTACTACAGAGGTCTAGAGTGCCGCGCTTCGACCTCTAGCTGGCCGGTCACCTCTGGCTTGCGGCTGTGGTTTCGAGTCCTGGTGTGAGCATATGTGGCATGTGGCCTTCTCAACCCCGTGGATTTCCTCCGGGCACTCCGGTTTCCTCTCACTGCTAAAGACCCCTCACGCAAGCGAATTATTGAAATAAAATGAAACTATATGTTAGTCCTAAAATGACCTAGATTGTGTCGAGTGGACGTTAAACCCCATTTCTCTCTCTCTTGTTGAATATTCGTAACATTGAGACGGAATGATAAGCGGGTTAAGATGCGGCCAACAGAAATGTAAGATTGCAGCAAGCAGGGGGTCATAAAATGCCTGGACGATTTTTCTTATTTATTTCCGGATTTATTGGCATAGAAATTTATTATTTATTACCGATTTATGGTTAATTTTATATTTTGAAAATTTTCCGGCACATTTGATGAGAAATAGTGGAATTTCATTTTTTTTATGTTATTTTTCCATTTTATGATAATTTTACGACAAATGACATTTTATGAAAATATAAATGTAGTTATAATTGACTCCAATATGCTTATATAAAGTTTTGAAAAGGCAATCGGAATTTTCGAAAATATATTGACACTGAATTCATTGAAGAATGGAGCATGGGCCGATTACTAGTTCCTTTAGGAAATGTCTCTCAGCGGACGATGCCCACTCACAGTTCCTGTCGGGCGTTATATAGCTGTAATATGCAAATACGGTAAAATACCACGCTTCCCTACCTCTTTTCTCAAGCTGTTTTATTAGAACCCTTACCATCTATTTTTCACCGTGATTCTTTATTTTCGACCAAAAGGAATTATTTACCACTATATTTGACACAATTTTGCAATAATTCAACACTGTTTTCAAGCGGTTTGCGCATGTTGGGGTCTCGTAATGGCTCTTCAGTTCAAACGTATTTTGTGTATTTTTTTATTTGTAGAATTCTATTTGAAAATAGTGTTGAATCATTATAAATATTGTGCCAGTTGTGGCAAGAAATGATGCCTTTAGCGAATATAGTAGAATCAAGGCGAAAAAGTAGACAAGGATTCCAAAATAGCCTTAGAACAGAGGTGAAGAAGAGCGGCATTCTCATATTGCAGCTATATACGGCCCGACAGTAACTGTCAGTGGACATCCTCCGCTCAGATACATTACCTAAAGAAACTAACCGATTACCAGCCACAGATCCGCCTTGATTAGAAGCACAGTTATCACCTCTCTATTGATAGATAATTATCTTCTTTCTTTAAATATTTTGTATTTATTTTAGTTTAAACATAAACAACAGATAATTGTTATATTTTTATCAGTACTTGGTCTACTCACACACATGAAATCTAAAGATAAATAAAAATAGCACAAATCATGGATAGGGTTGGCATGCATTTTGTGCAACATAAACTTTAGAGTTTGACTTACGTAAGTCTTTTTATTATAGACGCAAGCATAATATTCGAAATTAAAAACACGCCCATTTCATTCAATATTGATGTTGCTATTTTGCCGTGAAAATATAGGATCCTAATATCCACTATTCAAGACATAATGGACACTTTAAAATCGGTAATTGAGTGAGGATTTGACCGGCTTTTGTCGTTTTAGCCCTGCAGAATATACAATCCACATTTTTCTGTTAGAAAATACACCTTTGTGCACCAAATACATTCAGCAGAGCGACGGTTTGGGTCTATCGGGATGGCTAAGTATTTAAATTGGTTTGAGTATACCCCTCGTCGAGCCCTGAAGCAATGAACTGGTTATCCGCGCTAATCACCACCTCCCGGTAGGCAGGGCAATAACTTGGGAGACGACGAGGGGTGTATTTTAATAAAAAATAATTTCATGGATTCCACAGTTCCCCACCCCAATTGGCAATAACTAAAGAAAACAAACAGAAACACCCGAACACAGAGGACGTTTCAAAATATACATGTATTTCATAATAATAAAATGCCAAATATACATGTATTTCATAATAATAAAATGCCAAAGTCTTGACCGAGGTTCGTCTTAACTGGGAGTCCCTCGAGAGACCTATCAAAAGTGTCTTCTTTTTTGATAACGAAGGGCATAGGTGGCTTCGCCGGTGAGCCCAAGGCTATCAAAAAACTAAAAAAAAACCAAACCCCGGAACATTCTTAATAGAATGTGTCAAAGAACAGCATGCTACCATGCTTCTACATCTTTGACAGATGATATTCCTATTAAGGTGTCTGGCCATAGCTCTTTAAATTCTCGTAGAGGTGTAATACTAATACGTTGCCGGGACCTTGAAGGCAGCAGTGAGGAAGAAATTGTGAAAGGTGTGCAACACGTGAAAAGAGTTAGTGTTCGTCGATGGGATGAGCACCGATATCGTCACTTTCAATCGTCCCAACATAACACTCTCAAGGCAGGTTATTTAAAAATACCTGTGGATTCTCACATATCCAAACCTCTTCGTTGCTACAAGTGCAAAAGTTTGGACACAGCAAAACTGCAGGGGTAAAGGTACCTGCGTTCGTTGTGGTCATGATATCCACGAGAGCGCTATCTGCCAGGCTGACTTTTGTTAAGTAAATTGTAAGGGGGAAGCACTCTGTGTAATCCCGCGAATGTCCAGTGTGGCAAAAAGAGAAAAGAATCCAACAGATCATGTCTGAACGAGAGATACCCCATTAAGGTGCTCGAAAACATGTAGATTTAACTGCAACTTTTCCCATTGCACCAAAAGGGAAATCGTTTGCAAACACAGTTGAAATTTCCACCAGATCTATCTCCATTCAGACAGACATAACCTGACCTGATAAGCAGAAAATAAACACTTTGACAACATCAGATCAAAATAAAGGGGTATTGCCCATGTTCAGATGAGAGTGTTTATCTGCCTTGCCCCACACTGAAGTTATTGGTGCCATTCCAACCACCCCCTATTGGCTAAATCGAAAGCTGCATCTCCTGATATGTTTTATAACCTAATTCCAATTTTTTCATAAACAGTACGCTTATTGTCAGTATTTCCACATGGTTTAATGATGAGCAAATAAATTAGATGTTGTACTATTATGTTTATATTGTAAGAGTTATGTCCCTTGTAGGAATTCTGATTACGTCATAGAATAAGTCTCATCATGGCTACCGCTGGCTGTTGTTCTTATCCATGCCATCCTGTCTCACAGTTGTCTCGTACTGACAACTCGATATAATACAGATGTGAGCATATCAGTTAGAAAATGTGTTTCCGCAGCAATGCTATGAGACATATCTTAATGTACTTACTGGGTAGCATCTTCATTACCGCCAGTTTTAAAGATAACTCAACCTGTTTCAAGATTACCAAATTTCCACCATCTTGCTCACATTTTGCGTTGGCTGTCGTCCAGTTTAGCTCATTACTAGATGCTTTTATACAAAATATTCCACCTATAAATGACAGGTATCCATGTTGGTTGTGGCATCGTTCTGTAAAAATTCAGTATAAACTAATGATTGCAATAACCCAGTTCGGAGCAGAGCAGTAGGGAGTTATACCCCATCTCATTTCATTTCTAAGCTCCTTACAATTTCACATATTTGGTTTATAACAGGCGCGTGTCTAAGGGGGGGGGACCGAATGGTTGGCGTGTGCGCTGTATCATACGGCCTGCCATTGAGTCAACTGGCGGGGTTTCAAATCCCCGATTATACGATCGCCTGTCAAATCCCCGATTATACGTGGCAAGGACTAGGATCGCCTGTCCAACCTCGTTGGTTTTCTCCGGGTACTCCGGTGTACCCCACTGCTAAAGACCCTACGCACAAGCGAATTATGGAAATAAAATTAGTCCCGAAATGACCTAGTTTGTGTCGAGTGGACGTTAATCCCCATTTCTCTCTCTCTCGTGTCTAAAGGTTCCGAACATAGGTCTATTTTGTTTATACATGTACTTTCATTGAATAACTAACGTTCAAAGCCTTAACCTCACTCCACTCTAATCATATACATTATTGCACGTAAATAGTTGAAACGAATAGTTGAAATTAGCATTAGCTTCTCGTACTTGTATAAACATGATTTATCGGAATTGGACTTAAAGATTGGTTCCCAGCAAAGTATTTATTGCCAATAAAAGTATGGCAATTTTCCTATATATGGAAAGTAAAGATATCCAATCTTACTAGAAAAATATTGGATTCCTTGAAAAACACTCATTGGGCGCATACATGACAAAAATGTAAGGGTTCCCCTAATCGACAGCCCGACGATTAGGGCTATACCCACGCGTGACGTCGAAGGCTGCACGAGCACATTGAGCGCTTTGTGTACATGTTGATATAGTCTATAAAGAGTTAGACCCTTTTTCGTGATAAAAATGACGAAAGAAGACTTATGCAGCGGATAATCCGAGAATTTAATTAGGATTCGATATTTGTAACAAATAGTCAGCGATTACAGATAACGTCTTGTGTATGCAATGAATTCTCACCCGTCTCCGACCACTGTTCGATATTCATAGCGAGGTATACTTGGCAATTACAGTGTTTTGAGAAGGAGGGAGGGGGGAATAGGGTTTAACGTCCACTCAATACAAACTAGGTCATTTCGGGACTAACATATGGTTTTAATTTTATTTCAATAATTCGCTTGCGCGTAGGGTTCTTTAGCAGTGGGAGGAAACCGGAGTCCCCGGAGGAAACCCACGAGGTTGAGAAGGCGCCCCTATCTCCATGCCACATACGCTCACACCAGGACTCGAAACCACAGCCGCAAGTCAGAGGTGACCGGCCAGCTAGTGGTCGAAGCGCGGCACTCTAGACCACTAGGCCATCCCAACCCCCGTTTTGAGAATGATTTGAAGCAAAATTATGATATATTAATTAATTTGAATATGTTTTTATTACTAATATATCATCAAATCATCCAGTTTGTACCCGGGAAAGCAACTTTAAGGTTACATCTCCAGTTCAAATAAAGATTGTATTCAACATGGGAGAGGAATCTGTACTAACTCTTTGGCTTGTGTCAAAATTATTGAGCAAACAGGTTACATCTCCAGTTCAAATAAAGATTGTATTCAACATGGGAGAGGAATCTGTACTAACTCTTTGGCTTGTGTCAAAATTATTGAGCAAACAGACTTCTGTTTCGAGATGAATACTGAATTATGGCTATTATTAAAACTTTCGATTTGTTGTGGTTTATCTCCGGTTGTATCTAGTGCTCAGTTCTGATTGTACGCAAATGTGGAGAAGAATCTCACACCTGGTGTCATATCGTGGTTAAACTTACCGTTCAAACTTTGATCAACATGTAGAGATGAGATGTTGATGGAACCTACCCCTTTATCCACCATATTTAAAATGTAACATGCATTATTACCACCATAGTGAAATAATTTACATCCAGGGTACGAGGCACAGTTCAGGGCACATTTGACCAAAGGCACGTCTTCAAATGACACAGAGTATTCCATAGTAACAGTAGTTTCTAACTTCATGTTTATGTAGAAAGTTTCCTTCGCGTATGCTTTGGATATGAAGATACAAAACAAGCTTATACAAGATATAACTAATATTGACATGTTTAAATAAACTTGATTATCTTTTAAAAACTCAAATCCAGTTATCAAGCAGAGCGAGCATAATGATATCTTTCAAAGTGATGCACGAAACTTAAACTAAAGGTGAAGTTATAGACCTATAACTGTTAAGGCAGAGTGCTCGGACGTAATCGATACGGTTCCATATAGCGAATGTTTCTATATTCTATATTTCACTGATGAAACCCTGAGCCGATATGAAAATCTACTGCTTACATTAGCGATTGGAACACACGCTAACAGAACACATTTTTCATTCGAAACAATCACTAGATTTAATCTAGTTTCGACAAGTATCCCTTATCAGGCATAATGACATTTAGTAACCGTGAAAAAAAATATATAATAAATTCACAATAAGAACAATTGCAGAGAATTATTTTACAGTAAGAAAAGGAAAGAAAAGTTAAAATATTCTAGTGATTTCCCATAAACATAACACTACAATATACGTCCACACTCCTGCTTTGATTGATATGGTACTTTGTCTCGAGAGAGAGAGAGAGAGAGAGAGAGAGAGAGAAATTGGGTTTAACGTTCACTCGGCACAAACTATGTTATTTTGGGACTAACATATGGTTTCATTTTATTTCAATAATTCGCTTGCGCGTAGGGGTCTTTAGCAGTGGGAGGAAACCTGAGTGACCGGAGGAAACTCACGAGGTTGAGAAGGTGCCCCTATCGCCATGCCACATACGCTCACACCAGTGCTCGAAACCACAGAAGCAAGCCAGAGGTGACCGGCAAGCTAGAGGTCGAAGCGCGGCACTCTTGACCACTAGGCCATCACAACCCTCACTTTGTCAAGAAGGCGAGGCGTTTGGTTTGTTTAGCGTTGAGGGTCGGGCATCAACACCAATAGTTACCGTCCTTAGAGTATAAGGAATAAGTATAAGATAATCCATTCAGATTTGTGCCTTTCGTACGCGAACACAAGACCGGGGGTCGGGCATGCACCAAAAATAATAGTGGTCAGCCTTAGGGTATAAGAAATAAGTATATAAACGTTTTCAAGACGATCGATTAAGAATTGTGGCCTGTAGGTGTCACACAGAAAGAAAATGTGTGTGGCACTGTCCCTTGGGGTTGGGCATGCACCTCAAATGATAGGGGTCTTCCTTAAGGTACAAAGAATAAGTACGCAAAGTTTCAAGATTTTCTGGTAAGAAATGCAGCCTGTAGACAACACAAACTAACAATTCATTATAGGGAAGCGATATTTAATTTTTAAAGACATACACTCGATCTTGTCACGCCCCTAATAATAATTCATTTCATTTATTCGTACATAAATAAGTACATTTACATAGATTTCAAGCAGAATATATAAATTTACAAATAATATGTACAGTAAAAAGTAGTCATATAATAACTTTTCTGTACACAAAAAGTTTATAATTTGTTAAGTTTATTAACACCTTTTTTTGTGATATTGACTATCTCGCATTAAAATAAAATCTCTGATACAACCAGCTTTTGTCTTATCATCATCACTACTCAAATAAGTATCATGTGTATTAACAATATTTAATAATTCTGATAATTTGAGTATTAAAATGTACATATTTATTCAGATTTTATTTATAGCAAATGTAATCAATATTATTACATATTGTAGATTGACTTCCGTGTAGAGCCTCCAGGGCGTATATACGAGTGCATTCATTCTTACATTTTCTAATACTGCACGTAAATTTAATAAACCTTTTATGAAGTTGTGCTTCAATTGAGATGTCATTACAAATATGATGTAATAAACTATTATGTGCTCGTTGTGATACATTTAACAATCTTCGTATGCTTTTTCTCCAAGCACAATAAAACCTTTCAATTGATTTATGCGAAAAATCACACAGCTGACAACCATATAAATGACATGCAAAATGTTTTAAACAGGTTATATTTTATCCATGTATATACAAATTGAAAACTTTTCAGGGCGATATTAACCTTAGAATAAAAATTACGTATGCATATTTCAATTAATTCATCTTTAGCCTTACAAGCAAGTGTATTACCCAAATGAAGTTCTGATTTTACGATGTATACGCATCTACCATCATTGTAAACATTTTTAACGTTAACAATCTGATTTTGTTTTGCAGGAAAAACAGGAATTTATTCTTATCAGGATTAAATTTTACATTATACTCTTGTGAGTAGTCTTTTACAATGTTTAGAAGCTTAGCTGGAGACTACCTACTCGGGGTTACAAAGGTCACATCATCGGCATAAGCTATAGCACCGACATACACATGCCCGGTAGAACAACCAATTTTACTTTACGGCATCTTACTAGCAATTCATCAAAATAAATAGTAAACAATATTGGGGATAGAACACCCCCCTGTTTTACACCATTCGACACATTGAATGTTGTCGTGGTATAATTTCCCCATCTTATTCTAATTGTCTGATTGATATACATGTTCAGCAAAAATCTGGCCGTAAGGGGACATAATCCTCTATGATTTAGTAATTTAAAGAGCTTAATAAAGTTTATACGATCGAATGCCTTACTGGCATCAATTAGGCAAACCAGGACATCAGAATGGTTCGGATTGTAGTACTGAATTGTCTCATCAATGATAAATGAACAGTGTGTGGTTGAATGAGTACTTTTAAAACCATATTGTAGGTCGGAACTTAGAAATACATCTTTATGACGATCTAATAATATCCAGTCAAAAAAACTTACCGATGATACTGCTTTAAAGACTTTTTTCTGTTTTTTGGAATGGATATTATTGTTGACAAGGCAAGATTACTAGGAGTAAAACCATTGACTAATAAAGACGTTAAAATAAGTTCTAAATGTACTAAATAAGACCCACCAGCAGCAAAGTTGCCCGTCCTGGACTCAAAATATAAATAGGGAGATATTATTGATATCGACAAGTTTCCTCCTTATCAATAATATAAAATAAGAGTTTTAAGTAAATGAAATTGCGTTTAATGTCATACTGTTCTAGAGTTTCAAGTCCGTCCGACAGGGCTAATGAAGAATTGCATACGCCATGGAGTAGGCTGTGACGGAAATTTTTCCCGTACAGCGGCACTACGGTGTACTCTTATACAGTGTTCGACACAAACGTCGGTCCGTAGGCCAGAAGCCAACTAATTTCTCAAAGGACTTCTGCTTGCCTCTTTCACTTGGGTCCGCCGGGCCTTCGCGTTGTTATTTCGCTTAGTTAGTGTCAATATACAATTTTAGAAATGGTAGAATTGTCATAGAAACACAAACTCCGAGTCTCCGATGGTTTATACGAGCGTCGACTGTTATAATTAAGCTGTTTTGCCAAACATTGACTCGCGTAACCAGACTCTAGTCGGATTTGTTAGGGTTGGATAAGCGAATTTATGCCAGCGTCATTCATTAACACCGCGCACCAAGGTTATTTTGTAACTGTTTGAAGTTTACGTTGTTTAATAATAAACCTCTAAATTAATGTGGCTGTGAAAAAAACATTATTTGCATTAAATTGAAATACCCCACGAATTAGATTGTGTCTCTTATCTTTTTATTTCGCAAATTATTAAACCTAAGTCCCCCCCCCCGTACGGTGCACCGACATATCAATCGAAGATGACGATTTAATACTTACGCATGCCCAGTCGCTTAATATGTACTTCCTTTCCTGTGAAAGAAGTACCGGTATATATTGTTATTAATCATGTAGAAATACTCGACTAACTCAAGTACTCCGCCCCAGAAGAAGGCTAAACAGGGGCCTGATGTGTCAGACGACAGAATCAGAGGGAATATGACCAAAACTCGCGAAAGCGTAAGTTTCAACCGTCCTGGCAAAAAGAGTTTGACTGGATCAAGTATGACAAGGCTGCAGATAAACTCTTGTGTACCTTTTGTGTCGAAGCTTATAGCCCCGGAACACAGATCGGAAATCGTCTGGATTTCAGAATTATTCCAAAGGCTCTTTTGTTGTTGGTTGTGGCAACTTTAAACTTTCAACCGTCAAACACCACGAGACCACTGAAGGACACAAGGCAGCTGCCTTATTTGTCCAAAATAGGGAGGCACCAATTGGAAAAAGTCTTTAAAGGTTTTAAACAAATCTGTTTTTAATAAATTAAGATATCTTTTTCGGACTGCACATGCTGTTGCGGTAGAATGTAGGCCTTTAACTGATTATGTTTGGATTTTTAGCCTGGATAGAGAAAAAGGGATAGATGTTGGGGAGACATATCTTAATGACAAATCATGTAGAGAATTCATTTCTTGTACAAGCAACGTAGAAAGAGTAAATGCCCAAAAGGAACTGAAGGACCACAAATTCCTTTCTGTAATAAGTGATGGTTCCAGCGACATTTCTGTTATTGAGAATGAAGTCATTTATATCCAGTCGGCACATCTAGGCAAGATCAAAACATACTTTGGTTAATTAGAAGCTGTAACGAAAGCTGATTCTGATGGTTTGTTTACTGCAATAACCAATAGCTTGAAACACACTGTCGATGAGAGTTATAAAGATAAATCAGTAGCTTTTGCTGCTGATGGTGCCACGGTAAATACAGGCGAAATGAATGAGGTAATTGCAAGGCTGGGTTCAAACATTTCTAGCTCAATTTTTATGATAAAATGTTTGGCACATCGACTTGCGTACAAAGATGTACTAAAATCGAAACAGTTTGATAATGTTACAACATTGATGTCAGAAGTTTACAAGTTTTATCACAAGAGTCCTCTGCAACGAAGTAGTTTAACACTGACCATCTAGAAATACCCCCAGTAATGCCTGTAGGTACTGGAGGGACTAGATGGTTGAGTCACACATTAAATGCCCTTGATAAGTTGTGGAAAGGTTAGAAAGCTGTAGTACTTCATCAAACCCAGGTAAATTTAACACTTGATTTTTTTGTTATTTCACCGAGTCATACATAAACTAATTCTTCGTACAGTGTCGATCATAGTATGTTCTTCTTCAATGTCATAGTTTGCTGGCTTAACAATCTTTATCTACATGTAGGCTTATACTTTCTATAAAATATTTTTTTCATATTTCAGCTGGTGAATGATTCCACACATGGAGGAAAAGCTAGATGTCTGTTAAAACTGCTAAGAAGTCAAACTACTATATTATATGGTCACTTCTTAAATGATGTTTTGTTAGTTTTATCTAAGTTATCTTTAGAGCTCCAGAAAAGAGACAGTAGTATCTACACCTGTCATGAAAAACTTGAATCAACATCAACATTACCTGCTTTAAGAAAGTTACAAGAAAGGTACGTGTAATTTTTGAATACAAGAGTAATAAATTATGTAAATGTTATTTATAAAAAAATGTTTTCATCTTATATTCATGTAGAAGAGTTGACTCTGACTTTGAATGTTACAGTCATTGTGGCATTGAATTCCAGGGTGGAAACATCAGTTTAATTGTTTTAGTGACCAGAAAACAAATTTTGATATGCGTCGGCTTACCGAAAATGAAAGGCATGCTACAGATCGGCACAACACAGGCGGTTGTGGCGCGGACGATGAATGTTTCTCAGTCTGTCATAAGCAGGCTATGGTCCAGATACCGTGATACACAATCTGTACAAGACAGACCACGCTCAGGTCGACCAAGGGCGACAACTCAAGCCCAGGATCGATGTATCCGTACCTTGGCCTTGAGAAATCGTGTCATCACAGCAAATCAGATCAGCGCTCGTCTTCAAACAGACACTGGTGTGAGAGTGAGTGGCCAGACGATTCGGAATCGACTGCATAGGGGTCACCTTCGCGCCCGACGCCCTCGCGTGATCCCTTGTTTGAGAGATCATCACATTCAGGCAAGACGTCGTTGGTGTAGGGATCGTCAACACTGGGATAATCGACGCTGGAGCAATGTGATGTTTTCAGATGAGTCAAGGTTCACTGTTGATTTTTTGGACAGACGCCTGAGGGTGTGGCGTCGTCGAAACGAGCGCTTCCAAGTCGTTAACGTCATCAGACATGATCGATTTGGGGGTGGTTCTGTTACGGTGTGGTGAGGCATCACTCTTGCTGGAAGAACGGCTTTACGTGTTGTTGCAGGGCGTGTTACAGGCCAGTACTACCGGGACAACATCTTAGCAGTCCATGTTGTGCCGTTCGCACGACGTCATGGCCAGCGTTTCATCTTCCATGATGACAACGCAAGATGTCACAGGGCCAGGATCATTACAGGTTACCTCCAACAGAACATCACCACATTACCTTGGCCAGCACTGAGTCCCTACCTCTCCCCCACCGAGCATGTCTAGGACATGCTTCGACAGAGGTTACGTCAACGTCAACAACGTCCTGCCAATGTCCAAGAACTTGCTGCTGAGTCCCGACCTCAAAATGACCTTAGACGTCTCATTAGGAGTATGCCACGTCGGATCAATGCTTGTTTGGCAAACAGAGGAGGATTTACCCGTTACTGACTTTGTTGTGGTAACTTTGCTGTTTGACCTCGGGTATCATTTTACCCTTATAAACATTTATGGCAAGGTTTGGGGGCATTTGTGTGGAGCTTTTCACCACAACAATTCAACAAGATATTGGACTTAGAAAAAAAGAAATTTTTCTCTAAAATTATTTCTCAGACCCTCTATATGCCTGTGTGGTACCACATTCCACAAGATTGTCGACTTAGAAAAAAAGGTTTATGGGTCTGTGGTGTTTTAGAACATATAGAGGGTCTGAGAAGAAATTTTGGAGAAAATTTTATTTTTTTTTCTAAGTCGAAAATCTTGTGGAATGTTGTACCACAAAGGCACATAGAGGGTCTGAGAAGAAATTTTGGAAAAAATTTTTTTTTTCTAAGTCTAATATCTTGTGGAACTCGTGGTAAAAAACACCACGGACCCATAACACTATCAAAAGTCGAAAATCTTGTGGAATGTGGTACCACACCGGCATATAGAGGGTCTGAGAAGAAATTTTGGAGAAAATTTTATTTTTTTTTCTAAGTCGAAAATCTTGTGGAATGTGGTACCACACAGGTATATAAGGGGTCTGAGAAGAAATTAATGATTTTTTTTTGATTTTTTACTAAGTCTAATACCTTTGGATCTCAGGGGGTTTGAGATGAAATGTTTGAGAGCACACAACAGAATAAAATTTTGTAGAATATATTTTCCCCACATTTTACATTATTATTGTTCAAGCAAATTTTTCATGGTCCACTTTTCAAAACGCCCCCAAACCTTGCCATGTCTACTTATAATGGCCAGCTTGTGCCTTACTTAGTCTAACGATCATTTGGAATAAGTCGATGAATGTGAACTTCATTTCATTTTGTCATTTGTTTCTTCGTCAGTTTCATTAGGTGACTTTAATAACACTTAAAAATCAAATATCCCCTACCTTTTTTGAATAGTATAATAAGACAGTGGAATAAAGTTCTAATAACACAAGGAGTGGATGTTAATGTTCTTCACTTAGAATTTAATCATCTGAAAGAGCTATATAAAAAGTAGGTGACCCGTAAAGCACTAGAAATTTACATTATAAATTTTGATTTATAAATGCCCTCATAGTTTTACTAGCCAAGAAATATGCTATACAATAGCCCACAAAGTAATTTGTACTCCGAACACATCGGATGTACTGACTGAGGATAACAAATTTGTTATGGCTCTTCTATTTCAGTGATGAAGTTTTTAAATTGTCTTGACTGATATAAACAAGAAGTATGTGAAGAAAGTGCCCAATGTTTTAGGTCTTTTTGATCTCATTTTGAGTTTACCTGCTTCTTCAGCTACATGCGAAAGAGGATTTTCGTTAGTTAAAAGAACAAAAACATGTTATAGAAATCGGCTCTCTAGTGATTGCTTGAGTGCTCTAATGCGCATACAAAATTATGTTCCAGATTTACGTAAATTTGATCCTGACCCGGCAATACATGTCTGGTATACCAAACCAAATCGAAGTCGACGACCCTTGTTCGTGCGACCAAAAAACAACCCCACCGCTAATAGTACTAGTAGTGATGAGTCAGACTATGATGTAGTCGTTGGATCTTATTCTGATTGAGGCATAATAAAATGATTAAACAATGAAAATGTGTTTTTCTTTCTGTGAATTAATTGAAATAGCCCCCGAAAATAGTATCTTTAATTGTACAATTTCCATATGAATAAAATACCACCTTGGTTGGACCTGCGTGTCACCTGAAGGACCCACGTAATCATGTGTCACATGGGTCTTGTGCTTTGAAAATGTTTGTTTCAGACACTACTCTTACATCGAATTCCAACTGCTCCTAATCTGGGCTAATTAAGACGGGCATACTCCATACAGGGTCCTATGAGGGAAATTCTGCCCGGACGGCGGCACTACGGTCTACGCTTATATCGAATTCCAAGAGATCGTTAACGTGTACACTGGACCTCAGTTTTTGAACCCACCCGAACGACTAGACAAGGGGAAACCACGCCGGAAAATCCCGATGAACTTTCTCGGCCAACACCGACCCCCAGGCCACTTAGCCATCGTGCCCCTCTCTGCTCATCCACATGTATACATGAATGTGATTAGAGAACAGTATAACCCAATGCTTCGCACGCGTTTTTTTTGACTTAATATCGATGAATGCAGGAGAAAACAATATAAACTGCGGGAGGTGACAAGACACATAAATACATAATGCTGCAGGAATTATTGTAGGAATCCTCCACACCACACAAGAATAAATATAAACAATGATGCTTTTTTAAAAAAGATTTAGAAACAATATTGATTATTATACTTTTATTGTTTAAAAAAACTGCCATGAATTATTTACTCGAGATCATTATGGTAATCTTACAGTAGAACAATATGTGTTTAGTCGTGGGTGACATTGCAAATATATTAATTAATCAACAACGTCTTTATTCAGATGAAATAGTATACCGACATATAACATCCCCTGCTGTTCTTATAGCCACAACCGGGTGAAGTTTATATGTCTGACATTTTATTAAAAGTACCAGCTTTGTCTGGCGATGTTTAGTGGCGATATCATTCTTATAACAAATCAATCCATTAACGGACAAAATCCCAATTTGTCTTGATTTTCAAGTTACGTTGGGGGCGTAGCCTGGGATATCTACGGGAGATAGAATTCTCTTGACCATGCCAAATTCGTCTTCTGAGACAGGATTAAGTGTCACATATACATTGTTCCTTACCATCTCTGGTCCAACATTGACTAATGGATTTAGATTTGTAGGCCTTTCTTGTTAGACTATAGATATGTGATTTATATTTCGCCAAATCGTCATTAATGTTGACATTTTCTGGTGGGTTCTAGTGCTGGTTCATGTCACTAAATAGCTGTAAAATCTGAGAATTATTTGTGTTGGTCCTCTCTCTTTAGTTTACCAGCTCTATGGCAGTTCTCTATGTCACCGGAAACAATATACGGGCATGTAATTTGCAAAACATCAATATTTCGTCTTTATTTCGTTCTTCGACTCCATTTATTCCGACAATTTTTTCTGATATACTGTTCCAGCTCATCTGATCCCATCTGAATTTTATTGTTCAGATAGTTTGAAACTCTAGCTAGCTCTATCGTTTAAACACTTCACTTCTTCCTTCAGTGCAGTCACAAATGTTTCCAGGCCGTTATTTACCATCTCACTAATCATATTGCTAAACAAATTTTGAACAGAAGTCTGTCTGTAAGAGTCTGCTACCTTCAAAACAGTGGTACTTATGTCTGCTAACATTGGGTCGTCAATGTATTTGTGTATTAGGTCAGGTAAATTGCCTTCTTTTACTACAATGCACCGTGAATCAAATAATTCTCTAGCAGTAGGGATGATGGTACTGACGGGTAACTTGCTTTTGATAACATTGATTTTATGTCCCATTGGACCACTCTCTGTTTCTTTAGTTTCTCATTTTTGTTTGCAGCCACTAGAATGTCGTTTTGCTTCTGTATTGGTGATTTGGGGGGGGGGGGGCTTTTTCTGGTAGATGCTGGCGATTTCTCCTTAGTTTAGATTAAACAGATCACTGGATAAATTCAGTCAGATGAGAGATGTCGTTGGATGTATCTGTAGTCGTATGAGGGACAGGAAAAACAAAATGGTGATCTATTAAGAATTGGGTTGGCTCGCCCATGCGCAACTGTATTCAGAGAACGCATAACCTTATCAACATCTATATATCGCCCAAATGCAAGCTCGATTTGGCATGCACGTGCATGGGTAGCGTATAAGAAACGGACATCCAACTAGAGGCCGCGGGTGATATCTGGAGACACATATAAACTATATCGAGAATCAAGAGACAAGTCACAAGATCAATCGTAAGTAAATACTTGTATTCACCCTGGAACTTGGAAAATAGCAACCCAGTTTATAATTACGCACCAGTGTTCCAAAGATTATTTGCCACCTATCTATACACAAGTTAGTCTGAAAATATCTCTAAAACCACTGTTTGTTTTGTTTTTTATCATTTATATTCCTCTGTGCTCCAAGGTTTGCGACTGCTTTTATACTCATACATACAGACACAAAGTATTTTACAATGAATTGATTAATTAATAGAAATAATTACATTCTAGCCTGATATCAATCTAATTGTAGTAAATATTACTGTTCGTAGACTTGGTGTATATAACAAGCGTCTGTCATGCAAGATACGTCAACATTTAAAACATACAGTGAGGCTGATGTCGCCCGCCGAAATCCCAAAATAAATAAACACCTACACCAAGTTTGAACATTAAAGTAGCCAAGTCTCTAACTCAATATCATCAAAAATCATCAACATTGAAAACACGAATTATTTGTCAATTTAAATCAACATAGATGCTATTGTCTTACCGGGAAAAGATGGGCTTCTGATATCCAATATATAAAACAATATAAACATTTTACTATTGGTACACGAATCGTGTATCATAATACGTTTCAGTCCCAGTTCTAGCAAGAGACTAGAGGAACGAGGATAGAAACATTGCACCAAATCAAACGGCGTATGTAGACTGGAATAACCAGACGCTAGAAATTTGTATTCGATTGAAACTGCTGGCTTATTTCACCGAACATAACTGATTTGAAATTAGAGTAAAAACGGGAACCATTGAATGTAAATCAGTTTACATTCAATGGTATTACACTATTATACGCGTTGCGACCCACTTCTATCAATTTTTAGGTCCCAAATGTTAGCGATTTAGCTCCTTTAAAGCTCAGATAGGAGAGTTATTGTTCTGCCGGAAAGCACAAAATGTATGCAATGTATCACACAGACAGTATAAACCATTTATTCAGGAATAAATATGCATGGTGAACAGCTACAAAAGAAATAAAAAAAAATGAAATTAAGTTTTAATTTCTATGATGTAAAAATTAATGTAATTTGGCCAGAACGGGTTTCCATAAATGACAAATATCATACATAACAAAGAGACAATGACTTATAAAGTTAAAAAAGTATACAAACAATATAAATGTATAGGGCGTAACCCCCGTGACAAACTAATTAATTGAACCGAATTCCTCAGTGAGAAATATGACACGGAAACATCGGGATGTTTACAATTGCAAAAACAATGAATTTTTACCTGACAATATAAAGTCGCCTACATGCATGGTAAACGCTAAGTAAATAAGTAATGAAAGATAAAACATATTATAAGTCAGAAATAAAAGATTCTTACACTGTGGCCAGCCAAGCTTATGGAAAGCGACTTTGTACACGGGGAGCAGTCCATTTGCTGATTAAACTATTTTGCCTAATAACGTTTTTAGGACTTCGAATTCTGTCTAATGGTTTGGATTGTTCGTACTTGGTTTTATTTGTACACAGAAACATGTCGAATTCTAACCAAGGGCCGTCACTCTCCGTAATAAGTATGGAAGCCGGAGACAAAATAATAAATATACACGATATATAACCATATCTATAACCACAGAATTTATAAAATGAAATTTAAACTGAAAGATTCTCATTTTTAACCGACAACATAAAGTAGCCTATATGCATGGTAAACGCTAAGTAATGAAACATAAAACATATTATAAGTCAGAAATAAAAGATTCTTACACTGTGGCCAGCCAAGCTTATGGAAAGCCCAAAACCACGCGACTTTGTACACGGGGAGCAGTCCATTTGCTGATTACACTATTTTGCCTAATAACGTTTTTAGGACGTCGAATTCTGTCTAATGGTTTGGATTGTTCGTACTTGGTTTCATTTTATTTGTACACCGAAACATGGCGAACTCTACCCAAGGGCCGTCACTCTCCGTAATAAGTATGGAAGCCGGAGTGAGACAAAATAATAAATATACACGATCTATAACCATATCTATAACCACAGAATTTATAAAATGAAATTAAAACTGAAAGATTCTAATTCAAATGTCAACACAGTTCCTGTACAGTTATTGTGCCCAAAGCATCAATTAATCAAATTGCTTACCTCTGCTTACCTTAAGCAGAACATGCTCATCTTCGAACTCCATCAATGAACACCTACGCCAAGTTTGAACATGCTAGCTCAATTAGAAAGAGTTTTGCGTCCCAAAAGAGGGACATAGCGACGGGCGAACCCATTTAATTGTCCCCTGGTTTCTCCGAAAGGCGGGAGACAAACTGCAGAAAAAAAGATTGAAACTGTAGCCCCTTAAAAAGACAATATAGGTGCCAGTCAATATCACATATGTGATAGAACTGGTTAAACACTTTCAAAATATAATATTAACACAGATCATCGCTACCATAGAAGAGTAATAAAGTATTCATGAATTGGAAGTGACGAACGCCAAAGGAAAACCCGAGTTATTCCTCTATATAACTGACTGAAATGACTAGTGATAACAGATACGTGGGCGAATATCTGCTCACTAATAATTTCCTCGAAGACCTACAGTTGCTGTGTGACACTGTGAGAGAATATCTTACAATTCATAAAAAGAATTGACTACCACTAGATAAGAGAACAGGAAAGAAAACCAGATTAAAAGTCCGTGCATTAACCTCTTTTATAAGGCAGGGGAGACCGGGGAACATTGAACCACCATGGATATATATCCTTTAAAAATAATACTATACAACCCAACACTATACAGAACTGAGATAACTTCTTAGACCCATTTCTCTATCAATAAGCCACATGCTGTCAATTATTTTCTTAGGCAGTCAATTTTTCAAAACAGCGCTTAAAAGAGAAAAAATGCTGATACGTGTTAACTTCGTAGCCTAGGAAATTCTTGTACTTAAGTTCATACGTTTGATCCATATAAAAGGGCATATTGATTTGTTTTTTTTAAAACAATTTGATCATGCAATAAAGAGATCTTCTAATAAAAACATTTGATATGAAATGAGGACAAACGTGTATGTGAACAAAGTTGTTCAAGGTGCCCCGGTCTCCCCTATAGAATGAATAAAAACAAGGGGATGTACGGAGTATTTCTATTTTCCCGTGTTCTTTTATCTTATGACACTTAATTACTTTATTGTATCGTCAGATAACCTCTTGTGGTCTCATATAACAACTTTTTGTCTTTGAAAGAATTATTAGTGAGCAGAAATTCGGCCGTTTATCTGTTATCACTCGTCACTTCAGTCATTAACATAGAGAGATAACTCGTGTTTTCCTTTGGCGTTCGTCACTTCCGATTCATGAATCCTTTATTACACTACTGTAGCGGTGATCTCTGTGTTAATATTATATTTGGAAAGTGTTTAATCAATTCTATTACCTATGTGACAATGACTGGCACCAATATTGTCCTTTAAGCGTTCAAAGTCTTCGGAAAGGGGAATAACTCCCGAGTAGTAGGTCCCGAACTGTAAATTCCGGTAGGGTTCGTCCGCTTCTCATCAGTTTTGAAGGGGGCGCTTTACCATACCTTCCAATAGCTACATGTTGTTTTAAACGGTAAATATTCTTCTCGTTGCGTTTTGGAATATGGCAATCCCCACGGTTATGACCTTGGCCCAGTCTTATTTACGTTATACACCTCACTATTAGGCGATATAGTTTGAAAGTGTGCCTTAATTTCATTTGTACGCGGAGGACAAACAGTATATTTTCACCTAAAACTCCACATTCTTGTGTTGATACAAAAGCTATTATTGAAGAATGTATATCTGAAATTAAATTGTGGATGCCAAAAAAATCTCCAAAACTAAATGATGATAAACTGGAGTACATATTGATCGGTTTAAATAAACTATTGTCAAAATTGACTATAAATCTTTCCGTAATTGGTAATATATATTAACGAAATAAATTCGTCGCCATCTGTACATAATATTCGTTATGAATGTGGATATGACCAACTCGTCCACAACCAGCAACCTATAAATGGCAAAACCAGTTAATATGAATCTAAATCATTGCTTGCCCTGGTTGTAATGGACGTAATATCGGGGAAAACTATTAATTTGCTCGGTACAATATAAACCTCCATCACTAACATATCCTGTATCCACAATATGGGATGATCCCTGTAAGTGGCCATTTAAATGTTACCGGTGGACGAAAGCTTAAAGTTTTGCCGTTATTTAAATCATACGGCAACGACGACGATTTACTTGAGGTCAAAGAATTATTTTATTGAAAAATGCAAAATTCTAGTGTGTTATAATGTTTGTAGAAGTCGTGGGTTATTATTTCAGTTATGTCACTTCTGTGACTATGGCACATAGGCGAAACTTGCGATAGGTCTCTTTTTGATGAGTTCTGGGTTAGAACCCAAAATAAGTTCTCGGTTATGTTCATGCAAACGGAACACTTTTTTTCTCGATTTTAAGCAGTCCCAGGTCACACATTCCGCACGTGCATTACTGCACTTTGGCCCTTTAAATGCAGATCAAAATTTCAACATTCATCACTTCGGAAAAATGCCTTACACATGAAAACAGGAATGTCAACCCACCGACTATTATTTGCCCCAGGCAACGCTTCTACGCCACTGGAATATTCGGACAGGGTTTTCTTTTGTATTTCATTAAAGCTACCTACCAAACTTTAGCCAGGCATTCCACTAACAAAAGATAAAAATCTTGAATGTTGTTGACCACCTTGAATTATATTTTCGGGGGAACTGCAGCTTATAATTTGGGGAGCAGGTAGCTTCATCCCACTACCGTTTCACCCCGGACTATTTCGGGTTTTTAACATCTTATTCATACATTAATAATAATTACAATATGTAGTGCTTCACGTTTGACGCGAGCTCTCACTCTTGTCGGCTCGCGCAAAGAGCTTGTTATTGCTCTCCTTCGAGGATAAAATCGCTCTCATCCCATTTTACATATTTGTCACACAACGAATCCCTAAAGGGAAAATAAAGCTCATGTAAAACAATCCTCTAATTTTTGTCCAATGGGAATTTTGATTTTGTTTTTATTTTCTTGGGATAATATCTCAACATGAATGCTAGACTTCTACTACTGATAGTATATCGTAATGCACATGTATCACAATTTGAATTTTTCTAAATACGCTTTCATGTAGATCATATCTTACTTTTTATAAGCTCACCTTTAATTTATTTTTTAGCACAGTACATTTTGTTTTTTCATTTTGCATATTTATCAGACAGTTGAAGTGATCATGATACTCATTATTTAGGGTTATTTGGACTCTTTTAAGATATTTAAATATTTTAATTATGTCTGTGTAATTGTTTTTATCTGAAATTGTAGTGACGTTGATCACAAAAATATAGCTGTTATATAAATCATAGTTTAATTGTAAATTTTTATTCCTAATTTCAAATTGACGTACATGACAGTTTATAAACAACCAAAGCAGTTGGTGTGGAAAAGGCGTCAAATCCGCCAAAAGCTTACAGGTATATTTCTCATTTTGCCACAAAATTCGATAATTTTTGAAAATTTCCACAGTATAACCGGTTTAAAATTGTTTTATGACTGTGAATGGTCAATGGTGTCTAGACCGGTATGTGCCCAATTACATACATAAACTTGTTTCTCTTGGACCTTGACATCAAACGGTCAAAATTGTGAGTTAAGGTGTTGTCATGCCAAAAATAAATAACAGAACAGACTGATAACACTTTGTGTGTACATATTCATTCGAAAATAAGCCTCTGTATTAATGTCAAAAGTGCTACAATTACAGGAATGTCTATTTTTTGCTGTGATATGTGCGAAATCGGCACGGACCTGAACTTTGAACCTCTGTAACACAAAAAGTATATACCAGAATATAATCGCGATCTTTAATTACTACAATTTTCATAACCCTATCTTGTATAGTTACTGTGATATTGAATTCGGTCAGTGTCTCTGGTCTGCCATCTTTAAAACGCTATAACTTTTTCAATTTTCAAAAATATTTTCGAAATTCTTTTTAGATTATTCATTCTAGATACATGTAGTTCACAATTGCGGTATCATTGCTATTTTTGAGTCATTGGTTGTATCTGAAAACCCGTTGGCAATGCTAGTGTAAGAGCTCAGGGCAGACATACCCAATATTGAATTCAGCTGACCCCTGCTTTGTTTCATGGTTCTCTGTTGTTTCGGTTTTGTGCATTTGTAGTGAAATCCTTTATGAAATTATCCACAGATGCTCGTTATCTCGATTTTGCCAATTGTTATGTACATTTGTTAAACGTTGTTGCATTAAATAACCTTTGAATTTGACATTGTGCTTTAATGGCTTTGAGTATAGATAACTAAGAAGAGAAATAATAGTGTGACGTTATTATGTCATTATAAGGCGAATACAATTTGCAACTGGGCTCAAATCAAGCAATTTATTTCGTATTTATATTTATCGATGAAATATTTTTTTTTGATTCCCATTCGTATATTATTAAATGCAGACATGTTATAAAATGGATATACAACAAAATCGTGGCCTTTGTCCTTCATACAGGTATCAATATTTGCACTTATCGGTATCATTCTTGTCTTAAGGTCCCTAATTCCCCTTTCCCTGATTGTTTGTACATCAACAACAAGTGATAACATTTACTAAATGCGTCGACAATGAACCATCTGCAGGTGGACAGTCTTACCCAACACGTCGCTACTCCTACATATATATATCAGGAATGGTTTTAGACCCAGTAATTTCACCGGAGACCCGTACCTTAATCAGTGTTGTAAAAGTTTGTGATACAAATATCTGACTACCTCCATATCATCATGAGGTGGAATATGACAAACCCAGTAATAATTGCACTCACAACGTGTGTCGTAACTTTTAAGCCATTGATGGATCCGTATGCATCAGTGACGAACGGGAATATGCTTACTAGTCCGGGGGTTCACTAGTCCCCGGGTTCATTATTCCAGCTACACCTATTTGGTAGCGTTCTTTTTGTTTCTAATTAATATCCTCTGCAGGTTAGTTGTATTTCTTCATTAAGGTTAGACAGCTTGAATTGTTCAATACAGTCAACCAGTTCTCGTATAGTAGGTATGGACAATAACAATTGGTCCAGAAACGATTTTACACCGGTTAATTAGTAGTCCTACTGACAACTTTCAGTTGGCCCGACCAAAAGCCGGTAATTACTCGAAAACACCGAAATTCACTTTTAGGACTTCGAATTTTGCCCAATGGTTTGGATTGTTCGTACTTAGTTTTATTTGGCGTATGCCCGTCTTCATTAGCTCAGGGTAGGAGCAGAAGAGAAGGACAAACCCTAATTCATTTCATTTTTTGGTGTTTGCCTAACCCCCAGGGGCAGAGCCACATCCATTTTTTATCTCTGTGTGTTGCCTTCAGGCCACGACTCCTAATGAGTTGTCTTTGAATTTGGGATATACATTCCTGATAGCCTTATATAGCCACAGTGGTCTGATCACGTGGTTACATAGCGCCGCGAGTTGCCGTTGCAATGCGAATAGATCCCAATAGACACTACACCCATGCACCATGACAGGTTTGGTCAGTATTCGGTTCGGCGGGTTAATACCCTGGACGGACAGATAGCTGTTGCACAATCCACATGTACCATATTTCAGATTAAATTAGGACTGAAAGTTGCAGCTGGTCATTGGACTTGTCGGCACCGTTCGACACTGTCGATCACGCCATTCTTTTGAAACGCCTGTCTTCGCGTTTTGGTATTGTAGATAGTGCTCTTGAACTGCTTAGGTCTTATTTAACAGGGCGTCAGCAGCGTGTCTCGGTCAATGGTCGTTCGTCCAATGTAACTACTCTTGAGTATGGAGTTCCGCAAGGGTTAGTTTTAGGACCCATACTGTTTAGTTTGTACACTTCCTCCTTGGGAGATCTAGTAAGGAAACATGGTGTTGAATTCCATCTCTACGCTGATGACACACAGTTGTATTTATCATTTAAACCGTCAACTGGTGCAGCTGTTACCAAGGCGCAGGTCGAATTATGCATAGGAGAAATTCAAACATGGATGTCCAGTAACTTTCTGAAACTGAACGCTGATAATTTACTATCAAAACTTAATGATTCGTTTAATAAGGAAATCAGAATAACTGAATACAACGTGTCTCCTCTTTCTGCTCGCAATATAGGTGTGGTATTTGATTTTAAGATGTCCATGGAGCAACAAGTTAATAATATTTGTAAATCATGCTATTTCCACATCAGGAACATTAGTCGTATTCGTAAAAATATTTCCGATGAAGCAACAAAGATTTTAATTCATTCTATGGTCACTTCTAGACTTGATAACTGTTATTCTCTTTTAATTGGCCTTCCCAACAGATTGATAGATAAACTTCAAACGGTACAAAATAGTGATGCCAGGTTTATAAGCAGAACCAGTTTTAATGACCACATTACTCCGGTTTTATACAATTTACACTGGCTCCCTGTTCGTTTTAGAATCCGTTTTAAAATACTTTTATTAACTTATAATGTCTTAATCACATGGCACCTTCTTATTTGAGTAACTTATTAGAATTATGTACTCCTAGTCGTACTTTGCGGTCATCCCCTGGTAATCTCATAATTAAAAGACCTGTCCGACTTGTGAACTATGGTGAACGATCCTTTGCCTTCCAGGGTCCTTACTTATGGAACAGCTTACCCCTGAGTGTACGTAATTCACCGTCCTTGTCTACTTTTAAAACACACCTCAAAATAAAAATATACATGAACGCGGAATGTCGCCTACAACTTAAATTAACCTTGATATTTGGAATGTGTGTTGGTAGCGGTTGATTATAGCAGAGAACTCGGGGTCGTTATCGCCATTTTGTATTTGTAACGCCATATCTCATTCTGTACTTATAAAACTATCTATTTCGAGGATAGATCGATATCTTAAATGGCTGCCATATCCCAAAATTAGTATACTACTTTGTAATATGATTCAGTTTCATATCTGCCACACAAACAAACACTAAATACACCACCTTTAATGATATTAAATTGAAGCGGAATAAATATTTCTCAAAATCATCGAAGTTTATACAGGTCACAATTCTATGGATTACAATTACTGCTTATTACTGAGCGACGTTTCGACTAGGCTTTTCTAGTCGTTATCATTGCTTGATAATGACTAGAGAAGCCTAGTCGAAATGTTGCTCAGTAATAAGCAGTAAATACACCACCTTTAATGATATTAAATTGAAGCGGAATAAATATTTCTCAAAATCATCGAAGTTTATACAGGTCACAATTCTATGGATTACAATTACTGCTTATTACTGAGCGACGTTTCGACTAGGCTTTTCTAGTCGTTATCATTGCTTGATAATGACTAGAGAAGCCTAGTCGAAATGTTGCTCAGTAATAAGCAGTAATTGTGTTCCATAGAATTGTGCCCTGTATACTGCTGTATTTCAATTACTGGATGCCATTAAAACAGTTTATCGCAATATACTTAGAGTTTTTGACTAAAATAGTAGTTTTTGGAATTAAAATGTCGGTTAATTAGGTACGTGTCTGTTCTCGAGCGGAGCTACGTGTAGACAAACGTTGTCAATTCCAGGAAACAGTGCTTGGGACAACTGGACTCCTCAAAATAGCCGCGAAACTGCCAGGGATAAAATTGGGTATGGAAAGGGCCATGAGTATAATGAAAGAAACCGGAGTACACAAAAAAGCCACGGGTTCGTGAAAACGACAACATGGAGAAAAGGGGTCGGTAAATACAGTACCAGGCAGTACCGGGTCGACAATGGGGCCTAGTGGGACACGCTTCCATCTCTTAACATCGCCCCCCCCCCCCCCCAACAACTAATCTTATGTTATGTTAGTTGTTCAAAATGCAGTTAAAGCTTGATTCGAGGAGTTCCGATAGAGTTTAAGTGGAGCAGATGAGTTTCCCCATTCTGGATGGGAGGGTCCCTCTCGATTAGGCAAAATCACCACAGCCCTCCCTTGAAAACATAAATCATGATTTGCCTTCGATATGAGAGAGAGAGAGAGGGAGATTTTATTTCAATAATTCGCTTGCGCGTAGGGGTCTTTAGCAGTGGGGAGGAAACCCGGAATGCCCGGAGGAAACCCACGAGGTTAGGTTTCTAAAGGGGTTAATCCACCAGAACTGGTTAAGGGTCCTTGTTTCTAGTATTAGGACAAACGAGTCACGAACCAACCCATCAGCTCCCAATACGGTATGCCCAGGCCGGTAGTAGAGACTTTTGGCTAGCGTAAATTCCTTGTGCGTATCGTGTATCCCTATGGATTTTGTGTGTGACGTCATCAATGTGTGTGTATTTCTCATACGTGATATAGCACACGGATACGACAGCCCGTATCGAACAGCTTACATACGGAGAAGGTCCGTAAAACATTGTCGTCTTTTTAGACACTGAAATGTTGTATCATAGCGTTTTCTATGAATCTATGTGTATCTTAAAACAAATAGGTGTATATTTGATGTGAATTTAATCATAATAAAGACTGGAATTTAATCATTATTTTTGATGGGTTTTTCTCGGAATTTTCATACTTTTCCTGTCTGTCTGCACGCTGGTTGATCTACGGGCTAGATTTAGGAAGATATGGGACCTTGCAAAGCTGTAAACGATGTGATTCTATGGTAAAGGGATGTAAATGATAAATTAGTGAAACCAAAAATTCCTGTCGCGTCAAAGTCAAAGATTTTTTTTAAATGATGCGACATTAATTTTTTTAATAGCTCAACAGTCGGCGAATGACTTCATGCACTCCGAGAAATTGTAGGCAAGGCATTTGACTAGTACTGATGGTGATCTTGGTATATAACTGTCATCATGTTGTACAGAACTAAGCTTAGCTCAGTGATGCATACGTACGCGGCACAAGAATCTGCCAAAACTCTAACACTACTCTGACGCAACGTGTGACGCATATGATACGGATACGTGATACGGATAGGGTAAATCCCACTTGCCAAAAGTCTCTAATATTAGACTAAGCGCGTATCACTTTTGTTTGAATGGGCAAATATTGTACCCAACCCCACAGGGGTACAATTCCTCTCTATTAAATCGAAGCGAAAATACATTGTTTCCCCCAAATTATGAAATTGACTTTTTTTAGCCTGTGAAGGCGGGGCCTCATGTAGAATAGCAAATCATAACACCAACCAAGTAAGCATTTGCGTATCAGTTTTGATAAAAACAACGCTTGATTTACCTTATTTAAAACATTTACTGTTATAATAGATTGGGCTGCGTATATTTAATAGTATAGAATAGTTCTAATAGTATAAAATTAACTTATTTTAAAGATTTTACATGCATTAATAAAGAAATTAAGTTTACCAGGTGATACTAAAGGCATTTAATCGTAGCTAAAAACAAGCACATCATTATATCTCAACGTTTTTAGCTATTTAAAAACCATTTTGGCTTATTGCCCTTTATTTGTTTTATGGCGAAATGTTGTTTAAGTCTTAATCAAATAGCCTTTCTCAACTGTTGTAATATTTAGCTCGTTTGAATTATTGTTGATTTTAGCCGTGTTTATTCATTCATGAACGATAGTATTACAGTTCACTATTTATATATATATACTGAGTAGTAATTTGTATACAACACATAGAGATAGGTCACCTCAACCTGATAATATTCATTCAACTTTGACTGAATACGTGACATCAATACGTAGCACAGTGTATATTCTCCCAGAAAAACAACATGGCGGAAAGAGCAGAAGTGGAGATTGTGCGGCCTGTGATGTAATTTTAAGAGTTCCCAGGAATCCTGCAATAGAGAGAAATATGTTGAAGGAGATTTGGTATTCCACATTGATTGTCGACTCACTGAGAAATGCACTGGTTATAAGCCGCCAGGTAAGGGCAATTGTATAAACATAAATTATTCATAATATGCGTGTATGATATCGTTAGGGTATTGTTATCAGTATACCACGATATCTATAAATGTCTAATACATTGATCATATCTTGCGTTTATCACAAACAAGTACATCCGTAATCCCTCTAAACTTTATTGTTGACCACCCTCTGTTTTTGTACCGAAGTGCAAATATTTGGTTGAGGACATTTATTTAATGCACAAGGAAACATGTAATGATGTATTGGAATATGACCCCTTTCTTTCTTTGGTGTAAATAGACTTATCGTGTGAATTAGTGTTCAATTATTATGCTGCTATATTATACTCAATTTTATACTCCATTTTATACAATTTTATTGCCAGCAAAAACAAGAAATTATTTTGTCTGTACAAGATGGATCAATCGATATTTCTTAGGGTTTAGGCTGGCATAAATATTACGTCATTAAAGCTGAACTCCGGTTACAAAAATACCGAAATAATGTAATAAAAAAAAAGTTAACGCCCGCAAGCCGCCATACTTGTTTCCAACTTGTGAAATAAGTATGGCGGACATGGAGGCTTATGACCTTGAAAGGTTAGCCGATCTCACTTCCAGTTTGTTTCTCGTCAGCTAGCTATACACATCCGGCTTTATTCTCTTCACACGGTTCACTGATTGCTGTTTTTTCCCCAACAGTATACCAAATTATTGAAGATTGAACATGTCTGATCAGGTAAGACTGTAAATAATTATATGAACTGCGTCTACTACAATATCAATTTCTTACACGTTGGTAAAATGGAGAAAAAAAACCATAACATCAATAAATTTAGCACTGTCAAACACTCCCCAATGAGTGCCGTCCCAAACATGTAGTTATGTCCATTGGTCGTTTTCATGAACACTATTCAACATGGAACACGAAGAAGGCAATACTAATAGTTTGTATAGGTGATTTGTTTTGGTTGAAAAATAGGTTGGGTAAGACATCTGGTTGCATCTTTTGTTTTAGAGTAAAGCTTAGGCTATATTGTAGTAGACGCAGTTCATATAATTATTTACAGGCCTACCTGATCAGACATTTTGCAATCTTCAATAATTTGGTATACTGTTGGGGGCAAATACAGCAATCAGTGAACCGTGTGAAGAGAATAAAGCCGGATGTGTATAGCTAGCTGACGAGAAACAAACTGGAAGTGAGATCAACTAACCTTTCCAGGTCATAAGCCTCCATGTCCGCCATACTTATTTCACAAATTGGAAACAAGTATGGCGGCTTGCGGGCGTTGACTTTTTTTTATTACATTATTTCAGTATTTTTGTAACCGGAGTTCAGCTTTAACTCCGGCGATCGATTGGATAGCAAACTATGGGTTTAGCTAAATCACTGGATACTGTACATGTATATCGTGAACTATTATCATAACGTGTTGAAACAAGCTTACTAGCAAAGCAAACTATAAGATATGTATTTTGTAACTACGTTGGTGAGAAATCTATCGTTACCTTTGTTTGGGTTTGTAGTGTCTAACGCTTGCGTTGTAGACCATGAGGTCTGTCAGTGGTGTGTTTTCTATCTCAAGCTCATATGTGACAAGTGGGATGTCCTGAAAACCTCGGGGTCTTCTCGGCGTCCTCTGTGGGAGAAATTAAGAGATGAATTATAGAAATAAAATTTACCATATTATTAGTCGCGAAATATGGAGTTGATGTTACCCCCTCCCCCACCTCTCCCGCGTCCTCTCTACCATATATTAGACCTCTATACCATCCATGTACGTCCACTTTGGAAATAGTGTAGTATTTTGATTGGAAACGAATTGTTCATTATGTATATTTTAAGGATGGTGGATGTGATGTTGGTTAGGAGGGGTGGTGGTGGTGTGATGGGGTGGTGGTGGTGGTGTATATGTGTGTGTGGGGGGGGGGGGTAGTATCTTGATTGTTCAATATGTATATTTTAAGGATGGTGGTGGTCACGGGGGGGGGGGGAATTGAAATGAAATGGTGTTTAACGTCCTACTGTTCTGCTCCTAATGTGGAGAACCAAAAATTCGCGCTGCGGTACAAAAAAACGAAGACGGGTATACGCCATACAGTGTGCTATGAGTGACATATTGCCCAGGCAGCGGCGCTAAGACCTACTCTTATATCGAATTCCAACTGCATCATTGGCAAGAAGAAACCACACAGAAAAATTCGATTGTATACTCTGTTGAGGAATTCTTTTTCTTTACTCTTCACAAAAGGTATATCATTATTCTTTAAACAGTTAAGTTTAATACATATCTATTTCCTTTATGTTTATACAAACAGCCGAGTATGATCGAGAATAGCTTATTGAATATACATAATATATAATAGTTTACCGTTCAATACTCTCCAATATGTTATTGAATTTTTGTATATATATATAGAAAGAGAGAGAGTCTCTAAATAGTTTCTTAACCCCGCCATTGTGATAACATGAAAGGATAGATCTAAATACGGAATATACATACACGCACTGCTATAAATATGTGATTTAGTGTACGTATTAATAAACTCAACAAAGAAAGAAGTACATGTATAGCAAGTACAGTTTAATAAACGTAGATCAGTAAACACTATTGAAATACCTAGTGGAGAGAGAGAGGGAGAGAGAGAGAGAGATGGGGAACTGAGGGACCCGAAGAAAAGGACGCTATTTACCTCCCAATGACAGACCTTAAGATCTAATGCGCACGCGTTGGATCAATCTACCACTCAAACCGCTTGAAAAAAACGATAACAGGTTAGGCCGGCAACCCCGCCCAGGGCTCACACTGTCAGTCGCCAAAGTCGTAATTTGCGATAACAAATATGAAAGTGGCGATTAAAATTTGATTTGGGCGATAATGTTGGCGATAAAGTTTTGCGATACTGGCTATTCTTTTTTAGAACTGGCGGAAAAAAAGCTTAAAATTATAATCGTATTTATCCCAGATTAACCAATAATATTGTCGGAATTATTGAACGTGTATGGGCCGCTTTATCTACACCGCCATCGTGATCCCCTAGATTGATTAGAGATTAACAAACATTTCAGTAGCTATATTGTAACAAAGTACTCGAATTAAAGGATCATTGGGTGCTAAGAACTTTCTGACCTCAGCTGGTTTCTGATAATATATGATAGTGACCTGTATAAACTTCTGTAAAGGCACGGACAGACAATAATGATCTA
Organism: Patella caerulea; assembly: GCA_036850965.1. Lineage (NCBI taxonomy): Eukaryota > Metazoa > Mollusca > Gastropoda > Patellidae > Patella > Patella caerulea. The sequence continues at coordinate 70,815,899 of JAZGQO010000010.1, read as the reverse complement.
ATTAAGCATGTAATTATTCCCATGCCAATTACAAACTACACAATCATGCTCTGTGTACAAGATCCACGTGACTACAAAAGAATATGCACTGGTCAGTAAGCATACCATGACGTGATAAAGAGGCAATCGCATGTATGATCATCAGTCTTATCTATTCTCCAGAGCTACATAATCAGCAGTTTAATGACAGTTAGGCAGGGTGTTTGGATGGCCAAGTGGTCTGGAGTGCCGTGCTTCGACCTCTAGAGAGGTAGTGGCGCCTTCTCAAACTCGTGGGTTTCCTCCGGGCACTCTGGTTTCCTCCCATAGGAAAGTCACATGCGCGTGCGCTAAGATGATAAAAATGAAAAATAATTCCTTTCTGCGATATCACCTTCGGTGGAAGCGGACGTAGAACAACAACGACAGGCAGACAACTAGAGGCGGTCGGGGAGCAGAGAAGAGACGCAGACGAAAGGCCGGCGTATGGACTCTACCCTGAACCGGTGCCTTGTCACGGGGGGGGGGGAGGTAGAATGGTGTTATTAATATAGTTCCTGTATTGTTGTTGTATGTATGTAACTGTAGCTGTTTTATATACCTGATGTAAAAATCCTATATTTTCTAATCCCTGTTATCACTTAGATAGTGTTACTCTGTGTGATTTAAACGGATTTCTACTTTTGTTTTATAGTATGATTATTTGTGAATTGGTGAAATCTCAACGATATAATGGCTTCGGGTAAGTGCCGGGGGAGGGGGCATAACTTCGAAACCGGAATTGGTAGTCCATCATCACCATGATAACTCCCCAATCCGAGCTATCCATATACACAAAATAGCAGCCTCGGTACAGATCTAATGCCCTGCATACCCCTCGTATGTTCTGTTTGATTACAGCTAATCCAACTACTCACTGCTGTTCTAAATTATTATTATTAACAAGCAATGGCTTACTGTGTAACAAAATCTTTAAATTTGAAACAAATTTTCAAATTGGACCAAATATGTTTACATAACGTTAAGTCATGACTCACGATTTCATTATGCCCAATTAACCAGTGCTCGGACCATTGCTTCAGGAATATGCCAAGCCTGAAGAGACAGACAAACAGGCACAAATATTAGTATGGGCATCCTAGACTATTAGCTGCGCTAATTTATTGCATGTTAAATGATGTAAATGTAAAAGATATGATTGGTATTTTATGGAGATGGACAATATGTAGCACCTGACAAAAATCTGACAATACCAGGCTTGAATAAGGTCATGAGGTCGTCATGGAGTTGAGTCAACCGTTGTCGTTTCTCTCTCTTCTAACGCTTAAAATGTAATATTTGAGGTACTCGATTGAACGTTCCGAATTGAATTTTCTCAATTCCAAAAATAGTGAAAAGGAGTATTTCGGGCTACTACGCATGCGTCGATTGGATAAGTAAATATCCCAACCAATCATGCAGCTGTTGTGTTTAATTACGTCACGATTCTACTCGCATCATCTCAGCGGTTGGGAATGGCCGAACTGTGACAGGATTGAATACCGCGTCACTCGATTGTAAATTTTGTCAATTCGGGACGTCCTGGACTGTGAATCGAGCATCCCCATTATCTTTGTAACGAAGGGCGACAACTCATTTAATTTGATTGATTTTATTTCTTTCAGGATTGCAATCGAACCAACGACCAACAATAGAACGGTCTGTGTCCGGTGAGTAACACATAGTTCACATAAAAAACATAAACTTTGAAATGTTAACGACTATTACGTCATCTAAGGCAGTGATTTAAGCTGCAATATCAACTTAAAAACCCGTAACTGAAAATACACACTGAATTTCGTGTATTTTGGTATCATAATTCATTGACCATTAATTCGGAAACTGGAAACAAAAGCCCCTTTTCAAGTCTTGAGATATTATTATTTAGATATAGAAGAAAATGATTTTTTTTTCATTTGATTTGCAGCGGGTCCAACAACTATTGTTATTGGACAAGCCACAATCAATCAAGAGAGAAAAGGTTTACTACCAAAACAAATTTCATTGTCTCTTAAACAACTGATTGGTAAGTTTCAGGGTAGTTAAACAACATCTTAACGTTGTGTCATTGTTACTGGGGGTTTTATGAGTCAATCTAATGATACAAGTGGATTGAACCTCTCATAATTAACAGAAGAATGATGTATGGACATGATATCATACGCAGAAATCACAAGCAAACGAACAATTCAAATAAAGTGAATAGATTCGGGCACTAACCGTAAGCGTCTACTGCGCTGTACATTCCCGGGCCTGTAGTGACACAGTCTTCACCCAAATTTGCAAGCAATCAGGAATATAACCCAGATACACCATTTTGTAATGCCAGCATAAGTCATGATCTGCTTGATGTTACAAGAAATATGGATATAAGCATATTAAAGTAAAATCTAAGTATACAAATAACCACAAAAGTAAAATTATATAAAACAGGTAGTCTGAAACTAAATACTCTTAGTCAATTTTGAAATGTTTTAGTATATGGAATACAGTTAGGGTGCATCTTCCAACCATCATAGAAACCAAGCAAAAACAAACAATACTGAATACAAAGAAGCAAATGAACAAATTAGATCGTGTCAGATCGGAGACGGTCCTGCGCATTTTATGACGTCATATGTGGATTGTGGGTTAGGATAAGGGCAAGGCTTTGCCCCAACCCCGCCCTCTTAGTTACGGGCCTGGTTTGTATTGATATATCAGTCTTTTGCATTTTATGGGAATATCCCTACCCACATAACATGTCCATACGACTGTATTTTCACTCAACTACAATTCCCTTTTTTTATTACTTATTTCAGCAAACGCTAAATTAATATTTGACCAAGATGAAGTTGACAAAGCACGATTTGTTGAAACTGCTGGTTGTAAAATGGCGTTTAAAACTTTAATGAAGTATCGCTGCGTTGGTATCATCGGTCCAACTTGTAGCGGGAAATCAACCATAATACGTCACATTGTCAACAAGTTCTTGCGGAATAACTCTGAATCGATGAAACTGGAGCCAGTTCTACTGAAAAAACCGACCGATTGGGATTTAGTACCTAAAATTGTTAGCCCTAACAGTGATGAGGATAAATATATCGTTATTATAAAGAATATGTTCGGTATTAACAGTTTGAAGAAGGATCTGATTGAAGAGTGGATCAGAAATTTTGAAGCCATGGATAAAATGTTACAAAGAGGACTGGTATTTGTGGTGTTCACGTGTAAAACTCTCATCTTTAACAAATGTAAATCAAACTTAAATTCCGATCTGTTTGACAAAGATCGGTTGATTTTCTTACACGAGGACAGATATAAAATCACGGATGGGGAAGGGGTCACAATACTCCAAAAATTAAACATCCCCACAGATGAAATAGTGATGGATAATTTAAGTAAAACTGTGTTCTTTTATAACTGTCAATTAATTAAAGGGTTTAAAAAGTCAAAATCCGTCGATAGACTAGAACTATTTGAGAGGTCACATGAATTTTGGGATCGTGAATTACAGAAACTTGAGGACGACCCAGAATCGCTAGCTGCGCTTTCAATGATTTTGTTGCTAGGTGGAAATGTGACCAGCGCACAACTGCGGGCAGACAGTGTAATAAAAATAATTGTTCGTCAATCTACATCTCTGACCGCTAGACATGATCTGGAAACATCATGTCAATATCTTGTTGGATCATTTTTAAAGTTTAATGTTGACAGTGCTTCTTATTCATTTATAGAAAACAGTCTTAGAGACTGTGTTTTAAATGTGGTGTGGAATCGGGGTGACTTTAGCCACAAGGAGATTATCGCTAGATGCCCGCTTGATTTAATTCTGGAAAGAATCACCACTGAATGCCCTGCGAAAAAAGGCGAATTATTAGTAGTACAAGAAGATATCCAAAATATTGCACGGCGTCTACCCAAAGAAATTCGAGATAATGCCAAACTGCTAGAGTGCTCCGGTCTTAAAAAAGGCTTCCTTCTGGAATCTTTGTTCGCATGCGTTGAACGTAAACTCAAACTTGAGTTAAGTGAAATATTATTCCTTAGTATTTGTTATATGGGTGATTACAAATCTTTAAAACTGATTCACAAATTCATTTCAAAAACAACGCTTAAGGCCACTTCTGAAAAACGAGCACCTGTAGTAAACGCAATAAAATCGAACATAGACAGTCGGATTAAAACTAATTTATTGGTAGAGTTTCATTGTTACGAGGATGGGTTGGGTAAATGTAACAGGAACATACTGCACTATATCAGCGAATATTGGAACGTAGCTAATTTACGCCATTTCATTCAGGACTATCCGACGGTTAAGGAATTAATTAACCTTAAAGACAGTGATGGACAAACGCCCATTCAGCTGGCTAGTTTGAACAATAATGACATGGACGTATTGGTTTATTTAAAAGACATTGGTGCTGATGTGAATCATATTGATAACAATGGGAGGACAGCCCTACAGCTCGTTCTAGAAAATAGGGATGGGGACATTGATAAGGTGAAGCTACTGCTAAATTTAGGCGCCCGAATTAATTGTGACAATGACAGTCGTTCTATCTTTCGCATCGTGTGTTCTTTGAAATCAAACGTGGGTATGATGATGAAACTGTTCGCAAATGGCACAAACAAACATCTTATTAACAGTCGGGATGAAAATGGTTTAACTCCTTTACATTACGCAGTTCGCGAGGGGAGTCTTTGTGACCTTGGGACGTTGTTGGACCTTCAAGCGGAGTCCCACACAAACGTAATAAACACTCAAGATAAAGAGGGTTTAACACCACTTCATTACGCAGTGAAAAAAGGGAATATTGCAATGGTCCGAAAGATATTAGATCATGGGGCTGATGTATCAATCGAAGAAGACAGTTTAACACCCTCGTCGATTGGATGTAAAACTCAAGGCGTTCATAACGTAATAAACACCCAAGATGAAGAGGGTTTAACACCACTTCATTACGCAGTAAAAAATGGGAATATTGCAATGGTTCGAGAGTTGTTACATCGTGGGGCTGATGTATCAATCGAAGAAAACGACGACTTTTTAACGCCTTTGTCGATTGCATGCAAAAATCAAGATGACCATGACGACATTGTTAAGCTGCTTATAGATTGGGGAGCAAATATAGATCATAAACATCGTTTCAACGATACACCGTTACATGAAGCTATTGAAAATGGTCTAGTCCGTTGTGTGGAGAGCTTGCTGGAAAATGGCGCTAATGTAAATAGCCAATCTAAATGGAAGAAAAAGACGCCTTTGCATATGGTATTAAAAACACCTAAACGCAAAAGGCTTGAAATATTGGGGCTGTTGATTAGATATGGCGCCGATGCGAATATTAGGGATGGAAACGATAAAACTGTCCTCGACTTAGCGAAAAACAACAAACGATATTTAGATATTGAAGATTGCTTGGCAAATCTTTTGGAACAAACATTTGTTATTAAAGTGTAAAAACCCTATCTGGTTATTAATTTGCTGCAACGCCACAACTTGTCAATATCAATTCTGTTTTCCACTGAAGTTAGTCGTTTTTTCAAGGTTGATGACCAGAGACAGAGAGGAAAAATTTTCCAAGGGAGAAATCACGCCGATGTAATCAAACCTATGAAAATAAACTTACCTGCCTGCCAATTCCACCTATTTTGTGAGAGTTGACATAACATTTGTACAGTATGTCGCCTCAGAGATACTACTAATTGGAGGATTATTAAACTATAACCGTAAATATGCTAGTGATAAGGTAGTATAAGGCGATAGAGGGGTGTCAGCATTATGATATTATGGAATCGAGCGCTGCCGTCTAGCCACGTTGAAGCATAGAGCAGTGCTTCTGAACCTTTGTGATACAATTCCCCACTTGAGAAATAATATTTTCTCCGTTATTCACCTCTGGAACTATACACTGTAAAAAGTTTTTAAGTTTTTTTAACAGAAAAATCATGGCAGAAGGTTGCCATTTTTTCTCGTAATTTTACATTAGTATTTAGTATGTATTTTAACAATGCAATGTTTAGCGTTTCTTACAATTGTAGGTTAAAAAACATATGCCTGTAATTTTACATAAGCTGTGTAAAATGATATACCATATCATAATGTTAAATAACAATAGATTTGTATTTAAACTTGAAGTTGGTGATTCAACCGCTGTATGTTATGCTTCCCTTATAGTTAAATAACATATCCGCTGTAATTTAACATACGTTGCATAAAGTAGATCTGTACTTAAACACCGTGAGAATAATTCTGTTAGAAACCAGAAAAAGTTCTGGCAGTTGGTTAACCAGTATTTTTTCTCTGTTATTTTTAATCTGTTTATTCTTTGACAGAGAAAAAATCTGGTAAACCATCTGCCAGAACTTTCTCTGTCTGGTTTCTAACAGAATTATTCCATGTTAAAATAGAGCTTCTGTCAGAAGATTTTCTGTTTTTTAAACATAATTTGTTTGGTTAAATATAAAACAAAATCATTGTAATAAATAATTTATTTTCTGTAAATCTAATTTTTCTGTCATGAACGTACAAAATACTAAAAATTAACAGAAATTAAGAGCAAGGGATCGTGATTGGCTTCACATTTTGTGTTCTGAAGGGCAGGTTTACTACTTTCTGTCGTCTCTTCAACTTCTTACAAATTTTATTACCTTTAACCTGAAACAAAATGATAAAGCACATACAGGATTGAAATCAAAAGGACAGCGGAGATAACTCTTTAGGGCTGGAGGTTCTTTAACATGTACGGCCAATAGCACACATGGCCCCTGTTGTTAGTGCCAGCTGAACAAATTAGAACTTGCACCATTGACACGAAGGTCAAGTTGCAAAACAAACTTTCTTTGCTAATGAATAATAATCCAGCATCATATTCTCTGAACCATCGCGTTTCTTACACTTTAATATTGTTTACATGGTCGAGTTCAAATTCACAATAAAACATACACCATGGCCACTATGTGTAGGCCTTATTATAGATCATAGATACTAAACATAAAAAAGCAACAAACTTAATAGACAGTACAGAAGCTGTGTCTTTAAATCCAATAACATACACAGTATCTTCGTATGCTGTAGATTTGCCTTCGCACATACATCATTATTAGGAAGACTTACCTTCACATCTTATTGTTGGTTTTCCTCTGTTCTTATCCTGCATATAAACTTGCAGAATAAAGTTTCATTTGTTTATTTTTACAGCCCATCCAAAGCTGCAGTTACGGAGCGGATTCCCCCCACCCCTACACACACTCCACCCCATGCGCATCACGTCCACTAAATATTTCCCGTTATATTTACCCCCCCCCCTTCCAAGTGGGGAGTATATCGCATGTTATTATACGAATTAACAATTGTATATATCGATGTTGCCGAGTTTTGCAATGAGAGACTGACATTTCCTCTTATCTAGAACTTATGGCTTCCGGTCAGGAGTCTGAAAACTCAATTTATGCAAATTCCTCCTATATATACAATTGTTAATTCGTATAATAACATGCGCTATACTCCCCACCTGGAAGCGGGTAAATATAACGGGAAATATTTAGTGGAGGTGATGCGCATGGGGTGGGGTGTGCGTGTGTGTGTAGAGGTGTGTGTACGTTGAAATAATAATAATAATGCTTTATTTCGTACTCATAGTACACAATACAATACATAATTTACATAATTATATACATATATGTAATATAACTAAACTTTTCTCTATGATGTACATAAATAGTTGATAATTTCTTCAAGGTTTCTAGCATCATCATAGTTTACATCTCTATATTTAATAAATTCTCTTATACTATTTCCGAGTTGGATGTCTTTATCAGTAATTGGACATGAAATGGCTGTGGCGATTTTAGGTAATTTAAAATTACACAGGTCATATTTACATAAATTATATTTAAAACAAATAAAATTGATACTATTAGAAACTGCAGACTGGCTTCCATACAGAGCATGTTTACTACATATGCTTAAACATGTGTTACTGCTATTATATGAACTAAGATAAAATCTTAAAAATCTTTTGTGTAATTGACAATCTATAGGAACATCATTACAAATAATATGTAAAAGATTACTGTGTGTACGTTGAGAAATACAAAATAACCGTCTTATAGTTTTACGCCATGCTGTATAAAATAAATGAATGCTTTTATGAGAATAATCCCAAAGGTGACACCCATATAATGGCATACAATATGTTTTAAACAATTCATATTTAGTGACAGATGATACAAGTTTAAAATTCTTTAGGGTTACATTTACTCTAACTAAGAAGTTGTTAACACAGTTTAATAAGTGTTCAGATTTGGATGCTGAGTTCAGTGTGTTACCCAAGTGATTATCTGATGACACGACCTTAATGACCTTGCCATCCAAATATATATCTTTAACAGGGTTGATACAGTTTTGATTAAAGGGGAATAGTAGAAGTTTTGTTTTATCTGGATTGAACTTCAGATCAAATTCTTCAGAAAATTGACTTGCTATGTCTAGCAGTTTAGTAAGAGCTTGTCTGGTAGGTGTGACAAAAGTAATATCATCAGCGTATGCTAAAGCGCCGACATAAACATGACCTATATAGCAGCCAATTCCATTATTTTTACACCGAGACAATAACTCGTCTAAATAAATTGTAAACAATATCGGAGACAAAACCCCACCCTGTTTGACACCATTACCCACATTAAATGTCCTACTAGTTGTGTCGCCCCATTTGACTCTAATTTTCTGATTTAAATACATATTTAAAAGAAATCTTGCAATTACAGGACAAATTCCTCGAGACAATAATATTCTAAACAGTTTTACATAATTTACACGGTCAAATGCCCGTGTTGCATCTAGCAGTGCTACATAAACATCAGATTTCCTGTTATTGTAATATCTTATTGTTTCATTAAGTACAAATGAACAATGTGAAGTTGAGTGTTTTGCTTTAAAACCAAATTGCAAGTCTGAACACTGAAATATGTCTTTGTTTTGTTCAATCAATATCCAGTCAAAGAATTTACCAATTATGCTACTAAGAGCAATGCCTCTATAGTTACTAGAATCATTTAAAGACTTCTTCCGGTTCTTTGGAATGGGTATGATTGAACATAGAACAAAGTTTCTAGGAGAGAAGCCATGTACTATCATGGAAGTTAATAACATTGAAAAGTGAACAAATAAGGAGTTTGAAGCATGTATTATGTGATTTGAAGTTTGGCCAAGATTAACATCCTTTTTACCATGTTTCAAGTGCTTTACAGCCTTAATAACATCGTCCGCACACAATACACGCTTACAATTGCAATTATTATGTTTATTTATACTATTTCCAATTTCATTCTGAAGATTCAACATATCATCATTATTGAAAGACACTGAATTAAATAACTCGTCATACTTATTACAAAATAGATTACATATATTCTCTGTTCCTATCTCACCATCTATCGTATTAGGTAAAGAATTACATGACCCACTTATTTTCTTAATTTCATTCCAGAAATCTTTATGTCTATTTGACATTAAACTGTCAGCAAGTTTGTTTGAACAAATTATATCTTTGTTACGCTTAACCTGTCTCAATACGTAATGGTATTTAGCCCTTGTAGACCTACGTATTGTAGCTAAAGTGCCAGATTTGGGGGAATTGTTGTCCTTCCATAGCTGATGCCAAAATATAGCCGTATCCCGAAAGTCCCTGACCTCTTCGTTCCACCCAGGAATAGTGCCACCCCTGCGTTTATTTCCTGTTTTTGGGATGCATATTTCACCAGCTTTTAGAGTGATACAGACTAATTCATCAAAATAAGTATCTAATGCACTATTATGATTGGAACACATGTGGATTTTACAGTTTAAAGCATCAATTGGGATATATAAATCATGTAAAAGCACATTCAATGTGTGTTTATATCTTTCTATATGTTGATCTGTAGCTTCATCCCATTTCAACTTTTGGCGGCCATCTTGACTCGCAGATGACTTGTCATAATAGTCAAGGGGGATATTAAGAGACAAACTAAGAACTGAATGATCAGAAAAGTTATCAAAATCATGCACAGATTCATGACTTACAATGACATTTAACAAATTTGGGGTGAGGAAAAAGTGATCAATGATAGATCTACTGTTGTTTATTTTACTTTCATAAGTATAAGAAACATGACTTGAGGGGTGGTTATAGGCCCCTTCTAAGGTACAGTCAGACATAAATTTAAGAAGGTTCTGTGTCTGTTTAGAAGTGGTTCGTGTAATCTCAGTATTGAAGTCTCCGCCAACGATCAAATGATCACTTTGATTCTCGTCACATAGTTGTCTTATCTGGTGAAGGGTGTTTTGGAATTCATTCATGTTTACACTGTCACATGGCATATACACATTGCATAATAGAATAGATATGTCACCACACTAAGCTAACACAGCACAGATACGTTTTGATTCGAATAAAATGGGCTTTATATTGCACAATAGTGTGTTGCGCCACAATATCGCACACCCGCCATAAGGCCGGCCCTGAATAAAAGCACTACTATCCATACCTGATGTTCCATGAGCTGAAATGATTGGGATTTTAGACTGTAATACTGGAAGTTGCTCGTTTAGCAGCATGGCTCGAAATGTTCACCTGTCTACTTGTCGCCGACAGGCGATTATTTCGTCCGACAGGTAGCAGATAAAACTACCTGTCGCTTGCGACAGGTGGACTAAATTTTACTTGATGTTCAGTAAATTGACCACAATACTCATGTCTACGTCATGTACATGTAGGCCGTATTTATTTATTCGTAGAGTCGTTCTAAATACAAGAATTAAGAATTGAGCACGGAAATACCGCGAAAAGCCGCCATTTGCATTGTTTACATTTCGCTCTGTCGCAGGCTACAGGTACTCAGTTTGGAAGTAGACAATTTTATAACAATGAATTTCACACCATCTACTCTTGTTTTCATCTACTTGGCTCTAGTTTATAGCATTATGGAGTATTATATCTAAGTAAATAAAAACGTCACCTGAAATAATTCTACCGTAACGACACCTTGAAAGTGGCTGGAGTGGAAGGGAAATACACACGGCTCGATAGATCGATGCCTCGTAAGTTCTTGTATCTAATCATTTAAATAATTCACAAGACAATTCGACAAAATCAAATAATCAGGTCGGAAAAATATCTCGGATATTAATATAATTTGTACTGTAGCGTAAATATAGTCCCGATACATTGTATGTGAGACGGGAATTCCAGGTGGCGCTACCTGTCTTTCGCACGCGGCATATTTCTTACTGTGCGATGCAAAGAGGTGATTTGTAATACGGATATTTTAAAATTTGAATTCTACACCTCAACGTCGAACTATTCGATTTAGCACGGAGGTGTAATACCATGATAATTTGCGGAATCCACGTGGCTACGGGTGATAGAAATTAGAATTGTAGTTGTACGAATCTTCGACTCGCTAGGCCAACGCAGATTCGCCGACTTTCAAGAACTTTTAGACATTCCGATGTCGAAGAAATAAAAAGGTTTTTATATTACGATATTTATATGAAGCAATGTAATACGTCAATATCTAAACAAACGTGTGTGTAGTACACATGTATGGATATGTGTGATACTATATACTATTACTTAGTCTTTGGGTTTGACAATTGAGAGTGACAGGTTATTTACTGAAGCGACAGGTATGATGAAAAGCTACCTGTCGCTTGCGACAGGTAGCTTTTTTCAAACATTTCGAGGCCTGAGCAGCCAATGTTCTTGAATAAAGACAAAGTCATGAGAACGACACAGTTTATGTATGTATTCGATTCTACCTGTACCGAGACCGTGGGAATTATATGTTGCTATGCGTAAAGATGTCACTCTATTGTTCTTATGTGGTTATCCACTCTAGGTGGGACATATTTTCTGATACAGACTCCGCTAGGCCATAATTCTTCATTAAATAGTTTCTGGAATTCTGGTTGGAGGACCGTTAACTTGAAGGATTTATATTTCGCACCAGGGTTCGATATGCACATAAGTTGAATAACATTTATTCCATTGTCTTTAAGATAACTCGATATCTGATTGTCCTCAGTGTTTTTATCTACATGGTATATAAACAAGTCCCGATTTGGATCGGCACCACCTTTAAATGTTGACTGAGACGTGGAGTTCCCGACGATAAATCTTCTTCGTTTCCTTTCCTGTCTTTTCAGAGTTTTTGCAACATGTGGAGGGAGTTGAAATTCGTCTTGGGCAGCGTCAGCAGTGTCACTTACGTCTGATCTGATACTATCGATATCTTCATTGGTGTCCGATGGGTATTTCTTTCGTTGTTGTTTATTCTCTTGTCTGTCATGACGACTGAGAACTGGTGTATGCTTTAATATTTTCTCTCTAGGTTCAGAGGCAGTGGTTAAAGTTTGGGGAACAATTATGGACGATATTTCTGCGTATGACTTGTGAGGCTTTGATGCTAAAGACGTTAGTTGTTCTTTAATACTCACATTTTCGCAGACTGTGCGTTCCAAGACCTTTTCCAATCTGGACACTTTATCCTCAAATGACAATAATCGTTCCGCCATTGAAATTATGTTGAGTTCTTCTGGTAATGCTCTGGGCAGACGGTAAATATCAAGAGCATTCAGCGTTATTAAAGGAACATTATCTGATTTATCCAGTTTCTCCATGGCTGATATAATGTCCATGACGTGGGCTTCTTTTTCAGACCTTACGGGGGAGTCTTTCCTTCTAGCCCTTTCACCAATCACATTACTGTCACATTTGTCCCACAATAGACATTTGCTGTTTAATATTTCTTCCATCGTGAAATGACCAAGAACTGCTGTCTTAATATTGTCACTTGAACTCTTCTGTAAGGAGTGAATAATATAGCTGAGTACATAGTCAACAATAGTAACTTGATGAGTGATCAATTCAGCTGTCTCGACATTGCCATTGGTTGGGGTATGGTTGTGAGTAGTATTAACTGGTATAGTTGTGTTTTGGGCTGGCCTTTTACTTGGACCAAATCTGATATCTGAGCAGCTTTGACATAACATGAGGTCATCTTGGGACATGGAAACATATTGACCTCTACGCTTGAGTGGACAGGGTCCATCTGGTAGCCCTTCACACCTCATTGATTCCTATATATTTTCAACCAAAATTTAAATATGTCTATCAAAAGTCAAAAACTCACACAAAATACTGAATAATCCATCACAGTGATACACTTACTCCTAATGAACAATCCAATATACTGTTCAAGTTACAAATCCAATTAAAACTTATGTTATTTCACAAAAAAACACAGAGTGACATGATGCATGTCTACACACCAACATATGTAAACAAGCCTGTTACAAAGGCTTGAAATTGTTCAAACGTTCGACAGAGTAATTGCTAGATTGTGTATCGATTTATAATTTAACTTGAATAGAAAGTCCATAACTTTTGACTCAAATTTGACGATCTTGATCTCTATCCCCAGTTTTTGGGGTACAAGGAACACATTAAGATAACTTTGGATATCAATGGATAATCATTATGAAATTGAATTCTTGACCTTCAGCTGTCCACTATCACATAATGCACAAACATCCATTAAATGCACAATGGAGATGTCATGACCCTTGTTTAGTGAGTAGCTTGTACTTTGTGTTTTAGAACAAGGGTCTTAAACTAAGCGATCGACGATCTGTCTTACCTAGTCTATTTCTCATTGATATGAGACTATGTTACCCACTTCCCGGATAATCAACAGTATAGCGAGATAGGATAACCCCCCCTTATGCACAGCGTCGAAATTAATTATGCTAGTTCTAGTCAGTCATTTAGTTTCCGACCAATGCCTACGCGGGTTTGTGGTCGGTAACATTCTGACTTATGGCTTCCGGTCAGGAGTCTGAAAACTCAACTTATGCAAATTCCTCCTATTCACCCGTTTTCAGATTTCACCCCGGGCATTTCGAATTCACCCCTGGGGGTGCACCTTTACCCCGGTTGAGACGCATTGTCCTAGAGCCTCAAGATATAGAGCCAAGACAACGGTGTTTAATATTTGTTCACACGGTTATAAGTCTTTCCTGTACGCATGGTATCATCCCCAAATTTGGTTTCTTGTGTTTACACACCACACGTTCCTCTTCACCCAGTCGCCACTTGTAAAATAGAGGGAATTGAGAGGGGTCTCATAAGTGGAATAGCCTGGAGTTTCTCTTCCTCTAATAAATCGGGCACGACATTGATCAATTCAAAACGGGTAAAATGACACTTACTGCTTATTACGACAGTTTGCATCATAGTAAATTACATTTAAAGACTATGCGTGAATTTAGCACTATAGAATCCCTTATAAACCACAGCATTGTGAAAGTTAATGTTTAAAATGGAGGGGGAGGGGCGAAAGGGGGTTAAACGTCCGCTCGACACAAACTAGGTCATTTCGGGACTAACATGGTTTAATTTTATTTCAATTATTCGCTTGCGCGTAGGTGTCTTTACCAGTGGGAGGAAACCGGAGGTCCAGTAGTAAATCCATGAGATTGGACAGGCTACCTTACTTCTTGTCACGTACAACCGAGGATTCAAAACCACGCTAGTTGACTCAATGACAGGCTCCATGATACAGCACCCACGTGCTAACCATTCAGCCCCCACCCCGAGAATAAAAGACAATGAATATTTACTATGATAATATACAGTAATTACTTAGTAAACCATTTAAGGTGATAATATACAGTAATTAATTAGTAAACCATTTAAGGTGATAATATACAGTAATCAATTAGTAAACCATTTAAGGTGATAATGTACAGTAATTAATTAGTAAAATAAGACATGAAATGAAATGAAATGGGGTTTAACGTCCTGCACTTTTGCACATAACCTGGGCTAATGGAACACGGGTATACGCTATTCAGTGTGCTATGAGGGAAATTTTGCCAGGGCAGCGGCGCTACGGCATACTCTAATATCGAATTCCAACTGCCAAGGGATCTTTTACGTGCACACAGGACCTCGGTTTTTCGTACCATCCCACCGACTAGGCAGCTGTCCTTGTCAGCCCCTCCTTCTGCATCACTGACAAGGGAAAATCACGCCGGAAAATCGAGATGAACTTTTTCGGCCAATGCAGGGATCGAACCAGCGCCTTATCCACCGTGACCAATGCAGGGATCGAACACCCGACCTCCAAGCTAGTGAACCAGCGCCTTATCCACTAAGCCACCGTGACCCCCATCTAGAGCAAGATAGGAAATCAGTAATTAAAACTATTCGTTGGTATGTAATTGCTGATACACGGTAATACTAACTTTCATAAAGATCAGTTAAAAGAAATTAAAATGTAAACATGAACGGTAATTCACAAAAATTAATGGTACAGGATTGTCGATATACGGCTATAACTTCTATAAAGATCAGACAGAACAGTATGACGTTAAACCCCATTTCATTTCATAAAGATCAGTTAAAGAAATTAAAATGTAAACATGAACGGTATTTCACAAATAAAGGCATAACTTTCGAAACATCGTCGATCACCTAAAATGAACGGAGGGAACGATCTAGCACAGTCTTCACCATCATGATTGCTTGGTTCACCGGGATACCAAATGTTGATATCTAGAGTTGAACCATCTACCCAAACCCATTTACCATCTCTACTTATATCATTCAGTCCTATCCAGTAGTCTTTACCTGAAAATGATATTTAAAGACAATTAGGCTACATAAAGACTGTTTGGCCATTTCGAGACTCAAATATGTTCTAAATGAATACCATTAATCCCAATTGGCGCATTTGTCTTTCCAGGGGAAATAGTCGGTTCATGATATCTAGTCAATTTGTCACGTGGAGAAATATATGTACCACAATGCGTCATATAAAATGTGCGTAAAATCAATGCTTCCGGGGGGGTTGGGATGGCATAGTGGTCTAGAGTGCCGCGCTTCGACCTCTAGCTGGCCGGTCACCTCTGGCTTGCGGCTGTGGTTTCGAGCCCTGGTGTGAGCGTATGTGGCATGGAGATAGGGGCGCCTTCTCAACCTCGTGGGTTTCCTCCTGGCACTGCGTTTTCCTCCCACTGCTAAAGACCCCTCACGCAAGCGAATTATTGAAATAAAATGAAACCATGTTAGTCCCAAAATGACCTAGATTGTGTCGAGTGGACGTTAAACCCCATTTCTCTCTCTCTTGTTGAATATTTGTGACATTGAGGAGGAATGATAAGCGGGTAAAGATGCGGCCATTTTGGAAATCACACAAGTAAATCAAATGAAATGAAACCGGGTTTAACGTCCTTCTGTTCTGCTCCTAACCTGGGCTAATGAAGACAGGCATACTCCATGATCCTTGACCCCCCTAAAAAAAACCTTGTAGACATGCAGTGTTTAAAGTCCTGAGACAAAGGGGTCTATTGGTTTTTAAAGATTTACAATCATTACCGCTGTCAAGCCTCGTGGGTTGACTCAGGTTTCCTTCCACTGTTAAAGACCTTTACGCGCAAGCGAATTATTGAAATAAAATTTAAAAACATGTTAGTCTCGAAATGACCTAGTCTGTGTCGAGGGGACGTTAAACCCCATTTCGCCCTCTCTCTCTCTCTATGAATAAATTGAGGTTGGGCTAGTGACTAAGAAGATTCTGGCAACTGATACTAAATGTTTTGTAAGCAAAATGCTAGAATGGGACAGAACTCGGAGACAAATCGGTTGTTATGTAGTTATATTGTACCCTGTGTTTCGACCTTTTGGAGAAAATAATCGAGACGATCAACTTTCTTTCAGATAATTGACTCCAATTTGCTTATATAAAGTTTTGTAAAGGCAATCGGAATTTTCGAAAAAATATTAATACTGAATTCAGTGAGGAATGGAGCGTGGGCCGATTACTAGTTCCTTTAGGAAATGTCTCTCAGCGGACGATGTCCACTCACAGTTCCTGTCGGGCGTTAATATGCAAATACGGTAAAATAACACGCTTCCCTACCTCTTTTCTCAAGCTGTTTTAGAACCCTTACCATCTATTTTTCACCGTGATTGTTTATTTTCCACCAAAAGGAATTATTTACCACTATATTTGACACAATTTTGCAATCATTCAACACTGTTTTCAAGCGGGTTGCGCATGTTAGGGTCTCGTAATGGCTCTTCAGTTCAAACGTATTTTGTGTATGTTTTTATTCGTAGAATTCTATTTGAAAATAGTGTTGAATCATTATAAATATTGTGCCAGTCGTGGCAAGAAATGATGCCTTTGGCGAATATAGTAGAATCAAGGTGAAAAAGTAGACAAGGATTCCAAAATAGCCTTAGAACAGAGGTGAAGAAGAGCGGCATTTTCATGTATTGCGGCCCGACAGTAACTGTCAGTGGACATCGTCCGCTCAGATACAGTTCCTAAAGAAACTAGCCGATTACCAGCCACAGATACGCCTTGATTAGAAGCACAGTTATGACCTCTCTATTGATAGATAATTATCTCCTTTCTTTCGGATGGGAATTATTTGGCTTTGACTGTGGAGAATAACACCCGTTTTTGTTTCAGCAATTTAAATATTTTGTATTATTTTAATTTAAACATAAACAACAGATAATTGTTATATTTTTATCAGTACTTGGTCTACTCACACACATGAAATCTAAAGATAAATATAAATAAAAAAAAATCATGGATAGGGTTGGCATGCATTTTGTGCACTATAAACTTTAGAGTTTGACTTACGTAAGTCTTTTTATTATAGACGCAAGTATAATATTCGAAATTAAAAACACGCCCATTTCAATCAATATTGATGTTGCTATTTTGCCGTGAAAATATAGGATCCTAATATCCAACATTCAAGACATAATGGACACTTTAAAATCGGTAATTGAGTGAGGATTTGACCGGCTGTTGACGTTTTAGCTATGCAGAATGTACAATCCACATTCCTACCCTTTGTTGTATTTTTCCCTTAGCAAATACACCTTTGTGCACCAAGTACATTCAGCAGAGCGACAGTTTGGGTCTATCGGGATGGCTAAGTATTTATATTGGTTTGAGTATACCCCTCGTCGAGCCCTGAAGCAATGAACTGGTTATCCGCGCTAATCACCACCTCCCTGTAGGCAGGGCGATAATTTGGGAGACGACGAGGGGTGTATTTTAATAAAAATAATTGGCAATAACTAAAGAAAACAAACAGAAACGTCCGAACACAGAGGACGTTTCAAATATACATGTATTTCATAATAATACAATGTCAAAGTCTTGACCGAGGTTCGTCTTAACTGAGAGTCCCTCGAGAGACCTATCAACAGTGTCTTCTTTTTTGATAACGAAGGGCATAGGTGGCTTCGTCGGTGAGCCCAAGGCTATCAAAAAACTAAAAAAAATTCTTAATAGAATGTGTCAGAGAACAGCATGCTACCATGCTTCTACATCTCTGCCCATAGCTCTTTAAATTCTAGTGTAATACTACTATGTTGCCGGGGCCTTGAAGGCAGCAGTGAGGAAGAAATTGTAAAAGGTGTGCAACACGTGAAAAGAGTTAGTGTTCGTCGATGGGATAAGCACCTACATCGTCACTTTCAATCGTCCCAACATAACACTCTCAAGGCAGGTTATTTAAACATACCTGTGGATTCTCACATATCCAATCCTCTTCGTTGCTACAGGTGCCAAAAGTTTGGACACAGCAAAACTGCAGGGGTAAAGATACCTGCGTTCGTAGTGGTCATGATATCGACGAGAGCTCTACCTGCCAGGCTGACTTTTGTTTTGTAAATTGTAAGGGGAAGCACTCTGTTTATTCCCGCGAATGTCCAGTGTGGCAAAAAGAGAAAAGAATCCAACAGATCATGTCTGAACGAAAGATACCTCATTAAGGTGCTCGAAAACATGTAGTTTTAACTGCAACGTTTCCCATTACACCAAAAGGGAAATCGTTTGCAAACACAGTTAAACGTTTCCACCAGATCTATCCCCGTTCAGACAGACATAACCTGACCTGATAAGCAGAAAATAAACACTTTGACAACATCAGATCAAAATAAAGGGGTATCGTGCTGTTCACAGTCGACTCAAAGAACTTTGTCCATGTTTTGGTGAGAGTGTTCATCTGCCTTGCCCTACACTGAAGTTATTGGTGCCATTCCAACCACCCCCTATTGGCTCAATCGAAAGCTGCATCTTCTGATATGTTTTATAACTTAATTCCAATAGAAATTAAACATTTTTTCATAAACAGTACGCTTATTGCCAGCATTTCCACAGGGTTTAATGATGTGCAAATAAATTAGATGTTGTACTACTATGTTTATATTGTATGAGTTATGTCCCTTGTAGGGATTCCGATTACGTCATAGAATAAATCTCATCATGGCTTCCGCTGGCTGTTGTTCTATTTACTTTATATCTTATCCATGCCATCCTGTCTGACAGTTATCTCGTACTGACAACTCGATATAATACATATGTGAGCATATCAGTTAGAAAATGTGTATCCGTAGCAAAATTCCGTGTTTTAAAACTTGGAATCAATGCTATGAGACATATCTTAATGTACTTACTGGGTAGCATCTTCATTGCCGCCAGTTTTAAAGATAACTCAACCCGTTTCAAGATTACCAAATTTCCACCATCTTGCTCACATTGTGCGTTGGCTTTCGTCCAGTCTAGCTTATTACTAGATGCTTTTATACAAAATATTCCACCTATAAATGACAGGTATCCATGTTGGTTGCGGCATCGTTCTGTAATAATTCAGTAAAAAATAATGATTGTAATAACCCAGTTCGGAGCAGAGCAGTAGGGAGTTATACCCCATCTCATTTCATTTATCGGCTCCTTACAATTTCACATATTTGGTTTATAAAAGGCGCGTGTCTAAGGGGGGGGGGGGTGACCGAATGGTTGGCGTTTGCGCTGTATCATACGGCCTGCCATTGAGTCCACTGGCGGGGTTTCAAATCCCCGATTATACGATCGCCTGTCAAATCCCCGATTATACGTGGCAAGGACTAGGATCGCATGTCCAACTTCGTGGGTTTTCTCCGGGTACTCCAGTGTCCCCCACTGCTAAAGACCCTACGCGCAAGCGAATTATGGAAATAAAATTAGTCCCGAAATGACCTAGTTTGTGTCGAGTGGACGTTAATCCCCATTTCTCTCGTGTCTAAATGTTCCGAACATAGGTCTATTTTGTTTATACATGTACTTTCATTGAATAACTAACGTTCAAAGCCTTAACCCCACTCCACTCTAATCATATACATTATTGCACGTAAATAGTTGAAACTAATAGACTTGAAATTAGCATTAACTTCTCGTACTTTTATAAACATGATTTACTGGAAATGGACTTAAAGATTGGTTCCCAGCAAAGGATTTATTGCCAATAAAAGTATGGCAATTTTCCTATATATGGAAAGTAGATATCCAATCTTACTAGAAAAATATTGGATTCCCTGAAAAACACTCATTGGGCGCATACATGTAAGGGTTCCCCTAATCGACAGCCCGACATTGAGCGCTTTGTGTACATGTTGATATACTCTTTAAAGAGATAGACCTTTTTTCGTGATAAAAATCACGAAAGAAGACTTATGCAGTGGATAATCCGAGGATTTAATTAGGATTCGATATTTGTAACAAATAGTCAGCGATTACAGATAACGTCTTGTGTATGCAATGAATTCTCACCCGTCTCCGACCGCGGTTCGATTTTCATAGCGAGGTATACTTGGCAATTACAATGTTTTGAGAAGGATTTGAAGCAAAATTATGATATATTAATTAATTTGAATATGTTTTTATTACTAATATATCATCAAATCATCCAGTTTGTACCCGGGAAAGCAACTTTAAGGTTACATCTCCAGTTCAAATAAAGATTGTATTCAACATGGGAGAGGAATCTGTACTTACTCTTTGATTTGTGTCAAAATTATTGAGCAAACCGACTTCTGCTTCGAGATGAATACTGATTTATGGCTTTTATTAAAACTTTCGATTTGTTGTGGTTTATCTACGGTTGTATCTAGTGCTCAGTTTTGATTGTACGCAAATGTGGAGAAGAATCTCACACCTGGTGTCATGTCGTGGTTAAACTTACCGTTCAAACTTTGATCAACATGTAGAGATGAGATGGTGATGGGGCCTAACCCTTTATCCACCATATTTAAAATGTAACATACATTATTACCACCATAGTGAAATAATTTACATCCAGGGTACGAGGCACAGTTCCGGGCACATTTGGCCGAAGGCACGTCTTCAAATGACACAGAGTAATGCATAGTAACAGTATTTTCTAACTTCATATTTTTGTAGATAGTTTTTTTCGCGTATGCTTTGGGTATGAAGATACAAAACAAGCTTATACAAGATACTAATATTGACATGTTTAAATAAACTTGATTATCTTTTAAAAACTCAAATCCAATTATCAAGTAGAGCGAGCATAACGATATCTTTCAAAGTGATGCACGAAACTTAAACTAAAGGTGAAGTTATAGATCTATAACTGTTAAGGCAGAGTGCTCGGACGTAATCGATACGGTTCCATATAGTGAATGTTTCTATATTTCACTGATCAAACCCTGAGCCGATATGAAAATCTACTGCTTACAATTTATTCATATTCTTTCAGTGGCCATTAGCGATCGGAACACACGCTAACAGAACACATTTTTCATTCGAAACATTCACTAGGTTTAATCTAGTTTCGACAAGTATCCCTTATCTTTATCAAGCATAATGACATTTAGTAACCTTGAAATAAAATATACATTAAATTCACAATTGCAGAGAATTATTTTACAGTAACAAAAGGAAAGAAAGGGGTAAAATATTCTAGTGATTGTTTCCCATAAACATAACGCTACAATATACGCCCACATTCCCGCTTTGATTGATATGGTACTTTGTCAAGAAGGCTAGGCGTTTGGTTTGTTTAGCGTTGAGGGTCGTGCATCAACAACAATAGTTGCCGTCCTTAGAGTATAAGGAATACGTATACCAAGATAATCCATTCAGATTTGTGCCTTTCGTACGCGAACACAAGACAGGGGGTCGGGCATACACCACAATAATAGTGGTCAGCCTTAGGGTATAAGAAATAAGTATATAAAAGTTTTCAAGACGATCGATTAAGAATTGTGGCCTGTGGGTGACACAAAAAGAAAATGGATGTGGCACTGTCCCTGGGGCTTGAGCATGCACCCCAAACGATAGGGATATTCCTTAAGGTACAAAGAATAAGTACACAAAGTTTCAAGATGATACGGTAATGTCAGGCTGACACTTGCACGACTTTTGGCCACGATTTTGTCGTGCCCATCAGTGTCTACATTGACGCGAACTGGCACGACGAGTTCACGCATAGTTTGCGCATTGTTAACGCACTTCCCGCATTGGCACGACGACTTTGCGCAAATCGTACGGTGTCATGCCGACTCGAGTCGTGCCAATGCGTGCCACGGAATCGAGCAAGTGTCAGCCTGGCTTAAGAAATGCAGCCTGTAGAGAACGCAAACTAACAATTCATTGTAGGAAGCGATATTTAATTTTTAAAGACATAGACTCGACCTTGTCACGGCCCTTAATACACCCACCAGCAGCAAAGTTGCCCGTCCTGGACTCAAAATATAAATAGGGAGATATTATTGATATCGACAAGATTCCTCCTTATCAATAATATAAAATAAGAGTTTTAAGTAAATGAAATTGCGTTTAACGTCATACTGTTCTAGAGTTTTTAAGTCCGCCCGGCTGCATACGTCATGGGAGTGGGCTGTGACGGAATTTTTGCCCGGACAGCGGCACTACGGTGTACTCTTTATATCGAATTCCAACTGCTCCTAATCTGGGCTAATGAAGACGGGCATACTCCATACAGTGTGCTATGAGGGAAATTCTGCCCGGACAGCGGCCCTACGGTCTACGCTTATATCGAATTCCAAGAGATCGTTTACGCGCACACAATCGTGTACACTGGACCTCAGTTTTTGGACCCATCCGAGCGAGTATACAAGGGGAAACCACGCCGGAAAAACCCGATGAACTTTGCCGGCCAACACTGACCTCCAGGCCACTTAGCCATCGTGCCTCTCTCTGCTCATCTACATAAATATGATTAGAGTACAGTATGACCCAAATCGGCGACAATGCTTCGCACGTGTTTTTTGTTCGACTTAATATCGATGAATGCAGGAGAAAACATTATACACTGCGGGAGGTGATGAGCCTCCTTAAGTGTATATCTACAAAATACATAATGCTGCATGAATTGTTGTAGGAATCCTTCACACCACGCAAGAATAAATATAAACAATGATGCTTTTTTTTAAAGATTTAGAAACAATATTGATTATTATACTTTTTTTTTAAAAAAAAAACCAAACGATGAATTATTTACTTGAGATCATTATGGTAATCTTACAGTAGAACAATATGTGTTTAGTCATGCAAATATATTAATTAATTAACAACGTCTCTATTCAGATGAAATAGTATACCGACATATAACATTCCCTGCTGTACTTTTAGCCACAACTGAGTGAAGTTTATATGTCTGACATTTTATTAAATGTACCAGCTTTATCTGGCGATGTTTTGTGGCGATATCATTCTTATATTAAATTAATCCATTAACGGACAGAATCCCAATTTGTCTTGATTTTCAAATAACAAAGACACAGCCTGTATGCTAAAGCGATCTAGAAATTAGCTACGAATTTTAATCGTTGCCTAAACATCTAAAAAAAACTATGGCCGATAAGGTAGGTAAAAAAAATACTAATAAAATTACATAACAAATGTTTTAATGTGGTTTGGGTGGCGTTAATAAATCTTCCTCGTTGTGGGCGTAGCCTGGGATATCTACGGGAGTTAGAATTCTCTTGACCGTGCCAAATTCGTCTTCTGAGACAGGATTAAGTGTTACATTAAATTGTACCTTACCATCTCTCGTACAACATTGACTAATGGATTTAGATTTCTTGTTAGACTATAGACATGTGATCTATATTTCGTCAAATCGTCATTGATGTAGATATTTTCTGGTAGGTTCTGGAGCTGGTTCATGTTACTAAATAGCTGTAAAATCTGAGAATTATTTGTGCTTGTCCTCTCTATCACCGGAAACAATATTAGGGCATATAATTTGCAAAACATCAATATTTTTTCTTTATTTCGTTCTTCGACTCCATTTATTCTGACAATTTTTTCTGTTATACTGTTCCAGCTCATCTCAACCCATCTGAATTTTATTGTTCAGATAGTTTGTAACTCTAGCTAGCTCTATCGTTTCAACACTTCACTTCTTCTTTCAGTGCAGTCACAAATGTTTCCAGGCCGTCATTTACCATCTCACTAATCATATTGCTAGACAAATTTTGAACAGAAGTCTGTCTGTAAGAGTCTGCTACCTTCAAAACAGCGGTACTTATGCCTGTTAACAGTGGGTCGTCAATGTATTTGTGTATTAGGTTAGGTAAATTGCCTTCTTTTACTACAATGCACCGTGAATCAAATAATTCTCTAGCAGTAGGGATGATGGTACTGAAGGGTAACTTGCTTTAGATAACATTGATTTTATGTCCCATTGGACCACTCTCTGTTTCTTCAGTTTCTCATTTTTGTTTGCAGCCAATAGAATGTCGTTTGGCTTCTGTATTTGGGGGGGGGGGATCTTTTTCCGGTACATGCTGGCGATTCCTCCAGGTTAGGTAATACAGATCACTGGATAAATTCAGTCAGATGAGAGATGTCCTAAGATGTATCTGTAGTCGTATGAGACAGGAAAAACAATATGGTGATCTATTAAGAGTTGGGTTGGCTCGCCCAAGCGCAACTGTATTCAGTGAACGCATAAACATATCAACATCTATATATCGCCCAAATGCAGGCTCGATTTCGCATGCGCGTGCATGGGTAGCATATAAGAAACAGGCATCCAACTAGAGGCCGAGGGTGATATCTGAAGACATATATATATATACTATACTATTCAAAAAAAGTAGGGGATATTTGATTTTGGGGGCATAATACTAAAATATGCAAATGACTATGAAAAAAGTCACTATAGAACCTAACAGAAGAAACATTTCCAGTTACATGTGATGCCCAAACGCACCAATAGCTACCGCATGGAATGAAGGTGATGCTTGGGATCATCATGGGGGTCCAATCCAAGATTTGCACAACTCTGACTTTGAATGTTACAGTCATTGTGGCATTGAATTCCAGGGTGGAAACATCAGTTTAATTGTTTTAGTGACCAGAAAACAAATTTGGATATGCGTCGGCTTACCCAAACTGAAATGTTACGTGCCCTTGGCATGCTACAGATCGGCACAACACAGGCGGCTGTGGCGCGGACGATGAATGTTTCTCAGTCTGTCATAAGCAGATACCGTGATACACAATCTGTACAAGACAGACCACGCGCAGGTCGACAACTCAAGTCCAGGATCGATTTATCCGTACCTTGGCCTTGAGAAATCGTGTCATCACAGCAAATCAGATCAGCACTCGTCTTCAAACCGACACTGGTGTGAGAGTGAGTAGCCAGACGATTCGTAATCGACTGCATAGGGGTCACCTTCGCGCCCGACGTCCTTGTTTGAGAGATCATCACATTCAGGCAAGACGTCGTTGGTGTAGGGGTCGTCAACACTGGGATAATCGACGCTGGAGCAATGTGATGTTTTCAGATGAGTCAAGGTTCACTGTTGATTATTTGGACAGACGTAGGAGGGTGTGGCGTCGTCGAAACGAGCGCTTCCAAGACGTTAACGTCATCAGACATGATCGATTTGGAGTGGTTCTGTTATGGTGTGGGGAGGCATCACTGTTGCTGGAAGAACGGCTTTACATGTTGTTGCAGGGCGTGTTACAGGCCAGAACTACCTGGACAACATCTTGGCAGTCCATTTTGTGCCGTTCGCACGACGTCATGGCCGCCGTTTCATCTTCCAGGATGACAACACAAGATGTCACAGGGTCAGGATCGTTACAGGTTACCTCCAACAACAGAACATCACCACATTACCTTGGCCAGCACTGACCTCTCCCCCATCGAGCATGTCTGGGACATGCTTGGACAGAGGTTACGTCAACGTCAACAACGTCCTGCCAATGTCCAAGAACTTGCTGCTGCGTTGCAACAGGAATGGGGCAATCTGGACAAAAATGACCTTAGACGTCTCATTAGGAGTATGCCACGTCGGATCAATGCTTGTTTGGCAAACAGAGGTGGATTTGCCCGTTACTGACTTTGTTGTGATGCTGTGGTAACTTTGCTGTTTGACCCCGGGGATCATTTTACCCTTATAATGGTCAGTCTGTGCCTTACTTAGTCTAACGATCATTTGGAATAAATCGATGAATGTGAACTTCATTTCATTTTGTCATTTGTTTCTTCGTCAGTTTCATTAGGTGGCTTTAATAACACTTAACAATCAAATATCCCCTACTTTTTTTGAATAGTATATATCGAGAATCAAGATCAATCGTAAGTAAATACTTGTATTCACCCTGGAACTTGGAAAATAGCAATCCAGTTTATAACTACGCGCCAGTATTCCGAAGATTATTTACCACCTATCTATACACAAGTTAGTCTGAAAATATCTTTAAAACCACTGTTTATAATTACGCACCAGTATTCCAAAGATTATTTACCACCTATCTATATACACAAGTTAGTCTGAAAATATCTCTAAAACCACTGTTTGTTTTGTTTTTTTTTTTCATTTATATTCCTCTGTGCTCCAAGGTTTGCGACTGCTTTTATACTCAAACATACAGATACAAAGTATTGTACAATGAATTGATTAATTAATAGAAATAATTACATTCTAGCCTGATATCAATCTAATTGTAGTAAATATTACTGTTCGTAGGCTTAGTGTATATAACAAGCGTCTGTCATGCAATATACGTCAACATTTAAAACATAAAACAAAACAAGCCAACAGTGAGGCTGATGTCGCCCGCCGAAATCCCAAAATAAATAAATGAATGACATAATTATTGATTTTTGTTAAAACTTTCATCATTCTCTATCCGGAAATGTTTATCATTAAACTCCATCAACGCATTCACCTAATGGACGCCTACACCAAGTTTCAACATTAAAGCTCAGATAGCAGAGTTATTGTGCCCAAAAGCATCAATGAATCAAACTGCTTATCTCTGCTTACCTTAAGCAGAAAATGCTCATCTTGGAACTCCATCAATGAACACCTACGCCAAGTTTGAACATGCTAGCTCAATTAGAAAGAGTTATTGCGTCCCAAAAGAGGGACATACTATGGTGGCTGATTGGTATCATGTCGTAATGTCCAGTAATAATTGCACCCACAACGTGTGTCGTAACTTTTAAGCCATTGATGGATCCGTATGCATCAGTGACCAACGGGAATATGCTTACTAGCCCGAGGGTTCACTAGTCCCCGGGTTCATTATTCCAGCTACACCTATTTGGTAGCGTTCTTTTTGTTTCTAATTAATATCCTCTGCAGGTTAGACAGCTCTAAGTGAACCTATACAACTTGAATTGTTCAATACAGTCAACCAGTTCTCGTATAGTAGGTATGGACAATAACAATTGGTCCAGAAACGTTTTACACCGGTTAATTAGTAGTCGTACTGACAACTTTCAGTGGGCCGACTAAAAGCCGGTAATTACTCGAAAACACCGAAATTCACTTAGAAATCCCACAATTTCTTCCACAAAACTAATTTACATAAAGTGTATAATACATATAATAATAATGTTATGAATAACTATTTGATCCTCTCCACAGACCTGATGATAGGCGCATTTCGCATCGGTGCTAAAACGAACATATGTTCGTTTACCTTGCAGTTTTTGTATCCTTTAACACGCGGTTATAGCCAGATGACCTTAATTTCCACTCCATGAATTCCTCTCCCCAGGCAAAATTTATATCGATATTTTGGCAGATTTATAACCAATCAAGCAAAATATTTCATTTTAGAATATTCTACAAAAACAAAAAATTAAAAATATACACAAGGCCAATGTACCTGACGTGAATCCATCTCCATACGCGTAACGTTTTTCACCGGCCGAGTTGGCGTCACAGTACACATAAATCGTTTTCAAATGGGTACCGATGTTAAATGTCCCTAATGATGAAAACACACAGATTTCACTATGGTCTACTCTTGTGTCGAATTGCAATTACCAATGATCCCGCGATATAACCGATGAAAATTACGTATTGTATTGTGCACCGTACAATTCTGTCGCAATCTGGCTCCAAAAGTAAAAACAAAAAAAAAAAAAAAAAAAAAAAAAAAATGAACTGACAGAAAATCTTTGATGCCACATGAATTCAGACCTGTAAACAGGAATGACACTCTTATTTGTGGGTCTTTGTTGAGATTATAGTTTTACTTTTACATTCCTCCACATGCACTTGACATGGATTGTTGTAACCCCTGTGACCGATTCAACAACAGCAACGTGTGATTCACGATCCTATGGATATATCCCAAATTTCCCAGGATTACTGACCCAGAGGTAACCATTGCTGGATAATTTCGGGTAAGGGCACCTCTATATCTAACTGGCACTGGGGTGAGAAGACCTATCCATCCTCCCTGTGGGTTCATATCCACCAAAAACCCATTGGGCTGGAACATCCAACATTGGCTTAAAGTCTGGCAAAAAGACTTTCGTCTATTTCATCACTAACCCCTTGACCCTCTATCTGCTGTTCTTTCATGGCCTGTTCAATGTTTAAACCCCGAGACGGCCCACATTTTTGACACCACTGGTACGTTAAACCCAGGGTTTGTCAGATATCTAACTAGATTCTTCTTCTTCAAAAAAAAAAAAAAAAAAAAAAAATTCTGCAATCGGGACACCGCTAACATATACCTTCATTTGATAGTCTCAAAATACCTTCGTTACAGTGAACATTGCAGTTGGGAAGTCCATCCGAGTGGCCAAAAGCCCAAAATTGCTTAGTCGCATCAATATTATGGTAAAAACGTTTTCGAATCTAAATAAGATACATGATTTCAAACGTAGCTTGATTTGGGACATTTCGAGCTGCAGCAGCCATAGTAGGACAATATACGAATGAAAATATATTAAAAAGAATGTACAAAATGGATCAGAAATGCACTGAACAGAGTGATGTTTTGTTTGTAAAAACTATATCGGAAATGCTCTAAAAAGAATGATGGTTTGCTTGTAAGAAGTGGCATAAAACTAGCGATGTCGATACAAAAATTACTGCAACGTCGTGCGGAGATGCACAAGGGTGGTTGTGTGGCCTGTCACTTGGTTACAACACCTGACGTATTGGAAGGGAGTGGCGACGTCAGTAAATAACCTATATAAGGATGATTGTTTAATCTCTATGAGTCCTCAAAATTTGACGGAAAAGTAGGTCATCATTGCCTGTCGTCAAGAATCGGACGTATGGCTTCTCTCACAATCTTCTTAATTCTTCATCGCGATTCATGATTGTTTCTCGCCTCTATTTTGTTTCTAATAATAGTTGTGCCAAGTGAATTGTGGGATATATTTTGAGACTTTAGCCAAAAGCACTCGACAAACCTCGACGGATTCCGGGACCTACATCTAGTCTCGGGTGTATGACAATAATTGATATGTTCCTAGGCCCATACATTTTCGATGCGGCTACCGGTTTACTTAACAGGGAAACCTGACGCTATTACAAACAAACAAGACACCATGGGTGTAGCCATGTTACATCCGAGACCTTTAAAGTAGCTCGAAGACACCATGGACGCAGCCATGTTTCACCCGGGAGCTTTAAAGTAGTTCCAATGTGGCCCGTATCGACAGAATTACAATCGAGTGACATGGAATTCAGTCCTGGCACAGTTCTGCCAGTCCCGGCAGCTGAGGTGGAGTGAGTAGAATCGCGACGTGTTCCTAGGTAAACAATATGTTTCAGCTGTCATGATTTTTTATACAGTCGCCACATGCGTTGTACTCCGAAATTCTCCTTTTCACTCAATTGACATGGGTTTGGAATTCAATTCCGGAACTGTGAATCGAGCATCCCCAAAATGCAGGTTCCGGAATCTGTCGAATTTTGCCGAGTGTAGCCAAAAGGTTCCATTGCCCGTGCGTAACCGGGAGTTTGTTTTTTTATGTGGTAGATTATCCAGTAATATTCCTCAAAAGGCGTTTCTGAGTGAACGAGACTAGTGATGTGTCTATCATATGGTTACAACATATGACGTAAATTACCAACGCCCAAAGGCTTTTGGTTGGTTGGATATAGCAATTGATTAGCTTTTCAGCTAGGTGGAACCCCCCGGGCCCCTGGTCTTAAATAGAGACCTTTATGTGAATGAATTATGCCACCAACGAGTCAACTAATAATTACCGTTTTTTTTATACGCAACTACTCTCCCATTGTTTAAAATATATAACAGTAAATTTGATGAACAATTCCACGTAGTATACACGAATAAAACTTTAGTAACAAAAGATAACTATAACAGAACCCCGATACAAAAGTATAATACATTATTTATACCGTTACAATTATATACATGTACCCCAAATGGTCTCCTGATACTGTATGTTTATAGGAAATGTATTTCGAAAATATAAAACAAAATACTTAAAGGGGAAGACCAACGATTTTCAACAAGGTTTCATACAGCCGAGACTAGGGGGATGCTCGATTCCCAGTCCAGAACGTCCCGTATCGACAGAATTACAATCCAGTGACGTGGAATTAAGTCCTGTCACAGTTCTGCCAGTCCTGACAGCTGAGGTGCAGTGAGTAGAATCGTGACGTGTTCCTAGGTAAAAAATATGTTTCAGCTGTCATGATTGGTTGGGATATTTTTTATACAGTACTCCGAAATTCTCCTTTTCACTCGATTGTCATGGGTTTGGAATTCAATTCCGGAACTGTGAATCGAGCATCCCCAAGATGCAGGTTCCGGAATCTGTCGAGTTTTGTCGATTGTAGCCAAAAAGTTCCATTGCCCATGCGTAACCGGGAGTTTGTTTTTTTTATGTGGTAGATTATCCAGTAATATTCCTCAAAAGGGGTTTCTGAGTGAACGAGACTAGTGATTCTTTGGTCTATCACATGGTTACAACATATACTATTCAAAAAAAGTAGGGGATATTTAATTTTTGGGGCATAATACTAAAATATGCAAATGACTACGAAAAAAGTCAATAGAACCTAACAGAAGAAACATTTCCAGTTACATGTGACGCCCAAACGCATCAATAGCTACCGCATGGAATACAGGTGATGCTTGGGATCATCATAGGTGTCCAACCCAAGATTTGCACGACTCTGACTTTGAATGTTACAGTCATTGAATTCCAGGGTGGAAACATCAGTTTAATTGCTTTAGTGACCAGAAAACAAATTTTGATATGCGTCGGCTTACCCAAAATGAAAGGTTACGTGCCCTTGGCATGCTACAGATCGGCACAACACAGGCGGTTGTGGCGCCTACGATGAATGTTTCCCAGTCTGTCATAAGTAGGCTATGGTCCAGATACCGTGATACACAATCTGTACAGGACACACCACGCTCAGGTCGACCAAGGGCGACAACTCAAGCCCAGGATCGATTTATCCGTAACTTGGCCTTGAGCAATCGTGTCATCACAGCAAATCAGATTAGCGCTCGTCTTCAAACAGACACTGGTGTGAGAGTGAGTGTCCAGACGATTCGGAATCGACTGCGTAGGGGTCACCTTCGCGCCCGACGTCCTCGCGTGATCCCTTGTTTGAGAGATCATCACATTCAGGCAAGACGTCGTTGGTGTAGGGGTCGTCAACACTGGGATAATCGACGCTGGAGCAATGTGATGTCTTCAGATGAGTCAAGGTTCACTGTTGATTTTTTGAACAGACGTAGGAGGGTGTGGCGTCGTCGAAACGAGCGCTTCCAAGACGTTATCGTCAACAGACATGATCGATTTGGGGGTGGTTTTGTTAAGGTGTGGGGAGGCATCACTGTTGCTGGAAGAACGGCTTAACATGTTGTTGCAGGGCGTGTTACAGACCAGTACTACTGGGACAACATCTTGGCAGTCCATGTTGTGCCGTTCGCACGACGTCATGGCCGCCGTTTCCTCTTCCAGGATGACAGGGCCAGGATCGTTACAGGTTACCTCCAACAACAGAACATCACCACATTACCTTGGCCAGCACTGAGTCCCGACCTCTCCCCCATCGAGCATGTCTGGGACATGCTTGGACAGAGGTTACGTCAACGTCAACAACGTCCTGCCAATGTCCAAGAACTTGCTGCTGCGTTACAACAGGAATGGGACAATCTGGACCAAAATGACCTGAGACGTCTCATTAGTAGTATGCCACGTCGGATCAATGCTTGTTTGGCACACAGAGTAGGATTTACCCGTTACTGACTTTGTTGTGATGCTGGGGTAACTTTGCTGTTTGACCCCGGGTATCATTTTACCCTTATAATGGTCAGTCTGTGCCTTACTTGGTCTAACGATCATTTGGAATAAATCGATGAATGTGAACTTCATTTCATTTTGTCATTTGTTTCTTCGTCAGTTTCATTAGGTGACTTTAATAACACTTAAAAATCAAATATCCCCTACTTTTTTTGAATAGTATATGACGTAAATTACCAACGCCCATTGGCTTTGGTTGGTTGCATTTCTGATGTATAGTGAAGTGCCTTGATTCATATTCCGCCAAGTGTATTTACCAGTGGGTTATTTATGCAATATTCATATTGGGTAATTTGTATATGTGTTATGAGGATTACCGGAATACCGACTGTTTCATTGTTGATTTGTTATTACATGATTCTTTAAATTATATCATAATTTGGACGTATTTTGCCGTCGCCTGCGTGTCGCCTACAAGCCACAATTTTAAATGACCATCTTAAAATTTCATATACTTATTCCCTCTAACCTAACGATGATCCCTTGTTTTTGTGGCATACCCGGCGACAGAACCAGGCCCATTTCTTGTATTTGTTAGGCCGCATTTCTTAATGTATCATCTTGAAACTGCATACTTATTCTTTGTACCCTAATTGACATCCGTATGGTTTGGGTGCATGCCCCAACCGGGAAGACACACACCCATTTTCTTTTGTGTGTCGCCTACAGGCTACGACTTTTAATCAATCATCTTGGAAAACTTTTTGTACAAATTCCTTATACCCTAAGGATGATCTTTATTGTTTTGGGAGGGGGGGGGGCGTTGGATGGCCGAATGGTTAGCTTGCGCGCGCTGTATCATACGGCCTGCCATTAAGTCAACTGGCGTGGTTTCAAATCCTCGGTTGTACGTGGCAAGGAGTAGGGTCGCCTGTCCAGCCTCAAGGGTTTTCTCCAAATACTACGGCTCCCCCTACTGCTAAAGACCCCTACGCACAAGCGAATTATTGAAATAAAGTTAAACCATGTTAGTCCCAAAATGACCTAGTTTGTGTCGAGTGGGCGTGAAACCCTATTTCTCTCTCTATTGTTTTTGGTCCATGCCCGACCCCCAGGGACAGCCACGCCTATTTCTTGTATTTGTTTGTCGTCTACAGGTCACAGTTCTTAACGTATCATTTTGAAACTTAGCACCTTATTCTTTGTATTCTAAAGAATATCCCAGTCGTTTGCGCTGCAAGCTCAACTACCAGGGACAGAGAAACGCCCATTTTCATTTTGTATGTCTGTGTGTCGCCTACAGGCCACAATTCTTGACGATTGTCTTGAAAATTTTTCATGAATTCCGTATACCCTAAGGATGATCCCTATTGTTTAGGTGCATGCCCGACACCCAGTGTGTCTTGCCTGCTGGTCGCAATTCTTAACAGATCATTTTGAAACTTTTCCATACCTATTCCGGATACCCTGAGGATGACCACTATTGTTTTGATCAAGCGTTTAAGTAGGCAAGACGCTGGCTTGCTAGCCTGAAGGTCAAGTGCTCGATCTCTGAATTTGCCGAGAAAGTCCATCCAGATTTTCCGGCGTTTTGCCCTCTTGTCAGTGATGTAGGACGGAGGGGGGGGGGACAAAAACCCGAGGTCCCACTTACTTATTGGCGTGCCCGTAAAAGACCAATAGGCAGTAGGGATTCGATATAAGAGTAGGCTGTGGCGCCGCTATCCGGGCAAAATTTTCATCATAGCACACTGTATGGCGTATGCCCGTCTTCATTAGCTCGGGGTAGGAGCAGAACAGAAGGACAAACCCTAATTCATTTCATTTTTTGGTGTTTGCCCAACCCCCAGGTGCAGAGCCACACCCATTTTTTTCTCTGTGTGATGCCTTCAGGCTCGGGGTAGGAGCAGAACAGAAGGACAAACCCTAATTCATTTCATTTTTTGGTGTTTGCCCAACCCCCAGGGGCAGAGCCACACCCATTTTTTTCTCTGTGTGATGCCTTCAGGCCACGACTCCTAATGAGTTGTCTTTGAATTTGGGATATACATTCCTGATAGCCTTATATAGTCGCAGTGGTCTGATCACGTGGTAGAAACGCACTAAGAGAACGTGTGGTAAGAAATCATGAGCTTGGTTACATAGCGCCGCGAGTTGCCGTTGCAATGCGAATAGATCCCAATAGACACCACACCCATACACCATGACCTGTTTGGTCAGTATTCGGTTGGGTGGGTTAATACCCTGGACGGACAGACAGCTGTTGCACAATCCACTTGTACCAGGTATCATATTTAGATTAAATTAGGACTGAAAGTTGCAGCTGGGCATTATGTACTAACAGATTAAGCTTCCAGTGCAAATTGCTTTACCATTCAAAGATCTTGCGTAATTCAGGACAGCTGTGATGATTAATGACTTCCTAACGACTTTTGTATGTCTGTTAGTCCTATCATGTTTACTGCCATTCTTTGACACCCCCCTCCGCGACTCGTCTGCTATCCATGTGGTAATATTGTTAATTGATTTTATGAGGGTATTCAATAATATATCCTCAATTATGAAACAAACAGAGCAGGGACTCCGGAGGTTCAGCGTAGCTGAAAAGCTAACCAGTTGCTGTATGTGTCACCAGATTCCCCACGGATCACTGTCAGAGGATATGAACGTCTGCCGCGCCCATTGTGTTAGGTGTTGTGGTCAAGAGAGCCAAATTGAACCAAAAAACTAAGGTGAGGCTAGCTCGTTTATAAACGACTTCAAACCTACTGCAAAATGTTAAGCGTATCGCGAATGACCACTGCTAAAAAAAAAAAAAAAAAACAGAACACAAAAACTAAGCTAGACTAGCTCATTTACTAAACGCATGAAACTTATTGCAAAATGTACAACATATCCTCATGTATTGTGGACCACCGATGCCAGACATTTTCAGTGATGGGGTACCCCCGCCAGAACACCTGATTGCCCCACACCATAAGTTAAGCTAGACTAGCTCATTCACTAATCGGTTTGGATGGCCTAGTGGTCTAAAGTGCCGCGATTCGACGTCCAGCTGGCCGGTCACCCCTGGCTTGCGGCTGTGGTTTCGAGCCCTGGTGTGAGCGTGTGTGGCATGGAGATAGGGGCGCCTTCTCAACCTCGTGGGTTTCCTCCGGGCACTCCGGTTTCACCCACTGCTAAAGACCCCGACGCACAGGCGAATTATTGTAATAAAATTAAACCATATGTTAGTCCCAAAATAACCTAGTTTATGTTGAGTGGACGTTAAACCCCATTTGTCTCTCTCTCTCTCCTATTGGAGCTCAGCCAGTCTCGTAAGACCTAGTTTGTGTTGAGTGGACGTTAAACCCCATTTCTCTCTCTCTCATTCACTAACTACATGAAATTTTTGAAAAATATTCAGCATATTCACATTATCAAGAATGACCACTGTGAGAGGTCCCTAGTTGTCCCACCCCAGAAGCTAAGCCATTTACTAACCGTATAAAACTTCTTGCAAAATGTTCCCAACATATTCACATGTATCGAAAATCACCGATGCTAGACATTTCGGTGGTGGAGTATCTCCGACAGGCGCGCCTAATTTCCCCACCCCAAAACCTAAACTGGCTAGATCATTTACTAACCGCATGATATTTATTGCAAAATATCCAGCATATTCACATGTATCAAGAATGGCAGAGATCGCCAACCACCTTCCACCCACAATCAGTAGGTGCCAAACCATAATAAGACGCTGAGGCCCGTTGCCACGACGTTGTACGTAGTTGACTCTTTACAGCTTCATTTCAAAACATATTCGTGGTGGAGACAGCAAGTCACAATTTTTTTGACATTTTCAAGTGGATTATTCTGGAATAAAACTTTGGATAAATCACTTGATGAATCAATGCAATTAGTAAATGAACTAGTCTAGCTTAGCTTTTGGGGTGGGTCAGTTGGGGACGTCTGTTGGGGGTACCCCAACATTGAAAATGTCTGGCGTCGGAGATTCGTGATACATGTTTGATATGCTGAACATAATGCAACAAGTTTTATGCGGTTAGTAAACGAGCTAGTCTAGCTTAGATTTTGGGATGGGTTCATTGGGGACGTCTGTCGGGGGTACCCCACCACTGAAAATACCTGGCATCAGAGAGTTTCATGTGGTTAGTAAATGAGCTAGCTAGTTTTTAGCTACCTGTTAGTTAGTCTGGCGGACACGCCCCTTCGCCTAAAATGTCTGGCAGTGGGCATTCTAAATACATCTAGAAGCTTTTAGAAGCTAATAAACGAGCTAGTATGGCTTCGGTTTTTGATCCAATTCTTTCGCCCCCCCCCCCTCGACCACACCCACCACAGCGAGCGCGACAGACGTTCATATCCTGTGACAGTGACGCATACAGAAATTGGTTAGCTTTTCAGCTAGGTTGAATATTCACTTTTTATACGCCCACGTTTTCATGTGGACGTATATTGTCGTCGCCCCTGTTCGTCCGTCCACAATTGTTTGTGAACAGTCTACAGGTCACATTTTTATCCGATTTCAATGAAACTTAAAATATAGGCTGTTTATCACCTTAAGATCTCGATTCCTTTCGATATTGGCATGTATCGGACTGTAACTTCATGGGTTATAGCTTGTGAACAGTGTAGAGGTCACAATTATGAACCGATTTGAATAAAACTTACAATGAAAGTTTATAACCCAAAGATCTTGGTTCCCTGCGATATTTGCGCCCATCGGATCGTAACTTTCTGAATTATGGCCCCTGATTGTCGTCTCTCTGGAGGTCAAAATTGTTATCGGATTTAAAAAACCGTTTGGTTATATATCACCGTTTCACTGTAATGAAGGTTGAGGTCGAATTTCGTAAAAATCGGACAAAAACTGTCGGACAAAATGGCTGCCGCAGAAATTAATAAAAAAAACCAAACA
Organism: Patella caerulea; assembly: GCA_036850965.1. Classification (NCBI taxonomy): domain Eukaryota; kingdom Metazoa; phylum Mollusca; class Gastropoda; family Patellidae; genus Patella; species Patella caerulea. Next base: position 70,778,592 of record JAZGQO010000010.1, on the reverse strand, counting down.
AATTCTAATGATTTTCTGATAATTACTTAGTATGCGACAACTCTTGTTGACTGTCCGGATGATTTAGCTGCTGTGTATGTTTCGTTGCCTGGCAACCTTTTTTTGATTTAATTATCAATGGCCGTTAGGCGGCATATAGGAGTTTAATCCAGCCAACATCGAAGGCTAGCCTCGACATCGAGAAAATATATTGGTCTGGATAAGTTAATAAATGTCTAATTGATAATTTAGAAAACATTTCAGGCCTAAAGCAAGACTTATAATAAGCAGAATTTACCCTTGCATACTGTATGTTTAAAAAAAAACCCTTAATAGACAATACTGGAATCCATAACTAACAAGGGGATCAAGTGGATAAGATGCTAGGGAATGAGTAAGAGACCCAAGCAAGTTATCCAAGCGTAACGAGCTAGTGTGCTCTAACGAGTATGGATAAAGCAGAAAAGTTCAAGAATCGCCATAGATTCAAAGATAGAACCGTAAGAATACCAATAAATTGCCGTGGAGTGAGCGCATCAGAAGTGATTGATAAAATTGAAACCGTGTGTGGGATTAATTTTGTGTTAGTCTGTGTCTCCAGAAACGAGACGTACGAAGTTACACTATCTGCATCTACAGTGAGTGATATTCTTATAGAAAGAGAGCTAGAATTTGATGTTTAGTATTATGAATTTACCTTACTACATCGAAGACGAAGAAATTTCCGAGAGGTTCGAAAAGTGGGGTGTTAAAATTATATTGAAGGCAAAATAAGAAGGAGGATAGACAGATTAAAGAGCTGTGCTGACGGCACAAGGATAATGAACGTCCTAGAGAGAGAGGCAATTGGGGAACTGAGGGAGCAGAACAGTGGACGTTAAACCCCCATTTCCTTTCATCGTATCAAGCCTCTCTTAGGAGAATGGCTAAGCTGCGAGAGAGAGATAGAGAGATGGGGTTTAACGTCCACTCGACACAAACCAGGCACTAACATATCGTTTAATTTTATTTCAATAATTCGCTTGCGCATAGTGGTCTTTAGCAGTGGGAAGAAACCGGAGTGCCCACAGGAAACCCACGAGGTTGAGAAGGCGCCCCTATCTCCATGCTCACACCAGGGCTCGAAACCACAGCCGTAAGCCACTCTAGACCACTAGGCCACCCCCACCCCCATCCGGCTAAGCTCCTATAGAACCAACAGGAGGGATGGAGTTGCTTTGTGTCGCTCTCGCATACTTTTTAAACTCACATTTTCATATTTAAGCGAGAGCCTCAACCAAATTGAGTTCATTGTCATGTTCCTTTGACAGTTGAGCGCATTTTGATTGAGTGCAAGCATCTCAAGGATTTTAGATCGCATTTTTACCGGTGTCAGTCATTACATCACATGTTTGCCCAACCGGGTTCATAACACAAAGCGTTAGGCGTTTTAAAAGATAGGGTTGTATTATAAATTTTAATTGTATACACCAATGTGTACATGGGACCTTGGGCGTTTTCGTCCCCTTGTATATTTCACCATGTTTGGCGCAATTTATCATTAACCCAATCTGGGAATGGTGATGACAAAACATATAACCCTACAGCTGAACACGAATATGGAGATGACACTGTTTGACTTGACGTCACAACCTAGCTCTGATTTTCATTTCATTGGTACTGTTAACATAAGGGACAATTCCGATAAGAACAGAGTCTCAAAAATTAAAGTCCGAGTATTTATGAAATTTATGGACCAAAATATAGCGGCATGGTGTATTTACCTTGTCTCAAAATTTCAGCTCCAGATATCGAGTAGTTTGGACGTGGACGTCAACACTGATTACCCGGACACGTAACCCTTTTAAGATTTCGGGTTAATTTTTCATTGGGTGACCTGATAATAGATTCTCGTTTCTTGAGAGGTCTATAAAATGAATGACCCATGTACTGTACTTGATAACCAAAGGAAAATTTCACCTGCATATTATTTTTATAGAAAAATGTCTTGTTTTATCCAGATACTGTATAATACAACGGTCTCCATTTCTGGATGAAGACTGTCAGGTTTAAGTTATTTACAAGCGTATCGCAAATATCGGGTTAGTTGGTCGGCCTTAGGTAATGGGTTAATTTTAACACAAAATTAAGCACTTTTATTCCCCAAAAAGTTATCGGGAAATCCCCCTTTAACATAAAAAAAAATGATAATCCACATATACTATTCACTCTTTACTGGAAGGTTCAATCTATGATAAAACTGTGGAGGCAAACTGTGAAATGGCTTTATCCGTCAAAAGCAGGCAAGGTAAATACGCTATAAAGCCTTTTTTAGCACAGATCGTCTAAGCTGAGATTACAAAACATGTCGCTCCTCTTCAAAACGAAATTGAATCCTTAAAATTAGTTAGCCTCAACCCCTCTCCATCTAAATGCAATTGTGCTACATAAGTGTGACAAGCTAGAACAAAAGAAGAAATACAAGAAAAATTTGAGAGTTATCAACACTACAGGCACCTCCCTAGGACCCAAAAACATTGAAAACTGTCACCGTCTTGGTAGGACAGAGGATCTTGAAGCATTGTCTGATAAATGTTCGACTCAAAAGTTACAAAACACAAAACAAAAAGTCCATGAACAGGAAATTGGCTCATATTGCAATAAACGGCGTCTACAGAAATGAAGACCTTCGCAGATACAGAGCGTATGCAGAGAATATAACACGATGGTCATATAGACGGTAAAACCTTTAAACGTGAAAACAGTACTGAATGGACCGACTCGCAAACTGACAAGCCTTGTTGAAGTGCCAGGTCTAAATAATTTAAAGCGGAAATTTCATATTTTTTAAGAAAGTCATAACATAGTTATTTCTATGTCTTTTGCTCAAAAGGTTGTCAATTCACGACTCGGCCAATTATTGAAAACACTCTTAATCCCCTCAGACTGCAGTGACCGAATGCATATTCGGGATGTTTATTCCTTAATTACCTATATACACCCGACGTGTGTATTCGTTAACGCCTGACTGATTCCTTAATCCCCCTAATTTATAATTAAATAACAACTGACTACGGAATAATTTGTTTTGTAATTTAGAATTTGTTTTATAAAGACAGTTGTAGCCATATTCCCCATTTTTTTTTATCAGAATAAGCCAACAATAATTGACTTCAGATTGAAACACGATTGGTGTGAAATTGTTATAGCCGGAGCTACGGACATCTTTTAAGCCGATAGAAATAATCAATTGTCGGCTTTTAAGAAACGAAATGGTTTCAAATAATAATTATATAAACTTAGATCATCAACATTTCTATTATTGATCATTTTATCATACACCGAGTGAAATGGATGCAAAATATTTGGAGTTATCATGTAGCAGTAGTTCTTTTAGCTTGCGTAGTGTATCGGATACAGATACGTCGCGAAAAATGATTAATATAGCGCCATATATGTTTGAGCCGTATTTATCTGACTGTAGTAGTTCCGTAGAGGATGGCGATGTAGAGAATACGGGATCTAACAATGACAAACATCCGATTGTTGCGAGACTAGATTCTCTGGAATGGTACGTACCGGAATATATAATATTTTATACACTTTGTGTTCTAATTTGTTGACTAAATGACAGTTTAAAAATATTACTAATTTATAATATCTATTAAAAATAGTTTTTTTGTAGATCGTCACCATTGCTTAATAATAATATATGTAACACTATAGACTTAGTGTTCTGTTTAATATTGAATTCTTTACCTACATGATGTATAACGGAAACTAGGGTAATGAAGTAGCTTGCATTATTCTACTACTATTTTAGACTAACGTTGTGTCAGTATCCATTTCTGGAAAGTAGGGTACTATCGTCCAGTCTTCACGTGCACAGATTAGTACAATTAACTAGAATAGCGTTGATGTAAAACGGTGCCTTTACGAAACACTTACCCATAAATGGTAATTGTCTCGTCCTACTAGATGACGCATTAGACTTTCTTTATAGGAGAGAATTCGTCTGATTTAACAGACAACATTTGAGAGAGCCAAGGGGAAGTTCACCCCGGGAGCTGGCCCGGCTTACAGGCTGGACGTAGATATCATTCGAGAGATTCAAGGAGAAGTTCATTCCGTGAGCTGCCCTGGCTAACCGGCCGGGTTCAGATATCATGATGAGGCGGTAGAAAATAGATACCCTTGGGATGTTGGGAGAACACCACAGCCTTCCCGGCTGAGAGGCAATAATATTGTAGTTTCTTGTACCTGTAACCACTGTAGTTTGCTGTATTTATTATATAAAAAAAGTAACCAGATAAACAGTGTTTTAGACTTAATTGATCATTGGATATAATTTTTAACAACGTGAAGTCCGAAGAAAAGCCCTAGACGTCATTGTCCTATCTGTGACACAGGCTGCTATTTGGGAGTCCGTGACCACGACACTATCGTTAACCGTGGTGTCACATATATTGTATTCGAATATAGGTGTCAGTATGAAAAGTGTATTTTAATGCCCACGGAAGATGAGTGTGTATGCTGCATTGAAATACAGCGTACAAAAGATAAGATGGTCGCTTTCGAAGAAATGCAGTACCCAATGCATTGTATGACCGACCACCCCGGTTTCCAGTCTAACTGCCTTGATATATACGTCTTGGAAACGGCTTATTATCATTATGGACAAAAGAATAGACCATAGAGACAATACACGGATAACCAGTTAGTATATTTATATTTTATATCATAAATTATATAATAACAACTTCAACGATATATAAATTCACAAGTAATAAAATAAAACAAAATAAGAACAATCCATGTAAATACCACAATACAGCGGTCAATTTCTATTTGGCTATTCTTTCAGAAGGAACAGGTATACAGCTTACAGACACTTAACAAGATGGTGCTGGTTTTTTTTTAGGAAAACGAATAAGAGTCCCTCTACCATCGTGTGCAGACAAAGGATTCGAGCAACATTTCCGTCAGAAGAGTATTGTGGTTTTAATTTCCGGGAGTAAAAGAGTACAAGGGTAAAGGCGTAAAAAAGATGATCACAGAAAAAAAATTAAAACGCGATTTTAATTGGTTGACGACTTCAGTCTTATCAGGATGAGGATATGAGGCACATATGGGTGGTGGGCATGGTTGTTGGATCTGGATAATGTTTTCCCCGGCAGTACTCGACGTTCTTAGAAGTTTGTCAACATCGGCTGAAATTGGACAAAAACAAAGGATTTATGTCATATCATAGAAAAATATTTCTCAGAATTTTTATAGTGTGTTTTTTCTTGACGTGACATATTCGAAATGATATCAATACAACTTACCGTAAGTGCATTCTGTTTTTCTTTCTCGTACAGTGGGTTCTCCTTTTTTATATTTGGGAAAATGAATTGAGTATTGTTTCTCCCCATTACCACACATTGCCTGTTTTCTACCACAATTCGCATTGAAATGCATAGCGGCTAGAGTCAGTCTAAAATACACAATATAGATAATCAGCAATGTGACAAAAGTAGATAAAGTACAAATACTTCTTTGTTTAATACGTCCAGGTAAAAAAATTCTCCACTTTACTTCATTCTGTATATATATATATAGAAAGAGAGAAAATGGGGTTTAAAGTCCACGCGACACAAAGGTCATTTTGGAACTAACATGGTTTAGTTAATTTTATTTCAATGATTAGATTGCGAAGGGTTAGCAGTGGGTAGGAAACCGGAGGACCCGGAGAAAACCCACGACCCTGGACAAGCGATACTACTCTGTCACGTACAACCGGGGATTCGATGACAGACTGCATGATACAGCGCGCACGTGCTAACCATTTGGCCATCACCCCCCCCCCCTTCAGAGAAAAAGGGGAATTGTACGTTTGAAGCATAACAATGTCTTGTCTGCAGGAGTAATAATTCGTACTACGAGGTTTAAGTAACAATTAAATACCTGCTAAGCATTCCATTAATAAGAAAACCCGATCATTTTCGAGGCAAAGTGGTTGACCACACTGTGGTAAGCTTCTACAGCCGAAGTCTGGTGCATAGGTGACAACTTCTTTATATCATTTTCCAATCGTTTATTCGTAAGGACTTTCTCCAATTTCACCATTGCTTGAGACCCTGTAACAACAACAAAAAAAAAAAAAAACATTAAAAATATATTCAAACGATAGCACATGTATATTCATATTGAGTGGGCCGAACGGTTAACAGTCATTGAGTGAAATGGCTTGGTTTCGATTCGCACTTGTCCAATCTCGTGGGTTAACTCGGGCACTGCTAAATACCCGTAAGCAAGCGATTTTTTGAATTAAAATTGAACGATATGTTAGTCCTGAATTTATCTATCTTGTATCGAGTGGACATTAAAACCTATTTCGATAAGATATAAATTTAATTGATATTTTTACCCAGTTCAAGCCATTTCTTCTTCCTCTCCTTTCCTTCTAAGCACTCGTGTAGACACGCTGCGGCATCTATGGTTTGTTTCATTGTGGTAATTCAGTATGTGATTGACCACACTTTTCCATTTCCTAACCAACTGCGTCGATTCGTCTCCGATTCTCGATGCAGCACACCAATACAGGTGGTTCGTAATACTACGTATCCAGGGATTGATGCTTTCACAGCCCCTTTCTTTTCCAAGACCTACCATTTTTTTTCTTCAAACCTGGAAGAAACATGAATAACTCAATTGCATTTCATTTCCTTTCCAAAAATACACGATCAATCAAACAAGGACTCACTTTGATATTATGCTTTATGGAGAACCAAATTTGATCAAATGATAGCTCTTAATGACAAGAAGTTTGATTCACCGTAGCTACCGCCCAAAAGAAGACAAAACTCACCTTTAGCTACGTGCCAGACATCGAAGAAGTGCTTGGTATTGTACAAATTCTTGCGGATCCATTTACCGATTTGTAAATGACGATCTGTTATCAGGGTGTCCAACTGTATATTTTTTTCCTGAAGCCACCGTACGGCGCGAATGAGACATTTTTTTCTTCATGTGGTTGCTCGATTTGACTTCATTACCCTGAAATAGACCGTAAAAGGTGAAATAAAAAAAAAAGTCTCACTACGTTAGAATGACAGCACAACCTAAATTATGGGAAATGATTTTTGTAAGTAACCAATAATAACAACTGACAAGTCGAGTCGTGTCGTTGATCTCTTTAATTAATCAATCCTACTAAAGTAGGACATGTGGTGTCATAAACTAATTTACATCTAGGTGATCGCAGTGAGTGTCACTGTTTAAAAAAAGGAAATCCTTGTAACACTCATGTTTAGGGAAATTGTTCACATCCATTCTAAATACTCGCCTCCTTGGGTTAGATGAATGCGAAAAGAAGATATCTGACTACCAGTTTGGATTTCGTAAGAACTTATCAACTGTTGAAGCTATTTTCATTTCGCAAACTACTATTAAACGAAGGATATACGTCTGTTTTGTCAATTATCGTAGATTTTAACAAATCTATGGTATAAGCTCATCCAAGAAGGGATTGGGGGTAAAATATTTACTATAATTAGGTCATTGTATGATAAGGTTATCTGTAATGTAAAATTTAATGGTGATGTTTCTGATTATTTTGAATGCAAGACTGGACTATTTCAACTTGAGGTGTTGTCTCCCTTGCTATTCTCGTTCTACATCAACGATTGTGACAGGCATTTTATATCCGAGAATTGTAAACCAATAAATATGGATATGCTAAAGATATTCCCCCCTGGTGTACGCAGATGACAAAGTACTGCTCTCGGACTCCTCAGTTGGACTACAGGATATGCTCAATTCTTTACTTGAATAGGCAAATAAATGGGATCTTACTGTCAACACAGATAAAACCAAGATTGTAATTTTTAGAAATGGCGGCATGGAGTTATAATGGTCTGAATATTGAAATTGTGAACGATTTTAGTTACTTAGGGATGAATTTTAAATTTTAATGGTAAATTTTTATAAACTCAAAAAACCAGGGAAGAAAAGCCTTATTTTCTGTCATGAAAACCTGTAAAGTTAACAATTTTAATCTTGTCACTAAGATATCTGTATTTGATACCTTTGTCCCTTGTATCTTTAACTATGCTTCCGAAGTGTAGGGTTTACATACTGCCCATGACATCGAATTATTGCACCTTTACTTCTTGAAAAGAATCCTTGAAGTCAAGACAAAACACAAACACGTCAATGGTCTATTTTGAAACTTGGCGACACCCTTTAACTATCCATCGAAAATTGCGAATATTTAAATACTGGATCTCGATGAATTAATACTGACAACATTGTACTTAGAGCTTGTTATTGTTATAAATGGATTATTAATGTAAAATATGGGAGAGAAATTTGCAAGAGGGAATGTCTGTTAACTCAGATATTGTCATTATCAAACAACAGAAATAATCAATTGTCGGCTTTTAAGAAACGAAATGGTTTCAAATAATAATCATATAAACTTAGTTCATAAACAACGGTTATTGATCTGAAAGTATAAATATAGAAAACAGTTAAGCACACAGGTATTAAAAATATTTTTTAAATCTAATTCATATCATCACCACAAAATGTCAGAAGATGACACTTGATATGCACAATTTCTGCCACTGAGGCCGATGGTACCAGTGCCAACCGCATACATAATAGTATATTACCACAGCTACAAACAAAGTTGGATATGCCATGGCTGCCCTTCCAAATAACTATTGTGTTTGGTGGCCACATGTACAGTGGAAATTGCTGGGCCTGTAATTTCATTCAATAATTTTAGTTTATTACTTGACTCTTTTTCATAATAGGTATTCTCAAATGCATCCTTGAGGGCAAGTTCCATTTGATGTGCAATGCAAAGGATCATCATGAGCTATGGTATATCCAACTTTTTTTTCAGTCGTGGTATACTCCATTATGTCTTCCGAAGTTTACACTGGCACTATCAGCTGCAGAGGCAACACAACAATTTTGGAGATCAAGTGCCATCTCCTGACATTTAGTTGTGATGACATCATAGACGTCGTTCGCTGTCTGGCATGTGATTCTGGAACATAGAACCAAATGGGTTATGGATAATTGAAATGTGTGGTTTATGCCAAGACTATCCTGTAGTATATCTATCATTTTCTAGCCTCCTTACTTTGACCAAATAACGAGATCGCAGCATAAAGGGTAGAATATAAAATCATGCTAGTAGTAACCCTGGCCAGGCACCTTAGGAGATAAACACTTCCCTGTTTCGCTTTTAGAGGAGTGTTATTAATTGTGTTATAGGCATGTCCTGAGGTCAGAGATTTTATTGCGCAAGAACCGTTAGCAACTATTATTGTCAGCCCAGCATTAAAAATGAATATAATTACCATCTTTACTCACTAAGTTTTGTGTTTCAGGTGCGTGTTTCAATAAACCAATAGCTGGCATGTTAGTGACTTAGAAGTAAAATTTCATGAAGAATTCTTTGAACAAAGTTTTGAGATGTAGAATATTTTGCCGCTGCAAAGAGATTCTAGCCTACCAAGGAAATATCCATTCGCAGTGATTCACCCCAGAATTTTCTAATTGAGAGGGGTGTATTGTCCCAAAGTACTCACTCAAGAATCTTGATACTTTGGGATGCCATCTTCAAGTAGTTTAATACTAATTATCTCCTTTTCTGAGTGTTTTGTCGGTGCTGCCATCGAAAAGAAGTGCACAATAGAAAGGCTTTTGTTGAAAAAGTGTCTTCAGGTTATCCTGCATGGTCACTCCTATTTCTTCGATAAATGTCCCGCAGGCTTTGTCGTTCTCATAAGAGTGTCCTAGTTCAACTCCATGGATCTTATCTACGCTGAGCTGCGTAGGGAAAACTGTGAAGGGCATTTCACAAAATGCAACAGTGTATGACCATCTAAACAGCATGCACATTCTCTGATGAGTCTTCTTGTCCATCTTAGAGAGGTGCTTCAATATCTCAGGGACTTCTTCTCTAGACAAGCACGCCACTATTGCCTTGATAGGGCTCTTAGAAGTACCGTGGTCAGTAGAAGTGTCCTTTTAGAGGTTGCTCGTCCCCGTAACAAAAGGATCTGAATTACAAAATTGAGTCTGTCCCGTGTTGACGACATTATTTCGTTCACCATAATAGGTTTTACAATACTTGCAAGTTGTGCATTGTCATTAGCTTAATTTATTTCGACATCTAGCCAGGTGAACCCCCAGGATTTCATTGTTGCCGCCTTTGGGGGCTTTCTGGTGTATGGACCAGCTGCTGTACGGATGTGTGTTTCAGCAGGGGGAGGTAGTGGGTTGGGATCTAGAATAATGAAGCCTATATGTTCAGTCTGGTCTTGAGAAGAATCTGATGGAGCATTTGAAATTGTTGACCTTGAAAGTAACAAAAATGTTTACATTAGTAAGCGAGAGAAGACATTCAAATGTCATTTGGTGGTCTATCTCTAACAGTAGGGTAGGCTCCAACATGGATTATGCACATCAACACGAATGCACCAAGGAGGCCCAAGTCAGTGTCAATTCTTGCAACTCACATGCAGACCCTTTAGGTCTCTGGTTAAATGATTTTGATGCCAAAACAAATGACCGGGGGTCCACGTGGTATGGAGCGTTAGCGATTCTCAATGACTGCAAAGATGGCAATCTTCCTCTTCTATTTAATTGACCAACTTCAACACTTTGAAGGTACTGTCATGTGATGTCATTTTATAAACCAATGTCATTCGATGCTGAAGCTAAGATAAGCAACTGGAAGAGGGTATTGCAGTTTGCGTTTGTTTGTGTCATTTGTTTTCATAACACAAATTACATATATGCCTATATTATGGGGGCACCAAAATCTATTAAGTGCTTTGAACCTCCGTTGGTATTAATCCGGTCCGTTTTTTTTAAAATGGAGTATCCTCCCTTTAACTGTATTGCTATTTGGTATAATGTAAAATACCCGGATGTACTTACGACTCGTGTCAGAAGGCTTGGAACCCTCGTAACATAAACTTGCTACTAGTCTTATTCTGCTTGCGCCCACATAATAATAAGTCTGACGAGACATCGGACATGGATGTAATGTGTTTTATAATATGTTAGTACATGTATTAGTTGTGGGCAGATTCAAGCTCGGAAAACATTTTATTCACCCTTTCCGTCAGACAACATTGGCGCGCCTTAGACATACGTCGTTTCATCTAGAGGGCATGTCCCTGGAAATAGACAAATTAATTGATTAAGTGTTTATTCTCTATATTTTCAGGCACATTTCTTCAAACCAAAGAGTGAAACACCTGTAAATACAAAATGTTGTTATTTTACAGTTTCCAAGAGATTTTTTCATTCATGTTAGTGAAGAAATAGTCAAAACAGCGCCAACTATGCAGTTACAGCAGTGTGTTTCTATAGAAGAAAGAACACGGGATCAATCTAATAGTCGTCTATGGTTTGAGGAGAGAAAACACAGATTAACAGCTTCTGAGTTTGGATCTATTGTAAAAAGAAGAGTTGTGTCAGACAAATTTATTGACTCAATAATAAATCCTAAATTTTTTACTTCAGCACCAACATCATATGGAAAGAACAATGAGAAAAAGGCCATCAAATTATATATTGAAAGATCTGGAAATCATGTTCATGATTGTGAACTCATTGTAAATCCAAAGTTGACATTTTTAGGTGGTACACCAGTTGGAAAAATTTGTGATCAGGATTGTACAGTTGGGTTACTTGAAGTAAAATGTCCTTTTAAGGAACGGGACTTAAAGATTGTAGATGCTTGTCTGCATAACGACTTTTGTTTAGAAAACAAAGATGGTGTTATTTAACTTAAAGCTAATCATAATTACTTTGACCAAATTCAAGGACAACTGTTAGTTTCTGGTTCAGAGAATTCAGCCTGATAATTTATTTATGTTGAAAATGGTTAAATTATTTGACTTTTATGAAACTCATGTAAAAGCCAAATTGAAGCAGGTCAATTACCAGTATATGGCGACTGCACTGTCAACATCGACTGCACTGTCAACATAGTATTGTATAATTTGTAACCCAAAACTTGTCACATTATTTGGCACAATATGGTAAGGGGAGTTAATTTGACAGTCTTTGTTCTACCAAGACAATTTAATTTTGGTACGGATTTGTTCTACTCTTTTCTTAATCTTTGACATTAACCCTATAATTAATGGTCAAAAACACACAAGCTCGGATTATTCAAATGTAGTAATAGTATGCACTACATTCAACATATTAAGTCAAAATCTGAGTCCTACTCCTACATTATGTTGAAAGGATTTTGAAAGGAAAATTTAAGTGCAATCAAACCGCCCATGAAGTCCAGTCACCCCCACTTTACCTGTATATAATTAAGCTTATGTACTTAAATAAACCGATGATCTTCCTGAATTTTTAGTAAAGATCTATTTTTCTTCGCGTAGGTATATTTTTAAGTGATTTCAGTCACCCAGGCATGTAAAATCAGGGGCGTACGACGCAAATAAACTAGAAATTTCGCGCGTAGGAATTACATGTCACCGACAGTGATGACCGAGGCTATACACAAGCTTCACTAGATACCGTTTAAACATTACTTGATGATCGAGACTATGTAGGTGGAGTTAACGCCTGTCAATTAACAATCAGCCATAGTGGGAAAGGGTGTGGATGAATTTAACTACCATTTCTAGTAAAAATTGTAGTGGTAACAACTTTGTTCAGGATAAAGTTATTTGACTGAAATTTTCAATATATTCTTGTTTCAACATCTATTTTTGAACTTTTATAGTAAAAATGGCTAACTCCTTGTCAAAATCTCCCATAATGTATCTTTAATACTCCTTTAAACCCCTTAAGATGAGCTCTCCCCTGCGATAACCCTCCACGAATAACAAAGTGTACTTTGACCTATGTCAGATTTGTTGATAATTTGCTGAATTGGTAATGATTTGTATGCCAATTTTTTCTTCTGCTGTCATACATCAGTCTAAATAGGTTGTTTGTTAAAGCCCCAATAACACTCTTGTTCATAATCTTTAAGTGGCATTTAGCGATCGGTAAACACATTAACAGAACACAGTTTTTATGGGTTACAATCACTAGTTTTATTCTAAAAGCACGACGTTTCGACAAGTATCCTCTTATCGTTATCAAGCACAATGATAACGATAAGAGGATACTTGTCGAAACGTCGTGCTTTTAGAATAAAACTAGTGATTGTAACCCATAAAAACTGTGTTCTGTTAACACTCTTGTTGTAACTGAATAATATGTCCCAATCTTCATTCTGGTCAATAAATCGTATTATTTTACAATATTCCAATTAAATGATGATATAAATTTCATCTTTACACACCTATTTTAATACATTGGACAAATTCAACCAATTGATTTGAAAAGTCTAACGTAAACCTTTTCAAATGTGACTTGGAATTTAAAATATATTCGAACCCTCTGGACAAGTAAAATAGATTGTAATGGATAATTTACACAACAGGTAGGACACTTAAAACATCTAGTACTTAGAATAGGGTATTATATATTTTCTGGAACTACCAAGCCAGCAAGAGTGTTATTGTCCCTTTAAGGATTAATTGTGTTATTAGACGGTGAGGGGAGACAACTCTTCTATGACCCCTGTGTCATCATTAGCCATGTGTTAGGAATTTGTAGTATACAGGCTTAAATAGACAGATTATCGGGGTGTATGTCGTATAGTTACTTGTTGAGTACATGTATTTTCTAAATAGTCAATTAATTATTAATACTATAATGGTGTTAGGCATTTCAATTTATGTACATGTAAATGTCGCAGAGTATTCAGGTACTTTACAGGGACATCTGCAGCAATTGTCAACCCTCCTTCCCATTGTTGGATTATGTAAACATTTGTTAACAGATTAAGGGCTTTGGGGGTGGCCAAGTGGTCTGACGCAAGATCTCTGCGTAATATCGTCCACCAATGATTTAGGTGGCATTTCCTGGATCATGCGCTTGTATGTGACAGGATTGAGGTCGCCTGTGTAACTTCGCGGGTTTTATCAGGGCACTCCGGTTCCTACAAATGTACTATTCTTCTATATGCAGGTGAATTTATTAGTGTCCTAGAGTGGCCCAGACCATGTTCAGCGATTGTTAGCTTCATCACCCTTATCAATTTCATGTGTAACAAATTTATTAACGTTTGCCTTTTTTTTTTTATTAGGATTGATTTTATTCAAAATTAAATCTTCGTATTGACAAGAATTGCAACATGGTTGTTGTTGATCGTCATTGGTCACATATAGGGTTATTATCGTAAATATCGTAGGCTAGAGATGCCATCGAGAGTTGATTATGATTTGGATAAGTTAATTAATGTCTAATTAATAATTTTGATAACGTTTCAGGCCCAAAGCGCTAGCATAACATATGATTAATATTATACAAGGGCAACAAAATGTTGGTGTTTACTTGAATTGATTTTGAAACATCTTCCAGCATTATAAATAATGAAGATATTAAGCTTGCATAGGGCCCCTGGCTGAAAATGTAATAGGAGCCCTTGCATCAGAAGTGAAAAGGGGGTATATAGTGATTGTTGTCAGTCACACACACACATACATATTTAAGTAGACATATAGATTAATTTGACAAAAACATACGCAAGTTTTATATGACAAAATTATTTTTCATATTCTGTCCGTACTGATCAGAACAGTAGGACGTTAAATCCCATTTCATTTCATTTCGTACAGATCTAGTGAAAGAATACCCTGCCCATATCACTAAAAGACTACTTTAACACGTCCGGCATTATGAGGGTCAATTTTGTGTTAAACATTCCTTATTCACTTGTAATGTCCGGGATTCACGTACCTGTCCTACTCATCTGTACACGATTGTCTCGGATCCACGCACCTAACCCATTCGTCAGGTCATCCATGTTCCGAATTCATGTGCCTAACCTATTCGTCTGTACATCAATGTCCCAGATTCACATACCTAACCTATTCGTCTAGGTTCGTCAATGTCCCAGATCCATGTATTCGTCTGTACATCAATGCCCCCAATTCACGTACCCAACCAATTCGTTTATTATCTGTACATCAATATGAATTTGTAAAATGATATGTCAAATAAAAATAATATATTGAAAGTGTAAAAACAAAACCAACCCATTAATGAATGACAAGAACTGCATTAGTGGCGATTGGTTTTTCATCTAGATAGATTGTACATTTGAGAATAACTGCATGTGAATATTATGTGTTAACCTAATTGTATTGCCTACTTGTAATTAAAAATTAAACCACAAGTTCATGATTGGCTTTTGTCAGTTAGCTCATGAATAGTTTATAAGGAAGATTCTACATTAAAACATTAAGCCATTCGAAAACACTGGCTGCATTGAGCAGTGTTACGTAACCCGATAAAGAATCTTACGGAGTGTACAACCATAATGCTTTCGAGTGCCATTTGTATTGAAGCGAATCAATGAACGAGGCTAAACATATCCAATACAGATTACTATTGGTGTAGACTGGAATAACCAGACGACAAAGACTGTCATTCAATTTGGACTCTCAGGGAGGATCCAGGAATTTTTGCTGGAGGGGGTTTGCCAGGTTCCTGGTAAGGAAATCTGCCATCATCATCTCTGAATTGAGCTTTTTAAAGAGAGAAATCATTTTTATAATGATGTAGGATCGCATTTTGATTTTAATTTCAATGATGCAAGTCATTGATAATTTTTTTAAGTAGCTTAGCAGGGTAGGGTCTGCCTCTGGATCCGCCCCTGACTCTTCGCATGTTTCGCCAAACACAGGGCCTAGCGGATTAGAAATTACAGTAAAATCAGAAACGATTGAATGTCAATCTATTTATATACATTCATGTTACATATGCGTTGCGACCAATTTGTGTAGATATCTAGTTGCCAAAAAGATTAGATAGTTAGCTCCTTTAATAAAAGTTTAATAAATAATATAAATATCATTTAAGGCCTGAAGAAATATCTGAAATAGCCATATTTAGCTCTTAAATATTGCCTGTTTTAATATAAAGCTATAATTTATAATTGGCTGACATTACAAAATGTAGATTTGTTAAATTTTCCGGTTTGCATGTAGTCAAGACAACCTTCTGTTTTAAATATGATCAAAGATGAATGCATTCAGGAGTTCAAAACTATAACTCCATTCAAAAAACTAAATGTTTATGCTAATTCGATTATTTCAAGTCGTACTGGCCTCTCTATTCGTGCTAACGATCTTTTTCGCAAAATTATCACAGGAACTTGCAATTGTAATCTAGAATACATTTTATAGACGTTGAATACACAAAAAATCATTTTATAGCTGATCAAACATCATTTTGATATTGTCTTTGAATATTTATGCAATAGCCAAATTATGCCTAAATCGAAATCAGAAAAGTTTTCTTAACTTAGTTTGATCGGGATTTCTCACTTATAAAAGTAGAATTATTCATGCGAGTGTCAATGAGTTCTCCCATATCTAACACAATTAACCGTGTGTTAATATCAATTTCTAGTGTATTCACGCCAGCCAACATTATCCCTGCCCGATGAGGATCTCAGGATGCATTTTAACTTTTTAGGGGAAGATGGAATTTCAGAGATTGGTGTCGCTATCGGCAGACCTTAAAGGAGCTAAATCGCTAATATTTGTAATATGGATGTATACAAACTGATTTACATTCAGTCATTTTTGTTAGTACTCTTAATTTCAAATTATTTCAGCGAAATACGTCAGAAGTTTCAATCAAGTGGCTATTTCGAGTGTCTGGTACTCCAGTCTACATACGCCGATTGATTTGGTGCAATGTTTCTAGCCTCGTCCCTCGAGTCTTTTGCTAGAAATGGTAAAAAAATGCTTATTTTGTTTTAATTGGATATCAAAGGCCCATCTTTTCCCGGTAAAATGACAACACACGTGTTGATTTAAATTGACAAATAATTCGTGTTTTGAATGCCGAAGACTTTGGACGATATTGAGTAAGAGATTTAGCTACTTTAAACACCCCTTATGCCTTATCTTTTCGTTTAACACCCCGTTCAATTCGTTTCTTATTTGTGAAAAACTGAATCGTTGATAGCAAACTCTGTGAAAACCACTAGTGTCACGCGAAGTACAATTGAATACACAAGCTATTTTTGTTCCTTTCCGTCTAGGGAAGCCCACACGGTCATACCCTCACATATCCTTCCCAAGGATACATCAGAAATAGGTAAAATTGGCTCATCTGTGCAGTCAGTGATGTGACAACAACATTCAAGCATGGGCGCGGCCATCTTTGTTAGGCTCGGGCTCGACAGTTTTCAGGCCTAATGCTGCCTTCTGATTGGTTAAAATTAAGTCACTTTAAAATAGCATTTTCTAAGTAGCAAACATACTTTTTTGGGAAAACAATGTTGATTTAATCATAAATAACATTATTTGATTTAATTATGATGAGATTTCCCCCTCACCAAAAACTTTCAGCTAGAAATCACATTTATCTGGTTCGGCTCACGGCCTATCTTCCAGTTTCCTCCCGCATGAAAGACTCCTGCGTGTGCTCTAATATAATACAAATGAAAAATAAGACTTGTCTGCGGACGTTATACACTAAGAACAACACGATGATTTGGTTTGAAAATGTTCCTAAATACACAAAACGTCGATATGAAATTAACCTGGTATTCATCATCCCCTTGGTATCCCCAGTATACTCATTCTGTTCTACTCCACTATACCCTGGGTTAATCTATAGGGATTACACAATTTCAAGTTAACTGCCCAGGCCTTGAAAGGTAGATAACGATATCCGTGTCCACTTTCTGAATAATTTATACAAATAATGTATATATTTCTATTTCATTTATATTTAATTGTGTTATCAAAATCTGTATTATGGTACGCTGATTTCAAATATGTATGTATGACATCTATAATATGTTTGACTTTTGAAATCATTAAAATTATTCAGTCATTGTCTGAAATATTTCATTCTTTTTTGTTTATTATAATTGAATTTGATTGACAAAATAACTCCTGAACGTGCCTGTCCGATCTTCATTAATATATTATAATGTAACTGGGTTTTGTTTGGTTTGTAAATATGCATTGTGTATACTGCGGTCTTCTCTGATTTAGGCTACCTTCTGGCTTTGGGTTTGCTACTTTATCCGATGAGAGTTGCCCCCTTTGCCAAGTTCCTTTTCAATTAACGATATACAGGATTAGTCGATAGAAATAGCATAATCATCATGCTCAGATAACTTACCCCCCCCCCCCCCGGATTAACCCCAAGGGCGTTTTAAAGTATTTTGAGGGCCTTTTTGGCGGGCGGGGGGGGGGTCTTGGTTGATGATTTTGTATGTCAATGCAATCCATTCAGTAATGGATGAGACAGTACCAGGGTATACATATACAAAGCGATTGACTCGGACTCAGGGCCCTTTCCCTTGGCCAGATGGGCCCTTTTGTCAGACGGAGGGCTTTTGTCTGCCGTTAGGGCCCCCTAACTAGGGTACATTTTCATTTTCTCGTCGGTTTTAGTATCATTCTCCCGATTTACTTTTCCAATTTCTTTGATATGCCTCCAGCGCCTCAGCCATAAAACGCCTTTGCATAAATAGACTACGTATTGTCTCTTATGTAAAGTAAACATAGACCGGGATTGTGGAAGCTGACATTTTTGAAAAAGGAAGTAAGGAGCTGAAATTCCCTCGAATTTATAAAGACCATCTTATACTCATTATTATGATTGATATATCCAATGATAAATTCTCATTATATATGTTTTACTATATCCAATGTATATGATTGTAATGGAACCAAGTAAGAACAATCCAAACCATTTAGTCAAACTTCAAAGTCCTATAAAACGGTCGAGGCAAAATGGTGTAATCAGCAAATAGACTGTTAACCATGTAAAAACTACACGACAAACAGGGGTAAACAGGTGCCCGGAAGAGTAAGCTTACCCCACCTGGCGCCACACCTACATCCAAACTAATATTAAAGATACATAATATGGAGATTTTTATAAAGAGTTGGCCATTCTTACTATAACATGTGGTGATCTGATACGCATATTTATAGCCCGATCCGCGTCCTCCGTTTAGACGATCTCATCGCGCAGGTTTCAGTCTTTGTTTATTGGTAACTGGGCGAGGAAGGCCGTTTCCCTCTCACAGTTAGTATTTAATAATTATCTAATTTAATTGTACATTTTATTTTTAAGAACTTTAGCTATGTTATTATGTCACCTATATTTTAATTTTCATGTATACTATTAATTTATTTTCGTAGCTCAGTCCCTACACGCGCTGTCGTTGGCCCGCTGTCTATTGGCTGCACGTGGTTGTGATTGATAGGTGTTTCTTGTACCACGTGGTTACGTCACGTGATTTTAGGGTATATTATACCTCGTCTTGCCCCATAGCAGTAGTCCTATTCTGAGTCAGTAGTCGGAATGTAGTCGGAGTTCAAGTCGTAGTCTGAGTCGAGCCATAGAAGTGGTAAAACAGAGTCTGACCCCGACGTATAGGGAGCGTTTAATAGAGCCCGGTTAGGAGCTATGGAGATAGCCCAACAAGGAGCGTTATAGTCTGACCCCGACTTATAGGGAGCGATACAGAGAGCCCGTCAAGGAGCGTTATAGTCTGACCCCGACTTATAGGGAGCGATACAGAGAGCCCTTCTAGGAGCGTTTAGAGAGCCCGATAAGGAGCGATTAATAGAGCCCATCAAGGAGCGTTTAGAGAGCCCGACTAGGAGAAGTATAGTGCTGACGAGTGTTGGTCGGAAATGAGCTATTTTTGTATTTAGGAGAATAATAAAGAGAGTTGCTGATTAATCTGGTGTTAGTCTTTCTGAGCCAGCTGCTTGGTTGGCTACTCCCACACCTCTACAGTAGTGAACCCTCCACGGAACAAACGGATAGAGCCAGGCCCACTCTACCACAGTAATCTGCTCTATCCGGAGATCCAGTTCACTACAGAAGTTTTCTGGTGGCAGAGGTGGGATACAGATTGACAAACCCCGAGACGGAACCAGACCCCCAGGATCCAGATAGACGACCCCCAGGTGGATTACAGATAGACAAACCAGGATACAGACAGATCGGATGGAGCCAGATAGCCAGACTTCTCCGAGTTATTTCAGAGCCGAGAGAGGAGCTGCCCAGTTTGATGTTAGCTCAACTATAGAATTCACAGAAGAGCCAAGGAGGAAGAATGCATTAGAAAGGCTTTGCGATACGATCTCAAGACAAAGAGCGAAACCGGTTTGTCCTAATGCACAGAGCCTGATGAAGAATTTGTCGGGAGCCAGAGCCAATGCTGAAGAATCATTTGATGCTGGTTTTACCGAACAGAAGAAAGAAATAGATTATCAACAGTCGGATATGTTGACTCCACGGAACAGCTCTGAAGCTTCAGTATGTGATAACTGGCGGTCAGCAAGTAATTGTAGAGCCCCCGTCGGAGCGGCGACTCCTGATGTCATGGGAAGTCCGGATTTAATTAGAAATGAGAAACTTTATCATCAGGAAATGCCGAAGCTCGGTGAAAATGAGCAAGATTTTATTTCTGGACCGAGCCGCGGTATACAGAATTATGTGTGTTAATAGAATAATGGTGCTCTTTGATTAGATGTTCGGAAATCTATAGTTTATCCTGTTGTTATTAGAGACTTTGCGGTTATGGTGTCATTTGTGTTATTCATGTACGTTACTGGTGGAACCCTAATGGTGGATGAAAGTTGGTGATATCTGTGAAACTTTGTGAGCTTTTGATTATCTTTAGAAACTTTATTTTTTTCGCACGGAAGTAACAGTCCAGTTACTTCGTTGTTATATATTGTGATGTATTTGATACTTTATGTGTTTTATTTCATAACTCTTTTGTTCATATTGTATAATGCGGGACGCATTAGGCGGAGGCGTGGGTTATGTGGTGATCTGATACGCATATTTATAGCCCGATCCGCGTCCTCCGTTTAGACGATCTCATCGCGCAGGTTTCAGTCTTTGTTTATTGGTAACTGGGCGAGGAAGGCCGTTTCCCTCTCACAGTTAGTATTTAATAATTATCTAATTTAATTGTACATTTTATTTTTAAGAACTTTAGCTATGTTATTATGTCACCTATATTTTAATTTTCATGTATACTATTAATTTATTTTCGTAGCTCAGTCCGTACACGCGCTGTCGTTGGCCCGCTGTCTATTGGCTGCACGTGGTTGTGATTGATAGGTGTTTCTTGTACCACGTGGTTACGTCACGTGATTTTAGGGTATATTATACCTCGTCTTGCCCCATAGCAGTAGTCCTATTCTGAGTCAGTAGTCGGAATGTAGTCGGAGTTCAAGTCGTAGTCTGAGTCGAGCCATAGAAGTGGTAAAACAGAGTCTGACCCCGACGTATAGGGAGCGTTTAATAGAGCCCGGTTAGGAGCTATGGAGATAGCCCAACAAGGAGCGTTATAGTCTGACCCCGACTTATAGGGAGCGATACAGAGAGCCCGTCAAGGAGCGTTATAGTCTGACCCCGACTTATAGGGAGCGATACAGAGAGCCCTTCTAGGAGCGTTTAGAGAGCCCGATAAGGAGCGATTAATAGAGCCCATCAAGGAGCGTTTAGAGAGCCCGACTAGGAGAAGTATAGTGCTGACGAGTGTTGGTCGGAAATGAGCTATTTTTGTATTTAGGAGAATAATAAAGAGAGTTGCTGATTAATCTGGTGTTAGTCTTTCTGAGCCAGCTGCTTGGTTGGCTACTCCCACACCTCTACAGTAGTGAACCCTCAACAGAAGAAACGGATAGAGCCAGGCCCACTCTACCACAGTAATCTGCTCTATCCGGAGATCCAGTTCACTACAAACAGTTCAAAAATATAAGATGAAAGAAAAGAAGAGTTTATTGAAAATTTCAGTCAAATTACTTTATTCTGAACAAAGTTAGTACCATTGCAATTTTGACTAGAAATGTGAGTTAATTGTATGTTCACCTTTCACGGGAATGGCCGATAGTTTGATTGACAGGCTTAAACTCCACTTACATAATTTACCTTTTACTACACATTAAAAATAGGATTTAAAGTTTGAAAGGTATGGACCAATTCAATGAGGGGGCATTTGTAGTGTACATGTTTGACGATGACGGTCTAATGACGTCGCAAGTGAATGCCATTTCCAAGTCTGCTTACTTTGCTTTATTTCGAATCAATAAGATTAGGAACCTTCTCGACCGTGCTACGACTGAAAAACTAATTCACGCTTTTGTTTCATCGAAATTAGACTTCTGTAATAGTTTGCTTGTTGGTCTTCCTCAGAATCAGTTGTCTAAATTACAGTCTGTCCAGAACGCTGCAGCGAAGTTGATCTCTAGATCAGGAAAGTACGATGAAGTTTCCCCAATTCTGTACGATTTACATTGGTTAAAAGTTGAATTCCGTATCAATTTCAAAATTATGTTATTCGTTTTTAAAATTCTAAGTGGTCATGCTCCGCATTATCTCAGTTCACTGATTGAGCGCTATGTTCCAAGAAATCGCAGTTTGCGATCTGGTGACTCGAACAATGTAACACTTGTTAGAACGGATAAACACAAGAAGACGAAAGAAAATCCACGAACTACCATCAAGAGATACGGCTGGAGGGCTTTCTCTGTGGTTGCCCCGTTCTTGTGGAACGAGCTTCCACGCAGTGTGCGCCAATCACCAAATCTAGTGACTTTTAATTCCGGACTAAAAACATTTTATTTTAAAAAACAATTTAATTTATAGTCTAGTCAATCGTTTGTTTTAATTTGTTTGTTTTAAATGTGTAAACTGTCTTATTCATATTTGTACAGCGCTCTGAAACGAAGTGTAGATCGCTTTAATCAATAAATATTATTATTATTATATTACTTCTTGTTAGCCTGTGTGCACTCGTGTACTGTAACTGGTACACCTACGTGACTCCCGACGCAGACAAATAGGGAACAGTGATCCTATGGGGCTGCAATTCAACTGGGGTGATGTTAGTTGCGATGTTTAACATTTCATAATTTTATCCTAAACAAGTAAATGCACCTGTGACAAAGTAGCGTATTATACCGACATTCAAACTCCAAATTTAACTAACAACTAAACATAATATCAAGACCGTATTGATATTATTGATACAGAAGACCTGCCCGTCTGTTTAAGTCATAACACGGTCTCCGGGTATTGTATAATTTGTCATTATCTGTGTTTGGTTTGATGTCATTTGTTCAGGCCTCGCTCAACAGCGGCCTCGCTTCGTGCATCCTATCATTTAGCCCCGATCTAAAACGTAACGGTTAATTTCCGCTCACAACTCCATTTATAAGTAAATCAGTCAATGAAATCCTGTTTAAATCCAAGCCATCCATGGGTCTACAGCGCTGATTTTGTGCTTATTGTGTAAATAAAGATAATACAGAAAGGCTCGAGTATCCACTTTACGTTCAATTATCCACCACAAAATGTATTTCAGATCCACTAAATATCACAGGTGTAACATAACACATAACTATTTTTTACTAAACAGATGTTTTATTACTGCATCTTAACATATTTACACATTGTGGTTGGATCTTGAGATGTCTAACTAAAGATCTTCTCCTAAGGTCGCAGAAAACCAAACTCGGTCCGAGGGCAGACCCCCATAGTCTGGGAGTGGACCTGAATTGCCTTCAGGTCTCCCTTAGACCTCCTCTCTGGTCTCTCCTCTGGTGTTCCTTCCTGCCTAACTCTAAACTAGGCTATATATACTATCCAGCAATACCTGTCAAATCCTAAGGCACGCCATAGTTAATAGCATTAGAAATCAGAACAATGAAACTAATTATTAATATTCACACATCTTAGCTATAAAACAACAAGTGTTATATCAAATAGACACTTCGATGATACAAGTTTGTACAACCCATACAGCTTACATAATACTATGTCAGATACACTCACACCTGCAACAGCTTAAAGCTTGCAATTAATCTGTCACTTAATGTCTCCAAAATGAGTTACAATTGAAATTACAATATAAAATATGAATAAAAAATACAATATTACGTATAGGATATTAACCTACCCAAGGTTGATATGATAGAGAACACGCGGGCGAAGTCCAGAGGTTCTCTATCATATCAATCCAAGGGAGAGTAGGTTTATATCTGACATATACAACGTTCACCCTTAAATTTAATGGACTCTTCTAAAAAAGGCAACAGTGATTGGATAATTGCTCGGTAGTTTCCGCCAAATAGCGAGAATTACCGATGTAATAATGCGCGTGTTTTTGTTTACACGTCGCCATTTTGGGAAAATTGAATTGAAAGCAAAAACAAAACGGATAATTAAACGAAGTCAGACGAATAATCTATCCTTTTTAGTCATCATATTGGCGATGGAATAGATGTGGATGCCAATATGACGAGGATCTATCCAAAGCCTGAAGAAAATTTGGATCAAAAGGCAATCTTTTCCGATATTTCTGACAATGAACCGTGATTGAAATTTAGGTATTTGCAGAGAAGGATTTGATCGACTGGTTTAAGTGGACTGTATCCAAAAATACTTTACAAAGGAACTTTTGAGCGATAAATACTTTCAAGTCTTGCAGTGTGTGGAGAAATAATGTCTGCGGAAAGACAATTCTGAAAGGTATCTTAGACATGGAATATGGATAACCGATTTAAATATGCCGATAAGTACACCGTCTATTTCGTTACTGCATGCTACAAACTGTACCATAACTTTTTTTTATTGTCAAAAGAATACAATTTTATGTCTGTGTTCTTTCATTCTTCTTTGTATTATTTCGATCAGCTACATTATCAGCGGTTGATATGAGCCGAATATATCGACCTTGGATGACGTCATCAGCGGTTGATATCAAATATCAACCTGCCATGACGTCGTCAGCGGTTGATATGAACCGAATATATCAACCCCTGATAACGTCATGAGAGGTTGTTATGAGATATAATTGCGATGGGCATCAAAGAAAAAACTACTACCAGTTGGTTATATTTTAGATACCAAATGATATTGTACTATACACAGGCTACGGTGGCACAGAGAGCTGATTATGGTCTGGATAATTTAGTAAACGTCTAATAATAATTTGGATAAAATTTCGGCCCTTACGAATTACCTGTAAACCAGAGATTTGAAAACTGAGAATACATAACGTCGCTCTCAGATTAAAAGAATTTGACTGAAATGTACTATGTATTTCTCATTATCTATTTTAAAACTATTATAGCAAGAACAGTTAACTTTTTATCCATATCTTACAGTGTTCAAACAGATATTGAGAAATAAATATACTGAAAATTACAATCACATTACTTTATTTTGATTGAATATATGGGTGTTTGAAATAAAATAAATCTTTAAAGATATGGGAGATTTGATAAAGAAAGGGCAGTTCTGGCTATAGTAGTTAAAATATGGTTAATGTTAAAGGAATATGTTGAAATGTTCCAATTACTTCACTCGTATCCGAGAAACCCTCATTTTAAAAGCCTCGATTGTCATTCTTAAAAGATTTTGATTATCCATAAAATGACATCGAGAGTTGATTATGGTCTAGTCCTGTTAAAATAACATTATGCAAGAACAAAATCTGCTTATTACAGGTCTTTCTTAATTCAGAAATGTTATCTAAGTAATCAAATACACATTAATTAACTTATCCAGACCATAATAAATTCCTGATGTCAAGGCTAGCATTCGATGTTGACGGATTAAATTCCTATATGCCGCTTCACGGTGATTGATCATTAAATCAATCAAGTGGATGATCGAGGCTATGATGTTTATATTTATTAATTTAGTAATGGTGACCGAAGCTATGTGAATATTTCACTCGCTTCGTTCTCGGCTAATAGTGGATCAATTTGACTAAAATTTTCAGCAAATTACCTTTACACTATGTAGTTTTTAACCATTGTAGCGAGAACTGCCATCTCGTCATCTTATATCCCATAATGCATCTTTTAATAAGGGTTGGTTTATATCCGACATAAAAGTCAACAACACTATAAACCGCAGATTGCCTCGTTTGGCATTTCTGTCCAAACGAGGTAAAACAAATGCCTCGTTGTCTGGAGTTCCAAAACAAAGTTTTTTTTATTTAAATTACCCTGTTTTTGGAACGAGGTATTTTGTTCAGAACGAGGCTTGGTAAAAATGCCTCGTTTACTAAACGTGGTTTTTTCAAGATAGTTATTAGCAGTATTTCCTATCAGCGAATTTGTAAACATAACGCTACAATATACGTCCACATTCCTGCTTTAATTGATATGGTACTTTGTCATAAAGGCAAGGCGTTTGGTTTGAGGGTCGTGCACCAACATCAATAGTTGCCGTCCTTAGAGTTAGAGTATAAGGAATAAGTATACTAAGATAATCCATTCAGAATTGTGCCTTCCTAACGCTAAAGGCAAAAAGTGGGCGTGGCTCTCAGGCTATAAGGAATACATAAGCCAAGTACCAAGCTGATTCATTCAGAATTGCGGCCTGTAAGCGACAAACACAAAAATTGGGCGTGTCGTGCCTGTCTGAGTCGGAACATGCAGTTGACGTCCTTAGGCTATAAGGAATACATATCCCAAGTTTAAAGACGATCCATTAAGAATGGCCTGTAGACAACACACACAGACACGAAGTAAAAATGGGCATGGCTCTGCCCCTGGGGGTTAGGAAATCTCCAAAAACAATAGGGGTCATCTTTAGGGTATAAGGAATAGGTATGTAAAGTTTTAAAAGGATCCGTTAAGAATTGCATCCTGTAGGCGAACACAAGACACAAAAGCATTGAGCGTGGCTCTGCCTTAGGGTATAGGGAATAAGTATAAAAAAAGTTTTCGAGACGATCGATTAAGAATTGTTGCCTGTAGGTGACACACAGACAGACAAAAAGAAAATGGACGTGGCACAGTCCCTTGGGGTCGGGCATGCATCAAAAACAATAGGGGTCTTCCTTAAGGTACCAAGAATAAGTATTCAAAGTTTTAAGATGATACATTAAGAAATGCAGCCTGTAGACGACAGACAAATACAAGAAATGGGTGTTGCTGTCCCACGGGGGTCGGGCATGCATCCAAAACAACATAACGCTAACGCTACAATATACGTCCACATTCCTGCTTTGATTGATATGGTACTTTGTCAAGATGGCTAGGCGTTGAGGGTCGTACACCAACATCAATAGTTGCCGTCCTTAGAGTATAAGGAATAAGTATACCAAGATAATCCATACAGAATTGTGCCTTCATAACGCTAAAGGCAAAAAGTGGGCGTGGCTTTGCCCCTGGGGGTCGGGACATTCATCAAAATCAATAGTGGACGCCCTCAGGCTATAAGGAATACATAAGCCAAGTATCAAGCTGATTCATTCAGAATTGCGGCCTGTAAACGACAAACACAAAAATTGGGCGTGTCTTGCCTGTGTGAGTCGGGACATACAGTTGACGTCCTTAGGCTATGTGGAATACATATCCCAAGTTTAAAGACGATCAATTAAGAATCGTGGCCTGTAGACAACACACACAGACACGAAGTAAAAATGGGCATGGCTCTGCCCCTGGGGGGTTAGGAAATCACCAAAAACAATAGTGGTCATCTTTAGGGTATAAGGAATAGGTTTTAAAAGGATCTGTTAAGAATTGCATCCTGTAGGCGAACACAAAAGCATTGGGCGTGTCTCTGTCCCACGGGGTCCAGCATGCACAAAAATAATAGTGGTCAGCCTTAGGGTATAAGGAATAAGTATAAAAAAAAAGTTTTCAAGACGATCGATTAAGAATAATAATTGTGGCCTGTAGGTGACACACAGACAAAAAAAAAATGGGCGTGGCACTGTCCCTTGGGGTCGGGCATGCACCAAAAACAATAGGGATCTTCCTTAAGGTACCAAGAATAAGTATTCAAAGTTTCAAGATGATACATTAAAAAATGCAGCCTGTCGACGACAGACAAACAAATACAAGAAATGGGTGTTGCTGTCCCACGGGGGTTGGGCATGCACCCAAAACAAAAGGGATCATCCTTAGGGTATAAGGAATAAGTATTTTAAGTTTCAAGATGACCGATTAAGAATTGTGGCCTGTAGGCGACACACAAAAAGAAAATGGGCGTGACTCTGCCCCTGGGGGTTGGGCATGAACCCCAAATGATAGGAATGTTCCTTAGGGTACAATGAATAAGCCTTCAAAGTTTCAAGATGATACGTTAAGAAATGTGTCTTGTAGACGACAAACAAATAAATACAAGGAATGGGCGTGGCTCTGCCATTGGGGGTCGGGCTTGCACCAAAAAAAAATACGGATCATCCTTAGGGTGTAAAGAGTAAGTATACAAAGTTTTAAGAAAATCCAGTTAGAATTGCTGCCTGTAGGCGACACACAAAAAGAAAATGGGCGTGGCTCTGCCCCTGGGGGTTGGGCATGCACCCCAAACGATAGGGATCATCCTTATAGTATAAAGAGTAAGTATGCAAATTTTGAAGAAAATCCAGCAAGAATTGCGCCCTGTAGGCGACACAAAGACACACAAAAGAAAATGGGCGTGGCTCTGACCCTGGGGGTTGGGCATGCACCCCAAACGATAGGGATGTTCCTTAGGGTACAAAGAATGTGTATGCAAAGTTTCAAAATTATAAGTTAAGAAATGTGGCCAGTAGACGACAAACAAACACATACTAGAAATGGGCGTGGCTCTGCCCCTGGGGGTCGGGCATGCACCAAAAACAATAGAGATCTTCCTTAGGGTATAAGGAATACGTATACAAAGTTTGAAGAAAATCCAGTAAGAATTGCGTCCTGTAGGCGACACAAAGACACACGAAAAGAAAATGGGCGTGGCTCTGCCCCTGGGGGTTGGGCATGCACCCCCAAATGATAGGGTTGTTGCTTAGGGTACAAAGAATATGTATGCAAAGTTTCGAGATTATAAGTTGAGAAATGTGGCCTGTAGACGACAAACAAACAAATACTAAAAATGGGCGTGGCTCTGCCCCTGGGGGTCGGGCATGCACCAAAAACAATAGGGATCTTCCTTGGAGTATAAGGAATAAGTATACCAAGTTTGA
This sequence comes from Patella caerulea, assembly GCA_036850965.1. Classification (NCBI taxonomy): domain Eukaryota; kingdom Metazoa; phylum Mollusca; class Gastropoda; family Patellidae; genus Patella; species Patella caerulea. The sequence goes on along the minus strand of JAZGQO010000010.1, from coordinate 70,749,569 downwards.
AGAAAATCCATGAAGAATTGCGCCCTGTAGGCGACACACACACACACACACACACCGACAGGGGCGACGGCATAATACGTTCACATTATGAATGTGGACGTATAAAAAGGGATCATCCTTAGGGTATAAGTATTTTAAGTTTGAAGATGACCGATTAAGACTCGTGTCCTGTAGGCGACACACAAAAAGAAATGGGCATGACTCTGCCCCTGGGGGTTGGGCATGTACCCCAAATGATAGGAATGTTCCTTAGTTTCAAGATGATACGTTAAGAAATGTGGCTTGTAGACGACAAACAAATAAATACAAGGAATGGGTGTGGCTCTGCCATTGGGGGTCGGGCATGCACCAAAAAACAATACGGATCATCCTTAGGGTGTAAGAATTGCGGCCTGTAGCCGACACACAAAACGAAAATGGGCGTGGCTCTGCCCCGGGGGGTGGGCATGCACCCCAAACGATAGGGATCATCCTTAGAGTATAAAGAGTAAGTATACAAAGTTTGAAGAAAATCCAGTAAGAATTGCACCCTGTAGGCGACACAAAGACACACGAAAAGAAAATGGGCATGGCTCTGACCCTGGGGGTTTGGCATGCATCCCAAACGATAGGGATGTTCCTTAGGGTACAAAGAATGTGTATGCAAAGTTTCAAAATTATAAGTTAAGAAATGTGGCCTTAGACGACAAACAAACACATACTAGAACTGGGCGTGGCTCTGCCCCTGGGGGTCGGGCATGCACCAAAAACTATAGAGATCTTCCTTGGGGTATATAAGGAATACGTATACTAAGTGTGAAGAAAATCCAGTAAGAATTGCGCCCTGTAGGCAACACAAAGACACACGAAAAGAAGATGGGCCTTGCTCTGCCCCTAAGGGTTGGGCATGCACCCCAAACGATAGGTATGTTCCTTAGGGTACAAAGAATGTGTATGCAAAGTTTCAATATTATAAGTTAAGAAATATGGCCTGCAGACGACAAACAAATACTAAAAATGGGCGTCGCTCTGCCCCTGGGGTCGGGCATGCACCAAAAACAATAGGGATCTTCCTTGGGGTATAAGGAATAAGTGTGAAGAAAATCCATGAAGAATTGCGCCCTGTAGGCGAACCACAGACACACACACACATACATACACACACAGAGACAGGGGCGACCGCATAATACGTTCACATTATGAATGTGGACGTATAAAAATTTAAATTTATGTTATTTAATACGAAAATAAAACCAGTCCAAACTATATTATAATCAGAGAAATAGACAAGACAAGAATACACGCCATAGATGTAGGTGTAGGTGTAAAGCAACATCAGCTACCTTGATTGATTTATCGGCCCAATCAGTTATAGGTGTTAAGAAACAACTGTGTTGTTGTGACAATTTATTGGGGCCAATAAATTAATCAAGGTTTATAGTGCAATGATTGGATATCTTCTCGATAGTTTCTGTCAAAGAACGAAAATTACCGATTTAATCTCGTGAATGCATTGTTTATAATTTCCCCATTTTGGACCGTGAATGTTCAGAGAAGGGTTTGACCAACTGTGTTAGGTGGACTGCACTCAAATATACTTTACAAAGGAACGCTTTGGCTGGATGACATCTAAATATGCCAACAAGCCAACAGTGAGGCTGATGTCTTCGCCGAAATCCCAAAATAAATAGATGACACATATTAATTTAATCGCACATTTATTTTTTTTCAAACGTATCGAGCAATCAAACTGTACACGAAGTGTCATCCAAAGGTGTTTTATAAAGAAAAATTCTAAAACCGACGAGAAAAATGAAAATGTACCCTAGTTAAGGGGACCCAAAAGGCAGACAAAAGGGCCCCTCTGGCCAAGGGAAAGGGCCCTCGTGTCTGAGTCAATCGTTTCTATACACTGTAACTGTCGAATCCATTACTGAATGAGAATGCAGTCATTGTATTGGCATAAAAATCATCAATCAAGATGAACCTAAGTTAACTTGTCCTAAAGTATCAACCAATCAAATTGCTTATCTCTGCCTACCCTAAGAAGAAAATGCTCATCTTCGAACTCCATCAAGGCATTGACCTAATAAGCATACAAACCAATTTTGAACATTTTAACTCAATTAGGAGAGTTATTGTGTTCCAGAGTCTCGGCAAATCAAATTGCTTATCACTCTGCTTACCCTGAGCAGAAAATGCTCACTATCGAACTTAGTCAAGGTATTACTGTAATAAAACTATACACCAAGTTTCATCACTCTCACTTAATTAGAACCTAAGTTATCGTGTCCCAAAGCATCAACCAATCAAATTGCTTATCTCTGCTTACCCTAAGCGGAAAATGCTCATCTTCGATCTCCATCAAGGCATTGACATAATAAGCATATATACCAAGTTTGAACGTTTTAACTTAATTAGAAGGAGAGTTATTGTGTTCCAAAGTCTCGACCAATCAAATTGCGTTTAGTTCTGCTTACCCTGAGTAGAAAATGCTCATTATCGAACTTAAGTCAAGGTATTACTGTAATGAAACTATACAGAAAGTTTCATCACTCTCACTTACTTAGAACTAAAGTTATCGTGTCCCAAAGCATCAACCAATCAAATTGCTTATCTCTGCTTACCCTCAGCGGAAAATGCTCATCTTCTAACTCCATCAAGGCATTGACCTAATAAACACATACACCAAGTTTGAACATTCTAGCTCAATTCGGAAGAGAGTTATTGTGTCCCAAAAAGTGTGATGGACAGAAAGAACGACAGACAGACAGACGGACGAACCTAGTATATTAGTCCCCCAACTTTCTTCGAAAGGCGGGGGACAATTAATAAGTATGCTGTCCGTCGGTTTTGGTGCTGAATGCTACAAACTGTACCATGAAATTTGTTAATTGTCAAAAGAATAAAAAGTTATTTATGTGTTCTTTGTGAGCCGAAAATATCGACCTGAGATATGACTTCATTAGCGGTTGATATAAAATATCAACCTGTCATGACGTCATCAGCGGCTGATATGAACAGAATATATCAACCTATGATGACGTCATGACAGTTTGTTATGAGAAAAAAACTACCGTCAGTTGTATATATATGAATAATCATAACTGTTTTCATAGTGGAGCTATATTGATTGCGTCTGTGCTTTCTTGTTTTGATGCATCAAAGCACTTATCTAACTGAACGTAAAGGTTACATTCTTTGTGCTCTTTATTTTAAGTATGTAACAGTTTTGGGGTGTTTTGTTGTTCGTACACTCTGAAAGACGCCGGACAGATTTAAATGCCTTATTGGCCTTGAAAAGAAATTATTATTTTTACAATACAAATAGAAATGTCAAGATTTGGTCTGTCTTGTATATGCCTGTTTTGTATATTTATTTCAACAACGGGTGCGAAGGACACTTTCTACAGAAAAATTAAGTTAGAAAATAACGTTAGGATGGACTATTCTGTTTCATTTGAAGATATATCTCTGACCAAGTGTAGCATGCAATGTGCCTCGCACCCTGGATGTAAATTATTTCACTATGATGGGGACAGCACGTGTTATATTTTAAATATGGTGGATAAAGGGTTGGACTCTGTCGATATACAAACTCTGCATGTTGATCAAAGTTTGAATGGTAAGATTTACTAGATTATTATCACATATCAACAAACCGGTCACCCGCGATCATATTTCAATACGGCTGTTTTAATAGCAAGTCCCAGGGTCTTGCTAACTCAAAGGCGTCAAGAAAATGAGAAATGTACCCTGCCAGAAGAATATGTTAAAAGATAGGCTGGCACTGCCAGGCATGATACGCCCACATTTTCGAGAAATGGATAGAGAACAAGCAATACCGAAAGTGATTTTTCTTACATCATTAAGTCCTGTATTTCATACTGTATTGGGAGCAGCCATTTAGTTGGTCAGTTCCAGTCTGATATTCATGAAATTCGAAGCCGACAATGATTATGGTGTGACGGTACACAACCTAGAAATGTGACTTTTCATCAAAATCGGATAAGAATTGTGACCTGTAGAGAGTCCACAACCATGATATACCATATTTTTACACTATTCGCGTACAAACGGCGACCATTTCGTCCGGCAATTTTGGTACGATTTTCACGAAAATTAGAACTCAACCTTCCTCATCAAAATCGAATTAAAATTGTGACATATACAGGGTCCACAACCATGATATACCATTTTTTTTAACAGTATTCGCGTACATACGGCGGCCATTTTGTCTGTCAATTTTGGTCCGATTTTCCCGAAATTCAAACTCAACCTTCCTTACGGTGTAACGGTGATATAATCAAACGTTTTTTTTAAATCGGATAATAATTGTGACCTCCAGAGGGACCACAAGCTAAAGAAAGGGGGATTTTGCGTATAACCAGGGGCCATAATTCAGGAAGTTACGATCCGATATGCGCAAATATCGAAAAGAACCAAGATCTTTGGGTTATAACCATGAATTTCAAGTTTCATCAAAATCGAATTAAACTTGTGACCTTTACAGGGTCCACAACCTTGATATACCATTTTTTAACAGTATTCGCGTACAAATGGCGACCATTTTGTATGGCAATTTTGGTCCGATTTTCCCGAAATTCGAACTCAACCTTTCTTACGGAGTAACGGTAATATAATCAAACGTTTTTTTATATCGGATAATAATTGTGACCTCCAGAGGGACCACAAGCTAAAGAAAGGGGGATTTTGCGTATAACCAGGGGCCATAATTCAGGAAGTTACGATCCGATATGCGCAAATATCGAAAAGAACCAAGATCTTTGGGTTATAACCATGAATTTCAAGTTTCATCAAAATCGAATTAAAATTGTGACCTTTACAGGGTCCACAACCTTGATATACCATTTTTTAACAGTATTCGCGTACAAATGGCGACCATTTTGTATGGCAATTTTGGTCCGATTTTCCCGAAATTCGAACTCAACCTTTCTTACGGTGTAACGGTAATATAATCCAACGTTTTTTTTAAATCGGATAATAATTGTGACCTCAACAGGGACCACAAGCTAAAAAGATAGGCTGGCACTGCCAGGCAGGATACGCCCACATTTTTGGGAGATGGATAGAGAACAAGCAATACCGAAAGTGATTTTTCCTACATCATTAAGTCCTGTATTTCATACTGTATTGGGAGCAGCCATTTTGTTGGTCAGTTCCAGTCTGATATTCATGAAATTCGAAGCCGACACAACGTAGAAATGTTATTTTTCGTCAAAATCGGATAAGAATTGTTACCTGTAGAGAGTCCACAACCATGATATACCATATTTTTACACTATACGCGTACAAACGGTGACCATTTCGTCCGGCAATTTTGGTACGATTTTCACGAAATTCGAACTCAACCTTCCTTACGGAGCAACAGTAATATAATTAAAGTTTTTTTTAAATCAGATAATAATCGTTCAAGAGATAGACAGAGAACAAGCAATACCGAAAATGATTTTTCAAACAATCAAAGGCCATAATTCATTAAGTTACAATTTGATATGCACAAATATCAAAAAGAATAAAGATCTTTAGGTTATAAACAAGCATTTCAGGTTTCATCAAAATCGAATTAAAATTGTCACCTCTACAGGGTCCACAACTTTGATATACCATATTTTTACACTGTTCGCGTACAAACGGCGGCCATTTTTTCTGGCAATTATAGTCCGATTTTCTCGAAATTCGAACTGAACCTTCCGTAGGGTGTAACGGTGATAGAGTCAAATGTTTTTTTAAATTGGATAATAATTGTGACCTCCAGAGGGACCATAGTCGATTTTTCGGACAATCAGGGGCCATAATTCAGGAAGTTATGATCTGATATGCGCAAATAACGAAAGGAACCAAGATCTTTGGGTTATAACCATGCATTTCAAGTTTCATCAAAATCGAATTAAAATTGTGACCTCTACAGGGTCCACAACCATGATATACAATTTTTTAACAGTATTCGCGTACAAACGGCGGCCATTTTGTATGGCAATTTTGGTCCGATTTTCCCGAAATTCGAACTCAACCTTCCTTACGGTGTAACGGTAATATTATAAACCGTTTTATTAAATCGGATAATAATTGTGACCACCAGAGGGACCACAAGCTAAAATAAGGCGATTTTGCGTATAATCAGGGGCCATAATTCAGGAAGTTACGTTCCAATATGCGCAAATATCGAAAGGAACCAAGATCTTTGGGTTATAACCATGAATTTCAAGTTTCATCAAAATCGATTTAAAAATGTGACTTTTACAAGGTCCACAACCCATGATATACAATTTTTTAACAGTATTCGCGTACAAACGGCGGCCATTTTGTATGGCAATTTTCGTCCGATTTTCCCGAAATTCGAACTCAACCTTCCTTAGGGTGTAACGGTGATATAATCAAACGGTTTTTTAAATCGGATAATAATTGTGACCTCCAGAGGGACCACAAGCTAAAAAGGGTGATTTTTCGGACAATCAGGGGCCATAATTCAGGAAATTACATTCCGATAGGTGCAAATATCGAAAGGAACCAAGATCTTTGGGTTATAAACATGCATGTCAAGTTTCATCAAAATCGGTTCAAAATTGTGACCTCTATAGGGTCCACAAGCTAAAAACGTGACTTTTCGTACAATCAGGGGCCATAATCCATGAAGTTTTCATCCGATACATGCCAATATCGAAAGAAACCGAGATCTTTTGGGGATAAACCTATATTTCAAGTTTCGTCAAAATCGGATAAGAATTGTGACCTGTAGAGAGTCCACAAACAAATTGTGGACGGACGGACGTCCGGACGGACGGACAGGGGCGACGACAATATACGTCCACATAAAAATGTGGGCGTATAAAAAAGGCGATTTTGCGTATAGACAGGGGCCATAATTCGAATCGAATTAAAATTGTGACATATACAGGGTCCACAACCATGATATACCATTTTTTTTTAACAGTATTCGCGTACATACGGCGGCCATTTTGTATGTCAATTTTGGTCCAATTTTCCCGAAATTCGAACTCAACCTTCCTTAGGGTGTAACGGTGATATAATCAAACGGTTTTTTAAATCGGATAATAATTGTGACCTCCAGAGGGACCACAAGCTAAAAAGGGGGATTTTTCGGACAATCAGGGGCCATAATTCAGGAAATTACATTCCGATAGCCGCAAATATCGAAAGGAACTAAGATCGTCGGGTTACAAACATGCATGTCAAGTTTCATCAAAATCGGTTCAAAATTGTGACCTCTAGAGGGTCCACAAGCTAAAAACGTGATTTTTCGTACAATCAGGAGTCATAATCCATCAAGTTTTGATCCGATACATGCCAACATCGAAAGCAGCCGAGATCTTTTGGGGTTAAACCTATATTTCAAGTTTCGTCAAAATCGGATAAGAATTGTGACCTGTAGAGAGGACGGACAGGGGCGACGACATAATACGTCCACATGAAAATGTGGGCGTATAAAATAACATACTTCTCAATTATTAAAATCAGAGTTGCACCGTGTATCACCCTGCATTTGTCGTGTTTTTCGATCTCGGAATTTCATTGAAGAACAGGTGCTTGATGGTCTCTCCTCAGAAGATGCTACCTACGTCAAGCGATTGCATTACAGGGCAATGTTCATGTTGGTATCCACCAATATTACATACCAGTCATAGAAATAGTTAAACACATTCCAAATATAATTTTAAACTAATGATACTTGTTAAGGGTAGTGATGTAAACATAGACGACGTGAGTTATTCTCACTGCCTAAAGTAGAGAGCGATAGACGAAGAGTTGTAACAACACATACATATCTATGTGTTAAAATTCTCTCCCTTTTTCCTCCTTTTGCATGGCGATTTTTGTTGAATTTTTGGTGTAGAATCGAAGAAAAGGGTTTGAAAATAAATTTTCTGCCAGGTTTTAGTGAATATTCATGATTTTGAGGCGGAAGGATACAAGAGTTGTGAGGTTGGTTACGTTGAAAGGGAGGGCCGAAAATTGCAAGGTTAGCTGTTTCTACTTCCAGCTTGTCTATCTCAAGTTTTTCATGAAGAACCTCATACATGCTTTTGGGCAAGAGTCTGCCACATGTTGCTCCATCTGTGGCAGAAAGCGTTTTTCCCAACGAATATTTGGGAAAAAGTTACAGCCTGTCTAAGAGACGAGAATTAATATTAAAGTCAATGGGGCAATAATTAGTGTTCTGTGGCCTGTCTGTGTATGACAAGGCTGTTACTGATATGCCTTAGTTTTGAAAATATGATGACTAATTTGTCAGAAAATATGTATAAAATGACTTGACTACAGAAAAACTAAAAAAAATTAAATTTAGAAAAAAATTTATCAAAGTTTTGGGAAAAATTGTGATTTTACTGCAAATTTTCCAATTTTCAGTTTTTATTTAATTTCTAACAGTAAGAAAAATATTTCAATGTCCAATTTTGGTGTATTCAGCCTCAGAAAGCACAGATAAAGTGAACAACATTGTAATTTCACCTAATTTTGTCTAAAAATCAGGAATATTAACAGAAAATCTCCAGATTCTCACATTTCGATGTAAAAATTAATGCTTTCATACCTACTCAAATGACTCAAAATTTCTAAAAATGCCCTTACTTTTATTGCTAATGTAACTTAGATGGGATCTATAAGTTTGTTATGTTTAGAAATAGCTCCAGCTTTCCTACAGAAAATGGAAAATTGGCAACACTGAGTTAATGATATTCAGCAGATGGGTTTGTACAAAATGGTCAAAACAGGGGTAGGCTCAATTTGGCCACTATTTTACCCAGAACAAGCATTTTTTTCTTCTTCAAAGCATTAAATTCTTGCATTTTCTTCATGTAGGAAGCAATATCCCAGTCTTTGTAGACATTTTTCACTCCATCTTTCTATTTAGAGGGGCTATAAATGCCCCACCCCACCCGTTTTTATTAATGTGTTTTGAGAGATTTAATTGCACCTGTGTTGACAATTAAATGATAATAATTGGAATTTGTTGTTGAATTACAGATGGGAATGTTATTTTTGTTAAATGGTCATTTTGTACATTTCAAGGATTTCTAACCTTTTTTGTTCATAGTCAAACTTAGAACCTTGAGACATGTCAGGCCAGTAAGACCACATCCTGATACAGAACTGATGTAGATGTGTAAATGTCAGCTTAATGGTCAATATTTTCTTATCAAAATCTAGGATTTGTGGTGTTTGTTGCATTTATGTCACTTATAGAACAGTAAAATGTTAATTTTGCTCCTTTTCAGGCCTCTTTTATGTTGTCAACTATGTCATAACTACCTTTTTGACTTCATTTATTAAGGCAATTGATGTAAAGGTCCAGACATCTTACTTCAGTACAATTGCAATAAAGATTTGTATGATGCCTCTGAGGTTTGAGATGTTGAAAACATTAAACTATTTCCAAATTTGTGAAATTTGTGTATTCTGTGACCCTTTTGTTAGAGAGGGGTGGACATAGGCCGAATATACCTTTTTTATTCTTCCAGCAAGGCCTATTTTAACCATAATTCATATTAATTGCACCTATTTTAGCTTCTATGTACATATATTAGCCAGGGATGGTAAAACATATCTGTTAGACAGATTCCTTTGGTTATGTTAGCTCTGCAACCAAAGACAAGATTGATTCAGTCATTGACATTTTTAGGGGGTGGGGTTACATGTTTCAGTACAGACCTCTATAATTACAATCAATGCAATTGATTTGTGATTTTTCTGTTTGCATATTGTCCAGGGTTTCCAAAAATATATTACTTGCCAGTCTGGCTATCTAAAAAAGTGGAAAATTATTGGGTTTTTGACAGATGCTACATGTAAATTTTATACATTTTTCATGACATGGCAGTAAAAAAATATATTTTTGATAAAAATTGCAAATTATGAGTGTTTTCTATGTAGTTTGTTTGTAACTTGTCTAATTTTTTCACAGAGCTCAAATACTGCCTCTATTAAAAAAGATTTTTTAAATTTTAGCACAAAAGGCCCAGGGACCTGAGATGCACCACTGTACTTAAAGGAGCATGTATACTTAAAGGGCCATCATTTTTGCAGTTATTCTGAGATTTTGATTTCCTTTCACCAGCATGTTGCCAGAACATATGGGAAGCAAATACAAAAGGCCTTTTGGTGATATCCGAAGTTTCACCCCTATATAGGACACAGATCACCAAATATTCATTGGCAGTCACCCACGAAACAAGGGCGAAAGTTATTTTAAGTCCTTCTCTCCCTTTCCCTTTTTCCTCCTTTTGCATGGCGATTTTTGTTGAATTTTTGGTGTAGAATCGAAGAAAAGGGTTTGAAAATACATTTTCTGCTAGGTTTTGGTGAATATTCATGATTTTGAGGCGGAAGGATACAAGAGTTGTGAGGTTGGTTACGTTGAAAGGGAGGGCCGAAAATTGCAAGGTTAGCTGTCTCTACTTCCAGCTTGTCTATCACAAGTTTTTCATGAAGAACCTCATACATGCTTTTGGGCAAGAGTCTGCCACATGTTGCTCCATCTGTGGCAGAAAGCGTTTTTCCCAACGAATATTTGGGAAAAAGTTACAGCCGGTCTAAGAGACGAGAATTAACATTAAAGTCAATGGGGCAATAATTAGTGTTCTGTGGCCTTATGACAGCACGCAACAATTAACGGGGAATGCTCACTGTCCGCGGGTTCACAAGTCCACATTTTAACATAATCATTAGTCCACCGATATCTATTATTAGGACTGGGTTAGTTTTATTGATACCCATACTTCCTGTTTTGCGTTTCTTACTTGGGTTATTATATGATATTTATGCTATGGTTTGTACAATTACAAGGTCTCAAAAACTTATAGTTTTATAGTTTTTAACGTTATTTCATCTAGATTATCGACCTTTTTTATCGGGAAATTGCACCTTCTAGCGACGACTTCATACCAACAGATTCACGTCACGCCATTCAGTTAGCAGACGACAGTCTCCCTAGACGGTCTTGCACTCCTTTGCTTCTATGTATTCAGTTTTGTTCTTGTTTCTTTGACGGTTGTAACGTGTTTCCAAATGCATTCAATATACTTCAATCCTCTTCTTTATTGATTTAATGCATCTAGTTTTTAGAGAACTAGGCCTACTTCTTTGATTAACGATGTGGTTACTTGTATAATTTGGAATTTATACAACAATATGCTTGCATTCGTATTTCTTGCAACATATAGCAGATCATGACTCATACCGACATTATATAATTATTTCTTTTGGTTTTTACTCCCAACTAGTTTTTCAAATATGAGTGAAGTCTGTGTCACCACAGGCCCGGGACTGTACAGCGCAGTGGACGCTTACGGCTAGCCCCCGGATCCATTCACTCTTTTTGATTTGTTGTTTGTGGTCTCTTAGCATTATGTCTTATCTGTATATTTGTTTTTGTGTACAATTGTGTGTGGTGCAGTCCCCCTGCACTTACTATTATAGTATTTCTTATAGCTGTGGACTAATGGCCCCTCCAATTAACAAACTATACTTGCTATCTGATACGATGAAAGTTGTTTTCTATTCAACATACATGAACAATAACTACATAAAATCTGAGAGCATATACATAATAGAATATGCGCTTTAGGGAAGGCATCATGAAGATTTCAAAGAGGACACATGAAGTAGACATTTGTAAGCAGAGACAGCTGACCGAAAATGGTAACATATCGGTTGAGGGATAGAGAAAAGTGACTTTTATCATAATCTATGCTTGTAACCTATCTGTAGCAGTGCGTAATAGAGAAAGTTTTGGGTGTAAACAATAATTTATTTCAGAAATTCGTGAAAGAGGAGCAGGCAAAGCCTGTTGAAAATTCAAAGCATGTTCTGGACTGGTTTTCGTAATTGTTCTACTCTCTTTGCCTTGTTTACATTTTGAAAACCACGAACAAGGTATATGAAGGGGGCCACGGTGGGTACGACGCTACTGTTCGGTCCATGCATTGCCGAGATTTGTAGGACGTTAAATTGCATTTCATTTTCAAAAACATATACGCATGGTGACATTTCGTCGTCGGTATACCCTAACTTTACCATCGCCTCGTTGCAACTGGAAGCGACTCGTCGCTGAACCAAACTGTTCTGCGGCGTTGCAGCAACCATACCCTGTGTGTGTGAACCCATTGAAGTCGGATTTGACGGTGTCGGCATATTTCAAAACAACAACTCTGGCTGGCAATCCGGTTTCGCGTAGGCGTTCAAGGACTGTATGGTCCGTGACCATATGTCGTCCAGGAATAGCAGTAAAGGTTGCTGTTGTGGAACATTAACGCAAATGGCGTAACCGGATGTGACGATACAAGGCACTAATTACGAATGAGTGTTTGTCCTTTTCAGATCCATGCGTGCATTGACAAGAACCTTAACAAGTTATTATCAAGCGCGCTCTACATAGTTATCCGTTGCAGGCGCTAGTCAGTTATCCAGTGCGCGCCGTAGGCAACAACCACTCCGTTCAAAATGAAAAATGGGCTATGCGTATCTTTTTTTGAATGAAAGAGAGTGATGAATGGGGTTTAATGTCCACTCCACGCAAACTTAGTCATTTCGGGACTAACGTACAACTGCGGACTCGAAACCAGGCCAGTTGACACAATGACAGGCTTTTATGATACAGCACGCACGTGCTAACCATTCGGCCCAATCTCGTTCCCAGAGGGAGCCGCGGAGCCGAAGGCCTCTGGCGCAATAGACCGTCGATTTTTTCCAAATCTAAGCCCCGCCCATTCTGATCTCTGATTGGTCAATCTTTTTGGGGCGATTTCTCGAAAACTAGAGGTCGGATCGTCGTTTCGTTTGTTGTAAAATGATCCTTGAGTCAAAGTCGGACATAAAAAATTGGACCCTAAACGAACAAATTCAAGTTTTTGTAAAGATCTATTTTTCTACGCGTGGGTATATTTTTACGTGATTCGGTCATCCAGGCACGCAAATCAGGGGCGTACGACGCAAATAAACGAGAAATTTCGCGCGTAGGAATTACATGTCAGCTTCCGGGAAAATGGCTATCTCGATTCACCAGAGAAACTTCTTCATAAATTTTTCTGGTTTCGAGATTGCATTAAAAAAAAAAAACAAAAAAAAAAAACACAAAATGATATATATCTGATATAATGTTTAAAAGGCATTTAGCATTAAGTAATTGTGCTTAAAAACGACAAGAGAATCATTGTTGAAACGTAGCTTTAATAATAGAAATATAGTAATTGTTTTCCATAGAACTGTTGTGTGTTTTTTAAGATATAGTTAAGTGGATAAAACAGATCGATTCCTTGTTAACTATAGTTCGTTTACGTATAAATCCATTACCAGAACACCCCAATGGAATATACTATTTCAAATTTTAATGTGAATCTAAACATCTCGTGAAATTGAGTATCAGATCATATAATGAAATTACCTGAACAATGGAAGACAAAAAGCTCGGGAATACAATAGGTAACCATAATTTATATTAATGGGGAATCTTTTGAGCGCTAAATTTCTTTAACATTATAAATATGCCTTCTAAGATTGTGACATATGGTAAATCACCTGCCTAGTATGGCTAATCCGGGCATTCGATAACGAAAATAAATGGAAGTATTCTATAATTTTAATAATTAGGCTGATGTTTGATAGCGACACATTTCTTTGCTTGAACGAACAAGTGTTTCGTCTTGTTTAATATGTGCAATCTTGGATGTGGCGAATAGAAATTAAATGAATTGAAGAGCGATAGAAAGATATTTTTCGGCGATGTGTTAAAGGATAATTACGGGTGATCAGATAAAGGAGCTGACTGTTGTGGCTGTAATGCATAACAGAATGAGAATATTTTTGAAAATTTCAGTCAGATTGCACCACTCAATTATCCATTTTTATACGCCCACATTTTCATGTGGACGTATATTGTCGTCGCCCCTGTTCGTCCGCCCGTCCACAATTGTTTGTGAACAGTCTACAGGTCACAATTTTTATCCGATTTCAATGAAACTTAAAATATAGGTTTATCACCCTAAGATCTCGGTTCCTTTCGATATTGGCATGTATCGGACGGTAACTTCATGGGTTATGGCCCCTGATTGTACGAAAAATCACGTTTTTTAGCTTGTGAACAGTGTATAGGTCACAATTTTGAACCGATTTGGATGAAACTTGAAATGCATGCTTATAAAACAAAGATCTTGGTTCCTTTTAGCTTGTGGTCCCTCTGGAGGTCAAAATTGTTATCCGATTTAAAAAACCGTTTGATTATATCACCGTGCGATGGTTATGAAGGTTGAGTTCGAATTTCGTGAAAATCGGACCAAAATTGACGGACAAAGTGGCCGCCATTTGTACGCGAATAGTGTGAAAATATGTTTTATCAGGGTTGTGAACAGTGTAGAGGTCACAATTTTGAACTGATTTGGATGAAACTTGAAATGCATGTTTATAAGCCAAAGATCTTGGTTCCTTTCGATATTTGCGCCAATCGGATCGTAACTTCCTGAATTATGGCCCCTGATTGTCCGAAAAATCGCCTTTTTTAGCTTGTGGTCTCTCTGGAGGTCAAAATTGTTATCCGATTTAAAAAAACGTTTGATTATATCACCGTTACATGGTTATGAAGGTTGATTTCAAATTTCGTGAAAATCGGACCAAAATTGACGGACAAAATGGCCGCCGTTTGTACGCGAATAGTGTGAAAATATGTTATATCAAGGTTGTGGACCTTATACAGGTCACAATTTTGAACCAATTTTAATGAAACTTGACATGTATGTTTATAACCCAAAGATCTTGGTTCCTTTCGATATTTGCGCCCATCGGATCGTAACTTCCTGAATTATGGCCCCTGATTGTCCAAAAAAATCGCCCTTTTTAGCTTGTGGTCCCTCTGGAGGTCATAATTATTATGCGATTTAAAAAAACGTTTGATTATATCATCATTTCATGGTTATGAAGGTTGAGCATCAATTTTGTGAAAATCGGATCAAAATTGACGGACAAAATGGCCGCCGTTTGTACGCGAATAGTGTGAAAATATGTTATATCAAGGTTGTGGACCTTACACAGGTCACAATTTTGAACCAATTTTGATGAAACTTGACATGTATGTTTATAACCCAAAGATCTTGGTTCCTTTCGATATTTGCGCCCATCGGATCGTAAATTCCTGAATTATGGCCCCTGATTGTCCAAAAAAATCGCCCTTATTAGCTTGTGGTCCCTCTGGAGGTCATAATTGTTATGCGATTTAAAAAAAACGTTTGATTATATCACCATTTCATGGTTATGAAGGTTGAGCATAAATTTTGTGAAAATCGGACCAAAATTGACGGACAAAATGGCCGCCGTTTGTATGCGAATAGTGTAAAAATATCTTATATAAAGGTTGTGGACCTTATAGAGGTCACAATTTTGAACCGATTTTGATGAAACTTGACATGTATGTTTATAACCCAAAGATCTTGGTTCCTTTCGATATTTGCGCCCATTGGATCATAACTTCCTGAATTATGTCCCCGGATTGTCCGAAAAATCGCTTTTGTTCGCTTTTGGTCCCTCTGGAGGTCAAAATTATTATCCGATTTAAAAAAAACGTTTAACTATATCATCGTTACATGGTAATGAAGAGAGAGTTTGAATTACGTGAAAATCGGACTAGAATTGACGGACAAAATGGCCGCCATTTGTACACGATTAGTGTGAAAATATGTTATATCAAGGTTGTGGACCCTAAAGAGGTCACAATTTTGAATCGATTTTGATGAAACTTGACATGTATGTTTATAACCCAAAGATCTTGGTTCCTTTCGATATTTGCGCCCATCGGGTCATTATTCCTGAATTATGTCCCCTGATTGTACGAAAAATCACCCTTTTTAGCTTGTTGTGCCTCTGGAGGTCACAATTATTATCTGATTTAAAAAAAAACCGTTTGATTATAAAAACCAAACAAATTCTAATGATTTTCTGATAATTCCTTAATATGCAACAACTCTTGTTGACTGCCCGGACGATTTGGCTGCTGTGTGGGCGTATGTTTCGTTGCCTGGCAACCTATTTTTATGTTTAATTATTTAAAAAAAATTTATTCCAATCCGCTAAATATCGCAGCCTATCGACGGCATCGAGAGTTAATTGTAGACTGGATAAGTAAATTAATACTTTAGGTAACATTGCAGGCCTAAAGAAATATCTGAAGTAGGCGAATTTAGCTCTTGCATAATGTATGTTTAAACGATTATTCGTATTTTAACCTTTACCCCCAACCCCCACCCCTAAGAGCTCAGTTCGATTCGTATTTGATTTTGAAAAGATATAATAAAATAATGTACCTTCCAGTGGTTAATGAGCAAAACATCCGGAGTTTCGTATTATTACCTCAATTTTGACCCCGTCCCTTACACATACACACCATATTACACACGCACTACTTTAATAGGGTTGAAAAGGTAAATGAATGGTCTTTTCAGTGGTATTCA
Source organism: Patella caerulea (assembly GCA_036850965.1). NCBI lineage: Eukaryota > Metazoa > Mollusca > Gastropoda > Patellidae > Patella > Patella caerulea. Next base: position 70,733,115 of record JAZGQO010000010.1, on the reverse strand, counting down.
CAATCTCGAAACCAGAAAATTTTTTGAAGAAATTTCTCTGGTGAATCGAGGTAGCCATTTTCCCGGAAAATGATATGTAATTCCTACGCGCGATAGTTCTCGTTTATTTGCGTCCTACGCCCCTGATTTTACGTGCCTGGATGACCGAATCATTTAAAAATATACCCACGCGTAGAAAAATAGATCTTTACAAAAACTTGAATTTATTCGTTTGGGATCCAATTTTTTATGTCAGCGAGTTGACTTTGACTCAAGGATCAATTTACAACAAACGAAACGACGATCCGACCTCTAGTTTTCGAGAAATCGACCCAAAAAGATTGACCAATCAGAGGTCAGAGTGGGCGGGGCTTAGGTGTGGAAAAAATGGACGGTCTAATGGGCCAGAGGCCTTCGGCTCCGCGGCTGCCTCTGGGAACGAGATTGTGGTATTCAGTGTGGTATCTGGAATTATGGCCCGTATTTTAACATACCACTGTAAACACAGTATCTCAATCATATTTTTTATATTGTAATAATATTTACTAGATTGTGATATTTTTAAATTTTTACTAGTGATCCGTGAACTTTTAAAGTAATTTATTAATGGCTCGTGATCATTCTGCAACTTTTGAAATATACATGTTATGTGATAAATCTTTTAGTTTTAGTATAGCAACACTGGTGCCGTCGGGGTGGGGGTGGATGGCCGAATGGTTAACACGTGCGCGCTGTATCATAAAACCTGTCATAGAATCAACTGACGTGTAGGATTGCCTGTGCAACCTCGTGGGTTTACTCCGGGTCATCTGGTTTCCTCTCACTGCTAAAGATCCCTACGCGCAAGCGAATTATTGAAGTAAAATTATACTATATGTTAGTCCCAAAATGACAATTTTATGTCGAGTGGACGTTAAATCCCATTCTCTCTGGTGATGCCATGACATTAAATTCTTTGACTTTCTCATGTCTTTAACGATTGCTTACAACGGGGTAATATGACTGGGATTTATCGTTTACAGAACGGTGCAACAACCTATCTGGATACCTGTCATTAACTGGTGGAGTATTCTGTATCAAGGTTTTTAGATATGGATTAAATTGGATGACAGCCAAAGCAAGATGTGAGCAAGATGGTGGAAATTTGGTAATCATAAAGCAGACAGAGTTGTCTCTAAAAATGGAAGCAATAAAGACTCTGGATATACGGCCTGGTAATTACACTACTGTGAAAACTAACATTTTGATTAACCATATTACCAATAATTCTCTGCAAAATGATAAATATATCATACATTTAAAGTTGTATGGTGACGGTTAAAGAAAACACCTGTCCGAAAAATGTATGAAAAAATACTGTCAGCTGCTAAGACACAAGACAGTACAAAACGAAATATGCACTCCTTCGTGTTTATATGATAGTTTGGACACAAGTCAACAAGCTCAACTGACTTCATTCAATCGGAGTGCTGCTTATTCTCGATCGATCCGCCGATCATGCATTGGAGACATAGTAATCGTTTTGCTGAATACCAATACAATTCACTCTTGCATGGCGACAATGCATCTCAGCAATTAGAAAGAACTAGAGCCTCTTCCGCGTTCACGAGGTATTCGGAATCGGGGAGGGGGGGATCTGAAAAATGAATATCTACAACGTTCGTCGTCTCATAAACAATACTGGTTATGGGTCAATAACTGACAAAACATTTAAATCCCCCGACCTAACCGAGAAGTCGGGTGTTCGAACCTTGCATTTCCGGCGTGATGCCTTCTTGAAATTCGATGTAAGAGTAGTCCGTAGTGCCGCACTCCCTCGAAACGATGTATGGCGCATGTCCGACTTCACTAGCCCAGTTTGGAGCAGAACAGCAGGACTTTAAACTACATTTCATTTCTAAGTAAGAGTAAAAGAAATATTCCCACACTATAAGCGTATGGCTACATGGTAAATCCGACAAAACGTATAAATTTTAAACCTCTCGAAAGAGTCTCAAGCAAATCATTATCAGGAAGAAATCATCCAGGGGACAAAGGTGTTTATGAATGTATGATACTCACGTGGCCGAAATATGGGGATGCTATGTCTTTCTATGGTAATATGACGTTTGGGGCCTAAACGTCGACTATTGCTTTATAAAGACCCATGAGCCCAGTTCATTTGTATTAAAGACACAATCTCCAAACGTCCATGCCATTGCATGCCTAGCAGACACTATCGTATTTTTACACCCACTGACATCTATTATTAAAATCGGTAGAAAAAACGCCTGTGATTCCGTTCACCGCGACGATGATTCTGCTCAGCGACCATATCGCCCGTATCTAATGCGCTAGATATTTTAGGCCGAATATCGTACTCCGGCGACCGATTCGCAGAAAAATCCGCTCGTTTGTCTATGTCAAACAAGCGCACTATTTATCATATGATCGACGTAATTTACCCGCGGAGTGGCGTACGCCCTCGAAACGATCGCTACGCGCATTCGTAGTCCGCCGTAAACCGTCCATGGCGAATTTCAATTGGCGCCATCAGGCAAAAACAAAAATACGCTCGCCTGTCATTGACTATAATCAAGGAGTTCATCCGTCCAATTTAATTTTCCACTCTCATTCCAGGTATCTTTTACTGGATAGGCCTGAATGATATCGGTGAAGAGGGTAAGATGATTTGGGTGGATGGTTCAACTCTAGATACCAACGTCTGGGCTCCCGGTGAACCAAACAACTCATATGGATCAGAAGACTGTTGTACGATAGTGTCACATTATTGGCTGAACGATCAAAGTTGTTCAGCCCCTCATCACTTTGTTTGTGAATTACCGTTCATGTTTACATTTTAATTTTTTCAACTGAACTTTATGAAAATCACAAAGACAAAATTGTTCAATTTTGCTATTAGTTTTGGGATTTTCCTATTTTTATTTAATATATTCTACTTTAAATTTTTTAAAAATTATTTGAGAGGAAGTTGCCCCGGGATAAATCGTTATGAACTGCAATGGAGATCATGAGCCGTCTGGTTTATCCAGTAAAATAATATAAATACAGTGGACTATGTCAAATCCAACATCGCACGGGATCGTTTCAATATGTCGGATGTCACAGACATCCGGAATACCCAGTTTTGTCAAAACCGGAAAAATTGTAACTTCGTTCGAAAACCGGAAGTATTATAATAATTTTTCTTCGAATCACCAGAACGTTATTCCATTTAAATATGATACATTAATATTTATTTCATTCAACATGCGTAGGCATTTAGAATAGGAAGAGTTTCTTCGTCGTCTTCAGTTGGTCGCACGCTTGTGTTTGCTATCACGTGTTCATTGATAATCGTCCGTTCTATGTGAAGGTCGTCGTCATACGGTTCGGTGAGATCCGTCGAAGGGTGAACAAACAATGGGCTCAAGTGAGCGGACGTTACGTTTTCAGCGGCCGTTTTATGGCCTTGACACTCATCGGCGAAAGCTCATTTCAGCTCAACGTGGACAAACTAACTTTATTCGGGTTCAGTCGGCATCCGCAACGAATGTTTCTAGCAGGTGCTAGGAACATTTGTACGACCAAATTTGTGGGGAAAATTCGTAGATATTCGTGAGTATTTGTCACAATTACTGTCTTACAAGAGATTATAAAATTATCAAGGTAATCAACAAAGACCTACACGATAGCGAGTTTTAATCTTACTGATAATTGATTGGTGATTGCTGGTTAATCTTTTGTGGCTTCACACCCATCAAGTTTTACACCTACCGATTTAAGGCCGGATTATACGGTGACGATTCAATGGAAATTATAATGACGGGACGGATGATTGTTGTCGAAATCCGGAACTGACAGAATCCTGACTTATCAGATTTTTTTGGACTGAAGTAATAAGGAAATAATCTTTTAGAGGCATTTAGTAACTGGAAAGAGCATTAAAGTGCCTTTGATATTGTTGTTGTCATGCATGGTTTCAGAATTGTTGTTATTGCTTGTCTATATATAATTGCCATACACATTTGTTACTGCACTTGCTTGAAAACGTTGAGAGAATACTCTTCGAAACGTCGCCTAAATAAATCAGTAATTGTTCTTCCATAAGTATGAGTTATAGTTTAATAATAAGGAAATAAATCGGGACATAAAAATCATGTCGGATGTCACAGAAATCCGGAGTGATCAGACATCGGATGTGTATGTAGACATAAATATTACATTTTTAAAATAGAAACACAATTATATATCAAATTTATTTTAAAATGTCTTTTAAAAATGGTTAGCAATTCGTATAGCTCCGGTTAAGCAAATACCTAATTCGATCTGTACTTATTTTATAGAAATACGTTCCCCGACTTAATATATAACAACTGGCCATTACTTTCAATATTTTCTTAAGCTAACCCTGTATTATCTTCCATATTCCTAAATTGAACCCATATACAACAGATAAACACACGTGTGTAGATGTTTTCTGTTAGTTATAACATTTAACCTCAGACAATGATAACTTTTGTCAAGAAAAATCACAACGTTACTTTGTAAATAAGTTTAGTATAAATATACAATAATGCCCCATCTCAATGAAATGACATTAGTTATGTATAGTCCCAAGAAGGAGGAAAGTACTTATTAAATCAGAGTTGAAATCAATTTGTGTTGTTGGCATACCTATTATCTTTTCATATACTATTCAAAAAAAGTAGGGGATATTTGATTTTGGGGGCATAATACTAAAATATGCAAATGACTACTAAAAAAGTCACTATAGAACCTAGCAGAAAAAACATTTCCAGTTACATGTGACGCCCAAACGCACCAATAGCTACCGCATGGAATGCAGGTGATGCTTGGGATCATCATGGGGGTCCAACCCAAGATTTGCACGACTCTGACTGTTACATTCATCGTGGCATTGAATTTCAGGGTGGAAACATCAGTTTAATTGTTTTAGTGACCAGAAAACAAATTTTGATATGCGTCGGCTTACCCAAAATGAAAGGTTACGTGCCCTTGGCATTCTACAGATCGGCACAACACAGGCGGTTGTGGCTCGGACGATGAATGTTTCTCAGTCTGTCATAAGCAGGCTATGGTCCAGATACCGTGATACACAATCTGTACAGGACAGACCACGCTCAGGTCGACAACTCAAGCCCAGGATCGACTTATCCGTACCTTGGCCTTGAGAAATCGTGTCATCACAGCAAATCAGATCAGTGCTCGTCTTCAAACAGACCCTGGTGTGAGAGTGAGTGGCCAGACGATTCGGAATCAACTGCTTAGGGATCACCTTCGCGCCCGACGTCCTCGCATGATTCCTTGTTTGAGAGATCATCACATTCAGGCAAGACGTCGTTGGTGTAGGGATCGTCAACACTGGGATAATCGACGCTGGAGCAATGTGATGTTTTCAGATGAGTCAAGGTTCACTGTTGATTTTTTGGACAGACGTAGGAGGGTGTGGCGTCGTCGAAACGAGCGCTTCCAAGACGTTAACGTCATCAGACATGATCAATTTGGGGGTGGTTCTGTTATGGTGTGGGGAGGCGTCACTGTTGCTGGAAGAACGGCTTTACATGTTGTTGCAGGGCGTGTTACAGGCCAGTACTACCGGGACAACATCTTGGCAGTCCATGTAATGCCGTTCGCACGACGTCATGGCCGTCGTTTCATCTTCCAGGATGACAACGCAAGATGTCACAGGGCCAGGATCGTTACAGGTTACCTCCAACAACAGAACATCACCACATTACTTTGGCCAGCACTAGCCACCCAAATATATTTAAATTTATTAACATTGTGTCGAAAGTGCAATTGAATATACTGACGCGATATCAGATTTAGTATGGTTATCATTCATTTTTGATACATGTATTTGTTGCTACTTTTATGTAATTTATTGTGAATAAAGTTGCTAATAAACCTAGTAGTTTTAAAAAGCGGACTATACATTTAACACCATTGTATTCGATAATCCCCTTGCTGGATTAATCTCCCAATGAGAACAATAGCGGGTGGCACAGTGAGATGTTCCCACGGGAGACCCCGTGTGACCACGCCCCACTACACCCGAGTTAATCATAAAGGTGTTCTCTTAAACAGTATCGAATAGCATTAAGCAACACCAAAAAGAACTGAACTGCAAATCTGTAAGATAATAAAGAAAAGTTTGATTGAAATGTGAACTCTAATTATTATGCAATAAAGAAAATATGTACAAAACCTTGGTTTTATATTATATTGTACTCGCCTGGAGGTCGGGTGTTCAATCCCTGCATTGGTCGAGAAAGTTCATCCAGATTTTCCCGCGAGGTTTATCCTACTTGTCAGTGATACAGGGCGGAGCGCCTGTCAAGGACAGCTGTCTAGTCGTTCGGATAGGACAAAAATCCGAGGTCCTGTGTACACATTGGGGTGCACGTAAAAGATCCCTTGGCAGTTGGAATTCGATATGAGTAGGCCACTCATAGCACACTGTATGGCGTATGTCCGTCTTCCATTAAAACCATGTTAGTCCTGAAATGACCTAGTTTGTGTGGAATGGACGTTACACCCCATTTCTCTCTCACCCTAAGATTGAAGGTGTCAACATGTGATGACAATAAATCTCTCCTATACATGGGGGTACGGCATTGTTTGGTCACTAGGAGCAGACAGTTGCTTATGGTCCAGTCCTGTCGTTATGTACCTGTATGATTCTGTGCCTATCTTGTCCGGAAGTTTGTCTTATCGATAAAGTTTATTTTAACACTGCTGGGAATATTTTTAACTGATACTAATATGGAGGTTAGGCAACACAAATAAAATAAGTTGTTTCTCGGGCACCGCGCCACCAAAAAAATGTTGTGCGTGCAATCTTTTTATTGCGCTTGATTAAAAATGCCATCGACATGCAAGTCAAAAAAATTGCCGCCTGTGCCTATATGCGCGATACATATATTAGACTGATTTAGATGAAAATACTTATTTACGGGTTTTTATTATCGATTCACATTGAAAGAACCTCCATTTTCGATCGCATGACACAAATCACCTCCCTTGATGTATTAGAAGTTAATTCTTATAACATTTGCATACTTAAGTTCACAACATTTGCATACTTACTTATACTGAGGTGTAGACTAGAAACGGACTTAACTTTGTCATGATTCGTTATATATTCGGCCAACTATGATTGAATGTAAATGTGTGAAAAAATATATCTTGAAGAAGATTTCAATGCGTTAAAAACAGAAGTGTGACGAAAATGTTAGTAAAAGGTCGTCCTGGCATGAAACGATACAGTCGTATGTGCATTCTGAACGGAAATCGTGGTCTCCATCTCACGCAAGTCAACAACAGACTAGAATACAGTTATGACTTTTAACCCGACAATGTGTAATTGGTAAAATGAACCACCTTTTGATCGCCATGTGTTTAGGGATATTGATTTCCGTCGAGAAGGAGGCCTGTCTGTTTCACCGTGGACGATTATTGAGTTTGAAAAGTCCACCACGATTACCTTCGTGATACCCATTGCTTTGGAACAATGCAGTTGTGGTGATCTGGTCCAGCAGGGGGCCGAAGGTCAATTAGAAACATTCGTTGGAGAAAATAAAACGGGAGATTTCCAGCTGCTGACCTCAAAAACTGCCAAGGTTTATGATGTTTGTCATCTTTATGGTCGTTACTTTAAATTAAAATATGTACTTTCTCATGACAACACCAATCGGATTTCGACCGTCACAGACTGCCCGGCACCTGGACTGAAGACAATGAAAAAGGGAACCTCCTCTCAACATGTGAATGCTTTCACGTTACCAATGTCTGCCAATACCAATAATAATTTACCACCTAAGGTTAAAGAAATTAATCAAAAATGTGTTTTGTATAATTGCCTAATAGACTACCTGCATGAGCAAAATGTAGGATTCTCTGGAGACATATTATTGTCAGTAGGAAAAGATTTTATTCAGATGATGTGCAATCTATTATGGTACATATAGGACCTCATTACCAAACTCTGAAATCCAGAAACTGCAATACCACCAGCGCTTCAGCCGTATTTGTTCTTCAATAAACCTGAACTTTCAAAACACACAGCAAAATCAATGAAGTCTGAAGACCTGCATGAATTTGCTGTTAAATTGGATAAATTTGTGCAACTGCCATTCGTAAACAGACCTTCATGGTCTATACTTAGACAAAACTTAATAAACATAGCTGAAAGTTTATATAGATATGTTTCATATCTAACTAAAAAACGATTGGAGATGACAGATAAACATTCATCACCGACACCCATTCGAGAGAGAGGTGAGGTTTAACGTCCACTCGACACAAACTAGGTCATTTCGGGACTAACATATGGTTTAATTTTATTTCAATAATTCGCTTGCACGTAGGGGTCTTTAGCAGTGGGAGGAAACCGGAGTGCCCAGAGGAAACCCACGTGGTTGAGAGGGCGCCCCTATCTCCACGCCACACCAAGGATCGAAACCACAGCCGCAAGCCAGAGGTGACCGACCAGCTAGAGGTCAAAGCGCGGCACTCTAGACCACCCAACCCCCACACCAATTCTATATCCTGATCAATGTGAAAGTTTGAAACATATTCATACTCAAGAAAAAGATATGCTGAATTAAACAAACCATTAAAGGTTGGTGTTTTAGAATATTTAATTAAACACAAGTGTAACATCCAAGAATGATACTGATAAGCTTATTTATATGTACCATATTTTAAGAATAACCTTGTATTAGTTCCTTTAGATCATTAAGGTCTGTAATTTAATCAAGTGGGGTGATTTTCATCCCAAGTTTGTATGCAACAACCTTGTGGATTTTATCTGTGCCATCGAATCCCCACCTCCCTCCATTGTTCAAGACCACTCTCTCTGTAAGTGAAACAGTGATTTATTCTTGTTGTTTCAGGTTAAAGCTCCATATCAGCCTGTTGGTGTATCTTTGTTCAGCCCTCATGAAATTAGAGAAAGACGATACTGTATTCCATCAGGTATCAGATATAATTGTTCTTGGTACTCTTATGCATTTGGTAACTCACTAGGAACCTACCATTTTGTATGGAAACATGGAGTTGATGATGACAGAGATCTTATTAATAATAACGTCATTTGTGTTACTTCCAAGTTAAAAGCAGACTTTCCAACTTATCACACTCGTCACATGAGACAAGAATTTATCAAATTATGTGGAGTTGCTAATGGAAAATGCTCTTTCAGTAAAGCCAACATGAGACACATATATTCCCAAGTAGTTGGAAATTCTTCAGCTAGTGAAAGCACTGAACAGGCAAAAATTGATGATTGAGTTTCTACCATGTTCAGTATGGAAGATTTTGACATCGTAAGTGATCTTCAAAAACATAACGTAGGTCGACCATCAATTTATGAAACGTTTTTTCAGAAGTCTGATGAATATTTAGCAAATCAAATAGAACAAACTTGTAATGATATGAGACATGGCAATTTAACATACTTAGCAAGCGCTATTAGTGTCAGAGATTTGAAACACGCCTATAAAAATATTCAATGCAGCCACTGATGTAGCCACCAATTTCAATGTCTTATTTGCAAAGTGTTGACAGTGATATAGCGTTATATGACAGAAATGCTGCAGCTTTTAAGTCTAAAACAAAACTTAAAGTGTTCATATCTCACTGTTGCCAGTTGAGACATTATTTTTTTGCAATAAAGAAATGCGGAGAAACAGATTGCAATATTTGTGATCCACCACGTTTGCCCAAGGATGAACTATTAGATTTGCATTATTTGCCAGATCCTGTGAAAATGAGGATCACTATAAAAAGTTTGATTCCGTGTATGGTACAAAAACATCTGAAGAATTTCGACCCTCGTTAGTAATGAAAAAGACTCGTAGCCATAGTCACAGTGTACCTTTTAATCCGTCATCTCAAACATGTAAAACTGTGAGGCGCACAGTTACTTGCACTGAGTGTAGTAAACCTAGGGTCATTTATAGTGAGAAAAACAAGCCAACAGTGAGGCTGATGTCCCCCGCCGAAATCCCAAAATAAATAGATGACACATATTAATTAATCGCACATTTATTTTTTTCAAACGTATCGAGCAATCAAACTGTACACGAAGTGTCATCCAAAAGTGTTTTATAAAGAAAAATGCTAAAACGACGAGAAAAATGAAATGTACCCTAGTTAGGGGGACCCTGAAGGCAGACAAAAGGGCCCCCATGCTGGACAAAAGGGCCCCTCTGGCCAAGGGAAAGGGCACTCGTGTCAGAGTCAATCGTTTCTATACACTGTTACTGTCGAATCCATTACTGAATGAGAATGCAGTCATTGTATTGGCATAAAAATCATCAATCAAGATGAACCTAAGTTATCTTGTCCCAAAGTATCAACCAATCAAATTGCTTATCTATGCTTACCCTAAGCGGAAAATGTTCATCTTCGAACTCCATCAAGGCATTGACCTAATACGAATATACACCAATTTGAACATTTTAACTCAATTAAAAAGAGAGTTATTGTGTTCCAAAGTCTCGACCAATCAAATTGCGCATCGCTCTGCTTACCCTGATCAGAAAATGCTCACTATCGAACTTAGTCAAGGTATTACTGTAATGAAATTTTACACAAAGTATCATAACTCTCACTTAATTAGAACTAAAGTTATCGTGTCCCAAAGCATCAACCAACCAAATTGCTTATCTCTGCTTACCCTAAGCGGAAAAAGCTCATCTTCGAACTCCATCAAGGCATTGACCTAATAGGCATATACACCAAGTTTGAACATTTTAACTCAATTAGAAGGAGAGTTATTGTGTTCCAAAGTCTCGACCAATCAAATTGCGTATGGCTTTGCTTACCCTGAGCAGAAAATGCTCATTATCGAACTTAGTTAAGGTATTACTGTAATGAAACTATACACAAAGTATCATAACTCTCACTTAATTAGAACTAAAGTTATCGTGTCCCAAAGCATAAACCAAGCAAATTGCTTATCTCTGCTTACCCTAAGCGGAAAATGCTCATCTTCGACCTCCATCAAGACATTGACCTAATAAGTATATACACCAAGTTTGAACATTTTAACTCAATTAGAAGGAGAGTTATTGTGTTCCAAAGTCTCGACCAATCAAATTGCGTATCGCTCTGCTTACCCTGAGCAGAAAATGCTCATTATCGAACTTAGTCAAGGTATTACTGTAATGAAACTATACACCAAGTTTCATCACTCTCACTTAATTAGAACTAAAGTTATCGTGTCCCAAAGCATCAACCAATCAAGTTTACACCATACACCAAGTTTGATCATTCTAGCTCAATTAGGAAGAGAGTTATTGCGTCCCAATAAGTGTGACGGACAGACAGACATACGAACCCATTTTAACACGGGTTCAAAGGGTTAAATACAAATCTAAAAAAAACCAGATCACTGAGACATTATCTTCTGAAATTGCCACGTGTCATTAACTAAAGAAACAATATATGATGCTACATATGTAAACTAATTCAATGAAAATATCGAATGGCATACGAAGAGAAATATTGTCAAATGGGGAATGTTTATATGAACGTGTATACAACTGCACATATACATTATTTAGACCGCTTGGAATTTTTGGCACGTTCAGCATGTAATTTCTTTTTCTACAATTTACTTGACTATTTGAACATTCTGCGTAGCTAGCACACACCCGATTCCCTGTCACTAGTAGTTACAGGGGAGGCACACTTAATGCAGATATCACCAAACACATGGGAACTATAATAAATGATTTCAATGTCATCAGAACATTGTAGATTCTGTTTAATGAAAACTTTATCTAATGCAGAATTAACTCTTATTGTATCTGTCTGTTTTAAATCCTGTATAACAGCTTCATAAGTATAGTCATACATTTCCAAGATTCTAGCAAGCACCTGCAAACTTGACTTTTCTAATTGTCCTCCGCCTTTCGAAGAAAGTTGGGGGACTATTAATTTATGAGTATTCTGTTTGTGAGATTGGTATTTGTATATTGTAAGTGTGGGTTTAGTGACATAAGTATTTTAAGTATTCTGTTACTGAATTTGGTACATGTACATGTATTTATTAGTGTGCTATTTGTGATATTGGTATTTGTAAGTGTTCAGCTTGTAAGAATCCATTCTGTGTATAGGTTTTTAGGTGACAGCTTTGTGCATAAGTTATTTGATTTGAAAGTCTGTGTTTTTAGGTTTATTTACATGAAGCCACAGGATTGACAAGCAGTCATTGTAACATTTATTTAAGATACCGATACCAGTATTTATTATGTAATATTTTTGATTAAAATTATTTTACTTCAGTCTGAGTTCAGTGGTTGATTAAACTTTATTTTTGGGTGTGTGTCTGTGTAATAAATGAAAGCAAAGAGCCCTCCCGTCCATACAATTTTCAACAATAACCAATTTTTATTTTGCACCGTCGGGTAGCCAGCAATGAAATAAAAAAAAAAGCCGCCCTCCCCTCCTACATTTTCAGGTGTCAATTGCCCGAGAAACAAGACATTTATTTGGTATGGCCTTATAGTAATGTGAATTGCGCAATGTCTTATCGGGTTACGACACATGGTATTACATCCTGTTTTAACTGTAAATAGGCTCTGTTATAGGTAAACGATCGTCCAGTTAGTAGACTATAGCTGTAATGTGCTGTTGATCAACTGTCGACAAGATGGGTTGGACAAGGTATCTTGTTTATCTGATATTCACATGTTTTATTGAAGAGGTAAGTCTTACATAATGCCAAACTTATTTTATATGTTATATGCGAGTTCTGGGCGGAGGCGGATTGGGGCCAGGAACCGGCCCGGGCTCCCGTGTCTGGGCGGCCCCTTTTACTGAACGAGGAGACCGGGGGGGGGGGGATCCGGAGCTATCCCCCTGGACATGTTTGAAAAATGAACCCCAAATAAGCGATTTGGTGCAATATCTGATTATAATCTTTGTTAAATAATATATTTCATAAATCGATGAACTTAGGCCAAAACCACGACCTGCAAGTAATTTACAACCATCAACCTGTAAAATTATCATATCGTCATATTATTAATTAACGTATTACCATTGTATCGTCAAGAGTGAAGAGAGTGTTTTATGTACATGTACTTGGTTATATTTTTTTAAACAATAAACTTATATGTTTTAACTGTATAGAATGATTTGTGACACCTTAATAAAAATTAGTATTATTACGATCGGTACATTTGCCGAGAAGCTTCATCATTATTTCCCGGCGTGATTTCAACTTGTCATTGATGCAGCAGGAGGGAGGGCCTGACAAGAACAGACGTGTACACATTGGGACGAAAAGCCGTGTATAGATTGGCGTGCATTCTGTAACCACTCAGCCACCCCTCCGACCTTTTCGCTAGCGATTGGTATGTGGGAATGCATTTATAAGGGGGTAAAGAGAAAGGGGGCAAGTGCTAGCGATTCCTCGCCACTCTTATGCGTGTGGGGAGGGGGATTATTTTTTGAAGTAAAGAGTGGTTGAGTAAGAGCTAAACTTGCCTATTGCCGGGAGTTATTCAGACTTATAAGTGTTATATAAATGATTATTTAAACATTTATTCAAACGACACGTGCAACCCTACAGACTGTCTGATGGTGCTTGGCAGTCGAAAATTTAAACCGTAGGCGGGGCTTCTTTTTACCAACTATGACTATTTCTTGACAAAGTATCGCCCATAATTAAGTAATTTGGTTTAAACACACATTATGCAAGAGCTAAATCTGATTATTGCAAGTCTTTATTTAGGATTCAGATGTCATAGAAATTATAAATTAGATCTTTATTTACACAACAAGCACAAAATCAACCCTGTAGACCCACGGATGGCTTTGATTTAAACAGGATTTCGTTGACTGATTTGATTTTAAATGGCGTCGTGAGTGGAGATTAACCGTTAGGTTGACGTCATACTCCCAGAAATTTTCGACCGAGGCTAAATGATAAAGTGTACGAAGCGAGGCCTTAACAAATTACATCTAAACTATTTAAAGTGCAATGAACTAAACACAGATAGCGACAAATTATGCAATTCTTGGAGACCGTGTGATGACTAATACAGAAGGACGTGTCTTCTGTCTTACTAATATCAATAAAAATATTTTTATTTTCCCAATACGCACAACGCCACTGATGCACACCTATAGATATATCATAATTGTATTATAATATTATGTCCTATATCTAACTGATTTAATGGATGCCCAGAATGCAAGTAGGAATGAAAATTTACCCTCTCTCAATTTGTCCAAATGTTATAAAAATCCTAAAAAAGGTAAAACACAAATTCGGATATGATGACAGCAGAGATTATGTAGGTGGAGTTAACGCCTATCAATCAAACGATCGGCCATACTAAGAATCGGTGACGATTGGGTTAACTATCATTTCTAGTCAAAAATTACACTGGTGATAACTATGTTCATAATAAAGTTATTTGACTGAAATTTTCTATATATTATTCTTCTTTCATCATCTATTTTTGAATTGTTATAGAAATAATGGCCAACTCCTTATAAAAAAATCTCCCATAATGTATCTTTAAATTTATATAAATCGGGGGTTTCATTATTTATTTTTGAACGGTTAAAGAAAGAACGCCCTGCTCTTTCTCTTAAGGTTAAAATTCGCGCATTAAACTTGTTGTGCTGTTTTAATTAGTTAATATTATTATTACAGATTAAGACAACAAGCAATGGTAAGGGACAATGTATTTGGTATGACACATGCGGTAAGGATCCTTCAACTGGTAAACCGTTAAACTGTGTATACAACGGACCAGCTAAGCAGCTTAATGATACAACTGGTTTGAAATTATTACAGAAATATTGCCCTGCTCTCTATATAGGTAATTCTGTTCTAGATGCATAGATTATCACGAAAACAGGCGTTTAAAGATATTAAACATCTCATAATTGTAATTGAACTGAAAATATGCAGTGGTTTAGTACAGATCAAAGTATTTCTTTAAAATTGTAACCTATGTGTTGTTGCAAGGACTGTTAAAAAGAAGTAAACATTTTTTGTGGTCCAAGGCGTAGTGTAGTAAGAAAAAATAATGTCACATATCTTATCTGCTTTTCAACGTGGACGTATCATGTTATCACTAGAGGTTGCAGCTTTTATCTGATTTATCTTAGAGCCCGTATTTTCGAACAGTGTTTAAAATAATCTGTGATTAAGATTAGTGGTTGACTTAGTTTGGTACTCTCAAAAGTCAGATTAGCTAATATTTGACTATAATTTTTTTTTTCTAATCAACGATTGAAATTCAAGGTTTAAACTTTGATTATAATTAAACCTTTAATCAATGATTATAATATATATATATATTTCTATTAAAATCCGAAATTATCACTATTAGTCTTTTTTGTATAAACCTGCTATATCTGCATTCTGTATTTATGAGTGCCAAACATATAAAATGTTTTTTTTAGCAACATTAATTATTATGTAAAAATGATAAATAATGATTAACATTCTTCAAGTTTCAAAGAACACGACTGTGTTTTGTTTCTCTTACATCGGAAACATGAAACATTGCTTGAACAGCTAAAAATAAGAATATAACAAAGCCTTTGTCGACACTTTGAAAAAGAAATTATGCTAAATCATAAGAAACATTTGTATACTATTTCTTTGCTTCAATATTTCTATTGATTATTTCATGTATTCGGTAGTGGGCTTGCAATTCATACACAGTTTTAAGGCCGTGAGACACAAAAGCTTATTAATTTTCAACAATTTCCGATAATTACCTCCTGAGTTATGGTCCTTGATCACTTTGAAAAATCTTGTGAACGCTCTAGAGGTCAAAGTTAATATCCGATTGACTCTAAATTTATACAGTGTTTAAGGCCACGAGACGGAGGGGTCTATTGATTGCTGAGCTATACTACTAGAGTTATTGTCCTTGATTACTTTGAAAAATCTTGTGGACAAACCGATGGGTTAAAGTTAATATCCGATTGATTTTAGATTTATACACAGTGTTTAGGGTCACGAGATGAGGAATCCGATTCATTTTTAATGATTGTCGATAATATTGCCAGCAATATGGCTCTTGATCACTTTTGAAAACCTTATGGACGCACTAGAGGCTACAGTTGGTATTTGTGGTTGACTTTAGATTGATACACAATGTTTAAGGCCAAGAGATGAGGAAGCTGTTGATTTCCAACGATTTACGATGATTATGGCCCTTGATCAATTTGAACACTTTTGTGGACGGTCTAGAGGCTAAAGTTAATATTTGATTGACGTTAATGTTATACACAGTGTGTAAAGTTACGAGAGGAAGATTCCTATTGATTTCCAGCGATATCCGATGATAATTGCTGTTAGTGTTAGTGCCCTTGATCACTTTGAAAAATCTTGTGATACACTCTAGGGGCTAAAGTTAGTATCTGATTAACTTAAGAATTATATACAGTGTTGAGGGTCATGAGATAGTATCTGATTTCCAACTATTTCTGATAATTACTACTATGGCCCTTGATCACTTTGAAAAACCTTGTGAACACTCTACAAACCGATGGGTTAAAGTTAATATCCGATTGATTTTAGATTTATACACAGTGTTTAGGGTCACGAGATGAGGAATCCGATTCATTTTTAATGATTGTCGATAATATTGCCAGCAATATGGCTCTTGATCACTTTTGAAAACCTTATGGACGCACTAGAGGCTACAGTTGGTATTTGTGGTTGACTTTAGATTGATACACAATGTTTAAGGCCAAGAGATGAGGAAGCTGTTGATTTCCAACGATTTACGATGATTATGGCCCTTGATCAATTTGAACACTTTTGTGGACGGTCTAGAGGCTAAAGTTAATATTTGATTGACGTTAATGTTATACACAGTGTGTAAAGTTACGAGAGGAAGATTCCTATTGATTTCCAGCGATATCCGATGATAATTGCTGTTAGTGTTAGTGCCCTTGATCACTTTGAAAAATCTTGTGATACACTCTAGGGGCTAAAGTTAGTATCTGATTAACTTAAGAATTATATACAGTGTTGAGGGTCATGAGATAGTATCTGATTTCCAACTATTTCTGATAATTACTACTATGGCCCCTGATCACTTTGAAAAACCTTGTGAACACTCTACAGGCTAAAGTTGGTATCCGATTGACTTTAGTTTTATACACAATGTCTAAGGTCTTGAAATGAGGAATCCTATTGATTTCAAGAGTTATGACCCTTGATCACTTTGAGAGAGAGAGAAAAATGGGTTGTAACGCCAACTCGACACAAACTAGGTCATTTCCGGACTATGATCACTTGGGTTTAACGTCCACCCGACACAAACTAACATATGGTTTAATTTTTTATTTCAATAATTCGCTTGCGCGTAGAGTTTTAAGATGTGGGAGGAAACCAGAAGTCCCAGAGAAAACCCTCAAGGTTGGACAGGCTGATCACTTTGAAAAACCGTGAAGATGCTCTAAGTTAATATCCGATTGACTTGAAATTTATACACAGTGTTTAATAACTGAGAGGGGGGGGGGCTATTACGTTTTGTATAGTAAATGTTCGCTGAGGGCAGAACTAGAAACCAAACAAATTCTATTGATATCTGATAATTAAATGTGACAACCCTTGTCGACTGCCCGGACGATTTAGCTGCTGAGGGTTCCCGTTTGTGCCAAGAGGTTGATTTGTTCCGCTCTTTGCAATTCCTTAAAGGTTCTTTGACACTTCTAAAAATTATTTACATTTTTGTAATTTATTCATTTTGACTAAAGTGCGCATAAATATATTTTATATAATAGAGAATGTTTAATATACAAAAAGAACCTTTTTACAATGAATGTAAATTTGTTACTTTTGAGACAAAATATAAGTGCAATGTGTCTGAATTCAATGAAAAATAATAATTTCTATAATATTCAATACATTGTAATTGCATATGCATGCACTTAATCTTTCCTTACCCTCCCCCCCCCCTCCCCCCCCCCCCCCCCGAGATGACTTGCATATTGTAATTGCATATGCATGCACTTAATCTTTCCTTACACTACCCCCCCCCCCCCCGAGATGACGATTTAGTCAATGATTAAGAACAAGTCAACGTTCGAGAATACCACATTGTATGCTATTCCCGAACAATGACTAGGCTAATCAAAGTTTATAAAAATCTTAGCTTAAAATTTAATGAGCCTTTCTGAATAAGTCAGAGATTAAATCTATGATTAGCACTAATCCACTTTCGAGAATACGGGCCTTATGAATTTGGTATTATAATCAGACGAGGGTTCATATTGTTTGCTAGAGTTATGCCCCTGTAATTCGTGTTAGCACGATTGAGGCCAGATTTATTATCAGATATTTCCGAACCGCCCAAGGAAAATGTATTGGTGATAATTGATTGATAATTATGCAAGAACTAAATCTTCTTATCGTAGGTCTTTCTTTAGGTCTGAAATGTTATCTAAATCATTAAATAGACATAAATTAACTTATACAAACCATAATCAACACTCGATGCCCTTGCTAGCCTGCGATCTTTAGTGGATTGTGATCTAATTTACTGCATAACTTTCCATAACGATTTGATGATAAAATGGATAATCCAGACTATGATTTTTGTCGTACGGACTTCAATAACGATGATCGAGACTAGGCGGAAATTTCAATCGCATAAACCTCGGATCAATGTGACTGAAACTTTCAGCAAGTTGGCTTTACATTATCTAGTTCTTAACTGTTATAATGAGAACTGCCAAACCTGTTACCTAATCTCCCATAACGTATCTTTAAACAACATATTATAAGAAGAGTAACTGCCCGGGGGCCAAGAGACGTCCGCATCTTTCGTTTCTGAAAACCTTGTGAACGTAATAGTGCCCACGGATTTTTCGTTTTAGATTTGATATAACGCATTGGGGTTATGAGAAAATGCGAACCCTTACAATATTCAAATTCCGTGCTTCTCTTTTCCATAGTTATTTTCCGAAAATCGTGTGGACGTGATACAGACTACAACCCCTTTTTTGTCGAGACAAAGCTAATTTGTGGGCGTTTTCTAAGATTTGTGTTGCTAACTTTTTTCATGTAGATTTTGTTGTTTCATTTATTTTCAAATAGAGTTTGTTGCTATATTTTTCAAATTAATAAGAAAACTATATTATTTTATTTTGTCTGTATTCCAGGACAGAAATATTACTGGAAAAAGAATTGACGGTACCTACTCAATTATTATCACAATGTCATGCATGTTATCAGAATTTTGTCAACATCTTTTGTTACATGACTTGTGATCCCCATCAAAGTGACTTCCTAGGTAAGTGGGTGGTACAAGGATATTTTGGTGTGAATATCGCCCAAAGTATTGGAAAGAGTGACCGAGAAGAAAAGATATGCTACAGATATACATATACCTCATATCATATCCACAAGTGAAATCTTTTTATAAAATATTGGGCGGGGAGTAGGTGAAACAATGTTTTTTTTATTAATATTGGGCAGTGCATTCCACTTTAATCAGTCTGGAAATCCAAGTCTACACTAAACCTTCTTTTTTTATGTGATGAATACAATATCATGTCCTGCTATTTAGTCTGGAGAACATAGATTTATTGCGTTTCTGTCACGTATACTGCAATAGATAAAATGTCAGATGAAGTAAGGTAAGTGGGGCTGGTTAATACACCCGAGATGCTGCAATACATCTAGTTGATCATCTGGGTGAATTCGGCAGTTTCTATTCGCAGAAGGGCAGGCCAAAACACGTGGTATTGTAAACTAAAGCATCTGAATAGATATTATCACAGATGCCCCCATATGAATAGGTATTAACAGATGCATAGATGTCACCATCTGAATAGATGTTACCATCTGAATAGATGTTACCATGCGAATAGATGTTATCATGTGAATAGATATTATCACAGATGCCCCCATATGAATAGGTATTAACAGATGCATAGATGTCACCATCTGAATAGATGTCACCATCTGAATAGATGTTACCATCTGAATAGATGTTACCATGCGAATAGATGTTACCATGCGAATAGATGTTACCATGTGAATAGATGTTACCACGTATATATATATTACCGTATGGATATTATGTAAGAGATAGAGAAATGAGGTTTAAGGTCCACTCGAAACAAACTAGGTCATTTCGGGACTAACATATGGTTTAATTTTATTTGAATAATTCGCTTGCGCGTAGGTTTTTTTTAGCAGTGGGAGGAAATCGGGGGACATGGAGCAAACCCACGAGGTTTGATAGACATATGGATATGTATCGTGCACTATTGTATGAATACATACATTACATCATATGAATATATGTTATAAATATTACCATAGTTTAGTCCCAATATATAAGTATCCGTTTTTCCATAAGTATGTGTTTTAGTTTATTCAGTTACTAAATGCTTCTCAAAGATGATCTTTTTTCAGGTGTTGATAGTAACAGGGGCTCGCAAATTACAGCCATCAACTATACCATATCGAGAGAATTTGCTTATGGGATGTATAACTGTTGTCGTAATGTGTTGGTGCCGTCCTTTAACAAACGAGCTCTCAGTGTTCTGTGTGGTCGAGCAGCTAAATATTGTACGCCGGAAATATGGTTTGCCTATATGGGCAGTACCTTAAACAACCCGTCACCTTTCGGCATTAATTTTAACATCACGGATGATAGCGTGCCATTTGGAAACCGGACATTAAAACCTTTAAAACGCCCAATAATACCCTGTAAATCTACAATACACAAGGCTGTTAAGAAGGTAATATTTCAATGATATTTTTGTACAGATTTAATTTTGAAAGATTATATGTTGAAATGTGCAAAGTTTGCAAGATGAAATGTTTAATCTAATTTCTAGTAGATGAAATGTTTAAAACAACATATATTCTAGTATATTTAATTCTTAAAACTAGCAGATTAAATGTTTAAACATGCTTTTAAACCAGCTTCTAGTAGATACTATGTTCTAGAGATATACTGTTAAGTATTTCAACTAGAATATATCCTAGCAGATTAAATGTTCTAGTGGAATTAGTCTAGCATATTTAATTATTAAAATGAGAGGGAGAGAGAGAGGGGGGGGGGGGGGGTTACGTCCACTCGACACAAACGAGGTCATTTCGGGACTAACATAGGTTTTAATTTATTATGATAATTCGCTTGCGCGGTTGGACAGGCGAACCTACTCCTTGCCACGTACAACCGGGGATTCGAAACCATGCCAGTTGACTCAATGGCAGACGGTATGATACAGCGCGCACACCAAGCACTCAGCCACACAACCCCCCATTAAAATTAGCATTAAATGTTTAAAATTGGATATGCTAGAAGATTCAATGGAATATTCAATGTTTAAACTTGGATATGCTATCTCATTAAATGTTCTATGTGTGTTTAAATGTTTTAACTAGCATATACAGTACCCAATAAAATGATTAATCTAGCATACACTGTAATCGATAAACCGTTAAAGTGGGATATACTCTAGTTATAAAAAATAGTTTTAGATGGATTTTTTTGTGTAGAATATGCATATCTGTAACATATCTTCCTTCTCGACATCTCTTTGCAACAGTCTGTGAGCCAATGACTAAAAGAGCTCGCGTCGGTGATTAGTACCAGCAGGATCCGTGGATCTTATGTCAAAATGTCTATGGAAGCTAGAGTTCTAACATAGATTGTAAATGAATCTCTGAAAATGTTACCCAGAGTTTGTTTTGTTTATGTTTAGATGGATTTCACAGCTCCAGACAGTCGAGTTAGAGAAGAGAAAAGGCATTTCGTTTCACACTATGGGTGAGTGTTAAAACAGTTGGTTGAAAGACTTATGTAACACGCCTTCACCTTTTTCCTCTCGCAGCTAACTAAATGAAATGGGATTAAAAGAATTATTCCACCGGTATAGCTAACGAATTATTCATATCAGCCATAGCCATAACGACAATTAAATTTCATAGCATCCCAAATTTAGGCTGCCTGTGTACGGCTAGCTCCGCCCGAGAACCTGATTAACCGACAATTTAATTCCTACATCAATGAGTATGCTTTTAGAAATTTTTAGAAGTATTTATTTCCCTGCTATTTTCATATTGAATGAAATTAAATATGTTTATTTAGCCGTTGTGTGTATGATCAGAGCGGAATCACGAAATAGTCCACCAATTATTCAATATAGCGGCGTCCATGAAAGATAATTTCGCAGAATTTAGGAGTATCTAACCTTGTTTTAAACGATAAACAGATTGAAACTATAAAGAGAGTTTACAATCGTAAAGACTGTATTGCAATATTACCCACCAGCACCTGTTACATACCGCTTTTACCGGAGAGGCAGAAGTCAACAATTTGCTAACTTGACATTTGTTGATATGAACCACGTACTTCGGATATAAAAAAGCAGTAGGTCAGTCGATAAGTCCCAAAATGATCACGTGAGCGTTTTAAATGGACGGCCTTTAGGGCAGTGATGTATTCACGAAGTATGACGTAGATGGATGGCTGCGTGCAGTTATGGGTTCAGAGAATGTTGTATCCAATTAAGTAAATAGTGATTTACAGTAAGTGTATCGGTCTACTTAATGCAATTTGAACCAACCAAGATGATTTTTATTTGTGGTTTCAGACCAATATACCGACGAGAACAGGTGATTATAAGACGAACAGGTAATCATTCCCGTGTAAAACACTTCTTTCCTCCACCATCCAATGATGTCAAATATTTTGATCCGATATTTGACCGCGAGTTCATGCATCAGGTAAGTAAAATATCGGGTAGTCACTAACTCCGGTAGATCTGGCGGTAGCATAGTTAAATCCTAGATCCAGATCAGATGAAACATAACTAGACGGTAGGGTAACATCAGAGGGTCAATCAAGATGTAACGTAACTAGACGGCAGGGTAACATCAAATGGGCAATCCATACGTAACATAACTAGACGGTAGGGTAGCACCAGAGGGTCAATCAAGACGTAACATAACTAGACGGCAGGGTACAATCATATGGGCAATTCATACGTAACATAACTAGACGGCAGGGTAACATCAGAGGGCTAATCAAGACGTAACATAACTCGACAATAGCATGGCTATAACAATCTAGATCGATCTAGTCAGATAATTAAATTGACCTAGACACATAACTAGATAGGCTTGGACGCATAACTAGATAGGCCTAGACGAGTAACTAGATCGTAGGTTAATAGCATAATTGAAGCAATCGATAAGCAGATCGTAAGTTAGCATACTAAGATCTAGAGTGCCTAACTAGGTCGATCTAGACCTAGTATAACTCGATCCAGGATGCCATAACTAGTTGGATCAAGAGCTAGTATAACTAGACCTAGAGCTAGTTTAACTAGCTATACCTAGATCTAGAGTAAAATAACTAGATCAAGAATTGGATAAGTAGAATCAACAGCTTCTGATAGAAATTATTGTAAATCTATGCCTCTATTTCAGGTTTTAGCTCTTCAGAATCATATCGGTGAATTAACAGCCAGGTTTAATAATGAGACTGTTTCATTGGATGATGTTTGCTTGAAGCCTCCTGTTTTACTAAACGAATGCCGTGATCCCTTGCTACACCTTAACAACAACTGTTCCATATATAGCCCATTACAATATTATCAAAATAGTCACAACAATCTTGATAAAATAAAGTGGGACAAATTTCATTTCTTTCAGCGGGCAGATTATCTCGACCATTTTCTTTTGTGTGCAGGGTAAGTAGATATTTCATACATATCAGTATGCATTGGAGAGTTCGTTCCCATAATACTATATATGTCAACGCATATGACCCCCTGTGCTACCGCGATAAAGTCGAATTTGGTCGCAGCGGATCTTACTCTGTAACTTGGATAGCTGGAAGAAGAGCATTTTTGGACGAATATCTGTAAAAGCGCTGGTCATCTCGGTCTTCTTATTCTTGTTGAGCTTCATCTTATTGTTCTTATTCTTCTTTAACTTGATCTTATTGTTCTTATTCTTCTTTTACTTGATCTTATTGTTCTTATTCTTCTTGTCCTTGATCTTATTGTTCTTATATATTCTTGTTGTGCTTATTCTTGTTGTACTTGATCTTGTTGTTCTTATTCTTCTTGTACTTGATCTTATTGTTCTTATTCATGTTGTGCTTGATCGTGTTGTTCCTATTCTTCTCGTACTTGATCTTATTGTTCCTATTCTTGTTGTGCTTGATCTTCTTGTTCTTATTCTTGTTGTGCTTGATCTCGTTGTTCTTATTCTTCTTGTACTTGATCTTATTCTTCTTATTATTATTCTTCTTGTACTTAATCCTATTGTTCTTATTCTCCTTGTGCTTGATCTTATTCCTCTTGTGCTTGATCTTATTCTTCTTGTGCTTGATCGTGTTGTTCTTGTACTTGATCACGTTTTTCTTATTCTTGTTGTACGCGATCTTGTTGTTCTTATTCGTTTTGTACTTGATTGTGTTGTTCTTATTCGTCTTCTTGTGCTTGATCTTGTTGTTCTCATTCTTCTTGTGCTTGATCTTGTTGTTCGTATTCTTCTTGTGTTTGGTCATGTTATTCTTATTCTTTTTGTACTTGATCTTGTTGTTCTTATTCTTTCTGTGTTTGATCTTTCTTATTCGTCTTGCACTTGATCACGTTGTTCTTTTTCTTCTTGTAGTTGATCGTGTTGTTCTTATTCTTCTTGTGCTTGATCTTGTTGTCCTATGTGGTGGCGACGCTCTTCGAGAAGCCTTTCGTTACGCCAAGTAAGATCTTGGCATGCGTGTTCCTTTGACACTCGCGAATAGATTGACGTAATTCGACATCATAATTCCAAGGTGTCTGTGATGACATCAAGATCGGTTCCCGGCCCATAGTACACATGAAGTGGTTGAAATGGTAAATTTTGCCATGACAGCGGCACTGCGGTCTGGCCTACTCTTATTTCGAATGCCAAGAGTCAAGGCTTTTTTTACGTACATGTCAATATGTACACGGGACCACGATTGACCATCAGCATGACTATATATTGTCTTTGCCAGAATCTGTGCAATACAACACTGAAAAGGTGGGATCACGCCGGAAAATTCTGATGAACTTTCTCGGCCAACACCGGGATCGAACAAAGGAGCGCTAGGTTAGCAAACAAACAACTTACTCACAGAGCCACCACGACTGCCAAGTACAGTAGGACTTTACAGCTACTGATCGTCACGCTAACAACTTTGGGGGGGGGGGGGGGGGGGGATAAAACACATATCCAAACTTATAGGTGACGCTGGCCTGTTTATATCGCCTGTAGAGGAATCCCGATGTAGTGAAATTTTCAAAAATCTGACCTTTGTAAACACGTTGCGGAACAGAGTCATTTTGAGGCTGAAATTCAACTTTCCCCAATATTGTAGTTTACAAGGGATCCAGATATCCTTCAAATGACGACCTATCTTAATCTTTTGAGTTGGAAGAACCTGAATCAATGCATTTCGTTAATTTTTAGGGCCGATGGTGGTTTATTTTTTGTATCAGATGATGTACTGGGATTGTCGTGCACGGGAACTTTTGGTATTCCGATATATCCATGGCTAGTGTTTGATGGTATCACAGGTAAGTATGAAATGAAATAGGGTTTAACGCCTCACTACACCGACTGGGCTCATGGAAACGGGTGTACGTGTTACAGTGTGGGAAATTTGAACCTAACAGCGGCAATAGGACGTGATCTTATTTCGAGTTCCAACTGTCATAGGTGTACAAAATACTCCATTTTTTGTCCCGACCGAACGACAACGACTATACACATATTTTGTCAGGCCCTTAACCCTTCAACAGCATGGACACGTTCTCGGCCAGTATGAACCTGTCTCTACACGAGGCAGGGCATTCTTACGGTGGATTGATTTCAGAACCTGTTCAACATTTCGAATAACTTCAACCTTAATACTATTTCGTTTCAGTGGTTCCAGATATTGTTGTTGAATTATTATCATTGTTGTTGTCATTATATTGTTGTTCTTAATTAGTACTGCTATTTTCTTTATTGTAGTTATTATTGTTGTAGTTATTATTGTTGTTGGTGTTTTTATTATTATTGTTGTTATTATTACAGGATATGGTGATTATAACAATGCTACGGCCCACGTGCTCACGTTCGTGCTCAACAACCAAAGCAGCATGAAGGATCCTGCTAGGGTCACTGCATGGGAAAAGGAGTTTATTGATTTTATGAAGAGTTACAGAAATCCAAATATGACCATATCGTTCAGCTCTCAGGTAGGTTACTTTAACAATTTCAATCGACAATGTCCAATAAGCTTGTTCGCAAAGCATAAATGGTCATCGGATTTGTTTTTTTTTACATTATTATTTGCGACAAAACAGGTGACAGTAAGACAAGACCAAATGGAAAACATAAAATTTCTTAAATAATTTTTAAATTTAATATTTTAAATTTGATTGTAAATAATACTTATTGATATCAATGTCTTCTACTGTATTGTTTACCCAATTTAATTGATGGTAGTTATCTGAATTTTTTTCTAAATTTTTACAGTAGCTGAACGAAGATGAGATTTGAAGTTGAGTGCACTCAGAAAGAGAACTTGACATGATTAAAGCTACAAACTGCTATTTATCGTCAATACCACACGCACCATGGTTATTCTAGTTTAAACTTATTTTATTTTCAAGTATCATAAAGATAAGTTCCAAGATTAAATGATTTAAGAGTAACAATTTTCATACAAATTTCTTTATTTTCAAAACGCTTTATATGTATGAAACATTAATATGAAATAATGTATTTGAATTAAAAACTGATTACAGAATCTTAAACAGCACTTACGTACATTAAGCTTAGGGTGTGTTATGTATAGAGAAGCAGGGGGGGGGGGGGGGGGGTAACGGTGGGTAAGACGCTGGCTCGCTAGCCTGGAGGTCGGTTTATGATCCCTTCATTGGCCAAGAAAGTTCATCCAGAGTTTTCGACATGGTTCCCCCTTCTCAGTCCCGTGTACACATTGGCGTGCTAGTAAATATCCCTTGGCGGTTGAAATTCGTTATAAGAGTATACACTGTGGAAGATTTAGCCATTCGTTTTATAATAGTTCGAAAATTGATGATGAAAAATAGATGATGTAAAATAGATAATGTAAAATCAATAATTTGAAAATTCCATTTAAATTGCAAGCGAAGATATTAGCCTTTAAAGGTTTGACAATACGTGTGCAATAATTTCAGCCACCGTCCTGGTTGTTCGCAGCTAAGTCAGTCTCGCTCCTTCATTTTTAGCTTAAATCGAAATATTGCTGAACTGTTCTAATCTATTTAATATCGGAGAAATCCTATGCCATCGAGAGTTGATTATGGTCTGGATGAATTAATTATAATGTCTAATTAATAATTTAGAAAATATTTCAGGCCTAAACAAAGACCTGCAATATGCAGATTTAGCTCCTGCATAATGTATGTTTAATGTTTAATGTTGGGATCACGGAGCAAACAATCTAATCAAAAGATCTATATTTCGATTCGTGTTTTTGTACTTTCGATTTAAGATCTATATTTCGATTGGTTTTTTTTGTATTTTGATTCGTTTTTTTGTACTTTCGATTTAAGATCTATATTTCGATTCGTTTTTTTGTATTTCGATTCGTTTTTTTGTATTTCGATGCGTTTTTTTGTACTTTCGATTTAAGATCTATATTTCGATTCGTTTTTTGTACTTTCGATGGCCTCCAATGCATGAAGTTTTGACCGTTTGGGTGTCGCGACATTTGATTAACAAATCAGTGTTGATGTTTCAAGAGGAATACCCACAGTTCCGTGCACCCCTTCCATTTCCTAGCATAGTAAAGACATGTAAAATGAGATTTTGAACTATAAAAACGAAACGAAAAAGGATCTGTCTTTTAATCAGATTGCGAAACAAACAATAAAACTTCTCAATAAATGACAAATATTATTATAAACAATCCATCTATCTAGGCCGATATTGATATTAGTGTGCTAATCAGTCATGTCATCCACAAAGTAACTCGGTAGATATTTGTTGTTTTTGTAATCGTTTTGCCGCCATATTTGTTCATAAGGATAGGGAATTTCTGGCATAGAAACATCATTTAATTCCTGCATCTGGAAGTAAAAAAATCAAAATGGCAATATTATTAATCTGATTGTCGCCTGCTACCTTTATCAGTGCACCGTTTGAAAGATCATGAACGTTTATATTAAGTGAGATTGTCCGGGGCTCGATCCCCGTGTCAGTGGTTCACGACAGAGGGCCTGGCCTGGACAGTGCCCATTCGTTCAGATGGTACAGAAAACCGAAGTACACATTGATGTGCACGTACGACAATACCAGACAGTTGGAATTCGATATATGAGTAGGTGGTAGCGCCGCTTTCCTGACAAACATTTTTCATACAACTTACTGTTTGGAGTAAGCTCGTCTTCATAAGCCCAATCGGAGCAGAGAAGTAGAACGACAGATATTATGGTCTAAAGCACGGCACTTAGACCATTCAGCAACATCACACCTCGATTTAAAGGTCGTTATTTAACGATATCACGTATTATAGTCTAAAGTGCTACATTTACCTCTTCTTTGGTCAGCTTCCAACCCGAACTAGCAACGGCATTATCGTTTAACTGCTTAAGATTCCTGACACCAATTATCACCGACGAAACAATATCTCTCTGTAACAACCACCGTATTGCTACCTGGGCCACCGACTTACCTAGCAACAAACCCAATATCAAAATATAATAAATAAACAAAAATAACGATAGTATATGGAATTACAAACACTTAACTTTTATATAGGACGTTTCAGCTGGGATAATTTAGTCTTCATGGGTTCCATGTAAGTTATTTTTATTCAGATATATATTATAAAATAATTCGTAAGTTTGCCTTTCTAGAAGAAAAAGTCGGATATACGATGCAAAAAAGGAAAGTGCATATTGTTTTGTTTTTTTTTAAAAAAAAAAACCTCTTTAATTTGACTGATTTGATTTAGATTTCCAATGCTGTTCCATATTCTATGAATTCCTTCCGAGTTATGTTATGATGACCAAATTAACTTACAATGTATGAAAGTCACAAGAGGCAATAAAAACAAACGATATGCACTAAGAATATTTCACCTTTAGCTTTACCGATCTCTTCCAGCTTCCAAATGGTGTTCCATATTTTGTCGCTGCCTTCTAGTTTGTCCCAAGATGGAAAAGTCTGATTCCCTCTCTGTGCTTCATCTTGGGCAACCCAACCAATTCTTCCAGCTACCGGCCTCTCTCCACGTTTATATTTACCCGATAATGCTCCACTGGGATAGGAAAAACAATATATTATTAAAATAGTGCTATTATATATAAGACCTGTTATCAAGTATATTTTGTTCTCCAGGTTTCATATCCGTGATTTACACAATCCAAGCGGGTCTACATCTTTTAGAAATGAAATGTGATTGAATGTCATAACTCAGTATTATCCACAGTCTTAGAATTACAATCACGACTTATTGGTCCATTCCTACCCATAGTGAGTGTTATTTTACCGTGAAAATATGAGCTCCTGGTATCAATATTTTTTAAGACACAGTTGTGAACAATTTTAAAACTAATGAAGAGAGAGAAAGAGAAATAGGGTTTAACGTCCACTCAACACAAACCAGGTCATTTCGGGACTAACATATGTTTTTGTTTTTTTTTAATTTTTTTATTTCAATAATTCGCTCGCGCGTAGGGGTCTTTAGAAGTGGGGGAAAACCGGAGTGCCCGGAGGAAACCCACGAGGTTGAGAAGGCGCCCCTATCTCCATGCCACATACGGTCACACCAGGGATCGAAACCACAGCCGCAAGCCAGAGGTGACATGCCAGATAGGGATCGAAGCGCGGCACTCTAGTCCACTCGGCCTATCTGTAACACTACATACAGATAACAGAATATCAGCATAATTGATAGACCTTTATTGAGAGCATGAAATAGGCATACTCCAGGTGGAGCGCCATTCCAAGTCTTCTGAAACTAACAGTAAACTCTGGCTTATAAAGCATACAATTAATTAAGAAAAGTGATACACAAGCGATGTACATATTTGGCATTGTTTATTTATGAGATTATAGTATCTGTAACTGCACTGCATATTTAATAAGATCGTGAATGAGATCGTGCCTATTGTCAAAACGAGCAGAGGCCATTCACGTGTAGTCCGTAAATAACATATTGAACACATTAGTCCGTGCCTTGAAGAAGTTGTGTCGAGTTGAACACGTCAATATCATTAATGATCAAAAATCAGCAGAGGTCAGAAAGTTCTATCTGTATATTTATATTTCCATATGATGTAGAGATCACTTTGTCACAATCCCCCCCCCCCCCATTTAAAACCAATACACACCAACATGCACACTATGGTCCCAAGAGTCGGTGCGGTAAGTGAAATGTCAAACCGCACTTCCGATGTATACTGAACTAAACAGGTACGATGGGTAGACTGAAGAGCCATCGAATGTCGTTCAATATGAACTGCTCGCTTATTTGGAAAAACAACTGTTCAGAAATTGAAAAAGAGGTTTTGAAAATGATTTTAAATCAGTTTATATTAGAGAAAGGTGTGCTTTTTCACCCAGTGCCGATAATTCTGGGTTCCGAAGAGGTCTAGCTTCCCTAGGAGTCTAGGAGTATGAACCCTCCCCAAATCCATTACTTACCCCTTTAAGGCACTCCATGGTAAGACGGCAATACCATTTAATTTACATACATTAAAAGATTCGAACTCATCGTATCTGGTAGCAAGACTGTATTGTTGCTGTAAATTTGAAATTAATTTTCCTATAATAGTTTTATTCGCAAGTTATTTTTTTTCACAAATTACGTGCGTTTGTAAAACAGATAATGCTTATCTTTAAAAATTGTATCCCAAAATGACATTTTTTTAAAATCCCCAAATGCACAGTTTATTCAATATTATGGGGGACATCTAATGGATTAAAGGGACAATAACATTCTTGCTGGCTTGGTAGCTCCAGAAAATAAATAATACCCTTATTCTAACTATTAGATGTTTAAATGTCCTACCTGTTGTGTAAATTATCCATTACAACCTATTTTATTTCTCCAGAGGGTTCGAAAATATTTTAAAATCCAAGTCACATTTGAAAAGGTTTACGTTAGACTTTTCAAATCAATTGGTTGAATTTTTCCAATTTTTTAAATTAGGTGTGTTAAGATGAAATTTATATCATCATTTAATTGGAATATTCTAAAATAATACGATTTGTTGACCAGAATGAAGATTGGGACATATTTTTCAGTTACAACAAGAGTGTTATTGGGGCTTTAAAGTCTCTAACTCAGTATCATCCAAAGTCTTCGACATTTAAAACACATTGTCAATTTACATCAACATTGATTTTGAGATCTTACAGGGAAAAGATGGGCTTCTGATATTCAATACATTATGCAAGAGCAAAATCTGTCTATTGTAGGCCTTTCTTTAGGCCTGAAATGTTTTAAAAACTATTAATTAGACATTATCCAGACCATAATAAACTCACGATGTCAGGGCTAGCCTGTGATATTTGTTGGACTATAGTTGGATTTGCTGTAAAAATTTTCCATCGTGATTTACGATTAGGTGGATAATAGAGATTACTTGTTTTGTCTTACCGACTTTAGTAATGATGATCGAGTCTAAGCGGTACCTATCATTCGCTTAGTTCTTGGTTCATAGTGGATCAATATGACTGAAATATTCAGCAAATTGCCTTCCATTAGCTATTTTTTGACTATTATAGCGAGTTCTGCCAACTCGTTATCTAGTCGATTGAGACTTCTGGCGTATTTCGCCGAACATAACTCCTTAGATATTAGAGTCAAAACGGAAACGATTGAAAGTCAGTTTTTATACATTCATATTACATTATTACATGCGTTGCGACCCACTTGTGTCTATGAAAAACGGATTAAAGATACATTATGCAAGATTAAATGAATAACTGGCAGTTCTCAATATAATAGATAACGTAATGGGAATTTGCAGAAAATTTCAGTCAAATTAATCCACTCTGAACCTAGAATTTAAAGAATTGAGCTTCCCGCGGACAAAAAGCATAGCCTTGAATATCCATTCATGATTGAATCATGAATGAATGTTGAGCGGCAAATTGGATCCTAATCCAGTAAATATCTCAGGCTAACGATGGCATCGAGAGTTGTTTATGGTCTGAATAAGTTTATTAATGTCTATTTAATACTTTATATAACATTTCAAGCCTACAGAAAGACTAGCAATAGACAGATTTAGCTCTTGCATAATGTATGTTTCAGTATGTATAATGATAAATGAATTTACCTGAAGACTAATAAACGGATTAAGATTAAGTTCTCTGTTTAAATCAACTATTTGTTGTAACTGCCATCCTGTAACGTTACTACAGCCAGCATGACGTATTTTACCACAACGTATCAAGTCGTTAAACGTCAACAGCGTTTCTCGGATGGGCGTGGCATTGTCCCAACAATGCATCTGAAAGATTAAGTACAACAGATATGAATATGGAAACAAAAATATAGTTTTATAACTATCTCTTTATGTTCATGTGGATTGAAACTATTACATATTTGTAAAGTTACTGGTCAACGAATAGATGGGTGGCCTTGGAATCACCGTTATACGCTTTTAAAAAATGTATTGATTGGATTAACAGCCTCCACAGAGGTAGTAAAGCTGTTTCCATTGCACACCAACAAATCACTCGAAAATTCGATATATTTTGCGCATTGGTGTCTCCACGGCAAACATAAGTGACTACCACTCTGCCAGGGAGGGTGGGTGGTCGAGGGGTGTTACATACTTTATGTTACAAGTTGTATACTTCTGGTATCCAGCCAGCGACGATTTGCTGGACATTTGGAACATTTTAAGACTGGGATACTTACATGAGAACTGCAGAGACATGTTTAATGCTTCTGGTATCGAACCAGCGATCGCTTGCTCTGTATGTGGAATATTTTAAGACTGAGATACTTACTTGATAGAGATCCACATAATCTGTTTGTAATCTTTCTAGACTTTCCTCTATACTTTGTACAATATGTCGTCTTGTTAATCCTTGACGATTTATGTCAGGGTTTACTCGCCAGAAAAACACTTTAGTCGCCAGAATATATTTATCCCGCTGTTGCCTAGAAATTCATTAAAAAATGTTTCATCGCAGTTTCAAAGCGCGTTTGCAGTTCCAAATTAATAACATTGGATAGATGAGTATAGCCTGTATGTCATACCCAATAAGGCAGAATTCACAAATGGTATAGAAACTAATGGTGCCTTGTACGTGGTAGGGTATGCACATTACATATCTTCGTTCATTTGGCATCTTCTAATAACAATGGAATTGGCAGGACATCTTGGGTTCCCTCTCGGTATTGACCGAAAAAGTCCGTCGGCATTTTCCGGCGTGGTACCCCTTTATAGTGGTCCGACAAGGCAAGGAAATGTGTCACTGTAGTTCGGATGAGATAAAAAAACAACAACGTTTATATGACAATAGGTTAAATTGTAATTCAAAGTAAGAGTAGGTCCTGCGGACACTTTCCTATATGATACTTATAGATCACATCTAATTAGGATGTCCATTATTATTTCAGTATCCAATTTCTCAGCTTTGAACTTAAGAGATGAAACTTACTGTTTTAGCCAGTTGCCAATAATGGACTCGGAATTACCGAGTGAATATATATCAGCAGTATCTATAAAATTACCACCAAGTTCAACATAACGATTTAATATTTGATGTGATAATTCTTCATCACACTGACCAGGCAATCCACCCTGAAACTTAAATGTACATGAAAATAATTAAATACTCTGAATGTAACATATGACGCTATAGAATCACTTTGATTTTGATACTTGAATATACAAAAGAATAATTAAAGATCCCGAATGCGAACTAGGGCGCTATAGAATCACTCGCAAACTACAATATTGTGAAGGTTAAATGTATAAAAGGGATCTGTCCTCAATGGTTCAATTCCGCTGTGTATTTACATGACGAATTGAAAATTCCAACGATCTATGCTTCTCTCTAACACACCGTGAATCAGATTGATGTACCATATTTTAATTCTATTGACTACGGCGTTGTTTCCCTTTGTCAATGGTGCAGTATGACAAGGGCAGCTGTCTAGTCGTTCGGATGGACTGCAAACCCGAGGTCCCGTGTACACATTGCCTTGCACGTAAAAGATCCCTTGGCAGTTGGAATTCGATATAAGAATAGGCCGTATGCCCGTCTTCCATTAGCCGCGGTTCTATAGGTGCATAAGGGTATGGACGTTAAACCCCATTTCATTTCATTTCATTTCCAATCTATTGATTCCAAACCGGGCGAAATCTAGCGTTTGTATTGGTGATTTTATTTTATATGATTTTGTTAAATTGTCCATATGAATACATATTATTCGTGAGAAATATGACATTCTCCGAAAAACGGAAATCACTCAGTGTTTCTTTAATAAACATGAAATGGGATTTAAAAGGTACTGTTCTACTCTGACTGGGCTTATGAAGACACGCATGCGCCACACACTGTGCTATAAGGGAAATGTACTCGGACAGCGTTAGCATGGTCTACTCTTTTGCCAAGGTTATATTTTGAGCTAATATACGGTTTTTGATCCCCCCCCCCAACAAATCGAAACAACGCCAGCTGACTCAATGACAGACCTTATGGCACAGCTTGCACGTGCTAACCATTCCGCTATGCAACCGATCGATATTTTAAAGCATGCCTAGTATAAAATCTGTGTTCGTTGTAATAACTTAATACTTACACTGCTTTGTCCAAATGTCATGGTACCTAGGCACAGATTAGAAACTTGAAGTCCCGTTCTGCCTAAATAGTTATAGTCCATTTTGAATTCTGACGAATCAGTCATTTTGAAGATACTGTCACAAAAATGTACAATCTAATGCAGTATGTACTATACACCACAGGATGTTTAAACAGTTTAGGTCAGCGGGGGTCCCATTTACATAGATATACTTAAAGATGAAGTAGTTTAAAAACTTGATACCCCTGTCGGTCTAGATAACTATTTTACACATTAAAGTGAACCAGATCAGCCATGTAGAAGGCAATATAAACAGTCTATGGGCCAGGACACCCGATTTACATCAACTGCCGTGGTTTTGAATCACCGGTTGTACGTGAAAAGGAGTAGGGTCGCCTGTCCAACCCAGTGGGTTTTCTCCGGGTCCTCCAGCCCCCCCCCCCCGCCCTGCTAAAGATCCCTACGCGCAAGCGAATTATTGAAATAAAATTAAGACCATACGTCAGACCGGAAATGACCTAGTTCGTGTTGAGTGGACGATAAACCCAATATCTCCCTCCTCTCTCTCTCTCTCTTTACATATTCTTAAAGTTGCATCATGCTAGATTCAAATAAGGAGTTAACCACTCTCGCTATAATCGTTTACAAATTGATAATGAATCGTGAATTTATTCCAAGCGACGATACGAGCGTTTGAAGTTTTGACCTGATATGTGTAATTAGTCTCGATTTTCAAGTACCACTATTACGAAAATAAACAAAGTCCCGATTATCCACAAAATCATTATGTGGCATGGTTGCTTTAATCCAGTCAATACTTCAGTCATCCAAAGGTCTAGAGAATAGACCATGCTTCTATAACATTTGAAACCAAGCAAGATACTTGTAACAGAGAGTTTCAGATCCTAGATGGTAAATCTTTCATATGGAATGAAATGAAGACCGACGTAGGAGAGAAATTTGGCCAAAACAGCGGCACTGCGGTGTACTCTTGTATCGAAGGAGACTTTTACGTGTACGCTGGACCTCTGTTTTTCGTCACATGTGAGCAAAAGTACGTTGTCCCTTGCATCAATGACAAAGTTGGAACACACGTAAAAATTCCACGGTGTCATCTATACGTATCTTTAAGAAATGAAGGATTAAGGTCATCTACGACTTTACACCGATACGAAGAGAGAGAAAGAGAGAGGAGAGAGACAGATACAGAGACAGAGAATGGGGCTTAATGTCCACATAAACTAGGTCATTTTTCGGGACTAACATATGGCTTAATTTCATTTCAATAATTCGCTTGCGCGTTGGGGTCTTCAGCAGAGGGAGGAAACCCGATACAAAGCGATTGGTTTATCTAAACGGTTTAATCCTAATGAGGTAACAGACTTATGATATTTGTTGAAAGGGACAGAATGAAACGGGTTTAACATCCAATCGACACGTACTGGGTTATTTTAGGACTAACATATGGAGATATGACCCACGGTGATGTTTAAATTAAGGGGTATTCGCAATAATGTATCATGTTGTAATGTCATGGTGTCGCCCTTCGTAATGTCTAACATGTTATATTGTCGGGTTAAAATGTCGTGCTGTAGGCTATCTTCATCTCGTTATGTGACACTATCTTGAAGGATTAATTGCCTATAGAAAACCGATTTGATTTAACTATGTTCTCATATTTTTATAACATCCATTGCAACTGCCGTAGAATATATATTTTAGAATGGTGAGCCGTATGTCTGTAATTGAGAGACTTGGTACGCAAGTCTATGTGTCTGCTCGAAATTGGAGTATTCATTGTTTAAGTTAGAATTAATTACTGTCCTATCTTTATATAATTAATTAACAAGCTTGTTTCCTACATATACCTTGTGGTTAATTTATAATGTTTTATTTTATTGAGCACGAATTAAGTGACCTGTTATTAATTCAAGCAATTATCGTAAGCTCTAGCATGTTAAGGATTACTCCAGCGCATATCTTCCTCCCCGGGCAAAAATGGAGGAGCCATAGAATTTTTGTGCGTGATGAAGTTAAGAGTTTTCACGGTGACATTATGCATTAAATATAACTGTTTTTACTGATATACTTCGGTACGATGTGGTGAACTATCTGGGCCTGATGCTGTATACAGAATAATAGTTGCCATGTAGTATTTATTGTTTATGCCGACCGACTAACGGTACAAGATATTTCTTCGGTCCGGTGACGTCAATATGTTTCTGTTAGGCCTAAATGATGATGTGAAAATATCAGCGGTAAACGTACCTTATTTTAGACCTTGAGTATTGGTTACAGCTACTTCGTCCAAACAGTTACATACGTTTGTTGTTATTTACGACGTCAGTATAATTTATATGATGGTTGATTCACAGATGTGCACGTAGTGACGTACCTAACCACGTGGTAGAAATCTAAGTATCTAAATAAAATAGGCCAATGGCAATGCTATCAGCAGTGACAAGTATTATTTGAGTACGGTATTTAAGATGAACGTTACCAAAGCTTCAAGTATGTAGATGTATTTGAGTATTAAGACGCACATGATATTATAAACCTTGTATGCAGTTTAAACAGTTTGGTTTAATAAATATGTCAGCAGTAGATCAAATAAAACTCAACTTATATTATTTATTTATCCTAATATATGATATATATATAAACTCTAACCGCCTACACCTAGACCTCCTTCCTCCATCCTGTTTTGTGCCAGAAAAGAGGTGTCGGCAGTTATATCCATAACACACGCAGCTACGACATTAAATATAAGCTAAATATAAGTTCCCTATCTCCTATATCTGATTTTTGCGGCGGTATCCTCTTCTGTTTAAGTCTACACGGTGATTTCCGTCGGTCCCTAAGCCGAGGTGTCTAAAGGTGTATATCTCTTCAGGTATACAGTACTGCATGTTGTCTTCTTAAGAAACACCATTATGTCGGTATGCAAGCCTCTATAAGCGGCGGTGGTTAAATGTCCCTGCTCTATGATTTCTGAATGATGTCTACAGAAACTTGAATCCCATTCTTTGTTACAAAGAGAATACGTGCATAAGTCATGACCCCCCCCCCTCCACACACACAGAGGGAAAAATAGACAGGAACTTCCCTTATCTGATTTGTCAGGTTGTCAGAAGCCAATCTGGATTCGAACACTAACTTACTAATATGGGCACCAAGGAGGACGGGTGTTCACGTTTCTAAATAAGGCACGTGATTACTATATTTGGATTACCAGACTATGATGTCATTGTCTGATTCTAATCCAAGGTTTATTTTGTTAGACTTGTTCTCGTTGTTTCTCGCCCTTAACGACATCAATAAATTGAACAGGGCATCATGCAGAGAAGTTAATTAGCCACAACAATGTACCAAGAAAACCCGACATAATATCCCGACAATACGCGCGATATTAAAAAGTCGTAATGTCGAGTAAAATGTCGTATTTTTAGCTACGTTTCTCCCAATATACAGAATGCAGAATGATTATGTACCCTCAAAGATTTTGCAGCGTAGTTTCTCTCTGTCGGTAGTGCAGGACAAATAGTCTAACAGACAACGGTGTCTAGTTGTAAGATGAGATAAAAAGGCCCCGGGTAGACACTGGTGTGCCCATAAAAGATTCTTTGACAGCTGAAATTCCATGAATAAATGTATCGGTCCATTGAAAATTTCCGTCATAGCACATTGCATTGCGTATGCCCGCCTTCATTAGCCCAGTTCTAAGCAGAACGTTAAACCCCATTTCATTTCACTTCATTTGTTCACTATTAGCTGAAAGTGTCGAATCAATTTGTGGGAAATTAAAGCAATGTCCCATATTTGATCGCTCTGTATTGGCTCATCGTGTCAGAGTGGGTTCGTTACGTACATTATACATTACATTGTCGGTATTGGTGCATTACATTGCATTATGTCATGGTCAGGGTGGGTGCGTTACGTCATTGTCAATGTAGGTGCTTATGTCAAGGTGAAGTGTTATGTCATTGTCAGGGTGATTGCGTCGTTAGATTACATTGTTAGGTTGGGTTATTATGTCAGGGTGGATGTGTAATGAATACCGACACAATTAGAAGATATATCATGCTGCATATAGATTGTTATGGGAAATCCTCGAGTCACCCAAGAATAAATATACACAAAGCTCTTTTGTGATAATGATTAAATATTTACCTGAACGCATAGATGTTGCAGTTGGTTGAGGAGGTCTGGCATTGCTCATATGTTTATTGAATCAATAACGCCAATATGCAGATGCACTGCTTTATAAATATTTCCAGTTACCAATTTTAAGTCATCTATTTTGTTTTTTTTTTAAAATAGAAACTCTTTGATAGTGTGTTTATAGGAGGAGACTAGCCAAATAAAAACTATATGTTATATTAAAATATGTTAAAAACCGTAAAGTCTAACGTGTTCATCGGGTTTCCGATAAAGGGGCTGGGACTGGAAGACAACCATCCCTTTTCTACTAGCAAGTAAATGATCTTAAAATTAATTAGAGCACAAATAAAGTTAACCCATTGAAATATTCATTGTGATTAAAATATAAATCTATATTTCGTTTCGTTTTTTTTATACTTTCGACGGCCTACACTACATGAAGATCTGACTAGTTGTGGCGATAGGTCGCGTCAGAGGTCATATGAGAGGCGTTTGAGCCTATGACGTAGGATATTTGATTAGCCAATCAACATGGATGTTTCTAGCGGATTACCCACCGTTCCGTGCAACACACGCCTAAAGTTTGCATGTAACAGACCGTTTCATTGGCTAATCCCGCACACCACCCAGGACACGTCATGATAACAACTCTTCCAGATCCTAGTGCATTAAAGACATGTAAAGTGAAATTTTGAACAATAAAATACGAAAGGAAATAGGATCTGTGTTTTAATCAGATTGTGAAATATTTTGAAAATGCTCTCAAAGTAACAAGTCGATATGAAAATTAACCTGATAATTCATGGGCAGCGTCCAATTAAGGGGACGCACATGCACGAAGTGAAATATTGAAAGCAAATGGGCTAATTGCTGTGTATTATGTGAAGTAAACATCAGATTCCTTTGGATACAAGCCGCGCTTCGACCTCTAGCTGGCCGGTCAACTCTGGCTTGCGGCTGTGGTTTCGAGCCCTGGTGTGAGCGTATGTGGCATGGTGATAGGGGCGCCTTCTCAACCTCGTGGGTTTCCTCCGGTTTCCTCCCACTGCTAAAGACCCCTACGCGTAAGCGAATTATGGAAATAATTGTGCGCGCTGTATCATACCGCCTGCCATTGAATCAACTGGCATGGTTTCGAATCCTCGGTTGTTCGTGGCAAGGAGTAGGTTCGCCTGTCCAACCGCGCAAGCGAATTACTATAATAAAATTAAAACCATATGTTAGTCCCGAAATGACCTAGTTTGTGTTGAGTGGACGTTAAACCTCATTTCTCTCTCTCTCTATCGCTCTTTACTACTTCATTATGCAGGAAATTGATGTCAAGATTAAAACAAAATTCCTTCCACAAAATAATTACACCGTGTAATTACAATGATACCTCTAAAGCTTAAATCGTTTCCAACACTGAAATATTCCCAACTTTATAAAAAAAAGAGATAGTGGTTTATGACCCTCTTTTTTTAGATTAGTTGATTATCAACTAAATACAGCATTTTACATTTTTCAATCCATATTTGAATTAACAATGCATACTCCACACAGCATGTTTTACATTTATCAATCCATATTTGAATTAATAAGTCATACTCCACACAGCATGTTTTACATTTATCAATCCATATTTGAATTAATAAGTCATACTCCACACAGCATCAGTTTTACATTTATCAATCCATATATTATGAATTGATATTGCATACTCCACGCAGCATCAGTTTTTCATTTATCAATCTATATTTTTCAATTAATAATTCATACTCCACACAGCATCAGTTTTACATTTATCAATCTATATATTATGAATTAATAATGCATACTCCACACAGCATCAGTTTTACATTTATCAATCCTTATATTATGAATTAATAATTCATACTCCATCAGTTTTACATTTGTTAATCCATATATGAATTAATAATTCACACTCCACACTTCTCGCAGGTATATGTAGGTATATAAACCAGGTGTAGATGGCGAAAAGACCCGTGGACCGTGCTACCCGGTATACAAAACAAAACTTTCAAGGGTCACCATTCTTGCAGCTATTTTTTTATTTTGATTCTGTATTATAATAATATAAGAATATATGTGAAGTTATGTGAAAAGAATCTTGCTATGAAATGAACATAAAAAAAACATATAGGATACAGACCGCTATACAAATTCACGAAATTTTAGTTCGTCTATTTATAACATTTTTCTCAGAACTCTTCCCTTTTGCATGCGCAATTTTGTTGATTATTTGGCTGGACGAAGGAGGTTATAATTAATTTCTGCCAGGTTTTGGTATATATTCATGATTTAGAGGGGGGATGGGGGGGTAACTCCGTAAAGGGGTTGGTTACGGTGATATGTACGGCGAATAGTTACTTGTTTTAGTAGGCAAATTCAAGTTTGTGTATCTGAAAAAATTGGTGATCAAGCCCACACTTTTAATATGGTGCAATGGCATGGCCATTACGTCTCTATCTGTAGTGAAAAGCATTCAGCACAATGAAAATTTGGGATAAAGTGGAAACCGGGAAAAGAGAAAAAATAAACATTGAAGTCTATTGGGAAATTAATGGTAGGAATGAATATTTTGGACCGTAAACATTGAAAACCAGCGGCTGCCAGACAGGACACGCCCACATTTTGTCAGAGATGGATAGAAAACAAGCTAAAAACAAAAAACAATTTGTTATATAATCAGGGGCCATAATCCAGAAAGAAATGCTCTGTAATGCGAAAATATCAAAAGGGTCTGAGATTTTTTGAATATAAAGATATGTTTTAAGTTTCCTCACAACTGGATAAAATTTGGACTCTAGGGGGTTCATAACCTTTGAATTACAAATTTGCAAACAAAGAACGGCCATTTTGTCAGGCAGTTTCATTTCGATTTTCCCGAAATTCCAATTCAACCTTGGAATGGTGATAGATCTAAACGGTTTTTAAAATCCAAAAAATACCTCTACATGAAAATGTTTGCGTATAAACATGACAATGTTATTCTTATATACAATGCATATTTTATGTTTTAGAACCAGTGAGAACATCTATTGTTACTTTATGATCAATGAATGTATTGTATATGACTATAGAATTGTACATAGTATTATATACGCCAATCAGAAACTACATAAATATATGTTTTTTTTAATTGACGAGACGATTGTTTACACGTTTGTCAAAGTAGACAGACATGAATTCGTGGATATTTAGTGTCTAGTTTCATTGATTTTTATCCTGGTACTAAACTCATTAAAGGGAGTAAATTCAACACCCGAACTTTCGTCGAGAATCTTCACAAAGTTTCGTTCTCTTAATTGAGTTCCACTTTTTTATTTGGGGTTTTGATCGAAACTTGTTACAATCCTATTACGCAATGTCGTAAGCTCGAGACCATTAAACATCTTAAAATACTGACACTCCGTTCTAGCTTTTACAGTGAAATACGTCACACTTTTCCAATATTTCACTGGTATAAATGAAGTACTATTGGCAAGTTGCCCGTATACAATTACTTGAAATGATGTTACCCCAACATCAAAAGGTGACGTCACATCTGTATTTTAAATGTATAATATATTAACTTGAGTACTAGTTACCACAGGTAATTTTTCACTAAAGTAAAGTAGGTGTATTTCCATATGTTTTTCTTTAAATGTATGTATATGCATGTGCATATTTGTATATATTTACATAACTTTTAAAATGTGGGTTAATTATTGAAGAAAGTTCATCGTGATAATCCGATCATGTCGCTCTCATTGTCAGTGTTGCAAGATTGCAGGACGTAGGGACTGATAAGGGCAGCTGTCTAGTCGTTTCGGTGGTACGAAAAACCGAAGTCCCGTGTACATATTGGGCACAAGTAAAAGATCCCTTTGTTTTTGGAATTCAATAAAAGAGTGGACCATAGTACCGCTACTATGGCACAAGTTCAATAACCAAGTCGGACCAGTCAGTAGGACGTTAAGCCCTATTTCATTTCAATATACCCGTCGTTATCCATATGACTAATCATAAGGATGATTCTGTGCGTTATTTCCATACTCCTGCGCAGTGTTTCGTTTGATTAGAACTAATCCACTTCACACTGCTATCTTGAGTGAACATTGCTGTGCTAAATTATTATTGGTCAGTAGTGCTATTACCAACCAATGACCTACATTGTAACAAACAATAAACAAACAATATCGGGGTTAACCAGACCTCAAAATATGTTACCGCAATGTATCTAGTGACAATCGCGACTTGTTTACGTCATAACACGCGAAATTTATTATGCTCGATTATCCAGTGCCAACACGTTTTCTTCGTCGAATTATGCCGAATGCGAGAAGAGATTGGACGTTAAAAAGAGACACGCCCCGCCCAATTTCAAGAAAATGACTTCTATCCAGCAATCGTAAGAGAGGGATTTCTCGCGCCATTGCTTCAGGAATATGGTTATTTCATGCATCATTAAAGTTATGGTTTGTACAACTTAAAGTAGTTAAGTCTCTAACTCAATATCATCGAAAGTCTTCGACGTTGAAAACACAAATTATTTATCAATTTAAATCAACATTGATGGTGTGGACTTACCTGGCAAAGATGGGCTTTTGATATCCAATATTTAAGACGAAATGATTTTTTTTTTACCATAATCATTTCGTCTTAAATATTGGATATCAAAAGCCCATCTTTGCCAGGTAAGTCCACACCATCAATGTTGATTTAAATTGATAAATAATTTGTGTTTCGGACTCCTTTTCAGCTACCAAAGAACAAGGCTAGGTATACTCTACATTACATCTCAAACGTTGATCATGCGCAATAAATACTATGTAGACTGGAATAACCAGACGCTATATATATTGTGATTTAATTGAGACTTCTGGTGTACTTCGCCAAACATAACTGATTTGATATTAGAGAAAAACGGAAACGATTGAATGTAAATCAGTTTATATACATTCATATTACATTATTATATGGCTTGCGACCCATTTGTGTCAATTTCTAGGACCCATATATTAGCAAATTAGGTCCTATAAGGTTGAGGTTAGTTCAAGTATCTATGAATTACAGAACTGAACGTTGAAGTCATCTTCTGTGCTCTTTATTTTAAGTATCTAACAATTATAGTATGCACTATCGTATGGTGAATTATAGTTTCACTATTGACTAGACATCTTGTGTTTGCTCTTTATCTAACA
Organism: Patella caerulea; assembly: GCA_036850965.1. Lineage (NCBI taxonomy): Eukaryota > Metazoa > Mollusca > Gastropoda > Patellidae > Patella > Patella caerulea. Next base: position 70,688,981 of record JAZGQO010000010.1, on the reverse strand, counting down.
GTTATATATATAATAACTTATGGTGGATTATTGATTTTTGTATTGATTTCACATCTTGTGTTTGGGTGTTTTGATTTTGAAACACTTTGTACGGCGCATTTCATGAATCGGGAAAATAGTTATATATTCCCACTGTAAATTGACTTTAAAACGAAATAGAAATGTCAAGATTAGACCTCTCTTGTATAATCATGTTTTGTGTATTCATTTCCACAATATACGCGAATAATGTTTTCTTCCAAAAAATTGAATTAGCAAATGACGTTCGTATGGACTACTCTGTCTCGTTGGAAAATATGCCGTTGACAAAGTGTAGCATGAAATGTGCCTCATACCCTGGATGTAAATTATTTCACTATGGTGGCAATAATGCATGTTACATTTTAAATATGGTGGATCAAGGGGCAGGCTCCATCAACATAACATCCCTATATGTTGATCAAAGTTTGGAAGGTAAGAAAAAATTAAAAAGGCATAAAATGTGACAAATCTGTCTCAAATTTAATTTTCATCCCACAAAATTTATTATCGTGTTATTTCCGAAAAAAGTATAGCAAAATGGGACAAGCACTGGGCAAAAATGTCTGCCACCTTGACTTAGGGATCGGTTGTTAATCGAATGGGGTAGGTGGTGTGGGGAAATCGGGGAGGGGGGGGGGGGGTAAACAGACTGTGCAGTTAAACGTCAGAAAAAGTAGTTAGCAAAAAATAATTCAGGAATTTGCTAAGGTCTCAATACGTATGGTAAATTGACCGTAAGTTAATGACAAATACATTCTGAAAAAAAGCCCCTCCCTTAATCAAATTAGGTGAAAAGACGTTTCTTTTAAAAAAAAAATGTTTTTTTTTTGTGATTGAGTTATTTCCTCCCGAATACTAAGTTTTGAAAGAGATTTGAAGCAAATGTTTGATAGATTAATTAATTTGAATATGATTTTAGTCCGCGTGCTATAAATGAACTGTTTTAAGACGCCATGTCAGTAATTAGCTGAATTCATTTAAGGCGGTTCCCTTTTCAGAATGTACTGTCCATTAATCATCTATATTGAGGCCCAAGTACGTTGACAGTGACACCCCGCATTGATCCCAAAAGCGCCTATTTGATCAAAAAATAAAAACCGCTCCCTCAATCGAGCTAGCACACAATATGCTGGCAGACAAGAGTCGGGTTGCTAGTTAATGATACCCAGATATTTATATCATGTTCTTGACCTATTCGTGTTTTATTTTTTTTTTTTGGGGGGGGGGGGTGATCCAATATTTTTCTCGTAAGATTGGGGGTCTCTACTCCAAATATATACCGAATTTGCCAAACTTGTATTGGAAATAAACACCCGATTCAAGATATATTTTATTGACTCGTAAAGTATTATCTTCCTAATTATGTCTGTCTATTACATCGTTAACACTGTTCATCACGTGTATTTTGTATACCGATAGTCCCTTGGCAAATCATGCTATTTCATTGAGATTTCGTCTAATAGTTTTGATGCAGCGATGGCGGGTGTGGCGCCAGGCAGGGTAAGCTTACTCTTCCGGACACCTGTTACCACTGTTTGTCGTGTATTTTGTACACGGTGAACAGTACATCTGCTGATTACACTATTTTGCCTCGACCGTTTTTATTGGACTTCGAGTTTTGACTAATGGATTGGATTGTTCGTACTTGGTTTTATTTTATTTGAAGCAATGTATCTTAAAGTTCGCTGAATGGTGTTGTGCTTTTAAGCCGTTACCTACCAATGGATGTCAGCTAAATTTCGTCTAATGAGGTACCTTGCAAGATTCTATAACTTTCTTACACTGATTCAGTGACAGATCCTGCCGCGGTCTATTTATGGAAGTCGATTGCCCTTGTCACGTTTCGTCATAAATGACAAGGTTAAGTGGGGTTTAACGTCCATTCGGCACAAACTAGGTCATTTCGGGACTAACACATGGTTCAATTTAATTTCATTTATCCGTTTAGCAGGACCCGGCGAAGACCCGCGAGTTTGGACAGTCGACCCTACTCCTTGTCACGTACAACCGAGGGTTAGAAACATCGACAGACTTTATGATACGGTGCGCACATGCTAACCATTCGGCCATACCCCCCACACCCCTTCCAACCCCATTAATGGAAGATATCAGATTAAATGGGTAAATGGGTGCTCGAATGAAGCACTTAGATACATATGATAATGGTCCGCCCTAATAGCTGCTGCACCTAAACCGGCGCGATTAAGGCTGTTTTAGACATCAACGATCTTGGGATATAAACATACATTTTAAGATTTATTAAAATTTGGATAAAATTTGTGACATCAAAAGGTTCCACAACCTTGGTATTACAAACTTTCATAATAGTTGCATAGGATAAGCGGTCATTTTGTCGGACAGATTCGTTCCGATTTTCACATATAACGGTGACATATTTACTCGCTTGCTAAAAAAGTGGTAAAACTTCAAAGATGCGTTTATATCGGCGTATCAGAACATAGCTCCCTGTATGTTTATTTTCCAACTATCATTATTCTGTTTGATATTGACGCATGCCGGGCAGTCACATCCTGGAATATCTTCTGTGAGCGTTTCATCTGTTGTTTTATTTCAAATATAAGGGATCACGTGGCTAAGTGGGTTAGACCCTGGCTCGCTAGCCTGGATGTCGGTTGTTCGATCCCTGCATTAGCCGAGAAGGTTCGTCTCGATTTTCCGGCGTGGTTCCTCTTGTCAGTGATGCAGAACTGGAGGGCCTGTCAAGGACAGCTGTCTAGTCGTTCGGGTGGGACGAAAACCTTAAGTCCTCTGTACACATAGGCGTGCACGTAAAAGAAGAGTAGGACGTTTGTGACAAAGTGATCTCTACATCATATTGAAATATAAATATACAGATAGAACTTTCTGACCTCTGCTGATTTTTGATCATTAATGATATTGACGTGTTCAACTCGACACAACTTCTTCAAGGCACGGACTTAATAAAACATCTAATGTGTTCAATATGTTATTTACGGACTACACACGAATGGCCTCTGCTCGTTTTAACAAAAGGCACGATCTCATTAAATATGCAGTGCAGTTACAGATACTATAATCTCATAAATAAACAATGCCAAATATGTACATCGCTTGTGTATCACTTTTCTTAATTAATTGTATGCTTTATAAGCCAGAGTTAACTGTTAGTTTCAGAAGACTTGGAATGGCGCTCCTCCTGGAGTATGCCTATTTCATGCTCTCAATAAAGGTCTATCAACTATGCTGATATTCTGTTATCTGTATGTAGTGTTACAGATATCAGATTTGGATGCCGTGACCGTCCTGGGTCGTATCAGATTTGGCGCCGTGAATCAGTGAACCAGACAGAACGGGATCCAGTCCCATGAAGCCGCAGGCAATCTTGTTAGACAGAATTCTCCAGTTAATCTGCAAGTTGAAAAGATTTTGGTTTCATTAGTAATCAACCGGGATTGTTAATTACAATTAGTCAAGATATCAGATTTGGTTGCTGTGACCGTCCTGGGTGGTATCAGATTTGGATGCCGTGACTATATGAACCTGGGAGTGAATCGCCATACCAGCGGGAAGTCCTTAACGGTGATCATGGGCCAATAATTACAGCCACAGCCAGCAGTCATGGAATCACTGACGTCCGGGTTCGATCCCGGGAGGAAACCATTGGAAGAAGAAGTTTCCAGTCGTTTTAAGGTAGGTGCATATTTCCTTGTAACTGACAATGGAACGCCAAAAATGACCAAGGGATAATTTAAAATTTTTTTTTTAAAGATTAGGGATTTGATCAATATAAAGTTTTCAAAAAAATGGCAAACAAGTAAATAATTAAGTTTAAATAAGAGTTAGTTTTACACATGGGTAAATAATTTCTATAAACGTCGGTAAGAATTCTAAAACTGAAACAGTATAACTAAGCTAAAAGAAATAAAATGAAGTCTCCGTTCTATAAAGTTATAGATCGTAATAATGTAATGTAGTGTTATGTCCAAGTAATGTATATGTGTTTAACCGCGTATGGTTAAGGTATGAATATGTGTAAAATCGCGTTTAGCTTTTAGGGTTATAAAGGAAAATGCCCAAGAAAAATTAAAAACTTAATGGCCCTTTGTGTGGGTTGGTATTAGGTTTTAAAAAAAATGTTTTAAATTAAAACAGGGTGCATTGCAATATATAGCGAGTTGCTTATGCAATGTAACTGTTTCTGGATTATTCATGTCGTTTTGTTAAAGAAATATCAAGGAGAATAAGTTTAAAGGATGTGTTCAAACCAAAAAAAAAAAAAAAGTATAACGTGGTAAAATGGATAATTTAAAGTTTGATTTGAATGTGCGATTAGCTGTCGAATAAATTTTGAATTCCCTGTTATGTCATGAGTAATGTTACGTAAAACCATACTAATGTATTGTACACGTCAAGAACTTATATTTGTAATTTTTTATTTTTCGTTACATGTCAACGTCAGGAATATAATAACTTAGGGGTTGTAATTATTTTATTTTTACAACCAGGAGTATCATACAATCAGGTCTTGTAATAAATACTGATCCCTTGTATCAAGATGCTGTTTCTCGTTTGAATTCAGAACGAAATGTTAATAGGGAGTATCTATATGGACATCTCACACAGGCACATGTCTGTCTTTTCTGTTCTCAGCGTGTAAGATAGCACCCCTTGGCTACAAGCTTGTGATATATACACGAAGCTCTATATAGCACCAATGTTAAGACGGGTTATAATCTTAACCTGTCACTGTCAATTAGTAAAGCAGACTACTAATGAATTTCAATGTTATTAATGACTTTAGGTGATAAGTACTAATTAATACTGCTTATTTTTACTTAGGGGCAGATTAAATTCTATTGTTAATAGTTTATTCACTTAAAAGTAAATACAATTTTGATTTTAAATAAACTTAAGTGTAAGAATATGATTAAGTATTATGACCTCCAATTGAAATCAATGTTGTAAATTAAGGGTAATGTAATTGTAATTGGTCTAATTTAGCAAGTACATTGATCATTTATGGGATTTATTGTACCTTATCTTAACGTACCGCAACGTTGAACCAGACCAGGGCATTCCAGTATGTCAAAAGCTATGACCCTCAAGCCCAGTTTGCAGAAGTGCCTACGTGCATCAAATTAGCTGTGCAAGAAAAAGAACAATTCTAACATGACCTGAACTTATTCAGTGGTGGCAACAGTGAAATTATTGACATTGAAAAAGTGTTTTTTGATTTTTTTTTCGGTTATAACGTATAACCGCGTATTTATGTTGAACTTATATTATTGTAGCATGTTTATCAATGTAATTGTTTTTATAGAAGTAGGACTTGAATTTGTGATGTCCATATAAAGGTTTTTCAAGTGTTGATATTGATATTGTATTGTATTTAATGTATGTTAGATAACGATAATTAAGGGGATGGTGTCGGCTGAGACCGAGGACGAGAATACGCTCCATGGAACAGATGTTTCCACACCAGCACCAAGAAATAAACAAGTGTCATTCACTTTGTCATAATTAATCAAGAGGAATGCCAGAATTTAATGGTATAATGGTATCGTCCTACAAAAGTCTAGGACCTAGTGTTCCGAAAATATCATATAACTATATAATCGCGTGTGTTTTCATTACTATTATTATATCGTGTGTGCTCTTCTTAATTCGTGTGTGATTTAACTTAATTGTGTGTACCTTCAATTGATAGAGATGAAGACAGTGTCCCACCTGTGAGAATGGTATTAGTTATTTATTTTTAATAAATAACTTAAATGGGTGGGGATGGAATGTGACAAAGTGATCTCTACATCATATTGAAATATAAATATACAGATAGAACTTTCTGACCTCTGCTGATTTTTGATCATTAATGATATTGACGTGTTCAACTCGACACAACTTCTTCAAGGCACGGACTTAATAAAACATCTAATGTGTTCAATATGTTATTTACGGACTACACACGAATGGCCTCTGCTCGTTTTAACAAAAGGCACGATCTCATTAAATATGCAGTGCAGTTACAGATACTATAATCTCATAAATAAACAAAGCCAGAGTTAACTGTTAGTTTCAGAGGACTTGGAATGGCGCTCCTCCTGGAGTATGCCTATTTCATGCTCTCAATAAAGGTCTATCAACTATGCTGATATTCTGTTATCTGTATGTAGTGTTACACGTTAAACCCCATGTCATTTCATATCACCGTAATTGCGGCTAAGATCTCGTGCAAAATGGACAGAAATGTCTCGTCAAAATGACTGCTCTGTTACAACCCCTATTGTAATAACACCCTCTATTGTAATTTCCCATATAGTAATATCAAACCCTGTTGCAATCATTGTGTAATTAATGTATTTTACCATACAATAAAATCGAAATCTAATGTTAAATTATAATGGATAGCAATTACGGAACAACGACACCGAAACCATGATTTAAAGCCGTTAACGATTTTTGAGAAATTATCATGAAAATGGAATGTTGACCCATATTGTAATCACTGATATTTAAATAAAGGTAAATACAATTCTCTGAATAATCTGTTTTCTGATCATTTTGATCATCTTTCCATTCCAGAGGATGGTAACATAAATACATTAATTACAAACTGAATCGATATTGCAATAATTGGAGTTTTAACATTTGTTCCAATAGGGGTCCGGTTGATTTAACAATAAGGGCTATATGTATGACTACAAGGGACTTGGAGTCATGCAGTTTGATTGTGCCTGCAAGATGTCAGCGGTCATAGATGAAATTATAAAAAAAATCAATTTAAAATCCTTATAATAATAGTGCAGGGGATTGGATCCGGGGGAGGGGGGCTAGCGTAAACGTCCACTGCGCTAGAATCTGTATAGTGAATTCCATCTGTACCAGCTACAGTATCCCGAGCTCGTTTAGCAAATCACCATATCTGTAACGGAAAGATAATGAGTGTAGCATTCATCTCCAGTTGTTCTTTAAAGCGATAATTTCATATTTTCAAAGAAAGTCAAAACATAATTATTTCTATGTCTTTTGCTCAATTAGGTCGTCAACTCACTCCTATACGATCATAGGCATTATTCTCCACTCTTATGACTCGTTAACACAGGGAATGATAACACAATTACCTCCCTTGTTTTTCTATTGCCCCCATCTAATAGCTATCTTCAAATGTTTGAATTTGAAATTGAAAACGACATTTTTGCCAATTTCTCAACTGCCAATAGTGAATTGTAGGATTATTCTTTAACAAGGTGGGACTGTTTATAGATACCATCTATTTTAAGGCTTTATTTTAACACATTTTAAAAATATAACTTAAAGATATGAAATTGCAGCTTCAATGTCTCATGCGGACTTTTTAAAGGAATTAAAATTGCAAAACATTTGTTTTTATTGAATTATTACAGAGCGATGCAACAACCAGTCGGGATACCAGCCATTAATTGGTGGAATATTTTGTCTAAAAACACCTAGTAATACATTACAAAGGCCGAACGCTAACACAACATGTGAGCAAGATGGTGGAAATTTGGTAATCTTGAAACAGGTTGAGCTGTCTCTAAAACGTACAGCATTGAAGATGCTGTCTAGTAAGTATTCTATTTTGTAAAGTAAAACGTAAAACGTGCCCTATAAAGGTGATTCCATAATAATGTTAAACAAAAATCAGAAAGCTACCCCTCGCAAGATCGTGTACATGTGAATGCCCATGATTAATTAAACCGATAACACAGTAACATAAGTCAGGTGTCTGCGATTCTACCAAAACGGCGAACGCCAATAATTGGGATAATGCACCCTGAGGATAGGGATTCCGTTATTTCCCACGTATTTTTTTATTTTGCTGTCAAATTTTGCACTACTGCAAAATTCACAACGAATCTACGAAATGTCTTCTATTTTAAATGCCAATAAGACATGTCTTCTATTCAATTAATACTTTAAATGTTCGCTTATCTGTGTTTTTGTTAATGTTTTGAAAATATACTATTCAAAAAAAGTAGGGGATATTTGATTTTGGGGGCAGAATGCTAAAATATGCAAATGACTACGAAAAAAGTTACTATAGAACCTAACAGAAAAAACATTTCCAGTAACATGTGACGCCCAAACGCACCAATAAGTACCGCATGGAATGCAGGTGATGCTTGGGATCATCATGGGGGTCCAACCCAAGATTTGCACGACTCTGACTTTGAATGTTACAGTCATTGTGGCATTGAATTCCAGGGTGGAAACATCAGCTTAATTGTTTTAGTGACCAGAAAACAAATTTTGATATGCGTCGGCTTACCCAAAATGAAAGGTTACGTGCCCTTGGCATGCTACAGATCGGCACAACACAGGCGGTTGTGGCGCGGACGATGAATGTTTCTCAGTCTGTCATAAGCAGGCTATGGTCCAGATACCGTGATACACAATCTGTACAGGACAGACCACGCTCATGTCGACCAAGGGCGACAACTCAAGCCCAGGATCGATTTATCCGTACCTTGGCCTTGAGAAATCGTGTCATCACAGCAAATCAGATCAGCGCTCGTCTTCAAACAGACACTGGTGTGAGAGTGAGTGGCCAGACGATTCGGAATCGACTGCATAGGGGTCACCTTCGCGCCCGACGTCCTCGCGTGATCCCTTGTTTGAGAGATCATCCCATTCAGGCAAGACGTCGTTGGTGTAGGGATCGTCAACACTGGGATAATCGACGCTGGAGCAATGTGATGTTTTCAGATGAGTCGAGGTTCACTGTTGATTTTTTGGACAGACGGGGGGGGGGGGGCGTCGTCGAAACGAGCGCTGCCAAGACGTTAACGTCATAACGTCATCAGACATGATCGATTTGGGGGGGGGGTGTGTTCTGTTATGGTGTGGGGAGGCATCACTGTTGCTGGAAGAACGGCTTTACATGTTGTTGCAGGGCGTGTTACTGGCCAGTACTACAGGGACATCATCTTGGCAGTCCATGTTGTGCCGTTCGCACGACGTCATGGCTGCCGTTTCATCTTCCAGGATGACAACGCAAGGTGTCACTTGGCCAGGATCGTTACAGGTTACCTCCAACAACAGAACATCACCACATTACCTTGGCCAGCACTGAGTCCCAACCTCTCCCCCATCGTGCATGTCTGGGACATGCTTGGACAGAGGTTACGTCAACGTCAACAACGTCCTGCCAATGCCCAAGAACTTGCTGCTGCGTTGCAACAGGAATGGGACAATCTGGACCAAAATGACCTTAGACGTCTCATTAGGAGTATGCCACGTCGGATCAATGCTTGTTTGGCAAACAGAGGACGATTTACCCGTTACTGACTTTGTTGTGATGCTGTGGTAACTTTGCTGTTTGACCCCTGGTATTATTTTACCCTTATAATGGTCAGTCCGTGCCTTACTTAGTCTAACGATCATTTGGAATAAATCGATGAATGTGAACTTCATTTCATTTTGTCATTTGTTTCTTCGTCAGTTTCATTAGGTGAGTTTAATAACACTTAAAAATCAAATATCCCCTACTTTTTTTGAATAGTATAATAATCGCTATTTTCGTCGTTGGTGTATTTATCGCTTTTTTTTAATTCGGATATATTTTACCTCAACATATTATCAGCAGATTGCATTATTTCGTTTCGTTGTGAATTCCCAGTGGGTACGCTAGATCTAAGGCGTCTGTGCGTGTGATTTAGTTGTATTTTACGTCCGCTTCCATCGAGGTGATATCGCAGACAAGGCAGTGGTGTCTTATACTTTTGATCCTGATTTGCCCGACTAATCAATATTCACCAAACCCTGACAGAGTTAATCAAGCATCCTTTTCTATTCTTTTTAGGCGCAGTTCACTGGATAGGACTCAGTAAAAATACAGAGGGTAAGATGGTCTGGGAGGATGGTTCGAATTTAGATATCAACATCTGGATGCCCGGCAGACCAACAATTTCAAATTGTGTTAACATCTGGCTATCGTCGTTTGTGCTGGTCGATCAATGGTGTGGGCATTATAACCACTATATTTGCGAATATCCGTTCATGTTTGCATTTTAATTTTTTCATCTGATCGTGGTGAAAAATACTATGAACAAGAACAATATAATTACTTAATTTTTAAAATTAAAGTCGTGCCAGAATTAACAATACGTGTATCCACCAAAACTATAACACATCGTTTATTGTCGTATATTCAAAATCAAATAAATGCTGTGACTCCTGGACAAGCTATGTAGGACGTTAGGATGGTCGGGTGCAATAAGATCTTAGCGTATTAACATTAACTTTTTTATTTAAGTTAATTATTTGAATTCCTAAATTGTTAAAAAAAATATTTAAAGAGCACATAAAATGACCCAAAATAAAATTACAAACTACCGTGCAAAAGAAAAGTGTACATGTTTAATTAGAAGACTAAAGGTAATTGTGATTTAACCGATGCATATTTTATTGAGAAGAATAAGTTGTTGATGTCTGGGGCAAACTTTTGAATCATTAACAACAGAATGTAATGGCCACAAGCCAGGATTAAACACCTAGATAAATAATTATACACGTGAGTTGGCTATGTGGTATAGGCAGACATGGATAATTCAGACACATTTTCTGGAGTATACAGGTCACAGTTTTATGGAATACAATTACTGCTTATTACTGATAATGACTAGAGAAGCCTAGTCGAAAAGTCGCTCAGTTATAAGCAGTAATTGTATCCCATAAAAATCTGACCTGTATACCTAGTCGAAAAGTCGCTCAGTTATAAGCAGTAATTGTATCCCATAAAAATCTGACCTGTATACCACAGTTCAATTACTAAATGTCATTGATACAGTTTATCAGACATTTTTTTCTGTTGAACAAGTTAATTCCGTACTGTCAATTATCCAAATTGTAATATAACACCATGCTATTAAAATGTAGTATTTCTAATGAAGCTATTGCCTCGGAATAAACTTTTAAACCCGTTTTCACGCTAGTATTTTTAGTTGATGTTCTCAACCCTAAAGCCCAAATATGACATGTCGCAATTTTTCTTTCTTAACGGTAAGAAATGTTGAAGCAATGTTCTACTGCGAATAAACCCCCGAGACCTCTTTCACCGGTGCCCCATTTAGATCAAAGAGGCCTAAAACAAGGCTACTTATGAGCCCCCCCCCCACCCAATGCCACATTCTCACGGAGTGTATTTTAATCACACCAATATCCATCCAAAGTTACTGGACAGATACTCTTGTTTTACCACCGTTTGGTCATCTTCAACTGAAGGCTTGATACCACTTAATGATCTCACTTTATCTACGTACATCTTATCGAGGCCTTCACGTACTACCTGCATATTTTGGCACAGGTTTCGATTGGGCACAAGTCTCATACTCTCAAGCTAAAATGTCTACCTGTGATAATCGAGTTACAAAGTTCAAGGTTTGTTCAATGTCAAGGTTTCCGCGGAGGTCGCCATGTCACAACCCCTGACTGGACGCTACTGCTCACGTGTCTGTAGTTAACGTAGCTGTGAGTTCGGAAATTGTGATAGTAATCTAGCAACGTCCAGGTGTTGTAAAACGCACAGTGGTTGCTCCAGGAACATGGCGTTTGGTTAGAGTTGGGTACCTTTGATGAGGTTGCAATATGTGCACCCGTATCTCTAGATCATCATCATTCTATACACACAGCTTATAACATTCCCACAAACAAGGTTGTACCAGTTTTAATAGCCGTAAAGCATCGTTACTATGTTGATGTTAACTACATCTGGCTTTTAAACTAACGGGGGTTGGGTGGCCCAATGGTTAACACGTGCGCGCTGTATCATAAAGCCTGTCATTTAGTCAACTTGTGTGGTTCCAAATCCCCGGTTGTATGCGACAAGGAGTAGGGTCGCCTGTCCAACCTCGTTGTGTTTTTTCCGGGTCCTCCGTCTTAATCCTATTGCTAAAGTCCCCTAAGCGCAAGCGAATTATTGAAATAAATTTAAACCATATGTTAGTCCCGAAATGACCTATTTTGTGTCGAATGGACGTTAAACCCAATTTCTCTATCTCTCTTTTTAACTAACAAGTATTGTTTTAGAAAAATGAATATATCTATCCATCTACCAACACTATCACACAGGCACTTTATAGTCGACTGAATCTATTGAAAAGACCAGATAGTCCTCTAAATAAATCATTGTTACTGTTCAGGGTAGACCGGTGAAGAAGGCAATCTTATGTATCGAACAATCCTGTAGAATTTTCTTTAAATTTATCGATATTTTACAAAGAAACGTGAAAATGTATCGTTTTATATTTTATTCATAAAACACTAAAGTGTATTATCAAGAGATACGCGATCATTCATTAAATAAAAAAGTACAACTAATGGGGCATAAAGGATGATTAGATAAAGAGCTGACAGCTCGCAATATAATAGCCGATAATGTAAAGGGTATATGCTGGATATTTCAGACAAATTGGTCCATCCTGAACTGAGATATTAGCGATTAAATTTTTGGCCTGGCCTCGATCATCTTTATAATGGTCGGTACGTTAAAAGCATAGTCTCAATTATCTATTTTCTGCAGAGCAATCATTGTGTCGGAAGTGAGATTTTCATCCCAGTCAACTTCAAATCCCCGTAGAAAAAATCTAAACAGTCAACCCCCTGCAAATTTATGATGAGGAGATTGCAAAATGTGGTCTCCATTGTGTCCATAAAGATTGGAACCACAGAATGTTGAGCAAAAAACTACAGCCTGTGATGTTACAGCCATTTAACATTGAAGTCATTGGGCAAATATTAATAGTCTGAGTCCATGTGCCACGAGGGAAATTATGCCCGCACAGTGGCGCTACGGTTTTCTATTAAATCCGATTCTAACTACCAATTGTTGTTTCACGTGCTCGAGACCTTGGTGTTTGGCCCCATCAGAACCCAGCCAGAAAATCTCGACAAACTTTCTTGATATAAATTACAGATTAATTATATTAGCATAATTATAAACTACTTAGAAAGTCAGCCAGTCCCAATTATTCTGTATCTTACACAAATGTACAACTTTCAGTGAATTATGTTTTGGAATGTGTACCGACAAAATTAAATGTCAGGGAGTTATCTCCCTTCTAATACAATTCACGGTCCGTATTCAAAGGATATTTTAAGATAATCACTCAACTACTGGACTTTACTTAAATATACGCAACTTATAGTACGTTAAGGATAAGTGGTATTCATAGGCAGTGTTAAGTATAAAATGTGTCCCTTACGTTAAGCTGCTTTCACTTTTAGCGTTATGCAAAGGTCAGTTTAAGGGAGAAAAATCCACTGAACTTTAAGTGACTCACGGTGGTATTATAATGACTTCTTTTAGCCGCAGTATACAATGTAGCAGCGTGCCCGTGATGACGATTTTAAAAGTTAGGGGATTGTGATTGAAACAAAGACAACTTCTCTGCGATATCACCTTCGGTGGAAGCGGGCATTAAATACTAAGAACAGACAAGACTACGACGACACCGTTTGACATATGTCTAGCCTCGTCCTTCGAGTGCCTTGTTAAAAATCGCACCGAAACGCATCATGGCACACGATCCGTGTACCAATGGTAAAATGTTTATTTTCTCTTAAGTATTGGGTATCAGAAGCCCATCTTTTCCCGGTAAGATCACAACATCAATGTTGATTTAAATTGACAAATAATTCGTGTTTTCACTGTAAAAAGATTTTGGATGATACTGAGTTGGAGACTTGCAGCAGGTTTCTACCTAGACTTTACGATTAATTTCTTGTATTACTTACATCGTTTTACTTGGTAGCATTTATTTAGGTAGTAAAAACATCACATGCATCTTTCGTAAACACAATGTACCACCAGTGCCGCAATTCGTTTGGAATTCTAAGATGTAGTGGCGGTTAGAATTTCTATGAATTACCCAAATGATAAACTTCTAAAAAATTGAATGACGTGTTCCGCCTAGCTTTAAAGTCAAAAGGCCGTGCGTTTAATTTATAAGATCTTTATTCGTTATAAATTTATTAAAAATAATAGAGTTTACAATATATCCGCCATTATACTACTAATACTATTCGATAACTGCAATTGAAATTATTGTAATCAAATTTTCTATAAATCTAAGAAAACAATTAGAGCCATGCCATTTTCGTATAATATTTCAACACACATTTTCCTAGAAATGACATAATATATGATTTTAATTATAGTGCATTGTGCACACGTGACATCGATAACTTTTTTTTCGAGAAGAGATCTCTGCCCAAAATGGCTCCCATATCTCAGAGAGAGAGAGAGCGAGAGAGAGATGGCGTTTAACGTCCACTCGACACAAACTATGTCATTTTGGGACTAACATATGGTTTCAATTTATTACAATAATTCGCTTGCGCGTAGGGTCTTTAGCAATGGGAGGAAAGCGGAGTGCCCGGGGGAAACCCACGAGGACGAGAAGGAGCCCCTATCTCCATGTCACATACGCTCACACCAGGGCTCGAAACCACAGCCGTAAGCCAGAGGTGACCGGCCAGCTAGGGGTCGAAGCGCGGCACTCTAGACCACAAGGCCATCCCAACCCCCCTATACTATGTTGTAATTTGATGCTACTCGTTTCATATTTGCCATACATAAAGACTAAATACACATTTTCACTGATATTAAATTGAAACGGAATACATTTTTCTTAAAATTATCGAAGTATATTAACATCGACCATTTGGGAATTTTAAAAAAGTCGGGTATCTAGCTTTATGTTTGTTGTAAAACGGGAGCTAATACAAACACTAGTATGAGTATGAGTTTTGGGTACTCTTAAGGGGACACAACTTGCGTGCGAATTTTGGTAGAGACGGGTATTCCATAAGTTGGAAAGTCATTATTTTTGGCGATTGTGGGCAATCTAATTAAAATATAGATCTATATTTCGTTTCATTTTTTATACTTTCGATGGCCCACACTCATGTAGATCTAACAAGTTATAGTGGGAGCTCACGTTCTCTGACGTCGGGTGTCAAGCACGAGACATTTGACCCGATAACGTCAGTCATTCGATTAACCAATTAGCGACCGCCATGCTTTTCAAAATCTACTTTGGTTTTGTTTTGATTTCTATCCGCTTGTGTTAGTATAGACGTCGTTGGCTGGTAATATCTACCCACTGTTCCACACGTGGAAAAGTCAAGCGGTCGATTCGACAGACCATTTCATTGGCTGACCCCTCGTTTCAGGCAGAACACGAGTTAAATAACAAGTCCAGATCCAAGAGTACACGGGACCTTTTTTTTCGTCTGCATCACTGACAAGGGGATGAACCTCGGCCCGATTCATAAAAAATCTTTAACACGTTCTTGCGCTTACATGTAGACCTAGATTTTAAGTAGACTTTGCAAATAAGTAAACTTATCTTATTTCGCGTTAACAGAAAATTCTTAAGAACGTTATTGTGCTTAGATTTTAAGTAGACTTCAGTGTAAGCACAAGCACGTTATTATGTGTTCCAAGAAAAAACTTCGTTCTTAAAATTGTCAATCTTGGCTGACCCCTCGTTTTAGGCAGAACACGAGTTAAATAACAAGTCCTCCAGATCCAAGAGTAGTAAAGAGAAGTAAAAACGACATTTTGAACTATAAAAAACGAACCGAAATTGGATCTGTGTTTTAATCAGATTGGATTGTGGGTATCCCATAATTTAATGTACTGTTAAGGCACATGGCCAAGTAAAAGGAAATGAAATGGGGTCTTACGGCATACTGTGTACTATACGAGAAATTTTTCCCGGGCAACGGTATTATGGCCTACACTTATATTGCATTCCAACTGCCAATGGATCTTTTACGTACACGCCCATGTGTACACGGGATCTCGGTTTTTCGTCCCATCCGAACGACTAAACAACTGTCATATTCAGGCTCTCCATCCAGCATCACTGACAAAAGAAAACATTGCCGAACCTCTCGATTAGCGAGCCAGCGTCTTACCCACTTCCCCACCGCGACCCTCCCTTCTTTAATCTGAATGTCAAGGTAAATCCAAAAACGTCAGTTGCCATATGACGACCACGAGTACATAATATATAGCGCATCAAATTATGGAACCGTATGTATAAGCATGTCGATACATGCCCTGTAGTCTTTTACTTTACCCACCACTACATATGTACGATGGTGTATGGAACTCTATTAATGATGAACACGTTCTTTACTGGTTTCCAATTACATAAAAGCAGTGAAACTGAAACAATGGTCTATTGACATTACATTCAGTAATGGGCAAAACGTTTCAAGTGTAAACTCGCCTCCCGGTTATAATATTTAACATCAACAGATTGGCACTTCAAGTACAGATTAAAATCAACATTACCAACAAAAACTCTTGCATCGTAATATGGTAAAAAATAGAAGCGAAGAGTGTGGTCTATTGTAATTATGTAACATAATAATATAAATACATTTTCCGTTCGGGGGTTTAAATTACCTGTTAACCGACTGGGTGGTTAGACGTGTATCTCTATCACCCAGACCATGTTACATAAGTATTTTGTCTGCCCCTTGGAGAGAGAGACAGAAGGAGAGAGAGAAAGAGAGAGTGAGAGGCAGCTGTCTAGTCGTTCGGATGGGACTATCATATGGTTTAATTTTATTTCAATAATTCGCTTGCGCGTAGGGGTCTTTAGCAGTGGGAGGAAACCGGAGGAAACCCACGAGGTTGAGCAGGCGCTCCTATCTCCATGCCACATACGCTCACACCAGAGATCAAAAACACAGCCGCAAGCTGACCGGCCAGGTAGAGGTCAAAGCGGGACTCTAGACCACTAGGCCATTCAACCCCCTGTCTGTCCCTTGGCTTTATGAATTTATTCAGTCTTGATAAACAATAACCCATCAAAGGCACATCATATCATTTATGTATCTCAAACGTAAAAACATAATCCACAAAATATTATTAATATATCTCAAACGTAATTTTTCTTTAATAAATTACTATTTTAACGTAAATGCTTAATTGAAAAAATAAATTAATTGAAAAAATAAATTAATTGAAATAAATTAATTGAAAAAATAAATTAATTGAAAAAATGAATTAATTGAAAAAATGAATTAATTGAAAAAAATAAAATATATTTTAAAGTGAATATACTATTTTAATTTGTATAATATATATGTATTATTGTACACACAGCGGTTTTAGTTATTTACAATTTCATCCGCCCACATTTTCACGTGGACGTATTATACCGTCACCCCTGTTTGTCCCTCCGTCCGCCCACAATTTTTATCCGATTTCAACAAAACTTGAACTATAGTTGTATCTGCCTAAAATTCCGATTGCTTTGGATATACATATGTATCGCACCCCCCACCCCCATACACCACTTTCTCAAGAGTGCAAACAAAAGATATCAGATTACGTAAATGACGAGATTGTCCCAAATAACAACTTTTCTATTAATTGTATTACTAAACTCATACTATTTATTGCGTTTAAATAGTAACAAAAACATTGAGTGTGATGGTATAGCACCCAAAATTTTAAAATTGTCTGCGTTATCTGCGTATACAATTTGTAACAGTTTGGCATATATCATTAATCTTTGTATTTCTCAAAACATGTTCCTGAGTGCCCTTAAACTTGCTAAAATTATTCTAATACATAAGAAGGGAGCTAAAGCTGATCCGACAATTATAGGCCAATCCCAATTCTCTCCACCATTTCAAAAATATTCGAAAGGTACTTGATCATTCAATTGCAATCCTTTTTGGAAACTTTCGATGTTCTTTATGGGTACCAAACTGGATTTAGATCAAATCATTCATGTGCTACTGCACTGATCCGAATGACATAATTGTCTTGGTGCTATCGAGAGGAATTCAAGACATGTTTTTCAACATCCATATTTCATTTCTTTTTGTATACTTTAGATGGCCTACACTACACGAAATCGGACAAATTGTTCTAGCAGGTGGTGTCAAGTCTCTTACGAGCGGCTTTTGACCCTATGGCGTCATACATTGATTAATCAATCAGCGTTGACGTTTCTAATGGCTTACCCACAGTTCCGTGCATGGCACGCCAAGAAGTCGCCGTAACAGGCCGCTCCATTGGCTAATCCCTCACTTTAAGCAAAATGCGGCTAATATAACAACTCTTCCAGATTCTGGTGTAGTGAAGACAAATAAAACGAAATTTCTAACTATAAAAAACGAAATGAAATTAGATCTGTGATGTAATGAGAATGTTCAATATCAATTCTCTGTCTGTGGTCCAAATAGTAATAATTAATATGTAGCGTTTGACATTAAAACTAAAACTCGAACCATTGCGAGAGAGAGAGAAATTGGGGTTTAATGTCCACTCAACACAAACTAGGTAATTTCGGTACTAACATATGGTTTAATTTAATTTCAATAATTCGCTTGTGCGTAGGGGTCTTAAGCAGTGGGAGGAAACCGGAGTGCCCGGTGGAAACCCACGAGGTTGAGAAGGCGTCCCTGTCTCCATGCCACATACGCTCACACCAGGGTTCGAAACCACAGCCGCAAGCCAGAGGTAACCGGCCAGCTAGAGGTCGAAGCGCGGCACTCTAGACCTCTAGGCCATCCCAACCCCCTCGAACCATTGCCAGGTTATATCTAAATGTCGCACACAATTAAATGGTGGTTAAAATCAATTACTTTTAACATTAGCCTGGTCGCGAAAGTTTCCCGACATTGTTTCCCCTTGTCATAGGTGTAGTTTAGAGGGCCTGACAAGGACAGCTGTCTAGTCCTTCGGATAGGAGGAAAAATCGATGTCCCGTGTATACATTGGAATTCGATATAAGAGTCTTCATTAGCCCATTCGAAGCCGAACAGTAGAATGTTAAACTCCATTACATTAGATTTCAATAATTCATAATACGTGACATTAACACTAAATATTGGATCGGACCAATCTAAATATCCCAAACCTCTAACGTAATATTCGGTTGCAAACATTGGTTATTAATATGTATGTAAGCCCATTAATATTTTTATGATTTAATAAATTCCCACAAAACCGTGTTATTCCAACAGATATATTTGTTTTGTAACGGCGATTACTAAAGGAAGGATGTCCATATCTTCAATATAAATATCATGAAGGTGGGTTTCAGTTCTCTCTATAAAAATATTATTGTGATATTTAGATTGGTCGTATCCTATGTTCACAGTTATGTCATATATGGATTATTGAAATGAAATAAAATGGAGTAATATTTGTTTCATTTAGGAATAATATATTTAATTCATTTCGGACGATTTTGTTTGGCTGTTTTGGGTTCTTTTCGCACCCCAAGAATACTCAACGTCAACACTAAACGTTATTTCTCAAGACGTATTTTAGCGCCAGTTTTCTTGAGAAAAAATCCTTGTCTGGCAAGCTAAAATTTGTACCGGATTTTAAAACAGCAATCAGTATAATAACTGTGAATAAGCGCATGCTCGGGTGGTAAAACGTTTAACTTTTAATTGATGAGATGTGAATCAGTTTAACATTAGATTGTACTCAATAACTGAAACAACTTTATCCAGCAATCCTTGATATAAAAACGCTTTTATTTTCAGTTTACGAGTACAAATATTTTAAGGGTTTTGGGCTGAAAACGCCACCCTTAAGTATTCTGGTTTGAAGTAGGAAGGAGAGGGTTATTTGAAATATAATATTTTTTAAGGTTTATTTGCATGAAGTTTGGGTGACAGCGATCCCACCGCTGGAACCGTTGAAAACTTCTTTATCAGATAATTAACCCAAATATTCATCTTATTTTTAATTTCAGAAAGCTGTGCATATCTTAGTTTATATTGCAGTTGTTACCTTGCCACGAATCGTTTCTTCCCAAGAGGAGAGTCTCCTCTTGATGTGTCCAAAGTGTCTTGAAACGGTTATTTCCCAATTTGCAGGACTAGAGTGCCTTCATTGTATGTGTGATCAGGAATGTCTGATTTACGGAGACTGTTGTGTTGATATAAAGATAAATAACGGCCTTCAGACACAGAAAATACAGTCAGATTTCACGTGCATCGCAACCCCTAGCGATTCAAAATACAGATTTGAAGACCTGTCACAGGGTGATGGCTTCTATATGGTTGCTAACTATAAAAGCCAAGATGGGTTTTTAGAAAAATGTGACCATACGTTCCTACCTGTTTCTTGTCCCAAAACTGGCAAAACATACATCAACAATCACTGCGCATTTCTTAATAACGAAACATTTTGTTCCAATTGGAAGATTCGAGGCAAATGTAAATACAATAAGGACAATGTTGCTGTCTGCGAGGATTACATTGCTCCTCCACAATTTGCAGAGTTGAGATATTGTGATATTCGGAGATCGGAACCAATAATTTCTCAGTGCGATCCGAAATTCCCAGCATCATACAAAATATATTCTGACAGATGTGCCAAATACTTTGTCCTCGTCCAGAACTCAAGAAACAAGAAAGTTTACACGAACGTCTTTTGCGCTTTATGCAACGGTTATGGACTCTCGTGGGTGAAAGGCGAATCAGGTTACCCTGTGAAAACTCTAGTTGATTTCACAGATCAGTTTGAACAATCCGTGAAATCATGCGACGGAAGAATTTCTTGGATGGATGCCCGAGCGGTAAGTATAGCAGTAAAATATTACACTGGACCTTGCCTCTTGTATCTAACAGGGGCGTAGGTGTCGGGACCCAAACACCCATATGAGTTATGAAGATGTAATTCTAAGTCTCTGAGCCATAAAGTTGGATAAATGAAATTTGATTACATACGTGGATGTTATATATATATCCAACATTTTCAGATGCAAAATTATGGTTCCATAATCACAGCTAGATCATTTTGAATTCGACCTCTGGTATAAACCTTACGTGCTCGTTTAACATGGATAGTTGATATAATAGATAACCGCAACATTGTATCATCTGATAGTTTGATATAAGAGGTAACCACGACAACGTCCCATTGATAGTTTGATAAAATAGATAACCACGACAGTTTGATACAAGAGATAACCAAGACAATATCACATTGATAGTTTGATATAAGAGATAATCACGACAATGGCACATCAATAGTTTGATATAAGAGATAACCACGACAATGGCACATCAATAGTTTGATATAAGTGATAACCACGACAATGTCACGTTGGTAGTTTGATACATGAGATAACCACGACAATGTCACGTTGGTACTACCATTGTGGTATGTCATTAATTCCCAAGCACTGAAAAAAAAGACGATAAATTATCCCAAAGTTTAATTTCATGATTCAAAATTATTACAGATGCATAAAGATGGCAACTTGAAATTAATTTATATTATAAAAAGGAAGTTTCATGCGCAGGGCCAAGGTTAATCCCGGCTCTGTTTTGACCAATAATGTATGATTATTTCGCATGCGACCATAGAGACTGGTGTTGCGGTTTATATAGAGATGACAGGCATATGTCAGCAAGCAGCGATTATTCCTATGGGTACCAGTTGTGTCCCCCAGTTCCTGTTAACTTAATTCAATCATCACTGAGGCTGTAAAATTAAATTCACGGTCTCTTTAAGAAAAAAAGTTACTCTTTTATTTCAATAATTCCCTTGCTCGTAGGGGTCTTTAGCAGTGGGAGGAAACCCACGAGGTTGGACAGGCGACACTTCTCCTTGTCTCACGTTTTAGAACTTTAACGTAAAATATTGACACGTATATTGCTGTCGTTAGTACGATTTACCACAAATTACTAATTAACTTATTTGATTTGCATTGAATAATTAAACACATAAACACAAGGTACAATTTTATGGACACACAATTACGGAGTTGATTACTAATTATGCATCCATAAAACTGTGTCATGTACATTTATGTTTCTATATTATTTGTGCATCCATAAATTTGTACCATGTTTATTTATTGTTATATTATTTATTTTTATAGAACAAATGTCGACCCATTCAGTGTTACTCTAATAAGGTACTACGAGGTGGATATTGTGAGTATGATAATATGACAGCATTGGGTAATACTTATCAAATGATGATTAACTTAAAGATACCAACAAGAGCTCGGGTTCCATTCTTTAAACAAATGATAGGAAATATGATGACATCAATATCGTTACTGATATACTCAACTGATTATACAGTCACTACTTCCAAGCCGGTGTTGATCGGGGGATCTTCATATGTCTCCATGAATGTTTGGTTTATCGTGAACAGCAATGTCACATTAGAGGACTTTGAAACTGTTATCTCCAGGAGTGGGCGTGGATACTCCTATGCGTCAGATTTAATATTTAATCGTGACATAAATTATACATACGTATCTCACGCACAGCCTATCATGCGACATTTGGTCTCGAACATAACCACGAAGTTGTGTTGTTCAGAAAAGCCTGTTTCCGAGGTCGGGGAAATGATAGCGACCAAATACAGCTATGAACCAATAAGCCACCAGATGTCCTGTTCATTTATTGAATTTCACAACAAAGAGTTTGATGCTGATAATGCATTGGCATCTGTTGAACATCTCAATCTTACCTTATCTGATAACGAGTTTTCAGTGTTTCATCAAGACCTTAAGGTATGTTTCCAGACATTTCTCAACAAAACCAATTTGACGCACAGTAACGAAACCGTACAGTACTATGACACCCACGCAAGGTTTGATTGGATTCTTCGGTATTTAACTATTGTTTTAATTTCCCTTTCTTTGGTTTCTATATGCATTGCTTTAATAACATATGGAATGTTCCCAGAAATGAGAACACAGCCAGGCATCAACAACATAGGGTTAATGCTTAATCTTTTTCTTGCTCAGTTAATTTTAATTACGGGCCTGGATCAAACACAAGATAAAATATTGTGTCGAAGTATTGGAATAAGCATCCATTACTTCTGGCTTGGCATGGTACTATGGATGAATGTGTGTACCTTTCATATGTTCAAAGTATTTGTTTTGCAGAAACTAGTAAGAAATTCTGCTCCGTCTCGCGGTATTCAGACACAGAAATACATAGCTTATGCCAATGGGTTACCAGTGATACTGATAGTTTTTATAGTGATAACAACTTTCCAGTTGTCAGGGGGGAAGGAGATAGGGTATGGGGGTAATGTGTGTTATCTATCCTCTAAACAACTTGTTGGTTATTGTTTTGTTTTACCCTTATGTCTCGTCATTATCCTAAATATTGTTTTCTTTTTGTGGACGATTATTGCCATCTCTCGCGTTAAGCAGCACGGAAAACAATCTGGAGAACGAAACAATATTGTAATTTATATAAAGCTTTCTGTTCTCACGGGTCTGTTTTGGTTGCTAGCTATTTTATCAAATTTTATCACTAGCTGGGCTTTAGAATATTTGTCTGTAATGCTTAATGCATCTCAAGGAGTCTTCATTCTGTGGGGCTTTATATTGAATAAATCTGTGCTTTCTAAATGGAAGCGAAGACTATTACGCGAGGCTGAATCCGGCTCAAGTGAACAGGCGACAAAATCTAGCCAACTTCCGTCAGTGTAGTCACGGTTTTCATAAATCGTTGACATACTTAAAACGCTGACATACTTAAAGCTCTGACATAATTCTCTGGCAACTACATTTTGGTCTGCTTGTAGACAGAACAATACCTTCGATATACATGATCATATGGTTAGGGATGGAATGGGCTTTACATACTTTTACAATTCGTAGGTCTAGAGGTCCATGTAGATTTAGATGTAACCAGTGTTTTTACATATCTGCTTTGGCCATAATATCTATCAACGTGTTTTCAACTGGTCAATTTACCCATTCTCGGGAACATTTATCTCTCATATCCCCTAAGGTGCAAGCGGCCTCAGAAGGGGTAGTAGTAGTAGATTGTGTGGCTGAATTTGTAGATTTTTGTATGATCATCTGTAAGATCACTGGAATTATTATATATAACTTTTAAATAAAGATCACAGGAATTATTATATATAACTCATCTCAGTATAGATCACGATCACTGGAATTATTATACACGTATATAACTCTTCTCAGTAACGAACGAACGAGTTCACTGGAAGTATTGTATATATAACTCGTCTCCGTCGTATAGATCACTGATAACTCAAATTATTATATATACTTGTCTGCAATAAGTATAAGTGTTAGTAATACAATATTATAACCATGTGTAATAAATAAACCATAAAGCCTGATGTCATAACGTTTGACATTTAAAAATGGTTTATAATAATACCCGCAAGACATAATTTTTATATGTAACCTTTTGCATTTTATCAATTTAATAGCTTTTAATTATTGTCTCTGGGGAGGTGCGTACTTTAGCAATAGACTAGAATAGGTGGTATGAATACAGCAACAATGTTGTGGTATGGGCAGGTTACCAATAAAAAAATAGTAACGACCATGTAACCTTATAATGTATTATATATACTTTTAACCATTTGTTAAATGTTACCTTATATTATTTTTTACCTGGACGTATTTTTTATTTATTTATCCATTTACATGCCGTAAACAAAGAAGTGTGTGTGTGTATTACACCAAAATAATATGATAATCTTTATTTTTACTTCCATAATTTGTAATTATATATTGCCTATTATATATTATACATTGTCTGTTATATATTGTATATTATATATTGTTTAGATATTGTGTTTTTAATTGTAATAAACTTTAATGTAAACTATAAGATACGGCTATTGTTAATTCTATCTAGGATTCATACCAATTCATTCTTTTTTATAGCTTGTTCTCTATCCATCTCTTGCAAAATCTGGGCCTATCCTGCCTGGCAGCCGCTGGTTAATAATTTGAATAGTATATTTATCAAGTTCAATATGACAACGGTTTTAGTTACAGTTGGATTTACTACCCCGGTTACAATTGAAGCGATTTAAATGTTTCAACCCGATTAAATCGTATATATTTTACTTTGATTTTGGTTGGTTCGTATCGATACACGTCAGCTCCCATCGTGCGTTATACTGTTTGGTTGGCTATGCTGGGGCTTAAAATCGACGTGATAGGGCTTTAGTTAACTATATTCTCGAGATAAGGATTCAAATTTCTACTCTTGCCCTTGCCACCACATCTACCTAGTTTCTGGGTTTTAATATGGCTGAAGAAAGTATTTTATTCAGGAGAACATTTTTTTTTTTTTTTTTTGCAATTTATCATTTAAGAGAATATAAGTGAATAGGATACATTAACAAACAAAACTGCTTATATAAAACTGTTTTGGTTTTAATATGCGAGGTTTAAATTCGCGTTATTATTTCTATTTCATAAATGCGCGACTGTCGTTGTTGCTTTGTAGGTGTTTATTGCGTAGTGCGTGAGCTCGCTAGCTAACCAGGGCGTAAAATGAAAGGTATGACCCTGTTTAGAACATTCTCGTAGTTTTTAATCGCAAACGAACTGTCCACGAGTATGGATCATTATACCCCGGGAGCCACGTTGTCCGCGTCACATTTCCCTCATAGGTTTAATCTATGCCTGTTCCCCGATCCCTATTCAGATACAAATCTTAATATAAATATGGCTTATAAAGATGTAGAGCGCTGCATGGCGTATATCCGTTTCATTAACCGAGCCGAAGCAGGACGTTCTATTTCATTATATATGTTATATATGGGGGCTGACCCCACCCACCCCTGCCGCGCGCCCTTGGGGAAACTTTGGAAATATTGCTGTATTCTAGTCATTTTCTACTATGTCAATGGGGTTCACGCGCCACTAGGCTCAAGAATAAAATGGTTCAATTGAACGAATTCATTTCATTCTTTTATGCAGTAGCTGAAATTGTCAGTCTTAACGGGGGTGGGGGGTATATGGCCGATTGGTTAGCACGTGTGCGCTGTGTCATAAAGCCTTTCATTGAGTCAACTGGCGGTCATTTCTAACTCCGGTTGTACGTGACAAGGAGTAGGGTCGCCTGTCCAACTTCGTGGGTTTTACCCGTCATATGTTAGTCCCGAAATGAACTTTGTGTCGAGTGGACTTTAAACCCCATCTATCTCTCTCTCTCTGCCTCTCGGCATCCTGTTTTGGGAATGTTTTTTTTCAGAACCCATGCGAGCAACAGAAAAGACACAGTTATCAACGACTAAATTTGGTACAAGATGATGCTCTCGTTAAAATTGTCCACTCAAATGGAAGTCGTTAAGAATTTGTTCGATATCAATTTTTAATCAAACGGAAAAACAAGCCAATTCGTTATCATAAGTCTTGCCTGAAACAAATAAAGGTCTAGCTAACCTTCATATTTTACAGAATATTAAGTAGAATTATGTTTTATTAGTTTTATCAGTACTTTACCCATCGCGTGCAGTACTACTGGATATTGTGAAAGTGGGAATCTTGAACACCTTAACGGAAATGAATTGCGGTTTAACGTTCCATCTTACGACTATTTGATACGGCGACCAACGTCAGGTTTGGTCAAAGATCACGAGATGTAAACAGGGCTAGCGCTACCCCCCCCCCCAAAAAAAAAACCCTAATGCTGGATCTGTCCCTAATGATTACCTTAATCCTAGCCTACAATCTGGTCAACAATTACGTCTACTAACCTTATTTGGACTCAGACTAGTAATTATTTGTCCATTGACTTCAATGTTAAATGGCTGTAACATCACAGGCTGTAGCATTTTGCTCAACATTCCGTTGGTTCCAATCTTTATAGGCACAATGGAGACCACATTTGGCAATCTTCTCATCATAAATTTGTAGGGGGTTGACCATTTAGATTTTTTGCTGTGGGGATTTGAAGTTCACTGGGGTAAAAATCTCGTTTCCGACATCACAGGCTGTAGCATTTTGCTCAACATTCCGTTGGTTCCAATCTTTATAGGCACAATGTCAAGGCCAGCTGCAGATTTGGTCAAATGTCACACAGGTGTAAATTTTAAAGTGTACCTGTTAACATGTCATTGTGTGTAGGCCAAACATTTTAGGTCTAAATATTAAGGCCAACTGCAGACTTGGTTCATGGTCACATGTAAATTGGGGTGTGGGCGCATGATTGTTGGAAAAAAATTGTGGGTTAGGGCTAGGGTCAGGACTGAGTATTGGCTTGGGCCTAGGGCACATGCTTGTTGACGAGATTGCAGGTTAGGGTTAGGGTTAGGTTAGGGTTAGGGTCAGCTCTGTTTACATCTCGGGACCTTCAGGCCAAATCTGCAGTTGAATAGGCCTTAATAATATTGAGACTTAAAACTGCGTTTTGACACCATAGCGAACGAAATTTTAACATCTACAAATCAAATTCACCCTCGGCCAACAGATCCCCCCCCCAATAATGGCTATTTTGATAGGAAATAGACACAAAACTTACTGCTGAGCAATAAAAAAACAGTATTCATACCATTTCTGACGCTTTCCATTCAAAACTTCAGGAAATAAGTGGCTGAGAAAATATCCAAATTCAATGTGTGTTGACATATCAGGACTCAGACTAGTAATTATTTGTCCATTGACTTCAATGTTAAATGGCTGTAACATCACAGGCTGTAGCATTTTGCTCAACATTCCGTTGGTTCCAATCTTTATAGGCACAATGGAGACCACATTTGGCAATCTTCTCATCATAAATTTGTAGGGGGTTGACCATTTAGATTTTTTGCTGTGGGGGATTTGAAGTTCACTGGGGTAAAAATCTCGCTTCCGACACAATGATTGCTCCGCAGAAAGACATTTTACACCCCCTATCCCTCCGCTGTAATATCCTCAGTATTACCCAAAACTGCTATGAAATTGAAAATTTGATGCCTTTTCTCCACTTCTAGACCAAAAAGTCAACCCCAAAATGCAGGAATAGGGGAGAAAGAAAATAAGGGAAAAATTGTCTATTTATAACTCGCACTACATTCGTTACTAGTCTTAGTCCATTTACGTCTGTGTGACCTTGGCGAAAATTGAGCTGGTCTGAAATATATTTAACCCAACAACCGTGGTAATGGCAATGGATATATGCCATGCGGTTTATTTACTGAAAGTTCATTTATGGGATTGCGACAAATTTGGAGGGCTAAATATAAAAAAAGAGGGGTTAAACGCCCTATTGTTTTTCACCGCCTAGGTATACTCCAAACAGTGTGCCATGAGGGAAATTTTGCCCAGACCGCGGGCCTACTCTTACATCGAATTCCAACTTTCACGGGACCGTTTACCTCCATGTCAATGTGTACACGTAACATCGGTATTTCGTCCCATCCGAACGACTAGACAACCGTCCTTTTCAGGCCCTCTGATCTGAACCATTGACAAGGGGAAACCTCACGAGAAATCTCGGTGACCTTCCTCAGCCAACGGCGGGATCGAACCCACGACCCCAGGGGAGCGAATCAGCGTCTTACTAACTTTGCCACCGTGACTGCCTAAATATTTATATATATATACAAAATAAAATGCAACCTGAAATACGTCAGACAATATACTTGTTTGAAAATGATTTAATATATGCCCTAGTCCAGCATTAGCCATAGCATTTATCCACTGAGAAGTCAAAGCAAAGAAGTGGAAACGTATGCAAAAAATTCTCGGCTGTTTGGTTGAAAAGAAAGGTTATACAAACAGAAAAAATAATAGGCTAATTTGTGTAACTGTCGTTCCTGTTTAAAAGATAATTGAATTATTACAAAGTTCTTTGTGTTTTTTCTATCGGTTAAATTTTGATAAGATAAGTATCATTGAGATGTGAATAGAATTGTGGATGTTTTAATTTCATCCGAGAAGACAGTCGTTAAATTTTGATGCGTTTTTGATTAATGTCTTGGTGAGCAGGTGTCCAGTAAACTTCATTATATATATTTATATCTACGTGAATACTATTCTTTACTAATCGACCCGAATTAGCTTAAAGTGAGAAAACATGACTATGAAAATGGCGTCGACAGAAGATAAATCGATAATAACAAACGTTACCAGGAGCGGATCCAGGATTTTTTGCAAGGGGGGGGGGGGGGTGTCTAGGTTTGATAATTTCTTAACTAATTGCGCTCAACCGATAATTTGGTAAATTAGATTCAATTTGGTTCATTCTGACGTATTTCCGGAAGGTAAATTCCAAAATAACAGGTCTAAATCGCCAATAAAATCGCATAAAAATATTTTCAAGCCTGAGCAGGGGGGGGGGGGGGGTTCTGGATCCGCGCCTGTACATAATATATAAGTCAAATCCTGTCTGGCGTTAGATTATTTGCTAAAAAACATAATACGTAAAATGATATACAGTTTCATGAGCACCAAAATGAAACCGCGAATAGCAGTCCTTATTTTTTATTGGGTATGCATGTACCTTAATATATGGTTCCATGCATTTGATAATCTCGTTTCAATATCTGTTTCGCGTTTTTCTTGTTTTACCAATTTTAGTCCGCTTGACATAGAACGTGGAATGTTTGTTTTTTCGATTAATTAATGTGACATCAAATTCTAAGATGGGTACTATAAAAACATGCCACGTTCCTGGTGTGTATGGTAGTACACGCTCTTGGTTGCCTTCATGAAAGGAGAATTTCGTATGCATGTATTTGTTTATCAAACGTTAAATTAACAATACCGTAGTCCCTCGCTCTTCAATTTAGTCTTTTTAAAACGGCATTAGAATGAAAATTGAAATAGGGATTAATGTGTCGTAAACATTATTCTGTCATTGTGAGACAGACATGGTCATTTTGGTTTCTGTGGTTATTTCAAGGAAACGTGGCAGGAGAATGTTGTCCGGACAAGGGCCTTTCTGTCTATTCTATTGTCAATTTTCAACGGTTCGCTTACATTGTCAGCATCGGAATCTCTACTGTCAAGTAAAGGGTGGGATTTAAATAATCCATGAAACTTATCACGGCCCACGACGGGATTTGAACCCGATGTGAGTACAGATGAGTAGTTATAATCAAATTATGTTGTGTGTAAAGTTTTTAAGTTTGAATTAATTGCAGAGATATACGCGTTTTATTTCAATTTACCAGTAGTTGTATATGGGTTTAACGAACAATTGGCAAACTACCTTAATGTTAAGTGCATGAAAACAGCTCCACCCATTAACAAACAAAAGCAAAAAGTGCTATCACTGAAGGTGAATTGGTCTACGATGATGGGCGGGGCCATTAATTAATACAGGCCTCACTCAAAATGATAACAATACGCAGCAAGTTAGAACATCCACAAATGTAAATCAAAGCAAAAAAAAAAAAAAAATAATAATAAAGTCATTGATTGAATTATCGATATTTGTGCAGGTCAAAGGTCATTTTGAATTGAATTCGAAATTATCAGAGCCAGCCTAAGAACTTTTAGTCATTTGAACTCTGGATGCCTTCATCCCATGCCCCAAACCGGGGATGATATTTCTTGCATTCTGCCTCTTTAAACTATGAATACGTTTAACTGTACAAGCGTGACTACATGTCGTTTAGATTTACGAGTATAATAGTTTTTCCTTATCAGTATATCCACCATCTCGTCTTTTTTAGCCGTTATATATAGATACAATTATACTCGACTGTTATCGGTGGTTTCAAATTATTAATTAATTGTATATAGTTTGATTGTTTCTAGATTGTTTCTTCTGTTAAAATTATCAATAAACGATCGAAACAAAAGTATAGACTTTAATAATTAACAACAAATATATACGTATAAACATAGGCTGATTAAACAGAAATTAGCGTGGGTTGATGAAATTAATCATACCTTAAAACACCATATTCTTCAATTAATGACAGCTTTTGAAATAATACAAATTCCAGGGTAACATATCATTGTTATTGATATTTCTTGGACGTCATCGATGGTAATACATTTGCATATTTTAGGGATTTCTGTAATGTCGCAGGATTAATACCGGTATATAGCATATTGGTGTGGGTGTGGGCGCTCGATTAAGATGTCCCGGGTTTGAAATGAAGACGGACATACGCCATGCAGTGTGCTTTAAGGGGTACTCCTATTTGAATTCCAAACATCAAGGGTTCTTTTACGTTCACGGCAATGCGACGCGGGACTATACGTTGTCCCTTGCCAGTCCTACACCACTGAAAGGTGGCTCCACGCAGGAAAATCACGATGAACTCTCTCTCTGCCAACCAGGGATCGAATATTGGACCTCCAGGTTAATGCGTCAACGTCCTCACAATGGGCCACCGCGGCTCATGTCCTGGATTCGAATCTCAAGCCCGGTTCCCACTTGCAAGGAGTATCGTACACAGGGTTGCCAAAGACGTTTGACAGTTGAATTTCGATAAAGAGATGGTGGATAACGTCCTTACTCTGGCATTACACAACTTGACCACAGAAAACACCCAGTGATTACAACTGCGTAGTCACTCTTATATACTATTCAAAATAAGTAGAGGATATTTGATTTTTAAGTGTTATTAAAGTCACCTAATGAAACTGACGAAGAAACAAATGACAAAATGAAATGAAGTTCACATTCATCGATTTATTCCAAATGATGGTTAGACTAAGTAAGGCACAGACTGACCATGATAAGGGTAAAATGATACCCGGGGTCAAACAGCAAAGTTACCACAGCATCACAACAAAGTCAGTAACGGGTAAATCCTCCTCTGTTTGCCAAACAAGCATTGATCCGACGTGGCATACTCCTAATGAGACGTCTAAGGTCATTTTGGTCGAGATTGTCTCATTCCCGTTGCAACGCAGCAGCAAGTTCTTGGACATTGGCAGGACGTTGTTGACGTTGACGTAACCTCTGTCCAAGCATGTCCCAGACATGCTCGATGGGGGAGAGGTCGGGACTCAGTGCTGGCCAAGGTAATGTGGTGATGTTCTGTTGTTGGAGGTAACCTGTAACGATCCTGGTCCTGTGACATCTTGCGTTGTCATCCTGGAAGATGAAACGGCGGCCATGACGTCGTGCGAACGGCACAACATGGACTGCCAAGATGTTGTCCCGGTAGTACTGGCCTGTAACACGCCCTGCAACAACATGTTAAGCCGTTCTTCCAGCAACAGTGATGCCTCCCCACACCATAACAGATCCAACCCCAAATCGATCATGTCTGATGACGTTAACGTCTTGGAAGCGCTCGTTTCGACGACGCAACACCCTCCTACGTCTGTCCAAAAAATCAACAGTGAACCTTGACTCATCTGAAAACATCACATTGCTCCAGCGTCGATTATCCCAGTGTTGACGATCCCTACACCAACGACGTCTTGCCTGAATGTGATGATCTCTCAAACAAGGGATCACGCGAGGACGTCGGGCGCGAAGGTGACCCCTATGCAGTCGATTCCGAATCGTCTGGCCACTCACTCTCACACCAGTGTCTGTTTGAAGACGAGCGCTGATCTGATTTGCTGTGATGACACGATTTCTCAAGGCCAAGGTACGGATAAATCGATCCTGGGCTTGAGTTGTCGTCCTTGGTCGACCTGAGCGTGGTCTGCCCTGTACAGATTGTGTATCACGGTATCTGGACCATAGCCTGCTTATGACAGACTGAGAAACATTCATCGTCCGCGTCACAACCACCTGTGTTGTGCCGATCTGTAGCATGCCAAGGGCTCGTAACCTTTCATTTTGGGTAA
Organism: Patella caerulea; assembly: GCA_036850965.1. Lineage (NCBI taxonomy): Eukaryota > Metazoa > Mollusca > Gastropoda > Patellidae > Patella > Patella caerulea. The sequence continues at coordinate 70,656,465 of JAZGQO010000010.1, read as the reverse complement.
GCCGACGCATATCAAAATTTGTTTTCTGGTCACTAAAACAATTAAACTGATGTTTCAACCCTGGAATTCAATGCCACAATGACTGTAACATTCAAAGTCAGAGTCGTGCAAATCTTGGGTTGGACCCCCATGATGGTCCCAAGCATCACCTGCATTCCATGCCATAGCTATTGGTGCGTTTGGGCGTCACATGTAACTGGAAATGTTTCTTCTATAGTGACTTTTTTCGTAGTCATTTGCATATTTTAGTATTATGCCCCCAAAATCAAATATCCCCTACTTTTTTTGAATAGTAATACCAACATCCGTTAGTCATATGGCATTATATAGAAAGGTTGTGCCCAAAAGACAGCTATGCTTTTGTGTTTTCAATGAACAATATAATTTTTCAGGTTAATATTGCATTTTCATGACGTAAATTGTAGAAACTCATTGGCTGTAATTTACAAACGGTCCAATATTTTAGAAACCTTTATTCTTGTCACAAACAACAGTGTGGATATCTTGGAACACTTTTAAATAAACCAGCGTCCAGTTTTTCCTTCGGGTGGAGACGTTCTCACTGTACTTCCGGCGTTTCTTTCTTATGAACAAGTAATATAATTTACATGGGTGTCGTGCTGTCAAAAATTTTAACTAAACCAGCGTCCAGTTTTTCCTTCGGGTGGAGACGTTCTCACTGTACTTCCGGCGTTTCTTTCTTATCAACAAGTAATATAATTTACATGGGTGTCGTGCTGTCAAAAATTTATGTAACAGCGGTTTGGTGATCAATGAAACTTTTGGACAAGTAAACTATAGACTTTTTGTTTATATCTCGCCTTTTGACACGCGTAGTTAACGAAATGATGTGTTTTTTCGGAGACTTAATCAAACTTGCAACCTCTCCTTTAAATAATTAAACGTGTGTGTTGGCATTGTGTCGTATATTCTCTTTAGTATCTCCGCTAGGCGTGGGTTGATACAATCAATCATAATATAAGAATATATGACTGTGGTGGTCAACATTCATGATTATAGACCAATCCTTTCATGTGGAGCAGTTTACTTCGACCCACACAATATGTTTACTGTGGTCAGAAATGCAATGTAAATAACACATTACAGAACTAACACAGTTATATGGGAAAACAATCACTGATTTATTATAAACAAGCACGACGTTTCGATAAGTATCCTCCTATCGTTATCAAGCACAATGACATTTAGTAAACTAGAAGGTCTATATATATATATACAAATGTACAATATGAAGCCATGCTTAATTAATTGTTAATGATTATTAAGGGTTCAAATAAATATAGTTAATAGTATATGCCGACAAAGAAATAAAGATCACTATAGGTACATCAAGAATTAAATAACACATTCGTAAAACATTATGCCATATCGTGTGCTATAAGGGCAATTTTATCCCTACGCTCATTTCGATTTTGGATTGTCAAGTTTTTTTTTCTACTTACTCGCCAATGTGTCGCATGCGAATTATTAGACACTGGTCAATAAATTAGCAACTGTTTGTTGATATATGTCACTTATATGTCATCAAAACTGTCACTGTCCGTGAATCTAAATGTTAAATGGAGACAGATACACGCTTCGGAAACAATTCCACACATCGAATTTAATTTCGTTTTTTTACCCATGTCGCGTACGTTTACACAGTTAAATAAAGAAGCAAATTTTATGACGTAAAAACAACAAAAGAAACGCAAAAAAATAACTGAATTAAACCTTTTTTTTGAAAATCTAAGACGTGAAATAAAATCACTTTATAAACCAGTTATTAATTAGAAACAGTCTAGCGATCTACGACACAACCTTAATTGTAGTCTATCATTGTTGGATTTTGTTTTGCATTTTAGACCATTAATTCTTGTGATAAATTGAAATCCCCATTGAAAGATACAGTGCGTCTCGGTTCTTTTTGGTTATACTACATGTGCAATGAAATTACAAATGTGTGCGTGTGCGCGTGTGTGTGAGTGTGTGTCAGTGAGAGAGAGAGAGAGAGGGAGAGAGAGATGTGGTTTAACGTCCACTCGACACAAACTAGGTCATTCCGAGACTAACATATGGTTTAATCTTATTTCAATGATTCGCTTGTGCGTAGGGGTCTTTAACAGTGGGAGGAAACCGGAGTACACGGAGAAAACCCACGAGGTTGGACAGGCGACCCTACTCGTTGCCACGTACAACCAGGGAAAATTACAAATGTAGTTAACACTTAAAAATGATTTTAAAGGAGCTAATTTACTAATACTTGGGACCTCGAAATTGACACAAATGGGCCGAAACGCATATAATAATGTAATATGAATGTATATAAACTGATTTACATTCAATCGTTTCCGTTTTACTCTAATTTGAAATCAATTTTGTTTGGTGAAATACGCCAGAAATCTCAATCGAATGACAATCTCTGGCGTCTGGTTTTCCAATCTACATTGTAATTATTGCGCATGCTCTCCAGATAAGAATGGCGTAACCGTTTGACCTGACTTGTGGAATATGCCTAGCCTTGTTCGTCGAGTACCTATGGGACTGGAACGCATTATGGTACACGAGTCGTGTACTAATGCTAAAATGTTTATAATGTCTTAAATATTGGATATCAGAATCCCATTTTTTCCCGGTAAGTCACAACATCAATTTTGATTTAAATTGACAAATAATTCGTGTTCTGGATGGTATTGAGTTAGAGGCTAGGCTACTTTAAAGAAGCAACTCGAGGCATATTTTAGCGAAATAAAGTGGTTAATTCGCGAAGAAATATTATTGAGCAGCAATTTCTCAAGGAAATGTAAACTTTCGCTTTCCTTGGCCATGAGTCATAACGTTTCGCACTACATACAAATGTCCAGATAACCGTGTCTAAATACTTCCTGTAATTATTGTAGTTAGTCATGGTTATCAAGTCACTCATTCAACTGAAAATTGAAATGTCTCAAGCAAATATTATGAAAATCATAATATATTAATATTAAATTTCCAGACAGGGTCAGCGTAGAGCATTATACAATTGCGCTTGGTTTCTAATCTTATGTACGTTTTGTATTTAAGGTGTCGTGTGAAATCAGGGATTTTTCCTTAAAGCTATTATTACAATTTAAAATTTCCTGTCATAAATTTATGAAAGTTGTGGATTAGAACTTTTACAGCATGTAATTGTAGTTCCTACTGCTACCAAAGGTACCTGTGTTGATTTCATGGAGAACCTTGTGTCAACTGACGTGGTTTCGATTCCACGATTGTACGTGAAAAGGAATGAGGTCGCCTGGCCAACCTCGTGTGTTTTCTCCGGATCACCCGGTTTCCTCTCACTGCTAAAGACCCCTTAGGACTATTGAAATAAAACTTAAACAATACGTTAGTCTCGAAATGAACTAGTTTGTGTCGAGTCAACGTTGAATCCCATTCCTCCCTCCCCTCTTTCTCTCATGGAGACTCAACCCACATTCGCTTTCCCTTGGACCATGACGATAACGGTTATAAGCTGCGCCATGTTTATGTTTATAGAATTTATATAGCGCTCATTATTACGTCTTTGATATATTCAATGGCGCTTTACATGAACAACAGCACACATCCACACTCACACACACACTCATATAAATTAAATCAAATAAACACATAATAAAAGATGTTATTTGCAAGATGTTCTTTGAAATAGATGTGTTTTTAAAGTCTTCTTAAAAATTTCAAAAGAAGGACACTCTTTTAGACTTCGCGGTAGTCTATTCCATAATGTTTGTCCTGGTAAACCAAAGGATCTGTCAACAAAGATGATGGATCATCATTGATATGACATAAGTTACGCAAGCCAACTGACGTCCATTAATTACACAAGCCAACTGGCGTGCATTAATTGCACAAGCATCGTTTAACAAATCCTAGCAATTCATTTACAAATTGTAAATGAATTGCTTCAATGGCATTTAGAACTAGTCTCCGAAATATACAGGTCAGGCATGCATTGTTTGACCAATCCCAGGAAACGTATCGACTGTACACACATCATACATAGTTTAACGTTATTTTATGTAATCAATAACACACTCTCTTATTTCGGAAAACGATGCGTTTTAAGGCTTTAACGGTAAATAGTTGTTTTTTTCGAAAACCATCGTTCTCCATAGTTCTTATACTGTTCAATTTTATTTCAGTAATTCGTTTGTGCGTAGGGTCTTTAACAGTGGGAGAAAACACACGAGGTTGGACAGGCAACCCTACTCCTTGTGGAATCAAAATCAGTCAGTTGTGGAATCAAAACCAGTTAGTTGACTCAATAACAGACAAGGGCGAATGTTAAAGTTCCAATATCATATTTTCTAAGAAAGTCAAAACATAATTATTTCTATGTCTTTTGCTCAAAAGGTTGTCAACTCACTATTATACGATTATGTGCAAAATTTCTTGGGCATTAGAAAGGCTGACACAGGCTGATTGAGGAAATAGTTACTCAATTACCTCCCTTGTTTTCCCATTCCTCTCCATTGACGGCCATCTTCAAACGTTTGAATTTGAAGTTGAAAATGATATTTTTGCTAATTTCTCAACTGGCAATAGTGAATTATAGGATTATTATTATTATTCTTTAACAAGGTAGGACTGTTTATAGGTTCAATCTATTTAAGAACTTTATTTTAATACATTTTTAAAATATAACTTAAAAAAAAAATGCTATTGGAACTTTAAAACACAAGCACTTTGGATCAGCAGAAGGTCTGGCATTGATTCAAATGCTGTTGTTTCAACCTCACACTTGCAGAGAGTAGGGTGTCCTGCCTAACCCTTTGTTGGGTCGTCCCGTTTCTTCCTCCTGTTAAAGACTACTACGCGAAAGTGTGATATTAAATTAAAATTGTACTAGAGTGAGGTGGGTAGTCGTTAAACCCCGTTCCTCTCTCTATGTTGTAACGGAGATAATTAAAATACGACGGCTTAAGCGTATAAACCATTAATCGATAAACCAAACTATACATGCACCACTATATACAATACACAGGGTGTTTATTTAAATTTGCTCGATCATCGACCTTTCGGCGAAACGTTGTTTAATATAGAGACTTTATATTCTAATCTTGACGGTCAAAACTTTATTTGTTTATCTGGTATTCGTTTATTATCAGGGCAATAACTAAACATACATTATGCAAGAGCTAAATCTACTGCATGTCTTTTTTTTAGGCCAGCAATGTTATCTAAATTATCAATTAGCTATTTATTAAGTCAACATGACCATAATCAACCCTCAATGGCATCGGATACTCGAGGATTTACCTAAATTAGAACGGTTTGCCATTTGTGCCAGTGTCCTGGCTGCCACTATGCACACATCTTGTCAAAACTACAATATTCTCTATTTTTATCATCTATTTTCCAATTCTTATAGAAAGAATGACAAACTTTTAATTAAACTCTAAACTAATGTATCTTTAATTTGAATTAAAATCTGTCTGTTCCGTTATATTTTAATTCGAGGAAAATGTTGCGTTCTTGGAAGATTTCAATATGTAATTAGGTTATATCTACACGCATGCGTATTGTGGTCTTCCGGTGAAACATGGCTGATCAAAAATTGTTTGTGTCACTTGTCAGGCATTTGTTGGATACATGTAATTCTTGGGTTTGCTCTCGGTATTAGCCGAGAAGGCTATCAAAGGTTTTATAGCGTGGTTACGCTTTGTCAGTGGTGCAGGGCGGAGGGCCCACCAAGGAACGGTGTCTAGTTATTCGGATAGGACGAACAATGCAGGTTCCATTGACACATTGGCGCGCACGTAAAACAACCCGTGGTAGAGTTTGATATACCAGTAGGCCGTAGTGTCGCTGTCCGGCAAAATTGGGATGTAGGGTGTCCTGCGGGTGGATTGGGTGGAAGGCGTTTTTGTTTCTGTTGATAATGCCAACGGCACGACAAAGGTTGCATCACTGAACCTAGATCAGTCAGGCAGCGGGACCTAGGACCCGGTTGACTGTCAAGCCTAAATTTACCGACCATAGCAAAGATCGCAGCCTTTATGTCAAAGTGGTCCAGAGCTCTCAAGCTCGTCCTGTCTTTTCTTACACCTGGAGCTTCAGGTTTGGGTTAATTTCATCTTTGGCGCTTCCCTGCAAAGACATTGTGTCTTACACAAAAAGCTGATTCAAACCCATTTTGTGGCTTCCCCTGGCCCCTGGTTTCTTAGAAAACAATAGACGTAAAACTCCAGGAACGAACGAACGAAGTATGTTGACCTGACACGTCCACTCGAAGCTTGTTTTGAACGAGTGACATTTTATGACAAATAAATAAAAGGTTATCAATGAAATGTATGAATGAATATTTCTTTTATAAATATTGTGTTTGTCTTATTTTAGTGATGTGAATTTCTATTTTAAGTCTTACCTCCCTCCGGCAGTCGTTATTAATCACAACAGTTGAGGAGATAAGGTTCAGTTTTCATTGATTACCACAAATATAAATATGTAATAGTCTAGTATTTGGGCCACAGTCTACATATGAATAAAATAGGATTTGCCTATTGAAGGACACCGGATGAGACTACAACCCAAAGGCAAATAACTGGTCTTAAACCATCATGACACTTGTGACCTGTATGGATTATACAATGTCTTCGCTCAAGAAAATATGGGATAAAATAAAATCGCCTGTAATAGGTATACATGTGTTATCAACATTTAACTAACAACTTTAGGCTACAGAGCTATTTGAAAGAAAACCCCGTTTCCTTATAAATTAACAAATTCGGACTAGCCGTGCATAATTTAAATATGCAATAAGATTGATATAATAAATGAAATGGGGTTTAACGTCCTAGTTTTCTGCTCTAATCTGGGCTTATGAAGACTGGCATACACCATACAGGGGAATTACGGTTAACTCTCAAATCCAATTTTAACTGTCAAGGGATCTTTCATGTGTACGGCAATGTGCACACGGTACCTCGGCTTTTAGTCCCATCCGGACGATTAGACATATGACCTTGTCAGCCCCCTTTCCGCCATCCTGTATCACTGACTATAAGTAAAGGTCTCTTCATGACATCATACTTCTCATTTCAATCATACAATGCACCTGGACGTCTTTATTTCATATACACAACTATATTTATTGTTGCCACTTTCCCAATCATACAATGTAGCTCATAGTTATTAGAGAGAGAGAGAGAGAGAGAGAGAGAGAGAGAGAAATGGGGTTAACGTCCACTCAACACAAACTAGGTCATTTTGGGACTTATATTTGGTTTAATTTTATTTCAATAATTCGCTTGCGCGTAGGGGTCTTTAGCAGTGGGAGGAAACCGGAGTGCCCGGAGGAAACCCACGAGGTTGAGAAGGCGCCCCTATCTCCATGCAACATACGCTCACACCAGGGCTCGAAACCACAGCCGCAAGCCAGAGGTGACCGGCCAGCTAGAGGTCGAAGCGCGGCACTCTAGACCACTAGGCCACCCCAACGCCCCCATAGTTCTTAGTACATATACATTAATTTATTGGTGTCATGCTGTAACCTTTACTTGGAGAATAAATAGATAAATAAAAATAGGGGGAACAAAGAATGTAATGAAAAAAAATGCACACTATGCAACCTGAACGATATAGAAGATGAATTTCATTTTAATTTTAAGCTGTCCTACTTATAATGAACTGCGTGATCAATTTATCAAACATTACTTTCTTTTTACGAAAACTGAATATGTATTATTCAATTTAATTCAAATATTATGTGCGACTTCAACATCAGAACCACTTTATTAAATAATAATTAAATATGCCACAGCATCAATCTGATTAAAACACTAATCCTAATTCGTTATCATTGATCCTAAGTAGTTATCATTGATGTTAGGGATTAGCCAACGAAACAGACTGAAACGGCGAGTTCTGGGCCCTTTGCTGCACGGAACTGTCGATAAACCACTAGAAGCATCAATGCTGATTGATTAATCAATGTCTGACGACATGGGTTCAAACGCCGCTCGAAAGTATAAAAGAACGAAACGACATATAGATCTGTATTTTAATCAGATTGTCATATCACCTGATCTAATTAGTAATTCCCGGTTGATATGGCTGTTATGGTTATAATATAACTTATTATTCCCGTTTTAAGGCCATGTTAGATAATCAGAAAGAAAAACAGATTATCCAAGATTTTATGAAGTTTATATACAATTATTCTTCCTATGAAGCTCATATCGTCGTAGCCTATTTAGTACCCCCCCCCCTCTCTCTCTCTCCATCCTCTCTCTCCCTCTCTCTCTCTCTCTGTGTATACAGGCGATGTTACAATTTAATTCAATTAAAATAAGTACAAAACAGTATTTGTGATAAGCGCATTTAGTATATCCCCTAGAAGTCAACACATTCGGGACGTGACATCATGCATTATTGGCTACTTGTTAATACTGTGTTCGAATCACGAATTTGTGAATAATCCATAACAGTTCATGATATGAACCACGAATAATATGTCTTTAATGATCGTATGAATGCCACGAAAACTTCCAAAATAAATGGCAGAATTGCACTTTGTACTCTACGCCGTGTTGCATATCATGACCGAGATGTCATGCTTTACCTTATTTACCTGAGTGAATTGATTTTCATGATTATCGTCCTTTGTTGTTTAGACACCCAGGTACCACAAATAGTCGATTTGGGTATCCGGGATGTGCTGGAAACAATGGAACCAAGACCTGCATTGTTATAGAGTTCTTTAATGCTCTAACATAAATTCTGATCTAAAACAATTGATGACTAAAGAAGGAAAGAAATCCACTGCATCAGGTGGTATTTCCCACAATCAAATACTTAAAGACACCGAGTTAATCATGTAGCACGGCACTCTACAGGGTTTTTTTTCATTAAACTTGCAATCAGCTTTTTGTTTCTCGGATTTTTTCCCCATTAATCAAATAGACATAACAACGAAGAACTTTTCAGAAAAAGAAAATTGTGTCAAAAAATGGAGTGATATAAAAGAATTCCTAAGACTAAAATGCTTTTTTTTTCAACGGTCAAGTGTGTAATTCTAATATACCCGTCAGATGGGGGTTGCGTCCTTACCGTGCTCCTACGGCGACGGAAAAGGGCATCGGGGCTCGTCAAGATGGTCATATGCGTAGTAAAAGCATGGCGGAAACACCAGAAATCGCGCTGTGGTCTCTATGGTCGCCAATGATCGCCGAGTCACGGCGTTTGTTTTGACCATGTTAAAAGCAAATGTCATATAGTTCTGCGATCTGACCTGGAAAGCTTTGAGAAAGCGACTTTTCAAGTTTGTTATTTTTTGGGACATTTTCTCGGGTCGTGTTCACGTTTGCAGGCGACATTGTTCATTTTCCGGTCGCCGTACGATCGCAGCGGCGCAGTAAGGACTCCAGCCCGGTCTGACGGAGGAACAAGGTGAACAGTTTGGCCCAGATAAGGTTCTTTTTAGAGCCATGTGGAGCACTAGGTAGCGTTTTACTTGTCAATCTGGGAAACGGAAACCCAGTTTGCAATATTAAGGTCTAACAGACTCGACATGCTAGCCGTTGGTTGAATTCCACTTATGACAATGTGTAGGGTAGTTTGCGTGGACTAATTCTTTTTCGAATATTCATGCTTTTTATAATTTCTAAACACGTCTGTTCATAAACATCTTAGGTTATACTCGAAATAAATTAGTTGGTTTTCAGTTAGCGATAAACCGTTCTTTAATTAAAGTATATTATAATAAGCAAACTATATTTATAATAAGTAGACTATATTTATATTAAGCAAACTATATTTACAAAATGTAAACTATATTTACAAAATGTAAACTATATTTACAATAAGTAAAATAATAAGTAAAATACATTTACATTAATTAAAGTACATTTACAATCAGTGACATAAGTAAAACATATTTACAATGAATACAATGATAAGTAAAATACATTTAAAATAAGTAAAATACATTTAAAATAAGTAAAATACATTTAAAATTAGAAAAAATACATTACATTTAAAATAAGTATAATATATTTACAATAAGCGACAAAATTTTGAAAAAAGTAAAATACATTTACAATAAGTAACATTCAATTACAATACGTAAAATGTTATTTGTAATGCCACACACAACAATAAGCAAATCAAACTAGAACAAAACTACACACTAACATTGTACCCCATCGAAAAGCGGTGATGCCTGCCTGGTTTCAGTTAAATTGGACCAGTGATACTGACTAATCGGAGTAAAGCTGGGCGAGCGACGATGACAAGTCAAGAGTTAATCCAGGTGAATGATGTTGCCTAGTCTGCCATACATTAGGCAAGTGACGATGTCTAGTCTGGGCTACATGGACGTGCGATGATGCCTTGTCTTAGTTACGAAGGGACGATTCCTAGTCCCACCGAGAACGACCGTGGCTAAGTGAGTAAGACGCTAATTGCTCGCTAGTATAGGAATCGATTGTTTGATCCCTGCATCGGTCGAGAAAGTTAGTTGCGATTTTCCGACGTGGCGTCCCCTTATCAGTAGTGCCGGACGGAGGGCCCGTGTATACATTGGCGTGCACGTAAAAGATCCCTTGGCAGTTGTAATTCGATACAAGAGTAGGCCATAGTGCCGTTGCCCGGGGAAAATTTCCCGTATGCCCGTCTTTAATAGCCCAGTATAGGAGAAGCACAGTAAGTCGTTAAACCCCATTTTATTTTGTTTCATTTCTGATCGAGCGCCGATGTCCAGTCATGTCCGTCATCTCTACGTTGAACAACAAACAAATACTTTGATCGGCAAAAATTTAATAATTTATTCGACAGAATAACTCTTTGAAGTAGTCAACGAACCTTGATTAAGGCAATAAATTATTTGGAAATTATTCCCTTTAACGTTTGTGGCGAATTTGGAGAGTGACTCCCACTGAACGACGAACATAACAATAACTCCGCCCACTATAATGTTTCTGAATGCGCGTGTAATTCACAGCTGGAGACTATATAAAGAGAAATCTGGCGTGACAAACTGAAACAGGGAACCAACGATTGTTATAAAGACTCTCTAGTCGTCTGGAGAAAGATCTTAAGATTTAGAAAATGTTTCCACAACAACAACTTCCACTCTGGCTACAGATTTTCATAGCGTGTAATTGTCTCTTCAAATGTGGAAACACCTTAACCCTGGACCCAAAGGTAATTTTATTTCATTTTTGAAACGTTTTGATTTGCAGAAATGAGTGAATGAATGTAGAATTTGTATTTATGAATAATTTCTTAATGAAATCTATTTAGAAAATAGTTTTATTGCAATAATTGAGACTTCGTTTGATTTTATGGATTTCAATCATTAAGCTAATATAAATTGCAGTTGGCTATGAAATTTTGCTCGAACACAGGCATTTTCGCCTACTTTTCATCGAATTGCAACTGTCGAGGGATCTTTTACGTGTATGCCATAGTATGTACAATGGACTCTGTATTTCATCTCTTCCGAACGACAAAACGCTGTTCTTTGATTAGCGATGTGCTGCGGATCCACGCTCTCTAACAACACCGTAATCGAACTTGATTAGCTGTCCGGTGTCTTACCTCGTTTTACAAAAAAAAAAAGACACTAGAATCAAAATTTAGAAATTTTGTGAATTACGATACTAACATAATAATATTTAAAAAAATGATTATTTAGTGTATATGTGATGAGGCTTTCCTTTGCTCATTAATTACTGTCTTAAGGTAATTTTTATTTCCATGATTGTGTCTACTATCCGAGAGGGAGAAGATTGCGAGGAGACTGTTGACCACGCTTACGCTTCGAATATTAACTAACATCCAATACCAATTAGATACTGGGCTCGTCCGAACAGTTAAGGAAGACAAACCAGTCTATGTAAAATGTATATCAGAATCCCATAAGCAATTGCTTTATAACATATAATTCTGGTATTTCTGGGTCGTCTTTAAGACGACCGTGTTTTCAGGGGGTGCTCCAGTGACTCGCTGAGGGACCTCCAGTAACTCGAAAGTTCATCGGCATTTTCCCCATGTCAGTAGTGTAGAACTGAAGGCCTTTCAAGGGACAAGGAACAGTCCTTCGAATGGTACGACAAAACCAAGGTCGATTGGGTGGGACAGAAAAACGAGATCCCGTGTACAGGTTTGCGTGCAGGTAAGCGAACCCCTTAAAGTTGAAAGTGGAGACGGAAAAGCCACAGTCCGGGAAAAAAGACTCCATAAAACATTGTATGGCGCACGCGCGGCTTGTGGAGAAGCATAGCATGTACATATTCGTTTTGTATTTTAAAAAATATTTTGGACTATGATCATAATTTGTTTCTTTGTCGAAACAAATATGATTTCCCATCGATATAGGACAGACATTAATACTAACACAGGATAAATTATTTAAGTGAAATTTTAACATCATAAAAATCAGTTTTCTTTTGACAATTTGCTTTGGCGATTTTATGTACATAAATTTATAAATGGTTGTTCCCGAGAGGTCACGTGGAGCACCTTTGTCTATGACAATAATGGTGTTAATCGTGCGTCATTCTTATTAATTTTTACTTGTGCTTCATATTGATGATCTCAAATTGATATCAACAGATTTTGATACAAGACAAAGGGTATAATTATCTAATTAAATGGGATTTTTATTCTATGTAGTTTGGAGAGCTTTGATCTTGTGTACATGGTTCATTGGTTTAATGATTGTGATACATGTCTAGCAGGACAATGAGGAGAATTGGGCAGGTATGACTGACTCTATTTGATTCGACAAGTCTGTAAATTATATGGAGGCAGACCACCAATTATTTCCACCATATTGGTGTCCACGAATACTCGACTATACTTATTGAACGTTTTGGTCAAGAATGCCGGATTTTTCTTATTGAACGTTTTGGTCAACAATCGAAATGAAAGGGTTGAATTTACATTTACGGCAAGGTTTTGGTGAATATTACCGGTTTAAAGGTTGGTTAGACGGTTAAGTATGGCGGATAGTTACATGTTTTAATATGCTACTTTAATTTTGAGTATCTCAAAATTTTCAGTGCCCCCTCTCCCACCACAACAAGCTTTGGAGCAAGGGGGCGTTGATTATGGTTACGCTGGTGGCCTGCCCCTTATTTCGTGGATGGTGGTCGTCAACTCGCCACACTAACGACTATCCCCGACAAGGGATCGGATCACATCCATAAGAACATTGCATAGCCAATCACGATAACCATACGTAGCCAATCACGATAATTTTACGAAGCCAATCACGAGAATCACGTCTATATCATATTGTTAATACAAATTGAGGTAAATAATTTCGATTTGTTAAATCTCATTTTTTTGGTTTAAAAAATTACACATCTCCTAGTACTGCACCCACGTAGGCGAATTGTTGAAATACAGATGTACTATATCATATTTTAGGCTCAAAATGGTCTACTTAATTTAGAGTGGAGGCTCTCTCTCTCTCTCTCTCTCTCTCTTTAAAACAGTTATATGAAGTTCGCCAGCGATCATAAAAGTTATAGTGGTACAACTTTAATGATGTGTGAATGTACAAATCACAACACGCGACAATAAAATGTGTATGACCAGAATTCTAATCGTGGTGGCGGTTATCTCTGCTGTTTTATCGTTATTTACGGAAGAGTTTAGTTAATGATTCATGATTACCTATTAATAATCGCCGGCCTTTTAGGTTTTTATTGTTTGTGTGGAGGTCATGTATGGAAAACAGTATCGTTTATTAAGTGCGAGACCCCCGCTAGCACCAATTGGCAATAATAGCCCGAGTGGCTGAAATGTTACGTAACAGTTTCAAGAAGAGCACATAATTGATAAATTATCCTGCTACAACCCAGCCGATTTTTTTACAAATTAAATGCAAACTGAATCTCGAACACTAAGGCGTTAATATAAAACCATATGATTCGCATGTAACCCAGTGACTTTGATTCAGAAAGTTCGCTCTCTATACTTTAATACCTGTTACCTTCCCGTGCTTTGTAAAAAGACGTTGGAGTGCGAGCTGTTAGTTTCACTTTAGAATCTGAGCATTACCACGAAAAATCACAAATTTCTTATAAATTTTTAATTTTCTCCTGTCATCGGTGCAATACAATATTAACCCCAGGACGAGTTTGACAACCAGTAAACTGATCTGGAAAGAAAAAAAAATTGTAAATGTGGAATTGTTTCTATCAAACACGGCCCTACACAAGGACGTCATCAACTCTTGGAAGAATATGCCGTAAATCTTAACAAAGGTCGTTACGGATAGCTATTCACGAGTTAGTTAGTAAAGAGTAATATTAAATACTTTTAACAGAACACAGTTTTTATGGGGTACAAACACTAGTGTATTCTAAAAGCACGACGTTCCGACAAGTATCCTATTATCGTTATCAAGCACAAAAATACTTTTATTACTGGGAATCCTCGTTTGAATATACAGAATAGTATATAAACCACAAAAAAAAAACAAGCTCAGTTTATTTCGTGCTCCAAAGATTTACCGATGTATGGCGTTGACGAGACGTAAACAACTATTTCCTTTATATTCAAAATTATGGCGGTCTTCGGTGAATCCCGAAAACTAAATTGCAGTTGTTACAGATTGCGACCAAAGTACGCCATGATTCATCGACCGAATTTTCAACAATTGTACTTGATATCAAATTATCTGCAAATGTGTTTATATTTGAATGCATCCCATGATAACTGAAAAGTAGTAACTACTGTCACTTAGGGATTTGAAAATGTTTTTAGTCAAGAAATCATTGTGGCAATTCATTTTATCATTCCTACCATTACAATCTGTAGATGTCGCAATGGTCAAGGAGCCGCTTTTCCAAAGAAACACAACATAACAACTACTTGTTCTTATTTCATAGAAAACGACCCAGTCTCCTTGAAGATAATCAAGGCCAATATTTTTTTAAAAAAAGGATAGCAAAATTAATTTGTTTTAATCGGCAGTCAACTAAAATCGTGGGAGGACTTCTTTCATTTCTGAAACACATCCGTTCATTCTATCGGTTATTCAACATATCCCTTTCTTACGAAATCTGACGAGTGCTACCCTTCTGTTACCTATTATTGCACAACAGCATTGACAATCGATTTAATCTCCGCAACTTGTTTTTGTTTTGTTTTTGTTTTATTTCGTTATTAACAGTTTTCTTGTGTTTCAACTTGTTGCCAGGATACAAGGAAAAGTCAACTCTTTTTCCCTTAAATGGCTTCTATTATCGGAAACTCTATTTTATCTATATATATATCCGTACATTATTGTAATGGTTTGTCACAGTTCCAGAATTAAAGTTTAATTATTTTTTAAAACGTTAAGTTGTAATAACAGTCTATAAGGCTTTCTAATGTTGTAAAATAACACTGCTATTGGGCAAACTAATCCCAACTTTCTTTCTCTAGTTTCTCCGTAGAACGGAAATTTTAATCTATGGAGCTCTGCACGCTTAATCCGAACTTGTCTGACCCTGGATTTATGTTTGAAGCTCACACGCTATCGTCTGCCATCAGTGGTGTAATAACCAGTTCTGTGATAGTAAGGTTTCAGTTTTGTGGAAATTAAATCTCCCGCCCTTGGCACGGCATGTCATTGAAACAACTGTGTTAATACTAGTTATGATCTGTAGCCAATTACCTAGCTGACGTTCGAGGGCGAGAAACTGGTGTCTTTAAATTTATAAGGAGCCATAAGGATGGCCCTGTCAGTATGACGTCAGTGTTGCAGGATCGAGGCGGGGCAAGTAACAACATTTTCAAGAAATGAAATGTAATGAAAAGGAGTTAAACCCCTTGCTGTTCTGCTTCAAACTGGACCAATGAAGACAGACCCACGCCATACAGTGTGCTATGAGGGAAATTTTGTACGGACAGCCTACTCTTAAGTCGAATTCCAACTATCAAGGGATCCTTTACGTGTACACGGGACCACGATTGTTCGCCCCATCCGAACGACTAGACCTTGACAGGCCCCCTCCGCCCTTCATCACTGACAATTTGGATGAACTTCTCGGCCAATTTTCAAGACATTTTCACCTGTTTACAGTAACGACTGTATTGTCTAGTCATCTGGATGGGACAACAACGCGAAGCCGCGTACAGGTTGGCGTATACGTATAAGAAACTTTTACAGTAAATCGAAGTAAGAGTAGCCCCCCCCCCCTTACCACCACCACCATAGAACTCTATATCGCGCATGTCCGCCATCATTAGCCCAATCGAT
Source organism: Patella caerulea (assembly GCA_036850965.1). Taxonomy (NCBI): domain Eukaryota; kingdom Metazoa; phylum Mollusca; class Gastropoda; family Patellidae; genus Patella; species Patella caerulea. The sequence continues at coordinate 70,640,240 of JAZGQO010000010.1, read as the reverse complement.
GCAGAACAGTAGGACATTAAACTCGTGAGCATTTTCATTTCGTTTGGTAGAATGATTTAATAGAAATCATCGTAAACGCTAAATTCGAAGTAAGAATCAAGATATTTGATCGAGAGAAACTGAAATCCGTACGCCCACGGGAATAGGGGCTGAAATGTGTTGGGATTTTTTTGCGGGGGGGGGGGGGGCGCATTGGTCGATGCTATCATCTTCGGTGGAGGCGAACGTACACTCCCAACCATACGACTGGTGTAAGTTTGACATTTTGCGGATCTATTTTTTTATTTTTAATTATTACAGAAAAGGATTGTCAGGCTGTTTTCTTCTAGGAATCTTGTCGGCAACCTTATCGCGATAATGATAATTAATATGTGATGGGGGTCAAAGGTCGGGGATTATTTAATTACTTTTATCTGCCAGTAATTAATCTGTCAATATACTGTGATATATTAGCACGTGCACACTAAACATAATCATTGTAATACATAATGTAATAATATAACCATTACTCATCCTTCATCGTGTATGTCTTTCACTTCTTCTATATCTCACGTGGTCGCCAGTTACAAACTATTGACTCCAATGGTAGAGATTAATGAACTTCTTCTTAATCTTCCTGGAGCCACGGTGAGTGTTTTTATAAATGTGATGAATTAGTAAAAAAATAATTCTTAACTTTTTGAATCCCCTACAGACGATAAACATATTCGTCAGATTATCTACCGCTAAGACTGTCACATGACTGAAAAATGGCGTTTCTGCTTAATCAAATTCCAACTTTCAACGTTTTTCCTATACATGTGCTTATCGTTACCGCGATCGGGTCCAGTACCTCTCGAGCTAGTCATTATGGATCCGTAATATTGTGATTGTTATAATAATAATAATAAGTTATTCACAACTATAATCAATTTGAGTTCATTTGAGAATAGACAAAGGCGAGGTTGGCGTCGTGCCCTCTACGCAACATTGTTCCTATTTTAATGAACACTATATTAGTGAACACAATTCTTCGATATTTGACCTTAATCTATACAATTGCCTTAATGGTTGTAGCCCGGGTACCTCAGTGAGTATAATGTTAGCTTACAAACCTGTTTCACGAAATTTTAACTAAGATAAGATCTGAATTTTAGTTATTTGATTGGACAATATTAGACTGATTTTAGTTCTTAGCCAATCAAAATTGAAGTATCTTAAATCTCCTTAAAATCGCCATAAACTAAAATTTCATCCTAACTTAAGATAGATGAGTTTCACAAAACGATTTTTAGCATTTTAGTTAAAATTTTAAGTTAAAATCTAATCTTAACTTAAAATAGTTGCGTTTCACAAACCCATTTTACGGACAATTTTAACTAAAATCAATTTTAACTTAGGATAGCCGTCACCCAGGTAGCTTGGTGTTAGCTTACTAACCAGGTATTCCCAGGCATTTGAGTGAGCATGGTGTTAGCTTACTAAATAGGTAGTCCGGGTAGCTGAGTGAGCATGATGTTAACTTACTAACTAGGTAGTCCGGGTAGCTGAGTGAGCATGGTGTTAGCCTACGAACGATGTAGTCCCAGGTACCTCAGTGTTGGCTTACAAAACAGGTAGTCCCAGGTAGCCGAGTGAGCATGGTGTTAGCTTACCAAGCATGTAGTTCCCGGAAGCTAGTCCAAGGTAGCTGAGACAGTATAATGTTCCCTTACTAACCAGGTAGTCCCGGGTACCTCAGTGATCATGATGTTAGCTTTCTATCAAAGTAGTCCCGGGTAGCTGAGTGAGCATTGTGTTAGCTTACTAACGATGTAGTCCCAGGTAACTCGGTGAGCATGGTTTTAGCTTACCAATAAGGTAGTCCCATGCAACTCGGTGGGCTAGATAGTTCCGAGCACTATCCCGATGTTGGCCAAGAAAGTTCCACAGAATTTGCCAACGCAGTTTCTCCATGTCTGTTGTGCAGGGGGTCGCGTCTGACTCTGACAAAGAACAGTAACTAGTCTGTCGGATGAGACAAACATTCGTGGTCCTATGTATAAATTCTATGAACATACGCGGTTGTAACTCAGTCAAGAAGAAGCGACAAATACTCCCGCATAGCAGACCTCGTGACTTAAGGACGTCAATGGTTGTTAAACAAAAATTGGAGGTGAAACTCCATTTCATTTCATATTCATCTTCTGTCAGTTGTAATCGACCGCCTAATGTGGGCCTGATTGATGAATGTAACGACGTGTTTATGTAGGAAATCTTTGAACTTTAAATCAATGTTGATTCAACAGTATGTATTGAAACCTCTAAAGTCGAAATTTTAACTGAATTGCAAACCAAACATTCTTGAGTTTCTAGCCCAACAACCCACACGAGCGACAAATCAACAATTATAATTGATGTTCGAATACGTCTTCGGTGCACACAAGAGAAACAAGTTTACTGAAAATAACACACAGAAGCCTTTACAGGGATTCCCCTAACTAACTAACTACATAAATAGAACGATGAAAAAGAAATTGTCAATCTTGGTTTTTAGTTGTTCGGCTTGCATTTGTTCCCAGATGTATTGTACATCATCCATCTTTTACGATCCTAATTTCTGTCTGAGTTGTAGATTTCTTTCCAATCGACAATAAAATGGGCAATAAATGTGACAAAAAACCTATGTGATTTATTTTATGTTTTATTTGGGATACAATTTTCTGCTTTGTTTTTGTAATCTCTGTGTGAATCGTGTTTAAGTGCCACACCACCACTGGTGAATGAAATGAAATGAAATGGGGTTTAACGTCCTACTCCTCTGCAACTAACCTGGGCTAATGGAAGACGGGCATACGCCATACAGTGTGCTATGAAGGAAATTGTGCCCGGGCAGCGTCGCTACGGCCTACTCTTATATCGAATTCCAACTGCCAAGGGATCTTTTACGTGCACGCCAATGTGTACAAGAGACCTCGGTTTTTCGTCCAATCCGAACGACTATCCAACTGTCAACGTTTTTTTTTTCTATACGAGTGTTTGTCGGTGTTAACAAAGGGCCTCTATTTTTCGTCCAGTCAAACCGAGACCGTGATCGCGTCCGGTACCTCCAGAGCTAGTCACCATGGATCCCGTAATGGGTTGCCCACATAATGATTTTCTTTTGTTACCACGGACACACGCCACACCTCGCCTTTTATTTGATATTTAGTTTCTGGGCGCTGGACGATTTTTTTCTCGAATCCTCGAATTAGTTTTTTTAATAACTTTTTCTTTGGTCATTGTCGACGTGTTTGCTTTTGTTTGGATTGGAAACTAAGGTTATTCAGCATCGAGATGGTGGAGTTCTGAAATAAACCAAACATTTTAGACATGTTGCACTCCAAATGACCAATAATTGCGAACATGCCATGATGTTAACAATAGAGAACTTGACTCGACTCATCCTGTTAAAGACAGCGGTCGTGTTGTATACAATAGTTGTTACATTTCAGATTCGACGAATTATTGTAAAGGAACAATCAGCGATGCAGTTTAAATGAACACGGGTGTAATGTTTTTTTGTTATTTCGTATATGAATTGCTGTGTTACCATGGAGTTAGTATTATTTCCTGACGTCAATCAATTTGTGTCATGGCATTACTTTTTAAAATAGAAGAACAAACAACCCCCTTCATTCTTAAATGAAATGGAAAAAAGTTCCAAGGCAAACCAAAAGACATGCCAAGGTCAACCAATGTTAAAGAGACAATATGGGAGATAAGATAAAGAGCTGGCAGTTCTCACTACAATAGTTAGAAACTAGATAATGTAAAGAGAATTTGCTCAAATTGTTCCCATAACACACTGCATCGCGTATACCCGCCATTTGTCAAGTTGGCGGAGAGAAGTACATTTTACATTCTTTTATATGTAACCATGCAAACTCATTTATTACTCCAGCTGTATAATGTTGAATTCTGTTTTACCATTTCATTTATATATGTAATTTCGTTTACATTACTTTAACCTGGCTGTATAACGTTGAATTCTGTTACGCCAGTATCTAAATCGAATTCTTCTATTATCCAGAAACTAAGTATGGAACATGACAGATTGACAATAAAGAACACCATGCGTGCGCCAAGGTGCATTGTTGATCCCACGTCTTTTGATATATTAGTCGGTTCTTAATCCCCCAGTCCCTAAACGACATATTGAAATAATGCGCAGAGATAGTGTCACCGAGGAGTCTTGGCTGTTCCTATTTAAATGACGAGTATCTGATTTTGACAGGACGTGATGTACTTGTTGAAAAGATTAAAGACTGATTATAGTTCTTTCAAATCATACTGAGTTGCCTATTACCTCAGTCGGATTAAATGAACCACTTGATCAAAAGACATAGAGATAATTATGCTTTGACTTTCTTTGAAAATATGAAATTATCGCTTGAACCTCCTGGCAAGGGACAATGTGTAGTCGTTCAAGGTCCCGCGAACACATTGGCGGTTTGAATTTATTACAAGAATCGGACCTCGTGGGTTTTCTTCGGGTACTCCGGTTTCCTCCCACTGCTACAGACCCTCTACGAGCAAACGAATTATTGAATTAAAATAAAACCATATGCTAGTCCCGAAATGATCTAGTTTCTGTCGAGCGGACGCTAAACCCCACTTCTCTCTCTCTATAAGAATCGGTCATATCAAGGAGTAACCACGCCTTTCGATCAACAAAGAGATACAACTCAGCGATTTGTATACGGGTGTACAGGGGTGTGGTAGTTGAGTGGCAGGACAATGGATCCCAGCGTGTATTTGTCACAGAAACAGAGGCTCAGCCGTGTATAAATTATCAGAGGACTCAAGCGACTTCGACATTGAAAACACGAATAATTTCTCAAGTTGAAACAACATTGATGTTGTGCTCTAAACGGGAAACGATGGATTTCTGATATCCAATATTTAACCCTTTGAACACTGACTTTACATGGGGTGCTGCACGTCCCTCCCTGGATTTACAGGACGTCATATTAATTATGACGTCAACGTAATTGGAGCTTGAACATGCCCCAAGCCGCAAAAAAGACATTTCGGATATATGCGATACAACGTCAAGCCGGTTTTGCGGCATTTCGGGTTCTAAGGGTTAAAACAAAATAAACATTTTACCATTGTACCATAATGCGTTTGTATCAAGGGATTCAAAGAATGAGGCTAGACATAATCCACAACTCAATGTCAAAGGGCGATCTCATATTCTTATCTGGAGAACATGCACAATAAATACTATAAGTGTAGACTAAAATAATCAGACGCTGGAGACTTCTGACGTATTTCGTTAAACATAACTGATTTGAAATTAGACTAAACACGGAAAACATTGAATGCAGATCAGTTTATATACATTCATATTACATTATTATGCGCGTTGTGACGCATTTGTGTCAATTTCTAAGTGCTAAATTATTAGCGATTTAGCTTCTTTAACAGATGGCATTTGAAGACGTGAAGTCACACGATACTGCCCAAACTGATCCCGCAGTGAATATTCGCTTGGCCGCTACAATCACTGATAAGCATGGCATCGACGAGGCTTAATGAGTACGGCATATTAACTTTTTTACTCCGACAAATTAAATTCTCAAACATTTTTTTTTGAGGTAAAAGAAAAATAAATAAAGACGTTTGAAGTATTTGTAGTTAAAAAAATATTTCCTATTTAGTGTAAATGGGTATTAAAATGAGTAAAATGCATCATTTTGCCCGAAGCAGTTAGGTGTTAAGTAAATATTGCACGAGCCGTTGAGCCAATGACTAACGGCGCGTGCAGTCAAAAAACCTGTTGTGTACAGTCGTCTGTTACAGAGATAATTCCTAAGTAATTCTCTGTGAAACAGATCGGATACTGCCAAGCCGACATATCCCCTCATCGTCACCTTTATATTGCATGCAAAATCATAGCAATGACGTTTAAAGTGCCAATCCCGATAACTTTTTGGGGAATAAAACTGCTTCATTTGGTGTTAAAATCCTTTAAATTCCATAACCTAAGGCCCACCTACTAACCCGATATTTGTGACACGCTTGTAAATAACTTAAACCTGACAGTCTTCATCTGGAAATGTATAACGTTTAGTATACAGTATCTGGATAAAACCAGACTTTTTTCTATAAAAATAATATGTAGGTGAAATTTACCTTTTGTTATCAAGTACAGGGTATGGGTCATTCACTGTATGGACCTCTCAAGAAACATTAATCGATTATCAGGTCACCCAATGAAAAAATTGACCCGAAATCTTAAAAGGGTTACGTGTCCGTATAAGCAGTGTTGACGTTCACGCCCAAAGGACTCAATATTTTTAGCTGAATTTTTGAGACAAGGTAAATAAACCATGCCACTATATTTTGGTCCATAAACTTCATAAATACTCGGACTTTAATTTTTGAGACTCTGTTCTTATCGGGATTGTCCCTTTAACAATGTCAGTTTAACAATGACTGATTTATATGTGATTTATTAACCTGTTTTGTCGCGTAGGATCTGCTTAAACAGAATGCTTTCTGCCAAAAAGAATTGGCACACAATTGAAATATAAAAGGAAAATGGCAAAATATATTAGTTTAACTATGCTTATTATTAATTACCATTTTTCTTGTTTAAGTCGTACTGGATTTGATAACAAACAATACACCTCATATAAATGATACTATTTAAATAAAAACAAACGAGATTCATATTTCAAACCAATTTATTGACAGCGATAATAAACTACTTTCATTTTTACAAAACTACTGCGTATAGCGTATAAGGATCTATCAAAATATTACGTGTCCGCACCAATGCTAATCAATTGGGCTATCAGAGAACATTTACCCGGTCAGCGACACGCTACAATTGCAACCTACTCTTATTTTGAATTCAAATTGTTAAGGGGTCTTTTACGTGCACACCAAACTGTACATGGTAGCTTGTCCTTTCGCCCCACCCTCACTACTAGACGCTGTACCTTGTCACACCCTTCGTCCTGCACAAGTCTGTCCAACCTCGTGGGTTTTCCCCCGTGTTCTACGGTTTTCCTCCCACTGCTAAAGACCCCTACGCTCAAGCGAATTATTTAAATAAAAATTAAAACCATATGTTAGTCCCGAAATGACCTTTTTTGTGTCGAGTGAACGTTAAAAACTCTATTTCTTTCTCTCGTCCAGCACCACCGACAAAGAGAAACCACTCTAGTTCGGCCAATGATTTTGTACACTAAAATGTTGATCTTTCGCCTATTACTGTAAATTCAGAGGGGCTGCAGCAAACTCGAACTCGGTCGTTAATGCCGGCAACCAGTCTTTGATTTCTGCATAGTGTCATCTCAAAGTGTTAAGTGATTACTTACATGCACCACAGTGGAATCTGTAGGACGATGTCCAAGGCAAGAGATGCGACGAGTATTACTAATTCCAAAATGGAATGGAACTGACTTTAATGCTTCATCGACACTTTTGACTCACACATTCGGAAGGCCAAATAGTTATCACGTGCGCACTATAACATAAGGTCTGCCATTGAGTCAACTGGTGTGGTTTCGACCCCCCCCCGGTTATACGTGACAAGGAATAGGGTCGCCTGTCCAATCTCGTAAGGTTTCGTCGCGCTAAAGACTTGTTGAAATAAGTTTGTGTCGAATGGGCGTTAACCCACTCCCTCTCTCTCTTATCCTCAGTGACGAAAAGCTTGTTAATTATTTTATTAAAGACATCACTTACTACTGGAGATTAATGTGAATAAATAATGCTATTAATTGGTTCTCGTGTTGGAAGGGTAATTAATAAAATGAGATTGGAGACGATTTAGATATTGGTAATGAATAATATAACGGAAAGGGATGGGGCAATAATGTACTTAATGACAGATATGATCGCCTTTTCGCTAGTGTTGTTCAAAATGGCGAAATTCTATTCGGAAGAGTATATTTTCAAGCCACTAGTGGAGGTCTGATATATAACGGTTAGGTTTAAAAATTTTGGGGAAAGGTCAAGTCTCCACATAAGCACTGACCTAGGATGATGAAAATTTGGTTCGTGATATTTCCTAGTTTAATTTAAAAATACACGCAATACATTAGATTAATTAATTTCGCTGTATTTGTTTTTGGTGTTGGTGGCGCTGATGGTCTTCCTTCGGTGGTATTCTGGTATTTTGATTTCTGAAGGAAAAGGGGATAAATTTAAGTTAATCTTTAGTCCTGTTTGCAAGATAAAGATAACACCTTTAAAACATTTAGTGAAAGCATCGTATCATACATAAAATAATTGATATCATTCACTAAGTTTATAAACTGAATCGTTCAAATAAAGGTATTCTTTGCGCGAATAACCTGTCTTCGATGTAGGTAATCGTTTGTATGTAACCCGGAGAAGAGTTATCTGCCTTTATTCGTGAGTTATTGAAATAAAACATTTTGTTTTACCAACATGAATGCTTGGGGGGGGGGGGGTATTTTTCTCGAGTGGTGACATGGTGGCACAGTGAGTAACCATGAAGTGCCGGGTACCCCCCCGGTATTGGGCAATGTGTTTTAGTTTTGTAACCGTGGGGATGCTCGATTCACAATTCCGGAATTGAATTCCAAAACTGGTGTCAATCGAGTGAAAAGGAGAATTTCTGAGTACAACGCATGTGTTGACTATATAAAATTATCTCAACCAATCATGACAGCTGAAACATATTTTTTTACCTAGGAATACGTCACGATTCTATTCACTCCACCTCAGGTGTCGGGACTGGCAGAACTGTGACAGGACTTAATTCCGCGTTACTCGATTGTAATTATGTCGATTCGGGACTTTCTGGACTGTGAATCGAGCATCCCCTATATGTCAGTGTGCCGGACCAAAGGAATGGTCTTTTGTCTTTCGGATGGGACGTAAACTGAGGTGCCTTGTACATTTTGCCATGCACGTAATTGAACCCTAATAACACGTCAACGAAACGTAGGCGGAAACGACGTTGTTCGGGCGAAATTTCCGTCATAGCCCATGTCCGTCTTCATGTGTCTGGTTAGCGCAGACCATTAGGACTACAAAACCAATTTTATTTCTTGATTAGTGTAGCGGCTATTTTGTAGTTATCTCCCTTACATCAATAAAGTAAACGTTAACTTTATTCCGGTGTGGATGATCAATTCCGGTGTGGATGATCAATATATTCTCGTGAAACAATCTCTTCTCGCTGTCGTTTTGTTTATTTCGTGTCGCATATCAATACGAACAATGTTTAAACATACATATGTATGAGCTATACAGGCCTGAAATGTTATCTACATTATTACTTAGACATTAATTAACTTATACCGACTACAATCAACTCTCGGTGTCATCGCTGGTTTGCGATGTTTAGTGGATTAGAATCCGAACTGTTGTTCAACATTCAGTCACGATTAATGCAAACAACGGATAATCGATACTATGTACCGATATTAAAAGTGATGATTGTGGCTTGGCCCAAAATTCAATCGCTAAATTCTCGGTTCAGAGTGGATGAATTCGATTGATCGTTTCAGCAAATTCCGTTTACATTATCTAGTTCTTAGCTAAGAAATCTTTGTTGTGTTTTTTACACCAGAAGACAACAAATGGCCTATCTCATTCATTCACTAGTTCTTGAGAGGGATATCAGTGGGGGCTAGGCGGTAAAGTGAACTAAATGGTCTGTCAAATAGCATGATTTTGATTCCAAGTTTATACATGACAAGGAGCAGGCGTGTTTGTCACACCTCACTCGTTTCCTTCCACTGCTATGTTACGAAAAATGTTACGCGTAATCCGAAACGGCATATTTAGTGTCGAGTGGATGTTACCACCCCCCTCCCCCGCCTCCCCTCAGGCCACCCCACCCTCTCTCAGCATCTCGATGCGCAGTGGTATTGTTTTCCATGACTCCATTTTCACTTTCCCGGCCCGTCGCCTGAGTCACTGTGGCTAAGTGGTTAAGACGCTGGCTCGCTAGTCTGGACGTCGGGTGTTAGATCCCTGCATTGACCGAGCAAGTTCATCCAGATTTTCTGGATGAGACGGAAAACCGAGGTACCATGTACACATTGGCGTTTACGTAAAAGATCTTTGGAATTAAAAATAGGCCATACTACCGCTGTTTGGGCACAGTGTATGGCCTATAACTGTCTTTATTAGCCCATTTCGTAGCAGTACAGTAGGACGTTAAACTACATTTCATTTCCCTGACTAAATGCTCACGATAAGTCACTAAATAAGATACGTCTATTGTTGTGATTTATTGCTAAACAATAGAACCGGATTCTGTCGATTTATCTGTAAGTGGATTTAAGACAGAAAAACGATAATGGATTGTCAGATTAAACCACAGGTAAATCATGTATTACAAGTCAAGTGGATGTTGTTTACCTGTACAGTGAGGAGGAGATTATGGTAAGCATTAAGGAGAGAATGTTTGTCCTGCCATGTGAGGAAATTGTCGTAAACATTGAGGAGATATAGAGAGTCTTTTTTGATATCAAAAATTATTAACACTAGTCGATACTCTTAAGGAGATAAGGCAGTAGATTATGAAATTTATCACACAAGTGTATTATTGGGTGATAAGCAAGACAACTGTCCGGGTTTCTTAGAAATACATATTCGTATAAGAGCCCAAAGCGAGGAACGACCACCATTACATTAAAATCAGGGTATTATTTATGTCCAGCGAATGTCCATGTTATTTATATAAATTATTACCCACGTCTGATTAAATTACAGGTCCTATTTCGTTTCGTTTTTATAGTTCAAAATTTCGTATTTTCCTTTCATTACTACACCAGGATCCATGAGAGTTGTTATCATTTGTTAGTGACGTATTTTGATGATGTGACGGATTAGCCAATGAAACGAAACTATAGGTAAACCACAAGAAACGTCAACGTTGATTGATTAATCAATGTCATACATACAACGACTTATTAAACGTTTTGTATTTTATTAAATGTCATACATAAAAAGATTTATTAAACGTTTTGTATTTTATTAAATGTCTTGCATAAAAAGACTTATTAAACGTTTTCTATTTTATTAAATGGAAGCAATATTAATATTTAACAAAATTCGCGAAGCATACTTGTTGTTTTCGGCTTAAATTGTCGATTTAGGAATTAAAATGTCAACCAATTAGCTTAGGGCGTACCCGATTGAACGCTCTCTCAATACCAAATATAGTGGCAATCGAGTTGAAAGGGGTATTTCGGGCTATAACGCATGCGTCGACTGAATAGGTAAATATCCCAACCTACCATGCACCCGATGTGTTTAATTAGGCTACGTCACATTCTACTCACACCACTTCCGTAATCGGGACTGAGAGATCCGTGACAGGTCTGTAATTCTGTCTATTCGGGACGTTCTGGACTGTGAATCAAGCACCCCCTTAGTGTTTGCTCTAAGGGGGGGGGGGTAACTGTAGACAGACAACCTAAGTTTAATATGCTTGCACCACACTTACACAGGGAAAGCGCGGTACAAAAATCCGCGGAATCGAACCTGAGCTCACCTGATCTGTTGAGTTAGCATGACACTAATAAAGCGAAAGCACGTCACGAAAATGCTGGTCAGTAGTTGACATTAATTATTTACCGCACAGGCGTAACATGCCTTCCGGTTCATAGTACATGTGTAGAACCTTTGCTTCCACTTCCGGCAGATATTCAGCCAGTGGTGACAATTAGAGCCGGTGACCTGGCGATAATGAAGTATTAGAGCTTGGACAATTCCCTATTAAACATGGCGGCTAGTATAAACAACAGGTGCTTGAATAGTGTTGATAATAATAATGAAAGAAAACAATGAAATCTCGAAGCTTTATTAAAATTGATTGACACCTTGTCAACCGTTCACCATATTGCTTTCTTTCTATTGATAATTTGGTCTTTTTAATATGGTATTGATATAAGATTATAACACCAAATAGATCAATTCATACTCAGACGCCTAATAAAAATATCATTTAGTGTATTATTTATTAATTGATGGAATATAACGCACTGGATTAAAGGTTATCGATACTCAATAACCCTCACATAGATAACAAGTAGTGATGACTGTCGTATACGAGGCAATGTGTAGGTACTCCTCGAATACCTGATGCCACTTCTCATCAAGGGAGAGATGGGGTTTATTGCTCGTGTTAAATATTATTTAAAACAGTTTACGCCTTTTTATAAAACATATTTTTTATTGGAATTTCAGCAAGTTTAAATTGTAATCGTCAATCAGATAAGTCACCCAGGTTCATATTAAAATGAAAGAATACCAGAGTGACGTCGAAGGGGGGTTGATGGCCGTATGATTTCCTCTCACTGCTAAAGACCCCTACGTGGGCAAGCGAATTAAACTACATGTTAGTCCGAAATTACCTACTTTGTTCTAGATCTCTCAATCTCTTGGCGGATCACATGGGTAAGATGCTGGCTCGCTAGACTGGAGGTCGGATGTTAGTTTCCTGCATTGGTCCGTCTTTCATTAGCCCAGGTTAGGTTAGGCGCAGAAGAGTAGGACGTTATACCCCATTTCATTTCATTTCATTTCCCTGCATTGGCCGAGAAAGCTCATTTAGATTTTCCGGCTTGGTTCTCCCTTGTCAGTGGTGCAGGACGGTGGGCCTGGCATGGACAGCTCTCTAATCGTTCGGATGGTACGAAAAACCGAGGTCCGGTGTACACATCGGCGTGCACGTAAAAGATACCTTGGCAGTTGGAATTCGATATAGGCGTAGGCCGTAGCGCCGCTGCCCGCAAAATTTCTCTCATAATGCCCGTCTTCTATTGGCCCAGATTAGGTACAGAAGAGTAGGACGTCATTTTATTTCTCTCTCTATCTCCCCTTCTCTCTCCCTCTCTCTCTCTCCGATTCATATTAAAATGAAAGAATACCAGTTCACGGGTATGCCTATCGTCACAATCATATGTCTTGAAAGAAAAACAAAAAAATTGTCCGATTTCATTTGTATCATTTTGTCGAAATTTTGTCCGCCTTCTCAACTGGCCATTAAAACAGATTAGTTCGAATCATGATGTTTTGACTTTTAATGTTAAAATCGCACGCTTCTTTAAAGTGTAGTGGTTGACCTGTCTTCTATAACCAAACCACGAACTTTTAGCAACATTTTATGGTAATTCCATGCTTTGTGTAGAGTAATGAATACAAAAAGGACAATGTGCAGCTAATGTAAAATGAAATAAAAGGCAGACTTACTGCAGGAAATAAAACACCAAACAATATAATAAAACAGCTATAAATATAACTTGATGGATAATGTGTTAAAGCGTGGTGTTAAAAACGGTTCAGTCTGTTACGTGTTAGTGCGTGGTTGATACATCAAGTAATGTAAAGTTTGCGTGGAAACGTTACATTTATATGATTAACTACCACACATCGTGCCTCTTTGGTTAATGTTCCAAATATAAACTTTTATTGTTATGCAAAATTCATGGTGACAGAAACATGTTGTTCTCAAAGTTGGAAATGATAAGAACTCGGATTTAACGACCTACCTTTCTGAGCCGACTGAGCCAATGAAATGAAATGGGGTTTAACGTCCTACTGTTTTTTTCCGACTGGGCTAATGGGGACGGGAATCCTGTGCACGACTAGAGTCCGCGGATCCATGTCAATGTTGGATTAAAGCAAGAAATCATATTTTATTTGACTGTTTGATTATATATATACTTGCGTAACTAAGGCGATTTAAACGAATGTATATTTGAACGTTTACACAATGCAGACAATGTGGTTGTTTCGATTTCCCGGTTGCACGTGACAAGGTGTAGGTTTGGCTTCCGTGCTCGTGGATTTTCTTCGGGCCCTCCGGTTTTAAATAAAATTGAACCATGTGTTAGTCCCGATATGACCTACATTGTGTCCAGTGGAAGTTAGTCCCATTTCCCTCTCTCAGTTTAACCGTTATACATATGCAATATATAGTTATATTCAAATTTCTAAGATTTCCTTTTGCCTTCGTCACTCCCCTTCTTGAAATCTTCATATTGCATCTACCGTTGCAATGATATCTCTGTTAAAATTATATTTAGAACGTGTTTAACCAGTCCTTTAACGTGTATTGGATGTAGTTATGTAATTATTAAAACGTAATATTTAAAACCAGCTGCGGTCCTATGACTGTTGTATTTACTCCTTCCTGAATTCTAACTTTATGTAAGGGCTCAAAGGATACATGGTAGAAATTGGCAATTGTACTGTGATAATAAAACTATTTGTGAATAAACTTTCATCAATAAAATGACAAATTACTCATTTGTGGAATCGCATTGGGCATTTATAACGCACTGGGATGTGTAAAAACTAATATTCCTATTAAACAATTTGGTTGGTTTCCTTGAAAGCACCGATGACAATCGCCAATATTCGATGATGCACTAATTACCGGGGGACGCGTAATGAAAAGAATGTCTAATAGAATGCTAACCTTAGAAAGAAGCCACCTATATACAACATAAAACTTCTAACTCCGTGTTTATACCACTCAGTAAATAGCTATCAACATTATAAACAATGTTTTTTTTACTTCACTTAATGTTGCCAAACATTAATACCGATATTAATTGCGATATTGGCGAATAATGGTCGCTAATTGAGTGAACTATCTATTTCAATACGCTGGTAATGAAACGTTCAATTGTAGTGGCCAAGTCGATATTTTTTTTTGTAAATATCACTCGTCATTTACTACATTAGATATGTAAAATCAGATCCATTAGATAAATTCCTCGATTGGTCTCACTTCTATTCTTTTAACAATTTGGTTTAATGAGACATGTCGTCGACGTGAAATTATTTGTCAGTTTTTGAAATATCGATGGTATTAACAGCAAAATACAATATTCTTCTTAACCCTTTGAACACTGACTATACATGGGGTGTTGCACGTCCCTCCCTGGATTTACAGGACCTCATATTAATTGTGACGTCAACGTAATTGGAGCTTGACACGCCCCAAGCCGCAAAACCGACATTTCGGGTATATGCGATACAACGTCAAGCCGGTTTTGCGGCATTTCGGGTTCTAAGGGTTAAAGTAAAAAAAAAAGAGTTGATCATATCGTAAAATAGTTTACAACATCGTATTCTTACAATTAAATAGTTTATCACGTCGTTTTCGCAAGTAAAGTAAAATACTCGTAGTATGTCACAGACAAGCTTCAGAAACGTACACGTTGCCAAGTTTATAATATTGTGACTTATCAAAACATTTGATGTCCATTTGATACTATTTTAATTTCTACTCGCGACCCTCCATTTACAATTCATGTAAACGCTCCACAACAGGAACTTGGAATTGTTAATGTTCCTGGAGCAACGACCGCGAGTTTTATAACATCTAGCCGTTGCTAGATTAGTCAAAAATTCCCAAATTTATAGGTACGTTATCTCCCTTTACCCCAGTCACGTAAACAATAGCGCTGTCCAATCAGACAAGTCAAATATAGCCGCCCACAGACACGTTGACTTTGAACTAACCTTAAACTTTGTGTTTTATTTTTTAAATCTGGATTTTTCAGTGGATTGTACCTTAATGTTTTGTTTACATAAGTATATTATTAAAACATTTATATTTTTACCATCAGGAAAACATTCTTTTTGATATTTTAAACAAGAGCCCTAAAACAACCGTATCTTCTGGTTGTGATATTCCATTAAAACTTGTGTCTCTGAAGATTAAAATCCATTTCTGGATTGTAATCTCCGATTGACTGATAGAATTGACCAAGTTGAACGACATCTAAAATTGTAAGCCCCCATCTTCACCATCTCATAGATCCTGAACAGCCGTTAAATGCAATTGTTTGCTGTCAAATCGAGGTTTATGCTGGGTCTTTGACCTCCCCACCCAACAGTTTCTAATCGCAATTATCAAGGTTAATGTCGAGCGCTTAGGGTTTCTATCTCGGAGATAGAACCATGCTATAACAAGCAAATGGAGACATAAACAATGTCCATGGTCCACATCGGGATTTGCGTACAAAGGATGGCAATGACATTCCAGGCAATTCATGTAGACTACACGGTTACAAGAAAATGCACTGTCCAAATCATCCACCACAGCTTCCAGTTACATTTCGTGTATCCCAGCCATCTCATGCAGAAGAAGTTCCTAAACTCAAAAATAATTCTGTTGGAGCATGCCTGATGGTTCCTCAGACGCACTGACGTGTTGATGATTTAAGCGTTAAAGCTATTGTGTCGCGGAAGGGTGGGGGTGTCTCTTGACTTAAAAGACCCGGGTTCGAATGGTTCGTTAGCTGGCTCGAGTTCGATCCCTGCATTGGCCGAGAGAGTTCGTCGGGATTTTCCGACGGCGTTCCCCCTTGTCAGTGGTGCAGGACGGAGGGCCTGACAGACGTCTAATCGTTCGGGTGCAACTAAAAATTTCGATCCCGTGTTTTACATCGGCGTGCACGTAAAATATTACTTGACAGTCGGAATTCTATGTAAGTGTAAGTGTATGTTCGCGTCCAGGGAAAAGAATTTCCGACAGTATGGCGTATACCCGTTTTCATTAGCCCAGTCAGAGCAGAACAGAAGGACGTTAAACCCCATTTCACTCCTTTGTGAAAAGTATTAGTAAACGAATACATTGAACATTATCTCAGTTGCACCAGCTTCCACCAGAGATTAAAGAGGTTTGCGGATCTGACTTCCGTTTTTTGTTAGGAAACAAGGTCAACACGATACACATAAAGTATAGCCAGCCATTAGGTTGCAATATCTTCCATTTGAGTGATTGATGGGGAGATAATAGGTAGCTAATGGTGGCTACTATTAAAACGTCTTTCCAAAACGTTTCATTCAGTTTAGTAGTTAGAGTTAAGGAGATTATTTAGATTAGTGTGTGATAGTAATAGTAGTTGATGGTGGTGGTGGTGATATTAACTAATGACTAATAACTGTTCAAACGATAGTGTCCACAGTGCAAGGTATATAAGGTACACGGTATAAACATATCCTGTGTCCAAGGTAGTTGGGACAAACCAACACAGTTTTAACGATAATATTTTTGTCTTTCTACGAGGATAAATAAATAACAATATGGAATAATAATTACTTAGTCTTTTTAACAGCGATGTGTCCTAAATGCATTGCATATAGATGATGTGCAAAATCATACATCTGCTGGAAGTGAGTGTTTTCTTAGTCCCGATCCAGTAGGTCATATGAACCAGAAGATGGAAAGTTAGAGATTGTATCCTAAGGCCAGTTGAGGTTATTGGAAATTCCCAAACACCACGTTAGACACCATGGGTTATGAGCAGTGTTCCTCTCCAACACTCCCAACATTTCCCCGTGATTTTGTTTGTTAAAGGTGCTCCTGGGGATATTTGAAATTGGCAATGGGCCTTTAATTGTACTATTTTTCAAATTTTTGTTTATCAGGGAATCCAAAACAATCATTACTTTTATTTATGACTATTTTGATAATCATAAAGAAAAGTAATGATATTTTAATAGTCATAAATAAAAGTAATGATTGTTTTGGATTCCCTGATAATCAAAACAAAATGAGAAATTGTAATTGTACTTAAAAGTACAATTTCACAAAAAGGTTATTTGGCTTTAGTACCACAGTTTAGTGGGTGATTATAGATATCGGCATGATACATCGTGATCAGTTCGAACATGGTTAATGGTTTTAGCTAGTGACTAAATAAAGTTAAACATCTTTATTCTAGTAAACATTAGATACTAAGTGACTTATTACAATCACTCTTTTGTACCGATTGCTTTTAAACTACTTTTCACAACAAACTTCCATTAGCAGAAATATCAGCCAATCAATCAATCAAAATCATCCGGGAACTTCAAGATCAACCATAACAATGGTGAAAGGGAAAAATGGAGTTTAACATCCAAACTAACTTATTTCGGGACTAACATGTGGTTCAATTTTATTTCAATAATTTGCCTACACGTAAGAGTCTTTAGCAGAGGAAATGGGAGGACCCGCAGAAAACCCACGACGTTGGACGGGCGACCCTACTTCTTGTCACGTACAACGACAGACCTTATGATACAACGCAACCTCACCAATAACTGTTTTTGTCAGTATTACCATGTACTTAAACTATGTGCGTGGTTTACAAGACCATACCCTCGTCAGTTAGAGACCCACATGTTTAAATTCGTTGGTACGGCAATCGCGATTACATGCACGTGTATATCATTTTAACACACAACTTTAATAAAGTTGATGGTCGTTATTTGCATGTTCTTGACAATGTTCAATTCATTAGTATACCCAGAATGATTAAATAAAATGTCGTACTAAAAACGCTACTTGACTCAGTGGCAGGCCTTACGATCTAAAGCACACGTGTTAAACCATTCAATCAGTCCGTGCTACTAAACCTAAACTGTGTATGATTAACATGTTTAGTGCTTTATTGACCAAATTTAGAATTTTGCTTTTAATCAAATTTGACAAACTGTCTTTAGTTGGAAATTATTTCTCAAATTTAGAATATATTTTGACAGATGTTTGAATATCAGACAATCCACCTACGGACGAGTCTTCGCCTATTTTATAAAACATTACATGTAACCTTCCCCAGCAGAGTGGGCCAGGCTATTTCGCTGCCTATTCGTTTACTCCGATGCTACTACACACCCAACAAACCGGTTTCAACTCATTTTTATCTATCACTTTGGAAACTACCGTGCAAACAATTCTTCTGGAAAAATCACAGAAATTATAACTCTTATGGACCACCAATATATGGCTGTAAATGTCTAATGATGTAAAATCTTACACGTCGTATTGACCTGAATCTTACTGTAACAAGACTATTTGATAGATCTTTATCTTTGTGCAATATCAATGTTATATCATGGAAACATAAAAACCTGTTATATTACTGTAATGTCTATTGCTATGTTATGATAACTTTTAAAACCCTCATATCAAATACTATATTCTGTTCCATTTTTCCTTTCAGGGAACAGATAAAGAATTAGATGGTGTCCTTGTCGGTTTTCAACAACCGAGCAAAAAAAGTGGCCAACCTTTCACTATAGCCGATTTAGATGATTCAGAAGAAAGTGCTGAGAAACGTTATTTTGATTCTCTAGGTGGCGCATATGTGCATAGTTTCAAACGAAGTTCCGCAGGTGTAAATAAAAACAAGCTTTCGAGTAACATCAAAAGAGCTTTCGATTCATTAGGAGGCATCGGAGTTCATAGTTTCAAAAAACGCGATTCAAAAAGATCCTTTGATGATCTGGGAGGAATCAATGTTCACGGTTTTAAAAGATCTCTCGATAATCTCGGTGGAGTAAATGTTCATGGATACAAGAGAGGATTTGATAATCTAGGTGGTGTCAACGTCCATGGGTTCAAGCGCGGGTTCGATGATCTTGGCGGAATCAACGTCCATGGGTTCAAGCGTGGATTTGACGATCTTGGTGGAATCAACGTCCATGGGTTCAAGCGTGGGTTTGATGATCTTGGTGGAGTCAATGTACACGGTTTTAAGCGCGGCTTAGATGATCTTGGTGGTATCAACGTCCATGGGTTCAAGAGAAGTTTTGATGATCTCGGCGGGGTGAATGTTCATGGATTTAAAAGAGGTTTTGACAATCTTGGGGGTATGAACGTCCACGGTTTTAAACGGGGTCTGGATGATTTGGGTGGCATAAATGTGCATGGATTCAAGAGGGGATTTGATGATCTCGGGGGAATAAACGTTCACGGATTTAAAAGGGGGTTCGACAACCTAGGTGGTATGAATGTACATGGCTTTAAACGCGGCTTTGATAAACTGGGCGGATTAAAGAGAGCTTTCGACAACCTCGGTGGCATGAACGTCCATGGATTTAAAAGAAGCTTTGATGATCTTGGCGGAATGAATGTCCATGGGTACAAGAGATCCTTAGATAATTTAGGGGACACTAATGTACATGGGTTTAAGAGAGGCTTAGATGAACTTGGTGGTATTAATGTTCATAGCTTCAAAAGGGACTCGAACTCTAATAATGAAGAGCGGTAATGAAATACATGATTGGTAATATAATGACGAAACGAAAAGGGTGGAATAAGAAATATCGCGGAGGATGAGTGCTGTAATAAAGTTGTACATTTTTGTAACTCGTTTAACTTGGTGATAAAAATGTTTTTAAACCTATAGAGTATTTCGTTCGTTTTTAAATCATAGTTATTGCGGATGGCGGAATGGCCGTAATATTGGTATCTGAAATAAAAGAGCCATTTATCTACACCCGGCAAAATATACAATTCAGGCAGTTTCAGTGACATTTTGATACCACTTCCCATACTTGAAGTGTACACAGCTAACAAATTAGGTTTCATATATTCCGTCATTCGTTAATGATCAAGTGTGTCGAGGTGGAATTCCATGATCCAGCTTTACAGTGGGCAGGGCGCTGACCCACTGACCAGGAGACACAAGACCCCGTCCCTAGCATGTCCACGTAAAATTAGCCATGGGAGCTGCAATTTGATCTCCGGGCAAATGTCTCCCATAGCACACTGCAAGGCGTTAAAACCACAATTCACTTCATTTTTATCAGCACATAGCTATATAAGTGACCCTCTGTACAGGAAGTAGCAAGTTTGAAACCCTCATGTCTGTGACATATAGAAGGGAGATAATTTTTTCATGTAGCAAGACTAAATTACTATTCGTCCCAAACTCGTTCTCCATTGGGATAAACAAACTACAACTAAGAAAGATCAGATTAATGGCCTCTCTTTAAACGAATTCATAAACATAACGACTCGAGTGGCTTTTGTCTTAAGAGCAGCAGAGCGTCAAAACAGCTAGTTGGCAAATAGAAATTCGATAACTGAAATCCCAAGATGTATAACTGTGACTTTTAACCTTATCTTCTCCTGTCCAAATCATAATACTAGTATAATCCAACTGGTCCATCAACATGCCGCATCGGGTGGGTGGAAACGGCCATGTTGCATACTCCAAGGATCCTAGTAAGAACACAGACAAGTAATTAATCAGTTCACCGGACATGTTATTTAACTCACTATTTCTAAGCTTTGTCCCAGTGCGTAATGTTTGAGGATTCGTTAGAGTAAGTCGCCCTTGGATTCATCTTATCATCCCATCTGGGAAAATTAACGTCTGATTACCTCCCTTTGCCTTTATAAGTCTTTCATGGTCTGTAAACAAAACAAAAACACACGATTTATTATAGGTTACAAATTTAATAATTTGACAATTAATTTAGTGGATTTAAATGGTTTCCCTGTTGATTAATGGTTAATTTGCTTTTCCTTGTTTTGTACATAAATCTTCTGTATATTATTTTCATCATTATTTTCTTGATAACGTTGAAAGAACCCTTAACGAAACTTTGCTTTAATTAAAATGGCAACTGTGTTCCATATTAAGTGTTTGAGTCCATACGTGTGTCAATTGCTAGATTCTACTGAAAGAAAAAATTTGCAGATTGTTACAACCAATCCGAAAGAGACACTATGCTGCCTTAAATACAGATGTGACGTCATCCTTTGATGTTGGCTTACCATTATTTCAAATAATGGTACGGGCTATTGACAGCCATACATTATTCATACTAGTTGAAATAGTGTACCCGAGTGACGTATTTCATTGAAATGAACGTTCTGGGTAGTGTCTGTATTTTAAGTTGTTTAATCGTCTCGTGCAAGACATTGTGTAGTATATCGATATTGCCCTTGTGCTATCGCACTCGTACAATACCAATATATTACTTAATGTCTCGTACTCGACCATTAAAATACAAATAATATACACTAATTTGCGATGATCGTGCATAAGCCAGGGTATACTGAATGTAGCGATAAAGCAACCTTCACAATTTAATCTGAAGCGAGTTTTAAATGGGTAACCCTCTGGGTATAAGTATGTATAACCTTGACACACGTGACAAATTATTATACACAACTTTCCACAAACCACTCTGTTGCATGTAGGTATTAGCTGTGCAGTTCCAGGATTCCAAGCGGAAGGTCTTATTCATAATTCGGATTTACCAAACCATATAAAACCCAAATATTCAAGAGGTTTGTAAATTTATTTGTTTTGGGGATGGGGGGGGGCGAATCGTCGCCATTGTGTCATATCCTTAAACATCACATGTGTCATATGGAAACAGTCTTTGGTTTCTGCAGATATAGCACGACATATCGACACATGTTATATGCTCATTTCTTAAACACATTATTGTGTTTTTATTGCACTGAATCGCCACACAATGATTATATTGTGTCTCTCAACTTTAATTGATCCACTCTGTGGTCTGAATAAAACTTATTAAATATATTTGATTAAACTTGTGAATACACACACCCACAATATCCCCCGTTGGACATTTTTATTAAATCCCACAAGTCAGCGATTAACTGTTGTAAACATCAAGTTGAAGTCAATAATAGACACCGTCTCCTAGCCATTACATCTTGTTATTGGTAGTGAAATGGTAAATGACCGACTAATCGCGACTATATTGGATCTTTTGTATGATCAAGCTTGGTTTTTGTTCCATCAAGAATTTCTAAATTATCAGCGGCGTCCCTGAACACAGTAGAAGTTAATTGGGCCATATGAGATGTGATGGAAAGTAATATGGCCGCCACAATTATATCATAAAAACCTTTAGTTTATGGCCATTTTTATTCAGCCCACGCTGCTGATATGATTATCGGCTGATAGACTCGCCAATGATAGTCAAAGCTGCCGCAGATTGTTTTATGGTACCGGGTTAGGACAGAAGGCATTACTCCATTGACACAACAACCGTGCAAAGTATATCAACCAGTTCCCTTTCAAAGACAGTGTTATCGTCTATTTAACGAACAGTGCTTTAAACAAAGACGGGGTATCAACATCTGAGAGACTTCATCATGTCAAGTGCGATTTTATTTACGAACCACCTAACTCAAAGAATAGACTATTACTTGTCGGTTTTACAACTCTCTATGATCGAGTTTGTGGCTCTAGTAAAACATTTCGGATCGTAGCTTAAATCAGGATAGACGAAAATGCAACAAACATCATTGGCTATGTTAAGGTTACAAATAACCAAAAGAGTAGTATTGTTCGTTATGAAAATATTAAATTGTTCTAACAACATTTAGTAATTGAACTGGCGTATACAGGTCACAATTCTAAGGAATATAATTACTGTTTATTTCAACTATGCTTCTCTAGTTATTATCAAACGATGATAAGATGTGAAAATTTAACAAGATAATACATACATTTACACAACAATACTTAAAGTAGCTAAGTCTCAATATCATCCAAAATATTCAACTTTAAAAATATGAATTATTTGTCAATATAAATCAACATAGATTCTGTGATCTTACCGGAAAAAGATGGCTTTCTGATATCCAATATTTAAGACAAAATAAATAAAATAAAAATTTTACCATTGGTACACGCATCGTGTACCATAATGCGTTTAAGTCCCAGCTCTAGCAAGGGACTCAGGGAATGCGGCTTGACACATTGCACCCAATCAAACGGTGTATGTAGACTGAAATAATCATACGCTAGAAATTTGCATTCGATTGAGACTGATGGCTTGTTTCGCCGAACATAAATGATTTTAAATTAGAGTAAAACGGAAATCAATGAACGTAAATCAGTTTACACACACTCATATTACAGTATTATATGCGTTGCGACCCACTTCTGTCAAATCTAGGTCCCAAATGTTTGCGATTTAACCAACTAGAGATATCCCTTCTTATTACATGTGCATGTGCCATGTGAGAGAGAGAGAAAGAGAGAGAGAGAGAGAGAAATGGAGTTTAACGTCCACTCGAAACAATCTAGGTCATTTCGGGACTAGCATATGGTTTAATTTAATTTCAATAATTCGCGTTCGCGTATGGGACTTTGGCAGTGGAACCGGGGATCCGGAGAAAACCCACCAGGTTGGACAAGCGACCCTTATCAAACCACAGCAGTTGACTCAATGGCAGGATTTATGATACAATGCGCGCACGTGCTTACCATTCGGCCACCCAACTCCGACGTGCATCAGGTACTATTTATTGTAGTTTGGTAAAGAATGACGTCCAACATTTCATCAAAACAATACTTAATGCAAATTAGGCCTGTTATTGCAAACCAGCCGTCAATGCTTCATTGAAATACATGCCAATTTGTGCCCGGACAAAGATTCTTTTAAGTGCACGTGGGACCTCGGGTGTCTTTGTCCGGCCCTGTGTTTTGCACCACTGACGAGAGGAAAACTAGAGGAACTTTCTAGATCAACATCCAGCTCGAACCCAGGAGAGTCTGTTAGTGAGCCACTGTCATACTCACTCAGTCACCATGTCTTACAAATGCTCAACTGGAGAAAGACGGTCAGCAACATTTAAGACAGACACTGCCATCCACTATCAAGCCCGTTTGATAAGTTTCCGTTTTCGCGGCGTGTCCGCGGCCCCTTTTCGTCGGTTACATGGAAACGGCCCCATTACGTTTGCATTGAAAACGCATGCATAGAAAACTTGCCTAAAGTGCATTCAAAGTCCATTTAATATAATGAACTTTATCACTCATTGATAAAACCGCTCTTCTGTTTGAGTTCATCAATATTTCAATGGCGATACAGCATTAACAATTTCGGTTTAATTGCTGTTGTCATTCGTACTAAGTAACAACGGTAAAGGTTTTTTTAAAGGAGCTAAATCGATATTATTTGGAACCTATAAAATTGACACAAATAACAATGTAATGTAATGCAAATGTATATAAACTGATCTACATTCGATCGTTTCTGTTTTACTTTAATTTCTGATAAGTTATGTTTGGCTAAATAAGCTTGATCGAATAGCAAACCATAGCGTCTGGTTATTCTAGTCTACACCGATAGTATTTATTGCGCATTCTCTCCAGATAAGAATATGCGCCATTTGTTACTAATTGTGCTGATACTGGTGTGGTTTCGATTTCCCGGCTGTGCGTGGTAAGAAATAGTGTCACCTGTCCAACCTCGTGGATTTTCTCCGGGTCCTCCCACTGCTTGAGACCCTTACGCGCGAGTGAATTGTTGAAATGAAATTGAATCATTTGTTAGTCCCAAAATGACCTAATTTGTGATGAGTTGACGTTAAACTCCACCTCTCTCTGACGTCATTTCTCTTTATCAATATACATCAAATCAACCGCCGTTAAAACTGTAAAAGAAAACAAATAAACCAAAATATCAATGGTAGATAATCTTCCGACTCGAAATCAATCCGATTAAAAAAATTATGCCCGTCAGAATATTTTAGCAAAGAATTTAGGTATGGCCTGCAGATGCGAAACAGAACTGAATCATTCTTATGGACAGTAATTTGCTAGATATTCCTCGTCCCTTCAATTGACTTTCAGGGACTTTAAAATAAAAATCACGACATTAAGATAATTGTACACGGTTTTTGAATTATTAATTATATTCCAACGCTAATAAGTGTGGACTCATAATGAACATGGTACAGATTTGAATCTCGACGTTGAGCTGCGATAATCTCTGTATAAGCCAGATGGCGCGTTCATCAATGTTTTCTATTCTCTAATGGCGTCATAATATATGTAATTAATCAATACATTTCACAGTTTTAATTAGTTGTGTTTTTTGTTAACCACACAACTATCTGTGACAATATCCATTACGTTTAATAGCATTTTTTTTTTATCGCAAAAGATGTGATTTTCCAAACACGAGGACATGCCGCAGCCATCTTGGTAGGGTTAAACGTAAAAGTGATGTCCTTCCAACTCACACCAAAAACATCTGCACGCGCTTCAGGTTCCAGGTGAACGGAATATAGCGGAATATGTGCGAAGACATTAATTCAACGTGTGGGAGCCTTACTCACTGCAGCGGAATAGGTATCAGTTAAGTGAAGCAGCGTCTTTCTCACTGCGTCTCCGTGGATTTCCCGGCTTAATGTAAACGCTAATCAATGGGCAGACAATTTTATTTGTCGTTTTATGTTTGCTATCCCTTCTCTTTGATATAATAAACTGAAGCTACACCATTTCGTTCTCCTATTGCTTAAATGCGGTATAACGTCCACGTTTATATACATCGCATGCACACTATAAATCAGACCAGTGTTATTTGTTTTATAAAGTAAAGGACTCCAGATCAAATCTTTGCTATGACTTTTTGTTTTATAAACGTGCGAATCGGGCGATTTTTATAAATTAGTTAATTAAATATCTAAATTTAAACATTTTGCTGACGGATATGGCCGTCTAGAGACTGCTTAAATGCAAACAATCTCTAGATTAAAACTCATTTAAATTCATTAGGTGAACTTAATTCTATTAACTAGCCGTTGTCGATCGTTTTCATATTGATCTGGTTATAAAAGAATGCTTTATAATGGTACTTCACACAAGCAATAGTTCTTAAATAGGGCGTGTATATAAATTTGATTTAAGACAAAAAAGGATATAAATCCCTTTTGTTGAAAATATTTTTTTTATCGACGAAGAAAACTTTTGTAAGTTTGTATCAGTGGCAATAAATAAATACTTGTTATTAAAAGACTACCTAATCTTAATCAACACGATCTTCCAGCGGTTTAAACATGGAGGATTTGGTTGAGGTTAGGGGTAGTCTCAACAGGTGAATGTTTCGTCTCGAAATGGCATCCCCAGCCGACCCGATCTTCAACCCAACCACCGTCGAACATTACATCGACGCTTACTTGGTCATTCCAAGGCTGCTATACATTATGTTTTAATTTTATTAACCGACCGTTGTCGATCGTTGAGAGAAACCCAGAGTATCAAGAGAAAACTCACGAGGTGCTATATACTACCTGAAACTGTGTATTGATAGCAACGCAGAACGCCCCTATGTATGCCCTCCGTCTTTTACATGACAATGTGTACTTGCCATTTGGTTAAAGAGAGAGAAATGGGGTTTAACGTCCACTCAACACAAACTAGGTCATTTCGGGACTAACATATGGTTTAACTTTATTTCAATAATTCGCTTAGCAGTGGGAGAAAACCGTATTGGTTGAGAAGGCTATCTCCATGACACATATGCTCACACCAGGGCTCGAAACCACAGCCGCAAGCCAGAGGTAACCGGCTAGCTAGAGGTCGAAGCGCGACACTCTAGACCACTAGGCCATCCCAACCCCAATAGGTTAAAAATCCTAAAAAGGTTAAAAATCCTAAAAAGGAATATTTATATTTATAATCTCCGTGACATTTGTTAGGTTTTCGTAAACATTTGGTGGATGGTGTGTTACACAGTTGGGTCTATCCTGCAATTAGCACAGGGATGAAACACCAAAACAAGAACTTTCATTCACAGGAAACACCTCGGATGGGTATAATATATTTATTAGCACAAAAATACGCAACTACCATGTTTGACCATGCGGGTCCGTCTTCCTCTCCCTCTTTCAGTCTGCTGTTTTATGAATCCAACAAGTGCTCTTGGGGCGAGTCCTGAAAACGAACTTACTAAACGAAGCATGCTAATTTGTTAATACAGTTTAACATAATTCTTCGCATATAATAAATATACAAGGACTCAGAGGATCGCCTTGTCTACAACACCTCCCAAGTGTTATAATTGTTTCTGAGAGATGTCACTTTATTATATAACTCTTGATTCTGAATTTGTGTGCAGGGTTGGTATCCATTTTAAATGGGGTTTAGCTAAAAATGTCAAGTGCGATATCTATCAAAAGCCCTTTCAAAATCTATCATAAGAATAGTTTTTTTTTTGTCAGTATGTTCAAGGAGTCATATATTAAAAGAACATTTCATCAGTATATCAACCCTTAATAATACCCGTTTGGTCACTATTAATAATTTTATTCAGATGTTAATTTATCCATTTGGCTATTTTAGGGCCTTATGATTCTCAAAATGTTTTTTTGTGTTATTTGGTTTGGGTCTCCACGTTATTATACCTAAATTTTGTACCATTTCATTTTCACCATATCAATAATTAATAATCGAATAATAAACAGTCCTAAATCTTTCCAAATAATTTAAAGAATTCTGCTGGGGAAATCCAAAAATCCAGTACTTCTTTCAATTTCCATGGTTTTTTTTGGGGGGGGGGGGGGGGATGGGGGGGGGGGTCAATAAGATCTTTGGGCTTCATTCTCCTTCATTGGACCTTCAAGCTTATCAACGTGGTGATTTGGCAGCATGGCAAAAGCGATTTTGGAGAGTTTACTTTTAAATCCGTATCAACGTACGTCTGTCGAATCCCTAGATCATTTTAATATTCCCAAGGTTTATCATTTCATTTGGTTTTTGTTCTAATATTTCCAATTCTACATTACTATCATTTTCTAAATTTGTAATTACTTTCAACAAATTTGATTCCACTTTTCCACTGATCTTGGGCTTTCATTTATTGGAGACAAGGAAAATGTCTAATCTTGCATTATTTGGAGAATTTTGTTTTACGCCAAGGAAAACTCCCGAAACACATCTTTGTGCATTTGGTTTATTATTCTGTAATTGATTTTGTGTGTCTAAGTTTTGAATAACTACTAGATTAAACTCTCCATGCATTATAATCCTATCATTTATAAATTCTTCAAACTTATTAAATAGGTTTTCAAATACATTTTTATCAAATTGATACACCCTCTTACATTAACAGATCTTATGTACAGTCTGTATATTGTCCTTTATCTATATTGTTTATATATAATAAATCATTCCGCTTGAGTTCTAAGGGGGATTTAATATGCAGTTGTGACCACATTCACTTTGCACATACTATGGTGTATCTTGCAGGTAGTATTTTCGACAATTATAGCTGACTGTGTTTGTGAGTTATTATCCATCATCAGATAACGTTAAAGTTACTTTTGATATTTCTTTTAGTCACATCTTATACAATGTTACATACATAGTTTTACAAAACTATACATATATATCAAAGCAAACAGCCAACTCCCCCATACCATGAGGACCTTATTAACAGTGGTGGGCATTTGGGGTCTTCAATGGACAGTTCAATAAGCGACGTAAGTGCAATGTCTAAATGACGTACACAAAACTATTCTTAAAACCACGCTGGCTCAGGGAGTAAGACGTTGGCTCGCTAACCTGGAGGTACATAATTGTAAATTGCGCACGATCCAAGATTAAGGTTCAGAGTATTAATATCTGGTTATGTGATCAATCGTACTTTTTGTAATAATAATAATAATGTATAGTAAACTGCTTAAGGGCACTGCGTTGCCAGTCTCTGAAGCAAAGAGGTGATCGAGTCTTGAGTCTCTTTTTGAACTCTGCAAAGGTTCCTTCTTCTTTTATATATTGAGGTAGCTTGTTCCAAAGGACTGGTGCTACTAAAATATTTGTAAATATGTGTACTTGAGGTGTTCATTTTGCATCCTCGGACCTGAGCTGGCACATCATAGGATCGCTTTGGTCACCTTCGTATGTTTGATCATTCTCACATGTTTTATTCGTATGCTGAAGATTCCAGCGTGCAATTAAATTGATTGAAATGTGTTAGTCCCAAGAAAACACGGTTATATAATTAGTGCCAATATGTAATATGATCACACCATACCTTCTTAAATGAGAAGTATAGACCCTAAGGAATTACGTCAAGAGATCTGAGTGCTGGTTATATTTCCCACTGTTGCTTATTTTACATATGGACTCAGTGTGATGGATACTGTTGTCAGAAATAGCCTCCTGATAGGCTAGAAATATTATCAATATTTTATTTAAATTTACATCAAATTCATTTAAATAGGCAGGTGTCCGTGGTTCGACTCGATGGTCGTGTCGCCCGTGGCTAAAGACACTTCGGCGCTCACACAGTAGTAGTCTTTTTGGCGGTCTATTTTAATAAAATGTTGTTTAATTACGACATCAAGAAAGAAACAAATAAAAATAAAACTTATAGTGCGAGCTCTGGTATTTGAGCAGAAATATAATTCTAAAAAAGGAATTCGGGGTATGATTAATACAATTTATTAATTTTTATTACAGGAAAATCGAAGAAAAATTGAACCCCTTCACAACTTCGGGCGATCAGCAACTGTCCCCTCAACCACGTCATTGATTGTCAATATAAAGTACAAAAATTAACGGGTCGCGTATAATCTTATCAAATTTATGTATGAAAGGTTTTTCGCTAAAAGGCTTCCATGACACAAATAACCCCGAAAATATACATCGACTAACAAAGTCATTCTTAACATCGAATTATTGGCAAACACCGCGATTAGCCTCTAATCTTAGACTTTCATTATTTAGTAATAAGATTAGACTTCATCCAATCAACAGGCAGATTGCAAAAGAAAAATAATGAGAAGATGAGCATAAAAACCTACTATATTGACATATTGTGTAATAATATTAGCCCTAGTACGGTTCTCCTATATAAAAACACCAATTCTATTATGCAACCCTTTTAGGTGGTTCTGTCATAATGCCGTAGTGCTGTTTCTGGGGGTTATAAATGTAGCTCATTCCATCACACACGACGGTAACCCAGATAAATTTTTAGAGCTGTACTTTTAATACACGATCCGACAGAAGGACACACTAACATAAGGTTTGGCTATAGGACGAGCCGGTTAAAAGATTGAAGTTACCTTAAAATATAGAAACGAAATGAATTGAGGTTTAACTATGAAATGATTGAGGTTTAACAATGAAATGAATTGACGTTTAACGTCCTACTGTTCTGTTCCGACTGGGATAATGAATCTTTCCTCGCACAGTGGCACTATGGGCTACTCATATTCCGAATTTTAACTGTCGTCGTATCTAAACCATAGATCCAAGCTTATCATAGTTCACGCGACGGTGGCGTGGTTGCTCTTTCCGGGCTGGCTGAACCACTTCTTATTTAAAGGAAAAGTTCGAAAGCTAACAATTTTTAGCTGATTTTTGTTGTACAAAGGAAATGCACCGCCCAGTTCAATATGTTATGGCTGCGAATTTAATACTACATCTCCATTGAAAGCCTTAGTCCCGAAATAGTGTCTCTCTCTATTGAAAGCCGCTGATCATTAACTGGATGATATAATATCCATTTCAAACTATGTCTATGCACTTCTTTGAGTGCCATTTAGTAATTGAACGGTAACACACAAGAACTTTATGGAATAACACTGGTTTATTAGCATGCAACGTTAATACTCTTGTCTTTATCAAGCAAATGAAAACATATATGCAAAACCTTAAGAATGTTTACAGGAAAACGAAGCCATCTATGTGGAAGTCAAATATCTATAAAAAGACAATAACAGATCAAAATGTTTAAATGTCTTTCTGTATATATTTAGACAGGTAAGTGATAGGTAAAATCAGTTGACGAGCCTATATTTAATCCGATTTTACACCGTTGATGTTTGGGTTTTGTTTCTTATATAGAGTGTTTTGAAGCAAATGTTTGACAGATAAATCAGTGTGAATATGTTTGTATTCCAGATATAGTATCATCAAATCACATAGTTTCTACGCCGGGGGTATCTTGGAAATAATGGGAACTCACTAACACGGCGGCAGCCAACTAGACGTCTAATTAACGTTTTAAATAGACTGTTGGTAGTAGAGGGCAATGATAGGTGTAATCGTTAGTTAGCATATTTTGACTGGTATATTTTAAAAAAAACGTGTTATTCGTCATAATGTTAAGGGATGGGGTGAGTGGAAAAATGGCCAGCCCGTGCGCGTTGCATTTTGAGGTCTGTCATTGAGTCAGCTGGCGTGGTTTCGATTCTTTGTACGTGACAAGGAGTAGGGTCGCATGTCCAGCCTCGTTGGTTTGTTCCGGGTCCTCTGATTCTACTGATAAAGACCCCTACGCGCAAGCGACTTACTGAAATAAAATTAAACCATGTTAGTCCCGAGAGACGTTTGTCCCGAGTAGACGTTGAGTCGACTTTTTTTTCAGAAGGCACCAATACGGAGAACTGAAATGGACAACGGACACAGTTGGATGGTTTTATAAAGTGAGGGGGTGGGATGGGATGGCCTAGTGGTCTAGAGTGCCGCGCGTCGACCTCTAGCTGGCTGGTCACATCTGGCTTGCGGCTGTGGTTTCGAGCCCTGGTGTGAGCATATGTGGCTAAAGACCCCTATGCGCAAGTGAATTATTGAAATAAAATTAAACCATGTGTTAGTCCCGAAATGACCTAGTTTGTGTTGAGTGGACGTTAAACCCCATTTCCCTCTATCTCTCTCTGGAAAGCGATGACAGAGCGAGAACATCTATAACCACTATTTCGGGTCTAATAATTGCGTCATATATATCTTACCTTCGGTGTCAAAACATCTTTGACGCATTATTAAAGTATCCCCAAACTTGTGAATCATAATTACGATAATGAGATAAGTGTTGGTGAATAGACGTGAACAACAACTGTTGGACTATATATCGATAGGTCATGATTGAAATTTGGCCAATAATATGGACACTGAGATATAACCTTATCAATTATTATAAATAAAGGTTGATTTTGTGATTCTTGTCGGTTTTTAGCAAAGTCAGATATCACTAACAGTGAAATGAAATTGATGTTAAATTCAGTATATAGTGAGCGCATTCTCTGTATGTGGGGTATAAATAGCGAAACTATTGTTTTAAGTTGTTTTTATGGATCTGATCGTAAACATGGCTCTCGTGTAATTATCCTGTAACATCTCTCTCTGTACATAGTGGCCCATCCTTCAACTTAAAGACTGGACTGTCGCCCATTTAATTGTCCTTCAAACTACCCCGTCTCATTTATTGGTCCTACACTTACCATCCACCGCTTTATTGCCCGCAACAAAGTCGAAAGCGGGACAGAAAGAGCGACGGTGTGGCATCCATATCGGGATGGGATGGATGGGTGTTGCATCCGATCACAATCAGCTTATGAAATTAAAATTAAACTCTGTAAAATTTGAAATTAGATCTGTTAGCTTTAATGTACAAGCTGCCCTACTTAATTTGAATAAACGTTTATTGAAATTCGTCTTTTACTGGCATTTAGTAATTGAATATATTAACACAAGGAACAATTTTATAAATACACAATTAATGAGTTTATTACTTAGCGAAGTTTTAATTGTACTGTACAGATTAACCCCAACACCATATCCGTTAATATTAACCCCTACCCTCTCTATTCTATTCATGTGTTAATTGTCCCATAAGGCTGTTAATTGTCCCGTAAGGCTGGTAATTTATCTACTCCCCATGTCCATCGCTACATAAAAACTGCGAAAGTTGCTATGGAAATTTGATTAGATACTTTAACTTAAGACGACTGTTAGATGTAATAATTAGAATTGAACTGGACGACAACGGTCTCTTTTGTTGGTATATTATTATTGATTTCTTATATGATATATTTCACAGACACAATAGAACGCCTCATGAAATATGACGTATAAAAGAAATTAGACGTAGGTAATTCCACCTGTAGTCTTCAAAGTTTCGTGTAATATCAAATGTTATAGATGACTGTTCGTGAATCTGGAAGTGTATTTGCCAGATAAAAACCCGTTTTGAAGAAAAATGTGTCAGAAAGTTAAATTTAAAATGCAAATTTGGAGATACTGCGATTGATTATGTGGTTGGTTGCTTGTGATTTGAGTACAAAAATGCATCAAGGGTTATTAATTACTATTTCACTATTTTTCCTAATGGAACAGAATATTGCTGACACAGAGATGTTTGTTAATGTACAAGAATTGAGGCATATTGACCAGTATGCCAAACAGACTATTATTGTGAGGCGTTCAATAACTGAATCCAAGGAACAAATTGCGTTTAGTAATTTTGAAATTTCAAACTGTTCAGACATGGGTGTACATTTTGCTAATGGCGATAACTGTACAACAGCAAACAACGCTTCGTTGAAAATACATAATGAAACCAAAAACGCTAAACTGGAATCCGGTACAGAAGGTTCCGATTCTGTAGTACATGGAAACCGCTACATAGACGATAATGATACAGTCTTGCGTGGACAAACTACTGGGAGACCTTTTCCTTCCAGTGAGCGCGGTATAGAATACTCAGTGTCTGTATTACACACAAACACTACTGATGCCAGTTTTCCACGCAGCAACGACGACCCACATGGTGCTAATGATACGACACTTCATGGACACGCTATGTTTTCGTTTAATTTCACCAAACGCGGTATGGAAGACGCGGACTCTCTATCACATGGATACACTACTGGCACCACGTTACCACCAAGCTACCGCGAAAAAAATACCGCGACCCCGTTTCCGTCTAGCAACCACGTTTCTTCAAATGAACACGAGGAGGATAACCTGGCAACACAGCGAACTACTGCCACTGTGTCTAGTGACCGTGTACAAGGAATCCACATTGATACTTCTGGATCAACATTCGACCATGAAACTATTACAAGCCCATTACCTGCTAGTGAATTAGCTATTTCGAATGGAGTTGATGTTGACCATGATGTAGCTATCGCCAGTCAGGAAACTAGTACTACCCGTATTTCATCTAGAGAACCCATAAATGATACCCACGTGGTTGAATTAGAAAATGGTTCAGCGGATGCAGTCAGTGACTATTTGTCACGTTCATCATTTCGCGAAGACACTGCTCACGACGGAAAAGACTTGGGACTTCTGCTTAACACTAGACAAAATTCCTCCACCATTACCCCTTTAACAAACTACACTGAGATAACACCAGATGTCGTGACGACAGAAGATAACACTACCACAACGCCTTTCCGAAGAAATGGTTATATATCAAGATCAACATACGAACTGTTATTGAAAATACTGAGTTACTGTAATAGGGTTTGTTTTGTTATTGCTATGATCTTATCCTTACTTAGTTTAATCATTTTCTGTGACAATAACATGCGCAGTCCAACAAGTATGTACCTTGTCGCCTTCAACCTGGTCGAGTTACTCAATGTTCTCATGGGTGTAATGTTCGAAATCTCCGAATCATTGAATGGAATCAAAGTATTCGTTTATTGTTCTTTGTACTTAAATACTTTTGTTGTAGTGGCCTTAACGCGAATTTCATACTGGCTCAATTGTGTGATATCGGCTGAACGATTTGTTGCGATTGCCTTTCCCTTTAAGGCCAAATTTTGTAAAGTTGTTAAACATCCTCTCATTTTCATCGTGGCAGTAGTAAGTATAAGCCTACTGTTTCATTCTTTTACACTTTTTAAATTTCATTTAATCGCCGATGTTTCTACTGCCAATCATACTAGTTGGAAATATGAACTGACGGACATATTTCATGGATATCGCCATGTCTTTGTCTGGATGAGTCTGGCTAGTAAGGTACTATTTGTACTTCTTCCCTTAGTTGGCAGTCTTTTAATGAACATTGGCACTGTCGCGGCTTTGTTGAAACATCGACGACTACAGCGACGGCTGAATATATTAAATAGGCCAATCAAAGAACGATATAATACTAAATGCATACTTGTTTCTACTTTCGTTTTTGTTGTCTTGGTATCACCTGTCAACATTAATGCTGTAGCAGCTAATGTTATACCTGAATATGGGTTTGGTACTCAATATGATGATCTGTTTCAATTGATAATGAAGATCGGTATATTGTGTTCAATTCTCAGTGGTTGCACAAATTTTATTTCCTATTTGACCATAAGCACACAGTTCAGAAACGTTTTCTTGTGTCTTTGTAGAAAAATAAGACCTTATACCACCCAGGCTGACATAAGGACTGGCAGTCCCTCGTTGTCCGATTTTTCACCTAACATCACAGAAACCCGCATATCAGCAGCATACATGTCCACACATTTATGAGAGTAGTGTGAAGTTTGTGCGTATACTATTTTTGTTGACGTGTATCGTTTTCCTCTCAGCCTCATTAGACCATTCGGGGTAGAACAGCAGGTCGTTAAACCCCCTTTCATTTTGTTTTGTTTTTGTTGGGTTTTTTTTGCAACGCGTGGCCCGCGATATGACCTCCTTGTTGTGTTATGGCGGCGACGACAATGGCAGTGAGGATCATGTGCCGGTGATATTATTCTTAACACTAAATTAGTATAATTGTGTTTTGGTACTATGTAGTCCGTACATCACAAATCATGTCTGCTGTATATCGAGTATTGCTTGACACTTTGAGGACACTAGGTCAGGGTCCACAGGCATGACCAAAATCCGGTGCAAGTACCAAGAGTAAGTAGTTCGTAGAGCGATGAGAAGTGTCGTACTATATCCCTGTTATAAAAATAAAAACTCGCTAGTAAGTCTGCACACTATTTTCGGCGATTTCAATATTTCGTGCATATTCTATGTTAGCAAATATTATATTATTTCACATTAATCTGTTTTCAGTTTAAAATATTCTTAATGAATCACAATAACAAAGATACAGTCTTCCCGTTACGTTCCGACACTTGTATGTAATTGTGTAACCTTAAGGTGCCAAACATCTTCAGCAGTACGTATCTAATTCTTGCCGTTTTACAACTGACTTTCAGTACGATGAGACGTTGTTTGTTCGTGGCAGGGTATAACGTCCACTCGATATAAACTATATCATTTCGGGTCTATCATATGGTTCAATTTTATTTCGTAAGGTCTTTAGCAGTAGGAGGAAAACGGGGGACCCGGTGAAATGGACAGGCGATTCTACTCTTTGCGGGATGGCCTAGTGGTCTAGAGTGCCGCGCTTCCACCTCTGCTGGCCGGTCACATCTTGCTTGCGGCTGTGGTTTCGATCTCTGGTGTGAGCGTATGTAGCATGGAGATAGGAAGCCTTTCAACCTCGTGGGTTTACTCCGGAGAACCATTTGTTAGTCCCGAAATGACCTAGTTTGTGTCGACTGGACGTTAAACCCATCTCTCCCTCCGCTCGTTTGTTTCTGAATTTAAATTATTTGTGGTTATATAATTATATGTTGATAAATATATATATTGGAATATACTTATCCATTCAAAACAATAGGTGGGCTATATTCGCATGTTTGTCTTCCTGCTGCCAGACTATTAAAACTTATAGTAAAGCCGCAGTACTTGATGATAATAGGACCCTATACAGGTGGTCATCATCTCGGGTGTATCTAATTATTATATATATTAAAGCCATATGCAACTTAATATGAAATTGTTTGGAAGCGGATTATTACACGCTTTAGCGTTTGTTTCTGAATTTAAATGATTTGTGCTAATTATATGTTAATAAATATATTGTTTAAATTTTGTTCGAATTTATCTTAGGTTTGATCACATGCCTGTTCGTGCAAAGACAAATCATGGTGGTTAAAGAAAGCCAATTTTTGGACAATGTATATTTTTACGGATCACTGAACTATATCTATGGTTGAATTTAATCTTTGTAGATGGGGCCACAGGGCTGTGAGGGTAAGACGCTGACTCGCTCTCATGGTGGAGCTAAGGGGCTGTGTGGTCGAGAAAGTCCATCCGGATTTTCTGGCGTGATTTCCCTTTGTAATTAGTGCAAGTCGGAGGGCTGTCTAGTCGTTCAAATGGGTCGTAAAACCGAGGCCGGTGTACACATTGATGTGCACGTAAAAGATCAATTGGCAGTTTGAATTAGGTAAGCGGTAGCGCCCCTCATGATACATTGTATTAGGTATGCACGTTTTCATTACCCGCGTCGATGCAAAACAATAGGACGTTAAACCCTATTTAATTTCATGTTTTCTCTATGGCAGATACTCATTTCATCTCTGAAATCATCAGAGCGGTTATTCTCAATAGCTACAGATATAGCAAGTTGGGGTCAATATATCTGCCTGGATATAATTACTATTCTAGGTAGAAACTATACAAATGAAAATGAAATCCATCGATTTTCCTAGATTTAGAAGATTTGCATAAATTTGGACACCCATAATTAGAAATACATCTAATGATTAAAACTCTTATTATCAGTATTACCTTCCGTGTGAAACGCAGTCAATAAGCTCCGTAGATGCTGAACAGTAGAACGTCAAACCATATTTCACTTTATAGCATACTGTACGCCATATATGTCCGTCATCCTTAGCCAGGATGTGACAGAAAAGTAGGACGTTAAACCACATTTCATTTCAATTCATATCTTCATAATGTTTTCTGTGTTTTTTTCAATGGTTTTAAGCACGATGGACAGTTAATTAAAAAGTGGATAATCACGACTAGTATTATCGCAACGGTAGCAGAGACTACGCTGTTCTTCCAATAGCCATAGCACTACTGAGAATGAAGTACTTTGTCTGCTATTTTCAACATAATCGGTGCAGGAAAGTGGAACGTTAAACCATATTTCACTTCATTTCTTTTTTCGGTGTTATAAAACTTCAATGATAATTAATTCCAAAGATCTATCCTCCTACACAATCATAACAATTGAACAGATAAGGACATAGTTCCCCGGTTCTATAATTAGTCGGTAATAAAATAACTTCAATACTTTTTATCGTGCATTAAGCCGTTGTAATGTTGATATTTTCTGAAACATGTAAATGATGCAGAGTGATTGTAATACAAATTCCATTGTTCCTATGTAAGCTGTGTGGCAATATTATATGCGACTGTAATAGTAAACCGGAGGTCGCGTGTATTAAGAGATTTGCATAAATTCAGCGGCGAACGCTGGATATTTGGTAAAAGGGGCCCTGGGGCGCCTGAGAAATGTTTGAATAATACAAGTGTTAATAATGATTTGTGGCACATACCTGGACCCGAATATAAAATTCAAACTGATCGGCAACCAACATAAAGCTTCTAATTACACGTTGCTTAGAAACAGAAAAATAAGTTAGTTTTTACTACTGAAATTAGAGGGGTGGGGGACTGGATCCACCACTGCGTAAATGTGTTGAATATACTATGAAGAAAAGACGAATCAGATACGACCGGAACTCAATAGCCATGTTGTTCTAGAAAAATTCTAATATTTTATCCAGGGCACTTCTATAAAAGGTATCAAATAGTTACACCGCTTGCACTGATATAGATTATTTTCACACGAAATTGCATATTCGTTATACAAGTAGTTAAGGTATTCCAGAAGTGCGGGATGCGGAAGTCTTGGGGTATTTATCAGCGAGGGTTGCCTTTCTTGATGTTAAATGTTTTATCCGTAGTCAATTTAAGGTAATTTGAATTCCCGAAAAATTGAAAATATTCATCAATGACCAAAACTTTCGCACAATGCAGAGTAGCTTCAGATAAAAATAAAAAAGGGTTTTCGGGCACTGTATTTGGCCGACTAGAAGATCAATCTTTTTTTCAAATTACCCATCTGGTCAAAGTGGGTCATTAACCGAATGTTGAATATCCTAACAGTTGTGACTTTAAATAAATTGTGATAATCTGTTGCATAAAATAACGCGGTTGAGTAGTGGAATTTAAAGAACAATGTACATTCTAAAGTCAATTTTGGAACACAACGTGAAGTAATTGTACTACTGTACATGTTGGTACTGTATTACAAACCCCGCGAATTGTGACGTAATTCAAATTATCTTGATTATTTTATAGACGTTTTGGTTTTTTTTTCTTAGTTTAGTAAAAGCATAAACCTGAATTTAATTTAGAATACACCAGTCCCAAACTTTGGTATTTTGTAATGCCAATTAAAAATCGAATTGATTTATTAAAATTAATTAGCACCCTTTTTATAAATAAATAAGTCCCAAACTTTTGTAATGTCAATTAAAAAATGAATTAATTTATTAAAATTAATTAGCACCCTTTTTATAAATAAATGCAGGTATATATGGCTTAGGGAGAGTGTTGGTTATTTTAGGGCTTTTTGTTCGCAGTAGGAAACTAAGTGGTTGAACTTTTGAATTTTAAAATAACTTAATAACTAATAATTATTTATGTTTTATAATTTATATTTGGTTCATTGTGTTATTGATCAGTTGAGAAATGGCGATTTATCATTCCGTATTTTTCACAAGTTTTTAATAAACTATTCGAATTAACAATGCACTCGCTTAATTATCACCCTCGCGTCGAATATAAATATAATTAATTCATTAAGATTATTTTATATTCAAAATAACCATACATTCGCCTAAATATCACGAAGAGGGACCTTGATTATTCGTCCCTTTATAGGACTAAACGATGTTCCTTCCGAAATGGAAATATTGTCTGATATGTCGAAATATTTTGGTTCCTTTTATTGAAATGAAACAGGATATAATGTCCTACTGATCTCCAACTGGACTAACGAAGACTGGAACCTTTTAGGAGATTACCACTTACATAGAAAAAAAAACAATCTAATTAAAATATAGATCTATATTTCGTTTCGGTATTTAATACTTTCGATGTAGATCTAACAAGTTATAGTGGGAGCTCACGTTCTATGACGTCAGGTATCAAGCACGGGGCATTTGACCCGATAACGTCAGTCATTCGATTAACCAATTAGCGACCGCCATGCTTTTTAAAATCTACTTTTGTTTTGTTTTGATTTCTATCCGTTGGTAATATTTACCCACAGTTCCACGCATGAAAAGGTCAAACGGTCGATTCGACAGACCATTTGATTGGCTGACCCCTCATTTCAGGCAGAACACTACTTAAATAACAAGTCTTCCAGATCCAAGAGTAGTAAAGACAAGTAAAAACGAAATTTTGAACTATAAAAAAACGAAACGAAATTGGGTCTGTGTTTTAATTAGATAAAAATATAAATGTGTTTTTTAAATTCTATATTAACAAAAAAAAATCATTTTGCACCAGTACTCCTAGAAAACTATAAAAAAAAAATGAACGACTCAGTTGCCATTGAACACATCAACTTGCAAACGAGTTTGCACCATAGACAAGGCAAAATTCTTGCACGCATCTCCACCCCAACAATAAAAAAATATATAAATATCTTTGGTTTTCAAAAATTTGTTTTGTTGAAAAATGAAATTTACTGACGTTTTCCCTGGAACCGTTACAAAGTCTGGTCTGTTGAATAAATATGTGCTCTCGGTACGTCGAAAATTAATTTTATACCGCCCCACGCAGATATAAATGGTGCCGATTGAATGACATTTTAGTCGATATTAAATTTGTTTCTTTTTAATTTATTATGTCGGATGTTCGTCCAATTCGACAGGCTTGTCATTGACAAGGGGAACACTATAACCAAACTACCATGTGCATGACCCTTCTAGAACTCTTCATAGGATATTCTCATTCCTACAATCTGGGTGGTACTGGAAATGAGTCAGTGGTGAAAGGTTCATATAGTATAGTCATACACACGTTGTAGGATACGATATCTTAGGACGTTTGTACGTGATATTTGCTTGCCTTCTCGTGATTTCGCTTACCGTACTGATCTCCCACCCACCTTAAAGCCCCAATAACACTCTTGTTGTAACTGAATAATATGTCTCAATCTTCATTCTGGTCAACAAATTGTATTATTTTACAATATTCCTATTAATTAATGATATAAATTTCATCTTAACACACCTAATTTAAAAAATTGGAAAAATTCAACTATTGATTTCAAAAGTCTAACGTAAACCTTTTCAAATGTGACTTTGATTTAAAATATTTTCTAACCCTTTGGACAAGTAAAATAGGTCGTAATGGATAATTTACACAACAGATAAGACACATACAATACTTAGAATAAGGCTATTATTTATTTTCTGGATCTGCCAAGCCAGCAAGAGTGTTATTGTCCCTTTAAAAGCTAGTGAGATATTGAATTAAATCTCCACATACGTTAGTCTCCCAACTAACCTTTTTATAATTATAATTAGTTTTAAGTTAAATCCCATTTCCGTGTTGTATGTGACGGTGTGCAGTAAATACAGGTTGATGGGTTTAATGGAGTTAATAACATGTATCTAGGAGCCAAGAGTATGATGGTTCGGTAGAATATATAGATAATGATCAACTGATCGATGGGGTTTGGATGGACGAATGGTTAGCATGTGCGCGCTGTTGCATAAAGCCTGTCATTGAGTCAACTGGCGTGGATTCGAATCCTCGGTTGTACGTGACAAGGAGTAGGGTCGCCTGTCCAACCTTGTGGGTTTTCCCCAAGTATTCCGGTAAGACGGAGGTATAATAGTGTATAATAATCTGGAAAACACAATCAGTTGAGACAGAAATGGGGGTTTAACGTCCACACGACACAAACTCGGTCATTTCGGGACTAACATATGCTCTAGTTTTATGTCAACAATTCGTCTGCGCGTAGTGGTCTTTAGCAGTGGGAGGAAACCAGAGTGTCCGGACGAAACCCACGAGGTTGAGAAGGCGCCCCTATCTCCATGCCACATACGCTCACACCAGGGATCGAAACCACAGCCGCAAGCCAGAGGTGACCAGCCAGCTAAAGGTCGAAGCGCGGCACTCTAGACCATGAGGCCAACCCCTGGGCTAATGAAGACGGAACTTCTCACAGTGCCTAGAAAATAAGTATCAACACAATCACGACTTTTCGCTTACTTCGATTGTTCATTTTGAATCAGAATAAATGCAATGAAATGAGGTTCATCGTCCTGTTGTTCTGCTCGGACTGGGCTAATGAAGACGGATAAATGAGATACAGTGTGCGATCAGGGAAATGTTGCCCGAACAGCTGCGCTACGGTCTACGTTTATATCGAATTCAAATTTCCAATAGATCTTTTACGTGCACTCTAATGTGTACAATGAACCTGTTTTTCGTACCATCAGAACGACTAGACAGATGTCCTTGACAGACCCTGCGTCCTGCACCACTGACAAGGAGAAACCACGCCGGAGAATGTCGATGAACTTTCTCGGCCAATACTGGGAGCGAATCCACGTACTCCTAACTAGCTGCATCGGCAGAATCGTATATACAATGCTGATGACATTTTAACTAATTCCCACACACAATGGAAGGAACAAGAAATGAATGAAACACATATGGATGGTACTTTTTATTCTGACAAGGGCATACACATCTTCTCGATTATTTTGATTGGATCGTATAAATGGATTCATAGCTCTGGGACGAGACACCCACTCCTAAATATTGTTCATGGATTTCAACGGTTACATTTGTGACTGAAAATCGACTTATTTAAAAAG
Source organism: Patella caerulea (assembly GCA_036850965.1). Classification (NCBI taxonomy): domain Eukaryota; kingdom Metazoa; phylum Mollusca; class Gastropoda; family Patellidae; genus Patella; species Patella caerulea. Next base: position 70,597,237 of record JAZGQO010000010.1, on the reverse strand, counting down.
GGGGGATAAGTGGTTAGTCTGTGTGTGCTGTATTGTAAAGTCTGTCATTGAGTCAACTGGTGTGGTTTCGATTCCCCGGTAGTACGTGGGGTCGCCTGTCCAACCTCGTGAGATTTTTTTTTCAGACTGGTTTATTGTTCATAATTCGTCATGTAATACAGTAATATACATTAATAAGTACATAAAAGAAACAATATGGACACATTCAACATTATTATCAGTTCATGATGTTAGTAATCTTTACAATTTTTCTGGGTTCTCCGGTTTTCTCACACTACTAAAGACAAGCGAATGATTGAAATAAAATTAAACCATAAATACCTTCCTTTTTTTCTGAGCGAGAACATTAGCTGCGAGTCTTTAGGGCCTTGGGTTCTAAATCAGATTTTAAGTTTCAAATCTCAGCCAGTTAGAAACTATTTTGAAACTTTTATGGAATAATTTCAAATCAGTTTATTATTGAACTCTATCAGAACGCTACAGATTTCTGTTCAGATTGACAAGTAAATGGAAAGATATAGTTACAGTCTGGTCACCACAGATTGGTTTATTCGAATTTTGATTGACAGGTTGTCAATAGATTATTATATTTAAAATATAAATAAAGCAGAAGAGGGGGAGGCGAATTGTACAAGGTTTTTTTTTACTTTAAATTCAATTTAATGTAATTACCCATGGCTTATTAGGCATGTGGTAGACAAGTCTGCATTGTACCATCATGTGTGTGTGGGCAGAAAATATGTTGTCACTTGCCAAGGGTGGCACTTGCATCGATGGGGAAGATAGTGTGTCTTGGGCTAAATATATTTGTTAAGGCCAGCTCAATTTTCGTCAAGGTCACCGAGTTGTAAATAAGGTTAGGGCACGTGGCTGTTGGCGAGAATGTAAGTTAAAATTAGGGTAAGCATTTGGTCTTGGTCTCAGACTAGGGTTAGGATTGGATTAGCGCTAGCCCCGTTTACATTCTGACCTTTGCCAAAACCTGAAGTTGGCCTTATCAAATAGGGTTAGTATTTTTCGGTGGACGAAATACTAGGTACGTTACCACGGCTTACGTAAACAATGCACGCACTATTGAAGCCAGTGACTTACGCCGTGTGATGTGACGTCACGCCGTAGAATACATATGAACTTATAATATTTATGACTCTGAAAAGTGTATTCGAAAGTACGTTCATGTGTGAAACAAGGGTTAAAAATAATCCGTTTTTCGACTGCTTGTCTGGTGTTATACAAGGGTTTAAAATCAGTCCTCTACTTATGTGTTATTATGTTAATCAGCTAGTTCAATTAATGGAAGCTACTGACTCCCAAGCAATGTTCACAAATAAAGATACATGTATAATGCTACTGTCTGCAGATGACTAAAGAATCTTCTCAGATGATATTGGCGACTTCCAAAAAAAATCAACATCTTTCATAGATTTAGCAGTAATTTTAATTGAAAAGTCAATTTATCAAAAAAGCAAACTGTTATTGTTCAGAAATGGTTGTTCTATACGTAAGAAATAAGTGTTTTGTCCTGATACTATTACAATAGAGTGTGGTTCATGTTGTGTTCATTAGGTTTTGGTTATGCATGGTAATCGTCGGCCAGGCTAAGCGATAATATCATTTTAAATGAATAGAAATGTTTCGAACTAAATCTTTGTCGAGAATAATATTTAATATTAGATATGAACTTTTTAAAATCAAACGGAATATTATAGAACTAAATCTTTCACCATTAGATATTTATTTTCGCAGACAGAATTGAAAATTTAGCAACATTCAACACCATCTGCAAACGTCAATACAAAGCCAGTATTTGACGATCTCTTCTTCCCCCCCCCCCCTGAATCCAAGTCGTGATATTATCTACCGTTCATATTAATTAGTGACTGTTTTCTAAATTAACTGTTACACATAATCAACGCGGTTACATTTTAGCGCGGATTAAAGTAGCTCAGTCTGTAATTCATTTTAATCCAAAGTCTTCGACATTTAAAACACGAATTATTTGTCTATTTAAATCAACATCGATGCTGTGATCTTACCGGGAAAAGATATGCTTCTGGTATCCAATATTTACGACAAAATACATATTTTTCCATTGTTACACGAATTGTGTACCATAATGCGTTTCGGTGTCATTTCTAACAAGGGACTCGAAGAATTAGGCTAGACATATTCCACAAGTAGCACCAGACGGTGAGCACGTGCAATTAATATTTTTGGTGTAGACTGGAGAAGATTTCCCTTCGATTTAGACTTCTGACGTATTTCGCTGAACAGAACTGATTATAAATTACAGTAAAAACAGGAACGATTAAATGTTAATCATTTCAAAAACGTTCATATTATATTGTTGTATGCATTGCAACCCATTTGTATCAATTTCTAGATCCCAAATATTAGCATTACAGCTCCTTTAAGTCGTGACAAATTAGATTGTCCACACATATGCTTGATCGTGATCGACGACTTACAAACCCGCGGAAGAAATGGTATTAATAGACGGATATACGATTTTCACTATCATTAAATATTAATTGAATAATGAAATTGGGTTTGACATACCACTGTTCTGCGCCGACTGGCCCAACACAGACGGGCATACTGTCAACGGAGAGAGAGAAAGAGGGAGAGGAGAGAGAGATAAATGGGGTTTAACGTCCACTCGACACAATCTAGGTCATTTCGGGACTAATATATGGTTTAATTTTATTTCAATAATTCTCTTGCTCGTAGGGGTCTTTAGCAGTGGGAGGACATCGAAGTACCCGGAGAAAACCGACGAGGCTGGACAGGCAACCCTACTCTTTGCCACGTACAACCTAGGATTCTAAACCACGTCAGTTGACTCAATGGCAGGCCGTACGATAAAGCGCGCGCACGCTAACCATTCCGCACCCAACTGTCAACGGTTTTCACGTGTACGCCAATATGTACACGAGACCATGTTTATTCGTCCCATCCGAACGACTTTACGTTTTCTCTTTCCTAGTCACACCGCAACACCGGTTGTAAATGGTGAGATCAAGGTCTTTAGCCCGTGCTGAAAACATTTCCATATCACCCGTAAACAACAAAAGGGTAAAATAAGGGTTACACCCTCTTGTTATTCAGTGATAGAGTGGGGTTGGGATGGCCTAGTGGTCTAGAGTGCCGCGCTTCGACCTCTAGCTGGCCGGTCACCACTGGCTTGCGGCTGTGGTTTCGATCCCCGGTGTGAGCGTATGTGTCATGAAATGACATAGTTTGTGTCGAGTGTACGTTAAACCCTCTCTGTATCTCTCCCTCTTTCTCTCTCTCTCTCTATTCAGTGATGGAACTAAGTATGGAACTACTACGCAATTGGATAATATTATGTCAATAGTTTCGGATTTAGAAAGTCTATTTTCTATTTACATCCGCATTTCATCGAAAGTTTTTGTAATGGCGGGTCTTCTGGTTTCCTCCTACGGCTAAAGACCCCAGGAAACAATGAATTATTGAAATAAAAATTAACTATTTGTTAGTCCCGATATAGACTAGTTCGTGTCGAGTGAACTGTAAACTCTGTGTCCCTCTATATATATATTGATAACAATCGACTTCGTCGCGGGTGAGTTTTGAATATATCATATTTATTGTACGTTGTCTTTACTTTATAAAGCTTTGTTTACTGACGTCTTGAAAGAGAGTAGGGTTAATTGTGCAATAACAAGGCTATAATGTTCCGCTGTAAACCATCTTTGACATGTAAACTTCACGTAAATAACTATAAAATTTGTTTAAAGGTGGTTGATTTTATTACCTTTACCAGGTAAATCTATTACGGGAATTAATGTACCTGTAATTAAGTAATCTCACTACCCGAGTGCAAGTTAAAGGTAATCTATCCTTGACACGGTATACCGTCATTAGTGTTGCATTTACCGTTCAGAACACCAATAATTATTCCAACAGCCAAGTCCCAGCATTGACAAAAAATATAACCAACCTGAGGTTTTTGATGCTATATGTATATTTTCATTATGTTTAGATTCAAACCTTGGCATCGTTGGGGAAGTTTAAATATTCAAGATGGCCACCATGGGACATTTTCTGATTATCTAGTTGGATAAAAATCGTGATCAATTAGCGTGTACTGCGGTTTGAAGAAAGTTTATGTAAATGATTCGATGTCGAATCAAAAAACATTTATGTATCCGTCCAAAAACTAACGAAAAATCCAGTTATTGGGCCAAATTAGAAATAAACATAAAAATGTGGTTCAACCAATAGGTATTCCAAGATGACCTCTATATTCAAGATGTCGTCTACATATGGCGGATATGTCGACGTGAGTAATGTGATAGTGTAAATAATATAGTAATAAAATGATTTATCAAAGGATTAAGACTACGACATACTGAGCGTTAGTAAGGACAACTACATCGAGGACACTCTAATCTAAAATTTACTTGGAGTCTGTTTCGGGCTGTCTGCGTTGTTCAAAATACAGCTTTCTATTACCACCGTCCGAACGGGGTGGCGTCCTTACTGCGCTTCTACGGCAACAAAAAATGGTCTCCGAGCGCGTCAAGATCACCATAATACCCCCGTCAGTACTGCGCTTATACTGCGAGTCACGGCGTTTGTTTTGAGTATGTTCAAAGCAAACGCCAAGGTCCTGTCATATGACATTGAAAACCGCGAGAACGTGGTGGGTCGCGAGGGTCGCGCGATAAGCGTGGTAACATCTCTATGAACGTAGCACACGCACAGTACACACGTGGAAAAGACGCTGCGAAAATTGTAACATTTGCAACAGTGCCTTCATGGCGTCTTCACCACAACCCTCACGCGTTGACCGCTACCCCAACCAGCGCTCTGAGTCCTTATGGCGTTGTCATAGCGATGTTACGATGATTCCACCACTGTTGCGCGACTGCACCACGACCTCATGGGGCTACCTCTTAAGCATATGGGCGATTTTATGAGGTTCCCACAACGTGTATGGAGTTCTTAATACGACCATGGCGCGGTTACCAAGCTTGCATTATTCGCTTATGGCGACCATGCATTTCATGCAAGACTTGCTTTGAAAACGGACGATTCAAAGGTCATCTTGAAATTTTGAAAAAAAATCAAACCAGCTTGCATAGTCGCCGTGATCACGTGGTGGAAACGCACGTGTAGTCCAGATAAGACGTGGGGTTGAGCGACGCGGGTTCGCGATGACCGCTTATAGATCTCAATTGAAACGCCATAAGCGCGGAGAGATCGTGACGAACCCGCCGCGAGAATTCTATATAAACGCACAAGTCGCAGTAAGAACGCGACTTTTAAGGTTGTAATTTTCGGACATTTTTCCGCGTTGTGTTCACGCTTGCCGACGACCTTGTGTATTTCCAGGCCGCCGTTCGGTCGCAGAGCGCAGTAGGGTCACCATTCCGGTCTGACGGGGGCTTTAGTGTGACAAAAGCGTGATGGGAACGCCAGTTATCATGCCGTGGTCCTCATGGTCGCCAATGATCACCGAGTCACGTCGTTTGCTTTGAGCATGTTCAAAACAAACGTCAAGGTTCTGCCAGATGACCTGGAAAGCTGCGAGAGCGTGATGGGGTCGCGAAGATCCATACTGCGCTGCTACGGCGAACAAAAAATGGTCTCAGAGCTCTTAAAGATAACCATAAGTGTGGCATAATTCGTGGTGGGAAACGCCAGATATCGTGCTGTAGTATCCATGGTCGCCAATGATCGCTGAATAACGGCTCTGCCATATGACGTGGAAAGCTAAGAGAACGTTGTGGTTCCTTGTGGCGTTGTCATGGCGATGTTACCACCACTGTTACGCGATTGCACCACGACCTACGCCTGTGTTTATGGCGCGGTAACCAAGCTTGTATGTTACCTATGGCGACCACGCTTTTCATGTACGGCTTGCTTTGAAAACGGGCGATCCAAAGCTCATCTAACCAGAAGACGTGTGGTGGTTAGGGCACCGCCGTTTCGCCGATGACCGCCGTTGCAATGCTAATAGATCTCAATAGAAACTACATAAGCGTAGAGAGATCGTGAGACGAGCCCGTCGTGAGAACGTGGTATAATCACACAGGTCGCAGTAAGAAGTTTGTAAGGCCAAAAAAGAGTTCTGTTTCCGGTAACGGATGGAAAATAGGGTAGGGTCGGTAGGTTTTTTTTTTTGTTTTGTTTTAAATATTAGATATCCTACCACCGTACTACGGGGATTCAGGTCAAAGTTTCAAATGACAGAAACAATTTTTTTAAAAATATTTTTTAAAATCCGAGATCGACGTCAAAAATGTAATCAAAAATCTTCAATTTTATGTTGGGTTGAGTCGGCGCCGTGAACATAAATTACGAATAGATTTGTGGATGGAATTCTTGGATAATTGTTTAAAATGTATCAGAGACTCGATTATATTATCTTTGGCGGCAAAAGAACGTTTTATCATTCTATGAAGATAAAAACGGAGGCCTGAAAACTTATCATATCGTACCGTTGCACGAAATCGGTCCGTAATAAATTTATTTGTCTTTTAAATACCAATCGAGCAGATCCTATCCACCTGTTTGAAATATAGGTTCACCTGTTTTTGTCCATTTGCGAGCCGTTACTAAGGTTTGTAGCTTTTCGGAATGTACATTCTTAAATCTATGCGAAACCTGTAGTCTCGTTTTTCACGCCAGTTAGCAAAACGTACGGCAGATCTTAATAAACGTTCGCTGTACCCGATTATTCCGATCGGTAAATGCCGATTCAAAAAACGATGACATTAATATTCATTTATAGCAACAAATAATACATGTATTTTCACGAATCCGGTAGGTTTAGAGTATTCTGAACGGTCGCTTGGTAAACAAAAAACTTTATTTCTCTTGATGCTAAAAAAAATAAATTAGTCGGCAGGTTTTATAATGGGTCGGTCGGGTTACCGGAAACATAACATTTTTGTTTTTGGGACAATTTTTTTTTGGCCTAATTTTGGGACATTTTTCTGTGTTGTGTTCACGCTTGCCTGCGACCTTGTTTGGTCTCAGCAACAAAGTAAGGTCAACACTCAATATCTGACAGGGCAATGTTAGAAACGGGTGCAATATGCAGCTCGCTGTATGTTCAGTGACCACAGAGGTGTTCATTTGTAGTTGTCCGGACTTCGAAATAGACTTACGTATGAAACGTAAGAGTTTTAGTACTTTACCACCAGTAAAGGGTCATACGAACAGAAATTATCACATTAATCATTTGGTATCAAATCGCCCCCGCCTATTACTCTAATAAGCACAATTCTACAACCAAATATCTAAAGTCATTCTATTAAACGAATACTGTTGCATCTATATCCACTGTAAAACACATGCATATATTACCCGAGTTTTCACAAATATATGTAACTGCATATAAGCCTATTACTATAACTTTGAATACTATAAATCAAAAATTAAAAAGAAATTAATAAATCGAAATCTACTGTACCAGAAAATTTAAAGTAATAAAATATTATTCTTTGTTTACATTCTAAGGCATCACTGACACATAATATTATTATGCAAGAGTATTGTAAGACAGGTATTATTTCCAAGCAATTCAAAGTTATCTCATCTGGTGTTCCGCAAGGTTCAGTCACCGGACCTTTATTATTTCTTCGATATTTCTGATGCCTTATTTGGAATCACGCATTTATTAGCTAACGGTACACCTCTATGTTCGTTTTCAGATTGGTTTGAAAGGTGAATTGGAATGAAATTTAACCCAGCAAAATTATTACAATGGTCTAAAAAATAGTAACTTACCTTTAATCCAGAAAATACAAAGATTGTAGCAATATAGTCGTTGTAACATTGTTTTAAAAGATTATAGACAAGGAATGGGGAGATAAGATATGGTTTTATGTTTCTAACATATTCACATATATGCAGGTGTGTACTGATATCAACTAACATTTGATTGACATATTGGTATATGAAAAAGGGTTATAGAAACAAAACATACTGGTTATATCTTTCAACAAAATACATGTGAGTCAAAATATTCCTATTGCATCATTTGGCTTAATTTAACCAATCATTACGTCGATTGCACAGGTTTATGGTCATGTACACGCATGGGTCGGCGTGATACCCTTGCGGCTATAAAGGAAACTACATTATGTTATTAAAGCGGACTTCGATTAGGTTCCAAGGGGTTACCATCTAAGAGTCCTAGACACCGCGAGGTGTCTAGGTTGAGAAGAGTTTAGTTAGTATTGACTGTAATTGTAATATGTACTATGCCTGTATGTATACCTATGCTACATAAAAGGTAAAAACGAATTGTTGCATTGTTATAACTGAAGAAGACAAACGTCTTAAGAAAACATTAAGAAGAAATACACAACGTTGAGGAGAAGCAAAGACGATCAGAGATAAATTCTAGACGATCACAAGGCTACGACAATATGTAGTAAGAAAAGATGATGGGTCGTACGTAGGATGTGGCGACCGGTTTTGGTACATGTCCGCTCTCCACGTCAGACAAAAAGACTCATGGTACTACAAGATCTTCAGCTACCAACATCTTAGTTATCCACTTAATATAAAATATAAGAGATACCCATGAGTGTTTCTTCGGAATGACTGGAAATGAAATAATCGTGTTGATTTTATTCTCAAAGTAGCATCATTCAAACCTTCTTCTTCCTCTATAGTGCCTGACTCTAGGAGAGTGTAAGTAATCAACATCGCAAATTAAATATTTTAATTGGTAACGATTCACCTAATAAACTATATAAATGTTTTATTTGGCCTATAAATACGCCTCAGACAAAAAAAATAAGTAAACGAAAAAAGCTTAGACGTTTTTGTGAGTTACATAAAATGATTTATTTTACTTATACCCCAGTAGCTTTTTAGGGGGTTGGTGGCATTTTCAGGTTGTATTTTCTTTACCCTAAATATAGAAGCCTAAGTAATTTCTAAGGTTATTGGCAATAAAATCCCTATAAATACGTTCGTGACAATAATTCCATTTAGGTATCACAATTTGGGGAAGTGGGAGAGTTCACAACACACAAACTATATGGTACCGTGTTACTTCAACATATTCACTTATAATTGTGTTAGATCACTCACCCGTGAGATTAGTCAGGCAACACCATTCCTTGCCAAGTGTACCATTTGAATTGCAAGCATGTCATACACGACTAAAGGACAGGCATTACAGTGAAAGCGCACCAGTTGCAACACTCGACAACTCAAGGTGCACGTCATGGGGAAGCAGATGGGCTTGTATCGACATTGTTTTATTGTCGACATTTCGTAAATAAACTGTTTGTTCCATAGGGTTAATACGTTTATGAGATAATCTACAACTGTTTTCTGATTTGTATGTCCATGACACTAGTCCCGGTTCATCCTATAATTATTGACAAATAAATTATTTTGCACCTGGATGATGGGGTACATTTAGCAAACTAAGAATACATCATTGAAGTTCTGGGTTTTGACATGAAATCCATTCATTATCAATATATTTAATACCGAAGTTGAAAACAGACAAACACTAATTGATTTAAGAGAGCAAGGGCACAATCTGTACTTATTCACATTGACTAATAATGCACTTGAAATATATATGATTATTGAAAGAGACATTCAGCTTGCGTCGATTCATTAGGAAATTGAATGAAATGGAATAGAGTTTAACGTCCTACTGTTCTGCTCCGAACTGGGCTAATGAAGACGGGCATAAGCCATACAGTGAGATATGCGGGAAATTTTGCAGCACTACGACTTGCTCTTATATCGAATGTCAAGGGATCTTTTACGTGCACACCAATGTCGTCCCATTCAAACGACTAAACAATTGTCCTTGTCACGCCGGGAAATCTGGATGAACTTGCTCGGCCAATGCAGGGAAACGACCTAGTATATATAACGAGCCGGCGTTTTACCCACATAGCCACCATGACCTCCCGATCTTTTTGGATTGTCCTCTTAATAGAATGAAATTAGCTTTAACGTCTTACTATTCTGTATCCACCGGCTAATATACAATGGGTGAAATTGTTTGCTCTATAAGTGGTTCCTCTGTCACGGGGGTGGGTGCACGTATGGTAAGCACGTGTGCCATATCATAAAGCCTGTCATTGAGTCAACCGGTGTGGTTTCGAATCCCCGGTTGTACGTGACGAAGAGTAGAGCTTCGTTTCCAACCTCGTGAGTTTTTGCCGGTCCTCCGCTTTCCTCCCTCTGCGAAAGACCCCTACGGACAAGCGAATTTTTTTAATAAAAGTAAAACATTTGTTAGTAACCCGCGTGGGAATTACGCATCACGTGTGTCTGTTCGACACCGTAGAAGTTCGCAGATTCGTCTTGGTGACTCTTGGTCCTGCACATTCAAAACTGTTGCGGCTGGTCTACGAGCTACGAATCATTACGATCTGCGCGTGTCAAAATACGTACGGCGGAATGTGAGCTAACTTTAGTCGACTTTACAGTTTCCATGGAACTCTTCACGTCCCAACACCTGGATCGCAACCGACGCCTTCTGGTTGGTGTACCAGGCGATACTCATCGAAGCATACTCGCCAAAAGGAAACTAAATATTTTGCCAAAAGTAACAGAACCCGGTCAAACTGTAAAGAAGGAAAGGATCAGGGCATTCCAGAACACTAACTTGAATTATAGAATAATAAGTATGGTATTAGCTAATGACAGTGTAAAGCGGAAAGCCACTGATCGTCATTGGAAGGATTCTGCAAACTACACTATGGCGAACATTGAAGTTCTGAAAGGAAAATCAAGCTCAGAATCTTTGGTTCAATACGATTAAGTATTTTTAATTGAAAATTTTGCAACATTTGGCATCTTTTGCAAATATTTTAAACCAAAAAGTGCGTTTTGTTTTCTGAGGGCATAAGGTAAGATTGCTTAAAGAGCTGTAAAAATGGACAATCAAAATAGAATATGTTGAACATTGCTTCATTCTGAACCGTGGTAAAAGCGATTCAAGTTTAGGCTAGCTTTTTTCGACATAACTAACATTGGTACAACAATAAACAAAGTCTCGATTATCCATCACAAAATTTACTCAGATCCACTAAATATTGCAGGCTAACCATGCATCGAGTGTTGATTATGGTCTGGATAAGCTATATGAAAATGTCTAATAATTTAGATAACATTTTATCCCTAAAGAAAGACCTGCAATAGGCAGATATTGCATAATGCATGTTTAATTAAACGTCAAATACCCAATATCAGTACGTTGTGGATTACATTATGAAAATAAAATATTGTATTGTCCGTAAAATGAATGATCGGGATTGGGGACCTGAATATGTTAAATCCTTATATTAATCATACATTATGCAAGAGCTAACTTAGCATATTCTAATTCTTTTTATACTTCAGATGTTATAGAAATGATTAATTAGACCATAATTTACAGGACAAGCGCAAAATCAACTCTGTAGGCCCTCGGATGGCTGGGATACAGCTTGGATTTAAACAGTCATCCATTTAAAGATAAATCAGTAAATGGCTGACCAAGCTAACGTTTACCGTTAGTCGGTGACGTCACTACCGCAAAACGAGGGTGTCATTGCCTTTGAGAGTGCTAATTGATAATCGAGAATATTTGGGTGGTGTTATCGTCGGTCAGTCAAACGATCGACAATTCTCGTAGACGCAGTTGATGCCAATTTCTAGTCCAAACTTCAAACAGGAGCATCTCCATTCAGAATATATTAATTTGACTGAAATTTTTAAGTATTTTCTCTTTTTCATCATCTATTTTTGAATTATTATGGCTAGAATGGCCAACTCTTCATTAAATTCTTAACTAATGTATCTTTAATCGATTTACTCTTGAATTCTTATGTGCAATATCACCCGAAGAGGAAGTGGGCATTAACTTCAGTCAGCACTTATACCACACCTTTGATGCCACCCACATAATAATCAGAATATCATGCCACACCGGCGGTTGGGGGCGATGGTAAGTCTTGTTTTCTTCTACTAAAGTCAAGAACAAAACGGCCAAATAAAAAATGGAATGTTGTTAATTTATATAAATGTTTTTATTTTTTTTTTAAGTGATTTCTTGTTTTTCTTTATTCATTTAAGGAGGTTTTGAGCACGGTCGTTAATGGGTACTAACAGCAGAACAGTGTAAGCTGTTAAGGGGAATTGTGGAAGTCATGGGTAGTTTGTATAAAGTTGGTACTAACAGGGCCTAAAATATCAGCGAAAGCTGTTAGATAATTTGCAAACACTGTCATTTCACAATAGCTCTGACAAAGGAAGTGCTGGGGAAGTGGTAGAAAGTGACACAATATGTTAATTACTTTTCGAATGGATGGCTCACAAGATCTAATGAATATTCAACACACTGATCTATTTAACAGGTCTATTTAAAGATACGTTATGTAAGATCTAAATCTGCATATTATGATGTTATATTATGAATTAATTATGAGACATTTATTCACACGCCGATTGGGTTTTCTCACGGTCCTCCGGCTTCCTCTCGCTGCTAAAGACCCCTACGCACAGGCGAATTTTTGAAATAAAATTTAATCATATGTTAGTCCCGAATTGACCTGGTGTACGATAACCTCCTCTCTCTCTCTCTTTGATGTTTTGTGATGATACTAAAAAAATTGTTTTTCGGATTTTTATATTAAATGAAACAAATCTCCTTGGAAATGTTAATATTGAGCTTCGGTTTCACTCGGCAAACCTCGGGAGATTTCGGAGAATCTAAACTCGACAGTATGATGCATTCCGCCGTATTGGAACTACTTGAAAGGTCCCGGATGAAACATGGCTGCGCCCATTCTGAACACAAGTTGGCGACCTATTTGGCTAGCGACCTATTCCACCGATCCAGCTGACGAAATTACACTTCTATTCTGAGCTAAAGGAATGGATAAAAAAATAATATATTCTACTTTCATTTGATAGACATAACGTTGGATTTTATTGGTTGATAAATAGATGAGTTAAGGCGACTGTTGTCTTTATTCTAAATGGGTTTCCAACGAACAGGTTGCAGCTCGATCGGTCGAAAAGGTCGCTAGCCGAATAGGTTCCCAATTTGTGTAATAGCGTCAAGTTTTCCTGTTAAAGTAAACCGGTAGCCGCATCGCAAATGTATGGGGGTAGGTACATATCACTTACTGTCATACAGCCGAGGCTAGATGTAGTTTACGGAATCTGCCGAGATTTGCCGAGTGCTTCGGTTTTAGAGGAAGTTTGCGCTTCCGGTCTGAAACTGAACAGATTCGCGTAGCTAGGGCGAACTTGTGTTCCCATGGCCTTACCTTATGTTTGGGTATATATCATCGGTATCGGAACCATTTTATATTTTATTAAATTATAAAACATTAAGATGGGAGCGAATCTATGATATAAACAAATTTTCAAACAATGATCTGAATTATTCATCAATTTAAAAATCATTGGTGTGTAGACTGATATCATACGCTAAGCTGTGACAAGTAAGAAATCTGTTTATTGTGAAGTTTGCCATTATATGTAAGCTTTATTTAATTAAGAAGTCAAAAAAAGGTGTCAAATTCAGTAATGTGTTGATCACTAAATTGAACTCAACAGTTATTTTTGTTATGCGTGACATAATTAAATTTAAGCCATAGTCTTTTGTTACTTAAAAATTCACTCGTGTCTTGTTAATGTTATGGACGACAAAACAGCTCTTTATTCAATGTTTTTAATTCTCGGTTATATTAAAATTCATAGCCCTTTATTCTTATTTCTTCATTTTTTCCGTATTTCGACATTTGTACATTGAAATTAAAATTGATATTTTAAAATCAATATTTGTTTATAAATCAGGTATTTGCCATATTAGATTTGTAAATTGTACTTTTGTATTTTAATATAAAGTTAAATGTATTAGATGAAAATCAATCTTCAATTACATTTCATGACAGACATACAACAAAAAGCAAATCTCGAACAAAAAAATTCAAAATACTAATCTTACATTAATGTTGCCTCATTTTTTTATTTTCTGAAATATACTTTATCTTTACATTAAAATAAAAATAAATTAAACAAAATACATTTACAAATCTGATATGACAAATGCCTGATTTGTAAAACAAATATGATTTTAAGATACAACTTTTAATTTTAGTGTACAAATGTCGAAATACGACAACAAATGAAGAAATAAGAATTAAGGACTATGAATTAAGAACTAAGAATAAACAGCTGTTTGGTCTTCCATATAACACATCTTTTAGAAAATACACATTTGATGATATTTTATTAGAAGTATCCTTGGACAAAAGACAAACTGGTTCATACATACAAATTGTAATTAAATTCGTCACGTTTTTCGTGCACGACGAATCTGATATACATCAAATAATAACATTAATTTATGATTTAATATTTCATACATACACACCAGGACGCGGGGCGTCGTTTACGTAAATGTTATTCGATGGCCACAGAGATCACAATAGAGCGAAAACTTCAAACGCATAATTCGCAATATTTAAATATATCAGATTCGTGAGTTCGCGAGAAACGTGACGAATTATTCAAATCGATCGATTTTAGCTTAATAGTATTTGCATAACGAACAGACACGCGTGGACACGCACCATAACACTCGTGCATTATAATTATGAACAAGCGGTTTACAGCCATGCAAGATATGCCCATATTTGTGGAATAGATGGACGAAGAACAGAGAAAATCAATAGGGTTCATTCTGCCTTTGTCACAATGCTACGCATTGAGTAACAAAACACGTTTAAAACTGTATCGTCTGTAGCCTTCACGAGGTTTTTGGAGAAACGGGTGACTTCGGAACGGAATGCCACAGTTCGATAAGGTTCTTTCTTTCATTGCCCAGATGCTACACGAAATTTGAAATATATCAAATAAAACCTGTAACCTCCCTCACTGTCAGTCGGTATTATGCAAAGAAATGTAAGGTTGCAGTAAGCTCAATATCGATGGGTTCGTCCCCTCATAAAATAAATCCTTCTAACCAAATCTGAACAATATGTTAAAAACTGTGGCCTTAATCACATTTGCAACCTCATCCAACAAATTCTGGTCATTGACATACATCAGGTGCGTAACTAAGGCCTAGGTCATATAAACAATAGATGTACACTGTCTGTCAATTTTACAGCACCCCTGGGAACATGTCCCGCCCCTCTCGTTGATCTGATAAATATTACGGCCCTGATTGGTCTACCACCAGCTGTGTACATATTTTACATAAAAGGCAGGGGACATAACTCCTGAACGGGAGTGCACCAAAATATGGGCGTATAATATATGTCAAAAGCAAGTGAATTATTCGAGGTGGGATGGGGTGTTAAATTATACATAGATTTGTCATAATGTTAAAATACAATTTAATGTAAAATCCGAATTTTATTTGAACGAAACAAAAATGGTAGATTTAAAAGCTACCCATGGGACGCCCGATTCACCTAATAACATTTGTGTCTGTATCGCCAACACTGTGTGTAAATATATGTGAAGCTAAAACAGTACATAATACAATTAAACCAATTTCTTAATAACTTCGACAAGTACTAATTTAATCTAACTTGCACTTAGACTTCGCCATGACCGACCCAATCCCCAAGAGCGGGGATAATGTACTTCCTCCTTCTTCGTTTTGGTTCTTTGTGAAATGTTATTTCTTTTGTCGAATATTTGAAAACTCTACGTTACATATTATCTAAATGGTAATTACACAAACAGATTAATTCACGCGAAGACATTTACTTGTTCCAAGGCGTCCATGATATAATGCCTACTTCAGCAGCTCTACCAAATAATTCTTAATGAACCCCTAAATGTATGATCATCTACACGGTGCTTAAAGTGCAAAGTATCGTACACTTCTTGAGTTAGCGAACTTGGGTAATTTGTATTTATCACCCAACTTGTTATTTCATCAAGTCGCTGATGATTAATGATCGATAATATCACCCGAACAATGTTTACAGCAAATAAGATAAATTTTTAATGATCGTGTCTACTGTAATCATCAATTACCCAGTGACCTTTTTGTATGTGATTCAGACATAGACAGTATTATTGATGATAAGTAGATTATGATATGATTGGGTAATATATAAACAGTATATTTTTAGAGAATTTATGTGGAATGTCTACAGCTTATAATTATTGTTGATTGATTGATAATACAAATACGAAAACTGGTAAATGAACACAATATTGAATGTAATCACATTCCCAATATCTGCTATTACTTGTGTTCATTACATGCATGGGTTATCAAAACAATACATTCCCAGCATCTAGTATTACGTGTGTGCATGCATGGGTATTCAAAACAATGTGATATTCCCAACATATGTTATAATTTGTGTACATGCATGGGTAATCAAAACTATACCACATTCCAAGCATTTGGTTTACTTATGTGCATGTATGGGTATTCAAAACAATATTACATTCCCAGTATATATATTACACAATATCACATACCCACTATCTGTTGTGTACTTGCATGTGTAATCAAAACAATATTACATCAGTAATATCTGTTGTTATATGCATGGGTAATCAAAGCATTGCACATCCTTTTAATCTGTTATTACATGCATGCCTAATCAAAACAATATCGCATTCCAAATAACGCCCCTGTTTTTTGGACTCGCATATTAGATCTTTAACAGACTTCCGGTACCAGACGTAAAGCGATAATCGGTTTATGGACTCACAGTGTATATTGTTGCAGGATGTCACTAGTTTTGTTTTACGTAATACTAGAAATAAATCTTACGGGGTAATCATATACAAAATTATGTTAAATATAATAAGACAAAAAAGGGATAATCAATAGTTATTATCAACAAAGAAAACTCTACGATGATAATAATAATTAGTCATATTATATTTCACAATAATGTCCGAGAGGTGAAAGGAAAATACATGCACCGACTGAATGAATGATTTTCTACTTTTGTAGCACTATCATAGTGATAACAGAGATTAGTTTAGTAAATATATGAGTTATTTACATCAGACATATAAAACAACTAAAGTTACATACACACAACAACAATACAGGAACTTAAACTATATATATAGGAACTCATCAGGACGTTACATAACTATATTAACGCTACTATTTCGCCCCTCTACGTCTACGTCTCTGCCTGTTTCCAGCTCTCTTTCTTCATATTTAGTTGTCTCCTAACTGTCAGTAAAGACCTGCTTATATAGCGTCCAGCAATTAGGAAAGATTGATCATCATGTATGGTATTGTTTATTTATAAAATATGGTATCTGTAATTGCACCGCATGTTTCCTTGGAAGTCATTATCAGGTGATGCACTGACCACTACTACATTCTCTTTGAAGTTCTACCGAGTGTTATACACCGATCATGTGCAGCTTGTAAAGACCATATTCGATTAATAAGATCGTGCCTTAACAGAAGTTTAAACGTCAATATCATATATTATCAAAGAACAGATGAGGTCATGAAGTTCTAAGCACCTAAATGATCGTTCAATTTGATGAAAGTTATAAAGTACCTTTGTCACACATTTCTGCACCAACCAGACCAATGAAATAGCCGGGGTTTAACGCAATGTGGTGTGCTAAGGGGTGGAGGGAGCTGCATTTTTTTATCTAATTATCTTCCCATCAAAACCACTAGCCGCCTTTTATCGCCGGTTCCTAAGTGAAGCATCATGGATATCAAGCCATATCACACACCAGGACAGCGACCCTTGCGTCTTACACGTCTTGTTTTGTCACCACAGATCATTAATACATATAGGTCAAATATGGCTTCGTTCGTCTTCTTTTGTTGAAGCCGACTATAAAAAAATCTCCCAAAATAAACAAGCCCCAATCAAAGTGTAAAATCCTGTCTGAAATCAACTGTGCAAATAACTGTTGTTTGTTTGTGTTTATCCAGCTACATGTATATACATGTTGTCTACATTTCGAAAAAGAATTGAACTTTTACAAAATGAATAGATGGATTTTAGCCTTAGGTTTCTGGAATATATATACATAAAATAAAACCAAGTACGAACAATCCAAACCATTAGACAGAATTCAAAGTCCTAAACGTTATAGGCAAAATAGTGTTATCAGCAAATGGACTAATCCATTTAAGCTTACCCTGCCTGGCGCCACACCCGCTATATGATACTTGATCTGGTGTGTACGCTTTCTTGTGCTACTGTTGAACGGGGATCCTTTAATATTATTTGATTATATACCTTCGCCCCGCCGGTATCATTTTTTATTTGATCCAGTATCTACACAGATGTATAAGCCTGTCCAGCTTTACTTACCTATTACGTGAGTGTTGCCGTCCCCTTTCTTGTATCCAGCTCTGATATGTGTAGGTGTTGTGTTATGTCAGTGGTTTTGTCTTGTGTACTTGTATGTGTGTGGTTATTAATTCACAAAATGATAATCAATGCCCGAAAATTGGCGGATAAAGTAGTGCGGCTTCAAACAAAATGTTTTAATCCATAGTCACTTCAGTACAAATTTAAGGTAATAATATTAACAGGAAAGTACAATGGGTGCTTTATTGTCTTCGGGAACTTTAGTTTACCAACTAGATTATATTATATTTTTTTACCACTTTACCTGTCTGCCCGTAAAGTCAAATTGTCCCAACTTGAAGGGGTCAACTGCTCATTGTTCGTGCACGGTGTACGGTACACCTATGGTCATGATATTATAATAACACGCCCAGCTCCATCTTTATTTTTTGTGACATTTAATTGGGTGATGATCGAGGTCTGTTTTTAATCCGATTGATTCTAAGCTGAGAGGTTATCTAACGTTGATATTTTGATTTTTTTTTTAAATATTAATTGCTAAATACTGAATTAGAAATTTGATATTTTACGAAAAATGCAAATCACTGACACTTACGTCAAGATAATCCAAACAATGGTCAGTAGTCAAATTTTGAGTAGGCACTACAACAAACTAGCTGCGTGAATATGCACCTACGCTATTACACCTGACAATCATAAACACAATTAGTGAGGGGAATATTTAAATAAACGTATCTAAATATCATTCTGAAAATAATTTCTGATATTCATTTTGCTCAGATTATTTATTTATTTAAATGTTATTGAAGTTTAATAATAGAAATTCTGTTTATAAATGATTCATAGCTATGCTTTATGTTTTTTTCTTTGATTCACAATTTAATTAGTCTCCTCAAATATTACACAACATCATTATTTACTGATACACTGTTTTTATCCGACAATTGTGGAACATTTACTCGGTTGTATCGTGTTCACTAGTTACATGTATGTCTATCGGTTTTTATTATTATTATTATTTATCGTGTTATAGGCACCATTGTTGTGTGACTTTACACATATCGTTGACAAAATACCAGAACTGTTGGCAAAGCTGTAGTATTTCTACCAACGAAGCTATTTGAGAACGCTGTGCCAAGGTAAAAGGATGGTATTCTGCCAACGAAACTATTTGCGAACACTGCGCCGAGATAAAAGGTTGGTATTTCTACCAACGAAACTATTTGCCAACGCTGTGCCAAGGTAAAAGGTTGGTATTCTGCCAATGAACTATTTGCGAACACTGCACCGATATAAAAGGTTGGTATTTCTACCAACGAACTATTTTCTTCTTGGTGTTTTAATTTCAGGACTAACATATACTTCAATATTATTTCTATTATACGCTATCGCCTAAGGATCTTTGGCTATGAGAGGAAACAAAAAGAAAACCCACGAGGTTGGACAGGCAACCCTTCTTCTTGTCAAGTACGAGTCTAGAATCGAAAACGCCACTCGACTCAATGACAGATCTTATGATCTAAACCACCCCCTCCCTCTTCTCTACTAGGTTCCTGATACGTACCGGGGATCACGGTGGCTAAGTGGATAAGGCGCTGGTTCGCTAGCCTGGAGGTCGGGTGTTCGACCCCTGCATTGGCCGAGAAAGTTCATCTCAAATTTCTGGCGTGATTTCCCCTTGTCAGTGATGTAAAAGGAGGGTCTGACAAGGACAGCTGCCTAGTCGTACGTGTACACATTGGAGTGCACGTAAAAGATCCCTCGGCAGTTGGAATTCGATATAAGAGTAGGGCGTAGCGCCGCTGCCCGGGCAAACAATTTCCCTCGTAGCACACTGTATGGCCTATGCCCGTCTTCCATTAGCCCAGGTTAGGTGCAAAACAGTAGGACGCTAAACCCCATTTCATTTCTGATACGTACCGTACAGCTGTACTTGTATTAATCCACAGTTTTCCAGGACTTTTTTTTATCAATCACCTAATTCAACTCAATGAACTATTTCACCTACATCCGCACACACGTAGTGGTCATTCAGAAATATTGTTTTTTCTCATTATTGATCAAAGTACATCCGTTTTGATGACATCACAGTTTGATCTTACGTGTGATCTTTCGGCATTTATGCTAACTTATTTAATCTTTTGATTTATTTGTACAAAAGACTTTGATAATTTCCATCTAATTAATCCCGAGCAGCAGGACATAGGTTCTCAAGGAATAACCACCGTATTACACACCAGTTAACGAAACAACAAATGTGAAATTTAATAAAAATAAAAACTAGTACTGGTAAAAAAATAATAAGGGTGGTGGTGGGGGGTTGCGGGTAAAAAATAATAAAAAGAAAAGGATAAAAAAAATAGCGAGAGGAACATCTAGTAGGAGTACAAATCTCGTAAGCGAAAAAGAGTACAACAACTAATAAGATTTAAAACTAGTAAGAGAGAGGGGGACAGGGAGAGAGAGAGGTGGGGTTTAACGTCCACTCGACACAAACTAGGTCATTTCGGGACTAACATATGGTTTAATTTTATTTCAATAAATCGCTTGCGCGTAGGAGTCTTTAGCAGCGAGAGGAATGAGGAGTACCCGGAGAAAACCTCACGAGGTTGGACAGGCAACCCTACTCCTTGCCACGTACAACCGGGGATTCGAAACCACGCCAGTTTAATAAGTGGGACAAATCGCGTCAGAGGAAAAGGGTACAACAACTAATAAGAGTTAAAACTATTAAGGGTAAAAAAGTAGTAAGAGTAAAAACTAGTAAGGATAAAAAATAAAAGAGAAAAATCAAGTAAGGATAAAACGAATAAGAGGAAATGGTAAAAAAATAAAAAGGGTAAAAAGTAGGTAGTTTAAAAATCTAGTTTAAAAACAAATTTTAAGAGAAAAAACTAGCAAGTGTAAAGAAAATTAAGTAAAATCTATAGTAAGGGTAAAACAAATAGTAAGAGTAAAAATTAGCATGGTTAAAAAATAATAAGAGGATAGGGGTAAAAATCTAATAAGAATAAAACATAAGGGTAAAACGTTAATAAGAGTCAAAGCTAGTAAAGTTAAAAAAAAACTAATCAGAATAAATACTAGTAAGGGTAAACAAATAATAATAAGAAAAAATGTAGAAGGGGTAAAAATATAATAAGAGGAAAGTGGCAAAAGAATCATAAGAGTAAAAACTAGTAAACCTTATTAAGTAAGGTTAAAACAATAAAGAGGTAAAATACGAATAAGAGTAAACTCACTAAAAGTGAAAAAAAATATATAAGAGTTAAATCTAGTAAGGGTAAAAAAAACCCAATAAGAATAAAACGATAGTATGTGTAGATGCAATAATCAAATTTAATAGTATACGAAATAGTAAGAGTACAGAAATAATAAGGATAAAAACTGGTAAGGGTAAACTAGTATGGGTAAAACTAGTAAGGGTAAAAAAATAAGTGTAAGAAGTAGTAAGGGCAAACACTAGTAATGGTAAAAACTAGTAAGGGTAAAACTAGATAGGGTAAAAACTAATAAGGATAAACTAGTAAAGGTAAACTAGTAAATGTAAAAACTAGTAAGAGTAAACACAAGCAAGGGCATAAAAAAAACAAGTGTAAGAAGTAGTAAGTGCAAAAACTAGTAAGGGTAAACACGTAAGAATAAAAAACAACAATTAAGAGCAAAAATAATAGCAATAGTAAAATAAAATAGTATATTATGGATTATGAAGAATGTATCTCACGTTCTTTTAACATGTTTTATTACTCGATTTATTTGTACAACAAGTAACAATTATTTAAATCAATATCGTCTGTTTCAATTGTTTACTTACACTACACATTAAGTATAAGGGGGTTGCATCTCACGTTCGTGCTGTATCATAAAGCCTGTCATTGAGTCGACTGGCGTGGTTTCGAATCCCTCGGTCGTCTGTCGAACCTCGTGGGTTTTCTTCCGGTTCCCTTCTACTGCTAAAGACCTCTACGCGCAAGCGAATTATTAAAATAAAATTAAAACCATGTTAGTTCCGAAATGACTTAGTTTATGTCGAGTGGACGTTAAATCCCACTTATCTCTCTCGTGTGACCTGCTGATTCAAACCAGTCAAAAGAAACTATGTCCATTAGCAATACCTGCCACTGACTGCCATCTGTCCGAAAACTTTTGGTTTTGACCCCTCTGACTTTGTACCGTTGATTGCAGATTAAACATCCATAAGTGTACAAATGTGTTGTTATTGTTGCGTTCCCATTTTGTTATAAGAAAAACTAAGTGATGCGTTTTCTATGGAGCTCAGTATAGTTCCCTGCCCTTCAAAGAACATCTCCATGAATTATATTCAATGAAATGGATCGCGAACTCGAACAAAATGACGCATC
This sequence comes from Patella caerulea, assembly GCA_036850965.1. Classification (NCBI taxonomy): domain Eukaryota; kingdom Metazoa; phylum Mollusca; class Gastropoda; family Patellidae; genus Patella; species Patella caerulea. Next base: position 70,574,583 of record JAZGQO010000010.1, on the reverse strand, counting down.
CCATGTAGGAAGCAGAACCAACATAGGTGAAATATGAATTATATGCTGAATAGAAATATGAATGAACACATCCCACCCCTCCCGGTAACCTTGATAAAGAGGTTGGTGGAAATGAAATAATATTGACAATAACACAACGCCCTCCCTCTCGGTAACCTTATAATGAAGACCTTGGTGGATATAAAAACATTTACCTTTGTTAAACAACCCAAATGTATCGTATATATTTGTTTAATACGTTGGCTGTTAAATGGTCCACCTCTTCATTGATAGAGTAAAAAAGACGGTAATATTTGTTGAAATATACGACATTTAGACACATCTATCAATTATACATCCACATATTCTCAATGAACAATATATAAAGAGTAAATGCACGCTTTCATGTTTGAATTGCAAATGTTAATTGTGCGTGTTGGGCAGCATCAAGAAGTTTCCATGAAAAATGTTGTAAATATTTATGCTGTGTAAATATGATGTTCTACATTAAAGTACTACTGGTATTTGTTTAAGGAGCATCTCCGTTCTTATCTATCAACCAAATCACGTTTCAAAGATGGGTAAATCTGTTTATTTGTTTAGATCACTTTTTGTACCTGGAAATATCATGTCGTGGTAGAGAATGTTTTTGTTGACATTTTTGTACCTGGAAATATCATGACGAGGTAGAGAAGGTTTTTGTTGAAATGTTTTCAATCCCAGTTCTCTTTTGTCAACAGGGGTATGCCCCTGTAACCGTGGAGAAAGAGGACGCGTGCCCATATTGCAAGTACTCTTAAGTCATCTGATAGTTGGATTTCGAAATCAGTGTTAAAAGGTCTACTATGTTTGACACCAAACCTGCTTATGAAAAAAAGCATACACCAATGAAGGGGTTCCGGGACAGAGCAACTAAGGTCGACTCTTTATCGAAATTAAAATGTCAGGGTTTCATTTACTTGCGAGACAATGTAAACACGGGGCCTCGGTCTTCTCGGCCAAGAATAGAATCGAACCCGGGACTTCCTCCCTTTCTCCCTGGGTCAACCACGGGTCCTGAAATTCGAAGAAAGGTTAAGCAGACACTATATATAGTCCAAAACAATCTAGTTTATGTTGGATGGTCGTTACGACCCCCCCCCCATTCCCTTTCGCATTGAACAATATTTTTCCAACAAAACGTCCATCCACTTCCATACAACATAAGTAGATAAATAGACGATCCGTCAATATCTCAGCGGTGATTGGTAAATGTAACTCAACTTGTATAACTGTATACCCATTGTTTGGATGATGTGATTTTATCCATTAAATGGACAATATACACCCCTGCCGATATATAACTTTGAAATTGATTATTGTAAAGTAAAGACAGACACCAATGCTATATATATAAACCTGGATGTAACATTTGTTAAGTTTAGGCATAGAAAAGTAAATTCGATTATTTCAGATAACCCCGACACCCCGAGTTTCATTCACTCGTTCGATTACATCAATCGTATACAATAGCGATATTAGATTCTACATGTTCTTCTTTGATCACTATAAAATGAGGACATTCAAGTCCTACTCTGTTATATAATCCTTTATCCCCTACAATTCCGTCATGGCCATCATTTATCTGTGTACAACAAGCATTGGTTATACATCCGTCAGACTGGAGCGGCGTCCTTACTGCGCTGTTACGGCGACGGAAAATGATTACAGAGCGCGTCAAGAACACCATAACCGTGGAAACACCAGATACTATGCTGTAATCTCAGTGATCGCCAATGATCGCTGAATCACGGCGTTTATGAAGAGCATGTTCAAAACAAACTGAAGGATTCTTCGATCTGACCTGGAAAGTTGTGAGAACTCGACTTTGTTTGTAATTTTCCGGGATATTTTCTCCCGTTTTTCTGGTCACCCCACCCGTCCTGCACCATGGCAACAACTGGAAAACAGTCTAGACATTCCCGATGAACGTTCTGAACTTCCACCAAGATTGAACCCAGAACTTTCCGTTTAACGAACTAAGTTCTTCCTTGCTGAGCTAATAATGTATTGACACATTATAATTGAATTAGAAGCAGACTAGCATAAATGAATTTCAGATAATGTAAAATATTAATGTTGAAAAATTAAAAATCGTTTTATCAATGGTGTTAGTTACAGCAGGACGAGTATGTACATTCCCTGGCTTCTTTGTACTTAAGTTAATTTACTGGGATATCACTTCTGTGGAAACGGGCGTTAAATAAAGCTATTTCACACACAAATGGCATCGGGTTTAACGTCTGGTCAATATAACAATTTGAGACTCACATACGGTTATTTGTTTTGAACAGGTTACGTGTGTAAGGGGTGGGGCAGGGTCGCTTAATCTTCGTCGAATTAAGGGTTTTATTACTTTCACGCGAATGTGTACTCCGGTGTACTTATTTGCTCTGTGCCATATTAGCTCCTTGGGTTTGGTGGCCCATGTAACACTACAGATAACAGACCATCAGCATAGGTTGTAGATCTTTTATTGAGAACATGGAATAGACATAGATCGGAAGGAGCTCTATTCAAGTCTGACTTACTGTCAGTTAATTCTGGCTTTATAAAGCATACAGCCATTAAGAATAATGATACATGACAGATTAACTTATTTGGAATTGAGAGTATAGTTTCTATAACTGCACTGCATCTTCCCTTTAATGTCGCGAAGTTCTGCCGAGTGTTAAACACATAGATCATGTGTAGGTTATAAATAACATATAAATAAATAAGATATTTAATGAGATCGTGCCTTTTGTCAAAACGAGCAGAGGTCATTCGTGTGTTGCCCGTAAATAACATATTGAACAGATTAGCAGAAGTTGTATATAGCTGAAAACGTCAAATATAATATAATGTCAAATCTAGCAAAGTTCTATGTAAAAATAACTTTGTCACACCCAATGGTTAACACGTACGCGTTGTATCATAAGGTGTGCCAATGAGTCAACTGGCGGGATTTAGATTCTCCGATTGAATACGACACGTATGATCGCCTGTCCATCACCGTGGGTTTTCACCGGGTCCTTACGCGCAGTTTGACATAAAATTGGACCTTGTGTTAGTCCCGGAATGGCCCAGTGTGTGTCGAGTGGACTGGACATTAAACCCCATTTCTCTCTCTCTCTCTCTCTCTCTCTCTCTCTCTCTCTCACTTTAATGTGTTCTCAGATTTACTTCTGCGTTCTGTGCTATATTAACAATTAAGGCATACTTCCCAAATTAGCCCATGACGCCCTACTTCGGATATGTTGCGGCCCGCTTGAAAATAAGGGTCTTTTTTTTGCAAATCCGGAACACCACCCTTCGGGAATTTAGAGGGTTAGTTATTAAATACACAATCCGCGCTATTAGTTTAACTGCTAACTGTTCATCGATTACCTTTTCCTTAACAATGCCAGTTGAGCAAATTAAATGACTACCCCACCATATCCTCCCTTTCGGAATAACGACAAGATGAGACGAATGACTTTTATACTCCGCTTAAGCTTTTAAGTTGCCTTTTCCTTGGATTAAATAAACACAAACGAGATTTTACTGAATCTTTGACGATGCTTATTTTTACAAACGGAAATGACTTTTCTCCTCGCAATTCTTCACTGATATCAAAGAAAGAGAAGTAATCGACATGAAGATCTTTTTATAAATCTCATTAAAGACACCATATTGTAGTGGATGGTTAGAAGTAGGTCGGTGACTTGCTCTGTAAGAGTTAGAAGACTTCGTCTTGATCTCGTCTTTAGATTTGATCAGTTCGTGGATGAGCTTCGTGTCATGGAGAATATTGCTAAGACCCCTTGTATACTTGGCGGATATATATTTGACTGGGCGGGTTGTTAATAAAGAGTCAATATAAAGCCACGATGATACCATTTGTTGGCTAATACACAACCGGGTTTCTTTGTAAATACGTATTACAATGATAAAATACAACGCTAAAAAGGATTACCAAATGATAAAATACCAATCATAAAATGATACAATACCAAATACATGAGAATGAAATACAAAATGATAAAATGGAAATTACATAAATATCAAATACAATTTGATAACATTCCAAATATAGATTGATAAAATGTGATAAAATACGAAAACACAATGATACATTATTTGGTTTTTAGCTGTTGGGGGGGGGGGGGGTGGCCTAGTGGTCTAGAGTGCCGCGCTTCGACCTCTAGCTGGCCGGTCACCTCTGGCTTGCGGCTGTGGTTTCGAGCCCTGGTGTGAGCGTATGTGGCATGGAGATAGGGGCGCCTTCTCAACCTCGTGGGTTTCCTCCGGGCGCTCCGGTTTCCTCCCACTGCTAAAGACCCCTACGCGCAAGCGAATTATTGAATCAAAATTAAACCATATGTTAGTCCCGAAATGACCTAGTTTGTGTTGAGTGGACGTTAAACCCCATTTCTCTCTCTCTCTCTTTTAGCTGTTGAGTTGAGAACTGCCAACTCGTGACCTAATCTCCCATAATGTATCTTTAAGATTTATGAATGTTCGTCAAACACCACAAAAAAACACCCCCCCCCCCCCCCCCCAAAAAAAAAAAAAAAAAAAAAAAATATTTCAGCAAACGGCTTGAAAGTTCATCATGGCCCATGTCACTTAGTAACAAGATTATGCGAAATCCAGAATTAATAGAAAAACGGCCTCAAATCGTAAACTGCTCTTTAAATATTCATTCTGGATCCATTCACTGGATCTGACATGTGCGTTTGTTGTTTGTGGTGCCTGTATAGTATGTCTTGTGTAATTGCATTTTCTATTGAAAAGTATTCTTTAGTTATTTTATTCTTACAATACTGCGGTGTCTATTTAAGATATTGTGAGAGAAAAATACATATATTATATTATACAGTTTTATGTAGTTATTAGTACGTGGTGAAATTGTTCAGATGAAATTTTGTAACTACAAATAGTTTGAAAATTTCTTTCTTTCCCTTATTTAATTGTAGAATTTGGTGTTATATGTTGCCAAATAGAATTTATTAGTATCACATTATATCAGCAACAAAGAAGTAACTGCATGGCTATTACAAATTGTAAACACATAATCAGTTTAGTAAATCAGTATTATTATTAAAATAAATAATAATAAAATGATAGAAAGGAATTACAAATTGGAATATACAAATTAAAAACTGAGTGACGTTTAGAAGTTGAGATATCACATTAACTTTAAAAAAAATGCCCCCGTCACACCAGGTTGGCGTCCCTACTGTGCTGCTACGGCGAAGGACGAAGTAGTCTCAGGGCACGTCAAGATGGTCGTCATATGCGTGGTAAAAGCGGGGTGGAAGTCTCAGATATCGTGCTGTGGTCTCTATGGTCGCCAATGATCGATGAGTCACGGCGTTTGTTTTGATCATGTTCTACGATCTGACCGAAAAAGCCCTTAAAACGCGACGGCCATTGATCTCTCATATTAAAGACTCGTGGCATTAAAGTCTCTAGATGTCATCTGAATGATTGGGATATCCCTTACAAACCTAAAATACTTTGTAAAATGAAATGTATTCAATTCCGTTCATTATTTACAAAGATATGATGAACTGAAAATTTGTCGACATAAACCATATTCTGCAGACGATGCATGGTCAACAGCCAGTGTCACCTGTAATTTTCGTTGAAATCTTTTGATAAGCCTCTATTTAATCCAATTGAATCCAAGCCAGAAGATAAGTTAAATTACTTATGTTCTAGATGAACTGTTAAAGATGGGTATATTTTAGCTTTGATTATAATTAGATCGTGGACTTTTTGATGTTTTCCGAAGAAAGCGATATAGAGAGTTCTCGGAGAGAGAAAAATGGAGTTTAACGTCAACTCCACACAAACTAGGTAATTTCGGGATTAACGTGGTTTTATTTCAATAATTCACTTGCGCGTAGGGGTCTTTAGCAGTGGGAGGAAACCGGAGTACGCGGAGAAAACCCACGAGGTTGGACAGGCGGCCCTACTCGTTGACACGTACAACCGGGGATTCGAAACCACACCAGTTGACTCAATGGCAGGCTGTACGATACAACGCGCGTACGCAAACCATTCGCCCCCCCCCCCCCCCCTTCATACTTCATTCAACGTACGCGCACTAAGCATTCATCATTCTTGTAAAATATCACATGTGCTTTCTTTCCTATCAAAGATAATCGTGGATCATCTGTCATGTGACATTAACTTGTAGCAACAGATAATCCAGAAAAACAATAAATCTATAATGGAGAGAGAGAGAGAGGGGGGGGGGGTAACGCCCCCATCGACATCGACACAAACTAGTTCATTTCGGGGCCTACATATAGTTCAATTCTATTTCAATCATTCGCTTTCCCGTTATCGACCAGGTTAGCAAGGTGACCATACGCTTCAACGTTTTACAATTAGTAATTTTAAATAACCTATATAACTTATAAAATATCGAAATAGCATTAAAGACGTAATAGCAGTAAGTTTTAAAATTTCAACCCAGTAAAAGACCATGACCCGAGTTCACAAAGCATTCACAGACTTAAAGTTACATTTCCGGGTACAAACTGGGCGATTTGGTGATATATTAGGACTAAAAACATATTCAAATTAATTAAAGTTACATTATGGGAGATAAGATAAAGAGATGGCAGTTCTCACTATAATAGTTAAAAACTAGATAGTGTAAAGATAATTTGCTGAAAATTTCAGTCAAATTGATTCACTATTAGCCGAGAAAAAAGCATTTAAAATATTCATAGCCTCGGTCATCATTACTCAAATCATTAATATAAACAGCATAGTCTCGATTATCCACTTGATTGATTTAATTATCAACCGCCATTAAGCGGCATATACGATTTTAATCTGCCAACATCGAAGGGTAGCCTTGACATAAAGAGTTTATTATGGTCTGGATGTGTTAATTAATGTCTAATTGATTATTTCGATAACATCTCAGGCTTAAAGAAAGACTTGTAAAAAGCAGATTTTGCTCTTCCATAATGCTATTTTAATTTATCATAATTATGCTTCAAATCCTCCTCAAAACATTGTAATCGCCAAGTATACCCTGCTATAAAAATCATTGTAATTGCCACGTATACCCTGCTATAAAAATCATTGTAATTGTCAAGTATACCCTGCTATAAAATCAATCAAAAGAGCCCATGTTTGTGTCAGGGGATTATCCCTCTACGTACCTATAGCAACGGAGGCGGAGACAGGGGAGAATCCACTGCATATACAAGACGATGTCGTCAGTAATCGCTGACTATTTATTACAAATACCGAATCGTAATTAAATTCTCCGCGTCTTTTCCCGTTATTTTCATCACAAAAAGTGTTGTACGTCTAACTTTTCATAAATTCTATCAACATGTACACATAGTTCGCATGCAGCCTTCGACGTCACGCGTGAAGATAGTCCGAATCGTCGGGCTGTCTATTAAGGGAACCCTTACATTTTTGTCCTGTATACGCTCCACGAGTGTTTTTCAGGGAATCCAGTATTTTTCCAGAAAGATTGCATATCTCTACTTTCAATATTTATCAAAACTGTCATACTTTTATAGGCAATAACCACCCGATAAATACTTTTCTGGGCTACCCATATTTAATTTAATTGTATAAACAAAACTATTCGTACATTTTAACTATGAAATAGACATTTATAAAACTTCTGTTGTTTTAAAGTATCTAGTACATCAATAAGAAACTAAACACAAAGTTTTGTGTTTCTGCACCAAAGATACTCCTCATAAACAGAGACTGAAAAGTTGAGTTAATTCTTACTGGGAATGCTTTGTGAACTCGGGCCTGGCCAAAACAGATATCGTACACGAGTCAGAGTGCGCTTAATGACACAATGACACAACCTCTCTTTTCAGGCGACCACATCTAACAATTATATCACACTCGTGTTGTTTTTGCAGTAGGTAATCGATCCCAAGTCCATATAAATAAAACCAGAATATGTGATCGGTCACAGATCATTTTCTTTTAAGCCTCATCCACGCGATAATACATTTTTCCTTAACATCATCATTCATCTGCATGATAGTATCCAGATTTGTTTGAATTAGTTTTGGAACGTGTTGTGGAACTTGTCGTAAAGATCAATCATGCAGCTAAAACATAAAAAAAATGAAATGAAATGGGGTTTAACGTCCTACTGCTCTGCTCCAAACTGGGCAAATGAAGACGAGCATACGCCATACAGTGTGCTATGAGAGAAATTTTTCCCGACCTCCAAGGCTAAAACATAAAACGCCAGTGGCTGTTAGGCAGGATACGCTCAAATTTTGCAAGAGGTGTGTAGAGAACAAGGTAAACAAAAAGCGATTTTACAAACAATCAAGGGCCATAATTCAGGAAGCTACGATCCGACATCTTTGGGTAATAAAGATATATTTCAAGTTTCATCGAAATCGTATCAAAATTGTGACGTCTAGAGTGCGCACAATCTTGATTTATCAGATGTCTACCTTATTTCCGTACAATGGGTGGCCATTTTGTTCGGCGGGTTTAGTCTGATTTTCACGAAAATTGTACTCAACCGGTCATATATTGAACTCTTTTTTTTTAAAATCGGATAATAATTGTGACATCTAAAGGGACCACACGCTAAAACGTGATTTTTCGTATAATACGGAGCCATAACGCACGAAGTTACAAACCGATTTGTGGGTTATAAACATGCATTTCAAATTTCAGCAAAATTGGATTAAACTCGTGACCTCTCCAGGGTTCACAACCTTGATATATCATATTGTTACACTATTCGCATACAAGCGGCGTCCATTTTGTCTGGCAGTTTTGGTCTGATTTACACGAAATTCGCACGCAACCTTTATTACGATGTAACGGTGATACAAGCAGACGGTTTTCGAAATCGGATAATAATTGTGACCTCCAGAGGGGCCATAAGATTTTTCGTACAATCAACGGCCACAATTCAGGAAGTTACACAATCTGATATGTGCAAATATCGAAAGAAAGCTTGGTATTTCGTACAATCAGAGGCCATAAACCATGAAGTTACAGCCCGATACATGCCAATATCAAGAGGATCCGATCTTAGGGTAATGAATCTATATCTCATGTTTCATTGAAATTGGATAAAAACTGTGACCTGTGGAGTTTTTACGAACAATTGTGGACCGACGGACGGACAAGGGCGACGACAATGTACGTCCACATGAAAATGTCGGCGTATAAAAATGATACAAGTTTGAAGTGGTTCAAAAGCATGTCCTATGACCATGATCTTACAAATGTATAATCATGCTTTATATATGAACGTGTGATCGTCCGGACGGGGCTTTAATATTATTCGTTGTAACAGCAGGGAAGATTAATAACTTGAGCATGAGATGAGATTATCATTGGTTGTATATTTACACAGCGGTTTATTGTATGGGAATGGTAAGACCGGCCTTTAATTGGAAACGCAATCATCATCTGGGATCTAATATTTGTAGTGCAACGGGTACATCTGATGCGATGATTGAATTTTTCTTTTTATTTAGTGCGGCGCTATTGTCTGGGCACCTGTATTAGGGGAAGTAGAAAAACAAAATAAATTAATACACTGACATTTGGTAAAAATATTATATTTATATTAAGGATTATTTCTATAATTCCATCGACCGTCGTATGATAGAAGGACAACATCGGATGAAATCCCAAGGCCGATTGTGATATCCAATATTGTTCTAAGAGTTTATTGGTATCAATTCAGATAGCTACGGTATTTTTATAAGCGTTTATTTGTATTAACTGATATAACTTTATGCACTTGACATTAGTATTAGGGGTGGGTGGCCAGACATATGATTTGATGAGCTTAATGCATCTAATTCGAGCATATTTTAAGTCCATCAACTTGACATAAGTCATAGGAATGGGGAAGGTGATGATAGCAATATTTAAAAAAAAACACGATTGATTATTTGACGCCCTGGTGTTTTATCCTAATTGGATGCATCACTAAGTATCTTAATGTTGACTCTACTAAGATATGTTTTATCTCGTTGATTCTTTCCAGAACAAACTATTGCAATAATCTACTAGAACAGTCATCCTTTGTTTCGCTTCGCTAAACGACACGGAACAATAAGCCCAATTCTCCATTGCACCGTATTTTCTTCATAATCAAATCTAAAACTCTGTGTTATACTTTTCAATTTGTAAATGGTACTGTCCCAAAATACTAAAATACCTCTTACACGTACAAATATGTAGAAACACGCTGCACAGCCTAAGGTCCGAACATCCCGGTTTGGTCAAGGGCTTTCTCCTCCGCAATCTCAAAAGAACTCGCCACGCTGTTGGGTTTAGATACAGACACTTTATTCACGTTGTAACAGGTCCCGTTTACATATTGGAGTGCATGTAAAAGATCCCTTGGCAGTTGGAATTCGATATAAGAGTTGGCCGTAGCGCCGCTGCCCCGGGCAAAATTTCCCTCATAGCACACTGTATGACGTATGTCCGTCTTCCATTAGCCCAGGTTAGGTGCAAAAGACGTTAAACCCCATTTCATAATGTAACAGTTGTGCTGCTTTTCGACTAGTCTTTAAGTATGCCTATGGATGAATATTGTGCAATATAAATAAATACACTATTATTATTATCATATCAGCAGTATAGAGATGTATTGATAATTCTCACATATTCAAAAAAATACCCACAATCCACAAACAAATAAATAAAAGATTGATTGATTGAAAAGCAAACATGATTTTATTGATAGACAAAAAAGAGACTTTATTAATAAAAGCAGTTGATCAAAGTATACTTACACCCTTACATGTTATGTGTATAGATATGTTGATGTGACATGTGTAATTGGGTGAGAATGAGACGAGAAGATAACTCTATCAACCATGAAATTATAGCACTGGAACCTGATTATAACATCTTAACATTCCTTAATAGAAAACGAAGGTCAACAGAGGGGTTATCATGTCAATCAAGATATCTCGACTCGTCTTAACAAGTGATGCCGCGAGTTTATTACGAATTGATGTCTTTCATCCAGATTGAAAAACTGGAGGACGTACAGTGTTACTCAAAGATTGTCCTACAATATTTTGAGGTTACATTTTATTTTATCAACTAGAATGTCGAAATATTTAATGGGTATCCTTATGATATAGGACGCACATGTTTATAATTCGCCCACCCCCTCCTCCAGCGAGGTCCCGTGTACACAACGGGGGTGCTCGTAACAGGTCACTTGGCAGCTGCCCATTTTCCGGGCAAAATATCCCTCATAGCACACTGCCCGTCTTCAATAACCCAGTCGGAGTAGAACAGTAGGAAGTTCATCACCATTTCATTTCCTTTGTTTTGTCATCTATATGAGAAGTGATATCAGCCTTTTTATATTGAGTGATCATTTACTGCCTTGTACATCACACCCGTAATCCATGAAATGGGAGGGGCTGGCCACGACCAGCGTCTGGTAGGTTCGCACGGAAAAAACAACGAATACATATGGAATACGATGAGGCGTAGGCGAAAATGACGCTGTCCATCAAAATGTCCCTTACATATATAGGTATGGCGTAGGTTCATAGCCCTTAAACGGGTTGGTGCAGAACCAATCCATATTGATCTGTTGCGACACCAATGCAGTTTGAAATTAATGTATTTCTTAAGCAACCTTGCTTGGTACGTCGCCACAGATTAATATTGTATATCAACAATGATAATATATAGCTTACTATTTTGAATTGCACGTGTTGGCTTGGCCGCAAGCAAGACGCTATTACCCCTACAGATTTGATACTGATCTCTGATGTTGATTTATCTAGATTATAGATCAGAATGTAAATACAACATGGATATGAGTAGAGGAAATCAATAATAATATGGTCTATGTTGAATAAGGAGAAAACCAATGATAAAAGAAATAAAATAAACAGAATTCGAATTTAAAGTCGGGACTTTCTGCCCCAACTGTGCTAATGATAACGGCCATGTGCCATACCGTCCTCTATAAAGGGAATTTGGACCGGACAGTCGAATTCCAACTGTCAAGGGCTCTAATGCGTGGATGTGCCCGATACCTTGCCAGGCACTCCTCCACGCACCGCTGACAAGGAGAAACCACGCGCAATGACAACAGGCTGTGCGCTTAATGCACTTCAAAATGTCCTCTAATGCAGTTGTTCGGTTGTTTTTTTTTTTTTTTTTTAAATGATAACTCAAATGTTATGTATATATTTTCACGCATGTAAAACATTTGCTTTTTTTGGATGTTCATTAACCTAATTGCTGCTGTCCGGGCCCAATTCCCCTCATAGCACACTGTATGGTGTATTGCCATCTTTATCAGCTCAGTCGAAAAGAAAATTGCATTTGCTTATTTTTCAAATCGCAGCCATATACATCTTTAAATCATTAGTATCGATTATCCATTTTTGTCTTAATCATGAATGAGCGTTGAGCAGCAGATGGAATATGGTCTGGATAATTTCATTAATGTATAATTAATAATTTAGACAACATTTCAGGCCCAAAGAAAGACCCACAATTGGCAGATTTAGCTCTTGCATAATGTATTTTTAATGGCCCGTATTCGTTCCTATTTATCCGGTGTTCGGGTACTGGTGCATTGATAAGGTGACATGACATATTAAAGTGCAATAACTTATGAATTTATATCAGAAAGTGTTGTGACTAACGCCCTACTCTTCTTGTTGTGACTTATTCATTACAAGAAGCGTAGGACGTTAAACCCCATTTCATTTCATTAATTCATTACACTGATCGATATATATATATATCAGCAACATCGCCGTTATATCGGACATAGCCTTGAAACACGAGAAGATCTAACTTATCATCTTATAAATAAAACGCAATTTAGACATCCCCATCTGTTTGCAATGGTAACTGCAGTTAATTAATATAATTATAATTTTAATGAGAACTCATTTGAATTTTTTTTTCTAATTTTGTCAGCGCACGGATTTTGCAGCTGCGTGCCACTAAACTGATTTTATACTAAGATTGGTCGTAGCAGCCCAGATAACTTTTGGTTCATAAAATATAACATTATGTACACGGGAGCGCGGTGTTTCATCCCATCCTAACGATTAGATAGCTGTCCTTGTCAGGCCCCCCCCGTCCTACATCACTGACAAAGAGAAACCGCGAAGGAAACTATGGATGAACAGTATAGGTCAATGTAGGGTTTGAACACCCGACCTCCAGATTAGCGAGTCAGCGTCCCACCTACTTAGCCACGTGAACCTCATAATCAAGAAACAAATCCACTTAAAATGGACTAAAATGGGCCATAAGCACACATGTAATATGGATACGTTAAAGTGGTCTGTATTCCTTTTTAAAAATGTTCTGTAATGTCTAATCAATAATGCTCTGTTTAATACGTGAACTATCCAATTTGAACGGCAATCGTTTGCGCCTGCTTAGTCAATTCTAAATGTTTTTTTTTTTACATTATCGTGCTATCGTCTGTGAATCAGCCATCATTAATTACTTCTGCGCCTTCTTGTAGGATGTGTTTTTCTTTGTTAATTTAACATGGCGTCTGAAAACATTGAGTACGCGACTCGTGTACTTATTTCAAAAACGTTTATTGTGTCTTAAATATTCCAATGTCTAATCAACTATGTTCCGTGAAATGCGTGAACAGTCCAATCTGAACGGAAGTCGTTTACACAATTATCTTATCGTCTTTGGATCAGTCAGTACTAATTACTTCCGCGCCGTCTTGTGGGGTGTGAATCATTCAGTACTAAGTCTTAATTGTATACAGGTCACAATTCTATGGAATACAATTACTGCTTATTACTGAGCGACGTTTCGACTAGGCTTCTTTAGTCATTGCTTGATAACGACTAGAGAAGCCTAGTCGAAACGTCGCTCAGTAATAAGCAGTAATTGTATTCCATAGAATTGTGACCTGTATACTCTAGTTCAATTACTATATGCCATTGAAACAGTCTTAATTGTAGGATGTTTTTCGTTGTTAATTTCATACTGCGCCTGAAACCATCGAGTACACGACTAGTGTACGTAGTTCAAAAACGTTCACTGTGTCTTAAATAGTTGATATTAGTTTCTTATATTTTCACAATATTGCTCGAAATGAGCCAATGTTGAATTCTTGGTTTCAATTTAGAATATCATGTGAAACATTTTGTTAAATTAGCTAAATTCTTATTCTTAGAACGTAAAATGAACTAATAAATCGATTTTAAATTCTTCTCTGTGTCTTAAATAATTGATACCAGAAGTCGGTATGTTCATGGTATTTCGTCCGGATGGGAGGTCCCATGTACACATTGGCGTGAACGTAAACGATCCTTTGACATAGTGGCGCTACCTTGGCACAATGTCCCCAATAACACACTGCATACCCCGTATTCATTAGCCCAATCGGAGCAGAGACAGTAAGACGTTAAACTCAATTTAATTTCAGTTTATTTCAGTTTATTTAAGCCTTTCCTTTAGTACGGATCCGGTCCGGCTGCGGTCAGGTTGCCGATACGGAAAATTATCACTTTCATAGGATTTTAGTAAGAGTGTTTCCTTATGTGCGGATACCGATACGGTTCTCTATGCGACTTCCGTGTCCGTAAACGCACATAACACGCATAAGGAAACACAGTTTTGGTACGCGTCTAAGAAAGGGCGAAAATTGGAATTTCCTTATGTGCGGATACCGATACGGTTCTCTATGCGACTTCCGTGTCCGTAAACGCACATAACACGCATAAGGAAACACAGTTTTGGTACGTGTCTAAGAAAGGGCGAAAATTGGAATTTCCTTATGTGCGGATACCGATACGGTTCTCTATGCGACTTCCGTCTCCGTAAACGCACATAACGCGCATAAGGAAACACAGTTTTGGTACGTGTCTAAGAAAGGGCGAAAATTGGAATTTCCCTACCTATTTTTAGCTTTTTGCCGTGCGGGCTACACAAACATGTTTCCTTATGTGCGTTATGTGTGTTTACGGACACGGTTCCGTATGCGTTTCCGTACCGAACGCGGCATTTCGAAAAAAAATTACCCGGACGCTGCATAGAGAACCGTATCCGCACCCGCACTTAAGGAAACACTCTTACTAAAATTCTATGAAAGTGTTTTTTCCGTATCCGCAACCGATCCGGGAGGAGAAATGACACAAGGTAGGTTGTGTATCCTTATATGCGGCTTTTCAAGCGGAAAGACTCTCTTTTCAACCTGGTACGTGTCTAAGAAAGGGAAAAAATTGGAATTTCCCTACCTATTTTTAGCTTTTTGCCGTGCGGGCTACCCAAACTGTGTTTCCTTATGTGTGTTTACGAACACGGTTCCGCATGCGTTCCCGTGCCGAATGCCGCATGGTCCGTTTCGAAAAACCGCACCGGACGCCGATTAGAGAACCGTATCCGTTCCCGCACATAAGGAAACACTGTTATTAAAATTCTATGAAAGTGGTTTTTTTTCCGTATCCACAATCCGACCGGAGCTGGACCGGATCCGTACTAAAGGAAATGCAGCTTTATTCGTGGTTTTTATGCCGAAGATTAGGGATAATGAAGCAGCTTTAAAGTCTTCTACAAATGTGAAAAAATTACAAACAAATGAAAATGTATCAAAAATTTGAAAATGTTACCTGTATGTGTTACGAAACGGTGAATAAAAGACGATTAGTTATATCTCTATATTACCATGAAAATGCAGAATATTAACAATGGCCTAAAGCGACATAAGAGAATTATGATTTATTAATAAAATATCATACAAATACAAAAGACAATACTGATTACTGTCACGCGCAGCGCAGATAGATTACTCTTTTTTTCTATCTAACTAAACCAAATATTACATTATCGTAAAGCGTATAACTTATGGACGAGAGGGAGAGAGAGGGAGAGAGAGAGAGGGTGGGGGAGTACACTCAACACATACTATGTCATTTCGCGACTACCATACGGTTGGTCTTTAACTAAGGGCGGAAACTGGAGAACCCAGAGAAACCCACGAGGTTGGACATTCGACACGACTCCTTGTAATGTGCATTCCAGGAATCGAAACCACGCCTTATGATTTAAAACGCACGTTCTAAACCAATAAGCCGCCCAACCCCACCGGTGGAGGAGAAACGGATAAAGGCGACGACAATATACGATCACATCATCGTCCTGTGCCCTGTTTCTTGAAATCTTAACTAAAGATGGAATCCATACTATAGTAGATACGCCAATCAAATTACAAAAATTTGGATTTTCTCTTAGTTAAAAATTCGCGAAACAGGCTCCCGAATTGCACACTTGATCACAGACAACTGCCACGAATACACAGTAATACCATTAATATGGACAATAACATATAGTCCTTGACATGTTACACTGCCACGGCTTCTCGAGTAAATATGAAACTTGAAACACAGTAGAGATGATCAAAGTGAAGCAAATATTTCTGTATTAACACGTCAAAATCAAATTCCTTCATATTAAATTTGGAGAGGTATTACGTCAATGGAATTGGGAATCTGGTTAATGCAGTTATAAGGTGACATTATTAATTGATTCTTCCGGTTCAGTGTTGGTTTTAGAATGTTGAGATATAAAACATTACGTTGTACGGGTCCCTCTATAGGGAGGGGTGTGGACATATAGGCGTATAAAACATCCGCTTCCACCAGACAAGGGGAGCCACGGTGGATAAGTGAGTAAGACGCCGGATCTCGTTCGATCCCGGTGTGGGCAGAAAGTTACCCCTGTCAGTGGTGCAGGATGGGGCTTAACAAGGACAACTGCCTTATTGATCAGATGCGTCAAAAAAACGAGGATTGTACACATTAGTGTGCACGTAAAAGATCACTTGCCAGTTGGCATTCTGGCCTTTGTCCGTTTTGATTTCCACGAGGCAGGGGAATATCCCGTGCTAATTACTGTAGATTTACATTATCACCAACACTCGGTTCCAGTTTCTACTCACAGTTAAATATGTTAGTCCCGAAATTACCTAGTTTGTGTCGTGTTGGCGTTAAAACCCATGCCCTCTCTCCGTTATTTATTCTAACAGTTGTAGTTTTCAGTGTAACAGTTACTAGATATTTAATTAGGAAAAGCAGTTTGCAATTAAGTAAATATTTTAACACCTGGTGTTCTCTTTGTTTGGTTAATGATACAAACAAACAAAAAATAAACTCAATCAGCGAGATTTGTTTTTTACTGTGGTTTTGTGTGTTTCACCAGGAGTCAGTTTCCAGGATTATTATTCAATCAACAAAGTCAACATATATATTGGATGGTTGTCAGGATTATCTTAAAATGGTAGATTAGCTTGATTGATTCTTTAAGTAAACCCGAGACCCATTCACCGAAAACCCGGATTCTGTCGGATAAACATCAGTAATCAGCGAGCGGAGTTTTTAGGGTAGTTGATTTTATCTTCTGTCTGGCAGCCATTGAGTCACAAATTAAGAAATACCATTCACTCCCTTATTTACTATTAGATTCGGATTTTTGTCAATGGCTATAAGATTATATTCACCATATATTTTCAATTAAAATATATTTAACTATTTGCATCCTCATCGTAAACCCTGCTGGAAGAGTGCTTAAGTATGATATCCTCTATGCTAGACGGCGTTTTAGTTAGTATGGCGATCACGATATTGGCCGAGAATGTTCATCGGTATTTTCTGGTCTGTTTTCCCGAAGAGCGTTTAGTACACATTTCACTTTTTCGTGTACGTAAACGACACGGTTGACAGATTTCTTCATTCCGTACACAGCGATCCATCATCTACATACTTCGAGAATAAATCTCTTTTCTGAATGGTCACCACATCCAAAAATGTGTATATTGTTTTGTAAAGCGGCTCTATCCCGTTTCACTTTTGCCAGACACACAGAGACTAAATAAACGAATTCTATTCCATAAAGGGAAGTAGAATAAATACTCATCAAAATTCTCGCAGAATCTCAGTGTTTTCGACTAAATCTTCGATATGGAACCCATAATAATATATTGGTCAAATAGCTTATAGTGTCTGAAGACAGGCAGCCTAAGACTGGTATGGTGTTGCTCTATAATATTTTAGGAATCTGTTACTGTGAGAGAGAGACAGAGAGATATATAGAGAGAAATGGGGTTTGGGTTTAACGTCCACTCGTCACAAACTAAGTCATTTCGGGACTAACATATGGTTTAATTTTTTTTAAAAATTCGCTTGCGCGTAGGGGTCTTTAGCAGTGGGAGGAAACCGGAGTACCCGAAGAAAACTCACGAGGTTGGACAGGCGAACCTACTCCTTGCCACGTACAACCGGGGATTCGAAAACAGGCCAGCTGACTCAATGGCAGGCCGTATGATACAGCGATTACCATTCGCACGGTTTATTGTGAGTTTAGTATGGGGCTTCATAGGTCCGATTGGTACATAAAAGAAAGGCATTAAAGCTTTATTCATTTTCATTGTAGGCATCGCTGGAAAAGTGTCAAAGCCTTTCTAGTTGGCGAACCAGTATCATATCCGCTAGCCCACTGCGGCTCCTCATAAGAAAACAGGTTATTAGCAACAATGCATTCTGCAAAACAGAACACATCAGCCGCCAGCGTGGTTGGGCTGTGTCAATATCTACGCGCATATTACTATATCCAATTGTATACGTAACACGCTCCTGATTGTAGACAAACCTTGAATTATTTTAAGAGAAAGACCGTAAACCATCACGACACAATATTGACAATAATAATTATATCAGACATCTTCTGTCTGGTAGGGAATCATATGAAAAGCCGGGAAACATTTCATTCATTCAGCTTCCGTCGTTATTTGCTCTACACAGAAACCTGACAGGATGCCTTCTACTCGCACCCAGTTGACGCAACGATCAATTGACCAGCGATCATTGTTTCATATGATTGCTCGCTAGATTTCTATAGAATCTCTGAGAACATAAACACGGTTCGTCTAGTCGTAATCACGTAAAAAGGAGTGGAAATACAAAGATGATTTGGTCAAGGATGGAATACCCATTTAATTTCAAGAACGTATCACTGTTTGCAGGAATGGTGGATACTGTGTACAGGACAAGTTAACTCCGAAATCCTGGCGTCCCATGACAGATGGAATTCGCTGTCTCCAAGCATTATTTTCTCCATAACAAACAGTATTCCCATCTTCATTAACCCAGTTGGGGCAGATAGGTGCGACGTTCAAACCCATTTCATTTACATTCAACTTGGCAAGAGGTTGGGTCTTTTAGCATCTGGGGGGGTTGGGATGGCCTAGTGGTCTAGGGTGCCGCGATTCGACCTCTAGCTGGCCGGCCACCTCTGCCTTGCGGCTGTGGTTTCGAGCCCTGGCGTGAGCGTATGTGGCATGGAGATAGGGGCGCCTTCTCAACCTCGTGCGTTTCCTCCGGGCTCTCCGGTTTCCCCCCACTGCTAAAGACCCCTACGCGCAAGCGAATTATTGAAATAAAATGAAACCATATGTTAGTCTCAAAATGACCTAGTTTGTGTCGAGTGGACGTTAAACCCCATCTCTCTCTCTCTCTCTCTCTCTATATATATATATATATATATATATATATATATATTAGCATCTCTACATGTGGAGTAGGCCACAAGTATAATGCAAAAAAATAATATGATTACGGTAACTTCCAAATGCACACATTTATACGAATTCACCGTCGTCTGGACTAAATCATGTTTGTTTTGAAGATTAAAGAAAACCCTGGAGTAGAAGATGACGTTATTGTCTAACAACTTCGAATGGTAGTTGCATCATTAGGGTTATTTTGACAAATATTGTAGCAAAATACAGTATCAGCTTATTCAAGCTGTTTAAAGAATATTCTAAGACATATATATCCATTTTGTTTCAAGACATTTAGTACCTCTATGAGCATATGCGTACTTTATTGACTCTCGGCGTCAGTATTATAGGACTGTAACGCCCCATTAACTCAAGACTACGACGATTTTATTTCCTCGTGTTATAGAATAGAACGCTACCTTAAATTAGATTAAAGTAGCTAAGTTTCTAACTCAATCTCATCCAAAATCTTTGACAACGAAAATATGAATTATTTGTCAATTTAAATCAACATTGATGTTGTGATCTTAGCGTTAAAAGATGGGCTTCTGATATCCAATATTTAGGACAACATAAAATATTTACCATTGGTACACGAATCGTGTACCATAATGCGTTTTAGGCCCAGTTTTAACACAGTACTTGAAGAACGAGGCTAGACGGTGACATCTGGTGAGCATACACAATAAATGCTATGTAGACTGGAATAACCAGACGCTAGACATTCTATTGAGACTTCAGGCGTAGGCCATATTTCGCCGAACATAACTGATTTGAAATAAGAGTAAAGACGGAAACCATTGAATGTAAATCACTTTATATCAATTCATATTACATTATTCTATGCGTTGTGACCCATTTGTGTCAAATTATAGGTACACATATTAACGATTTAGCTCCTTTAAACACAAATTATGCAAAAGCTAAATGTGCCCATTTCAGGTCTTTCTTTGTGCCTTAAATGTTATTTAAATTATTAAATTAGACATTAATTAATTTATCAAGACCATAAACAACTCTTGGTGCGATCATTAGCCTACGATATTTACTGGATTAGGATCCGATTTGCTGCCCATCTTTCATTCATGATTAAATCATGAAATGGATAATGTGATATTTAGTAGATTTTAACACGTTTGTGATGGATGATTTAATGTAAAATTGGATAATCGAGACTTTGCTTATTATCTCACCAACGGTAGCAATGACGATCGAGTCTATTCTAAAATCAGACTGAGATTTGTAGCATATGCTGTTTTCATTATCTATTTTTGAAATCATTATAGCGAGAACTGTCAGTTCTTTATCTTCTCTTACCTTATTTCCTAGTAACAAATTTAAAAGTAAAACTTGTCTGATTATCGTAGACAAATGCTAAATAGGGAATCTTGCATGAAGAGTCAGTCGGCATAGCGTGGTACTTCTCGTAATATTGGAGTTTAACGTCCGACTGTTCTGCTCCGAACTTGAGTGTAAAGCTTCTTGGGGCATACACCATATCGTGTGCTATGAGGGAAATTTTTCCAAGACAGCGGCATTACGATCTACTCTCATATCGAATTCCAACTGTCAAGGGATCATTTACGTGCACACCAAAGTGTACACAGGACTACCACAAATAAGGACTTAAAATGAAACAAAAGAAAACGTATCTTGATGTTCATTGAAAGAAATGTATTCTTGTCCAGAAACCAATAGAAGTACTGGAAACTTCACATGGCCACCAGGAATTATTTATTTGAAAGCAATCCGGAGGACCTGACAGGGAAGAGAGTTAAGTCTTTCCGATGAGACGAGATTTCATGTGCACAATGGGCTACACAATAAAGATTCGCTGACATTTTGGAAATCGAAATAAAGGTAAACCGTAACGCTATTGTCAGGGCAAAATTTCTCCACACAACATGGTCTTTATCCCGGGTTGTGCCCAAGCTAAGTTATCTCGTATTGGCTATCCCAAAACGGCAACGATTGTTAAAATGAAGGTTGATCAAATCTTCAATAATATATCAATTTTTACATTACATTACAAGAAATTATATACCCCTGAAGCCGTCACCCACATGAATATATTTACCAAGACCATCGTCTAACTCGGACAATACAAATCAATAGAAACTATTACAAATCGTTTAATTTCATAAACGTTTTATTGATAGCTTTAACGTAGTCAGACATTTCTCAATTCAAAGTAAATAATTAAACGGTAAAGAAAAGGTGACTTTCTTCCAGTTTATACAAATAGACGTACAAACTGGTGCAGTCACCTTTTTTCGTTTCAGGCAAACTAACTACATGTGTAAATGCAATGGAATGGGGTTTAACGTCCTACTGCTCTGCTCTTACTGGGCTCATAAAGACGGGGATACACTATGCAGTGTGTTACGAAGGATTTTTTGTGCGGACAGCGGCGCTATGGCCTACTCTTATTTTGAATCCAAATTGTCAAGGGTTAGTTTTACGTGCACGTCAATGTGTACACGGGACTTCGTTTTTTTTATTCCTTGTCAGTCAGGAAACATCATTTATCTACATGCTGCAAAGTAACGGAATACACTATATGAGACGATCGAGGTTAACACGTACTCCTGCGCGGAGCTTAGTCCAACTGTGTATAATACTATATGGTCGATTAAAATACACGGTTAACAAATTATAGATCAACAACCATTCAGAATGGTGGTCGGGTGTTGACCGAGAAAGTTCATCCGGATTTTCCGGTGTGGTTCCCCTCGTCGGTGATGCGGGTCGGACGGCCTGACAAGAACAGCTGTCTAGTCGCTCGGATGGTACATAAAACCGAGATCCTTTGTACACATTGGCGTGCACGTAAAACATCCCATGGCAGTTGGAATTCGATTTAAGAGTAGGCCGTAGCGCCGCTGTCCGGGCAAAATTACCCTCATAGCATACTGTATGCCCGTCTTCATTAGCCCAGTTTAGGAGCAGAACAGTAGGAAGTTAAACCCCACTTCATTTTATTCCTAACCATAATTGGTGACAAGATTCGCGAAAGTGTAACAGATGAAATTATTGAAGAGACTTACTTTACTATCCTCACTATTCAACTAACTGATGTGACGTGGCCAGCAAAAGTGGGCTCAGATACCTCAAGTATATACATCCAGATCGATGGGTTCCCTGGCAATACATTTGTTTTGTATACCTGACTTGTCCTAAATCTCTTATGATGATGATTTGCTCCAACCATCTAGCCTACAGAACGAACCCCAGATATGGAGGGGGTGCTGGATACGAAAAATGTCTACAAGCCACGCGATTTCTATCACGTTGATAGACAGTCTAAATCAAGTGTTCCAAAGATAGTTTTCCCCAGTAAATATAGACTGCTACAAATCAGTTGTCTGATTCCATTGACAATTTGTGGGACAGAACGGACATTTTCTGCTGTTAGACGCCACAAACGCCATAATAGAACGGTTCATCAAAAAACATCCACACCGTTTATTCTTCCCATTATATTTGGATTCATAATTATTGTGAAAACTCCCATTTTAGGCTCTTGTAAAATTATCTGTGCTCCGGAGTATTGGACAAAAAAAAAGAATGGTTTCTGTGATGAATTTTCTTGATAATTTGGTATTTGACACACATGCGGTGGGTGTTTGTTTTTCTATGTTGCTTCCTGGTGTTATTGCATATCAGTAAAACTAAAGCCCTCGCTCAATTGATTTAAACTACATATTTCCCGGAACAAAAGGGTCACTACAGAACAATAAATAACACGACAGTCGTTAAGAACGCCACAATATTTAGATTCGTTTTCGTAGCTAAACTGAACCAGACAACAAATGAAACTTTAGAAATATAAGGTTTAAATGATGAATAATTGTTACTAAACATTCATAATGTCTTGACTGCTAGGACGTCTGGAATGACAAATAAATAAAATGATTTATCAGAGACTTGCTGAATCATGACATATCGGCGAAATCGGCGCTGCACTTTCAATGCTTCTTTTATTTCCCTGTGTCACGATGATAACAAAGTCCATTGCCCATTCCGTCCTCACTTATCCCATCCCAACAGTTTCTGATGATAGGGGCTCTTTTTTGCTAATCCCAAGTCCCCCCCCCCCTCTATTTTATTGTTTCCCATTTCACCAAAAGCATTTCGACTTTGTGTAAATTTCGAAAGTAATGAGTTACCATGCCGAACAGTTTGAAACAGTTAACAAAAATTGCTTATAAATATCGGCACGTAGTCGGCACACTAAAAGTAGCGATAGGCACAATCACAAATATATATACAAAAATCATGTAAAAACTTTAGTAAGTTATACAATAAATATGTGCCGATCACATAATAAAATCAACCTATCTACTTCCATTATAAACATATGGTAACAAATAGAACGCGGCCAGCCAACCCTAAGCAGCCTATACAAATAATATTTATACTAAGAATGTAAAACTACAAATTATATTCATTTAGAACATAAAATATATGTCCACCATAAGTAAAATCGAATCACTGAGGGAGGCAGTGTATACAGTAAAATTACATCACATAATTTAACCCTTTCCGTCACATTAGTCTTCATTAAGATACATTATGGGAGATAAGATACAAAGCCGACAGCTTAGCTATAATAGCTAAGAAATGGGCTAATGAAGACGAGTAATAGCTAAGAACTAGATAATGTATACGGAATTTGCTGAATAATTTCAATCAAATTGATCCACACTGAACCGAGATATTAGCGAATGAATTTTGGGCCTAGCCTCGGTTATCACCAGCAAATTCAATGTGATAACAAACATAGTCTCGATTATCCATATTTTGAATTAATCAGTAGCAGTAAATATCGCAGGCTAGCGATGACATCGAGAGTTGATTGTGGTCTGGATTAATTAATCAATGCCTAAAAAGTTAGTAACTGTTTACCATAGGTATGTGTTAAATGGTTTATTATTTTATCAAATTAGTTAAATGGGCACTTTAAAAATTATCAGGTTTAGATGAAACAATAATTACATACTTAAATCTCATTTAAACACAGATCTACATTTCCTTTTGTTTTTTTATACTGTCAATGGGCTACACCATATGTAGACTGGCCGGATGAAGCGTTAGGTCACGTCAAAGGTCATAAGAACGGCTTTGACCCTATGGCGTCAGAAATTTGATACACTAAGCAGCATTGATGTTACCTGTGGGTTACCCACAGTTCCGTGCGAAACACGCCTAAAGCTCGCCGTAACAGACCGTTTCATTGGTTACACCTCACACCATTCAGAACACGTCAATGATAACAACTGATCCAGATCCTAGTGTAGTAAAGACAAGTAAGACGAAATTTTGAATTATAAAAAACGAAACGAAATAGTATCTGTGTTTTAATCAGATTGGCATTATTTCCATTTTATCAATACCATGTTCAACATCAAATTCTAGTTTTAGAGCGAAATACAATAACACAGTTTCAACACCCTTTTTTTAATTAAAATATTCAATAACAGAATATCTTTAGTGGCGATCTCTATAACAGCACAATAATGTGACAGTTAACTACATGATAAGGTAAAAAAATCAAGTTACAGGGAACAGTAATTCATTTCATTTTTCAAATAAAATATTTAATTACAATTCGCAATGTGTCAAATAAATGTTTGACTTCCAACTCTATTCAAAGAGTGGTTATTGTCATCGATTAGGCTAAACCTGATATGGAAATCTGTCATGTGAACAAGGATTGGCTCTCAAGATGTTTTGTTTGGTAACATCGTGTGTTAAATTTTATTAATCTGTCTGGTATTGTGTTGATAATGACACGTGGTCTAGGTATTACTTCAATTGTTAATTTCATCGGTCGAGTGTCATAATAGGTTGTTATTAATTTCTCGGACTAGAACAGTAGGTTGTTAAATCTCATTCCAATTATTCATTCCCGTGTTGTATTTAAATGACGCCTAACATAATAGATTATGTGATAGATTAGACTGCCTACATGTTTTCATGGTTCCACTGCCAAATGGAGCAACTCCGTTTGCTGGGTCGAACATAGGTTTGATTCTCAATAACGGGCATCAACATGCACTTAAACAATTCACTTAAAGAATGTTTATCATTCCATAGCACTCTATGAGTATCGTTATTTGTGTGGAGGTGGAGGATAGGCGGTCCGATGCCTAAAATGACGGGAATGTGTTATTGTTGATATAAGTGATGGCCATCTTACACATACATGTAAGCAAAGCATTAATTTATAGCAGTGTACATGTTCGGCCTCTTATACAATTTCACGCCAATTTTCACCATAACTCCTTGCACACAAAGTCTAAAAGACGTCCATAGGGACATTTTATACGCTAATTTAGTGTCCCTTAAAACACCACCCAGAATTAAAATGTACGCAAAAGAACTGCTCTAGAAAATTTGGTCTTATAAATTCTCTAGGGAAGCCTATCACGCAAGTTTTAAACAGGAGCCCCCCCCCACCCCCCTCGACAAACTTCTCCAATAATATGGAAAACGTGCTACAACTACAAAGCTGACATTTCTCTTCCTCTGCTGTAGACTGTTTTGTCTGCTTCTTGTTGTGTAGGTATCCTATGTGACCTGTAATCAAACAGAAAATTCAAATAGACGTATTTTCTCTCCGGGACACTTGGTCTATAAATTGTCTTCACGGGTAGCGATACTTCCCCCCCCCCCCAAAAAAAAAAAAATCATTTTACCATTAATACGATATTGCATTTCAACTCCAGTTGTTACAAGAGACGAGAGGTACAAGGCTAGACACGTCAAACAGCGTATGTAGACTGGAATAACCAGACACTAGAAATTTGCATGCGATTGAGACTCGTGGTGTCTTATTTTGCGGAAGATGACTGATTTGAAAATATACAGTTAAAACGGAGACCATTGAATGTAAATCAGTATATAAACATTCATATTATAGTATTATATGCGTTGCAACCCACTTGTGTCAATTTCTAGGTCCCAAATGTTAGCAATTTAGCTCCTTTAATATAGGGTTTTCGCCTACACTGAAATGGCTTCTAATTGTCTTAATGTAAAAAGCCAAAATAAAATTTGTTTTACATTCAGTAGCTTAACCCTGAAACAAAACAGTTTTCCTTTGTTGTCTCAAATTTACAATCAAACGATTTGCTAGGTCGTTCCAGATAACTGGAGACTGTATCTCATGCATAACTATCATCCCGTTCAAATTTATTGCCACTCATTATTGTTCTAAAGTACTAAACTCAAAGATTGGGTACCAAAATGTAGACCACGACAACAGCTGGTTGGTCTCTCTCTCTATATCGGCGTTTCTCAACCTCTGGGTCCCGACCCAACTTGGGTCGCGAGTACTTTTCGTGGGGTCGCGGAGTAGTCAGAGACCTTTTTTTTTTTTTAAAAAAAAAGCCATCTTTTCATGTAATCTATCTATACATCTTCAATAGAAGGCTTCGTCTCGCTTTAACTCCGTACATCTTATCAAGGCATTCACGTTACATTCTACAATCTAAATTTTGCGTCACTAATTTCGATTGGTCTAGAACCCAGCTCTAGACCTCTCAGATTCCTCGATAGAAAATATCATCCAACTGAAATATCTACCTGTGATAATGGAGTTGCAAAGATCAAGGTTCGTTCAATGTCAAGGTTGCTGGAAATTTCCAAAACAAATAAGACTTGCCGCTGCCAATTTTCGTGCAAATAAATACTTCTCTTGTCTCTAAAACAGTTTCGACTGCATTTCCGTGAGTTTTTCAACCGAAAAAACCTTTTAACGGCTGTAAACTTATCTATTCATTTATTGGTGGAGATCGCAATGTGTGTATTTAGATATGTGTTTGTATCACGACCTCTGACTGGACAACGTCTGCAGTAAAGAGAAATAAAGTACGTCGGGAATTTCAGTTGTAAAACTGCAGCCGTTGCTTATGGAACATGAGATCCACACAGCTCTTGCCACATTGCTAATCGATTTCCTCACAATAATTTGTTATCAGACTTTTAATAAGTAAACAATAATAAAAGTGAATGATAATGATGTTTCCTCGTAAAATGTGACTTTATTCTTCGAGGGGTCGCGATCTGACCCTGGCCAGCCAAAAAAGGTTGAGAACCTATGCTCTATATAGCACTCGGCTAATCTCGACAGATTCCGTAAACTACATCTAGTCTCGGATGTATGACAGTAAGTGATATGTACCTACGCCCATACATTTGCGATGCGGCTACCGGTTTACTTTAACAGGAAAACTTGACGCTATTACACAAATTGGGAACCTATTCGGCTAGCGACCTATTCGACCGATCGAGCTGCAACCTGTTCGTTGGAAACCTATTTAGAGTAAAGACAACAGTCTCTATTTATCAACCAATAAAATCCAACGTTATGTCTATCAAATGAAAGTAGAATATATTACTTTTTATCCATTCCTTCAGCTCAGAATAGAAGTGTAATTTCGTCATTATCTTACAGCTGGATCGGTCGAATAGGTCGCTAGCCAAATAGGTCGCCAACTTGTGTTTAGAATGGGCGCAGCCATGTTTCATCCGGGACCTTTAAAGTAGTTCCAATATGGCGGAATTCATCGTACAGCCGAGTTTAGATTCCGAAATCTTCCGAGGTTTGCCGAGTGCTCTATATAGTTCAGATGTTGACAATCGCAATGTCTGACGTAATAAGCTCAAGACATTTTCAATTTTAGAAATGATTATCTGCTTCTGAGCTTGTTGCTA
The DNA here is from genome assembly GCA_036850965.1 of Patella caerulea. Taxonomy (NCBI): domain Eukaryota; kingdom Metazoa; phylum Mollusca; class Gastropoda; family Patellidae; genus Patella; species Patella caerulea. Next base: position 70,546,307 of record JAZGQO010000010.1, on the reverse strand, counting down.
TTAATAATGGAACAACTTTGAGCAGGTGGCGATTGTGTTCTCTTCTCCCGGGAGTACAGGTGTTAAAGCTTCACAGCTGAAATTACGCTTCCCCTGTGCTGTATTGCATGATCGACTGTTCTGTCTGCTTCTAGCTGTGCAGGTATCTTGTGTGATCTGTAGTCAAATAGAAAACCCAATAGACAATGGGATATATCCTGCGCGATCTGTAGTCAAATAGAAAGTCCAATAGACAATGGAATAAAACAATTTCCTGGATTCGTCTATTTCATCAATAATAGGAATGTAATTAAAGATTTGAAAAATCACTCATTATATAAACATGGCGGCATGCAGCTCCCAGGGGGATAACTCTCAATACTGATGACGTAAACACCTACCATGATTTACAATCTATGGGTGAACAATGTAGTCTAGTTTGGACCTGAAAGGTAAATAAACATGTCGATTCGATCCATCAAAGTATTTTTTTAGTCAGTGAGGAATGTTTTTGTCCTCTGTCGCCTGAACCTCATTATAATTGTACGCGTAATTTTCTGTTATAAATGCATCGTCGACGGAAATAAAACATTGTTGTTACTTAGTTCTGACGCATAGATTTTTTTTTAATTTGTAAAACATCAACACATAAATAAACTTTATTAATTTCAACAAGAAATAATTAAAAAAATCGGGAAAATTCCACTAAAATCGCGGAATGATAAGAAAACAAAATATGTGTCCACAGAATTCCACCTTCATCTAAACAATCTTGAAACAGAAAATTATTTGATGCTAAGTTAGTCCCTAATCGATTTTTGCTCGTTTTTTCGACTTGATATTTTGTTGGGTTTTAATATAACAAGAACTGACCTAGTTCCCAGGCTGGCGACATCAACGGTGTCAAAACAGATATGGTTGTTAGAGACTTAATAAACTTTTCTTTTAAGAAACTAAAGAAAACATGTTAACCGGAAATCTTTTTACAAAAAGTGACGTCACACATATCTCTCTCCGTATCAAATACGATTCCAATCTTTTTTTCAAACCCCCGCGTTTTGATTATAGTGTTTTGCTTTAGTACAACCCGAAACTACTAAATGTGAAGGGACGGTACCATAAACAAGCACTGCTTCCGGCAGTTTCTACAACGCTTCATTGAATGTTTATCATAACCTGAATGTATTGGATGGTTTTTGATTTCAGTATAACGATATCACAGCCTGGAAATAAAAGCCCCATTGCTGTATTATTTACTTTTGTCTAGTCGGTTGCCATTTTATAATTAGTTGATGACATAATATCTTAGCGACCACCACGAGCATTCCACAGATATCATTCCATGCAATTAAAAGAGAGAGAGAAATGGAGTTTAACATCCACTCAACACAAACTAGGTCATTTCGGGACTAACATGTGGTTTTAATTTTATTTCAATAATGGGCTTGTGCATAGGGGTCTTTAGCAGTGGGAGGAAACCGGAGTGCCCGGGGGAAACCCACGAGGTTGAGAAGGCGCCCCTATCTCCATGCCACATACGCTCACACCAGGGCTCGAAATCACAGCCGCAAGCCAGAGGTGACCGGTCAGCTAGGGGTCGAAGCGCAGCACTCTAGACCACTAGGCCATCCCAACCCCCCTTTATGCAATTAAAAAAAGGGCATGCAAATTTAAGTGGTATAATGAACACGGTAGAAGGTTGGATTTTGTTTCAGAGGTTAAGACTGGGGATAAAACGATGACTCACAAGCGCAGATATTTAAGTAACATATATGCAACAAAAGCTAATGTGGACTCCAGATAAACATACTTGTTACATATACAGTACTCGTCACTACGGATAGCTCACCAGTTAAAATCAATAGTTTCCAGAAACTTATCATGTGCTTCCATGTCAATTTTGAAATGTTTCAGGATGTACCAGAGTTTACTTTAATCATGCAATCTGATCTGCAATACTACTAAAAAACACCCGCACGTACATTTTCAGGTAGTGATCATTTACAGCATGATATCAGCAATATCTCGCGATTGCTATCAACGATTTTATTCACCAGTCGGTATTTTTCTGCAGTGAATGAGCGACATCAAAAACTGGGTGAAGCAAGCTGAAACCAAATGATTATAAGACTGCGGTTCGTTCGATTGGCTCAAACTCTAAACGTTGACTCGTTCTATTGGCGACGCCAAAACATCGGTTTCAAACAACAGTCAAGCTGCATGTAGTCTTTGATCAGCAACCATACACGAAATCATTCATATATCTAAAATGAAATGGAGCATAACATACTACAGATATATCTAAAACATGTACCGTTAATTTTCATGTGGATAATGATGAACAACTAAGACTGAGTATTGATAAAGATGTAACAGAATTGTTAATTTGTTCCTTTAGTTTTAAGCTTCTTACGTCAACCTACAACTGATCTACAATAAAGCGGAACGTACTGTAACTAGTGCAATAAACGACTCAAATCGTCGGAGTTTTGCATTGGCTTCCATTAAAGATACGTTATGGGAGATTAGAGTTGGCAGTTCTAACTATAATAGTTAAAACTAGCTAATGCAAAGGCAATTTGCAGAAAAATTCAGTCAAATTGATCCACTATGAACCGAACATTAAATAAGTGAAAGTTCCGCTCAGCCTCGGTCATCATAATTAAAGTCGGTAAGACAAAACTATTAGTCTCGGTTATCCATTTAATCGGTTAAACACGAAGGAGAATCTTGAAGAAAATCGAACTACAATCCAACAAATATCGCAGGCTATCCTTGACATCGAGAGTTGATTATGGTCTGGATTGGTTTTAAATTATCAGCATTAAATCCGCACCGTTACTTTGCTCCATTTTTGTTCAAAATCATCGGACAAAAACCTACAAACAATATCCTCAAAGCACGCTCAACGGGCGTTGTGCTCCACTGTCCCCATCATATGGAACATATGGAATTAGATAAAGAGCTGGCAGTTCTTGCTATAATAGTTCCAAAAATAGATAATTCAAAATTAGTATTTAAAAAATTTCATTCCTATTCCTTATTTCCAAGCGATGTTATCTCTGTTTGAAGTTTTGACTTAGTTTTTTTTTTATCGCAGCCACTCCTTATTTCCGAGTGATGTTATCACTGTTTGAAGTTTTGACTTAGATTGGGTTTTTTTTATCACAGCAACGTCACTTGTTAATCAAGTCAAGACTCAGCCTCGCTTATCAATGTTTGAATTAAATCATTAAAGTTACATTACGGGAGATAAGATAAAGAGATGGCAGTTCTCACTGTAATAGTTAAAAACTAGATAGTGTAAAGGTAATTTGCTGCAAATTTCAGTCAAAAACAGCATAGTCTCGATTATCCACTTGATTGATTTAATTATCAACAGCCATTAAGCGGCATATATGATTTTAATCCGCCAACATCGAAGGCTAGCCTTGACATCAAGAGTTTATTATGGTCTGGATATGTTTATTAATGTCTAATTGATTATTTAGATAATAATTATGGCCTAAAGAAAGACCTGTAATAAGTAGATTTTGCTCTTGCATAATGCTATTTTAATAATGGCGATCTTATTTCAATCGGTTAAGATCTTTGCCATCCAATGATCTAGAGAATTGATTATAGGTTTGTCCTGTTTATAAATGTTTCAATAATAATTCAAAATAAAACCCAGTAAAACTATGCAGATTTAGCTCTTACAAAATGGATCTTTAAAAGTCTAAGCTGCTCGTGGGTATATTTTCGTCGCTATTGGTGATTTTTCAACACCTCTTACCTCTACGGGTTGATGTTACATGAACAAGTCACACCCACCATAAATTATATGGCATGGTGTCCCATATTTTCCTCTGTCCACTTTCATTACATTTATACCAGCGTTTAGTATTGTTTATCGAGTTCCAGGTTTATATCCCGATTTTAGGAGTTTTTAGTCTGGCTTCCTCTCTTTACTTTATCTTTTGAAATGTGGTGGCATCCATCCATATTCTACCAAACATCTAAAGCAATACCCACATAATGATATGTAACAATCAAGACTATTTAAACTCTCAGACTGTTGGCTCCGTAAGTGCAATAATAAAAGCAATCCCAGGTGAATGATCATTGCTTGCTTGCCCGGGACACTTCGTAGGGTCGCCTGTGTTTTTTCTCCCGGTTCCCAGTTTCCTCTCACAGCTAACGATCCCTACGCTCAAGCGAGTTAATGAAATATAATTATGTATATATGTTAGTCCCGAAATGACCTGGTTTGTGTCGAGTGGATGGTAAACCCTGTACCCCCCCCCCCTCTCGAAGAGTCGACAATGAACCAACGGTTTAATTAAGGTCAGAAGTACTATTATATTGACAGCAGGTCCGAGAATGGAGTTTCCTTTAACAAGTCATTACATTTAATGAACAAATAGGACGAAAATAACTTATTTTAATAATTGGCCAAGGTCAGAATAGACAGACGGTTATGATTTTTAGCTTACACAAGGGATATAGTATGAAATGAAATTGGGTTTAACGTCCTAATGTTCTGCTCGAATTGGGCTAATGAAGACGGACATACGCCACAATGAGATATGAGGGAAAGTTCGCTGGACAGCGACGAAACGGCCTACTCTTATATTTATTGCCCTGTATCCGCCATCTAATTATATGTAAACTATGTAATGTAATACCTATATGCATATGCATCTGGAATAAACAATATACAATTTATCAAATTCCAATTGCCATGGGTTCTTTTACGTGCACGGGGCTTCCTCCCATCCGAACGGCTATACGTTGTCCCTTAGCAAGCCCTCTGTCCTGCACCACTGACAAGAGGAACCACGCCGGAAAATTCCGATGAACTTTCTCGGCAAATGCAGGGATCGGACATGGGAACCCCACTGCATTGATTTGGCCACCGCGCTCCCCTTACAGAAAGGCTCTCAATACATGTTCCAATCAATAGTGCGATCCTAAACGTAAATCCGTCGGCTTGTCGATAGAAATCGTGGAATAAGCTTTATTTTGTAGATTTTGAGAATGTTGACATTTTTCTGGGTAGGTCTTAATAATACGTAAGTTCTATCGTTTCCTCCAGCTCCCCTATGCTCAAGCGAATTTTTGACATATAATTGAATCATATATTAGTTAGTCCAAAAATGACTTTGAGATGAGTTGGCGTTTAACCCTATTTTTCTATGCCTGACATTTGCTGATACAAATCCCATTTAAGAATCTCCATATGTCTGAAGATAGAGCCAATAAGCTTCAGATCAATATTTTTACAATTAAATCACAGTTTTTTTTTCAATTATAGCTTAGTCAGTGTAGGTTGAAATTAGTCAATCCTTCTAAACGCAGAACGTATGTCATCTTTAAAAATGCGTTTACCCAAGAAATAATTTGCCCTGAAATATCAGTTTAAATGTTTTACCCCTTCGTCTTAAAGATGGATTATGTGAGATGTATATAAAGAGTTGTCTGTTCTTGATATTATGGGAGAGATAAATGGGGTTTAACGTCCACAAGACATAAATTAGGTCATTCCAGGACTAACACAAGGTTCGTTTTTATTCCAATAAGACGCAAGGCTCTATAGCAGTGGGAGGAAACCGGTGAATCCAGAGAAAATCCACGACAGGCGACCCTACTCCAAGTCACGTTTAACTAGGAAATCGAAACTACGCCAGTTGACTCAATGAAACTAATGAAAGTCAAATGTTTTTTATTCCGAACGACGTTAGGAGCGTTTGAAGTTTAAACAAGAAATAGTCGAATACATTGCCGTGACAATTAATCGTCTCGATTGTCAGTCATTTTCATAACTGACGTATTTCTTAATGTTAACCGATTTTTATTGCTCGGATGGTCTAATCCATTCAATAGTTTGGCCACCCGATTGTCTACAGGGTTGATTAGAGGCTTGTCATATGAAATCAGAACGAAGACCTGCAATAAAACACACCTTAAAAGCAGGTAAATTTATAGGTTAATAATTTGAAGATTTAATCTGTCAAATGCTTGCACATACTTTAACAGTGTTTGTATGCTGCAAACTGTACGTGGCATTTGTCTAACCTCGTGGGTTTTCTCCGAGTTCTGTGGTTTCCTCCTACGTACAAGCGAATTATTGAAATAAAATTGAAATGACCTTGCTTGTGTCGAGTGGACGTTAAACCCCATCTCTCTTTCTTTCGCGCACTCTCTATACTGCAAACGACGTCATTATTGGTTTAAGAAGCGATATTAGATGTACATTTCTTGCAATTACCATAATATTACGATGAACTGATATACTCGTATTTCATAAACAGTCTACCAGTCTGACAGGCGCTTGCATAAGGAATGAGGGACATTTTGCTCGGACAGCGACTCTACGGCCTAGTCTTACATCGAATTCCTACTGCAAGGGGATATGTTACGTGCACGCAAATATGTACAGGGGAACGACTAGACAGCTGTCCTTGTCAAGTTTCCGTCCTGCACCACTGACAAGGGAAAACCACACCGGAAAATCTTGATAAACCTTCTCGGCCAACACCGCGAGCAAACCCCCGAACCCCGGCTTATTCATTTAGCCACATTGCATTGGAACTCGCTGACATAAGAAGTAGAAACAAAGGAAGATTTAAATGGCATTGAGCTGTAAATATTTTTAACAGGCTGGCCAATATGGCGTGACACTTGATTGTCGTACGCTAATTAGTGACGTATGCGTACAATAGACGACGTGCTAATAGTTTTGTTTGGTTCTTACATGCTATCTTTGTATCAAACAAAAAACTGAAATAAAGAACAAACCTAGATACTTTTAGTCTAATTCTTGGAGACCCTCGTAATAGATGTCAATAGATATCAGCTGGTTGAGATACACTTCTGTAGTGTCGCTCTTTAAGAATGGAAAACGAACCTATTAAGCTCTAGTGGTCTGATGCTACATTGGCCTATGTGAATGGGTGATGTCCCTTGAAAAAGATCTTATTTATGAATATGTCCCACGGGGCAAAATGCCCCATAAGGCATAGTAAAACAATATTATCCTCGTAGTTTCTGTTTATGCTAATGTCTATCGACATCATAACTTCCTGGAGGTTCACGTGGTGGAAAATTTGTTGAAACTGGAACGACTCTAGTGAAGATAGTAGTTCATCCAGATTTTCTGGTGGGGTCAGTGATGCAGAACGGAGTGTCTGACAAGGACAGCGGTCTAGTCGTATGGATTGGAATGAAAATCGAGGTCCCTTCTACACATTGTGCACTTTAAAGATCCTTTGGCAGTTGGAATTGGATATAAGAGTAGGCCGTAGCTCAGCTGCCTGGAAAAATGTCCCTCAGAACACTGGTGTATGCCAGTTTTCATTAACCCGGTTTAGGAGCAGAACAGAAGGTCTTTTAAACTCCGTTTCATTTCTACCAATATTACACATTGCGCACGTTTAGTTTATCTCAATCACTCTAGAGTTTGATGCCGCCTGAAACCAAGTTGTCTACTCAACACTTCTCCTTTGGGATGAAATTAACTTTTGTCCAGACAGAATTGTTTTCGCCTTCTGTTGTTTGAATTCCAATCCAACTGCCAAGGATTTTTTTGGGGGAAAGCTTATGTGTACAGAGACCCCATTTATTGCCTCTTCCGAACGACTAGACGCTTTTTGTTACCAAAACGTCCGCCCTGTGCCACTTATCTCTTTGATAGAACCCGGGATAATTCTCCGATCATTGAAAAAGCAGTTTACTCAATCCCACGCCTTCTTTGTATAAATCTACAACCCAATGTCGTATTCTAGCCATCGACAATATGTATTTTACTCTATTGCGCACGCTGAATAGAATGTTTTCACACTATAAATGCCACACGTTACACACAATTATAAAATAACACCCTTTTCAATGTGATTTTCATATTTTATATGTACTTGGAGGAGGACAATAAAATACAGCTACATGCTTATCTGCCAATATTAAGGTAATTTGACGCACACATATGATCAATTAAAACGTTTATCAACGAACAAAGACATTCTATTAACCTGTTTCGCAATTTTTATTTGAAACCTGAAAGTATGTAAACAGTCATAAAAAAGACTAACACGGTCCTAATGGTACCGGAAATACAGAAAGTGCTCGCTAAACAAAGTCAATAGCGCGTGCTGACTTGTATGGCGGATTTTGTTAATTCGTAATCGAGTTTGCTAAGTTCAGGTAAAGTTTATTTTGTCGTATCAATAACAACCAACAATATTTTTCAAAGAGCCACGCCAACATCTATTGTAATTTGCCATTAAACCAATTAATTAGTAAAATAATTCGAGATTGTTTGGTAGGAGTAAGCAGTGATTTGGAATTGCATGAATGGGTTGGCGATAGAATGAACCTCAGTTTGAACGCGGACAGCCAATAAAATGCATGCTTGTCTCGCGACATGTCAACCAATGGCAGCCGCGGATCGATGCATCGTGGGTAGTGGTTTGTGATATAAGACCTCCCTGATACCTGGTCCTATGAGTTAATGCCGAGCGGAATTATTAGTATCGACCACCTTGCTATAGATCAGTCTGTCATTCTACTAAGTTTATTAGTTCGCCTTAAATAAGCCGGTTCACTCCTTCCTGTAATACTTGTCTTTAATGTAAAAGCTCTGGTCCCATCGAAATCTGATTAATGCCAGACCATTTACACAGACACAGGTAAGACACGCTTACTTTTTAAAAACTTTATTTATGCAATGAAAATTCCAATGCCATTGTTAAATATGTTTAAAATACTGTTTTTATTAGTACTTTTTATGTATGTATACCAAAGTTACCTTTTACAACTTTTTTTTTCTGAACCAAAATGAAGACTATTTGTTTGGCGTGGTTCAATATGTAATTCCGAGAATCACTAGACGATGATTAGCTTTGTAGTGCGCAATTCTAATCACCTCAAAACTTTGTATTATTGAATAGTACTGTATGCTTGACAAAGTTAAATTTTTGCAACATTCTCCTGGAACAAACACATGCTTATTTGATCTTCTTGGTTTGGTATTTAATACCCGGTAAATAAAGGAACGTAATAGGTTATGTATTTTAAATAATTCTAATCCCCAAACTGTCAAGCACGTTTCTCTTTCTATCAATGACAATTTCGTATGTGTCTTCAAGAAATGTATTTCGAAGGGTGTGGTTCATTTGCGTTTATTATTAGATTAAGATATGTCTCAAAATGAACGTTCGTTAAACTTTAACTAATCACCACAAAAACCATTTAAGGTGTGTGACAGTAAATTTCAAAGCAAACCTCGTATATTTCACTGATTGACAGGAAAATTGGTCATCACCCATGTCACTACGCAAATCCGAATCGTAGCAAACTACTCTTTAGATATATTACATTCGTTCGTTTTTGGGGGATCTAGCGCGTGTATTTTAAATCATTACATCTGTCATTATATCGAGTGACGTGGTTTCTACACAAAGCTTTATGCGGCAAGGAGAAGGGCGTCAGTTCAACCTAGTTCTTTCGGTCATGTGGCTTCCAGTTGCAGCACCTTATTGAAATGAAATTGTACCACGTAAATGTCCCAAATGCATGTTAAACATTTTTTCCCCTTCTCTCTCCCTTCCTCTTTTTATAGCATCGTCACATTCACTAGCTCCAGGTTTCAGCTGCCAGAAAGCAACCGAGACCATCTACTGGAAACAATGGAATAATAGAAATACTGTTTTATTAAAATGCATGCAAGGCGGCATTCTTACCATATACAATAGTTTTCATTTCTGCAATGTTTAAACCATTTCAATACAGGCAATATTTTAACAATTGCAAATAAGTCACGTAGAAATTCCTTTCATGTGGAACCTCTTATGGAGACATGTTGGTTTTCGTAGGGTTATTTGATCACAGCCCCATCATGGGAAGCATCTCTTCTGGAACAGAATTTGTATAACTTCTAAGAGTGAATAAACTGATTTGTTAGATGAAACAAGACTATACTCGCTACAACATTGTATAATAATAAATCCAGCAGCTGTATATCTATGGAATTATAAATGAAAATAATTGGCGTTAACGTTCTGCTTTTCTGCACCAACCGGGTTATTTGGGACAGCCTTCCCGACATTTGAATTTTATCTGTTATGTGAGCCGCGGTGGGTTAGTGTCTACGGCGCTGGCTTTCTGGCTCTCGGTGTTGGCAGAGAAAGTTCCTCGGAATTTCCCTGCTAGCAGTACAGAACAGTACAGCTGTCTGGTCGTTCGGATATAAAGAGACACCGAAGTGTATACATCGAATTCGATATATTTGTAGGCCGTGGAGTCGCTGTCCGGGCAGTAATTTCCTTATAGCGATTGCCCGTCGGTACAGTAAAGTTGGACTTGAAAACACATATTGTCAAGGGTTCGTTTACGTGCGCGCTATCATGTACACGGGATTTCATTTGTTCGTCATATCTGAATGTGTTCCTTGCCAGGTCCTCCGTCCTGTACCTTTGACTGACGTTGGGAAAAATACGCCCGAGAACCTCGCGAAGTTACTCTGCCAACAATTTCATCGGTAACTATTAGATTGATTTTAGTGGTTGGTCAATCAAAATTGAAGCATGTGCTAAAATTTGGACTTAATTTTTCGTTGAGATTTCGACAAACAGGATCATGGTCTCATGTCCGTGGCACCTAGTGTCGATTTGTAGCAATTCTGGAACATGGTTATACATTATAACGATGATGGTGATAGTCGTAAAAACCGCATTGACGGGTGTCGTACATGGGGTTATGCATGCTTACGTTTCAGGAATTTTTGATACACGTTGTATTGTATTGTTCAATATTAGATAATAATAGATCATATCCTCAGATATTCATTAAAATATCTTTTTATGTCAGTTGAATATAATATTTGTCAGTTTTTATATATTAAATCATGGTTTATATATTCGTCGGAATTTGTTTTAAATATGATTTGAAAATCAAATTAGTTTAAATATATTTACGTATCGGTCAATTATAAGCAGAAATCGGCCCCATGACCTCTTTTCCGATAACAGGAAATCAAATTTAAAGGCGTAAAAAATAAACGTTACCATAACTACGTTGGTAACATGAAATGCCAATAACCTCAGTCACACACACTACACAAATAAGACGACGGTTACGAGAATCACCTTTTTTCTAATGACCATAACTATTGTATGCGGTACGGGTAATATAGTTAATATGTGTCAATTGAATGCTATGGGGTTTAACGTCCTCCTTTCCTGGACCAACTGGGCTTATGAATACGGGTATGCACCGTGTTGAATGCTATACGAGAATTCTGCTTGAGCCTACTATACTACTCTGATTTCAAACCGCCAGGCACAGATGGAAGACTAGAAACCTTTTAGCGCCGGACCCACCGCCTTTACACGGCGAATCGAGGCAGAAGAATTCTGTAAGTGGAACCAGTGAGCCAATGCCACAAAGTTGGGAGACTGTGGTTTTACCATGATCTGCTTTGAACCCCCCAACCAATAGAAACGCCGATGCTAAACACCGCATTAACTGCCTGCCACTACCCCCTTTGTATTACCGATATGTACTCTCGAGTGTGCCCACTATACGATTTGCTTATTCTATAATCAAGGTTGGGCAATTTTTGTATCTTGTTTACAGCCTTATGGTTGACACAACAGTCCCACTGGCACCATAACCGTGGACGTGATGCCAGAAGCGAGTGGAAGAAAATGTCAGCATAGTTGTCAACCTTTATAAAAGTTTTTTTTTTCTAGTTTTTTAAACTTGCATTCGTCTTTGCCTTAAGCTTGAATTATTAATGGGAAATGAAGTTGAAAAGATTAGGATCGTTATGTTGAAATCTTCCGAGACGTAATCGTATTCGAGAAAAAATCTCAAATCGCAACATATTTAAGGGTGCGTCTATAACAAAAGTAATTCTTTTAGGTAAGGATGACATCAACATTATCACATATCGTGTATGAAATAAAATCGCACGGGGATGAAACAATAATTAGATTCGTAATGCTAACCGTTTTTTTTCTTTTATTTTTAAAACATGTTTTTTTATTTGTCATTCAATTTGAAAGTGAGAGTAAGTTGGTAAAATTGAGCATGTCTACAATAAAAAAACCCCACGAGAAGTGGTGTTTTATAACAAATGTGACAGTTGACCGGGAACCTTTTCATTTGTCACAGTAAGAGAAGCAGTATCTTTTTAACACCACGCTACTTGTTATCCAATGCCTTGAATTACAAGAAAAAATCCTTGAAGGACTGAATGTACCTTGTCGTTTTAATGAGGGCAAATCAAGTAGTTTATGGAAAGCCGTTCAGCTCGTGTATAAGTGGTGACACACGACACTGTTGATTGTCGACCGGACCACTTGAATCCAGAGTCGATGAGAATACGGTAGAATTACTGACATGGTTAATGAAGTCTTCTATTGATACACTGATGTCTACGTTTAGTTTTACGCAACCGTTATCTGCTTTCCGTTTCTGTCGAAGCAAACTGTTGCTGGGAGCTTTGAGTCTGGTGTAATCCAAATCCCCGTCAGTTGAACTAAAAGGTTGCCAAGTGCTTTGCGTCTGATGTAATCAAAATCAACTTCTCCGAAGAGTTTACTATCCTATTATTCTGCACCGACTGCTATGGCTGATAATTTAGACGTAACTCATACCAGGTTCCCCCATCTGTGTCTTTCGTAGCCCCCACCTGTGCTGCACTACGGCTTTTGCGGACCTTACCGGTAATGTTCACTGCTAATGCATTACAGATAATGTAAGCGTACATGACACGAAATGAAATCAGGTTTAACATCCTACTTTTCTACACCAGTGGCCGGTCACCTCTGGCTTGCAGCTGTTGTTTCGATCCCTGGTGTGAGCGTATGTGGAATGCAGATAGGGGCGTCTTCTCAACCTCATGGGTTTCCCCTGGACACTCCTAAAAACCCATGGGCGCAAGCGAATTATTGAAATAAAATCAAAACCAAATGTTAGTCCCGAAATGACCTAGCTTGTGTCTAGTTAGCGTTAAACCCCATTTTTCTCTCACTCTCTTCCTACACCTGTGAGTTGCGGGCCAATTTTGACACTGTACAATGCTACTGTGACATGTTACCCATGACGCAACCGCTAATAAAGTTAACTATTTAGAAAGTATCGCACATCTTGATGTAACCTAGTTACCAGCCCATGTTAGTGTCTTTAGTGCCTTTAAGTCAGATCACCAATGAAATTGATACTGGTTTATTTCCGGACCAGTTAATTGATGTGATAAACTACAGTATATAAATTGACATAGACGACAGCGCCGCGTGATCGCAACGACAATGGACAGTGGTCAAGTAATCTGTTACCGTTCATAAATATTCTAGTCCCAATACGAGTACAAACTGTCAATTTAGAAAGAAACGTGTTGAAGAATTGTGAACTATAACACATACTTATGGAAGAACAATTACTGGTTTATTTGGGCGAGTGTCCGGAGAGTATTCTCTTAACGTTTTCAAACAAGTACAGTAACAAATGTGTAAGGCAATTAGTATATATAGACAAGCAATGACAACAAATATGTCCCGAAATGATATAGTTGATGTCGAGTGGATGTTAAACCTAAGTTTTCTCTCTCTCCCCTTTTGTCAGTAGTGTAATATATATAATGTCTGCGGTGTAACAATACCTAGTCGGACGAGAGTGTGTACATTTAAGATATACTATATATAAATTAAACATTTCATATAAGCATACACTACTAAGACGGGTTAGTTAATTCCAACGAAAAATCTGGTGGGGCTTTGGGCAACACGCTGTACTAGCCTGCGTCCCTCTTGTGAGAGAGGGTGAACATTGGGGGAGGGGGTTAGAGACATCTGCACGAGATGTTTTATATTTTTAATTAATTTAAGAACGAAAAAAGCGCCCTGCCGAGCATTGATAACCCCCCAAAAGCGCTGCACAATCATCAAAGGCGCCTGAAAGAAGACTGCCTGGTCTGAAGTAGCCGATTAATCACGTATCCTTTTCAGTTTTTCACGAAAAAAAATGATTTCATATCCTTTTTTCAAAGAACGCTTTTGAGTAGCCATTAATTCAAATTTACAAATTTATTTCGGATTTCGGCGCATCCTAAAAACATTGGAGCGCACTTGTACGACATGCATGTATGGATCGAGATCAAAATTGTTTGGTTTAGAACTTTCATCTTTATTTTACTATTCACACACCTTCGTAAATGATGCAATCTCATATATAATCCCATTTTACAATTTTCAATTTGGAGGGGATTAATTTATTTGGTTTTGAATGAAAAGGAGACAAAAACTCGATACACTTCTTCAATAAATCACAATGTCCTTCAGTATTTGATTAATTGTGGAATTAGAAAAATAGACATGAAATCTTAAATGGATTGCACCTTGCATCTAGAATTATCTCTGTGGGGAATAATAGTTTCAGCAGTATTACAATGGGTTCAGATATTCGATACACTGGCCATGAATACGACGCTTTGAACAAAACGAATGTTGTCTTAATGGAATCCACAACTACAATGAACAACGTTTGAATAAGTTACGGGAAATCGAGTATTAACCCTCAAGTTAATGAAAAATGGCAAGTTGTAAATCAAGTGTCTTTTATCATGTTCAAGGTTTTGGAACCAACGCTCTTAGGAAAATTTACACTATTCTATTGAATACTCGTTCCTCAATTGCTTTATCCATCCATTAATAAAAATTGATGCATCCAAATTTTACATGTCACCAATACCAATATCATTGTATATTAGTATTTAACAATGCATTTTATCTTTATTTCCCTTGTCAGTGATGCAGGACGGCGGCCCTGACACGGATGGGTGTCTAATAGTACGGATGGGACGACAAACCGGGGTTCCGTGTACGTAAAAGATCCATTGATAGATGGGATTCGATATCATAGTAGGCAGTAGCGCCGCTGCCCGGGCACAATTCACTCATACTATGGCGTATACGCGTCTTTATTAGACCAGTTTAGGAGCAGAACAGTAGGACGTTAAACTTCAATTCATTTCCTTTAACTTTACGTTTAAGAGTCGAGATGGGTAAGACGCATTTTCAATAACAAGAATGTCGCAGTGTAGCGTGGGCCGAGAAAGTTTTGCCAGCGGTGATGAAAGGGGGCCAAGACCAGATACATGCTCACACCATTGACGGCATGTAAGAGCCACGTGACAGGTAGAATTCAAGAATAGTAGAAGGCGACGCAGTTGCCCGGGGAATATTTCCTATGTAGTTGACCACATGAGTAACCATGAACTCATTTCTCACGTCATTTGAGTGTAATGCCCTCGTTGTTGTTTTCTCAGGATTTATCAGTAAACACGTCTAGGTATTTGTTTCATACAACACACACTTCATGTCCAATGTTTTTTTGATATCTCTACTCAGATGAGAATAGCTAGAGTTCGTTCTTTAAATTTGTCATCTGATCGTACTAATCGCTGTCTCGATTGGGTTTTTACTCGGTGTAACTGTACATTACATCTTTTTTTAAAACGCATACTGTTTCCCGCTGTTCTGACAGGATCGTTCTGGTCACTGACTCCATTGATTGGATGTTTTGAAAAGATGACGAAACCCTGCTTTGTTTGCTCTGTAGAAAGACGGGATAGTGAATCTATAGCTTATTGTAGTATTAGGAACTTGTCTTGTGATGTAAACGGTGCTTTATACAGCTGACAATCTATCACTTAAAACTTGAAATTTGAGCCTGACAGACATGTTAACGGCATCAATTTGGTTTGGTTGAAATAAACTCATGGCGTGTTTCTGGATGGAATGGGGATTAAAGTCTCAGCAAGATTTGGAGACTAAATTGATAATTTTCATTTCAGCATTTAAGGGTGAGATATTACCGGGACAACGGCGGTTCTGCCTAAAACTACAAGGGTTCTTTTACATACATGTCCATGTGTACAGGGATGGGCGTAGGTGTCACCTCTAATTTGTGAGCATAGGGCTTATTCCGTGAACAATCATCTTTTCGTCCGATCTGAAGGACTACGAATAGATTTGATTGAGAACCAAATGCCCTGCATTTCGATTACCGAGATCGACCTTTTAAATGAAATATTTGAATTGCGTAGAATCTGGTGCTACAAGATAGCGGATGACCATTACATATACACGCAACAGTCATTCATGCTTGTGTATTTAGGGAATCATGCCACAATGTCACCCATGAAAGTTAATTACTCGGAGTTACGTTAACGTTACGCAGTTAACACATATATATCACGTATTCAAATACCACGTTTATCAATAATCCCGGACTTCATCAAATAACATTAAAGCAACAAATATATAGATTCGATCACGGTGACCTGTGATCATTTCCGGCCGTGAAACTCTTATGTGATATGGTGCATAATGATACAAGAAAAATGTCCCAGTAAAATGCACAAACACAAAATATTACAGACAAGGTTTTTTTTCACCCCGTTGCGTCGGGGTCATTTCGGGATCGTATCGCGGCTCGTTTTCTCTTCACTTCTTGTCCATCACCGGAAGCAGCATTCATGACCTGAATCAGCCGTTCATGGACCACAGCGTGAAGCTCCATGGAAACCTCAACTCTAAACGAAATGAAATGGGGTTTAACGTTCTACTGTTCTGCTCCGAAACTGGGCTATAATGAAGGAGGACCTCAATGCCTTTGTTGCTCGACCCCGGCAATATATTATCCCAAACTGTCTGTTTATTTCTATTCTATATGTAGACTGCTGAGTCTCTTTTAATGAATTAATATAACGGAAGTATAATACAATCATTCACGAATTCCAATAAGAAACAGATCAAACATGGCACTTACTGGCAGGTCACTGATAAAGTTGGCGTTTGAAGAACCAGAAGAAGAAAATGACGTAATAAACTAAGAAATCACGAGACGTTATAACATATTCTCGATGCTAGACAGTACTCGATTGCGCTTTAACCAACGTCGTTGTCGTATTTGATCAGTTTTACCTGGTCTTCTGATGTGAGCTATTCCAACTTATACACTGGACTCCTGTTTGTCGTTATATCTAAACGGCAAGCATATCTTGTCCCTATCAAAGCTTCATATTAACCCGATATCCTATATTTCCGAAAAGGGGGTCAATTCTAGTTTCTAGCATGCATAAATATTACATTTTTATTCTTGTGTTAATGGTTTCATCTGACCGCATTACAAAATGCAACGCGCAATAATTTCTTATCTGGTAGTAATATCCATCTACTAGACATTATTTATTAAATCGTACTATTGAAAGAGAATTGGTGTTGACATTACGTTCTATTTTATCTGTATTTGCTTAGGGATTCATTTACGAAAACAAATGGTGATTTTATAGATTAATTGAAACGTTTCTGTGTTGATGATATTTAGTTTTGGGTCGCGTCTTGTTTGAAGATCATCCATATTATTGTGGATTTGATGTGCGAAAAATAAATGATGAGTCCCTGGAGAGTTTTATTTAGAGTACTGGTACATTTTTTATACCATTCACTCTACTTATGCTAACTGGAAGCGATAGTTTAGACCCGTAGTGACCGAATCGAAGAAGATCGCTTCGGACAAGGTTTCGATCCAATTTATTAGATTTGATTACTTTGAGCAACCTGAGTAGTTCCGGGTTCGATCCCAGTGTTGACTGGCACTGACAATGCGCGTCGTGCTTCTACGTCTCCCCGTGTACATATTGAGGAGCACGTAAAAGATCCCTTGGAATTCAATGAAAGGGCGGAAGCGACGCTGCCCAATTATAATATCTCTTATATTGGCTTATTCATGTCTTTATTAATCCCGTTCGTACAGAAACACAGGACGTTAAACCCAAGTTTATTTCATTTCATTTGATGACTTTGATGTGTAACCGTAAATGGATTGAAACATTCAATAAGGCTCGTTTGATCTGCCAACGGTGTTCGGTAACGGATGGTTAAATTGTGGGAGGTTTGTTAATTTATCGCTTCTAGAGAGAAATGGTAGAAATAAATCGAGCGATGAAATTCAACCCACTGATTCGTATAAAATATGGCTAATCTGTGAATAAAGACAGAAAATGACAGAATCGAACTGCCTTCAGAAGGATAAAAGAAACTGGGTTTTTTTTTTATTAAAACAAATAATTGGAAAAACGGTAATAGGATAAATAGTTCTTAAATTTGAGTTTTGTAAATTATCAGACTAAGCTTCTGTCGTCTCGGTTTGTCAGCCAGGATCTTGAAATTGAGTTCTGATTATTTCGTCTTTCTTCTGGTGTAAAAAGATAACGAATTGAAATATTATTAGAGTTATTAGACAGAACCGTGTGGGGTATTCTGTATCTATTGATCAGCGTGGAAACTATTTCCCCAGTAATCTGTCCGGCTCGACAGTTTCGGGTGAGATTTTCTAAGGAATCTTTTGATATAAAAGGAATGTTTTCGATACCCCCTTGTACGACTCACTCAGATGGAATAACAGGCCTGTCGTCTACGCAATGAACGTGTGGATTTCTCATTATCAACTCAGATTATGTAGAACTCATAAGATGATGGCATGTATGGTTTCAAAGATGTTTTCATTATTTTGACTAATGTCTTGATTCCAACCAATAGATACAGCGTCTTTGTATTTACGTCGCTAATCGAATTTTGTAATTGAATGTTTCCCGGTGTTCTTAAATATATATATGCATACCACAGGTCTAGAACCGGTTAGAATCATCAAACGTTTACTGATAAAACAATATTCCTCAAAGATAGAATCATTCATATGAATGCGTAATAAATATACTTGGAACAGGACGAACAGCAGAGGGTTGCTTTGTCCCCTTCGGGGTTTGCGTTCTGCCCCTACTATGTCATTGCTGGATAAAACTAACATATAGTTCAATTTTATTTCAATAATGCGCTTGCGCGTATTGGTCTTTTAGCAGTGGGAGGAAACCGTAGGACCTTGAGAAAACCCACGAAGTTGAGCGGGCAACTCTACTCCTTGTCACGTGCAACCGACTCAATGACAGATCTTATGATAAAAACACGCTAATAATGCCCCCCCCCAAGACACCATTTTATTTCATTCTATTTATGGATTTTGACATTTTTATTTATAGACTTAAATTGCTTAATAAGCCTACGAAATAAATTCAACAAGTTAACAATTACACAGCGTGACGACGTTTCCGCTTCCTCTTCTTGGAATTTCAAACCGTCAAGAGATATTTTACGTTTACTATCACTTTGTTGCTTTGTGTACGGGATAATGGACAGAGATTATATTGTACGTGAACTAACACGGTTGTCAACATGACAGACTAGGCACTGCATCGCTGAACAGGTTCTTATTAATGGAATGATTTCGATATAAATGACAAATTTCTTATCATAATAGACGATCGTGATACAATCTATTAAAACCAAAGACCAGAATTATCAGTATATCATGTTTGAATAGGATGAGGTTGTCATATTTTCTGATATATCGCCAACTTTTTTTTATTGAAAATTATGATGTAGTCGCATAAATAACATGTAATTTAGGCAGCAGTTTAATTTTAGAGTTCTTTGTGTAAACCCTGTTCTTTACCCTAATTAGAGTTTATCATAATTAATAACTATTTAAGGAGTATTAAAATACATAACTATTTAAGGAGTATTTAAATACATAACAGTACTTTACTGATTATAACTGTATGTTACTATGGCTTTTCTAAAGTGCAGTGAATCTATTTTCAGCACTACCCCATTTCTCTCTCTATTTTCAGTATTACAACTCACTGAACAATCTGATGGCACTAAATAAAGACTGATTCCAAAAAGATTCCAAATAAAGGATTTTATAAATACATGTATCCCAAAATTACTAGATGGTCTCAGGAACATAATAAGTAAATTCCTCTAATATTTGACTTTGCAATAAAGGACAACATCTATTTTAAGCAATGTCACTCGCTAAACATTCGGATATAGTAAATACAGCACAAACAGGAGATCAGCCAAGTTTCCAAATTAATAATTTTATAAATACATGTATCTCAAAATTACCCAACGGTCTGAGGAACATTATAAAACATAATAGTAATTTCCTATAATAACCTTTGAGTTTGCAAAAATGCACAACATCTATTTTAAACCATGTCACTCGCTACACATTTGGTTATAGTAAATACAGTACAATCAGGAGATCTCCCAAGATTCCAAAATAAGAATTTTATAAATAGATGTATCCCAAAATTATCCGACGGTCGCAAGAACATAATAAAACAACAATAATTTTTGATAACCTCCGACTTTGCAATAATCAAAACATCTATTTTCAGCAATGCCACTTCGAAAATATTTGTTTATAGTAAATTCAGTACAAATAAGAGATCACCGAAGGTTTCAGAAATAAACTCTATTTGATTATCTCAGTGTAACCGGATCAGCAAAAATATAATAGGAATATATTTATAAAGATATACATGGAAACATAACAATCAAAAATATTTAAAGTAAATTATATTAAGATGCCATGTTCAGAGAATTAACTTACTCTTAAATAATAAACATCCTGAAGAACTTAGAAATATTATTATACTATACAGTGAAAAAGAATGGACTGTATGGCGGCTCATTGGTATCATGTCGTAATGTCGTCTTTCATAACGCGACAACCCGACATCACGACATTCCTACCCGACAACCTGACATTTCTACCCGATATTACGACACTAAAAATGTTGTGATGACGGGTAAAAATGTATTGTCGGGTTGTCGTGATGTCGCGTTATGAAACAAAACACTGGCAATTAAGAAAATGGTTGATAGTAGATTCACACTCACATTGCAGTTTGAGTTGCATTCGTGTCCATTTGTATACGTCCACATTCATAATGTGAAAGGTCTTCATTAGCTCAGTCGGAGCAGAACAGTAGGACGTTAAGCTCCATTTCATTTCATAATGCGAACATATTATGCCACCGCCCTTGTCTGTGTGTCTGTCATTGAGTCAAGTGGTGTGGTTTCCAGCCCAAGCTTGTACATGACAAACTGCAATGTGAGTGTGAATCTACTTCCACTTGATCAACCATTTTTTAATTGCCAGTTTTTTGTTTCGACAACCCGACATCACGACAACCCGACATTTTTAGTGCCGTGATGTTGGGTAAAAATGTCGTGATGTCGTGTTATGAAAGACGACATTACGACATGATACCAATCAGCCACCATAGGAATGAGATTTAACGTCTCGCCAATGCAGTATGTCATATATGAAACACACGCGGTGTATGTCAGTCTGCATAAACCGGATTGGAGCACACGTTAAACTATGGAAGCGTACAGGGGTCAATAGCGCGATAGATACCGCAATATTAAGTTGGTATTATGTCAACATACTGTGATTATTCTAATGATTTTATCTCTGAAAAGTCCATTTTTGCCGAGGTAATTGAGTCAACACGCTATGTTTTATGTCTCCATTTCGTCTTATATGTATACGTTTGCGGTACGATATTGCTATTCGGAAGCTTTGGCGACATATTCCATTTCGCCGTAGTATATGTCGACATATTCGCAAAATATTGCCATGCACTATGTCGACGTGTGCATCTAAAACAAAATGACGACATGCAAATTAGCGAGTTATTCAATTAACTCGGCAAAAATTGCCTTTTCAGAGATAAAATCGTCAGAAAAATCACAATATGTTGTCTTATTATCAACTTAATATTGCGGTATCTATCGCGCTATTGACCCCTATACGCTTCCATATTAAACCCCATTTCATTTCTTGGTGAAAGTGATCTTTCTTCTTAAGTATACCGAACTCTTCCTGGAGGGTTTCAGTCAACAACCCCAGTCTGCAATCTGTTGACTTTCAAACATTCTATTTCCTAATAACCAAACATTTACTTACAGGTTATTATAGATTGTTAACTTTGATGAGTACTCGGGAACTTCAAACACGTGTATGTGTTGCTGTTCGATAAAAAACTTGTCGGATCAAGAAACTGCGATGAACGTACTGTTTGAATGCGACGAGCGTGTTCAAACAAAGATGTATGAAATATGTTGACACATCCGTCAATCATGTCCTCCTTTCGGGTGTTCGCAACGTGCAATTTGTGTAACGTTGTGGACCTATTTTACGACGCGTGTGTAACGTTACGAAGTAACGGTTGTGGGGCCAGTTTACGACGTTTATGTGTCTTTGAGTAACGGTTTGGTGCCTGTTTTACGACGCTTATGTAACTTTACGTACAGGTAACCTGTTTTGGTGCCGGTTTTCCAAGCCGTGTGTAATGTGATATACAAGATTCGTTCCGTACCTGTTCACCTACAAGTAACGATTTGAGACCTGTCCTACGAACTTCGGACAGTTTTACAAAACTCTTGCATAATAGAATTGTATAACAAAACACTTGATTAACCTATACGTAAGTTTTTTTTTACCTGTGCTTTGCGAAACACCATCCACGTTCCAATCCATCATAGTCTTTGTCCACAAACCCACTTATCAATAAAGTAATAATTTCTCAGATGACCTGGGTCGCCTTGAGCTCATCCGGACACTATTGCCAAGTGTAGATCAGGGATAGCTAAGGTAAAGATCAAAAGGGAGATCACGGTGAGGTGTTGTTGGGTATTTTTTTGAGGGGGGGGGGGGGCAGTTGTGACCTTATATCCATGGGTAGGTCTGACCTGTAATAGAAATAGCACTTACGGTTCATTTCGCATGGTTTCAACCAATGTGCCCTGTTCAATGTCCCCTTACAAAGAATCACCCTTCCATTGTTCAGACAAATGAATATTGACTCTTATGCAGCTGTACTGCTTGAGTGGTAGTACAGTTCCATATGGCTTCGTCAACAATAATGTTTAACAGAAGTCTTAAGAGTAGCGAGAGTTTTTTTTTTAAAAATACACCTTTTCAGACATATCTCTCGTGTATTTATAGATAAGAGTTTGGAATAATTATATATACATATCACTTGAATATTACATAACAAAAGCGACTTGACCTTTTATCTTCTTTTTTGCTGGAATAAGACACGGGGATCGAAAGCAGACAGCTGTTTGCTTGATGGAAGTTCTATTTTAATATCATGCTCGTTTGCATTTAAAGGGTGCATGTGATCATGTGTTGTCCACCTGCGTTGGCATCTTGTTATAATACATACGTACATATCAAAATATCGAGGCGCGAATGAGTTGGGATCTAGTTGCATTAAGGACGTATACTATATCATGTGAGAAACTGAAAATACAGCACTGTTTAAATGTGTGTTTTAAGAGAGGGTGAGAGAGAAATTGGGTTAACGTCAACCCGACACAAAATATGTCATTTCGGGACTAACGTATGGTTTAATTTTATTTCTATAATTCGCTTGCGCGTAGGGGTCTGAAGTGGTGCGAGGAAACCCGGGGACCCGCAGAAAACCCACGAGGTTGGAGAGACGACCCTACCCCTTGTCACGTACAACGTGGGATTCGACACCACGCCACTTGACTCAATGACAGGCTTTATGATACAGCCAGTTCGTTCTAGAAAGAGTAAATACATTAAATTTAACCGGAAGGATGATTCATTTATGGAATCCCAAATATCAATCCAATGAGAGTTCACTGCATTACACAGAATCACTTAATTCTTAAGTAACGTAAAGTTATACTGATGTATTGTGGATGAATTTGTCTTTAAATCCATAGCTATTCTGACAGTGTGTCACAGCATGGAATATATCTTGCTGATCATGTTATGTTCTTCCTAAGTTAATGAAAGCACAGACTAGAAAGGGTAGACATTAAAACGATTTGTATTCCCATCGAGTGATTTTCACGACAACTACTATTAAACAGGAGACATTGTTTAGTTTTAATAGCGTAGTAAAATGGAGAGGATAGTTATCCATTTATTGATGAATTATGAAAGGAAGTCGGGTAGTCGATAAGCCAGACGAAAAACATAAAATAGATCGATGTCCCTTGACAGAAATTAAGTTGATAATCAACTTTAATGTATAAATATTTGGACGATGTTGGATTAAATTTCATGTAGGATAACTTAAATTCATTCAGTTCTCACGTACACGGTATATATTAAACACTGGCATTATCTGATGCGTAGGAAGCCAATCTAGATTATAGTTACTCGTCAACTTCCAGTTAACAAACGAAATTGGTTTCGATTCGTTCAAATACACTTCCTTCTTGTAATAGGATTCGTTGCGTCGGAAATGAGTGTATGCAGATATTTCAGTTATGGAATGATGTGGAATGAACGTTTTCGATGTTTTAAATTGAGATAACAGTTTGAATGGGTTCTTAGTTGGTGGAAATAACCTACCGTAAAACTTATGATATTCCGTCGCTCGGACGTCGTGCACTTATGGCTGTGTAATTAATAGTTTTGTTTGGCCAATTAGCGTGAGCTAAAATTAAACGTGATTTTACAAAATGGCGGTCCGCCTTTATATTTAGATGTGACTAGTCACAAAATATCCGCGATGGCAATTCCTGAACCATCATGGCTTGCAGAATCGCTGGTTGCCTAAACATTGCTTAAACAAGCTCGGTCGCATGCGTTAGCTGTTTTGGAATCGACTATAAATATAGTATTTCCGGTATAGACGAAAAACAAAATATACTATGTCCATATACATATATAATCTCTGATCAATTGAACAGCAGCTTGGCTTCATGATTCAGGATCGTGGATTCTGGCCAATTAACCACCCTGATCTTTTCGTCTGGTGTCATATCCAAGGAAATTAAATAAATTATTTGTAGGTCTTTAATAATAGAACGTGGCCTTGTGGCGCAAGACTCGACACTTCTTTGATTCACCTAATATGCATCTTTGTGATATTAAGACTACATTGACCTGTCCTGGGAAGCCATTTATCAAATCTGGCAGATATTGGAGTAGCCATTGTGGTTATATGTGAGTAAGCCGTTGACTTGCTAACCCGTGTTCGCGGCTTGTATTGGCCGAGTAAGTTTATCAGGATTTTCAGGCGTGGTTGCCCCTTGTCATTGGTGCTGGGCTTAGAGGAATAACATGCAGCGGACAAAATTTCCCTCATAGCACACTGTGTGGCGTATGCCCTTCTTCATTAGCCCCGTAGAACCTTAAACCCAATTTCATTCTCATTTCAATTCCGAGACATGTTTGGATCACCTGACATGTGCTGAGTAGGCATGTATCAAGACTGACAGTTATTGAGATGAGCTAGCAAATTAAATAATGTTAACAGGAATTTTAGTAGCACGAGGAAAAAAAGTTCTGGCAAATAAAATGGTTGGAAAGAATTATGTAAAGGCAATTCTGCGTTTTAAAAGCAATCTAACAAATTTGATAAAGCTCAATTGTAATCGGGTTTATTCCAGGAATAATCGAACTCCATGCAGGAACATTTAATCTCATCGTTTTACAGTTTAAAAAGTAGTTCGGTACTTTGATGTGAGTCGGTTGTGTGATTAACTTAAGAAGTGGTATTTGAGTAGGAAGGGCAATGAAATAGAATAATGTCCCGGGTTTGATTCTCGGTTTTTTGTTCGAACCTTGGTTCCAACTTTTCCGGGGTAATATGAAAACGTGTCGAGTCGTGTACTATTTGGACTGCATGTTAAAGAACCTCTAACAGTTTGAATTCAATGCCCGGCCTAAGTTCTACTCCCTAAACGTATGAACAATGACCATTTGCACCTGGTTTCAAAATATGTTGCCAAGATGAAGATTGCCGGACCATTAACACTGTGATCAGAAAAGGGACCGATATTCCCCTTAAAAGTCACAGTCTAAACGTATGAACAATGACCATTTGCACCGGGTTTCAAAATATGTTGCCAAGATGAAGATTGCCGGACCATTAACACTGTGATCAGAAAAGGGACCGATATTCCATTAAGAATTTTAAAAGTCACAGTCTGGCAGGAAACATCAACTGGCAGCACAATTGAATTTAAAGGTTTAACAATTCGCTAGGATTCTTCGTTCTAATATTATCAATTCGAGTTTTATAAAGTGATCTAGAACTTTTTTGTGATTGGCCTGGCGTTTCCAGATGGAGAGGTTTGGATTCTTCCTTACGAGCATATTGTTCACAACATACGCTAACCATATAATTATTTGGCCTACATCTTTCAACAACGACATATCGGATAAAATACTTTAAAGTTTATACCAATAATATTATAATTCTTTAAAAGCTAACACCACATAGAGTGAAAACATAAATTTTGAGGCTATAGAGAAAGTTGAACACTGGGCAGTATTTGAAATATTGCAAATAAAATGGGGTTTAACGTCGTATATTTTTGCTCCGGCGGGGCTAATGAAGACAGGCATACACCATGCAGTGTGCTATGGGGGGGGGGGGTATTCGACCCGGACAGCGGCACTATGGCCTACAACGAATTGCAACTGCCAAGGAATTTGTCCCGTGCATGCCAATGTATACATGTTACCTCGGGGTTTTGCCCCTCCCGGACGACTAGACAGCTGCCTTTACCAGGCCCTCCGTTTTACAGCACTGGTAAGAGGAAACTACGCCGGAAAATCCCATTGAACTTTCTCGACTAATGCAGGGATCGAACACCGGCATCCAGGCGAGCCAGCCAGTGTCTTATCGACTTAACCATCGTGGCTCCAGATTATTGCAAATATCGAATCTTAAACTGTAAGAATGTTTCAATCAACATGATTAAAAGCTGATACCAGTATTTTCCCGACTTTCGCGAACTCGTTGCGGCTTCAAGGCTGATAGAGTTAGGGCTACAAGACTTAATATCGGTTTACAAGACAATACAAGTGTCCTTGGCCGTGTACAGGTGTTGTATGACGTGTATCAACATCGTTAACAAGTCGTTAACGCACTTCATGGCACCATATATCCATATATGAGATTTATATGACGCTGTTCCACAGGAAATATAAACATCTATCAGTCTGTTTCCTTGAACAAGTCTAGACACTCTCCATGTCACTATCTATCTTACATATAGAGCCAAATATAGATTCACAGTCTGTCCATCTGAATTCTGAAAAAAAGGAAATGTATTTTCTTACGATGTTTAAAGACATCGCATGTTGTGCACCACTATCTTGAGTACTAACATGGCCAAAAGTTGTTCTGGGATGTGTACGGACATAAAGTTCAAAGTGATTTTGCCTTATTATCACAATATGAAGACAGACATTCAGGCATGATCTATTGGAGACACATGACCGTTAATCGATGTTTTTTTATGCATTGCTTAACGCTCGCAATTCGTATTTTCAAACTTGTAAAAGTAAGGAAGCCCAGTGCAGAAATAGAAACCCAGTCTCAAAGAAATGAAATTATATGGGGTTTAATTAAATTCTTACTGTTTTTGTCCAACTGGGCTTGATCATAGTTTTCTTAACAGAACTAAAATATAAACCGTTAAATACGTCGTTTGTATTTTAAAAAGGCGCGAAGCCCGATAATGATTCCGGTTAATTGAAGTGTAAATTGTTTATTTCGGTAGTTTTAGTGTTTGATTCTTCCGTTTAAGAATTCAAACAAATTCGAGCATACAGTGAACAATGAAGACTCAATTCATCACCATACCTTGGATCGTTTAAGTCATATCAAAATTCAGTCAGTCAATCGATGCCTGAAATCCACGCACAAACATAGCTGGCCCGCCTCACCCACCAACTGTCGGACAATCTGACTTTTCGGGCGGACGGGTAAAGTGAAAACATAAGTTGTTATACCATTTGCCTGGCCAAATAAAAGTATTCGAAATCTAATAACAACTAATTTTACTTTCTATTTAACTGAATACCGCGAATTTGTATAGCATTGACTGTGGATTAAAACATTTTGTCTGAGGCCACTGGGCCTGATGCGACATTTTTCGGGCATCGAATATCATTTGTGCATGAAGTCACCTGCAACAGTCGAAAGGGATCGGTATACAGATCGTTATAGAATGGGATTGTGGTTGCAAACCCAGTGGACAACTACTCTGCTAGGAATAACAGAAAAACGCATTTGTAGCTGTTTAAATTTCAAAATTTTCTCGGGGACAACGAGGCCCACATACCGAAGAGCTTCATGTTCAAGGCGATATATTGCCCGTTTGGAATTACATGTCAGCCTCACCAGGTTATATCGGACCATGTTGAAGCTGCTGTTTTCACGACCGTCTGTAAATGGGAATTTTGGGGGCATTTGCGCCCCCCCCCCACCTCTAAATTCACTGGGGCGTACAACGATTTCTGGGGAATGAACCGGAAAACTATTTCGATAACACCTGACATGTTAGTTATAACAAATGTTACGTGATAATTGCAAATTAATTGGCAAAAAACACCATTATGCGGCTACTTTTATTACTTGGTCGATATGGTTTGCTTTTGTCAAATGAATACTCTAAGATCGAGTAAAAGTACGGAAACTTGTTTCACCTTTCTTAAATTGTTTTGACATCCAAGCTTTGTTTCCGAATTGTTGAGCGTGGTGAATGCCCGGTTGATCAGGAAAGTCTTTCGAGTCGCTCGTGTGGACCATGGTCCGTGTAACGTCATATTGGTCTGCTCGGGCCGGGCTAATGAAGACGGAAAAATGCACGTAAATTAAGTCTTGACAGTTGTAATTTTGTAATGGGTAGATGGACACAACACTGTCCGGGCACATTTCCCTATCCTGACTGGAAGAATGGCCGAAACATTTTGTTAATGACAGGTTAAACCCGTTTCCATTCACGTCTGATTTTACGTGCGCATTGGTCATGTAGAGGGATTAATTAAATATTATTTAATTTAATTAAAATTGAACAACAACTTTGGAAAAATAATTACTATGTCAACATTTATAGTCTAGAAGAAATAAAAACCAAGCAAACGTGGGGTTTTTTCTGAGAAGACGACTTTTCTCAAACACGAATCCCAGAACATTAAGATCAACAATAATTTGTTTTTTACTCGCTTGCGACATTAACCTCCTAGAAATGAAGCCAAGTAATAAGGTAATTTGTTTAATGTCTGACTTTCTTCGTTTTGTATTAAATAAAAGTCCCATCTCCATGATAAATATCTAGTAATCTCTCCAATTGACGGTGCTTGTAAATGTCTGTGTACTTCCAAGTAATTTCCAATAAGTTTAAACAATGACTGTAGCAGACGCCACTTTGGTCTTTAGTGATATCATTATGTGTTGTTGGTGGTTTTTTGTTGTGTTTATTGCCCTGGTTGACTTCAAGGCATTACAGAAATAGCATAGACATTATACCAATTAATCGCGTTACACCGATGGCCTCTTTAGGGTGATCCGGGGGATCGGTTATTGGTATTGGGTCAAATAGAGGTTGGTTTATACTATTTATTTACCCATAAAGTGGTGGGATCAAACAATAAACCTCCCCCACAATCATACATATAACTGACCAATAACCCCTCTCCGCTTGCAGACCAATAAAAGACTAATAAAATCATTCCGGTGATACGTATATAGGTCGTTAGGAGATCAATGCGGATCGGATATTGATACCCATCATGTTATAGCCACCAGACAAATACATTTATCGCACGATTGTATGGTCCGAAATGAAATGAATTTAAATGGGGTTTAACGTCCTACTTTTCTACACCAACCGGTCTAATGATGGCGGACATATGCCAGGCAGTGGGCAATGGGCAATGAGCAAAAGCTTGTCGGGAAAGCGACGTAACCGTCTGCTTTTTCATCGAATTCCAAATGTCAGGAATTATTCCCATTTCCCAAACAAAGTTGCCTTCCCTTGCGTTCACGTGCTGGATAGCGAGACTTTTGAGGAGAATGGGGTTGGATGTTGTTCTAGCATCCATCGTATTATCTAACAGACAAACAAAGTTGCCTTCCCTTGCGTTCACATGCTGGATAGCGAGACTTTTGTGGAGAACGGGGTTGGGGGTTGTTCTGGCATCCACCGTATTATCTAACAGACAAGAGTTCCATTGCCTGTACACCCTAATGAAGTGCACACAACAGAATCCCGGGTTTTCGTATCAATAGACAAGTTCAGTCCATCAACCGCAATGCATTAGTTTCATCTAGATATGAATTGACACCAAGCTATAGTTAGTTAAATGAATTACTTTGGATATTTGAAACAAAAAGGTATAAATGGGGTAATTGCTAGCCTATAACTTGGGTTTGGCTTGTGACGTTCTTGATCGGCAACATTCAAAAACAATTTATCCCGTGGAAAAAAATCAAAGGGGTTTAGAGTCGATACGTTAGCTAAATGTCAGTGATTATTGACTTAAACTAGGTGATTGTTATTAGCACTGGTAAATAGGGACTAGGGAATACTGATGGAAACATCGCTCAGTAATAAATAGTAATTGTAATTCATAGAATTGTGCCCTGTGTACTTTCGTTTCATTACTGAACACCATTGAAACAATTTGTTAAATGAATAAATGTTTCACTCTCTAATGTCTTAAAATAAGAACTGATCAGTGACCCGAATACTGTTATTACTTCCGGTTTTAATCGGAGCAACAAAATAGTTTTCCGTTTACTAATAACTCGTTCACTGCTTCCCGGAAACAGAGCTATACGCGACTCGAATGGATCGTAAGCCAACCATAGGACTGATCTACTGTATCTACCCTCCTAGATTATACAGAATTAAATAGATCAAGATGGTGACAGATCAGTTAAATTCATCTAGAGAACAGGTTAAGCTCCAAGACAATCGGGACGATCTATACCGTCTTAGTATCTATTATGTGTATAGCAACGGCTCTGCTTCTTTTCTCTGTGTAAAAAGTGGAATAAAATGATTTGAGATTGAACGCCCTACTTTATTGTACACTAAACATGCAGTGTGTGCTGGGGTCAATCTATTTCGCTTAAGGGCATTTCCGCCTGCCTTACATCCTAATGTCAAGGGTTATTCTATGTACACGACAGCGAGGGCATGAATGAATCTCGGTTTGCACAACTGACAAGAGGAATCAGACCACGAGTTCACTAAGCATTCCCAGACCTAAGTTAAAAATTTACTTAAATTTTAATTAAAGTAGCTAAGTCTCTAACTCAATATCATGGAAAGTCTTCGACGTTGAAAACACAAATTAATTGTCAATTTTAATCAACATTGATGGTGTGGTCTTACCAGGAAAAGATGGGCTTCTGATATCCAATATATTATACGAAATAATTTTTTTACCTTTGGTTCACGAATCGTGTACCATACGGCGTTCCAGACTCATTTTCAGCGAGGAACCCAAAGAACCACGCTAGATATACACCACATAACATTAAAAACGGTGAGAATGCGCAATAAATACTACATAGACTTGAATAACCAGACGCTATATATGTTGTGATTCAATTGGGACTTCTGGTGTACTTCTCCAAACATAACTGATTTGATATTAGAGTAAAAACGGAAACGATTGAATGTAAATCAGTTTATATACATCCATATTAAATTATTATTATATGGCTTGCAGCCCATTTGTGTCAATTTCTAGACCCCAAATATTAGCGATTTAGCTTCTTTAAAATACAACGCTTTAAAAAACTTTTGTTTTAATGAACCACATACTTCAATAAGAAACTGTAAGTTCCGAACAAAGTTAGTGTCCGCCTACACTCCAACCCGCCTCACCCACTGTAGCCTACGCTGCTGAAGGCGTAACGTCGTGAAAGGGAATTATTTTTTAAAATAACATTGTGCAGTAGGTTAGTCTCAAATTGGTCTAGTCTGTGTCGATCAAACGCCCCCCCCCCCCCACATTATAAACCTTCTCAAGTTGATTGCTCAAGTTAAAGTTATTTCTGAATGAAGATCCGATTGTCAATCACGTGTTGATTTCATTTAGATTTCTTTCCCTTGATTAGTTCACCTTCTTGTGTCAATCATTGTTCTTCATGTCATCATCAAGCCGCCATCTTGTCATCAATCAGTCGCCATCTTTATTCCTCTAACCGCCAGATCCAATTCATTAATCGGACACTCAATTGTTTGTTTTTGTTGATCGTAAACTTCTAAACGATAAACCAATACGGTGTAACCTTGATCTATCAATCAGAGCCAAGTTTGAAATGTAATAATGAATGATGAATTTAATATCTGTGGCTATTGCAATGTAATGGGGCAATTGAAATTCTATAAGCAAATAACGCCTTGTTTCCGGCTCTCGTAAACACATGTCACTGCAATTTTATCGACATTACATTCTTCGCAAAAAAAAAAAAATAAATCGGTGAAACGATCTGATTTAAATCAAATTTAGTGATGACTGTTAAAGCGGGAATTTCATATTTTTAAGTTATATTTTTAAAACGTATTAACGTAAAGCCTTAAAGTAGATAGTATCTATAAACAGTCCTACTTGGTAAAGAATAATCCTATAATTCACTATTGCCAGTTGAGAAATTGGCAAAATGTCATTTTCAACTTCACATTCGAACGATGGCTATTGCATGGGGAGATAGAAAAAAACATACAGGTTATTGTGTTATTATTTCCGGTGTGAATGAAATTTAAGTGTGGGTACAAATGCCTATAATCGTATAATAGTGAGTTGACAACCTATTGAGCAAAAGACAGAAATAACAATGGTTTGACTTCCTTAAAAAATATGAAATTGTCGCTTCAACAAACGGTGAAAAGATTTTAAATTTTTATCTGGTGGATACAGTTGATACCTGAAATAAAATGAAGACGAGCATTTGACATACATTGAGGTATGGGGGAAATTGTGGCCAAACAACGGCATTACGGCCAATTCATTATGGAAATGGAACTGTCACGTTTTCTTTCACGTACACGCGGCTTCGGTTTTTTTCTTCCGATCCGAAAAACTACACACGGTTCCCTGTGCGCCGTCCTCCTCACTGCACCCCAGACAAGGTGCATACACACCGAAACATCTCGAGATATGTTCTCGGCTAACGCCTTGATCGAACCTTGTACGTTCTAGTTACCGAGTGAGAGCAGCGGCGGTTAACATTTCTACTAAGTGATGAAATTCAGGGTAGGTAGCCTACTCATTTGACATTTGGAGACGTATCGATGTTAGCAGTTTTTTTTAATCACGGATCATGTCTGAAGTAGTCCAAATCAATATCATGTTCTGCCCATACGTTTGATTAACTTGATCTCAACGTAAATATGACCTTTGACACCCAACAGACCATGGAATGATAGACGTCGTTACCAAACCAAATCAAACAAATGCTAGTACTACTTCTGTCTGATTTCGCAATCAACATCGGGGCCGTGGTAGACACTAGACTCATGGCAACAATCTCACGGCTTCGAAACCGGGCGTGGACAGAGCAGAAATTTCAGGATTTTTCTAGCCCTTTTTGAACATCCCTGGGGCAACGTCTTCGGGGTCGTACGGATGTGCCAACTCAAGTTCATTTAAGATAGACCTTGAACACTGGAATTCAATGAAAAGTAGACGGACCATAACTGTAGGGGTGTTGGATAGCCGGATGGTTAGCGCGTTATATCATAAATTCTGTCATTAATTCAACTCGCGTGGTTTCGAATCGCCGTTTGTACATGACAAGGAGTAGCATCGCCTGTCCAACCTGGTAGGTTTTCTCCAGCCCCCCCCCCCTACTGCTAAAGACCCATACGCGCAAGCGAATTATTGAAATAAAAGTGAACCATGTGTTCGTTCTGAAATTATCAAGTTTGTGTCGAGTGGACGTTAAGCACTGTTCCATTTCTCCCCTTCGCAACAAAGGAGTTTGTCCATCCACAACGATTAGACGTCCGTTGCCAGACCCTCCGCCTCACAACCCTGGCAAGGCGCAATCTTGAGGAGCATTGTGGGGAAATGCTTGGATCGAACACTGTGGAACCCATGGTGTGCGAGTCAGCACCATAACCACAGGGCGACCATAACGTCTATAGTCTAGTCAACAGACTACATACACCAAGTTTTTACTTTCCATTCTTTTTGGTTTTGATTGCCCTTACTGCGCAGATATTTCAGTGGTTAACATCATCGGATAAACAGTGCTAAGTATTAATTTATGGCCTTATATAGTTATTTAATTAACAATTCTATATTTACTATTGTTTGTAATTAATATCATGCATAATTATTAAGAATTCAATAATAAAGGTATTAGAAACGTGATTGGCAAAATGCAATAATAGAACATAAGGGGCTTGTCCTTCCGAGAAATAAAATCCAATAACGTCATTTAAATAAGCTCTAAACTAAAACGTGATGGAAAAAAAAGAGAAAAATTGCCCGATATGAGCCAAAATGATAAGCTGATACACATTCATTTACAATTTGCGTTTTGTTATAAATGAAATTAAATGAATCGAGGTTTAACGTCCTACTGTTCTGCTCCGTATTGGACTAAGGAAGACGGGCGTACGCCATACCGTGTGCTATGGGGGAAATTTTGCTCGAACAGCAGCACTGCGACCTACTCGTATATCGAATTTCAACTGTCAATGGATCTTTTACGTGAACGACTAGACATATGTCCGCATCAGGTCCCCCGTCATGCATCACTGAACGACGCCGAAAAATCTGGATGAACTTTCTCGGCCAATGCAGGCTAGCGAACCAGCGTCTTCGCCATTTTGACCCCCGTTGTTTTAGCCCTCACTTAACTGTGGACGAGCGATTGTGTCACTGAAGTGAAACCTTTGGGTTTTCAATGTTTGGAGCAAAAATTCATACGCGTGAGATCCGGGAGCTTGCAAACCTCGTTCATTCGAACCGGAACATTATTATCAATACACGTTTGTGCTGACAAAGAAAATGAAATTGGGTTTTGTCTCATATTCGCAAAACGGTTTTTCGACTCCATCTAGAGTATTAACTGTGTACGAAAATGTGTGCACGGTTCCAACTCGGATTGGCACGATATCAATCTCTTGTAAAGCTTACCGAAGCCGACTATTATAGGTTATTTCGGGACTAACATATATGCTTTTATAAAAAAAATTCATTTCAATAATTCGCTTGCGCGTAGGGGTCTTTAGCAGTTGGTAGGCGACTCTATTCCTTGCCACGCACAACCGGGAATTCGAAACCAGGCCAGCTGACTCAACGGCAGGCCGTATGATACGGCGCGCGCACGCTAACCATTCGTTCATCCACCCTCCTCCCATAGCATGATAAGTCTTGTAATCCTATAGTCACTCAGTTGTTATATAAATTTTGTCAGCTTTCTCGCTTTAAGAGATTAAAAACGTTACAACATCATGAACACAATTTGGAAACAAAAATAGGTTAAACTTGGGTATTGTCTTAGTTTGTTAAATAATTAATTAATTATTCTGCACAATTAGTTGAATATGGCCGCCGTCTTCACATAATAAACAAGATAAATAGATCGAATTATATAATTTGATATTTTGTCAATTTTGAAAATAGTAAATTAGTAATAGCACGTGATGAAGGAATTGTAAAGGATTGAATTAATAGACATTGTCTTGACTTATAATTCTTACTGCTAACTGGCTTAGATTGGATAATATTTCTCTCACATTAAATTATGGATTTTGTGACGTGAAGACATTTTTATTAAATTTAATTTGTTGGCCAACTAACCCCATTCCTTAATTATAGTAAGATGGAGTTAATATACGAGTTATTAATTATTAAATACTATTAATTACAGTATTTTTTAATAACAGGATGAGTCTTCTGTTACCCTGTTTAATGATGGAACTTGGCTTAATTCTGGATTAGGTCTAAATATATTTAGCTGACCCACATGTACGAAACATCAACATAAAATTGGCTCATAGCTTCTACTACAGACCCACACTGATCAGCAGTGTATATTCGCTAGGCCGCTACAATCACCGATAAAGATGACATCGACTCGACTTAATGAGTCCCCCATATTAACATTTTTCGTTCGGCAAATTACATTCTAAAACATTTTTTGTATGTATTAGAAAAATAAGTAAAGACATTTGAAGCATTTTAGTTTAAAAGTATTTGTGTTTAGTGTAAATGGGTATTAAAATGAGTAAAAGGCATCATTTTTCCCGGAGCAGTTGCGTCTTATGTTACGTCTTACGTAAGGCACGCACCATTGACCCAATGATTGCCTCCGCGTGATGTCATTACTAAAAATATGAATATCTTTGACCAGGTCGCAGATACCGGGATACGACCGCACTCATTTTCTTCAGTGGTGGGGACATAATATACTATGTATCCAGCAGTTCTTTTTAACTGATGTTCCTCAAAACACTGAATTCCGCCTGTCAGGATGTAGGACAAATGCTGAGAAAAAAACCTTTAAACCAGACTTTCTATCATCATATATGTACCAAGTATTATTAGGGAACAATTGTAGCAAGGATCTTAAAACAGAGAAAGTAGAGCACATGTGTTGACTGTATGTGTAGGCAAGTTTATAATACCAATACACGCCATCAATATAACATCGAACTGTGTAGGCAAGTGTGTAATATCAATAAACAATATCAATACGCGACAGCAATATGACATCGGACTTTAGCATGGATCATTAAAATGGACAAATATTGAACAAGTATTCTAACACAGCCTATTGGCTGTGTATGAAGAGTAACATTAAGGCACCGTGAAGGCATGCGTAAGACATCACTACACGTCATCAATGCTGATGAATGTTAAAGATATTGACATTCTATTACATGCCTTGTTTACCCTCATTATTCCAATATCTATTGCTATCTATTTTTAAACGCGGCCATTATAATCGAACCGTAAGATAATAACACGTCCAAACAATTTGATTAGATCGGCATCACCATTATATTACCGGGAAACACCAGTCGGTAAAGGCAACTGTTAAAGTTGTGCTACGTTACCTTGTCAGTCAATCAACCCATAGAGAGAATCGTCAATGCAGTCCCCGACATCCCCCCTGGTCACGAATCGCCCCTATTGTCCCCTGACAATCAACCCCTGTCTGAGAGTCCGCAACATGACCAGCCACCTCTGGCCAAGAATTCTCGATTCCTTTTGTCTTATAATGCAGAGGAACGCACAGATGGTATAAAATGTCAAACAAATGAAAATCGAAGACGTATATATATTTTTTGTCTTTTATAAGAACAACAGAGATGCTTGAGGCTAAAATAACAAACACACTTTTTTAAAAGTACACAACCAAAAAACAGATAGCAAATAAATCGCCATGGGGGGTATTATTGTATCATGTCAAGTTATAGCTTGAACAACATTCTTAAGTGATGAACGGAAATAATTAATTAACCATCTGAACATGTTTCGACTGAATATCAATTAGTTTGTAGACCTTTTATGTCACTAATTGTGTGCTTGACGATCTTTCATATCTTACAATGAATCCTTGTTCTGTTAGTTTAAAACTAATTAAAACGAAAACCTTGCAGACAAAACAAATATCTAAAAGATATTTCTCTGAGTAAATAATGCAAAACAAATAACCAACCACACAAGACATGGCAATATTTTTCTGATCTATTTCAAATGTGAAAGACATCAGCTAGCATACACCTGTCTCGTTGTTTCTGTGTTCTAGTCGTCATTTCTTTCTCGTTATATTTTATTAAAGCTCCAATAGCATTTTTTTAAGTTATATTTTTAAAATGTATTAAAATAAAGCCCAAAAATAGATTGAACCTATAAACGGTCCTACCTTGTTAAAGAATAATCCTATTAATCCTATAATTCAGTACTGCCAGTTGAGAAATTGGCAAAAATATCATTTTCAACTTCAAATTCAAACGTTTGAAGATGGCCGTCCATGGAGAGGAATGGGAAAACAAGGGAGGTAATTGAGTAACTATTTCCTCAATCACACTGTGTCACCCTTTATAATGCCCAAACAATTTTGCCCAGGACCGTATAATAGTGAGTTGACAACCTTTTGAGCAAAAGACATAGAAATAATTATGTTTTGACTTTCTTAGAAAATGTGAAATTGGAACTTTAAGCAGAAAGACAAATGAAGTTTAACGTTCATTTGACGCGACCTATCTCGGGACAAAGTTGTTGATAAGATATAACAGAAATTGGTCTAAGGTGTTTAAGTAAAATTAACTTCATTGTTTTCTTATTTTCGCTAATTTACAAAAAGCTACTTTTACGTTTAGGTGGAAAGGAATGTGGGTCTTCGAAATAATGGGTTTTTGTTGTATCTTGGCAGGACTGACCGAAGCATGTCTTATGTGTATAGGCCTTTGAGTATGCTAGAGTTTAATACGAGTTTGGCAGAGTTTGGAGTACACAAAAAAGCTGGCTTGTTCTGAACAACTTGTCCATGCAGCATAAAGTGCTCTTAAAAAATTCTATGAAAATTAAAAATGTTCTAGAAAGAAAAGGGGTGTTATTCGGTTAGGAATGACATACACATTCTCCATTAACCCGTAACAGAGTTAATCTTATATATTATATAAGCAAGACCATTCAGATCATTATAATTTTAAAACATTCGGATAGGTTTAACAATGCAGAGTTTTTAATCTTTTCTTGGAATTAGTTTTAAATACATGGTATGCGGAAGTAATTTACTTGAACAGTGATTATAGTAGTCTCGATTTTACATTTGGGATTGTACAGGTCTTATTGTCCGTTACCTCGATTATAACACCCAGTGATAGATCGTGCTGTTCGTATGCTCGAGATCTTCTCCGTGACCAGTACCCTTATGATAGTTCATACCTGATAAGTAGTTTCGGCATTTAATAACCAAATCTAATAAGTTATTATAACTGATTAAGCCTAACATATTCCTACACTATCCAGGAGCCACTAAAGCGTAGTAGGTCATACCGTCAATACAAACGGCATTTTTCTTCATTTCGAAATCTGATTAAAACACATCGGTTTTTTTATAGTTCGAATTATCGTTTGGTTGATGTGAGGAATTAGCCAATGTAATGGTCTGTTATGGCGAGTTCTTGGCGTGTAGTGCGCGGAATTGTGGGTTGGTATTCGCAACGAAGACAAAGCAAAATATGCATGTCTGACGTCATGGGACCAAACGCTGGTCGTATGACCGCTTACGAGACCTCCAACTACAAGCGGTCAGGTCTTTGTGTAGTGTAGGCCATCAAAAGTATATAAAGAATAGAACGAAATTAGTGGACGGCCCATATTTTCTGGCGGAAGCTGTTAGATAGCGTATGGAACAACTTAAGGGCAACAGTTAATCTATTAACGAGTTTAAACACAAAATTATGAAATCGCCTTTCTTTTTCAGTACTGTTAGAATGAATTTACTAAGCAGTTCAAGATTTGGATTTCTACTTGTGTTGTTGTCCAGTCCATATTTAGTATCATCTGATACCGACAAAGCCACACCCCAGGTAGGATATTAACACCAATTTATCAAAAACGCCGCACATGCGCACATGTTGTCCACACCAAATGACTTTATAGCTATAATATTATCTATGGCAGGTTTTCTTTATAAGGGTGGGGGCACGATGGTTAAGTGCGGGTAAGACACTGGCAAGCTAGCCTGCATTCGCCGAGAATGTCCAGCCACATTTCCCAGCGTGGTTCTCCCTTGTCAGTGTTGCAGGTCGGCGGTCCAGACAAGGACAACTGTCTAGTCGTTCGGATGGGACGAAATATCAAAGTCACATGTACATATTGGTGTGCACTTAAAAGATGCCTCTGGAGTTGAAATTCGAATAAAGATTAGGCCGTAGCGCCGCTGCCCGGGCAAAATGTATCTCATAACACACTGTATGGTGTATGCCCGCCCAGTTCGGGGCAGAAGAGTAGGGCGCTTAACCCCATTTCATTTCATAATGGTGGGACATTGTTTACTTGAGTGAACACAGAATCAAACCAAAATCAGCTATTTATTTTCGACATAAATCAAAGAGACGTTGCTCCTCTTAATCATAATATATACGATATCTAAGGCTTTCAGACGGGGCATCCCCAAGTGATCAGATTCTGTTATTACAAACCTCGGAATTTATCTTGTTCGATCGATTTTATAATCGTTTTAACACATATTCGTTAGTTCAGTCTGCTCGAATCACCTCCAAATCTCCTGATTCTACCATTTATCATATGTTACAAGATACATAAAGAGGTTTTAGACATAATCACTGTGTATATACAGTATAACAAGACCCACCTTAACCAGATGTGATATAATGAGTGGGATTACCACACGTCAGTAGATGAAAGTCAGACTTAAATTGACTCTTATCCTTGGAAACCTTTGTAACTATACATGCAGCATCGTTTCGACTCCATACTAGATAATGGAAAGCCCGACGGACGACCCATACGCAATCTAATCCGCCCCACAAGACCAATTCTTGACAAAGTAAATATAAGATGCACGCATGTGACCTATCAATCTCGAAACCAGAAAAATTTTTGAAGAAATTTCTCTGGTGAATCGGGGTAGCCATTTTCCCGAAAAATGACATGTAATTCCTACACGCGAAATTTCTCGTTTATTTGTGTCTTACGCCCCTGATTTTACGTGCCTGGATCACTTAAAAATATACCAACGCGTAGAAAAATAGACCTTTACAAAAACTTGAATTTGTTAGTTTAGGATCCCATTTGTTATGTCAGTGAGTTGACTTTGACTCGAGGATCATTTTACAACAAACGAAACGACGATCCGACCTCTAGTTTTCGAGAAATCGACCCAAAAAGATTGACCAATCAGAGGTCAGAATGGGCGGGGCTTAGGTTTTGAAAAAAATTGGAAAAAATGGACGGTGTAATGTTCCAGAGCCCTTCGACTCCGCGGCTGCCACTGGGAACGAGATTGGTGACCTATCTGTCTTGAATTGAACGCATTGGGCTCTACAACTAAAAACAACATACAGCACATTGTTCACGAAGTTCATCCAAATATCCATTGTATGAAAACTCGAATTAACAATCGAGAATGGAACTGAACGACCATTATCATTTCGATGACAATTTACTCCGGTCATGTTGTGACCTACATACGTGGTTGCGATTGGTAGACCTTTTCCATCGCAGTAGCGTGTCTGCCTACCCTTTTTTGAATTCATATTGCCGGGATATCTTTTACCCACACTACCAATTTATATACGGAACTCGAACGGTTGGTGATATAAACTAGCCTAGCAAGGCTGACGGGACTTCCGAATGCCGGCTATTGATTGCAGATGTTCTTAAGGAAATTAGTGTCATGTTTCTTCGGAACTTCTTTAAGTGGCATTTAGTAATTGAAAAGTAACACACTAACACTATTTGATAAAGACGAGCGTATCTTCATCGAAACGTTGTATGTTGATAAACGAGTAATTGTTATTCCATAATTAGTGTTAGTGTGTCATGTATCTTGTAATGAAAACAAAAGAAAAATGCTGTTGTTTAAAGTTTATTTGAAATTCCTGTCTCTTTTCAGAACGATAGTAAATCAGACGTGGCAGAAAAGGAAAATCTTAATGGAATAAATAGTTTCAAAACTGATGAAAGCCAGCGTGGCTCCATAAATTCTATAAGTGGAATGGGTAAGATGGGTAAACGTCGTTTAGACTCAATTGACGGTACTAGCGGAATGGGCGGTTTTGGAAAGCGCCGTATGGATTCAATCGACAGTGTTAGTGGCATGGGCGGTTTTGGAAAACGGCGACTGGACTCGATCGATAGTGTTAGTGGCATGGGTTCTTTCGGAAAGCGCCGTATGGATTCAATCGACAGTGTTAGTGGCATGGGTGGTTTTGGAAAGCGTCATTTAGACTCAATCGATGGTACTAGCGGCATGGGTGGCTTTGGAAAACGACGAATGGATTCAATCGACAGTGTTAGTGGTATGGGCGGTTTTGGAAAGCGTCGTTTAGATTCCATAGATGGCGTAAGTGGAATGGATTCGATCGATAGCGTTAGTGGTATGGGTGGTTTTGGAAAGCGTCGCTTAGATTCTATAGACGGCACCAGCGGTATGGGTGGTTTTGGAAAGCGTCGAATGGATTCGATCGACAGTGTCAGTGGTATGGGTGGTTTTGGAAAGCGTCGCTTAGATTCCATAGACGGTGCTAGCGGTATGGGTGGTTTTGGAAAACGTCGAATGGATTCGATCGACAGTGTCAGTGGTATGGGCGGTTTTGGAAAGCGTCGTTTAGATTCCATAGACGGCACTAGTGGTATGGGTGGATTTGGAAAGCGTCGAATGGATTCGATCGATAGTGTTAGTGGTATGGGAGGTTTTGGAAAGCGCCAATTCGACTCGATTGGAACATACAGTGGATTAGCTAGACTTGGCAAACGTTCGCATTTCCGAATTAAGCGTTCACTAGATTCTATAGATTCGTTAATGGGAAAACAGTTTAGTTTTGATAGTCCAGAAGAAGATGATACGGAAGAGAGAGGTAAACGTCGGCTGGATTCAATTGATAGCCTTAGTGACATGGGAGGTTTCGGCAAGCGACGTCTTGATTCGATCGACGGTCTTAGTGGCATGGGTGGATTTGGAAAGCGTAGTATGGATTCTATTGACAGTGTTAGTGGTATGGGCGGATTCGGAAAACGTCATCTGGACTCTATAGACGGATTTAGTGGCATGGGAGGATTCGGAAAACGCAGTGTAGATTCAATCGATGGACTAAGTGGCATGGGCGGTTTTGGAAAACGTAGATTGGATTCTATCGACAGTTTCAGTGGTATGGGCGGATTCGGAAAACGTAGCCTAGATTCAATCGATGGTTTCAGTGGTATGGGCGGATTTGGAAAACGTAGAATGGATTCCATAGCAGGGTACAGTAATATGGGCGGCTTCGGTAAAAGATCGAGTCATGCTAAGAGAACATTTGACCCAATATCCAGTTTTAGCGGAATGGGTGGATTTGGAAAACGCTTTGACTCTTACTACCCGGGTTATTTCAAATTAGATCATTCGGATTTATCCGAACAGCGAATCTTACAGATTCTTCAACTTATGCTCAAGATGATGTCCGCGAAACAAAAACGAATGCTACAAAATAGTTTGGACCAGAAAGAAAAACGGCAATTCGATTCAATCGGCCATGGAAGATTCAGTCGCATGGGTTAAAACACATTTAAAGATATTTTTTAAAAAAAGACAGTTATTTATTTATATATGAAATGCCATTATATGAAAAGTAAATTTGTTTTAAAAATTCATGCTTGTCTTGTTGATTGTATTTAAGTATATTTTACAATAAAATCTTCCACTGTTTGTCTGGTCTGTTAATTTACATATTGGCACAGTCGATGCTACATTTCGATCCCTGCATTGGCCGAGAAATATTCATATAGATTTTCCAGCGTGGTTTCCCTTTGTCTGTGATGCAGGACAAGGGCCCTGACAAGGATAGCAGTGTAGTCGTTCGGATGGGACGAAAAATGGAGTCATATGTACACATTGGCGTGCCTGTAATTGAGTCATCTGGCGTGATTTAAAATCCTTTGTTGTACGTAACAGTAAGGTCGCCTGTCCAGCCTCGTGGGTTTTCTCCGGGTCCCCTGCCCCCCTCCCCCACTGCTAAAGAACCCTACGCACAAGCGAATTATTGAAATAAAATTGAATCATATATATGTTAATCCGGAAATGAACTAGTTTGGGTCGAGTGGACGTTAAACACATTTCTCACTCTCTCACACATTCAAACTATAAGATGCATCTCTCTCTCTTTACTTTGCGGTACTGAAGATCAAAAATGTTTGATCTAATTACATGGAACAGTCCAAGGGGATCAAGGGTGTTGGTCGTTTCATCTTGCTTGGGTGCTAAGGGTATTGTTTCGGCTCAGTAGAATGTAACGTTTCTTAAAGTACTAGTTGTTTGTCCAACTCACTTCAGTATTTAATTGGTCTCATGTGCAGCCTGTCGAAGAAAGCAGGGACTATTAACAAGGGTCGGTTCAAACTTGGTGTAGGTACATTCCTTGATGGAGTTCGATGATGAGCATTTTTTGCTCAGGCTAAGCAGATATAATTAATTTGATTGGTTGGTGATTTGTGACACGATATCTATCATTCTAATTGGGATAGAATATTCAAAATTGGCGTAGGTGATTATTGGGTGAATGCCTTGGCGGAGTTCAAAGATTAGCATTTTCTGCTAAGGCTAAACAGAAAAGCAATTTGATTGGGTGCTGCTTTGATTCTAATTATCTCAAACCGTGACTGAGCAGATATGATTAATTTGAATGGTTGGTGATTTGTGACACGATATCTATCATTCTAATTGGAATAGAATATTCATAATTGGCGTAGGTGATTATTGGGTGAATGCCTTGGCGGAGTTCAAAGATTAGCATTTTCTGCTAAGGCTAAACAGAAAAGCAATTTGATTGGATGCTGCTTTGATTCTAATTATCTCAAAACCGTGACTGAGTGCGATAATGAA
The DNA here is from genome assembly GCA_036850965.1 of Patella caerulea. Taxonomy (NCBI): domain Eukaryota; kingdom Metazoa; phylum Mollusca; class Gastropoda; family Patellidae; genus Patella; species Patella caerulea. The sequence continues at coordinate 70,502,053 of JAZGQO010000010.1, read as the reverse complement.
CAGGGTAAGCAGAGTGACTAGCAATTTGATTGGTTGACACTTTGGAACACAACAATGTCCTTCTGATTGAGGTAGAAATTGTAGATCGCAATCTTTCTACCTTTATGCAACTGTTCCATTTTGTGGAGACATGATGTTTATGTTCTGGAAATGGGACAGTGTCGAAATATATAATTGACATAAGAATAATGGTCTTTATCGACCAAGATCGCAGCGGATTAGCAACTCGAGGTATGCCAGGTTTTCGCAATTTAAATTAAAAGTTAAAGAATCGACAACCAATTTCGGAGTCGAGATATCACCTGGAACAAATAGTGGGCGTAATACTTATTTTAGTGTAACTTCCCACCACAAATGTGTCACCGAAGAAACCTGAACTCCAATTAAATAGACTGACATTATAGATGTGAGGAATAAGAAGAGGCTCACAGACAGTTTTTAACATAAAAAGTCAGTAATCGAGTTACATGTATAATAATTATTTAATGTAAACACGTAACAAATATACCCGTCCCATAAAAGTGTTACAAAACATACCCCATAATACATCCTAAGGGAGTAACGAAATACCACACTCCATTGCCGATTAGGAAACCTGTGATTTAATTGGGATATCAGAATATATTTGAACTGTATAACAGGACTGTATCAGGTTATCCCCGTGGTCAGTAGCCAGTATATTAGATTTCAACAGAGGAATTATATTCATAAAGGTTTCAGCTCTAGATCTGTGGGGGATCACGTGGCTATGTGGGTAAGACGCTGTTTTGCTAGCCTAGAGGTTGGGTGTTCGTTTCCTGAATCGGCCTAGAAATTTCATCTAGAATTTCCGGCGTGGCTTCTGCTTGTCAGTAGTGCAGAACGGAGGGCCTGACAAAGACAGCTGTAAGAGTAGGTCGTAGCGCCGCTGCCCGGGCAAAATTTCCCTCATAGCGCACTGTATGGCGTATGCCTGTCTTCCATTAGCCCAGGTAAGGTGCAGAAGGATAGGATCGTAAAACCGCATTTCATTTCATTTTCTAGATCAGTGTAACTGAGTAATGTGTGTATTAGCTTTATACAGTAACCGGTATTCCGGGGGAGGAAACAAACAAACCCAAGTTATGATTTTATATGCATAACGCTTACTAGTCAGTTAATGTGATTGGCAATCAGACAACTCATTAAGTGGGCGTTAAAGTAGCTAAGTCTATAACTCAGTATCATCCAAATTCTTTGACATTGTTAGCACGAATAATTGATCAATTTAAATCAACATTGATGTTGTGATCTTACCGGGAAAAATGGACTTTTGATATCCAATATTTAAGGCAACAGAAACATTTTACCATATTAGTAAACACATCGTGTAACATAATGCATTTCAACGCCATTTGTAACAAGGAACTCGCAGAACGAGGCTAGACATATTGGAGACCATGCACATAACTGATTTGAGTACAAAAAGAAACGACTGAGTGTAAACCAGTTTATATACATTCATATTATATTATTTTATGCGTTGCGACCCATTTTGTCTCAATTTCTAGTTTCCAAATATTAGCGATTTAGCGGCTTTAAGAATTTGTCTATTGAATAATAAACTCCGCTGCTGATTGGGTTTGTGTATTCATCAGTGGTGGTAATTACAAATAGTTTTACTTTCACACTAGACGAGGCATCTTTTACAGTTGGTGGGGGCTGTATCATAAAGCCTGTCATTGAGTCAACTCGCGTGGTTTCGAATCCCGGTCCAACCTCGTGGGTTTTCTCAGGGTCCCCTGGTTTCCTCCCCCTGCTATAGACCTCTACGCGCAAGCTATTTATTGAAATAAAATTAAGTCATATGTTAGCCCCGAAATGACCTAGTCTGTGTCGAGTGGACGTTAAACCCCAGTTCTCTCTCTACAGCTGGTAACAAACCCGATAACTAGGTGTTAGGCCACTACGTACGGCGTGACGATTTACGATCTACACAACAATTAGTTAGGGTTGTGTCATCTTCAATGCAAGGCTTTATCTCTCTTTAACTTCGTGCCTATGAAGGTTTTCACGTAATACATAGCATATTTCGACACTGATTCCGATTGGGTACAAGCCCAGCTTGTGAGTATATCAAATTCCTCGATCGTTGCGAATACCAAGTCTCGCTCGCGCTTTTGAACTATAAATGTCTACCTGAGATAACTGAGCTCAAGATTCATTCAATGTCAAGCTTTCCGTGGAGGTCGCTATGTCACAACCTCTGACTCGACGCTACTGTTCACGTATCTGTAGTTAACGTAGCTTTAAAGTAATCTATCAATGGCAAGATGTTGTAAAACTCACATTCGTTGCTTCAGGAACATGGTGTTGTGTGTGGAATAGTGATGGATATAAGAAATAGTCACTCTTTCGTGGCAAGGAGTAGGGTCGAGTCGCCTGCCCAACCTCGCTAAAGACCCCTACGCACAAGCGAATTATTGAAATAAAATCGAATCATCTAATGCACCCCAATAAGATATAGCCTATGGGGCGTCTTCCGATAATACGCAAATGGAAACCCTTGTTCCACAGCAACACTAAATATAAGACGATGCGATGTCGTTAGCTGGTATATATTAATTAAAGAGAGACGTCCGCTTCCACCTGAGGTGAGATCGTAGACAAGCAGAGACTCGCACCCATATATACCAACAACGGTGCAAATTTATCATGGAGTAACTTTTGTTCCTCTTAGCTTCTAAACTTGGTCTGAACCTATAATTGCAAGAAACTGCAACTTTCACTTTATAAAAAAATGAATAAGAGATCTTGAAAACCATTAAATATCTAATTAATTACAAAGTACATGAGCTGTTCAGGAAACTGGTTTTTCGAGGAGATGTGATAAGACATGTATGACTAAAGATATAATGTAATATCTGTATAATTGCCGAAGTGCTGTTTTCTGGGAGTTGTAGCTTATGTCAACTTTGGGTGGCCAAATGGTTAGCGTGCACGTGGCAAGGAGTAGGGTCGCCTTCCAACTTCGTGTTTAAAACTGATAAAAACTCATAATAATTGAATTAAAATTAAACCATATGGTAGTCCCGAAATGATCTAGTTCGTGTCGAGTGGACGTTAAACCCCATTTCTCTCTCTCTTTCTCTCCCCCCCTCTCTCTCTCTCTCTCTCAGTTTTCTGACATTTACAATTACCATTAAGTGTAAAATATATCCATACATACTGCATAGACTACAAACCAAATCACACCTTTAAAAACCTCATTGAAATTCGAGTAAAATATCAACTGGCAATTGGAATTCTATATACGAGTAGGCTGTAGCAATGCTGTGAGCACAGATTCCTCATAGCACTGTATGACATATGCCCGTCTTTATAAGCCTAGTCGGAGCAAAATCCCATGTCATTTTTGTTTTGGTTTTCTATGGCGAACCCACATGCAAATATACAAACTTTCACTTAAATATATAAATAAGTGTAGTAACGTTTCCTTATTAATATTAACACCCCATCGTTTGTCTCAACATGTCCAATTTAAACATAATTTATGCAAGAGCTAACACTGCCTATTGCTGGTCTTCCATTAGACCCGAAATGTTATAATAATCAACTCGCGATGTCATAGCTAGCTTGCGATATTTACTGGGTTAGGATCGAATTTGCTGCTCAACTTTTTGTCATAAAACTATGTTTTTTTTATCGTACCGACTTTAGTAACGATGATAGTTACTAGGCCGAAACTTCAATCGCTAAATGCTCGGTTCAGGGTGGATCTATTTGACTGAAATCTTCAATAAATCCCCTTTATATTATCTAGTTATTATAGTGAGAACTGTCAGCTCTTTATATAATCTCTGCTAATGTAACTTTAAGTTCTATTAATATGGTTTGACGTCATTACAGATTGCTTTACTAGAAACATATAATTACATATAAACAATGACTAAACGTGGTCAAAGTGTTGTTTACTGTTTCCGCTAATATTCATAAAACATCATTCAAAAATGGCCATATTTGACCAAGAGTATGAGACGGCATTTATAAACTATATGTAAAAATTTTAGTTATATATATTGCCATTATCTCTTGTGTAACACGCTGTCTAGCTATGTAACCATGTTATATATTATGATTTCAAATAAAAGCACGACTTAAATTCAATCAGTCTCCACTATCTATAGGAAGTGATGTATATTTGTCATGCATTGAAATATGTTCGCCTAGGGGTCATCTCGTGCTATCGATTGTTATCAGTCGACAGTAACTTTAAAGGGGCATGGATTTTTGGTACGAAGGTAACAAAACGATTAGGCTTACGCTTTTAAGCTCGATTTCCATGTACGCGTTTACTTGGCGTTTTCCCGAAAGCCACGGAAGCGCATATATGGAAAATAGTTCTTTAAACTGTTTAACTGGCTAACTAATTGCATTTTACTTTTTTGGTTTCGATCCCCGATGTACGCGTATGTGGCTTGGAGAACAGGGCGCCTCTCAACCTTGTGGCTTTACTCAGGGTACTCCGGTTTCCTCCAAATCTCATTATTCTAGGGACCTTGCCAAATGCAAATAATATGGGATATACATTGTACTCCATTTTAATATATGATAAATATACATTAACAATAAATGAATTTACATTCCAGTTCTCTTTATCTTAATAAAGACAGACAATATTTAATATTTGTCATCTTAATCTGGGCTAATATATAATAAAACAGACTATTTAACATTTAATTAGATCAAGAAAAAATCAGAATATTAATGGAAGATAATCCCCCGGCTAGGATTCAATCCGATTAAATGAAGATTATAGGTGGCACTGACATCTTTCGAACGTGACATGTTTATAATACGTTGTCTGATATTTGATTTAACTTAAAACCAAAATATTAGGTTATCGGATTTGGTGAATTAAATTAACTAATGACCCCCCCCCCCCACCTCCCCTTTTTTTCGTCGTTCAAGTGACAAAACATTTAATAGGACATACCCATTGCAACGTGTAGCTTGATAATTGTACACCCATATAACTGTTTATGTGTAGTCAACTAGCCGATCCACCAGCTCGCTTTCGGTACGTTTCTTAATTTCGATTTAAATAAACAAATTGAAGTATTTAGTCGCGGTTGTCACAATACGTTTTATATATATATGTGACCTTGTTTACTCTTGATTAATAGGGTTAGAAGGTAATTAGTTGGTTTTGAAAGCGTTGGTTAAGCATTCGTAATTCCACACGGGAAATGTCCAATGCAGCAAAGCCCGGGCCCCGAACTGTTGACGCTGCAACGATAATTGAATCAACAATTTGCGAAAAACTACAGGATAGGATCTAGGGTTAAAATTTCACAGTTAGATGAGAATTTTGAAATAAATCAGAGACGACCCCCAAATGCGTCGATAAAATTAAATACTTCTATACTGGAAAGGTCCAGTGCGGCAGCACCTGGGCTCCGAATTGTTGACGTTGCAACGATAATTGAATCAAAAATTTGCCACTGTTTATCATGTGCATTTTGCATACCGATCGTCCACTGGCCAATCATGCTATTTTATCGAGATTTCTACTAATAGTTTGGATGCAGCTATGGCAGGTGTGGCGCCAGGCAGGGTAAGCTATACATGCATGAAATGAAATGAACGTCCTACTGTCCTGCTCCTAGCCTGGGCTAATAAAGACAGGCATACACCATACAGTGTACTATAAGGGAAATTTTGTCCGTGCAGCTGCGCTACGGTCTACTCTTATATCGAATTCCAACTGCCCTGGGATCTTTTACTTGCATGCCAATGTGTACACGGGACCTCGATTTAACGCATCTTCCGAACGATTAGATAGCTGACCTTGTCAGGCTCTCCGTTCTACATCACTGACAAGGATAAACCACACCGGAAAATCTGGATGAACTTTCTCCGCACTGGCGATATTTGCAATCAGTGTGCAGACTCATCCATCGGGCGATAATAACCAGTGACTTGATAGTGTTGGGCCCTTTAATGATACATTATTGATTATTAGTGATGGACGATGGTTTATTTAAACTTATTAATGGATATTATTCTAGTCGCTAGTCAATAGATAATCAAATTACTACCAGTACATTATAGTTATAATAACATCCAACATGGCCGACCGACATTACAGCTACATCTAACTGGGTTCAGACCACAATTCTTGTCTGCATCGAACCTCAATGTCAAATCCTTTCAAATGAATTGAAATGGAATGGGTTTAACGTACTACTGTCCTGCTCTTATACTGGGCTAGTGAAGACGGGCATACGCCATAGAGTGTGCTATGAACGAGATTTTGCTGGGACAATGTCACTACAGCATTCTCAAACGTCGAATTGTACATGGGGCCTCGGTTTTTCAACCCATCTGAACGACTAGATAGTTGTCTTTGTCAGGCCCTCTGTCCTGCATCACTGACAAAGAGCGAACCACGCCTGAAAGTCTGGCTGAAATTCTCGGCCAGTGCAGGGATCGAACACCCGACCTCCAGGTTAAGGAACCAGCGTCTGAACTACTTAGCCAACGTGACACCCTTCCCCAAATCCTTAAAAGTTCAATTTGTTTACATATATAGCAATTAAATTGGGGTATACGTCGTACTTTCCCGTGACAGTTGCAGAAAAAGAGATGGGATACATAGTGTGCTATGGACAACGGTACTTCATATAATGTGTCTTCAAACTAAATCCACGCATGTTTATTTTCACGTAGGGGTTTCCATACCATCCGTGTTTACCTTTTATCATCCCGGGTCAAACTCAGATCGTTACCCCCAAATCTTGTCTAAACATCTATCGCAAAAATGTGAATCCTTTCATATCTTTTTTTTAAAAAATGGTATGAAACAAAAGAAACATCGGGATTATTTTGGTTTCTATCCATTAAAACTATTTTACTTTTTCGGACAATATAAGATCCATATACACGTAGTAGTATTTTAATGGAACAGAAACACGAAGGAAATGTGTCAGTATTTTACCACGTGCATAATTTTAATTATTTCAAATTAATCATGTTTACGTATAAGATAGTATGGTTGGTTTGATGTTGTTACTCGATTAAATGTTGGTCAATGTAATTACGTGATTATGATTTTGTCCGCACTGTACTAAGATCTGACTACTGCTAAATAATTGAGCTCTGGTAATCAGGTCGTGGCTATTCATTTTTAAAACAGATGTGCATCCATCAAGTGTGTAATATGTATATAGTATCTATGTATTCTTAAAATAATCTGAGCAGTGAAACTTGCAGGGAAACTATTGTTAAAATGGGCAATGGCCACCAACAATATATCATGGTTGCTCAGTAAGTATACCCCAGACTTACCATGGGGTTCAGGGTTCGATTCCGGTTTTGGCAGAGAGAGTATATCCCAGATTCACCATGTGAGTGGTACAAAACGAGGGTCTGGTATGACGAAACGTCTAAATAAAACAATCGAGGATCACCCGCGTGTCGGGAATCGAATCAAAACAAAATGGAATTTGAAATACTCTGCCGTGATAGTTAATCCAATCAAACTCCCCTGGAGAAAGTGCAGGAAGTTAAGCCATTTACACCAATATTGTTTATTATTATACAATATTCGGCGTTCGTTCTTAATTCATAGTCCTTAATTCTTATTTCTTCATTTGTTGCCGTAGTTCGACATGTGTACACTAACATTGAAATTCGTATCTTAAAAATCAATTTTATTGTACAGATCACGAAGTACGACAACAAATGAAGAAATAAGAATTAAGGAATAATTCTAAGAAACGCAAAAAAAGAGCTGTTTGATCTTCCATAGCTTAAAACAACAAATATTTTTACATGTTGTTGTCCCCACACAAGTTGAACGTGAGTTTCACAACAAAAACACTAATTATTCTACATATTATTTCACACATAACATTGTCCCCGGTAAAAAAAATATGCTGCATGTTAAAGTTTAATTCAACAAAAATAAAATATTATATTGTTTAAAAAATCTTCCCTGGTGAAATATGTTTTATGTATTATTTATTTGGATAACCGGAGTAGTAACGTTTTCATCAATTGTTATCACAGTTTCTGTTGGTTTTTATAACGGAAATCATTTGCTAGTTTTGTCTACACCTTGCCCTTCGGCTGCTAATTTATAGATTTATTTCTTTAAAGCCAATTAAAATCATTAATATACACTCCCTGGTGCGAGGATAATCTAAGGTGTAATCTATGATTATTATACGAAACGAATAGGGGTAAATATTGATAGCTTATTTGTAGTGACTAAGTGGGAAAGACGCTGGATCGCTACATGGAGGTCGGGTGTTTGATCCCTGCATTGTGTAACACTACATACAGATAACAGAATATCAGCATAGTTGATAGACCTTTATTGAGAGCATGAAATAGGCATACTCCGGGAGGAGCGCCATTCCAAGTCTTTTGTAACTAACAGTTAACTCTGGCTTATAAAGCATACAATTAATTAAGAAAAGTGATACACAAGCGATGTACATATTTGGCATTGTTTATTTATGAGATTATAGTATCTGTAACTGCACTGCATATTTAATGAGATCGTGCCTTTTGTTAAAACGAGCAGAGGAAATTCGTGTGTAGTCCGTAAATAACATATTGAACACATTAGATGTTTTATTAAGTCCGTGCCTTGAAGAAGTTGTGTCGAGTTGAACACGTCAATATCATTAATGATCAAAAATCAGCAGAGGTCAGAAAGTTCTATCTGTATATTTATATTTCAATATGATGTAGAGATCACTTTGTCACAATTGATTGAGAAAATTCGTCCAGATTTTCCAGTGTGGTACCAGCGTGATGCAAAAGGCAGGAGGGGGCTGACAAGGAGAGCTGTTTTGATGGGAAATCGAGGTCCCGTGTACACATTGACGTGAATATTGAAAGTGGATATCAGTGGAGGCCGTAGTGCTGCTGCCTTGGCACAATTTTCCTCAAAGCACACTGTAAGGTGTATGCCTATCTTCATTAGCCCAGTTCGGAGCAGAACAGTAGGACGTTAAACCCCATTTCATTTCATCGCGTATAATAATGGAAGAGCACTAAAGGTGAGGGGGCGGTACGAGTGGTCTCACACGTGCGCCGTAGATCATAAGGCCTGCTATCTATGTGACTCAATTGTTCTATGTGCAAGGCCGCCCGCCTTATCGCCTGGTACTCCACCAACAAGCCGATTATGTACCCAACTCGCTATACGATAATGGCGCCGCCCCACCCCTCTCTCTCCCTCTCTATCTGTGCAGTTGTTGATTATGAATGCATGTCTTTACGTTTCGAAGATCTTATGTTCGAATGAACCCAACTTTCATGAACCAGTAAAGAATGTTTAAGCTTAAATGTGGGCTTGTAAAAAAGAAACCAAAAGCCATACGATTAGCTAAATTATAGTACCTCGAAAAAAGTTGCACCGCGGTCACCTTCACACGATACGATCTTTGCCCTACACTGAAAAAAAACTTGTGTTGAAACAACACAAACTTGTGTTGTTTTCAACACAAGTTGGGTGTTACTATTTAACAACACAAACTTGTGTTGAAACAACACAAACTTGTGTTAAATGCTGAAACAACACAAGACTTGTGTTAAAATTTGTCAAACAACACAAACTTGTGTTGAAACTTGTGTGAAAATCTACACAATACTTGTGTTGAAAGTTCTGAAACTTGTGTTGAAATTTCTGAAACTTGTGTTGAAATTTTTGAAACTTGTGTTGAAACTTGTGTTGAAATTTCTGAAACTTGTGTAGAAATATCTGAAACTTGTGTTGAAATTTCTGAAACTTGTGTGGTTTCATATACAAACTTGTGTATAACCATCAACAAAAACTTGTGTTGTATTTCCCTCACTTTATATCCAATATAGCAACTTTTCCCATGCAGCATCCCCCCTTTTGCTCTGTTTAACCTGCAAAGTTTGATAAATGAGGTAACAATAATTTTTTTTTGTTAAATTATTATTTATTCATAAAATGATATTTGGAAAGTTAACAGAAAAATAATATTAATAAAATTGTGTTAAATAACGCCCCCCCCCACCCTCAAATCACAAACTATAAAATAGCTATATAAATTTTTCTTTACTCATCAACAAGTACTAAGCATATAAAGACAGTATCCCTACTCCATACCCCCATAATATATAATTCAAATATATTTAAATTTAATAAGATATATACCAAGCACTAATAAGATAAATTATCCACTAATTTGAATTACTTTCAAACAGTTTAGTGTTATAAGTCGAATTACATGTGATTATTGAGTAATTTAGAAATAACTAGCATACACAGAAAATTAACAAAAGAAAAATGACCTATTTTACAGTAGTAATAAAATGGTGTAGAACTCTTTCCTCATTAGGAAAAAAACCCCAAACAAAATGAATATTTTGTACATATACGGAGCAAAGCATCAACAAGAACTAAGCATATAAAGACAGTATCCCTACCCCATACCCCCAAAATATATAATTCAAATATATTTAAATTAATAAGATATATACCAAGCACTAATAAGATAAATTATCCACTTATTTGAATTACTTTCAAACAGTGAAAAGTGTTATAAGTCGAATTACATGTGATTATTGAGTAATCTAGAAATAACTAGCATACACAGAAAATTAACAAAAGAAAAATGACCTATTTTACAGTAGTAATAAAATGTTGTAGAACTCTTTCCTCATTAGGAAAAAAACCCCGAACAAAATGAATATTTTGTACATATAAGGAGCAAAGCATCAAGACTGCAGGATTAAAATATAAAAATATGAGAGACAATGACAAATATTGAATAATATGTACAAAATATACTCTTCAAAAAAAGAAACGCACAACCCATTTTTCATCATTTTTTTATTTGAACCAGGTCTTTGTTTCGGTAAATCTTACTTGTTTTTAATGCCATTATGTAAGGATAAAGGAAATTCATTATTGATTTTAAAGGTAGGGTCACTAATTGTGACTGGTCATCCTTTTTGTCGAAATTTTTTATCGCTTGATTGCACCAAGAAACATGAATTTAACAACTTCGCGAGCTTTTCGCATGGAACCTAAATCTAAGGTCTTTAAAATCCCGGGGTTCTCGGTTTCCAAATCAGTTGCACATGTAGACACTCAAAGACCCAACTGATGCCACATCCGAACGAAGGCAAACGTAACAACGCTATTGGTGGATTACAAGCAGATGACTCCAAGACAGATGTAGCCAGGCTGCTGAATGTTTCCCCTAGTTCCATTTCTCGCCTTTGGGATAGGTACCGACAGCGAAGTTCAACGCGTGAACGCCCAAGCTCAGGCCAAACAAGTGTGGTCCCACTTGTCCTGGGTCGTCATTTCCGGTTACGTCATTGGCGTAATTGGTTTTCAACAGCGACCTCTACTGCAGCAGCAATTCCCGGACGGCGTAGAATCTCGTACCAGACAGTAGGCAAACGCCTACGTGAAACCGAATAACGAGGCAGACGTCCCCGTTAGAGCTTCTGTTTTGAAATACGCCGACGCCATGAAATCCAACTTTAATGGGTTCAGGCACTGAGGGTATGGTCACAACAACACTGGAGAGCAGTTTGGTTCAGCGACGTGTCGCCGTTCTTGTTGCAACAAGGCGATAGAAGAGCGAGGATATACTGACGACGAAATGTAACGTTGCGTTTCTTTTTTGGGAGAGTATATTTATATACAATTACAAATCATAAGCAATGGGAAGCCACGGTGAGTATAAGGCGTTGGCCGAGAAATTTCAACTGGAGTTCCAAGCATACTTCCTCCATGTCAGTAGTGCAGGACGTGGAAAGGGACAATATATAGTTGTTTGGATAGGACAAAAAACCTCGATCTAATGTACACATTGCCACTTTGACTGTGTTCACTTTAAAGTACCCTTGACAATTGACATATTTGACTCATTGCCAGACCTCCTGATCCAATGTGTGCCTGTTAACCATTCGACCCCTGAGTTCCCTTTAATGAACCCTTGACAGTTGAAATATTAGATATAAGAGTAGACTGTAAGACAGAATCACCCTAATAACACAGAAAAGTGGGATATTAAACCTTATTTCGTTTCATAAGCAAGGAAAAGTCACCATAATGTAGGTCAAGGTTTTTTGTAATTCTGGGTATATCTGATCTACATTTGGTTTCTAGATAATGTCTATTAAATACTTTTATGATTTCCGACCAAATTTTACGTGATTTATATGTCACTTTACTTTCTATATTATACAGAAATTAATAAGAGGATTAAAATCTAATTGTGTTTTCGAAGAATACTTAACATTAAAAACAAAAAATAAATATTTAAAATTGGGTCAAATGCATTCTTTTCCAGAATTATAAAATAAATTGATGCTTGGTTTCTCTTCTTTTTATCGTTCATTAAATTCTCCTCCGAGGGTGCTTCAGGCTAAAAAATAAAAAGTGGAAAATAAGAATACTTTCTATATGGTTCATAATGTTTAAATAAACAATTTATTTTGTCACATTGAGACTTTGTTTCAACTTTGTGTAACACTCCTTTTGTCTTGTCAAGTTACAGGCCCAGACAGAATATAATGCTCAAATGAAATGGGTTCGAGTCAGAGAAAGATAGAAATTTGGTTTAACATCCACTTGACACAAACTAGGTCATTTTGGGACCAACATACAGTTTAATTTTATTTCAATAATTCGCTTGCGCTGAGGGGTCATTAGGAGGGAGAGCAACCGGAGGCCCCGCAGCTTTATGATACAGCGTGCATGTCCTAACCATCCAGCCATCCAACCGGCAATTCACCCCCACCCCCTTAGAAGTCACAAAAAGGCCTTGAGATTTTGGACTGAAATTTTGCACGGTACCGCAACCCTAAGGCATACTCTTGTATCAAATTCCAATTGCCAAAGGATCTTTTACATGCATGCCAATGTGAACACAGGACCATGTTTTGTTGTTCAATCTGAACAACTAGACGAATGTCCTTGTCAGGCCCTCCATCCTGAATTTTCTATGTCAACATTGGGAGCAAACCTGCAGCGTCTTACCCACCTCGACTCTCCACAAATGAGACAGTCATATGTGCACATACATGTGTGTGTATACTTTTACTATACTAAATTGAATTTTATATTTCAAAATAATAAACTGGAATGGAGGCTAATGTCACCTCCGCTCCAACCGGGCTACATTGTGCCAAACACATTTAATGGTGAGATTTCAAATTACCATATCAACAATCTTTTCTATTAGAATTGAACACTCACCCTCCAAAAACCTCATTCTTTCAGCTCTTTCTTCTCCCATATTTGTTTTTTTTTTCTTATTTCATTATATGATGTTTTATTTGCTATGGCATCTAATATGGAAACTGAAAAATATGAATATGTGACATGTAATTAACTGTTTAAGATATCTTACGATATACAAACTGTGTGATATGAAATTGAAACTAAAATATCTACGGTATCCAAAACCATTTGAATCCTGAAGATTTCACATAAGCCGTGAAAATCTATTTTAATAACCCTTGTTTGTCATTTGACTGGACTGTCACAGTAATTAGAAAATAGCCATGTGGCTGAGGGAGTAAGGTGCGGATTGCTATTCTGGAGGTGGCGGGTTTGCTCTCAGTTTTCCCTGAGAAAGTGCATTTGTATTGTTCCATGGAACCAAAAACCTGCAGTCCCATTGGCATGCATGTAACCCGATAGCATGGTATGGCCTTATATTTTTGTTCTGGGTATGCCCCATTGTTGGTTTATAGAAAATACAGACTTTTCTAGTAAAGCTGTGGACACACCAGAATGATGTGCTCAAATTATTTGCCCAATTCAATTGGCACAAAATTGCAGCCGAATGAGTGGATACTCCAGGCTTAGTTGTCTAGAGTGCCGCGTTTCGACCTCTAGCTGGCCGCTCACCTCTGGCTTGCGGCTGTGGTTTCGAGCCCTGGTGTGAGCGCACGTGGCATGGAGATAGGGGCGCCTTCTCAACCTGTTTCCTCCAGGCACTCTGGTTTCCTCCCACTGCTAAAGGCCCCTACGTGCAAGCGAATTATTGAAATAAAATTAAACCATACGTTAGTCCCAAAAAGACCTAGTTTGCATTGAGTGGACGTTAAACCCCATTTCTCTCTCTCTCTCCCTCCTCAGATTCACCACTCAGTTGACAGTTACATTACCTTTTAGGTCACATGATTTAACATTTGTCTTCAAAAAAACTCATGTGACTTCTTGATATGAATGTGTGCTTATTGGCTAATGAATTCTAAAACCAGACGAATGCTTCAACAAAGCGAGCACACCAATCAAATATAGTTCAGCCAAATATATCAAACCTGTTTGATTTGGGCGAATGTCAGTGTACACACTACATGAATTTAACGCTGATTGATTCAGCAGAATCCTTCTGCTAGTGTGTCCAGCACTGTCGATTTACGTTTATACTTATGCAAATATCATATTTGAAATAGACCATTCTGTTATGCAACAAACACTAACAACAACTCCAAAGTTTATGTCGAATTAATATAAACAGTACACAACATACACAATGGTCAGTGCTCAGTAAAATGGCGGAAATGGAAGTCCAGTCCTACTTGATTCTAGGATATATATCATGCATGGGCCTACTTGATTCCACCAATTTAATACAAGGACATGTTTATCGCACAGTTCTGATAAGTGAAATTAAAACCCGATTTCCCCTCTCTCTTGACTGGATATTACTACTGATAGTGATATTATTAAAAAAAAATATATTAAAAGAAAATGAAATTCTTACCAGTTTTTCTTTGTGGAGTAGGCCTATATGCTAACATCAATGACTAAAAAAAAAAGAAGAAATTATAGAGAAACTTCAGACGGCAGGTGTTAGTTTCTGAATCAGTACGTTGCATTGATTAATATAAAAATAAAAGGCTGATTTGTTTGTTTGTTTTTTCTTTTACACAGATAAGATTGCATTTTGGAGATGGCGTTCTAAGTTGTAAAACTTGTGCCTTATCCACTTGTTACTTAGAACAATAAAATATGTTTAAATTAAGATTAAATTCCAATTAAACTAGTACAAAAGTTAGTATCTAGCTATAGTCCATGCCTGATATACACGTATTTCTCATTTTGCCCGAAACAAAGATGGCTGCCTGGGGAGTTATAAAATGAAGAGAAATTCTTACCTGCTGCCGTGCTGGTCCCAGTTGGTGTTGTTTTTTGCAAGTACAAGTATTTGAACAACGATGTAGCGCCGAATAATATTAATAAAGCACGTTTTCAGAAAAGTTAAGACAAATTCGTTAGACTGCTGAATTACCGGGTCCGGGACACTTTAGAAACAATCAAAAAAAATTTCTTGTCCGCCATTTTTAAATACACACTTCCGGTTTAATTGTTCTGAGTTAGTCTCTAACATCCAGAAAAATATTCTACGAATAACGGACGTTGAAGATTAGGAGGTTCTAGAACAAGTCTTGGTCTGACTTGTTTGTTTTTAATTATTAGTAACATACATATAAACAATAAATCGATGCTAAATTAAATACACGGTTTTATTTTTTTTTAAATTTACAAACCTGCGGTCTTGTATACTGTGTGACAATTATATTTTTAAAAATATCACTCTCGGTTGACACTACTATGAAACATGGCGTCCTACAGTTAAATGTCTAACTGAATGTCGCTGATAAAATATCAAAGAGAGTATAGGTAACTTGGAGAACCATTGTATCAATAAATCAATTATGAGACAAATCTGGAAGATTAATTAAATTTGATTGGTTATGTTTAGTTAACCAATATACTGTCCAATTTCGATTACATCAACCAATTACATTACTAAGAGTTTTACTCATTGTTTTCCAATGCATATTGAATCAATTTTGACAAGCACAAGGGTGCTGAAAATCACATGTACACTATATATTCCTTTGATATATCAGTTTATTGGATCAATAAAAAAAGACAACCAGACATTTCATCTTTATAGACAACTTAACACCAATTAACATTCAAGTCTGCCTGGCAATTGTCTGATTAATTAGTGCGCACACTCTTCCAGTGAAGAACCCCATGTAATTTTCGGGATTTGAATTAAACCTTTTATTTTATTACTTTTCTTAAACTTGTGAAATCCCGAATTCTGACTTTGTAAACAAAAAAAAAAAAAAAACAAAAAAAGAAAAAAAAAAAAGAAAAAATCTTTGGTTGACGGTAGGCCTACACAATACTTGTGTTACTGATATGAAAACACACAAGATTTTTACAAATCTACACAAGTTTGTGTAAATGCAATGCAAAACAACACAAACTTGTGTAGATTAGTTTTAACACAAGTACTTGTGTTGCGATCCAACACAAGTTTTTTTTCAGTGTATTGCGGACTGTCATACTAAATCGAGAAAATCAAGTTGTGTGACACCAGCTTTAGGCGAGATAAAAAATAAACTAAGAATAAAACATGCGGACATGTGGGATCTTGGTGACCTAGACTACCTTAGTTCAAGTTAAATCGGGAGATTAATTATGCACCAATTCTGCAATTTTTACACCAAATTATTCAGAGTTTAGACGCTATTATGTATGTTCTTTACATCAGGTTGGCAATTAGGACAGAGCATTATCGAACATCACATACCCATTACGTCTACGTGTCTTCGATTGACAAATCGAAATGCACGAAGTACATGTAAATTCTTAAAATTCCAAGACAAAAAAACGATTTTCAAGATCAGGAAGAAGACAGCATTGAATAGAAATTATCCAAATTACGACCAAGAAAAAGAATAATAAGTTTGATAAGTGTAATTTTGTGGTCGATAGCCATTACTACAAATTGTTGTTGCCTCGGGCAATCTGTAAACCTGCTTCAACTTATAGCATACGACAAGCATGTGAATACAACACGCCCACCTCGTTAGCAGTGAAAGTATTAACTAATTGAATAAAGAAGTTTTCACAACATATGTAAGACGGGGGGATATTATACTATTAATACCAGGACGGAAAATATATATTACCTTAAAGATACAGTCACTCGGAGAAACTTGTCAATAACACCAAAGCGACAAAAATAGACCTTAAAGAGAAAGAGAGAAATGGAGTTTAACGTCCACTCGACACAAACTTCGAGACCAATGTATGGTTTAATCTTATTTCAATAATTCGCTTGTGCGAATGAGTCTTTACAAGTGAGAGGAAATGAAATGGGGTTTAACGTCCTACTCTTTTGCGCCTATTACCATGACTACAAAAATACTTTAAAGAGCCAGTCACTCGAATAATAATCTATTATTACTACCATGACAACAGAATTAGTCGGCCAATCGAATAATAAACAAACAAAAAAAAAACACTTCAAAGAGTCGGTCCCTCACATATAAAACATACTTTTAAGAGTCTAGCACTCGGATATAAAATTATTATTAATACCACGAAGACAAAAAAACATACCTTAAAAATAAATGAAATGAAATAAAATAGGGTTAAAGATTTTACTGTTCAGCTCCAACTGGGTTACGCCATACAGTGTGCTATCAGGGAAATTTGCCCTGACATCGGAGCGAGGTAAACGCTTTTTTACCATCCACCGGAGCCTGGTCTTATGACGTCATATGTGGATTGTGGGTTAGGATAAGGGTTAGGATAAGGGCTGTGGCCTGCAGATTTCGGCACAGTCTCGAGATGTAGACAGGGCTAGCCCTAACCCTAACCCTGGGCCCAGCCTAACCCTTATGCTAGACTCTTAAAAGTATGTTTTATATGTGAGGGACCGACTCTTTGAAGTGTTTTTTTTTTTTTTGTTTATTTTTCGAGTGGCCGACTAATTCTGTTGTCATGGTAGTAATAATAGATTATTATTCGAGTGACTGGCTCTTTAAAGTATTTTTTTGTAGTCATGGTAATAAGAATAGTTTAATATCCGAATAATTATTTTTCTATTTTAATATTTTGTCGTTGTAGTGTAATTAACAAGTTTGTCCGAGTGACTGTCTCTTTAAGGTTTACCTGTCCAACCCCGTAGGTTTTCTCCTGGTACTTCGATTTCCTCTCACTTCTAAAGACCCAAAGGCTCCGGTGGATGGAAAAAAACGTTTACCTCGGAGCGACGCCTGCTCTTATATCGAGTTCCAACTGTCAAGGGTATTTTACGGGCACACCAATGTGTACACTCAATTAAACTTCTTTGGTGTACTGATTGAATCATAATCTTCAAGGTGTTCAACGTACCGTTGACGTTTGACTGGGAGTTAATATAGTTAATATATTTACCTGTTTTGTATTTTTCACCCATTGTGTTACTGGTGGGAAGAGAATGAGAACTTAAAATTGATTTAACCTTTATAACCTAAAGTGGTGTTAAGACCAGTTATTGGTGCTTGTGGGATACGAATGGTTAGCGCGTGTGCGTTGCGTCATAAGACCTGCCATGGAGTCAACTGTCGTGGTTTCGATTCATCTGTGGGATATGATCGCCTGTCCCACCTCTGGGATTTTGTCCTGGTCCCTTGGTTTCATCCCGCTGCCAAAGACTCTTACGCGCAAGCGTATACTGAAATAAAATAGTACCATAATATGCTAGTCCCTAATTTGTGTCGAGTGGTCGTGTTATATTCCATTTATCTCTCTGTCATTGGTGCTACAAATGCTGATCTGATGATTTGAACCGAATCTGGTGTTTAGGGCCAGATCGAGTGACCTGAACCGAATGAAATGCATGTAGAATTAATACCGTTATTACATATAGGCTATAATGATTATTACTAGCAAGGTTTTGAAGGAAACTGCTGCAGGTAATTGATGAAGATCAACAAAGTTTACAGTCTCGTTAGACATATTTGAAGGGGCACTAAAGGGGGATAACTCCATGGTGTGATCTTTTTTATTTACGAAAACATCAGTATCCATGAGTTCCCAAATCGCGTGCATACATTTAGTATTTTTACGTTAACTACGTTAAAAAATAACCCTCTATTTTAAAGCGACTTTCTCTTGTTAAATATTAAAATATGGTATTTGAGAGAGAGAGAGAGAAAGAGAGAGAGAGGGGGGGTGGTGGTTATGGGTGTTTAATAAAGTCCTCTCGCCACAAACTAAGTTATAAAGTACAGACAACTTTTTTCAACTCGGAGATAGAGCTCCTATACATTTATAGAACACTGATAGTTTTTGAGATATTGACCAACCTTGACCTTTAACTCCACCCCAAAATAATTCCCCACGCGATCATGATGTGTCATTTTTTCTGGAGTTCCTACGGACCCCACCTTTCAATTGTGGCCAAGTTTGCTTTCATGGGACTTTTTTGTTCGAGGAAATAATCTAAGTCCGGCAGACTATGACTGAAAATGTAAATGTAAAGGTCAAAAAAGTTAATAAAACAATTTGTCATGAGAGAAATAAAACAAATCGATGTGAATTTACTGAAATATTACACGTCTCGGTAGTTACCTTGTGAATTGCTAGCTTTTGAACAGAGACAAGATATTGGTTACGGATAGTTACATCTATACAGGTATGTCACTTCCAATTTTTGTTTAGCATACACACTTTTCTGTAAGACAGTGTCAGCGGGTTCCATCCTGCGAAACTATGGGAAATCGTATAGAGTCGGGCATCAAAGAAAATGCAAATCTAATTTACGTTTATACGTATAGGATATTAACCTACCCAAGGTTGATATGATAGAGAACACGCGGGTGCAGCCCAAGTGTTCTCTATCATATCAATCCGAGGGAGAGTGGGTTTATATCTGACATATACAACGTTCACCCTTAAATTTAATGGGCTCTTCTAAAAAAGGCAACAGTGATTGGATAATTGCTCGACAGTTTCCGCCAAAATGCGAAAATTACCGAAGCTGTCATGTGCAGATGTTTATTTAAACGTCGCCATTTTGGAGAAAACAAAAACAAAAGGGATAGTAAAACGAAGCCAGACGAATAATCAATCGATTTTAGTCATAATAATGACGATAGAATTGATGTGAATGCAAATATGATGAGGATCTATCTAAGGCCCGTGGAAAACTTGGAGTGTGTGGAGAAATAATGTTGGCGGAAAGAAAATTCTGAAAGATATCTTAGATGGAGTATGGTAATGGATAACCGATTTAAATATGCCGATAAGTACGCCGTCTATTTCGTTACTGAATGCTACAAACTGTACTATAACAATGTTTTTTTTATTGTCAAAAGAATAAAATTAATTTCTGTGTTCTTTGTATTATTTCGATCATCTACGTCCTCGGCGGTTGAGATGAGCGGAATATATCGACCTGGGATGACGTCATCAGCGGTTGATATGATATATTAACCTGTTATGACGCCATCAGCGGTTGATATGAACCGAATATCAACCTATGATGACGTCATGAGAGGTTGTTATGAGATATAACTGCTATGGATATCAAAGAAAAAAACTACACCCAGTTGTATATATGTAGTTGTCTCCCTTTCTACATCGACAGTCCCCAATATCAGCAGCTGAAGGACCTCCAACTCGATTATCGTCCAGTCACATTCTTGCATAAAAGTCCCATTCTTTACAACTTGTGCTAACACATAAAAACAATTTCATGAAAGCCATAAATGAAACTATTATGATTGGAAAATGTTCCGATGTACTTTCACCATTAAAACTTGAAATAATAAGTTCCTGGGTGCAGTGAAGGTGTGCAATGAGCGAAATTAACGTGCTGCCAATGGGACCTCGGTTATTCGTCCCACGACTACACGCTTCTCCCCCGTCCTGCCCCACTGACAAAAGAGTGGAAGCCAGACAGAAACGTTTCTAGGTTTTTTGACAACCAACAGTAGGATCCACTTTACTTGACTCAATGACAGACCTTAACCAATCGGACCCTTCACTTCCAGAGGGGGGTTGGGATGGTCTAGTGGTCTAGAGTGCCGCGCTTCGAACTCTAGCTGGCCGGTCACCTTTGGCTTGCGAAGGTGGTTTCGAGCCCTGGTGTGAGGGTATGTGGCATGGAGATAGGGGCGCCTTTTCAACCTCGTGGGTTTCCACGGGGCACTCCGGTTTCCTCCCACTGCTAAAGACCCCTACGCACAAGCGAATTATTGAAATAAAATTAAACCATATGTTATTCCCGAAATGACCTAGTTTGTGTTGAGTGGACGTTAAACCCCATTTCTCTCTCTCTCTCCACTTCTAGAAAGTCTAAAGATTATTAGTATTATCAAGAACATGATTCAATATGATTGTATTTTGTTTTGTCGACCCTCAAATAACTGCTTTTATGTTTTTTAGTGAACTGTACACTCGCCTGAAATACAAAGCAAAGATATGTGGGGTGCTGGATGGCCTAATGGTTAGCACGTGCGCGCTGTATAATGTGGTCTGTTAACTGGTGTGGTTTCGATTCCCCAGTTGTACGCGACAAAGAGTGAGGTCGCCTTTCAATCTCTTGGGTTTTCTCTGGGTCCCCCGGTTTCCTCCCACTGCTAAAGACGCCTACGCGCGAATAGATTATTGAAATTAAAATTGCACCATATGTTAGTCCCAAAATGACCTAGTTTGTGTTGAGTGAACGTTAAACGCCATTTCTCCCTCTTCAAAGATATTTATTAATTCTACTAGATGTCGCACAATAGACTGGGTATGCTTAACTAACAAGAACAGCTCATATGACTTCTTATGTGAGCAGTTTTAACATACGTAAACGTTTGTATTAGACTGTGTATTGGGTTTTATATGATGTTTTATTGTTATTTTGGTTTTTTTTTTAACGAATTCCAACTGCTGAGGCTTTTTTATGTACGCGTCAACGCGTGCACGTTACCTCGGTGTTTCGTTCCATCCAACCACAGTAAAGCACCTGTCCCCAAATCCACTTACAGCTGAAGCGAATTGATACACACTGAAGCGTGTTTTCATACTTATAATAACGTTATCAATTTATATTGAAAATCATCTGTATTCAATATGTACTAGTCTGTTACATTTATCAAAGGATGAGTTACCTATATCTATCTATAAGATATATTATATTATCTACAGTAGATTGTTGATAACAGGTAGTTAAATACCACATTTTATATTATTACAGCTACATCACACGCACTAACTCCCAATTAGATCGGGGGTTGGATGGCCGAATGGTTAGCGTGTGCGCGCTGTATCATACGGCCTGTCATTGAGCCAACTGGCGTGGTTTCAAATCCCCGGTTGGCAAGGAGTAGGATCGCCTGTCCAACCTCGTGGGTTTTCTCCGGTTTCCATCCTACGCGAAGCAAATTATTGAAATAAAATAACACCATTATATGAGTCCCGTACGCGCAGGCGAATTATTGAAATAAAATTAAACCATATGTTAGTCCCGAAATGACCTAGTTTGTGTCGAGTGGACGTTTAACCCCATTTCCGCCCCCCCCCCCCCTCAATTAGATCGTTCTACTTTCCTGCAATGGTCGGGTTAATAAAGTCGGACATGCGCCGTACAGTGTGCTATAACGGACATTTTTACTCGGACAATGGCACACACCAACTCCAATTTAGATCGTTTGGTTTCCAGCAGCACTGTCCGGGTTAATAAAAAAGGACATGTGACGAACAATGTGCTATAATGGACTTTCTTACCCGGATGATTATGGTTCTTTTATTTTCTCGAACAACACGATATTTATTAACCGAATGCATAGATAATACACTTGTAGATAAAAGAAAAATGCTCATAGTTGACATTAGTGACAGTGTTCTCTATATCGATGATAGATTTCAGACATTGTATGTACATGTGTGCATTATTGTAGGGTATATTTGGATGAGGTGGTGCGGAGATCTGCGTGGGGGGGGGGGGGGCGCAATGGCTCAATAAGTGAACGTTGGCGCGCAAACCTGGAGGTCCTATCAATGGCTCGGTGAATACAACGTCGGTGTGCAAACGTGAAGGTCCTGTCTAAGGCTCGGTGAGTACAACGTTGGTGTGCAAACCTGAAGGTCCTATGCTCGATCATGGTGTTGGTCCGGCGCGATTTCTCCTGGTCTGACAAGGACAGTTGTATAGTCTTTCGAATGGGGCGATAAACCGAGGTTCCGTTAAAACAATGGCATTAAAAGAACCCTTTACATACGAAACATTCCTATTAAAGAGATATTAAACGGACGTTTCCATTGTGTCTGTTTTCTTACATGTGTACAGTTTACACAGTAGAGCAATATGTACAATACAATTATGGAAATGAAATGGGGATTAACGTCCTATGCTAATGAAGGCAGACATCAACATGCAGCGTGCTATGAAATATAACTGTTAGGGGTTCTTTTAAGTACACACAGATGTATACAAGGGACCTATCCGAATTTATGAAATGAAATGAGGTTTAACGTCCTACTCTTCTGCACCTTAACTAGGCTAATAGAAGACGGGCATGCGCCATACAGTTTGTTATGAGGGAAATTTTGCCCATGCAGCGGCGCTACGGCCTTCTCTTATATCGAATTCCAACTGCCAAGGGATCTTTTACACGCCAATGTGTACACGGGACCTCGGTATTTCGTCCCATCCGAACGACTAGGCAGTTGTCCTTGTCAGACCCACCTTCAGCATCACTGACAAGGGGAAACCACGCCGGAAAATCGAGATGAACTTTCTCGTCCAATGCAGGGATCGAACACTCGACCCCTAGGCTAGTGAGTCAGCGCCTTGCCCACTTAGCCACCGTGATTCCCCTATCCGAATGACTTGGCGCTACAGCCCTTATCAAATACCCGATTTATTATGGTGGTAAATAAAGATCGTTGCATTTGAAGCTTAAAAACAAACACAATTGGGATTTTTAATCCTTTTCGCAGAGACACTAATAAAGGTAACTTGGCCCTTTAAATATCAACATATTTTAATATTAAGTACGATTTGTTCCCACGGTGTGTTTATGACTAAAGGGTTGACAGAGTTAGTGGTATATATACCGAGACCAGTCGGCAATGACATTTAATATGCTACTTATCAATCTAAACCTGTTATACGTCATCTTATGATTTTTATCTCTCGCTGGTATACGGGGCGGAGTTTTCCCACAGTTACAGGTAAAATCTGGCACGCGCACATGTTGACATACCTGACGACATACCTTGAAATTGACATGGCTACAG
The DNA here is from genome assembly GCA_036850965.1 of Patella caerulea. NCBI lineage: Eukaryota > Metazoa > Mollusca > Gastropoda > Patellidae > Patella > Patella caerulea. The sequence goes on along the minus strand of JAZGQO010000010.1, from coordinate 70,477,989 downwards.
CACGAGGTGGGGTGACGCCACTCGTGACGGCGCAAACAGCCAATTGTAGTCATACATAACACTACTTATATTTGCATATTTTAATTCAAATTAAATAATAGGAACTAAATATATATATATATATATATATATATATATATATATATATATATATATGTATTATATAATAACCTATATATGAACTGCATATATATACTTAATAGTCTACATAATTATATTGTATTAATTTGAGTATAACCCTGATCCAATAAAAAGACAGGTTCAATCCAATTTTTGGCAGAGACATTGTCCAACCAGGTTTCCACTTGTTGTCAGTGGTGTAGAGTTGAGTGTGTCTAGCACTTTATTTTACGTGCACGCCAATGTGTACACGGGACCTCGGTTTTACGTCCAATCCGAACGACTAAACAGCTGTCCTTGACAGGTCCTCAGCTGTCCTGCATCAATGAACCACACGGGAAAATCTGGATGAACTTTCTCGGCCAATGCAGGGATCGAACAACCGACCTCTGGGCTAGAGAGCCTAAGTCTTACCCACGTAGCCACCGAGACCTCCTTTCCATGGAAAAATAAGACGTTAATCCCCAATGCACATATGTTCTTTGCTATAGCTATGCGCCGGAGTTTTGAGTCTTCGGCCAATAAGCGGTGATAAACACACATGTTAACATGTCGGGGAAATGCGCGTCGGACCAATAAATGTTAGACCAATGGCATACACAACGTCAGGTTATTGAGCGTCGGGGAAATGCGCGTGTCGGGGAAATGCGCGTCGGAACAATAAGTGTTGGACCAATGGCATACACAACGTCAGGTTATTGAGCTTCGGACCAATAAGTGTTGGACCAATGGCACACACAATGTCAGGTTAATGAGCGTCATACCGTCATACTGGTCGGTGTTGTATACTTGTAAACAAATATAATTGGAGTTTAAAGTTTCAATGAAATACATGGGCTAATCGACCAATAATCCATGGGCATACGCCACCAATGGAAACATTGTAAAATCATATCCAAAAGCTGGAGTAAATTTCTACTTCCGGTCCTTGACGTTAAACAATCACTAGTAAGTCGCTGAACACCAAAGTCCGGTTTATTGTCGGACTCGTTCCTGGAAGGGTTTCTCTAGTCAGTCGCTGAATACCAAAGTCTGGTTTATTGTCTGACTCGTTCAAGGATGGGGTTCTCTATATAGTGTGTGTAGGGGGACTTCACCACACACAACCAATTATCCAAGACCAATCTACGGACAAAGCACATACACACACAGACACCACAAACAACATATCAGATCAAGTGAAACGTGCCCACTGTGCTGTCAAGTCTCGGGTCTGTAGTGATACACACTTCACTCAAAATAAAAAAGTAAAAATAATGGAATATTTCCTGAACGTTGTATATACGAAACATGAATGTAGACACACTGAAGAAAAATACGAGTATGACAGAACACATTTTTTGTGGGAAACAATTACTGGTATTTATATTATATGTATACAAAGATTAACCAAATATCCTAAATTGGATGCCTTATTTTGGAATCCACTGGACTAAGTTCTTTTTTAAATTCTCAGTTTAGGTGTCTCTGATTTTTGTCTATTCCAAACGACTAGACATTATCTAATCTCAGTTACTCTTTATCAATATATATATGACGAAAATAACTTCACTGTATGCACATTACTCGTGGACCGTTGGAGGCAATAATGGCTATTTGAAATTGTATTTGGCGAACCTGGGGACAGGAACAGCAGACGAAATTGAAAAAAAACCAAACCAAAACGTGAATATATTTTGCACGCAAATAACAGGATTGCGTGGCATTACGCAACGTCCATTATTGTGTAATTTGTTTAGCGTATTACCACCACCCTACGGAACGAACAATGTTCGCAGTCGTACGGACATTTTGCGCTCACCGTATATTTTATGTTAGTACAACCTATCACGAAGTTTTAACGTGTCACAATAAACTCCAGTCTCTATATCTAGGAGATAACCATCAATCCTACCTTCACATCACATAGTCAATGTGTTTTGTGAATAATTAAATATTTTTATGATATCTTAAATCTGTTACATTGGCCCTCTTGTCATTCACACGTCTCCAAAAGAGTCAAAAGTCAGATTTAAGGGCATCTGCGAGTCGTGGGAAAGCCACACTTTGAATTTTATTATGAGCTAGGTGTCTTATATATATATTTATATATACCTGTTTATCATGATGTATATATATATATATATATATATATATATATATCTTTATCTACCTTTATCTATGTGATATACATGTATAATATATACACTCTCTCCCAGCACTCACATTAGTTTCTTTTTGAAATAACTTTTCCTATGACACTATTTTGTTTTATCACATGGACAATGTGTTTCTGGTTTGTTGGGGGGGGGGGGTGTATTTTGTCGATTTCTTTCTTGTATGGGAGGTGGGTCAATTTGGGACTAATTTTATACGGTACGATTTTATTTCAATAATTCGCTTGCGAATAGATGTCACTTAACTGACTAACGAATCTTAGACCACTAAACCACTCGTACACCCACAATACTTGAAACATTTGTATTAATGTACGAATGTTATGAAGTCATGAAAGAAATCGTGTTATAAGTTTGTATTCAGTAAAACATATTAGTTCATAATTATACTACATGTCCATTTATATCGCCCCAAAGTAATTACAATTAAACACAATGGACGATACCAAGTGGACAAATTAAACGCAATGAACAGTACCAAGGAGTCAACGTAAACACAATGGACGGTACCACGTAGTCAACGTAAACACGATGGGCAGTACTAAATAGACAAATTAAACCCAATCGACGGTACGAACTGGTCAAAGTAAACACAATGGACGATGCCAAATGGACAAAATTGTCATAAACGTTAGAACAACGAGCAATGGACCAGTTAATCATTGTCAATATCACCGAGATGCATTTTCCATATAAGATTAGAATTAAAAACACAAGCACATAGCAGGTGACTTTGCCACTGGGCAGTTACCGCAAATTTTCTGAGAGGATATCTGAACGAGGAATTTCAGACACTGTTATGGGTAGATCCTGCCATTATTCTGGACCGATTCCCAGCACTGTTTATTCCTAGCACTGTTCTGGTTGGATACCCGGCATTGTTCCGCGGAAGACACAGACACTCTACGGGACAACGGGAACAAATAATGTGCACCAATAATAATAAAATAAAACAAAGTGCGAACAATCCAAACCATAAGACAGAATTCGAAGTCCTAAAAAAACGTTATAGGCAGAATAGTGTTATCAGCAAATGGCCTGCTCCCCGTGTACACAATACACGAAGCAGGTATTTGAGATGCGCGGAAGGAGAATAGGCAGTCTTCATTATTTTGTGCGTGGAGAAATCAGCTGACCAAATATTGTTTGTGTATAACATTAGGCTCGATTGGGGAGTGTGTGTGTGTGTGGGGGGGGGGGGCTGTTGAATTACGATATCACAGACTGCCTGGCCAAATTGGGGAGTAGAAGAAATCTCCACCATCTTTTATGCGTTAGTCAGATCATCTCTACACCTCATGTCTTATTATCGCCATCATAGATTGTTGACGCAGATTGGAGAGGAGGTCTGACTAATCTATCACGTCTGTTATCCACTGGTCAGATCATTGAGCATCTATCCCTAATGTATCAGATCTATTTTGTAGAATGTAACTCAATCCCAGAGAAAATCCCCTTCCTGCATTAAACAATTTGCCGGTTTGTTTGACAATTGTAAAGAACGCAACATGAAAGAGTTTCAAACAAAAATCATTAATGAGCTGTGACGTGTGTGATCTGTAGAGGAACCCAGCATGAAAGGACTTTTCTTTTACAAATTTGTAAGAATATGGGATACATATAATAATGACCGGTGAGTGGACACAGGGTTTAAGATTATATCTATATACACCATACAATTACCTGGTGTTGTTTGACCACTGTCCGGGTTTCAGATTACCTGTGGTCAGTCTGGGCGACTAGTGAAGATATTATTGGTGTCGCATCACGTCTAGTGGTCATTCTGTCTGGTCAATAGATCTTATTAGTTATATTCATCCCAAGCATCACGTTCGCTAAGATTACCTGAGAATCTCGGCCCTTTCTATTGTTCTGTTATCTCGTCTTACCCACCGGGTCATTGTCAAGCATGATATACAGTGTTTTAATTTGACCACGAAGGGACAGTACACCGTGGGAACACGCCATATACCACGCTTAAATAAACAGTTTCATATGATACCATAATTTATCAAATTTACTTTAAATTTCTGAGATTGTTGTTCCGATTATATTTTTAAAATCAATGAATATTTCTAATTCATAGTATCACGTATCTTCAACTGCCAGTTTGTATGAGAATTGACATTATTCCCTTTTTTACAATTTGATTAATAACACAATAGGAAGAATTCCGACTATATAGATATATATTTAAGTAAATTAATTGTAATTCGAATTTTTTAAGGAATATAGATTCCCCCAATCCGACTGATTATATAAAATATGTGTTAGCTGTGTGAACTCCACAAGTGCCAAGTTGTCACCACATAGTTCAGAAAGATTGTATGTTCGTGGTTCGGTGGGTCTTGTACAGACTATCCGGAGCCACGGTGGATAAGTGAGTAAGACGCTGACTTGGAGGTCGCGAGTTCGATCCCAGTGTTGGCTGAGAAAGTTTGTCGGATTTTTCCGGCGTGGTTTCCTTTTGTTATTGGTGCAGATGGCCGGACAAGGAGGGCTGTATTTTGGGTGGGACGAGAACTTGAGTAGGCCGGGTGACTTGGATAGCCGAATGGTTAGCGTGCGTGGTTTCAAATCCCCGGTTGTACCTGCAAGGAGTAGGGTACATCGGATTCCTCCCAGTGCTAAAGACCCCTACGTGCAAGCGAATTATTGAAATAAAATTAAACCATATGTTAGTCTCAAAATGACATAGTTTGTGTCGAGTGGACGTTAAACCCCATTTCTCTCTCCCGATGTTCACTTTATAACGGTAGGACGGTTTACCCAATTCCACTCAGTACCACCCATTAATGTGAAAAACTGTCATAATATACTTTATTCATTTTTTTTTATTATTCAAAATGACTTATTTCGCGGAATTATACCGATTTGTACACTAATATCAATAATATGCGTTTTCTACACATGGGTTGTGCGCTACAGCAGTTGTTGGTATTTAAGTGATTAAACGCATTCTGAAAATGAAAGGCTTTTCGTCCAGTGCGATAATTTATTCCGTCCATGTGCGATTATAGTACATAAAGAAATATAATAAATAAATATTAAAAAATAACACACCTTCACACCTTATTTGTCATATTTAATCCTTATTTTAATATTTACTCAAGTTATCAAAAACACAGGACATTGTCAGAAAAGTCGGGGTATAAATTTTCTTTTTATTTGCCCACTTGTGAATCTCTTATTCTGGACAAATGAAATAAAACGGGGGTTAAACCTCTTACTCTTCTGCACCAAGCGAACTTATTTAGCACGGGTGGTGTTGAATGTCGCGCTTCGAGTTAAAACTGGCCGGTCATCTCTGGCTTGCGGTCGTGGTTTTGATCCCTGGTGTCAGCGTATGTTGCTTGGGGATAGGGTACCATCTCAATTTCGCGTGTTTACTCCGGGTTTCCTCCCACAGGAAAGACCTTTGTGAGCCCGAGCATGGTAAAATAAGATCGCTTGCCTGGAATATCACCCTCGGAACATTGGGTTAGTGAATTCTTTCGTGACTAATTACGATGGGTACCAATGGCTATGACCATATTCTGATTACCAGAAATGTAGCGCCCATGCACCACTTTATTTCCAGGACTCCTGATTAACGCACGATTTTATTTGGCGATCCATATGAAGGTATGGTATACATGAAGCCAATTGCAATATTCCATTTGTATAATAATACAGCAATATCGAATTACCATACCAAGTTCAAATTTATGGCATTTATTTACCCCAAATCTAACTATAGTATTGGCCCCGACATACCAAGTGAAATGAACTGAAATAGGGTTTAACATCCTACTTTGCTGCTCTTGCTAGGAATAATGAAGACGGGCATAGACCATACATTGTGCAATGACGGTCATTTTGCCAGGACGGTGGCACCACGACCTACTCCTATATCGATTTCCAACTGCTAAAGGATCTTCTACGTACACGCTTATATGTATACGGGACCTCGGATTTTCGTCCCATCCGAACTACTACAGAGCAGTCCTTGTCAGGCCTTTCGTCCTGCACCACAAGGGAACTTTCTAGACCAACACCGGAAGCGAACCTGCGACCACCAGGAAAGCGAGCCAGCGTCTTACTCACTTAGCCACTGTGGCACCCCGACACACTACATAGAACAATTCTTAAGCCAAAAAAAACCTTTTAGTATCACAGTAAACCATACTGTGTGATATGACGAAAATTTTACCGGCTCTTCGTCCTGCGCCACCGACAAGATCCTGGGATCGAAAACGGGACCTCATCGTCCGTGAAGCAGCGGGTACAATCAACCACGGTGGTTTCTATTTTGGGAAAACGAATTACTGATGCGACCTCGCTCAGACTTGTCACCCAGTGTACTTAATCCCTTGATAACACCTCCATTTTATAAACAAAAGAACAAGTATGCTTTTTGTGGATTTTGTAGCCTTGCCACATAAAAACAAAATTAATTTATTATTATGTATAAACAGTTGATCTGAATTATCTGAACTTACATAGTATATTACTTGTTTATATAAATTCTTAGCGGTTGACAATTTTAAAATATTTTTTCGTTGTCTCAAGGTTTTATGTTGTTCTACAATAACAAACTGTTTCATTATGGAAAAAATAGAAAACAGAGAGTATATGTGGTCCATGAAGCAAGAAATAAAGGAATAACAAACACAAGCAACCTTACATTTTTTTATGCAGCTCCAAGAAAGGTTTTTGTAGTCGCGGTGTGTATTTTGCATTTTATGAATACACTACATTGTAAATTCTATACTCTCAGATCAGTCTGATTTCAACATATCTCATGTTTTATTGTTCTTCTACTTATTTCATAGATATATATCAGACAATATAACGCTTGTTACATTTAAAGGGGCAGTATCAAAGATAAGATAAAGGGCGGACAGGTTCTCGCTATAATAATTAAAAACTAGATAATTTAAACAAAACATGATGCAAATTTCAAGTCAAATTGCTTGTCTCTGAACCGAACCGAGATACAGGTCACTAAATCTGTGTTTAGTCTCGGTCGGCATTATTGACTTTGGTATAATAACAAAACAAGGTCTCGATTATCCACTTACATGTTAAATTATCCATAATAAAATGTATTCCAATAACGTAAATATAGCAGGCTAACGATGGCATTGAGGGTTGATTAGGGCCTGGATGAGTACATTCATGTTTTATTGATAATGTAGATAACATGTCATGCCCAATGAAAAACCTGCGGTAGGCAGATTTAAATAGTCGATAACACGTGTTTAATGAAATGGAGGGGGGGGGGCTACATGTATACACTCTGCACAAGCCAGGGTAATAAAGACCTGCCATAGCGCAAGTAATATCCAAGTGTTGGTTTAATTTATTCATATAATATCATATATAACAATTTTTAAAGATATGACAATTTTTAAAGATGATACCAAATTATTTTTCAACATAAATGTATCCCGATACGCTAAATATCGCAGGCTAGCTATGTCACCGATTATGGTCTGGATAAGTTAATTAATGTCTAATTAATAATTTTAATTGTATTACATTCCAGTCCTAAAGAAAGACCTACAAGAGCTTGGGAATTCGTAGGATATGAATAATTAAATATGCCTATTGCTAAAGTTTTTGAGTTTTAGGATTTCGTACAATATATTAATAAAATACCTAAGGTGAGTCTATTACTAACGTTTTTGTCGTTTTGGGAATTCGGACAGGCATGTTATAAAAGCGTTGCTGTTTTAGCAGTGTTTGAAAGCAATACCTGTCTACTTTGTTCTGTTGGGATTGCGTCTTGCAAAGGAGTAGGTGGTTTGGTATGTAACAAACGTTTTCTTGTGGAATCTAGTAGTGAGTTAAGAGTCTATCTGAAATCGGAGACCTCCATTTACGAATATCTGAAATTCTTCATCACAATCAACAATCACCAATTATGCAAGAAAAGCCCAACACGCACCATGCGAATAAAGAACATGTCAAAAAATTTCAAATAAACTGATAGAAAAGATTATTTATAGAGGAAAGGGTCTGTATTGAAAAACGTGAATTTAATAAAAGAAAAATGTTTTCAACTTTCACATGACTTTAAATTCATATTTAAAAATATATAACATTGAAATTGACAAAATTCTTGTGCGATACAAAATATTGTCGAACAAAGGGTCTAGATATCGGGTTACAATAAATCTTATTGAAGGGGCTCATGTCATCAGACGAAAATAAATAAATAGCAAACTGATCAAATGTAAACGTTGTGAGGACGAATAAATACCCCGATTCTTTTTTTTCTTGCCGATCATGACGATTTGTATTACAATACCACGAAATGTCATAAAAACAAATTGAAAAGTTAATCGTGAGGAAATCTTATCTTTTTTTATATCGCACTGTATCAATCAACAAACGGCAGGTTTTAATGAATTATTCGGGTTGACGTCTTGGGTGATGTGCTCAAGAATGCAAAGTGAACAATGGGATTAAAACTATGACACGTGTAGGGCATGCTCCCACCTGTAAAGGGTAATTAGGCTACCTGTAAAGTACGAGTATAAAAAGATGGCGGTCAACGGGTCATTTTGTGGTCAAACATTTGACTAGTGACATTCTATAGGAATGATAATCTACTGACTTTTAAACGATTTGTTGGGAGTTTCACATGGTGAAGAGACGGTTAGTGTCGCGTGAGCTCGTGAACAATAGAAATCAATCATCGCTCACTCGTAGATGTATTTAAATATATGGTATGTTAAATGGAACTTTAACAAGGGGGGTATATGGTCGCCAAGGTGGTCCGGATTATACTGAATAAGGTAGTCCGGATTATAGCGGAAAAGAGGAACACAAATAAACGTCACAACAATGGTTTTATAATTTAACAATGCGTCTTTATTTCGCACTGTATCCAAGGCACGTGGTAGAGTTTACTTTTATCCATTTGTAGCCTAGAGCTAACTAAGCACAGTATCGAAAATTCAATTCGGATTTAATGTTTGACTCTTTGATGTTGTAATTCGACTTGTATCGATTCCGTTTGCGTTCTCAGAAAAGCGGAGGGATTGTGTGACCGAATAGCCTGTTTGATCTCACACGGTTAACTGGAAAGGAGACAGATCCTTGGTCAATTTTCGTGACATAGTGCAACGAGTGTTATGTCCACAGCATAAACTTAAACATACATTATGCAAAAAGCTAAATCTGCCATTTGCAGGTCATTCTTTAGGTCTAAATTACTAACAAGACATTAATTAACATATCCAGACCATAATCAGAGAGAGAGAGAGAGAAAGTGGGGTAGAGAGAGAGAGAGAGAGAGAGAAATGGGATTTAATGTCCACTCGACACAATACTAGGTCATTTCTGGACTAACATATGTTTTTTTTATTTCAATTATTCGCGTGCACGTATGGGTCTTTAGCAGTGGGGGGAAACCGGAGGGCCTGGAGCAACCCGTGAGGTTCGACAGGCGACCCTACTCCTTGTCAAGTTTAAACGGGGATTCGAAACCACGCCATAGTTGACTCAAATTTTGGTTCAGGGTGGATGAATTTGATTGAAATTTTCAGCAAATTCACTCTATATTATATTGTTAACTATAATAGTGAGAACTGTCAGCTCTTTATCTAATAATCCCTCGTACTAGAGTAAACAATATATTAATAACATTATTAACTATTGCACGCTGAGTAGTCTACTAATTCACTAATCAGTGTCGACCAAGAGAGTTTCTACGGAATTTCCAGCCTAATTTCGCGATAAACTGGGACCATGTGTGCACGTTAACGTGCGACAGAAGTTGGAATTAGATAGAAGAGAAAGCCATTCCGACATTGTCCGGACAAAATCTCCATCATCATAATAAACTGTAAGGCTTATTCCATTCTTCTTTAGACCGGTTGGCGTAGAATAGTAGGACGTTAAACACTGTGTCATTCCATTTCTTTTATAACAATAACGCATGTATCGCGAATGGCAATTTTATCTAGCGAATACGGATTACAATACTCGCTCATACTATTTTGCAAGCTGAGGTTGTTGTTGAATTCGTCAATAAAATCATATGATGGTACGGTATCATAGTAAATACACAGGCGCCTGTAACGTGGAAAATATTTCAAAAATAACATTAGGCCTAAGCTATATGACTTAGTGCACTGTCCGTTACGACCATGTGGTCTACAGTGACGTTTAAAAAATGTCCACTGGTTGACGGAAGCTAGAGTAGTGAGTTTGACCCCAGTTTTGTTTAATTCCAAACATTGGCATTATCATATTGACTGAAAGTGAGTTATTTGCCCTTGACTTAGAAATCGGATACAGACCACATGGCCGTAACAGACTTTTATTCATTACAGGGCGCCTGTCAGTAAATACGGCAAAGTGTGGTAATCATTTCTGTAACACGTGACTTCCTATTTTGCTGTTCTTTTGTATTATATTTATTTTTATGTGTATCTACTTTCACGTTCCCTCAAAAAAGTTAACCATGTATAATAATTAAAAAAAACACAGATAAAAAGATAAGTAAGTTTAATATTGGCACATATTTGAAATTGTCAAGATTCGTATTGCACTTCTTGTAACGAATGTCTACATCACCTGGTTAATCTTCTCATTCGGTTATGGGTAGGGGTTAGTGGATTGGGTGGCCGAATGGTTAGTGCGTGCGCTTTGTATCATAAGGTCTGTCATTGAGTCACATGGAGTGATTTCGATTTCACGGTTGTACGTGACAATAAGTTGGGTCGCCTGTCCAACCTCCGGGTTTCTCCTGATCCTCCGGTTAACTTCCACTCCTAAGACCACTACACGCAAGCGAATTATTAGGATAAACTTGAACCATTTGTTAGTCCCGAAATGGCCTAGTTTGTGTCGAGTTGACGTTAAACCCCACCATTTATCTCTCTCGTCCTTTGCGGATGTTTTGTTCGGTTATATAAGGCTGTATACAATTCTAATACGTTCTTTGTGAGTTTTTCATTTGGTTTCAATTCTAACACGTTCTTTGTGAGTGTTTCGTTTGGTTTCAATTCTAATACGTTCTTTGTGTTTTGTTTGCAATTCTTATTCGTGTGTTATCAATGTTTCGTTTGTTTTTTAAGACTGTCTACAATACTTGTACCCACTTTATGAGTTTTTCGTTTTGTTTTGTTAAGACTACAGGATTTGTACGCGCTTTATGAATGTTTTGTTTGGTTATATAAAACTGTCTAGAATACCTATACGTACTTTAATTATAGGTGTTTCGATTGGTTTCATTTCTTATACGTTTTATGGGGGTTTTGTTTAGTTATACAAGACTTCCTACAATACCTATAAGTGCTTGATGGGTGGTTCGTTTGTTTGTATCAGACTGTCTAAAATCCTATAACTCTGTCTGGAATACCTTTACGTACTCTATGGGTAATTTATTGATATTAATCTATATAATTATATGTGTACTGAATGTCATTAAAAGAAGACACAAAAAAAAGTTTTAGAAATAATTTCAACATTCCACAACATTGTAGCTGTATGTGTGCACAGGCTCACGTCAAGGTATTAATTTGTGGTATCTCAGAATTTGTCAAATTTATAATGTATGTGAGACATACCGGTTTTTTTTAACAAACTAACAGTTATTAATTTGAGAACGTTGTTACAGTTCCTTTAAAAAATATATACAAGTATTTGTTAAATTAATAGTATAGGTGACAAATACCGTGCTTTATTACAAACGAACATGCGATTATTAATATGAGAACTTTGTTAGTGTTTTTCTTTAAATATTTTTTTCAAACAGACAAACTGCTTTATCATGTAAGATTTATTACGCAGTAAAATTGGAGTATATGTGATAATTGTACAAAATGTACAAAATATCGGATTTTATACCGGCTAAACTTGTTGTTAATTAGCTTCAAAAATGTCGTAATACAAGAGTCTCTCCGAGTGCACTTTATTACATTTTTTAATATAAACAAACAAATTCTATCTATAAAACATATGTCACATATTGGTTACTAATATACACAGGATATTGTTTAAGGTGCCAAGGGTTATTGCTTTGCGTAAGCTAAAAAATTAAATGGAAGTTTATATATTGGATTAGATTAACAGACATGAACTTTTTCAATTTACAAACAGTAACACGCTTTCCTATTCTGCCTCGAAAATCTATGGCGGTATATTAGTGCCAAAATTCTAACATGCTATCGTCTAATTTCTTACTTCTATTCATGTAATTTCTAACCTCCATTCATGCAACTTCTTACTTCCATTCATGTAATTTCTAATTTAAGACAATGTATAATTCAACTTCTTTATTTGTTTAGTGTAAATATCAATTCTATTTCATCTTATTTCTAATATTGGGGCGAAAAATGTCTACTTCATTGTGGTATTACATGTTAAGCATGAACGGCAAACAAATTTAGAATTTTGTTACTTCTACCTAGCAACCATCATTATGACATCGTTTGGTGTCGCCACTGCGTGCTCAATTGGGTGATTGCGCACCTTATCGGGACCATTATTTGGTATAAACGAACCATTCTTCGTTTGGTTGAAGGTTGGAAGGCGTGCTAAGAGAGAGAGAGAGAGAGAGAGAGAGAGAGGCCACTTAGTATTAAACTCAGTATCTGTGTAGGCCTATTTATACCCTGTCAGGCGCGGATCCAGGATTTTTTGCGGGGTGGGGGGAGGGTCTAGGTTTGATAATTTCTTAACTAATTGCGCTCAACCAATTAACGGGGGGGGGGCGCTCAACCAGAAAAATTTGGTAAATTAGATTCAATTTGGTGCATTCTGACGTATTTCCGGAAGGTAAATTCCAAAATTACAGGTCTAAAAATCGCCAATAAAATCGCATTTCAAATTTTCAAGTCTGAGCGGGGGGGGGGGATCCGGACCCCCTGGACCCCCTCTCTGGATCCGCGCCTGCCTGTGTTAATATAGACCAACTGCATATAAATATTAATTATTGGATCAACCGTAAAAAAAATAAAATAAAATTCACCAAATCCCGTTTAGCTTATATTTGAAATAGAAAATGAAATGAAATGAAAGAGGGTTTAACGCTCTACTGTTCTGTTCCTAACCGGGCTAATGGAGACGGACATACACCATACAGTGTGCTTTAGGGAAATATTGCCCGGAGAGCGGATCTACGACCTGGACTTATATCGAAGTCTAACGGTCACGGGATCTTTTACGTGCACGCCAACATGTACATGGAACCTCGGGTTTTCGTCCCATCGGAACGACAAGACACTAATAAGGGGGAACCACGCCAGAAAATCTGGATGAACTTTTTTCGACCAATGCAGGGATCGAACTCCCGACCCACAGCCTAGCGAGCCTGCGTCTTACCCACTTAGCCACGGTATTCGAAATAGTATTTGCAAACCATACATTTATATCACGTTCAATGTTGTTTAGAGGGTAGGATGGCCGAATGGTTAGCACGTGCACGCTGTAACATAAGGTCTGTCATCGAATAAACTGGCGTGGTTTCGATTTCCCGTTTTTACGTGACATTGAGCAGGACCGCCTTTCCAACCTCGTGGGTTTTCTCCGGGTCCCCCCACTGCTAAACACTCCTATGCGCAAGCGAATTATTGAAATACAATTGAACGGCGTTAATACCGAAATGACCTGGTTGGTGTCGAGTGGATGTTAAACCCCATGTCCCCATCTCTCTCTCCCGATGTTGTTTCCAATTTTAACACTCAGACAAGCCATTCAATCCTACGAAGAGCGAGTCGTTTGTATCAATAGAATGGTCCCGATCAGGTGCTCAATCGCCAAACTGAGCACACGGTGGCGACACCAAACGATGTCATAATGATGGTTGCTAGGTAGAAGTATCAAAATTCTAAATTTGTTTGCCGTTCATGCTTAACATGTAATACCACAATGAAGTAGACATATGTCGCCCCAATATTAGAAATAAGATGAAATAGAATTGATATTTACACTGAACAAATAAAGAAGTTGAATTATACATTGTCTTAATTTAGAAGTTACATGAATGGAGGTTAGAAATTACATGAATAGAAGTAAGAAATTAGACGATAGCATGTTAGAATTTTGGCACTAATATACCGCCATAAAAATCAACTATAACATTAAGTATAACACATACTTATGGAAAACAGCTGGTGAATGAATGAATGAAAGGTATAATAGTATTTGGATGCAGGGATTAATCAGACATCGTATCGTTCCATCCGCCATATTCAAAGAATGGTGTTGAGAAATGGCGCCCCCATTTCTGTGTTTATATGATAAAAAACCAGGGGATCAAAATTTACTCAAGATTAAACTTTGATCAATAGATAACTGAAGATAAAGTGCGGTCGTTTTATTGATTTACATCATAATTTCATGTTTCTCTTCAATAAGGACAAATATTAAATCCCCTAACAAAGTAACCAGTGAACAAAGTCAGTTTTTCAATTGAAGTTTCTTTATATTTTAAGATTTTATAATAAGACAGAATAGAGATTGAAAGGGGAGAATAAACTTGAATAAAGAGAACATGATATTGGTCTATTATAATCACACATGAAAAATGAAAAATTATTTGCTTGATACGGTGTTGATTTAGTTTTTATTGTTGCCTTTGTTTGGTTTGAATTCAGTCCAGCGTTTGAAACGTCTCTGTCCAAGGGTTTTAACATCTCTGAGACGATTATCCAGCTAATGTTACGATTATCCCTTGCGATGGTTTTCATCTGTAATTTATACTATTAAATAAACGTAGCTTGCCGTGAAAGTAAGCTGTCTAATACGACAGCTTATGTCCTTTTCAGTTCATGATACCCAGTTCAAATGAATAGATCAACAAAACAGGTTCCGGATGAAGAAGCAACATTTGACCTCCAACAATTCTTCATTTTTTTCAAACCTGAACAGTAACAAACACATGGGGCGCACACTAGATGAAATATTCAAAGGTTTGGGGATTATGGAAAAGAGCAATTCTCGGTTATATTGCGATTGTATAGCACTCTTGATTCACTGGCACCTGGATCCGAAACTTGTTACAATCTAACGCAGTCTTTCTTCATCTCTTGTAAATCTGGGGCCTATTTCACGAAATTTTAACTAATATAGGATCCCAATTTTAGTAATTTGATTGGATAATATTAGATTGATTTTAGTGCTTAGCCAATCAAAATTGAAGTATCTACTAAAATTGGATTTTATCTTAAGTTAAAATTTCGTGAAACAGGCCCCGGGTTCTTTAAAAGCTTTTAGACCTGTACACTTTGACTCAAGAAATCGCTTTAACGCCGCCATTACAAAATCGCAAAACCACTGACACACAGCATTAATATCTGAGGTCTGGAATGCGAACCCTGTATTTCCTTTGAAGTCACCCAAACCAGAAATAACCTGCAAGATATCGAACATATTTAAAGTCGTGAATTTTGGTTTCTGATGTCTGTAACTTACGTCGTGTGGTTTATGTCAATGTAGTATTAGAGTTCAGCCCCTGTATCAATGGATTGTTGAATTAAATTAATTTCGATGTAAAGTTCGAGTATAAAGGCGTTTTTATCGACCACTGATTAGCCAAAGTGATTTGCATTCAATCACATTTTCATCTTTAACGTCCATCTAATTCAAATTGGTTACCCTAATCAACCAATTTATCGACATCGATTTCCCAAGCGATTACATCAAATCGCCAAATCAGTTCAGGGTGCGATTTGAAGATTTTATCGGGTGGTCACGTGTTTTTTTCAACCGTGTCCAGCCACAATAATTGTTTACAGCTAATCGGACATTTAACGAACTCGCCAAGGTACTTTGAAATCGACTAAATTGTCACATGACATCTCTACTAAATTCAAATCAATTTGGCAAGTCGATAAAAAGCCTATATCTAATAAAACTGTATTTGATACATGAAATTCTGGGTCTAGTCTGCTGTTCTGTTCCGACTGGGTTAATGAAGACAGGCGCATGCGCCATTCAGTGTGCTATGGGAAACAGTGAGAATGTAAAAATATTACAGTGCGAAATTGTGTCCGGAATGCCACGGGTTTGTTGTGTGGGCCTCGATCCTGCACCACGGAGAAGAAGAACACTGAATACTCAGAGAAACTTTGTTTGCCCAATACCACAAAAGCGCGTGGGATCTCTTGGTTAGTGAGTCAATGTTGTAGTCCCTGAACCACCGAGTGAATGCAAAATTATTGATATGAAAGAAGGGAATACAGTGTGCTGTAAAGGAAATTGTGCCACATAGGGCTCTACTGTCTCGGCCAACACAGGGGGCGAACCTGCGACCTCCAGACTAGTCAGCCAGCGGCTTACTCCCTGTTGAACATTACTTAAACCGATATCATCATGCAAGTATAAAAGATAATATTGGCTAGCCACCACTATCTTCCGCGTATAATTTACGGGTTAATTATAAACTTTTGCAAATAGAAGGTGAATAAACTATATTATAGATATGGCCTTGTTTAGTTATCTTTTTTATAACCGTTGAATACCCAAGGAATGTTAATTATTATAATATATTCAATTAAATTTATGAATGTAATTAATTTTAATTAGTTCAATTATACTTATGAATGGATAAACATAGATGAAAACTTAAAGGCGTGGGATCTCTTTCTAAGGTTACTGCAAAGCGATGTGTGTTGCTAAGGCAAATGATGTTGTGTTAGGCCTACTCTTGTGATGAAAAACGCCACTCACAAAAAATGTTCCGAACCACACGTCCATGACGAGATGGGCCGTATATCAGCAGGTACCCGGATAAACTATTGATGTTCATAAAATCCATCGCCCAAACCTTGGCATACGTAGTCTTTGGTTATAAAAAACAATCGGACACACTATATGAATTTATTTAGGCGTTCATCGTGTGTCCAATAACTGGGCTAATATTTCTTAGGTACCATCGATTCCGCTGTCCCTTCCTCGTGTTCCTACTGTCAAAGTTTACATCGCTTCAGTTTTTAGCCCCGTAAGATAACGGGCTTGACAATTTATCGAGATATTTCGAGGTAAATGCCGGGATAAGATCTGGGAATATTCTATTCTGGAGTCCGTTACCATTACCGTTCAAGTAATGTTGTGCATAAAAAGACAATACTGAAAAGAGGAGCGATTTTGTTTTAACCCACACTTCAACCAGTATTTTACATAAATCAAATAGGTTTAGATCCTTTAATATTTAATGATCGAACAATTTTTCTGTGGTGGAATTTTATCGTGTGATTATTTCATTAACGTGTTTAATAGCGGGGAAAACAGTTTAAATAATAATGAATAACTGTGCGTGGTTTGAACACTTATTGAAATAGCATTATGAAAGCGACTCACAAATTGTTTCTATGCAAAATAAAGGGTAGACGATGATTATGCATAAAAATATACTTAAATATAAGATAAATATTCCTAATAGAATTCTTCTAACACGAAAATGATCCTTGGCAGATATAGCTGTCAAAATATTATTATGTTCTATTTAAACTTTCGGTTCAGTTCTAAGGCTATTTTGGAATCCTTACCTACTATTTTCACCTTGATTCTACTTTATTCGCCAATGGAAACATTTCTTGCCGCCGCTGACACACATTTATAAAGATTCAGCACTATTTTCAAGCAGAATTCTGCGATTAAAAACATACACCAAATACGTTTGAACTGAAGAGCCATTATGAGACCTGGACATGCGCAAACCACATATTTATTTCATCGCTAAATTCAACTTGAAAATGGAGTTGCATTATTATAAACTGGTTTCAAATTTAGTGAGAAATGATTCCTTTTGGTGGAAAATAAAGAAATGTGACAAATAGACGACAAGGGTTCTAAAACAGCCTGCGATCAGAGGTGGGGAAGAGCGGTATTTTACCGTATTTTCATATTGCAGCTATATAAGCCCGGGTAGGAACTGTCCGCTGATATCGTTAGCTAAAAGACAGTTCCAAAAGGAAGTATGCCAATACGTACCTTAATACACAAATATCCATGCATACACAATTGTTATATATTTTTTCATTTAAAATGAAGATGTTAAGCCAGTATAATATTTTCTAGTGTTGTCAAATGCTCAAAATCAACACAAAAGGGAGATTATCTTCAAATATTTTCCAAGTGACACTTTAAATATTATTTAAACATTTGATGAAGATAAAGACCGTATTTATTGTTTGAGTGCGATTTCGTGTAATCTCCCTGATCGTGTCAACGGTAATACTTTGTCTTTTCTCTTCAATACTATTTATTTTTACAGATCAAATTTAATATGACGCCACGCTTGCCTCGATCAGAAACAGCCATCTCTTGTTAAGGACAAACACTTTGAAATGGTTAAATGTGCAACAAGCCTACATTTGGATGGTTCAATTGCAACATGGCTGCGTTCGGGTGGTTAAATTGCAACAAGACTACATTTCAGTGGTTAAATTGCATTTCAATTCATATGACATCTTGTCTGGTTAGATCAGGCTATATATTTCATCGTAACTAACCGCTAACTCCACTTTTCATCAGAATTTGTTAAATTCAACCCCTTTTTCCGTGATTGTATAAATAAAATTCTACAAAATTCGCCGTCTTTATGGTAGAAATAGGCAATGGGGAAAACGTGTATCGTTCCTTATTTAGAAGGGACGGCTTGATAAATAAGAGGAATATCTGCTGCGTAGATGGTACTGCCCCACCCAGTCTCACTCCCTATCATTTCCCCCTCTCTGTCTCTGTCTCTCTCTCGCGCGCGATTAACTTAATGTGCCGAGAATGAATTTGTCCTTTCTTTTTCTTAGATTGGTTTATATCAAAATAGGAAGAATGAAAGCAATAACTGACCCGAAAATATTCCACTTAACATTTAACTTTAATTGGTGTTAAATTTGTTAGGTGGTAAGTCGGTCGACGTGACTAATTAGCGAGAACCACTGGATAACTCCCTATTCACAAATACGGATGCGGTTTACGATAACATAAACATCAAAAGAACCCCAAACCGTCATTGATGAAACGATGAATACCAACATTTTAGCATTTTGTTCCAATCGAACTCACGAATTTGATCAAAAAGATGTTTTAGTTTACCATTCATACATGACTAATCACAAGTCCAAAAAAATGTCATATAGACTATTTGGTGTATATATATTTATTTCCTTTCCTTTCTATGGGTTATAATGGTTGATGGAAATAAATTAAGCGAGATTGATTGATGAATGGGTGGCGTTAGATGAAGAAATGAACATTTTTTAAAAGGAAATCACCTATGTTTTTGTAAACATGCGTAAGGGACTGTTAATATAACCAACTAGATGAACCTTAAAAAAGCACTCTATTTTACCTTTTAAATGAACTTGGGAGTTGTACATAATTCCAGATATATCCTATTGACTTCATTTAAAACACATTCAAGCGCATCGGTGGAAATTCTGAATGAATAATAATTATTGTTCACCCCTATTATCAAATCCTACTTGGTTCAATTTAATCCACTCAATGCAAGTGGTGATTTACCGTCCCTGACAGTCTTCCCCACAGGGTCATAAAACCATCGCCTTTCATTCATGCCTTAATTAAAGAAGTATTAATATTGTTGGGGTCTTTTTAAGGGGATTAAAATGTTGGAATGTCCCTAAAAAAACAGTCCGGTAAATATTTATTCTGATATAAAAATCAAATAGTTATTAAAATTAATATATAAGCATCAACATTAAAATCAACTGGGTTAAGATCGCGAATAGAAATTAAATTAATTCAATAATATAGAGAAAGGCCGAAAGGTATATATAAGGCGTACGCTTTAGATTATAACGTCTGCCATTGAGTGGTGTGTGCATGATAAGGAATGGATTCAACTGCCCAACCTTGTGTGTTTTCTCCAGGTCCACCGGTTCCCCCCATCGCTAAAGATCATACTCGCAAGCGGATTATTGAAATAGTTTATGTGCACATTAATCCCCCACCCCCATCTCCCACCGTCTCCTCTCCTTCTCTCTCTCCCTCTCTCTCTCTCGTGGAACAATAAAAATATGCCATCCCGATTTTAAAATACGCTTGCCGTTCATGCTGTTCTGGTCGACGGCACATAAATAGTTGGAATTTAATATAAAAATGGGCTTAAGTGTGGCTGTCCGGGCAGAATCTCCCTCACTGCACACTATATGGCGCATGCCTGTCTTCATTACCCCAGTTCGAAGAAGACCAATAGGACGTTAAATCCCATTCAATTTCATTCCATCTGTTTATCTGGTCGTGTCATTTGTAATTGCTTCAATATTATAATTATTTACCCCCGTAAAAGGGACTGACCGAGTGTGGCGCCTAGTGTAGGAGGATGTTCACGCAAATAACAACAATGCCAGTATAATACCCCCGCATTTAATATAATAGCAATGACTATCCTCTTTCCTTTGTATTTCAAATTCCTTCTATTTCGTCAGATTACATATTGCCTTGCAATAACTAAACTCCTTTGAAATGGGCCACAGATAGAATTGTCGACTTCTTTCGATTTAAATATTGATTTGTCTTGTTGGTTGACAACCTGGCATCATTGATCAGTTTACGCCTACAGATAAAGTTATTAAGTGTTGATATATAAATGTTTGGTGTTCTAATGTCGACACCGTAAACAAAACATGAAAATAAAATTAACAAAAACAAGCCACACCAGATCATCCCAATTCTACACTTTATTTTCAGATAGCTCCTAGACGTCCATCCCCTTTAGATTACTTTCTTTGTTTCAGGGGAGAGAGTGAAATGGGGTTTAATAACGGCCACTTAAGATAAACTAGCTCATTTTAGATTAAAATATGCTGGAAGTTTAGGGATCTTCAGGAGGGAGGGGAGGTGACCCAATTGAAGCGTAGATCCTACTCCTTGTCACTTAAGGGTTTTATTCAGTTAACCTTGTAGCAAGCCTGTATACTAGATTTTGAAGTAAAGGTGTGTGCAATATCATTCGAAAATATTCTTGTGCAGTAACCATCTTATTCATGAAAACGATGCAGAATTGTTCAAAGCAGACACGTGCCAATTGTCAGCCGTGGGCTTTTTGTAAGAGCGTCACCCCACAAAAGTGAAGAACAAGAAGAAGAACAAGATGAGTAGTTTCAAGCAACCAGTCCCTAGTCCAAAAATGAGAAATGAAACTTTCCACATTTTTTCTTCACCCGGGCTAATGAAGTCGGGAATATGGCATTCAGTATGCTTGGGAGCAATTTTGCCCGGACAGTAGAATAATGAGATATTTGATACTATGCATGACATTGTGTTGAATTTAACAGATCATAATTGGTAGATATGTGGCATGTTTCGTTACAATCGCTGATGGGTGTGATGTAAGGTACAATTATTTGAGTCGATTAATAAGCTAGAAGATATGGTGGGACTTTTTTTTTTTGGAATTGATACGGAAGTCAGCGATTATTTTAATGACATACAATGGTTTTAAATATATTTTTTAAATTTTAAAACCAAATACTAGTTAGGAAGATCGATCAGAACATGTATTTCCGTTAGGCCTTGTGACATAAATTGTCGAAATTTGTTTAGATATATTCTTAAACATCGCTTGTCACAAAATAAAAATCTGACAAAGAAAGAGTTCATCTGTCCAGACTCGTTTGAGGTAACACTTATTATTGGACTTAAGCCAAACCTCACCACTGTCGCGTGGCTATATTTCTTGCAAGATCATACAAGTTCTATTTGAACCCTTTAGTCACCTAAGAGAGACAAAGAGAGAGAGAGAGAGAGAGAGAGAGGGAGGGGAGTAACGTCCACGCGACAAACTAGGTCATTTCGAGACTAACATATGGTTTAATTTTATTTTAATAATTCGTGTATGGGTCTTTAGCAGTGGTAGGAAACCGATGAAGCCGGAGAAAACCCACGAGGTTGGACAGGCGACCCTACGCTTTGTCACGTGCACCCGGAGATTCGAAACCACCTGAAATAACTATCCGGGGTATTTTACGTAGCCTACCTCAACAGGCGACACCCCTAAAACTAAAAACAGTTTGATCTGACGGACGATCCTGTTTACGCAAGCAGCTATGGAAGAGGTACCTAGTGTTCCAGAAAGAGTAAGCATTGATTGAGACTGTATAATATCTGACAATACCGAGAAAGGTTTAAATACCTCGGTTAACGGTGGGTAATGTCTTACACGTGTAAGCATACCCTGTGAGGTGTTGCCTAGCTCACTGATCACTCATGTTTTACTGGTTCGAACCGTTATCAAGCTGTTAGACGATATGGATTTATGGAGAAAGTCCTAAACCCAGGAATGTAAATAAAATAAGATAATAAACTGTATAAATAGGTCCAGGTGTACCGTCAACTCGACCTCAGACATTTTCACATTTATCATATCTAGATCTACCTGCGATAGATGGATTTTACATTACATGAGTATTGGATGTAAACATACAGTAGATAAGATACGACGGTTTGAGTCGAGTCGAGTCAGGTCGACAGGTATTTTTATATCAAGTAAGGGCAGCCTATATATCACATATCGACGTTGAAGGGTTCCCACGCTCCTCTTTGCCCCGAGCCAAACGATGTTTTGTGTTACTAGTATCTATGCGCCGCATCACGACTCCTATAGTCAGGTAATTCGAGGACAGCAAGGATAGGCTCAGGTACATAGTGGGCGTGGTTTTCCCACAGACTACGATCCACGAGACGCGTGGCTCTCATTTACATATGAACAGACGAGATAGCTGTGTTGACAAGCTCTGGCATGAAATGTCTAACGTAAAATTCGCTACACCCCTTTCAGCTTATCGCTTGAGGCCTACACGCGAACTGGGGCGGGCGCTGGCTTTTTTGATTGACGCTCGAGTCGCATGCGTCATGCGACAATCTCAGCGCTCTTGTGTAGAGGTATTTTAAGAACTAAATTCGCGTGACAGCGCACATACATACACACACTCTCCTGTTCCAAAGCACACGATCAGGCTAATGGCCATTCCTCCAGATAGGAACATGCATTCCGATAAAGCTACTACCTCAACCAGCGAAGGGCGAAAGGTAAGTGATTATATACAATGAATATTTCTAATGACGTTTACTTTTTAAAAAGATATCTAGAATAATTTTGTTATTTTTGTCTAAAGAAGAATGATAATTTCAAAACTTTTTAAAGAAATATATTTGAATTCTTGATGTGTTTAATAAAACAATTGTTTTAATTTCTAGAGCTCGAAGCCCATCATGGAAAAACGACGAAGGGCTAGGATAAACGCCAGTTTGTCAGAGTTGAAATCCCTATTACTTGAAGTGATAAAGAAAGAGGTAAGAAAGGGATCTTACGTAGTTTAACACCAGTTTATTGATTTAATCGGGGGTCATTAGGAGTAATTATCCTGACTTAACGACTTTACCTCTGTAAAAGAACATTAACAGTATCGGGATATTTTCTGGCATGAGCAAGTAGCAAAGGGAGATTCTATGAATGACCAGTAACAAAGACAATGTAATAATCGTGATTATGACAATCTCGACTCAGACAATGAGCGAATACAATTAGATGGCATCAACCCTGTTATATAAAATGACGTTGATCAATTTGTACCGAACGTTGTCCATTTAGCAAGTACCAGAACCTTAAAACCAATCAGGAAGTATTTCGGGGATATCCGATGAGATTTATTGGATTAAGTAAGGGTCATTAAAATGGGGCTATGGTGTTTTAAAGATCATAGTGTAGAAAGTAGGTTTAACAAGGAAAACGAAATACGTTAGTCACGTAGCCTTTGATGAACTTATCTTGCTCGCTGTTCCCACGGTCTGATTTACCGCAGGAAATAAAAAGATAAAATATTTTTAAAAATCTGACAAATCGCGGCTAATTAATTATTTTTATCTGATGATCTGTCATATTTTACAGGGATCAAGACATAGTAAAATGGAGAAGGCAGATATTTTAGAGATGACGGTTAAACACCTGCGGCAACTTCAAAGACAACAATTTACAGGTAGATTTAGTTCATTATTAGATATCACAACATTTGTCCCTTAACGGATTCTACTACTACTACTTGGTGTTTAACGTCTGCTTCCACATAAGTGATATCACAGACACTTAACGGATTCGATTCAATGTACACTTAAATAGTGTCACACGTCCTGTTTCCCCCAAAAGACGGAACCTCCGTTCTTTTAAGTATTGCTTATTTTGATTGGCCAGTAAACATGTAAGCGGAAAGTTTGCCCTACACGTGACTTGCTCAATACATCAATAATACCTACACGCGCAACAATCATTGAGTCGTAAACATATAATTCATGTCTTCACTTGTCGAATATTTCTGTTGGTCGTAAAATAATTTATTGCTTATGAAATGAAAAAAGGGAACCTTTTATTTTTATTTCTAAGTATTTATTGAAAGCTTTAAGAGATCTATTGTACCACACCCTTTCGTTAATGGTTATTTACAAATAGGTTTCTGTGGGTGTTTAAAATCCTCCGTTTATATTGTTTAATAAATAAAAATAAAAGAATTTGTCTTTAAGATAGCACAGCATTAAGTCTGGGTGACTTTAAACTTTCTTTTCTTTTTTCATGTGTTCGTGGATCTTATCCATAGACTCATAATTATACGGCCACTTCTAGTCTAAACTGAATGCGGTCATTGTCATCATTTGTTCAGTTCACTGACTTTTGTAGCCAGTGCTTCGGACGGATGTCGTGCACGACTCAGTTTAAACTTACTGTACCGTACAACCCACACTGTTGTATTAAACGATATTTTCATGAATGTTGTGTTCTGTTTCAGGGTCACCTAAAACTGATTCGAATGTTTTGAATAATTATCGCCTTGGATTTGATGAATGTGCCCAGGAAGTGACTCGATACTTATCACAGATGGAAATAAACGATGTGAATCTACGATCCAAGATTTTAGATCATTTAGCAAGTTGTGTTTCTAGTGGAATATTCAACCCGTCTCCCCCTTCTACCCCTGTATCCTCCACGACGCCCACACCACCATCTCATACTTGTGGTTCCTCACCACAACTACAAATGCCAGCAGCTCAAATATCGCCATCGCCATCATTGGTTTACAACCCGATTCAACAAGAACAGCTTCCGCCACATTCTCAGGTTTTGCAAACAATTCCTCCGCTTCCCGGACTTCCCGCTCCTCAAGCTCAAGGACAAGCTGTTCAAATGACAAACATCGTCAGTGCTGTGCAAGTGATTCCCACAAAACTTCAATCAGGAGAAATAGCCTTCGTTATGCCTGGTAATGTTTTAAATAGCCAGGCACCTAGCTATATTATCCCTGTTTATCCTTCTGCATCAGCTACTGGTGGGTCTCCACTAGCACAGACAGTTCATAATACACCAGTGTCTGCGCCCAATGTGATATCATCCTTACCTATTGTTCCAACACCACAGCACATCATTTCCCCGCGACCATCTCATCATGTACCATCAGCTACAATATCATCGGAACACCAGTTCGCAACTGTTACTTCAGGACCAGGATTAACAACCCAGTCAGTTACACCGTATCATCCAAACATATCTCTCTTCTCACCACACCATCCAGCACCACAGCCTTCACATACTCTTCCAGCACCTTTGATTCCTTTGGAACCAAGACCGCTGTTCTCATTGCGTCATGATCAGGTCGAAAACGACGAACATGTCCGTCAAGATAGGGAACTACCTTGTGATGACAATATGTGGCGACCCTGGTGAAACAAACATCAAAGTGGGTTTGGATTATATTTATTAAATATGAAATTGACTACTCAGTTGAAAGGGGTTTGTTGTTTTTGGATATTTATTTGGAATTATTATAAATCCGTGTAAAAGGCAATGGTCGATAACTTCATAACATATAGAAAGCTGTAAGAATGCCTCAATTTGGGGATGGGATATTTATGATTTCTGTTTACAGTGTTGCGTCGTCAGATGGGGAACCTATTCCTCTTCGGATTCTTATCTGCGACATCACAGACTGTGGAAATAGAAGTTAACCGCGGTTATATGATAAAGAAATTGGATGATATATAATGTGAATGATTATAACACAAGCCAATTACAGTAGCGTTCATTTTTTAACAAATGAGCAACGCGCCAATTGCTACGGACAACTTTATATTCGTATCAATAAACCGTTCTAGGTTTGCTTAATATTTTATTTATGACATTCCATGGAACTTTTGTTTTTGTGTATCGATGACTTCTTCCACATATATATATATATATATATATATATATATATATATATATATATATGATTATACATTCCTTATTTTTGCCAAACTTAACAACATTAATCATTCCTTCAGTTTTCATGCAAAATTTGTTTTCATATCGTGGCGCTTGATGTTCACGAATGAGCAAGCATGCACTGTCGGCATAATATTATGTTCACAAATGCACAAGAATACTTTGCCTACCTTAAGATTGTCAACGTTGGATTTCCAGAATGAGCACACTTGTATTGTCTAGCTTGAGATTATCAAAATGAGCAAGAATGAACTGTCTATCTTAAGATTGTCAATAGTAGAAGTTGCAGAATGATCAAGTCTGTACTTTCTATCTTAAGACTGTTAACATACGATGTCCAAAAATAGGCAAGCGTTGCTTGCCCATATTAAGACTAAAACAGTATTCTTATCGTGATTATTGTGTCGTGCATGGTTATGTGCCGAAATTGGAATTTATTTTTGAATAATTTATATTTTTTTTTAACTGCTTATGACAGGAACAAATATTAAAGATTATCTGCTGTAAAATTATTATATTTGTACTTTTTGTAAATTGTTATTTCCAATCAACGAACAAACATAATGAGTATTTCTGATATACTAATATGTGATATGCCTAATATTGAATATTGCCAATTGACAGCTGGTTTTACTATTCATTATGGAAATATAATTCAAATTATCGTATCATTTCAAATGGTAAATATTTGGACCACATTTTTTCTTTTATTGGTGGATTTTGATTCCTTTTAGAAATCAATCTATTTTCTTTGTTTTTCATGGATTTCAATGAATTATATTATTAAATTATAAATGAATTGGTGAATTTTTATTAGTTTGTTTTACAAAACAAACAATAACAAATACCAAAAATTCTAAAAGTATGTCTTCATTCATAGCTATTATAGAAAATATTTCAGACTATTTTTTATCAGGTATTTACTTGGGCCACATTAGAAAACTAACGTAAACCTAATTCAATCGCCACCGCGTAACTAAATTATTAACTTATATTTGATTTTTACGCTGATGTGTTGATCATTTAAAAACGAAAAAACATAAGTTCTTATCTTGTAGATTTTTACAATGTAATCTTGAAATGTTTTTTTATATAATAATATGTGTGTAAATATGTGATACAAATACACAGGGACATAAACTTGAAAGTGCTATAAACAAATAAATCTTATTTTATATATACATATATATATATACATATTTCTTCCTATTTTTTCACCTGTTTGTTATTCATTATTACTATTTAAAACTTATATAATAAAATTTAATTATAACAATATATTAATGTTTATATTTTAATTGAATCATACCCCAAAGGAAATACATAGGTAACAATTACATGGAGGTTCTATGGAATACAATTAAACAGTAATTATACTCCACAGAATTATGACCTGTATGCTCTAGTCTTTAGAAGTCGGAGCGGAACACTAGTAGGTTAAACCTCGTGTCATTTCTATAGTCTTTGTCAATCCCGCCTTCAATAGCTCAGTCGGATCAGAACAATGGCACCTTAACACCTATTCCAGTTACTCTTTTTCTTTATCAAAGAATGATCAAACACATAAAATGTAATGGGACAATATATACATGTAAAACAATTGTGACAAAGTGATATGGAACTTAGATTTGACATTATATTATATTGGACGTTTTCAATTGTGTTTGTTATGTCCTTTTGGTACATAACTCATGGGTGATGAAGGAATGTGACAAAGTTATTTTTACATAGAACTTTGCTAGATTTGACATTATATTATATTTGACGTTTTCAACTACATACAACTTCTGCTTATCTGTTCAATATGTTATTTACAGGCAACACACGAATGACCTCTGCTCGTTTCGACAAAAGGCACGATCTCATTAAATATCTTATTTATTTATATGTTATTTATAACCTACACATGATCTATGTGTTTAACACTCGGCAGAACTTCGCGACATTAAAGGGAAGATGCAGTGCAGTTATAGAAACTATACTCTCAATTCCAAATAAGTTAATCTGTCATGTATCATTATTCTTAATGGCTGTATGCTTTATAAAGCCAGAATTAACTGACAGTAAGTCAGACTTGAATAGAGCTCCTTCCGATCTATGTCTATTCCATGTTCTCAATAAAAGATCTACAACCTATGCTGATGGTCTGTTATCTGTAGTGTTACACAATACTTGATTAATGATGACCAATTAGAGACATCCCTGTTTTATCATTAGATGTCATTGAACACATTGACCCTGAAGAGAGACTTCTGTGGAATTATTAGTGTGCAGAAATTCGCCCATGTATCTGTTATCACTAGTCACTTCAGTCAATTATATAGACAAACAACTCGTGTTTTTCTTTGGCGTTCGTCACTTCCGATTTATGAAACCTGTATTACTCCTATATTGTAGCAATGATCTCTGTTTTAAAATTATATTTGGAATGTCTTTAATCAGTTCTATCACATATATGATAATGACTGACACCAATACTACCAGTGGTAGCCAGAAAAGTTTATGTAACAACACTTTACAGTGGTACCAAGATGACTTTATTTAGCAACCACTCACAAAGTTACCGAGATGACTCTATTTAACAACTACTCAAGATAATTTTATATGACAACCACACACAATGGTACAAGGGTGCATGGGTCTATGTAACAACCTCTTACAGTGGTACCAAGATGGGTCTATGTAACAACCTCTTACAGTGGTACCAAGATAAGTGTATTAAGGAATGGCCCACGGTGGTACCAAAATAAGCATATTTAGTAACTATTCCTAGTGGTATCAAAATACGTCTATTTAACAACCCCTTACAGTGGTACCGATATAAGTGTATTTATCAATGGCTCACGGTGGTACCAAAATAAGCATATTTAGTAACAACAAATGAGTGATAACATAATAAGACTTTTAGAAAAAACAGCTCTTGTGGTACAAAATAAATATATTTAGGTACGAAGGTGAGTCTATATAACAACTATATATGATCTATTTTGTAATTAGGTAGCAAAAGAATCTACTCTTGGCGGACAACGCATCTGAAAGATCTATCCCACGATGGCCCACCATAACGACAGACGTGATGGCCACTATTTTAACCATGTTGATTTAGTGTAAGTTATATTATTATTTTACGCCGTGAACCACAAAAACGGCCATCAAAACACAATATACACCACATTTTAACATTTCTACCTTTGTAGGATAGAAGCTGAAAAGCCAGTCTAGATTAACCTGTTGCGTCTTCGATTACTTACAAGATTTCTTATGTCAACAGGGGCCTTAGTTTATCTACAAAATATACTCTGACTTTACGATTATAAAGAATAGTTTACTCTCAAAACTAAAAACCAACTTCATACGCTATGAATTTTATCGGTCTTTTACTAAAACCAACAGACCATGAAACGAATCAATTGCGTTGTTGACCCTCTTTTAACCCTAATTAACATTCGATCAAATTTGAGATTACATAAACATTTGAATTGTTAGCAGTCTGATCTTTTTTATTAATTTTAGAAATGATAAGCCTAAAAAGAAACAGAGTTACAAAATGTTTCAGTTGTGGGATTTTATTACTCTGGTTGTGTTTTGTAGATGAGCACTGAATAGAGTTAAGTTCGTGAGCTTTTTTGTGAGGTCGCTAATTACAAATCTAATCTTTAAGTGCATTTAGCGATTCAGAAACACATTAACAGAACACAATTCTAAAAGTACAGTGACATTTAGTTGTTGTTCTTGGTGATTAACGTCCACTTCGACAGGGTATTATCACAGACAATTTGTCTCCAATTTCATTTTTATACGCCCACATTTTTATGTGGACGTATATTGTCGTCGCCCCTGTCCGTCCGGACGTCCGTCCGTCCACAATTTGTTTGTGGACTCTCTACAGGTCACAATTCTTATCCGATTTTGACGAAACTTGAAATATAGGTTTATCCCCAAAAGATCTCGATTCCTTTCGATATTGGCATGTATCGGATGAAAACTTCATGGATTATGGCCCCTGATTGTACGAAAAATCACGTTTTTAGCTTGTGGACCCTATAGAGGTCACAATTTTGAACCGATTTTGATGAAACTTGACATGCATGTTTATAACCCAAAGATCTTGGTTCCTTTCGATATTTGCACCTATCGGAATGTAATTTCCTGAATTATGGCCCCTGATTGTCCGAAAAATCACCCTTTTTAGCTTGTGGTCCCTCTGGAGGTCACAGTTATTATCCGATTTAAAAAAACCGTTTGATTATATCACCGTTACATCCTAAGGAAGGTTGAGTTCGAATTTCGGGAAAATCGGACGAAAATTGCCATACAAAATGGCTGCCGTTTGTACGCGAATACTGTTAAAAAATTGTATATCATGGGTTGTGGACCTTGTAAAAGTCACATTTTTAAATCGATTTTGATGAAACTTGAAATTCATGGTTATAACCCAAAGATCTTGGTTCCTTTCGATATTTGCGCATATCGGAACGTAACCTCCTGAATTATGGCTCCTGATTATATGCAAAATCGCCTTATTTTAGCTTGTGGTCCCTCTGGTGGTCACAATTATTATCCGATTTAATAAAACGGTTGATAATATTACCGTTACACCGTAAGGTAGGTTGAGTTCGAATTTCGGGAAAATCGGACCAAAATTGCCATACAAAATGGCCGCCGTTTGTACGCGAATACTGTTAAAAAATTGTATATCATGGTTGTGGACCCTGTAGAGGTCACAATTTTAATTCGATTTTGATGAAACTTGAAATGCATGGTTATAACCCAAAGATCTTGGTTCCTTTCGTTATTTGCGCATATCGGATCGTAACTTCCTGAATTATGGCCCCTGATTGTCCGAAAAATCGACTATGGTCCCTCTGGAGGTCACAATTATTATCCAATTTAAAAAAACATTTGACTCTATCACCGTTACACCCTACGGAAGGTTCAGTTCGAATTTCGAGAAAATCGGACTATAATTGCCAGAAAAAATGGCCGCCGTTTGTACGCGAACAGTGTAAAAATATGGTATATCAAAGTTGTGGACCCTGAAGAGGTGACAATTTTAATTCGATTTTGATGAAACCTGAAATGCTTGTTTATAACCTAAAGATCTTTATTCTTTTTGATATTTGCGCATATCAAATTGTAACTTAATGAATTATGGCCTTTGATTGTTGGAAAAATCACTTTCGGTATTGCTTGTTCTCTGTCTATCTCTCGAACAATTATTATCTGATTTAAAAAAAAACCTCTAATTATATTACTGTTGCTCCGTAAGGAAGGTTGAGTTCGAATTTTGTGAAAATCGTACCAAAATTGTCGGACGAAATGGTCACCGTTTGTACGCGTATAGTGTAAAAATATGGTATATCATGGTTGTGGACTCTCTACAGGTCACAATTCTTATCCGATTTTGACGAAAAGTAACATTTCTACGTTGTGTCGGCTTCGAATTTCATGAATATCAGACTGGAACTGACCAACAAAATGGCTGCTCCCAATACAGTATGAAATACAGGACTTAATGATGTAGGAAAAATCACTTTCGGTATTGCTTGTTCTCTATCCATCTCCCAAAAATGTGGGCGTATCCTGCCTGGCAGTGCCAGCCTATCTTTTATTGTCTTAGCGCATATTAAGACCATATTATGAGTTTGCTCCAGGGACTCGCGTTTTTTTTTTACAACGCTGCTATACACCTATCCAAGCTCCTCGCACAATAAAGTAACATCCTCTACTTTCTTCAGCAAGGACTCTGGATTTTGCAGCAAAATTAGAAAAAACAAGTCGTCCGGGAAGGATTATGTCGTATGAATCAAGATGTGGTTTATATTTTTACGAATGTTTCCCGACCGAAGCCATCGAAGTTCCCCGCTCCCGAATAAACGATCTTGAAGTACACCTGGAAACTAAATTATCTGTCTTGGAATTAGTCAGCAACTGCCTTGATTGAACTTACGTTACATGACGTGATGACCTTTACAAGCAAGTATATGGCTCACCGTTTATTTCTGAAATTTTCATGACATAATTCGAATAACTCGTGCTCTATCACCCTTCTGTTAGCTGTGAAAGTTAGATGATATGTGTGTAGTGCTGGTTTAAAATGGTGAATCAGTGTCCTTATTAGACTACCTGGATATACCACATCCCCTAATTAAATTTACCATTGAGACCGAGAAAGACAAAGCTCCAGCATCGATACCATATTTGCCGTCCATACCACCTTGAAACAAATTCTAAAAGCCAATGACGAACTAAAACCAACTCTCCCCATTCAGCCTAAAGGGGTCATCTATAAAGGGAATTCTTCCTGTAATCAATCATGCATTGGGGAAACTAATGTAGGAAAACCACAAGTCCAAAGCTGCCACGAACAACTCCGCAATAGCAAAGCATCTCCAGAACTACCCAGAACATGTTTGTTTTCATGGGGCGACAATGACTGGTTTGTTATACCCAAACGACGTTTCGATAAGCATACCTTTCCTTCTTTATTGGAAATTACATGCGATTTATGTTTTGTCTTTGATAAAAGTTCTGTATACATTGATGTTGTTTTGCTATTCTAGATGCAAGTGGGTGCATTGCTACTGCATACAATAACATTAAGAGACGGCCTCCTCGGCGTGTCGGGCGATTAATGGGGGAAGTGTCGGTAAAGGTACCATTTGCAAGAACTTTGCTTATGTATACTTTTGCATAAGATATTTATACAATTTAGAATATAGTTTGAAAAAATAAGTGATTGTTTCCCATAAAAATTGTGTTCTGTTTAATGTGTTTTCCAGTCGCTAAATACCACTTACAGATTACATTCGTAATTATTATTATTTTTTTAAAAACATATTTTTATTCAGATAGTCTAAATGGGATTGGGGAACAGGCGTAGGCTAAGTAAAACCCCTCTCACTAAATAATAAATGGTATATACATTCGTAATTAGCGACCGCACAAAAATTCTCACGACCGTTTGAAGTCAAACTTATCTCTACTCAGGGCCGACTTTCAATACACGGCTATACTAAAAAGATCCCACAAATAAAACATTTTGTAACTCTTTCTGTTTCTTTCTGTTTAATTACTCCTGGAGTAAGGGTGACTGTATTTAAAATGTGGTATGCGATTAAAAAAAGAAGATACTTTCACAATACTACCCGTCTTGATTGGCTATCCTGGGGCAGAAAAGTATTTCATTTCATTTCGAAAACACACTTGTGCTTAATTGACCTGCTACAAATCACCTATGCTAAAAGTTATAAACCTACACATTTGGACGCTACGTTGTCTATTGAAGTAATTTGCTCTCGTAGTACACTTAGTGTAGAAGAGTGGAACGTTAAATCTCACTTTATTTAATTTTGAAGATAAATCAGACGTTAAGCCACTCCGCATAGCTTAAAGCTAGAATTTCCTATTTTTAAGTTATATTTTTAAAACGTATTATCTATAAACAATCCTACCTTGTTAAAGAATAATATTATCAATCCAATAATGCACTATTACCAGTTTAGAAATTGGCAAATATATCATTTTCAAATTAAAACGTTTGACGATAGCTATCCCATGTGGTGGGGTGGGGGGGGGGGGGTAAAATGCAAGGGGTGTAATTGTGTTATTTCCTATGTCAATGATTTTTAAGTGTGGGGAATAATGCCTATGGTCGTATTATAGTGAGCTGACAACCTATAGGGCAAAGAACATAGAAATAATTATGTTTTGACATTCTTTGAAAATATGAAATTCTCGCTTTAAATAAGTATCATTTTGTAAATAATCTTGACTTATGTACTCAGTTACCCAGACGATAAATATTTCTCTAAAATACAATAGGAAAAAGACAAATTTTTGAGAGGGGTACAAAACCATAGATGTTTATATTAGTGCATGTCTTACGGCGATTTATGGTCTGTGTGCTCAAATTTAATTAAAGCCATGTACGAGAAAAATAACCAATTAAATAACTGAAAAAATTCGAGGTGTTAGATCATCAAGTGCATGCTGTGAATTAACTCAGGAATCTGATGAAATAGTGCTTGTTAAAATTGTTAACTTCTAGTTATCGGACTGGTGTGATATTTGAATTGAACTGTGCAATAATCCAAGTTAGTGTGAATCACAATACATGTCACGTTATTATTGATATATACATATTTTTAGTTAGCTTGCTTATTTGATCTTATGGTCGAAAAGTTACACCAAAATCAGTTGGTGTTGGTCGAAGTCTCAAACGTTATTCCCAGTTTTTATATTACCGTGTATATTTAACATAAAAATGGCGTTTAACTGTAGTGTCCCAAACTGGGCTAATGAAGACGGGTTTATATTAGAAAGAAAAGTTTCGTATTCTTGCAAATCATACCGACAAGAACGGATTTAGTAATTACAACTCGACACTGATCAAATCTTGAGTAATTATACGATAAAAATCTGACCAGAATTGAGGCTCCAAGTAATTGTTCCAGAATGGTATAGAGCGAAACCCCACCACTTGCCTTAATCTGACAATATCTCGAATTAGTGGACAGCTGTAGAATACACTATTTGGCGATAACACCTAATACAGTAATATAGCTAATTCCAATGTAGAATAATATAGCTAATTCCAATGTATGATAATATAGCTAATTCCAATATATAATAATATAGCTAATTCCAATATATAATAATATAGCTAATTCCAATATATTATAGCTAATTCCAATATAAACATGCAATAATAAAGCTAATTCCAATATATTATATTATAGCTAATTTAAA
Source organism: Patella caerulea (assembly GCA_036850965.1). Lineage (NCBI taxonomy): Eukaryota > Metazoa > Mollusca > Gastropoda > Patellidae > Patella > Patella caerulea. The sequence continues at coordinate 70,442,751 of JAZGQO010000010.1, read as the reverse complement.
TATAATATACCACTTTGTACCAATATATAAGTAATCCCAACATATCCATTGCAATTATTTTCAATATATGCAACTTTGTGGCACTTATTTTCCTACCTATCTTGGATTTAATTTTTTTTTTCTTTGCTTTTTTTGATATTTATTTTTAATTCGAACAAAGCTGTTTGATAACGTCATTCTGCTCGCTGATGTTATGTTACTATGGACAAACACTAATTTTATGGTTGGAAGATCTGATATTTGACTCTGATTGATGTCATAAAGTTTATTATGTTTACTAAAACTAGTCTACCTACATTTTACCTATAATACACTTAATACCTATAACTGTAAAACGTGTTTAAACATGTTCTATTTGTCGATAAAAGTTATGTAGATTAAGTTTAGAGATATACGAAGTACCTATATATCACACCGCGTGCACCTGGCAAACCGCGCTTTATAAGTAGGCCCTGATCTGACGTAACGACACGTGCTAAGACATTCTAAAGAACGAAACGCGCCCCGACACGATTCGACATTCTCTTTGTCACGCGATAATTTGTGGGTGTGTAGCACAGCCAGTACGTGAGAAAAGTAAGCAAACCAAATTATCTCCCGTCTTAAGTTTTTATTTATGATGGGTTTAATATAGATCTGACGTGATTTAACTGGGTACATATTTTATCTGTTCAACAGATTCTGCTATTTATATAAATTTATTTAATCCATTAAACATATTTTGTTATTCATAAAAAAAATTTAGTAGGACGTTAAAACCCATTTCATTACGTATAAATATATTTTATTTATTAAAACTAAAATTGTTCTGTTCTTAGTATACATTTATAGGGGGGATCACGATGGGTAAGACACTGGCTCACCAGTCTGGAGTTAGGGTGTTCGATCCCTGCATTGGCCGTGAAAGTTCATCCTACCCCTTGTTAGTTATGCAGAACGAAGGGCTTGACAAGGACAGCTGCTTAGTCGTTCGAATGGGGCGAAAAACCGAGGTTCCTTGTACACATTGGCGTCGCGTAAAAGATCCCTTTGCAGTTGGAATTCGATATAAGCGTAATAGCACACTGTATGGCGTATGATTAGCCCAGTTTAGGAGCAGAACAGTAGGACGTTAAAACCCATTTCATTTTATTTCACATTTTAATGGCTGTACATTACTTTCATACAACCAACCCTATCATTTAATTCTTCTAGTTGTTATTCATTTGATATCACCAACCGAAATAAAATAAAATAATTCCTTTTATGTGCTTTTCTAAATAAGGGTTTAGTGCATATATATGAATGTAGTCCCTTTATTTTCAACGCATGCTTCATTAAGCCAACATGCAATAAATTGAATCTGTTTATAAGCCGTATCCACATAAAACCTTAGTGCAGGTCATGGCGATAACCGTTAACTACACATATATGTGTAAATTTATTCTGGGCGATTCAATGAATTTAAAACGAGAGGAAATAGCGAAGGTGTGATTTCAAGGGAAATGATAACCGTAGAAATAATTATTACTTTTCATCATGTAATCGAAACTTTATAAATGTTAAGCAAGTGAATTTATTTTGTATTTATTTCTGGACAAACTGGTGCAAAATATATCGCATAGTTATTCGAAAATTCGCAATTTTTCGCAATTGCGATTAAAACATAGCGACTAGTGAAAGGGAGAGAGAGAGAGAAATGGAGTTTAACGTCCACTCGACACAAACCAAGTCATTTCGGGACTAACATATGTTTTTTTAATTTTTTATTTCAATAATTCACTTGCACGTAACCATTTTTAGCGGCTGGAGAAAACCGGAATGCCCGGAGGAACCCAACGAGGTTAAGAAGGCGCCCATATATCCAGTCCACATAGCTCACACCATGGATCGAAACTACAGCCGCTATCCAGAGGTGACCGGCCAGCTAGAGGTGGAAGCGCGGCACTCTAGACCACTTGGCCATCCCAACCCCCCGACTAGTGAAACGGAATTATGGATGAATATCTATGCATTTCGGATTTCACTACATGTTTACAGCTGTATTTTGTGAAAGTGTTTTGGATATTTGAAATGCAAATTCAGGAATTTTATCATCCGTATCTGACAAACGGTATTGTAAATCTTAATAAAAACGATTGAACAAAAGGTTTGTGTGATATCATGAAGTTTTGTTACACGTGTTCAGTGTCGACCACCCAATCTGAATTGCACGTGTGTATTATCATTACAATATATTTATAAACATAAAATATCATGATTTATTATTTAAAAGAAATAAATATCTGATCGCAATATTAATATTTTAACTTACAAGTTATGTTATCTAATACTGTTATCTAATTTCTTTCACTACATTGGAAGAATACAAAAGATGATTATGTCACGAGACAAAGGCTATTTTATCATTTCCTTACCACAATGAGGGTTGGATGGCCAAATAGTTAGCATGTGCGCACTGTATCATAAAGTCTATCATTGATTCAACTGACGTCGCTTCGAATCCCCGGTTGTACGTGACAAGGAGTCGGGTCGCCTGTCCAACCTCGTAGGTTTTCCCCTGGTCTTCCGGTTTCCTCCCACTACTACAGACTCCTACGAGCAAGCAAATTATTGAAATGAAATTAAACCATATTTTAGTCCCGAAATGACCTAGTTTGTGTCGAGTGGACGTATGTGCATCATTTAATCGGAAGAATACATTCGAAATACACGGTGCTAAATTTGTTACCATAGCAAAAGCATCGTATGTAGTTCATTCCAGGTTGGTACTGCACTTGTTCCTTTAAGGTATACGCACCTTCCTAGATTATATCATAAAGATGTAGAGTAATTTCGCTATCGCAAATCTTTTAGATCATAATGAACAAGACACCTGTTCATTTTTACCTTTCAAATGTTTCTTTGTGGTCATCTGTGGATTTGAGTTTTAATTGAAATTTTGAAATATATTTTATAGCGTAGTTCAGATGCAGATAGTAGGGTATAGGTACAAACCACAATTGACAACAATTCTATCTTCGGGGCGATTTGATTAAAATAGATAATATTTTATTCAGGATATCAGAATGGGATTGAGTAACAAGCTTTATTAAAGTAAAGACTTGTGATATATTGCATATTATTGTATTGTTCATGAACCAATGGAGGGGGGAAGGGGGGTCTCAATATTGTGTTTGGAATTTCCAAAATATTTGGTCATATATACACATTTCCGCCTGCAAAATTTACTATTCATTTGAATGTTTGAATGAGTCTCAGTGTAAAAATATTTCGGCTCTTTTCTGTATCATTGTATACGTTAAAGATCCCCTGTCTCGATGTAAGAAATGAGTGAAAACGCCGCACATTAGTAGCTCAGTTGACAAAGAAGGGTAAGACGTTAAATCCCTCTTTATATGATTTATTTTGTGTACATGTTGTAAAACTGCTAATGTAAATAAAACACGAATAAGCTGTAATGAATAGCACACGAGAGAGAGAGAGAGAGAGAGAGAGAGAGAGAGAGACCACGGCATTTGAAACGCGACCCTGCGCCATGCCACGTACAAATGGAGAATCGAAACACACCAGTTGACTCAATGGTAGACCTTACGATACAGCGCGCACTTAGTAACCATCCGGCCACCCAACTCCCTGTGTACCATACAATGATAAAGAAATACCCAAAATAATTTAAATCAAATATCAGCATACTAAAAAAAATCTTTACTTTAAAAAACTGATTTCAGTGAATCAAGCTAGCCAACTACGACCTTCAGTAAGCAACTCAGAGTTGTAGATGTCAAAAATATAATTTATCTAACATAATGCTGTAGGCGTCAATTAAAAAACATATAGAATCGTTTCTGAATTGATTATCACTGCAAGCTATAATTAATTTTCTTGAACCACAAGTGTCAATGGAAGCTGATATTCCCACGCTCTTAAGTAACCACGTGTTGTGTATTTTTATGAAATGAAAACACAAGACCCTTGACGTTTCAAAAGTTTCCATTGATAATTTTTTGTCGAGAAAATAAAATCAAGAAGACTGATATATAATTAGATATATAAATGTTTCTATTTGATCAGTCCTGGAGAATAAGCCTCAAGTAAGATGTTCAATATAAATGACATGTACGTATTTGTTTAAGTGTCATTAGAACTTGAAATGACGAATGGAATAACTAAAATTGCATTTTATTCTTTATATCTGTTTACAATTAACCAAACAAGGCATGGAATGGGATTGAATGTCCTTCTTTTCTGCATCAACCTGGCAAATGAAGAGAGAGAGAGAGGGAGAGAGAGAGAGACACACAGAGAGAGAGAGAGAGAGAGAGAGAGAGAGAGAGAGATGGGTTTAACGTCCACTCGACACAAATAAGGTCATTTCGGGACTTACTTATGCGCAATTCTGTATCAATTCTGGGGGTCTTTAGCAGTTGGAGGAAACCGGGGGAACCCAGATTTAACCAACGAGGTTGGACAGGCGACCCTACTACTTGTCACGTGGCTAATGGAGTGGGAACAAAACAATTGTTTTATTTTGAAAATTGCCACAAACTTCATGTTTATTGTACGATAAACGTGATGACTTTGACTTTCCGACCGTTAACCTTCCATTTATAAGTAGTAACATTCCAATATCACCAGCTTATGGACTGTCTGTGTCTTAGCTAATTCGTTACGCGAGAGCATGTTCCTTTTATTCTGTTTTTTCTAAGTAGATCGAGCCATTTGTCATTTAAGCTTCAACTACAAGGGTACTTGTACACTAAACTTATTAAAACCTTTAAAAAGTTTTATGTCCGCCATATTGGCTTGATTGGTAAATATAACATGTCTCTCTCGGCTATTATTCTAGATATATTCCATTGGCCAATCACGCTATTCTACTGAGATTTCGTCTAATAGTTTGGATGCAGCTCTCATTACACCGTTTTGCCTCAACCGTTTTTTTAGGACATCGAATTTTGACTAATGGTTTGGATTGTTCATACTTTTATGTCCGCCATATTGGCTTGATTGGTAAATATAACATGTCTCTCTCGGCTATTATTCTAGATATATTCCATTGGCCAATCACGCTATTCTACTGAGATTTCGTCTAATAGTTTGGATGCAGCTCTGATTACACCGTTTTGCCTCAACCGTTTTTTTAGGACATCGAATTTTGACTAATGGTTTGGATTGTTCATACTTGATTTCTGTTTTATTTTAATTAAACCGATGTTGAAATTACCGACATGTAGTAACTATACGAGGTATGAAAGAAGCCCTTACTCTTTACCGGTTACCATTACGTTAGATTTTCCAACAACAAAACAAATAATTAAGAAAAAATCATAAACACAAAACAAATATCATGTGCAAAACAAAAAAAAAATAATATAATATAGTGCGGTTTAACGTCCTACTGTTCTGCAAAAACTTTAAAAAAAAATTATGTGCTAAAATACACCCATAAATATTATCCATCAACTTTATTTCTTTATCATATTGTTATATCTCTAATATATAATATTTAAAACATTACTCAATGGACTAGTTGTTAAGATGGAACGAAAAGTGCGAGGTGAAGTGTGTACATTGGTGTGTACGCAAAGGATCCCTTGGCAGTTGAAATTGGCTGTAAGAAGGCGTCGCATGGCCACTGGCCTGGCAAAAGTTACCACTGTATGGCGTATGCCGGCTTCAATAGCGTAGTCGGAGCAGAACGGTAGGGCGTTAAACCCATTTCAGTTCATTTAAAAGAACACTACTAATACGTCTGCTGATTGTATATCCTTTCGAATTATATAATTTCGACTTGAATACATCGGGCACGTATAGAAATAAAAGGGTTCCTGGTCTTAGTTTCCAATTGTAGCTGTGTCGCAACCTTGAACCGTATTTCACTCCATCATACCAATTATCAAGCCCGTCAATTATTTAAATTTAACTTTTAAAAAAATGCAGTATTTTGTTTGTTGTAGTCTTATAGTCTCTATGTAATTATATAAATCTACTGCTTGTCAGAATGTTTGATGTCATATTTATAATAAATTGAATTGCACCGAAACCAGTAAAAGCTTTATATCTCTTCAATTAATTATATAGTCTCAGGTGCAATTTACTACCGATTAACATTTCTATATAATGCACTACATACTCACGATGATAAATGTTGAATTGTTGGTCTGATGGTTAAAAATTATTCTTTATCATTCATTTAGATAAATTGGTTTGAACTTGAATAGTATGATTTTTATAATACATTCACATAGATTCAAATTCAATTCTTTTAAAGATACGTGTTTCAAAGCCCACTTAGGAATTTTTTAAATATATATATATATTATTTCAATTGACTAATTGTTGTATTCATGTTGAAAATGTATATTGGTATTCATGTTTTTCAATTTATTTGTTCATCCTTTGATATTCTCCGAGGATTTGCCTTTGATGGCGCAGATAATTTTTGGTAAATAAAATATGCAATAAAGCGCAATCAATCCGAACAAGTATTTAGATACAAAGTCCAACGGAAAGAGCGACCAACGACGGCTCATAGACTCGAGAAAAATCTAAAGCGCCTAGTTCACAATTAATGGGTAGGCATATGCTGCCTCGCTCGCGACAATCGCGAATTCCGACATGATTAAAAATAACAAAACATTATCAGCATGAGTTGAAAGGGCATTCCTTAAACCAAATTGTATCGTTGGGTCGTCATATGTGAATGTATCCTCGGGGGTATTTAAAATGCTTGAAATCGGCTTATAAAGGAAACTGTCGTATTGATTTAAAATAAATTAAATAGCTCGGAAAGAAAAGTGTGTAGGTTTTTGGAAGTATCGTGGCGTGTATCTCAAACCAATTTGGCATCTTGATGAAAAGCGAAATGAAATGGGGTTTTATGTCCCCCACTGTTCTGCTCAGACTGGGCATACTCCATGTAATACGCTACGAGGGAAATGGATACGCGTATAGGTTTACCGGGGACACGTTGATAGTCGTAACAATCGTATACAAATAACATATTGCTTGATGCACACATATAACAGTAACGCAGTATTCACCTTTTTATGATCTGAGTCACACTAATTATTAGACCAGTTAGTTATTATCCTGCTACAAAACATACGTCAAAAATAGGTTGCCAGGCAACGAAACATACGCCCACACAGCAGCCAAATCGTCCGGGCAGTCAACAAGATTTGTTGCATTTTAAGTAATCATCAGAAAATCATAATTCAAACTCTAATAACTACGGTGTAACTGTGATATAATCAAATATTTTTTTAAATCAGATAATAATTGTGACCTCCAGAGGGACCCACAAGCTAAAAGGGTGATTTTTCATACAATCAGGGGACATAATTCAGGAAGTAATGATCCGATGGGCGCAAATATCGAAAGGAACCAAGATCTTTGGGTTATAAACATACATGTCAAGTTAGTTTCATCAAAATCGATTCAAAATTGTGACGTCTATAGGGTCCACAACCTTGATATAACATATTTTCACACTATTCGTGTACAAATGGCGGCCATTTTGTCCGTCAATTCTAGTCCGATTTTCACGAAATTCAAACTCTCTTCACTACCATGTAACGGTGATATAGTCAAACGTTTTTTTTTTAAATCGGATTATAATTTTGACCTCCAGAGGGACCAAAAGCTAACAAAAGCGATTTTTCGGACAATCAGGGGACATAATTCAGGAAGTTACGATCCGATGGGCGTAAATAGCGACAGGAACCAAGATCTTTGGGTTATAAACATACATGTAAAGTTTCATCAAAATCGGTTCAAAATCGGATTATAATTTTGACCTCCAGAGGGACCAAAAGCTAACAAAAGCGATTTTTCGGACAATCAGGGGACATAATTCAGGAAGTTACGATCCGATGGGCGCAAATGGCGACAGGAACCAAGATCTTTGGGTTATAAACATACATGTAAAGTTTCATCAAAATCGGTTCAAAATTGTGACCTCTATAAGGTCCACAATCTTGATATAACATATTTTCACACTATTCGCGTACAAACGGCGGCCATTTTGTCCGTCAATTTTGGTCCGATTTTCACGAAATTCGAACTCAACCTTCATAACCATGGAACGGTGATATAATCAAACGGCTTTTTAAATCGGATAACAATTTTGACCTCCAGAGGGACCACAAGCTAAAAAGGGCGATTTTTAGGACAATCAGGGGCCATAATTCAGGAAGTTACGATCCGATTGGCGCAAATATCGAAAGGAACCAAGATCTTTAAGTTATAAACATGCATTGCAAGTTTCATCCAAATCGGTTCAAAATTGTGACCTCTACACTGTTCACAAGCTAAAAAACGTGATTTTTCGTACAATCAGGGGCCATAACCCATGAAGTTACAGTCCGATACATGCCAATATCGAAAGGAACCGAGATCTTAGGGTGATAAACCTACATTTTAAGTTTCATTGAAATCGGATAAAAATTGTGACCTGTAGACTGTTCACAAACAATTGTGGACGGACGGACGAACAGGGGCGACGACAATATACGTCCACATGAAAATGTGGGCGTATAAAAACAAAATGTTATTAGTATCTGCAAGCATTTGTCACGATTTTAAAACCATCGACTGTGCTATCGATATCTGATAAGGCTTGATCTGTTATGTACAATATCTATAAATACAATATCTGCTTGATCTATACAATATCTGCCTTAATTTAAATATTTACTTTAATAATCTTTTCCTCAATTATAAGGAAGTTGTCATTTAAGCGTAGCACAAAGCTGCCATGTTCAGCACAGTGGACGAGCAGGGGGATGCCCCAGTTTCTTCGATTTAGTCTATAATTTAATTGTTCCTGGTCCAAACAAATATAATAACGCAGAATTAACATTTAGGTAGGTTTTTCCTTGCATGGCTATAGATCTAGGCCCCAATCACGGAAACTTAGACTATTATCCTTAAATTGATAAGTTTAGAAATATTTTTTATTGTTCTCGGTGAATTAAAGTTGTAGTTTATTATTATAGAGCAATCCAATTTTATTTTAATGGCTATCTGGACTTCTCAAATTGTCTCTGATAGATTTCGGTACTGAACAATATGACCAACACACGATCACTAATATTACCACTTCATGCATTCACTGATTTTTCAACGTCGGTTAAATCCGGCACTTACTACAAAACCAATAAAAACAATGGGCTTTTTTATTCTAAAGAAAATATACAATTTAATGTTATTTCCGATATTGCCCGTTCCATGCTCATTATATTGAAATAAAATGGTTGACGAATCTGTGTAGATCCATTTATTTTGAATCAAAACAAAACGTATATATTACTTTTGTTCCACTGAATAAACTCGGTGGAAACCGTCTTCACAAACGATCAGATATGTTATGATTTCCGTGTATGTGAACAATGATCAAAGCCTCCCGATTTCTACAGATCTAGTACTAATAATACTTGATTATATTGATACAGTTTGAATACATATTGATACTGCATGATACCTAGTAGATCTCGCATGTATGTATATGTCAACATCTATAATTATATATCTGTAATGCACATCTGTGTTTGAAGTTATCGTCACGTGACAAATAGGCTCTTCCCCCCATAAGTTGTAAACCCTGTATATGTCTATATACCTATAATTAAATGCGAATTAGATGGGTTAAATAAGTACATTCCAATTTATTAACTTTGGGAATTAATGCCGATAATCGTCATTTGTATTTACCAGGAAATAGGTAGTTTTTCACGGCACATATACTCAAATTTATCATTAGATTAAGGTCTTATAAGAGTCCCTTTTAACTACAGTATTGATAAATTTAGAAAGGTGGGTCTCAAATAATAATATCGCTCCAAAAATGGTTATTTCTATTCATAAAAATATGTTGAATTGACATTAAGTCGGCCCATGCTGCTCACTATGAGATAAGCCCGCTACCAGTTTGTTGTGGGCAAGCGGAATTAATGGGAGAGAGAGAGAGAAATAGGGTTTAACGTCCACTCGACACAAAATAGGTCATTTCGGGACTTACATATGGTTTAATTTTATTTCAATAATTCGCTTGCGCATAGGGGTCTTTAGCAGTGGGGGGAAACCCACAAGGTTGAAAAGGCGCCTCTATCTCCATGCCATATACGCTCACACCAGGGATCGAAACCACAGCTGCAAGCCAGAGGTGATCGGCCAGCTACAGGTCGAAGCGCGGCAATCTAGACCCCCGGAATTAATGGGACTGTTTTAATATTCTGATTGCATCCAAGTGTCGGGTGGGGGGGGGGAGGATCATCTAGCGTTGGTATTTTGGTTTGCTGTTTTTACTAAATGTTGAATAAGCAATCATGTTGAATACATATTAGCGTGGATTAAGTCATGGGAAATCTAGTATCTTAGCTGCAAATGTCGCATTACTACTTCCAGACGTAAAAAACAATATCAACGCTAGTTAATCTACAGGTCTCGCTTCAATGAGATTAACACAATACTTATAGGTGGCACTGGCAATGATCATATCGCCTGTAGAGAATGCTGCAATTCATATATCATCGTAAATACAGAACGAATTGAACAATTTTGACTGGTCTAATATTCCTTTTAGAGAGAGAGAGAGAGAGAGAGAGAGAGAAAGGCATTGGGCAAGTAGGCCTACAGAGTTTTAGATTAAACAAACACGCATTACATATTCATCGTATTTTTTATTGCATGTTTGAGTCAGAAAAATCCATATTTACAGAAAGTGCCAGAAGATGAACCACAAACTAGGTAGTTCTTCTCTCCAAATTCAAAGAAATATACATTTGGAAATAAAGTAAATTTGATTATTATGGTTTCAACCTTTATACAGTTGAGTCTTTAAGAAAACAACTTGATTTATCCGTATGTCGCATCATATTATTATTAATTGTAGCTATTTTACTCATTTATTGCCTCAGGCTTCAGGTCTAGTGGTGGTTTACCCTGAAACCTTCTATGAATATCATAAAAAAAAAGATTTCATTCTGTGAAAATTTCTGAATGAAAGAAAGATGTCCAGAGTTATGTACACTGTAAGTGAATAGAGATACGGTGAGAATATATTACTGTTATGTAAATATAAGAGTGACGTTTACAAGCTCAACATTAATGTTATAAGTTGACCAGAAATCGACTGTTTACTTTTCCCATGATATGTTCATACTATAGATAATACAGGACTCACTTATAAAACACTTTTAATTCCTATAACACAACCTGTAAAAACTTGTCCCTTGAACAATATTACACTGTAAAATCAATCTGATAATCCACCGAATATAACAGTTGTTGAACTATTTATAAAAAAAATGTAACTTGTAAAGCCAATCTAGTAATACACAGAATATAAAATTTTTGTTGAAAACTTGGTTTTGTATCGGTATCTTGTAAAATCAATCTGTTACTCCACGGATTTTAGCAGTGTTTGAACATGTGTCCGTGTATACCAACCTGACGTGTTATTATAGAAGTGTTGTACACGGGTAGGATGTTCTGACTCGTTTTAAAACATGCGACACTATTTACCATAGGATCTATATTTGGTTTGGCATGTTCTCCTAGATCCACGTTTCTCAACCTTTTCTCACCACTCACCCCTAAATGAATTCTCAACCAACCCACTTACCCCCAGAGTTTTGAGGAGGTTACTGATCGCGGAGCCGTCGCCGGCGAACCTGGTCACCGCGAGCGCCATAGGTGCGACGCCTGTCGAGGAAGGTCAAGGGGCTCCCCCTAGGACATTTTTAAGTAATTGGAGCCCGGAAATGTGATTTCCAGCCATTTCAGGCACTCTTCAGGCGTTTCATAGGAACTTGAAAATGGCCTTTTTCTATAGAAGCCATCCGACATGAACCGCGGATCCTTGCACGGGCCTGCACCCCATGACCACATTGACATTGAATATGAATGAATACGGATCGAAGGTGAGATTCAACAATCACCAAATTTATATTTTAATGAAAATACGTTGTTTCCAGTTCAGTGCGAAATTTGCTCCTGGTGATTGTCACAAACGATTTTTTTTTATTTTCCGGACAGTGTTTGAGAGTGCTAATCTAAACTGCACAACCTTCATTTTTGAAATAATATGATATATTCCTATGACATTGGTGGCCCGTTGATATCACAGTGTTATAGTTAGATTGTCTACCTAATCCACAGGGGCGTCTCTGTCGACTGTTTTGGCTTCCTTCCATTGTCGCATGTTGAGTGGGCGTATAAAAGTACTAAGCCTTGTGTTGTTCGTTATATCCATGGGTTATTTTTACTTTGTATGTTAAATTACGTATACTGAATCGTGTATATTCAACTACTTGTAATTATCAGTGTATGTTAGATTACTTGTACTGTACAGTGTGTGTTAGATTACTTATAGTGTAATGTGTATGTTAGATTACTTGTGCTGTGCAGTGTATGTTAATGAACAATTAGGATAGATAACTTAAAATAAACCGATTATTTTATACTATTTGTACTAAACTGCATATTTTAGATCACTTAGTGAAACAGTGTTTTTTAAGATGACTTGTACTGAACAGTGTTAGATTACTTGGACTGCGACGTCTATGTTAGATAGTACGGAATACTGTGCGTTAGATCTCTTGTATTGAAGACGGTATTTAAAACTACTAGTATAAGAGAGTGAATGTTAGATTTATTTACAGTGCAGCGTATGCAATATAATTTCGCAGAGGGTGATTTATTACTTGTAATTTTATGCTCAATTGTTTTGTACTCTAACATGGTATCTTACAATGCCTTTAACTTTACAAGGAATTATAGGTTAGTCATATACTGCTGTGTGTTAAATAACCTGTTATTTTGGTTAGCACATTTTATAAAGATTTAGCACATTTTGGTTCTTAAAATTCTCCAAGTAATTATGTAATTTAGTGGTATGCCTCTCTATATCACACAAGAATCTGAGTTTTGCCATCAGCAATAAGTGTTTGTGTATTGTTTTCCTTTTTACTGCGAGATATGAACAGAATCTTTCTAAATACAATATCACGTGTATCTATATATATATATATATATATATATATATTATTTGTATGTGTATTGATATTTACAGGTGTAGTGCTATTTACAAGTGCACTGATATTTCATCGGAAATTCTCTTTAATGCCAAATCGTTCTCTACTTTTAATACCATAACTTAATAACATCATAAACATTTTACAAGAAATATAGCGGTGCTATTAAATTTATATTTGGCAATTATTGATTATTGGTGTATTATGGATGTTTGAAAAGTAGAGACGGACCACATGAGAGTTTAACGTCCAATCGACACAAACTTGGTCATTTGGGGATGGTGTAGTAATGCTGACAAATTTTCAATTCATTATTTCCTTGTAAATAATGATTCAGTTGCATTTCGTTAGTATGCCTTTTATAGATTTAACTTCCACAATATTGAAGTTTACAAGGGTTAACAAAAAAGCATATGTTACAATTTTATTTCAATCATTCGTTGGGCGCGTAGGGGTCTTTAGCAGTGGGAGGCAACCCCAATCCTTATCTAGTAAATCGAAACCAACACCCAATTACCCCCAGCCCCTCATGACAAAGGAAAATCGGTTTAATTACACGTTGATTTTACAAATGGAACGTGTTATGTCAAAGAATGATTCAATTGAAATGTAGTACAAGAAAAGGTGCCATGTTCTGTTGAGATTAAACGGCCACAGAACACTAATTATTGCCCCATTGACTTTAATGTTAATTCTCGTCTCTTAGACCGGTTGTAACTTTTCCCCAAATATTCGTTGGGAAAAACGCTTTCTGCCACAGATGGAGCAACATGTGGCAGACTCTTGCCCAAAAGCATGTATGAGGTTCTTCATGAAAAACTTGAGATAGACAAGCTGGAAGTAGAGACAGCTAACCTTGCAATTTTCGGCCCTCCCTTTCAACGTAACCAACCTCACATCTCTTGTATCCTTCCGCCTCAAAATCATGAATATTCACCAAAACCTGGCAGAAAATGTATTTTCAAACCCTTTTCTTCGATTCTACACCAAAAATTCAACAAAAATCGCCATGCAAAACGGGGAAAAAGGGAAAGGGAGAGAAGGACTAAAAATAACTTTCGCCTTTGGTGATCTGTGTCCAAACATGTTTTATTGTACCGGCAATACTCAAGATAAACATTCCTTGACAAACTTTCATGCGTTATCCCTGAAAATTGTGAATCGGACATAACAAGTATGAAAAGGTACATATTCAAAATGGCTCAGAAATTTTAAAATATTAAGCGAAAGGAAGAAATCAATAAATAACAACATAAAAAAAGACTTTTCTGAGTTTAGGTAACGAAGGCTATTTAACCTTTTTTTATTATTGTGCTAAGAATGAGTGTCAAACATTCTCGTCGTGAAGGGAGGGGGGGGGCAAAACTTCAAAACGTGCTAACTATTAAATAAACACTCGAACGCGAATTAAAAGTTAATATTTAATAATGAATTATCCTTTTATGAGAGGCACTTAAGTTAGACAGGTCGATTCTATCTCGATGTACCCTATAGCATTTAACCCCCAGTCATATACCGTGATTACTTCAAATATATTACATTACCATCATTCAGATTTAAAAACATTAAATTTGCTGAATGACGCCAAAACTGATATATCAAATAATCTTAACTAATAGTCATTTGTTTGAACAAACTTTGTCGTTGCGTTGAGGGAGTCAGACAGGGGGGTACAATTTGACCTATCTTATTAAGAATAACTAGAAATGACATGTAAAAAATATACCACAGGTTGCATAGACAATTCCAAATTCGTGCTTAGAACCTAGTTGATTAGATTATTAAATGGTATTGAAATATATTTAAAAATAAAACGCATAGAAATAGAAATCCTATATTCATTTTAGTTTCGGTGAAATTTGATTTCCCCCATATTAAAATCAATAAAACTAATAAATGCATTACATTACGACAGTTGATTTGGTGTCATATTTTTCCCCGTACTTATCGTTACGTGACGACCTTGGGCATACATTCAGGGATAGTTAATACTTTTTTTTAATGTGGCCGCAAAGTCGTTGGTGGTAAATACTTTTTGATGTAGGAACGTTCAAACCGAATCCTCATTAGCACAGGTCTCATTTATATTTTAAGCTGACATGGATGCGACAGGTCTATATAATTATCATTACTGTCATCTTCTCAGACGAAATAATGTATGTGTTCTTTTTCCCGAACAGGAGGTGGCAATGCTGGATTCGCGACCATAATTTCCTGGCTTTAATCCCTGCTTTCTATTTATCAGGGGTGATTCCCGTGAGGCTTACGGGGAAAATGTTTTCTTGTCGTTTAAATGGTACGAAAACCCGAGGAACACGCGTTTGTACGCCGATGTTTATATCAAAGATCCCTTAGCAGCTGGAATTGGACGGACAGTGAGTGGAAACGCCGCTCCCCGGCTACTTTATTTTCCATGCATACGAAATTATTGTTTATACTACACTACACACCGACTGTTATTTATTTTAAAAGTTCATATCTCTTTTAAACGTATTCTTGGGATTATAGCTTTTGTGTTTGTGGAATTATAATAAGTATTTAAAAGATATGAACATATGCCGTAGCTCGCTATCCAGTCAACATTTCAGTCATTAGCCAAGAGAATGCATACGAAATTATTGTTTCTACATTTATTTCAGAAATCCATATCTCTTTCACAAGAATTCTTCGCTTTTGTTTTTATGAAATTATAGTTAAATAAGCAATATAAAAATAGGCCGTAGCTCCGCTTTCCAGTCAAAATTTCACCTATTAACCCAGGGAGTGCTCAAAAGTAAAGCATTGCACCCCATTGCATTTTATGTTACAAAATTAGAGACATAGCTGACATTTCTCTAATCGCCATTTCCTGGTCGAATATTTGACATAATTTAAGTGCAGGTGGCAGATCGCAAAAGCGTGAGAAAATAATCTAATATGATATCATTGTGTAGAAATAGGAAGGCGCGTGGGTGAAGGAGATCAGAAGTCGGGGGTGAAGGTCAAGGATTACATTTCAGAAAAGATCGATCACATTTTCATTCTATTCAGCGCAAATAAATAGAATTTGTTGTTTATTATTATTGGGGATTTAAAGAAACTTCTTTTATAGAATTGATAAGGTGCCACAATCAATGGATATAAAAATACGAATCGAGAACAACAGCGGCTCCGTAACTGGGTCTCCTTAACATTCGTATGCAATTATATTGTCAAATATTCCGGTAACCTTGATCGAAATCTTAAGCTTAAAATAATGATCGCTCGCCTGTCATTTGTTGACCTGGTTAACGCGGTTATTCGATACTCTTTCGTAAACTTGTCCAAGCGGTAATTAGAATGCATTCGTAACCCTGAACATTCTGACATTCCGAAGGGCCGTTACGTTCTTACGGAGAGCTAACGGGAACGCGGCAATCGTATTTGACGATTAACTACCGTTTGAATGGAGACGTTTATACTGACGGTGAACGCGAACGTGGCCTCTCGAGCGAATGGTTTGCGCTAACGACTTTGATTAGCAAATTTCATTTAAAAATATCATGGCGTATCGCCGCTTTCAATATAAATTCACAATTGATTGGGGTATCTAACAAAACTACAAAGAAAAAAAACGAAGGGTGCTGGGGAATTGTCATTATTGGCGCAAAGGGGTTCGAGTTAGGCGTCTGCATACAGTGGGTGTTTGAAAGTTAACAGGACATCTGTTATTCTCCCTGGCTCTTAGACCTTAGTGAATTGTTAAAAATATATTTCGCGGCGAATTGGGACCATGAAAGGTTTCGAATACACAGCACTAACAAATTGTGTTCACTTTATAATTAACAACGTTGATTTGCAATGTTTCCATTTCGTTTCGGACGAAAATCCGAGGTCCTGTGTACACCTTGGCATGCACGTAAAAGATCCTTTGGCAGTTGGAATCCAATATAATAAGAGGCCGGGCGAAATTACCTTCATAGCACACTTTATGGCGTATGCCCGTCTTCATTAGCCAAATTCGGAGCAGAGCAGTAGGCGTTAAACCCCATTTCATTTCATTAAACCGAAATGAATTTTTATCGTACTTTTACATTTCTACAATGACGATGTACGTTTTATTTCAACCCATGGATTAGTGGAATTTTAAAGAAATTATAAACAGGGGTCAAATAAGAATAGGTATTCTGGTTGCCTGGGGACAGATTGAAACATTCGGGTAATTTGTTTGCTCAGATGTCAGAATTGACAATGTATTCTCAGGACCCCCCAAGATTAACAATATTAAAAAATGTCGAAAGGTCAAGTACTTAATAAGCTACAATCTTTGGTCACTTCAAATATTTCTGTTTTTCTTTAATCCGTTAGACAGCGTAACATATTATTGGTCTTTCTGTTCCCTTCGCTTATTGTCGTTGGCCCAATAAAACATATTGTTACCGTTTCGTACAGAACCGACAGATACTTCAAGCAGTACAATAGCAGAAATACTAATAGTTAATATATCAAGCTTACAACCCAATCATTCAGTCATGGCTGTGTGAGTGTGTGTGTGTGTTTCTTATTTCGAAATTTAAGCTCGATTTTTGGCCATTTATTTTAGAATTTATTAAGAATTAACATCATGAGTGGAAATTCGGTCCTGTTCCAAGGGGCCACAGTGGCTAAGTGGTGATAAGGCGGTGGCTCGCTAGCCTGAAGTTCATCCGGATTTTCCGGCGTGGTTCCCCCTTGTCATTGTGGCAGGACGGAGGGCCTGACAAGGTCAGCTGCCCAGTCGTTCGAATGGTACGAATAACCGATGTCCCGTGTACACATTGGCGTGCATGTAAAAGTTCCCTTGACAGTTGGAATTTGGTATAAGATACACACGAGTACCGCTCTCCTGGCAAAATGTCCCTCATAGAACACTATAGAACGTTAAACCCCATTTCATTTCCAAAATCGGTATGGAAAAATACATTCGTTTCAAATTTGAAACCGACTGATACTGGTCAACGCGTCCTGCCACTTCACCGTGACCTTACAGGGTTATAGTTCAGGGGTCATATTGCCATCATCCAGCAAACACCTGTATTGTATGTTAAGTAATGTTATCCACAGTAAGTCGTCCTATTGTCCGATAATCAAAAGTCTATTGAGATGTTTTAGATATTTAGATTGTTACCGCAGGAGGTGTTCATTATTTATCAAAAAACGATCGTGGGAAGAAAATATCCCCACCTTTTCTTTAAAATAAAAAACATTTCAAGGCTGAGAACTGACCGCATTTAGAATGTGTTGTATGGACAGGATATTAAACAATGGTATCATGTCTTTTAAAATTTGGAAAACAAAACAAAGGAATGGTTCTCACGTTCGAGAATTTAATATCTACTCTAAAGGAACTAAAAACTACATCCACTTGAAAAATTTCTTGATATTTTGTTAATCTAGAGACTTTGGTCCAAACAAGGATGTGGTTGGTTTACGAGCAAGCCAATGACTACACAGTGGAGAGAGAGAGGGAAATTGGGTTTAACGTCCACTCAACACAAACTAGGTCATTTCGGGACTAACATATGGTTTAATTTTATTTCAATAATTCGCTTGCGCGTAGGGGTCTTTAGCAGTGGGAGGAAACCGGTGTGCCCGGAGGAAACCCACGAGGTTGAGAAGGCGCCCCTATCTCCATGCCACATACGCTCACACCAGGGCTCGAAACCACAGTCGTAAGTCAGAGGTGACCGGCCAGCTAGAGGTCTAAGGGCGGCACTCTAGACCACTAGGCCACCCAACCCCCCACTACACAGTGGACCCTGAGTCTTGCCATTCCGAACGAGTAGATGCCCGCCCCACCTCCCGGAGTCTTTTGTTCTTCACCTCTGAATAAAGACTGAGAGAAAGTAAAGATTACATTTTGATACTTAAAGTTCAACATATCGGTCTATATAGTGATACGTGATTAGGCCAGTAAACCGGTCGATTATCTTGCCTTACTCAAAGCAAATTCATACTAGTAGGATGGCTAATGTCGGTACTTAAACTAAAACACTTTATAAGTAACATTTACTGATTAGGAAACACATTAACAGAACACATTTGGTGTGGGAAACAATCACTGATTTATTTTTTAAAAATGCACGACGTTTCGACAAGTATCCTCCTGCTGTACTTGATAACGATAAGAGAGGATACTTGTCGAAACGTCGTGCTTTTACAATAAGTGATTATTGTCCACAAAAACTGTGTTCTGTTAAAACACCGTTGCGCCGTGTAGGCAGGGGTATAGCCAAGGTTACCGCTAATGGGCCACAATAACCTATGACCGATCTCCTATGTTTTACGGTACTTCAGTGCACACTCTTGAAATTATATCAATTACCCCACTATAGCCTGACCCTGGTGCGGTAGGCACGAAGCCATGGTAAATGTAGCCATAAATCATTTTTGGGGGATCTTTTGAAGAATTGTACTCTAAGAGACTGTTGTTCAATTCTGTGACATTTTGTAAGTGGATAAAAGTATCGCAGTCCGGTACCACTTATACTTTTATTTGTTTGACGTATTATAATGTTTTTTTTTTAAATAATCACTAAGCCGGGCCCCTCGTGCCGGCATGGCCCTTAGATCGGTGAGACTCAAAAAGTAATTCAGTTGTAATCACTCGCGGTTCTATAATTTATAAATAGTCTGATTATTACAGAAAAATGTTCTGTGAAATATATAAATGAGTTGGTTATTGTACAATAGATGATACAGCACAGTTGTTACAGAACAGTTGTGACTTTATTTTGTCTAATTGTTTGGATTGTTCGTACTTGATTTTATTTTATTTGTATGCTTCAAAATGAAATGTACTTCGTTAAACGTTGCAATTGGAAAAAATGCGAAGTGGTATTTGAGTGTTCTAGAAAGTATGAGAAGTGGTATTTGGGTGTTCTAGAAAGATTAACTCAACATAAAGTATGTGAATATGATTTGCATCCGACGGTCCGCAAAAAATATTTTAGCACTGTCTTGCTATAAATTTATATCTTTCGTGTTTAACGAGTCTGTATATCTCCATATTCATATTAACTAGGCTTGTATACCATATATCATATGACATATATCATAAACATATATCATAGTTAGATTATATTTCACCTGAACTTCAACTCAGGTAACAACTTACACCTATCTTATATGACCTGTATATCTCCTTCATATCCATAATGCTGATTGGTTGAATCGCCTGTCAACCGACATGTCAAAATATACACCATCTTTTATATAGAGTTATTGCGCTTAAGGGTGTGTAAATAGTCGCACGTGCCAGATTTTTACCTGTAACTGTGGGAAAACTCCGCCCCGTATACTTCAAGTACATAAAACCGTAAGATGACGTCACTGTTAGTTTATACCTGGCGTGACGACTGGATAACCTAGTCACCTTGAAAGGTAACGACTAATTAATCGAGAGGGAGAAGGGAGCGTGGGAAAGCTAGTGTTTTCGGGTAAATCGAAAAGAATATACCATTAATAGGCCTCTTACTGTTATCTACAAAAAGATATCATGGTCATAACATACATAGAAATAAAAAACTTTATTAAATAGACGGCAGGCCTTAAACCCACAAACAATAGTTTCTATAATACAACGCTTGTCAACATTCGTAGAAATAAAAAGCTCGCTAAGCATGTTTAAAGCTGGTTTAATTCAAATCTGACAGAAGCCATTTTACTTCTACATTATCCGAAGACAATGCCCTTAATAAAATCACTCATGTTTCAATACTTTTATTTTTGTAACAGTTTTTAAAATTTAAATATAAAAAAGTTTATCATTGTTTGTATTACTGCATGTGAGATATATTTTTTTATTAGGGGTCTTGTGACTAGAGATGAGAGCGTGGGAAAGGTGGATGGGTAAAATTTACCTATACCCGATTGTAAACAATTTTCAAACTTGTTATTTACTTATGTCTTGGATTTAAATGCAATTGCCGTTTTGTTAATAAAATACTTGATATTCATCTGCTTATAATATGCAATGGATAATTACATATTCTGCATCCATTTAAAGCATGTCATCGACTTAAGTCACTCGTGCTATTTAAGATTTGGTTTGAATTCCTGTACCACATATGCACGTCTGCCATGCATTCTTCATCAATTACTGGATGAATTCGAACACGTGCACGCTTGTCACGCGCATGTAAATCAAGACCGGCGCGTGAAAGAATTCGTGTAAATGACGCTCTAGAATTCACGTGAAAGGATGCAATAAGCGTGTAATTACGCGCATCCAATGTTTTTGTTAATGCACGTGCAGCACGTACTGTGGTGTTTTTAAATAATTCGCTGCTTCGTTTGCATAAGATTCCCATTAACCAACGCTCGAGATGCCATGCGACTCGATGGTAATTTGCGTCCTTGAAACACCTAATTGTTATGTAAATTACACATTCAAATATATATATATATATATATAAGTATATATATATATATATATATATAATAAGAAGAGAATTAAATTGTATCTATGTATAGCTGAACCCCTGACTTTGATTTTAGAAACCGACGCTACTTCGCAGACAAGGTAACCTCTCCACATGTAGTAGCAAAGTTGTTCATTTTCAATACGATTAAAAAACAGCGAGAACAATATACAGGAAAAGAGCTTCACCTTGAGTAACGCCTTGTTGAAATTGTTGAAATTTGTCAATGATAAAGCATACTTAGCCAGGGCATTAAAGGACGTGTCCTTCTATAAACTATTCCAACATCCAAAATCATTACGGATTTCATTCGACACAGTCTTCGTCATTTTCCGGATTTCTCCCGGTGGGTGAAGGATCCCGTGACACTTTGGTTGGATGGAAAGCGGCTGCCACTGTACACGTAAGCAAAGCTGAAAGAGATGAGAGAGGGAGGGGAGTCTCTAGCAGTGGGGGGGGGGGGAACCGGAGGAACCGCGGAAAATCCACCTACTCCTTGTCACGTACAAACGGGAAATCGAAACCACACCATTTGACTCAAAGACATACCTTATGATACACCGCCCACACTAACCATTCGGCCATCCAGTTATTTAAAGGGACAATAACATTCTTGCTGGCTTAGTAGCTCCAGAAAATAAATAATACCCTTATTCTAAGTACTAGATCTTTAAATGTCCTACCTGTTGTGTAAATTATCCATTACAACCTATTTTATTTGTCCAGAGGGTTCGAAAATATTTTAAAATCCAAGTCACATTTGAAAAGGTTTACGTTAGACTTTTCAAATCAATTGGTTGAATTTTTCCAATTTTTTAAATTAGGTGTGTTAAGATGAAATTTATATCATCATTTAATTGGAATATTCTAAAATAATACGATTTGTTGACCAGAATGAAGATTGGGACATATTTTTCAGTTACAACAAGAGTGTTATTGGGGCTTTAATAGGCAATGTAGTTACGTAAATTGCATTGAGTACACCACATAATATATTGTACAAAGAGACAATCTGGATACTTACGTCTTATCCCAACACTCTTCTTTGTATTTTATAAATTATTTCACTTACATTCTTTAATTCAACACCATGTTTTTGATCTTATGAATTCAAAGCAATTCAGTCGAATTATTTAAAAGCGATATAGTTAATTTAATGCTATCCAAAAGAAATGTTCCCCTACTAGTATCAGATTACGATGGTTCCGAGATTTCTATTGATGGAAGCGCCCAGGAACTTTTATGTGACAATTAATTTCTTCCCTTCCGTTTCGGATTTCGTGTACTACAAGGATGTTTTAGGACCCCTGCTGTTTTTGCATATTATGTTAATCAGAATGACCTTTGCAACCACAATATAATATTGTATTAATATATGTCTTTCTTAGCTAGAAATAATTATATAGTTGCGAGTATATGATAAGTTTTTATACAGGTCACAATTCTATGGAATACAATTACTGCTTATTACTGAGCGACGTTTCAACTAGGCTTCTCCAGTCGTTATCAAGCAAACGTCGCTCAGTAATTGTATTCCATAGAACTGTGATCTGTATACTCCAGTTCAATTACTAAATGCCATTGAAACAGGATATGTTTTTACTGGTTGGTACCAAATGTACACCTTTACAGCATTTCACATTTGGTTTATGCATGAATTACATAGACTGAAGGATCACTACTATACGATGAATGTTTGGTGGTCGCCGCAAAAAAAATGACAGAATTTAAGTTCACCTTTAATCTTTAATGTCAGGGGATATTTTAAGTGGAGCATAGATGAACAAATTCTGAAATGTCGGCAAGTTGACAAAAATAATTAAAAAAAAATGAAAATGAATTCCACCAAATTTCACCGCGAATCTTGAATGCCAGAGGATATTCTAAGTGGAGCACAGACGCAAAAATTCTGAAATGTCGGCAAGTTTGCAAATATTATACAAAATAACAAAAGAAAATGAATTCAAAAAAAGTTACAGCTACAGTGCATACCTTGGGCACCATCTTATGATAACAATTTAGTTTTTATAATTCTATTATCGTAGCTATTATGAAGATTGATTTCTCTCTTAACGGGGAAATATTTGAAATAACAGGAGATATTGTTACAATTTAGACATACAAGTTATTAGTAGGGTAATATAACCCCGGAGTTAAACATTTTCATTACTTTTATTCAAATTTTACATTTGTCGTATCAAACATGAGATGGTGGCGATAGTAAAAATGCCCCAAGGTAAAGTTGTGATTGCAGAGTTTAAATACATATTTTAGTATCCGATAGACATTGTTTGTACCGCGTTAATTTACCGTAAAACTAACAATCGGTATAATATAGTGTTGGGGTGGTCAACGTATCATTTCAACCCACATCTGATTTCAATAGGCAATACGCTTAGCGCTTTAAAACATATTTTACTTGCGATTAAAAATCTCAAAAAAACATCAGCTCAAATTTGTGAGATGTTTCGGATATCGAATGACGGTGTTTCTGTTTAAATTGCGGTGTTTGATATCAGAGACGTATACCGTGATGAAAGGCTGACAGATAACCATCAGAGGAACAACCAACAGACAATGGGACATACAACATTAAAAATCTTACACCACAATCATGTCTTAAACAATTATGTCGAATTTTGTAAACACGTTAAAAGTGAGTTGATTACATATATCAACCACAGTCCCTTCTTAAATTTAATATAGGACACGAAATAGCCTCTTTGGTCAGGCGCGGATCCAGAGGGGGGGGGGGGGGGTCCAGGGGGTCCGGACCCCCCCCCCCCCTGCTCAGGTTTGAAAAATTTTTTATGCGATTTTATTGGCGATTTAGACCTATTATTTTGGAATTTACCTTCCGGAAATACGTCAGAATGAACCAAATTGAATCTAATTTACCAAATTATCGATTGAGCGCAATTAGTTCAGCAATTATCAAACCTAGACCAACCCCCCCCCCCCCCTGGAAAAAATCCTGGATCCGCACCTGTGGTGCTGTTTGTTGTCAGATCCAGCTTTTCGCACCGCTGATAAGGTGAACCCTCTCTGAAAAATCTTGAGATCAAACCATGGAACTCTCAGCCCAATTAAAACACAGATCCTATTTCGTTTCGTTTTTATAGCTCAAAATTTATTTTTACTTTTCTTTACGGTAGGATCTGGAAGAGTTGTTATCACCTTGCCAGCAGCCATCGAAAGTATACAAAAAGAGAAACAAAATATCGATGTGTATTTTAATAAGATTGTGGAACTCCTGGTTAGTTTTAATTATGAAATGAAATGGGGGTTTAACCTACTTTTCTACACGAGGTATGCCAAGAGATCAATTTTGTCCGCCTAATCAACATCTAATTTCGACTGTCAATGGGTCTTTTACATGCACGCCAACAAGTACGCATGACTTCGGGTGTTCTTCCCATTCGAACGACTATATCCCATTACTGACTAGTAACCCTGTTCCACACAGCTGACCAGGAGAAACCCCGATGAACCTTCTCGACCACGTCTGGGTTCACACCTGTCTTGAACATTCCGGAGCAATGGTGACTATATTATGACTATGGAACTGGTCCACAAGTCTTGAATCTTCCAGCTATATTATGACTGCGGCACTGACCCACCTGGTCTTGAACCCTCCGGAGCAACGGTCGCTATAGTATAACTTAGTCGCTGTCCCACCTATTCTGGAACCTTATGATTACGTCGCGGGCCCCCTAAGTGGACGATCCGGGGCCCGGGGTTCAGTCTCTGGTGTTCGTTGAGAAGGTTCCTCCATATTGAGTAAGTAGAAATGTCATTGTCAGTTGGAATCCTGGAAAAATTTCCTTCAACGTGCACTACATGTGTCTGGCCGCCTTAATTAATCCTGTTGGTGCACAAAAGGTGGAACATTGAAATCCCCTTCTTTTCTCATTTAACCGACACCCCGCCCAATTAATGTAATTATAACCTAGAAGTGTTCTGAGGTTAAAATTAACTGACCCCTTCCACAGATTGCTTTGGCCTCTTTTACTTTTTATTATACTTCATTAAATTCGGATCCTGTCGACTGATTTAATGGTAGAATGTATAGAAACATTCTTTCTAACAACACTGCTCCCGTTTTCTCCTCGACTGACGTTCAAGATATGAAGAAAGAGATCAACACCCAATAAGTAAAAGATAAAAAAGTTATTTTGTCATCTGATTTTAATTCCAATAAAAACCTGAATCACAAATACAAAAAGAATGTTTATCACTTAAATGGAATCTGTCAATTGGTCGTCAGTCGAGGATAGAATCTTGTAAAGAAAATGGACATAATGTCGGTTGAAGATTATGACTT
Source organism: Patella caerulea (assembly GCA_036850965.1). Taxonomy (NCBI): domain Eukaryota; kingdom Metazoa; phylum Mollusca; class Gastropoda; family Patellidae; genus Patella; species Patella caerulea. Next base: position 70,416,988 of record JAZGQO010000010.1, on the reverse strand, counting down.
GTTTACGATTTTACAAAACATTCACAAACTGGAAACATTTCCAGTAGATAAAAAAACCGTGAGAACATATAGAGTGTACACTATTGAGACAAATGTATACATTATGCTTCAAGTCTTCTTTTTACTGTTAAAATATTAAGCACTCCGGTATAATGAGTGATTGTGCTGCCACCTAGTGGGGCTAACAATATATAATAAGTAAAATGAACAATGCACAATGACCACAGACTGTATCGTCGGTGAACCACAGGAATGCTTCGCCTCTGGTCAAGCGGAGAAGTCAGTCCATACACTGGGCGTTCACTGAAGTGTGTTTATGTGGGGTTGTCAAAAGATGGTTGACACATATTCTATATTGTAGGTAAAGATTATTTGAAGAGTTGACAGAGCCACAAACGTTTGTTGTACGGTCATATTGAATGTATCTTTACGTTTATTGTGGTTAGAGTATTTCGAGGGTCGTTTGACCAGCTGGGTACTCTTAGATTCTGTGTAACGAAACCCTTGAAACTGTCCACACATATATCAAATAAAGGCGGGGGATATAGCCGAGGGTTCATTAAAGGCATAGTTCCGCCATTAACGAAATACAAATTGTTCAGAATCCTGCACCCGTGCTGGGGTATCGATAATGTTCTCTGGGAGTAAACACTGAATAGTTCTTAGTATTTTTTTAACGTCCGCTTCCACCGAAGGTGATATCGCAGACAAGCTGCCTTATCATTGATTTGCATTATCTTAGCGCACGCGCAAGGGTCTTTCCCGTGGGTACCCGGAGTAAACACACTAAGTTGAGAAGGCGCCCCTATCCCGAAGCCACACTAGTGATCGAAACCACAATCGCAAGTCAGGGGTGACCTTCCAGCTAAAGGCGAAGGGGCGACACTCTAGACCACTAGGCCATCCCAGCTCCCACTGAATTGTTACATTGTTTCCCGTTTTAGGGATCAAGTCAAGTTTCATTGCTTTTGATTGGTAGCAAATTCTTCCGGGCTTTCTATAGTTACAATTCGCCAAATATTCTTTGTCTAATCGGGGGGTTGGGATGGCCTAGTGGTCTAGAGTGTCGCGCTTCGACCTCTAGCTGGCCGGTCACCTTTGGCTTGCGGCTGTGGTTTCGAGCCCTGGTGTGAGCGTATTTGGCATGGAGATAGGGGCCCCTTCTCAACCTCGTGAGTTTCTTCCGGGCACTCCGGTTTCCTCCCACGGCTAAAGACCCCTACGCGCAAGCGAATTATTGAAATAAAATTAAAACCATATGTTAGTCCCGAAATGACCTGGTTGTGTTGAGTGGACGTTAAACCCCATTTCTCTCTCTCTCTCTCTCTCTCTCTCTCTCTCTCTCTCTCTTTGTCTATTCGAGACTATCTGGTGGTTAGTTATATAACACGATCATATCTCCTACACCATGATTAACTTGTGGCTCAATATTGAGATTTCGAAGCAACCCGCGTTAGCAATCCATTAACTTATCCCTATTCACGGACCTTGGAATGTAATGTAGATCATCAGCGTGGAGGGTTGAGATGTGTGTGTGTTGGGGGGGGGGGGTGAATGGGTAGCGTGTGCGCGCTTTATCTTAAGGTCTGCCATTGAGTAAGTTGGCGGGGATTCGATTGCCCGATTGTATCACGGAGTAGGGTCGCCTGTCCAATCTCGTGGGTTTTCTCCCAGTCCACGGATTTACCCCACCTGCTAGAGAGAAACCCACTCTAGTGTCAAATGGCGATACCCCCCCTCTCTCTCTCTCTCTCTCTCTCTCTCTCTCTCTCTCTCTCCTCTCTCTCTCTCCTCCCTATCTCTCTAGTTAAGACACAGAGACCCTATCTTTAATGAAAACAATTCTCAAGGTATGTTGAATAGTTGAGATAGAACTTGACAAGATTTTTATAGATATAATAAAAACATAAAATATAAGAATAGGCCTCGTGTTTTATTTATATTAATAACTTGTCTATAAAAATACTGGTTTATAAAAGACTACAAATAGACTTGAACAGCTCCTTCAACTGAATAAACAGGCTAACGTCAGATCATCACAGCTGTGTTGACAGAAGACCGTGTTTAAAGTCAGACTAGTGAATTGATAGATGAATAAAAGGACAATTGTTGGTAGGTATGTAAAGATCTCTGGAGAATGTGGAGTGGTATCAGACACTCTAGAATTGGGTAAATACAAAGGGGCGACTCGACATAAAAGTAAAAGATCACGCTATGTGTTTGTCTGAGATGTCTGGGTCTCTTCCTGAGCTTCTACCCCGCGGTCATCGCCACTCGCCTTTTCTTCTTCTGCTCTTTTTCTTCCCCGTAAGTTATAGGGGAATAACGCCAGGTTCTGCTGGGGAACTTGCTAGAACCATTACTACATTAGTTCTTTAACGTCTGCTTCCACAAAAGTCATGTCGCAGACAATCCGAAGCTTCATTATCAGAATATGCAGGTGCAAGCTTCAGCTCCCCTTGGTTTTGTCGAAGCTTTCTCCTGCATACTGTTATAAATACAGGGTCAAACTACGAGCTTCAGCTCACCTAGGTCTAGTCGAAGTTTACTTCAGCATTATCTGCATATTCTAATATAATCAGGAGCAAGCCACAAGCGCCCGACGTGTTAAAAAGGCTAGCCAAACCGAGGGTGGGAATTGAAGAGACAAGAAAATAAATTCATTCCGTCCATCCCCTCTCGTAAAAGGGGGGGGGGGCTTATCGTTCTTACTCTCCCCAGGTCGTCAATATTCACCAAACAGATAGATGATGTACGGTTATACCGAATTCCAACTGTCAAGGGATCTTTTACGTGCACGCCGATGTATACATTGGACCTGGGTGTTCCGTCCCATCCGAACTACTAGACAGCTATCTAGACAGCCCCCTCCCACCCACCCACTCCTTCACAAATTGGGGGGTTGGGATGGCCTAGTGGACTAGAGTGCCGCGCTTCGACCTCTAGCTGGCCGGTCACCTCTGGCTTGCGGCTGTGGTTTCGAGCCCTGGTGTGAGCGTATGTGGCATGGAGATAGGGGCGCCTTCTCAACCTCGTGGGTTTCCACCGGGCACTCCGGTTTCCTCCCACCGCTAAAGACCCCTAGGCGCAAGCGAATTATTGAAATAAAATTAAACCATAAGTTAGTCCCGAAATGACCACAAATGTGTTGAGTGGACGTTAAACCCCATTTCTCTCTCTCTCTCTCTCTCTCCCCTTCACAAATTGTGTAGTCTTAGATTCTTTACCTGTTACCTGACAACCCTATGTTTAAATTTATGGTATATAATATATATGAAGTACATTATAAACACAATTTGTGTTTCGTCCATTATAATTTTAACCTGTATAAATTACCACTTATAAACAGTCCTTACAGATATGATAATTTTATATTCACTCTTTCAAGTTTAATCCATTTATATACATATACATACATATATATAAGCAAAACAAAGGTGGTTATATATAGGGCTTACTTATTACCATTAATAATGTTTATCGCTCCATATCTACCATCTTGTTGTATTACCTAGAGACAAGTGGCGTCACCTATCCTCGTGCTGTAGCCCATGTCAATTTCAAGGTATGTCGTCAGGTATGTCAACATGTGCGCGTGCCAGATTTTACCTGTAACTGTGGGAAAACTCCGCCCCGTATACTTTAGTAAGATAAAAACCATAAGATGACGTCATTTGTTGTCTTATATGATGCGATGGCTGGATATTCTAGTCACCTTCAATGATAACGACTCGTAAATCGAGAGTGAAGGGAGCGTGGGAAATAATTCGTCTTTTCTTTTTAAGGATTTTTATTCCACGATTTGTCAAGGTGCTTAGCCCTTAAATCTCACATAATACGAATAAAGACATAAAGTACGTTTTTATAATATACTGTACAAGAATGGCTTGTATATATACTAAGGGTATTAAAATAAGTTTTTTTATCTTTTGACATTCACCGTCTTTTCTACAAAACTTCACTAAAAATCGTCAGAAGTCTTTGTGAGTTAGGGCAAGCACTGATTTTATAGATCTTCACATCTGTGATATAACTACAAAGAAGTACACATGTTATAATGAAACATTGCGGGTTTATCTTATTTTGTTACAACGATCTTTAGATTTTTATAAGCCCTATAGTGCGTGTTTTATTATTGTATTTCTGAGAATGTTGGGTTTTTAAATTCAATATCTAGGCTGTTAGGTCTTACGTGGTTATGAGGCGGGGGGGGGGGGGGCAAACGCGACGAAAACATTATTTCATATCCTTTTGAATGACATGCACCGCGGGGCCGCCTAAACTGCGGGCCCTGGACCCGGGCCTCTTAAAGTTCCAATAGCATTTTTTTAAGTTATATTTTTAAGATTTATTAAAATAAAGCCCCAAAATAGATTGAACCTATAAACAGTCCTACCTTGTTAAAGAATAATCCTATTAATCCTATAATTCACTATTGCCAGTTGAGAAATTGGCAAAAATATCATTTTAAAATTCAAATTCAAACGTTTGAAGATGGCCGTCCATGGAGAAGAATGGGAAAACATGGGAGGTAATTAAGTAACTATTTCCTCAATCAACCAGTGTCGCCCTTTCTAACCCCCCCCCAAAAAAAAAAAAAAAATTTGTCCATGATCGTATAATAGTGAGTTGACAACCTTTTGAGCAAAAAACATAGAAATAATTATATTTTGATTTTCTTAGAAAAAGTGAAATTGGAACTTTAAGCCCATGCCTAAGTCTGGCTTTGGATGGATGGCCGACTGATAGGCACGTACGTACTGTGTCATACTATATGGAAGTGAATCCACTGGCGTGGTTTCGATTCCCCAGTTATACGTGACAACAAGTAGGGTCGCCTTCCAACCTTATGGGTTTTCTCCGGGTCCGCCGGTGTCCTCCCACTGCTCAAGTCACCCACGCACAAGCGAATTATTGACATAAAATTAAACCATATGTTAGTCCCGAAATGACCTAGTGTGTGTCGACCAGACGTTAAATTCTCTATCTCTCTCTCTCTCTCTCTCTCTTTCTTACCAGGGACATGTACCTCGCCCTGCACAACTGACAAGAAGGAAGTTTGTACAGATGTTATTGTCATTCAAATCCTGTCGGCGTTTCTAATTGTCAATAAATTTATTGTTAAAGGCGTCTTGAAAAGAAACAACCACAACACGGCAGACATGTTTTATTTTATTTTGACTATTTAATTCAGCTCCTTTGACAAACCATAACTACACTTTTCAATTGAGCAGTTCACATGGCTATCACCTTTATTGTTGTACCTTTTCAACAATATGGATACTATTATCATAGTTATATTGTTAATCCACAATTATTCTAATTGATATGTATTGATGTCGATTATTGAATTCTTTTCACCTTAAACCAAAACTATCAACACAAGTAGTGGTATTGTGAACTGGAAACAATTATCACCCTTGATTCTAATTAATATGCGTTGTTAGGACCGATTGTACTGTCATTTATTTACATATTCGGAAACCTAGATTTCCTGTGTACCTGTCATTTATCGAAATAAAATAACAATAAAAATGTCACCATTGTCGCCCGTCTACGTTAAGATCGTATCCCAGTCAGTGTACAAGATGATGTTAATATTTTTATTGTCGTAACGGGAGTGGATATGATTAATATTCAGCGATGTATTTAAAGGATATGTCTAGGTGGTCGAATTATAATTTCATTATAATGATTCTCTTCAGCTAGACGTTTTAATGTACCGGAATCTAGAATTGATTATCACTTTCACGAAGAACCACATCCTGCGAGAGTAGAGAGAGAGGGAGAGAGATAGGGAGAGGGAGAAAGAGGGAGTTTAGCGTCCCTTCAACACAACTAGGTCATTTCAGGACTAACATATGTTTCCATTTTACTTAAATAATTCCCTTCTGCGTACGGGTCTTTGACAGTGGGAGGAAACCGGCAAACCCGGAGAATACCCACGAGGTTGCACAAGCGACCCTAGTCCTTGTCACACAACTCATGACAGGCTTTATGATACAGTGCGCGCGTGCAAATCCACCCCACCCCAATCACCCCGCCCCTGCATCCTCTCGGGCAGAAATGAAATGAGATAAAATTTAGTTTAGAGTGTCCCCTAATTGCCATTGAATTCAAACTGTCAATCGCCATTTTACATCCAAACAAATGTTACACGGGACCTCGGCTTTTCGTCCCATCCGAACGAATAGATGCCTTTCTTGCAAGGTCCCCCAAGCCTTCCGGCCCGCATTAAAGACAAGGGTACATAGAGAAACCACGCTGGAACATCCCGAATAAACTTCTCCGCCAAGACCATCACCATACTCACCGAGCCACCGTGGTTTAAGGCACTCTGAAGAACACTTTCTGTTTGGGTTTGAGTTTGGATCACACATCCGGATTATTTTGAAAAAACATTAATATGCAAATTGCGTCCCGCAAGGATGCATATTGAGTCCTCGGTTGTTCAGAAATTACAAAGAGATAACATCGTCAGGGGACCACTTCGCCATTTGTGTATTAATTTTCTTTGGATAAAAATTCTAGAAATGACAAGAGTAAAACTTGGTGTGTGTGAGGTGATTTAGATCTCTCTCTCTCTCTCTCTCTCTCTCTCTCTCCCTCGCCCTCTCTCACACACTTACTGGAGCCATGGAGTCGAATGCGTATGGCGCCGGCTCAATAACCGGGCGATCGTTGTCTGCCGCGGCCCAATGGAATAACATAAAAAAAAATCATGTTATTAGTGCTGGAAGGGTACATATATATTGATAATATGCGCCCGTTCTCTGTAAGTAATAAGTTAATATGTTAATAAGTATTTAACATACAGTAACCCTCCCCTTGATTATCTGAAATACTGAGCCTTTTCATTGTTCCCCTTTATACCGGTGGTCATTTCTCAAACTTGACCAAGCAGCGAGAATAAAACATGTATATATAATTTTTATAATGATCAAGCTTTATTTAATTATGCTACGCCAAGTGTCAGTTATATTTTCATTTAACATTATAATAGGGTTTCCTTTGTCCAAATGTAAGTACCCCCCTTTCCTTGCACAGCTATCGGTTGCGATCGGTTGTGTATAAGTAATCCGTTCAATTTGTGCATTCATGGTTTCGTTGTTTACGATCGGGTAGTGGAACAATTCTATCTCTATGGACAGGGGTTTTACATAGGCTAGGTAGGTCTGTGCCCCAATCCCATTTAGACATCCTGAATAAAATATTGTTTATTAAAGAAAAAATGGTTTAACATTATTGATCATTGTATTAATTATGATCACGCGTGTGCACTGCTCGTGGCGAGTAGCTTGTGCACCGGATTGCAGTGTTTCTACTCAATCTTTTAGAAATACAATTGTCAGGAATTCTATTCGTGCATGATATTGTGACCCTATCTTAATTAGAGAGGGGCCATTGAAAGATTAAATTTTATAAAAAACGAACGCGAAATGCAATGTAGCTTCGACAGGCGACCAAAAGTGATTTTTGTTAGTTTTGTCACTCTGGAAATGTCTTAATGTATTTGAGGGTTTTCTTGACCGAATGATTAGCGCGTGTGCGTTGTGTCATAAGGGCAGTCATTGAGTCAACTGGTGTGGTTTCAATTCCCCGGTTGTGCGTGACAAGGAGTAGTATCGCCTTCCCAATCTCATGGGTTTTCTCCGGGGGTCCCCCGGTTTCCTCCTACTGCTAAAGATCCCTACGCCCAAGCGAATCATTGAAATAAAATTGAACCATATGTTAGCCCAGACCTAATTTGTGTCGAACGGACGTTGAACCCAATTTATCTCTCTTAATCTATTTGATGATGTTAGGCCTATCACAAAAAATGATTTTGAAATATTTCGGCAAATATGCGCTTTAAACGAAATTAATGTTGGAAAATTTGTCACTTTGTGGATGGTCTTAATATATTTTTAATAATGTTCGCGTATCACAGAAAAATGATTTTGAAATATCTCGGCAAAAATATCGCTTTAATGAAAATTAATGTTAAACAGTTTCCGCATGATAGTCAAAATGATCTCAATAAATATGACATTTTGAAATGCATAGATATGCCAACTGCGTTCTTGTGCTTGACTAGTAACGATATGTGCTTTTGAATAATGATGTTGTTTTCTTCGCATTAAGGAAAGAAAACTCATTATCCTAACAAGCGAACACGAAAATCACCTATGAAAATGGTAATGAACCAAAAATGTGTTACCGTCCACTGGTCACTGGTCAAGCAAGACGCTTGTGACTGAAAAGACTTCCATAGTGATCATTAAGCCCCTTTTAAAAGTAAAATTCTGAGGCCCGCTCATCTTGAAAATGCTAAAGGGGGTAATCATATGTACGAAACTAGATTAAAGAATAATCAGTGCAATATTTGAATTGTTTTAGTTCAAAATCTTGAAAATACACAACACGACAAGACGAGTCCTTAATTTACAGAAATGCGACAACGCAATTGGTGGATATTGGCACATAGTTCAAATGCGCTTCTTTTGTAAAGACTGCAACGCTCGTCGATAGGCGAATATTTTCAGGGTTGTCGTCAATGACAAGGAAAATGTTTTCTGGGCTACATATGCATGCTGAAAGAGAGCTTACTTAAGACAAATTATTTCCTTTGGAATTTCCCCGTGTGGTTTTCTCTTGTCAATGGTAAGGAACAGTGTCTAGTCGTTTGGATGAGACGACCGAAAAGTCGATATGTGATGTGAATGCTGGCGTGGGCGTAACAGAACCCTTGTCAGATGAAATTCGACGAGGAGAACGAGGAAACGTCGCTGTCCGAGCAGGAGTTTCGTCATAAGCACAATGCACGGCGTATGACCGTCTTCGTTAGCCCATTTGGGACGGACAATTCGGACTCTATGAATAATTACGTTGCTAAACATTAGCTTCGTTTGAGTATAAGAGAAATCAGTGACTTATTGCCTTTTATCGTCGAATTTCGAATATCATATTCATTTATAAATTGTACATTTATAAAAACATTCCAAAGAATTTGTCTTATTTTAAAAGTATCACCCCGTGGCATGTACCCAACACATAATATTTTTACATTCGATCAAAAGTACTTTTCTTTGATAATATTGTATTCGTCTGACCTGAATGGTGAAAACCACAAAACGATTGATATGGACGAACATACAGAACAATAAATTAAACCTTGGTAAAGGGGTCATGATTTTTAGCACGCGTGTCAAAATATAGTGGAATTTTTGATCAAATAAAGTTTATAAGGTAAATTATTTGACTTGGGCACGTTTTAGTATTTATCTTGGTCGGCTTTTAAATTAGAAATATTTCTCTTCTTGCCTTGTACTTTCATGACCAGATTTAAAGAGACCTGTTACCTATGATTTGCTTGGGCATGAAAGAGGAGGGTTTGATTTCTCTTCGATCCTGAAATTCGGTTATTTTGGAACCAAAATAAAGTTTTTATCTTGCATGCATGTACAAATCGAGGCAGAATAATTTTACTTTTAAGACCAGATTTAAAGGGAAGTGTTACCTATTATTAACTTTGGACACGCAATACGTAGGTTTGATTTCTCTTCGGCTCATTAATTCGGTTATTTTGGAACCAACATAATAGTATTGTCTTACATGCATGTGCATTGCGAGGCAGAATAATTTTACTGTCAAGGCCTGATTTAAAGGGAACTGTCATCTGTTGTTAATTTCGGTAAATAAAGACGTGGGTTTTATTTATCCTTGGCTCAATACTTCAGTCATTTTGGGACTAGCATATATACTATTTTGTAGCTGGTGTGTGTAATGTGGGGCAGAATAATTTTACTTGGAAAGCTGAGTTTTCTAATACTCGTTTCTCATTGCCAGTGGTGCAGGACTGGCAGGGTGTGGGACACGGACAGCTATCTAATCGTTCGGGTGGGACGAAAAACCGAGGTCTACTGTATACATTGACATGCACGTAAAAGATCCCTTGGCGGACGGAATTCGATATCAGAGTAGGCCATAGTGCCGATACCCAGGCAAAGTTTACTTCATATAGCACACTCATTTGTTCAGTCGGAGGAGAGAGAGAGGGAGAGAAATGGGGTTTAACGTCCACTCAACACAAACTAGGTCATTTCGGGACTAACATATGGTTTAATTTTATTTCAATAGTTCGCTTGCGCGTAGGGGTCTTTAGCAGTGGGAGGAAACCGGAGTGCCCGGAGGAAACCCACGAGGTTGAGAAGGCGCCCCTATCTCCATGCCACATACGCTCACACCAGGGCTCGAAACCACAGCCGCAAGCCAGAGGTGACCGGCCAGCTAGAGGTCGAAGCGCGGCACTCTAGACCACTAGGTCATCCCCCCCCCCCCCGTCAGATGAGAACATTAGGGTGTTAAACCCCAGTTCATTTCTGTATTAGTTTAGAACACCCTTCCCACCTCCCACAAAACACCACTCACTACCATGTAGTCATGTTGCTAATTGTATGATGCAGCACCTGGTCTTCCTTCAGCTCCGGCCCGTAGCCACAGGGGAATTAGCCCCCCCCCCCCCAATATATTGCCAACAATAATGATTTCTTAGGAGTGATGTTAGTCGGCCACATCATCCTCAGTCCCTTCAAAATATTTCGTAGCCCCAACAAATTTTATGAGCTGGTTACGGTCCCGTTTCAGCTTTATCAATTTCTTTTCCATATGCTTAATGTCTCTTTAAATTCAGATGTAGAAAGTCCTTACAATATTATTATTAGATTTGACCCCCATCCGTCAATAGTCTTACACCTTGTTAAGTAAATGACTTTTTATCTTGAATAGGGAATGAACAAACACCCTGTAACAAGATAAAAGAGGGCTTGGAGTTATGGTGGCATGGTTGTGACAGTACCAAAGTCAAACAACATGTTCTTAATGACTACCGACAGAACATAGTAAGTGCAGGATGACGACACCACAAACCAAAAAATAGCCAATGTAATCATATGGGGTTGATGATTGCCATACTTTGCTGCACGAAGTAGACTAATGAAAACGGAAAAATGCTATGAAGTGTGCTTTTTGGAGTGGAGGGGCATTTAGCCAAGAGCTCGAGGCCACGATCTACTTTTTTGATTGCCAACCGTGAAAGAATGTTTAACCATGGACTTTATATACTAGATTTTTGGCCCATCCAAACGGCTAGGCGCTTTTCATTGCCTGGTCTTCCATTAACTTCACTGACAAGGAGAAACCGTGCTGGAAAATGCCAACACCGTTATGTAATTCGGAACCGCCTAGTTAGGGATGCAGGGTCGGATCCAGGAATTTGTGCAGTAGGGGGTTTGCCAGGTTTCTGTTACGGAAATCTGCCATCATCGTCTCTAAATTACATAGGCATACATACAAATTGAGCTTTTTAAACAGAGAAATCATTTTAATACTCATGTAGGATCACTTTGTGATGTAATTTTTATTTATGCAAGGCATTATTTTTTTAAGTAGCTGAGCAATGGGGGGGGGGGGCTTTTGAAGACGGGCATACGCCATACAGTGTGCTATGAGGGAAATTTGGCCCGGACAGCGGCACTACGGCCTACTCTTATATCGAATTCCAACTGCCAAGGGATCCTTTACGTGCACGCCAATGTGTACACAGGACCTCGGTTTTTCGTCCAATAGGAACGACTAGACATCTGTCCTTGTATAACATAAGAATATCTTATCAGTTATCATATACTGGCATGCTAGCAATTAGTTCCTAATTTAGTGAAAAGCCGCGTTCTAAAAGGCAGGATTAAATTTTTTTTTTACCGGTGTGTCCTTTATTGTACTGAAACATTGTATAACATAAAAGGCTTTTTTAAACATTTTGTCAGTCACCATAGTGTCGATATCTTGCGGCTTTAAAAAAATCAGTGTGCAGTTATCTTCCATATCGGATCGGGTTCTTTTCTGTTGTATCGGGTATCATACAGATATTATAATCCCCAAGTCTCCAAACAAAATAGTAAATATTGCTCATCAATATTCAGATTAGTCGCCCGGACAATGGTCAGGGGGATTAACAGTAAGATGGCATTCCTTACAAGAAGCTTAAACAGGCCAGATAAACTGACCAATTTCGACTTAACAATACCTCGAAATCCCTTCTCGGCACACAACTACCTCACAATCCCTTTACGGTTCATATATATACATAATGTTTATTACTTATAGCATATAGCGTATTGTCACAGGGTTCAAGGGGTCAATCCGTATCAAGATAAAGCCCCTTGGTCAGCAAGATCAAAGTTAGACCAATTCCCCAGATAGTAGGGGAGGGATTTATTAACAGGGGGCTTAACTCTAGCAATTCCCAGATATATATTTAATATTCTTAATGTAAAAAACCCCGTACAAGTTGTTTTAGGAGCTTAACACTGTCCACTTTGTAAATGTAGACGTGGACAAACCATTCCCTTATTCAGGGATTTAGCATGTATATCCCCTAGGGAGTCGACTTTAAAGGTAATCTACAAGGCTAGTATTTCACTTGAACAATCAATAATCCCCGGTGGGATATCTAAAATATCCCTAAAATATTCATAGATGTGCTTGTTTTTTAAATGAGCAATAGTCTCCATTCAATGGATAAGCAGGTCGACAGGAGTCGCATATCCCCGACAATCGTGAAAAAATAGATTTCAAATATGAAATAACTTTTATTTTAAACTTTCTGTTAAAGCGTCTCTATCATAACTATTCATAATGCTGGATTTTAATAAAAATTTAATTCTTGTTAGCATTCAATTATTCATTTAGATTTAAAAGAGTGTTAGGTATTCCTTTTACAGATTGTCAAACCAAATTATCGATTGTTACGATTTTCAACTATCCCAGCATTGTATCGTTACTGTTAAATACATATTATATTTTGTTTTACAGTCGTGATGAATAATTCCCTAGTTATACAATATTTATATTTTCGATTCTCCGGTTGGGTATCCGGTTGTATATCCCGGCTTTGTTATTTTGTATTTTAAACATCAAACCAATTCCGATGCAAGCTTGGAATTTGTATATATTTCGAATAAAATATGAAACTTTCACCATTCTTGTATGTATTATGACTATTTAAAATATATGATATTAATAGTAACGTCAAGTTAAACACAATACTCAGTTCAAAGTTGAATACGAAACTAGGGCTATTATTAATCGCATCAACTGAATACGATGTTTTATATGTAAATATTGTCTTCGAATATTATTTCAACTCTTGTTTGTATTATGACTATTTAAAATATATAATAAATACCCTGTTAATCCTTCTATTGTCTTGTCTTAATTGATTAATTAACTTAACATCCATAGACAGAGTACTACTTAGCACCTTTATATACCGATCAACCAACCCTATAATATACTGGTCTTGAATACGCCGATTTTACTGGTCATGAATTAGCCTGGTGTTGAATACGCCAGGATTCCTCCGGTTGTACGTGGCACTTTCTTTAACTGAACGGAACGAGAGATGTGGGTGTGGATGGCTGAATGGTTAGCACGTGCGCTCTCTATCATACGTGACAGGGAGTAGAATCGCCTGTCAAACCTCGTGGGTATTCTCAGGATCCACCGCTCCCCGCACACACTGCAAATAACCCCTACTCGCAAGCGAATTATTGAAATAAAATTGAACCATGTATTAGTCCCGAAATGACCTAGTTTGTGTCGAGTGGTCGTTAAATCCAATTTCTCTCTCTAAATCATTTGATAATGTTTTAAAATATCTCGGCAAATATGCGCTTTAAACGAAATTAATGTTGGAAAGTTTTATCACTTTGTGGACGGTCTTAATATATTTTTAATAATGTTGGCATCACTGAAAAATTATTTTAAGAGAGAGAGAGAGAGTGAGAGAGAGAGAGAGAGAGAGAGAGAGAGAGAGAGATGGGGTTTAACGTTCACTCGACACAAACTAGGTCATTTCGGGACTAACATATGGTTTGATGTTATTTTAATAATACGCTTGCGCGCAGGGGTCGTTAGCAGTGGGAGGAAACCGGAGTGCCCGGGGGAAATCCACGAGGTTGAGAAGGGGCCCCTAGCTCTCCGGGGCTCGAAACCACAGCCGCATTTAATCTTTTAAACTTTAATCCTTTAACTTTGGTGGGGTGGGTGACTGAATGATTAACGCATTCGCGTTGCATCATAAGGTCTGCCATTGAGACAAAAGGCGTGATTCCCCGCTTGTATGCGACAAAGAGTTCGATCGCCTGTCCAACTCAGACCTCGTTGGTTTTTATCTGGGTATTCCGGTTTACTACCACTGCTAAACCCCATTTCTCCCTCTCTCTCCCCTCCCCGCTCTCCTTGCACTTTGTCTTACGCGACTCAAAAGTTATCGAGTGTATTTGACGTGCAAGTTTGACAAATTGTATTACGAGTTGATGAATGCAGTAAAGTAGACCCCCCTGAGAACCTAGTATGAATTTCAACTATCGATATGATCAGTTTCTCATTCTGTAAAAGATGTGTCGTTCTGTAATGTAATTGTTCTATTGTTAAAATGTAAACATTGTCCGCCCCTATTGTACGATGTGATAAATACGTCAACGCCTACGTTTCTCGTTACAGATCAATTTCTACAGTATGTAACATCATATATGAGCTAGTTTGTTCAAGTTTTTTTTTATCAGTTTCTCACATTTCAGAGTTATCAAGGCTTTTCCCCGGGCATCAGTAAACCTCTGCAAGTCACAGTAAGAATCCTTTAGAGACATAAATATATGTAATTTTGATAGAGCAATAAAAATGAAATGGAATGGAGTTTAACGTCCTACTGTTCTGCTCCGACCGGGCTAATGTAGACGGAGATATCCACCGTGGCTCCAATAAAGAGCAATAAACTATAAGGATCGTTAGATGAATCGACAATAATATCATCTAAATGTTTTTACTATCTTACAGCAAAATCACCCAAGCATTAAAATTAGTCTGGGCATTTTCCAATGTAAGGGGAATAACTCCATCTTAGGAACACTATTTGTGTCGGATTATTCAACAACTGCATTCGTTTTCTGTTTAAAACAGTCATAATTACACGCCTGTGCCCCCCCCCCTTTTTTTCAGATGGCGAACAATTGTTAGTTTCATATATTCGAACAAAAGGCGAACAAAAATAGTTTAGTTTGGAAATTGTAATTTACAGACTAGTATGAAACTAGTCCTTGTGGGCATTTTTTTTCCACTCAAAAATCAAGGGCCAGGCTTTGCACTCCAAAGTGGGTGCATTACAACACCACCCCCACCCCCTTCTGAAAATTCTGGATCCGTGCCTGGTGGATGATATTGAGTTAAAGACTTAGCTACTTTAAAGATACAACAACAAAACATTTGATGTAAACTTCATATAAACTGTTTATTTATTTCTTTTTTTTTATCAACATATCTAGACACTAAATATATAAAATAACTTGACTCAACAACAACTAGTATATATTAATATAGACTCAGTTACATACATATAGTATAAATAATTGAAGTGATAGATTCGGTCTCAAGGTGACATAAAGGTCAGCAGCCCCTTGTTACCAGATTACACCGGAAGGTCTTACAAAGAAGCACACCAAAACAGAACCATTGTCATGGGTTGCCACAGAGCAGTTAAGCACAAAATTGTGTGAGGCCCTTGAGAATTGTTGGACCCAAAGCTAAAGCTTTTATTAGCTAATGATATAAATCCAGCACTGATTAATATCTAGTGCAATCCCTGACGCCTCTCTGAATTCTTCAACTAGTGTATAAAATTCAAAGCTTATTTGATGGTAGATGGGATAGCCTGCTCTAATAGGTGAAACCTGCCCCTACCTCTCTTCTAGACTGGATATTCTTCTCTAAATGACCCTGGGTTTGTTTCTACATAACTTTTATGTACACGCCAGAAATGAGTGACTATTATATAACATTGAAATCCAAAGATAGCTTTAATGCAGGAGATTAACTTTGTAAATGTCCTAGCCTCCAATTTCACAAAGCATACTCAGACTTAAGTTACGAATTTACTCAACTATCAATCCCTGTTTATGAGAAACATCTTTGATCCAGAAACACATAACAATGTGCACATAGTTTCTTATTCATGTATTTGATATTAAAACAACAAAAGTTTTATAAAGGGCTATATTTCAGTTGAAATGAGGTGAACTTAAGTCTGAGAATGCTTTGTTAAGTGGAGGCCTGGAGGTCAAATGTATGCAGCCAACTCCTGGTTCAAATACCAAACAAATAAATATGGTTGAACACAATCTATTAATCTAGTATTATCTATTACAAGTTGTATACTAAACACAAAACACCTGAGATATCTTGGGATTAATTTTTAAGAATATAGAACAATAAATTATAAAACTAGGAAAGTAGAAGCCATGTTGAAATTTGTTTTGCGCCTCTGAAATGAAATTGTTTTCATCACCAACCGGGCTAATGATGTGATATGAAATGAGATTTAACGGCCTACTGTTTTGCTCTTAATTGGGCTAATAAAGATGGGCATACGCCATACAGTGTGCTATGAGCGAAATTTTGCCCAGTCAGCAGTAATACCGCCTACTCTCATATCTTATTCCAACAGCCAAGGGGTCTTTTACGTGCACACCAATGTTTACACAGGACCTCAATTTTTTGTCCCATTCGAACGATTAGACAGTTGTCCTTTTCAGGGGCTCCGTACTGACAAGTGAGAACCACACCGAAAAAATCTGGATGAACTTTCTCCGCTACTCTAAGTGCTATATGTATTATGTAGCTGGTATAAATTTTATATGATCAAATAAAATATTGTGTTAATCAGCTAATTTCTTATCTTAAAATAATACATATTACATAGATATTTAACCATCTAATATATTTAACTAAAAGGAAAAGTGATCATTTTACAAGATAAATGTAAGCTAGACACTAATGCTGCTCAATCCAATAATCCAAAACTTTTACACATATATAAATGCTAAAAACCGAGAATTACTACATTAAATTTAAATACCATAAAATATAAGATAGTTATTGAATTAAAACATGATGACAAAGAGCTATATATGGCAGTATCATTATGAGGTTACTAACAGATCACACACAAAACTGTGTGAGGATTGGGATTTAAGCCATAGAAACAATCCATTAAGAGACGTTTTCTAAAGAAAACTTGCTGTGGAATGCTGTGAGACTTTTCAACAAGAAAATAAATGCAATTTATTCAAATTATTGTAACATTAGATCTATCCGATCATCTAAAACATTGTAACCTTAGACCTATCCGATAATCTAAAATAATCTTAGTTGCATTTGATGATCTAGTATAAAAGCACTGATCTATATGTATTTCATTAAAAATGATAATCACTAACACATCTGATCATCTCCTAAATTTAATGTATATACACAGCTCAGCAAAGGAAGGACATATTTATCTCTAATTTTGAAATTAATCATGCCTGATGTAACAATATAGTCACATCAAACAGAACGGAGAATTACCACCATTCTACAAACGGCCATTACATCAAAATTAATCTCCAACAATTGGTATATGAATCAGAACCTTACATCTGCTCAAAAACTTCAACTAGTCAATATTTCTATAATTGCAAATGTTGACAGATCCGAGACTGTGATACAGGAACAAATCCAAATGAATGTCCTCAAAACTGAAAGGTTTTAATGTCTCATCAACTTAATACTGTGGTCCTCTTGAGATAAAAATGTAATATTACCGTATATTTATTTTTAAGCTGACATGCGCAGATGCGAGGTAGGAGAAATTTGGCTGGATAGCAGCATTTTTGCCAACTTCATGCACTAAAGTTTGTTTGATTCGTCTGTGTACTGGATGTAAATAAATGCGAGGTAGGAGAATTTGGTTGGACAGCAGCATATTTGTCTACTTCATGCCCTCAAGGTAAAAAAATTATTATCTTTATTTATAGGAATGACGTAATGTAGGAAACCAACAGCATAACTAATTTGATCAATGAATGAATGAAGGCAGGGCTCACACTGACAGTCGCCAAAGTCACAATTTGCAATAAAAATATGAAAGAGGCAATTAAAATTTGATTTTGGCAATGTTTTGCGGTACTGCCAATTCTATTGGAGAAATGGTGGAAAAAAACTTTAAAATTGTAATCGTACATTGTGAAGGTACATGACTTACAGGAGTACTGCAGATTTTGATAAAATATAAAAAAGAAGGCAGGTGACCTGAACCTGGAGGTTAGCAATGTCCATCACAGCAGAATGCACATCAACCAAAATGTTTTGAAGAAATTATTGAAACACTGTTACTAACTGATAATGATTTAATTTCCATTCCACGCTGCATAGAATTTATATCTTTCTCAATACCACCAAACATGATCAATTCTCCGCGACCATGAACTAAACTAAAAAACACTGTCTCTTCTGGTGTATCGGGTGTCACTATTTCCTTATATGGTTTCCAGGAGGCGCTACCTGTCTCAATCACATGACTTATGTCTAAAACATGCATATACATTGGCGATGTTCGGTCTTTAGAAGGGCTCTCGGGTTTATCTGTAGGGCTAGGAGCTGGAGATGCTGTAGCTTGCTGCTGCCGAAATCGTTCTTCATATTTACGTAATGTGTCTAGTTGCTTTTGACGATTTGTCATAGCGTTTGGCCGAACGGATGGGTGTCCGGGTCGAATACTTGCTGTTTTCGATGACGAAGGATGTACGAAGCTATCGTTATTTAATGATGAAGGGTAGGCTGGATTATCCTTTCTTTCATCTGAGGAGCTATCATCACCTGAGCTATCATCACTGTCTGGATGATTACGTCTACTAGGTCCTGGTTCGTGTAGTAAGGGGTTATAGTTTGTAGGACGTGGAGGAGGTATGAATGGTCGAACTACAGGTTTAGAAGGTGGAGGAGTCGAAGGTTTTGCTGATTTACTTAAAACTATCATGGAATCGCCAACCTAAAATATAGAAAAAAACATCAATTAGAGAGAGAGAAATGGAGTCCGCTCGACACAAACTATGTCATTTCGGAACTAATACGTGGTTCAATTTTATTTCAACAATTCAATTGCGCGTAGGGGTTCACTATCCTGGAGGACGGGGGTCCGTGTTCGATCATCATGATTTTCAGAGTGGCTCCCCTTGTATGACAGAGAGAGAAAGAGAAATGGGGTTTAACGTCCACTCAACACAAACTAGGTCATTTCGGGACTAACATATGGTTTTAATTTTATTTCAATAATTCGCTTGCACGTAGGGGTCTTTAGCAGTGGGAGGAAACCGGAGTGCCCGGAGGAAACCCACGAGGTTGAGAAGGCGCCCCTATCTCCATGCCACATACGCTCACACCAGACCTCGAAACCACAGCCGCAAGCCAGAAGTGACCGGCCAGCTAGAGGTCGAAGCGCAGTACTCTAGACCACTAGGCCATCCCAACCCCCCTTGTATGACAGAGGGGCATGGCAAGCAACAATGTATAGTCGTTCGGATGGTAGGAAAAACTGATGTCCCGTGTACACATTAGCTTGCATATAATAGACAGTTGAAATTCAAAATAAGAATAGGCTGTCACTATAAACCTCAGAATGCCTCGTTCGGCATTTCTGTCCAAACGAGGTAAAAAAAATGCCTCGTTGTCTGTAGTTCCAAAACGAGGTTTTTTAAATTGCCCTTTTTTTGGAACGAGGTATTTCTGTCAGAACGAGGCTTGGTAAAATGCCTCGTTTACTAAACGTGTTTTTTTCAAGATAGTTATTAGCAGTATATCGGCCAATTTGTGAAAATTAAAATTTATGTTATTTAATGCGAAAATAAAACCAGTTCAAACTATATTATTATCAGAGAAATTGACAAGACAAGAATACACACCATCGGTGGAGGTGTAAAACTATTGCAGACACATAGCTACCTTGATTGATTTATTGCCCCAATCAGGTATAGGTGTTAAGAAACAACTGTGGTGTTGTGACATTTTATTGGGGGCAATCAATTAATCAAGGTATAGCTGTGTGTCTGCAATTGTTTTACACCTCCACCGATGGTGTGTATTCTTGTCTTGTCAATTTCTCTGATAATAATATAGTTTGAACTGGTTTTATTTTCGTATTAAATAACATAGATTTTAATTTTTACAAATTGGCCGATATAACGCTAATAACTATCTTGAAAAAAACACGTTTAGTAAACGAGGCATTTTACCAAGCCTCGTTCTGAACAAAATACCTCGTTCCAAAAAAAAGGGCAATTTAAAAAACCTCGTTTTGGAACTGCAGACAACGAGGCATTTTCTTTACTTCTTTTGGACAGAAATGCCGAACGAGGCATTCTGAGGTTTATAGTGTGTAGTGCTGCTGTTCAGGCAAAATTTTCCTCATAGCACACAGCTTGACGTATGCCGTCTTCATTACCCCAATAGGAGCTGAACGGTAGGACGTTAAAACTCATTTCATATTTACCTTACAAGCGGGATGACACCACAGTTGAGGAGCAGCGAATTCTAAACTCTCTACTTTTATTTCTTTCCACGTCCATCCATCGTCTGATAAATTCAACAACCACACATCAGAAAAAATCTGAAAATTTGTACAAAATAAAAAGATAAATGAGCTACCAAAGTTTGTCTTAGACTTATGTTTTAATACCATCTAGAGGAGTATATTATTAGAGCTACTTTTTCTAGAATACTTAAACATGCATTATGCAAGAGCTAAATCTGCCTATTGTCAGTCTTTCTTAAGGCCTGAAATATTATCTAAATTATCCAGACCATAATTAACTCTCAATGTCAATGCAAGCCTGGAATATTTATTGGATTAGTATCTGATTTACCACTCAATTTTCATTCATGATTTAATCCCGGAATGGATAATCGAGACTATATTTTTTATCATACCGACATTAGTAATGATGTTCGAGGCTAGACAAAAAATTCAATCACTAAAATCTTGGATTAGAGTGGATACATTTGACATCAATGTATTTTTTTTTAATATTTGGCATCAATGTAATTTTTTTTAATAGCAATTTATTGATAATTTATTTTAGAACAATCGTAATGCAAGACATATTGTTCAAGATTTAATTGATCTAGAAATATTCAAAGTTATTAAAAAGTTTAAAAGTCAGTTTATTACCTGATTAGCACCACCACATCCACCCATGATTAAAATATGGCCGTCATCGAGAGTAACCTAAACATAATATAAATAAAATATGGCCGTCATCTAGAGTAACCTA
This sequence comes from Patella caerulea, assembly GCA_036850965.1. Taxonomy (NCBI): domain Eukaryota; kingdom Metazoa; phylum Mollusca; class Gastropoda; family Patellidae; genus Patella; species Patella caerulea. The sequence goes on along the minus strand of JAZGQO010000010.1, from coordinate 70,395,806 downwards.
CACATGTAATATGAATAAGTAACCTAAACATAATATAAATAAAAGATGGCCGTCTAGAGTAACCTACACATGTAATATGAATAAGTAACCTAAACATAATATAAATAAAATATGGCCGTCATCTAGAGTAACCTACACATGTAATATAAATAAAATATGTCATCTAGACGTCATAGGGTCAAAAGCGGTTCGTTTGACCACCGACGTTAGATCCCACTATAACTTGTCAGACCTTCATGTAGGGTAGGCCATTGAAAGTATAAATAAAACTAAACGAAATATAGATCGGTATTTTAATCAGATAGTGTTAGATTAAAATAAATGACTTGTAAGATGTAAACATAACCTAATTGTAAAATTGTATTAATTATCTACCTGAGATTGTCCATATCGTGGATTAGGTTTCACTCCAACTGTAGGCTCTTTTCTCCAGTAACATTCAAGAAAATCAAAAACATAAACATCGTTACTTCTGTAAATATATGTTAGTCATACATTCAGTGAGCGTTATATTATTACTAAACAAAAACGAAGAAGAAAGAAATAAAAGGAAAGGGGATGGATTGAAAGTTGAAAATGAAGAAAGACAATAATATCATTCAGAAGAGCTAAAATACGATTTGCGGTTAAGATTAAGAATCATGATATTGTACAGTAAGACCCGTCAAAATATTGTATGCAAAATGTTATATTTATAAATTTGGTGGTGAGAATTCACCCTTGCACTTGAAGAGAGCAAACTCTTCCAGATCAAATTGGGATTGTGATATCATATCTTAGGCAAAATCATACTGCAGTCATCCTCCTACTGCTGGTAAACAATAGCAATATATGTGACACGCTCCAACATAACCAGGCCCTTGTCGCACAACTTCATTTTGTACTACGATTACAAAAGCATTAACTGTATGATTTCTTGATGCTGTGAATGAGCCGAGCTCAACTCCAGATAATGCATCAAATTTAAAAAGAATTGCATTTTAGGAAAGCTTAGCTGTGGACTATTCAAATATGCTGCCAGCTCTATTTCATAAAAATAACCAAGAGTCTGGATTTTGTGGGAAATGAAATGAAATGGGGTTTAACGTCCTACTGTTCTGCTTATAACCTGGACAATTGAAGATGGCCATCAACACAGTGTGCTACGGGGGAAATTTTGGCCGAGTAGTAGCACTACGGCTAACTCTTATATCGAATTCCAACTGCCAAGGGATCTTTTACATGCATGCCAATGTGTATACGGAACCCCCGTCTTCTGTCTCATCCAAATGACTAGACAGCTGACAAGGGGAACCACTCCAGAAAACCTGGATGAAATTTCTCGGCAATGCAGGGATTGAACATCCAACCTCCAGGCTAGCGAGCCAGTGTCTTACAAACTTAGCCATGATCCCCAACAGCTCACATATGATAAAGAAAATCAACATGTAAGAGACCAGCTTTATACAAGTCACTAAAAAAATGGTACATTCAAGGGCTGATTACAGATGTAATATGTGAGATTAAGAAAATAGAGCTGACAATTCTCAATTAAATATCTTAATATAGATTATAATGAAAATGGAACATATTGAAAATATCAGTCAAATTACTTTATTCTGAGCAAAGTTTTGAATGTAGGGAGTTTTCATAGATACCACTGTTACAATAATAAACAAAGCCTTGATTATCCATTTTTAAATTTCTTACATAATGCACCTTTAAGATTTTTAAGATGTTGGCAGAGCCACTGTAAAGAGTCGAACAAGAGAACTTACCCTTGTCCTGGAGCTTGTGATCCACCAAATATGACCATAGAATCACCAACTATAGATGCTGAATGTCCGGCCGTAGGAGGCGGGGTATACGTAGATAAAAGGGTTATATGTGACCAACGATTAGTCTCTGGATTAAACATGTCTAACTCGCTAAAAAACTTGGATGTCTGAAAAAAATACAACATGTATCAAGGTTTTAATCTAAATATTTAAACCAATATAATCTGTTGATCGCCATTTCTATTTTTCGGACAATTAATTCAGAAAAGTAAGACGTTAAACCCCATCAACGGATAAAATTTCATTGATATAAGCATTAAACTACATGGCACATATGGCTCTTGTCTTTAGAAGTGGGAGGGAGGACCATGAGGTTGGGCCCATATGGTTGGGCAAACAATTGTACTCCTTGTCTTCTACAAGCTTGGGATCTCAACCATGCCAGTTAACTTAATAATGGACACTTCTGTCCAAAGAATATGACACTTCTTAGCATTATTTCAATTCTGTAATAAATTTAACTGTACTTATTCTATTTTAAGCTTAATGTGTTTATATGAATTTAACTGCATTTATTTTATAAGTTTAAATTAGTTGACAGATAAGTTCTGCAGCCAAACAATTTCGATGCCAGTAAGAGAGAAAGAAGGAAATGGTGTTTAACTCGACACAACTAGGTAATTTCAGAACTAACGTACAGTTCTTTTTTATTTCAATAATTCGCTTGTGGGAGGGTAAGCCCACGAAATTGGACAGACGAACCTCGCATCTTGACTCAATGACACGCACATGTTAAACCTTTCAGTCACTCTACTACCCCAGTCACTGAAACAAGAGCTGTGTAATCAGATTTACCTTGTGTGACCCATCGTAAATTTTAATCGGATTTTCTCGATTATGAACAAACTACAGGTAGTTAACTTTGGTTATTATAAACTTACCTGAGTGTTTGAAATCAACTCCCGTTAAATAAAATCCATTGCACAACTAAATATTCCAACGAATAAAAACAGTTTGTTCATAATCGAGAAAATCCATTTAAAATTTACGAAGGGTCACACATTAAGTTATAGGCTATAATACTACAGATAAGTGCAGGAGTACATATATAGACTTACCTGATGAAGGGGATAAGGCGTTGGATGACTCCAACCTCCATATAATATTAAATAATCTTTATATACTACCATTGAAGCACATCCTTTAGGAGAAGGATAAGCACCTACAAATATCAAAACAGTCAATAAATATCAATACTACTGGAAATTAAAGGAACTATTTTAAATATATTTGACCCCATGGTGTTAGCTGAATAGCATGGAGTTGTTGTAGACAGGGTTGTTACATGTTATGAACCTATCTGAAGCTCTGTGGTACTTTTTTTGAAGAAATACAATCCTGTATACTTGCAAAAGTGCTTGTCATGATTATCAATTAACATATACAAAGATTGAATTGTTTATACAACATTTAAAAATTGTTGAAGTGGCCTGGTTGAGAATAACACATGACCCAATTATATGGAATACAAGTTACCTGAAGGATTTATTTCTGGTGACATTTCGACGAGGGTTCTGAGCCGATTTATCAAGCAAAGATAAAGACGAGGAACTAATAATTGTTTCACTTTTATTTTAATAATTAGCTTACATGTATGTGCAAGGGTCTTTAGCAGTGGGAGGAAAGAAGATGACCTGGTCCTGGAAAAACCCCACAAGATAGGGCAGGAAACTCTTCACCTTGTCATGTACAACTACAAGGATCAAAACCAAGTCACTTGACTCAATGACAGACCTTATGATCTAAAGTGCACATGTAGTCCATCTAACCACCCAAACCCTTCCTATTTGTCAAGGGGGTTGGGTGGCCGTATGGTTAGCGTGCGCGTACTGTATCATACGCCCTGCCATTGAGTCAACTGGCGTGGTTTCGGATCCCCAGTTGTATGTGGCAAGGAGTAGGGTTGCCTGTTCAACATTGTGGGTTTTCCCCGGGTACTCTGGTTTCCTCCCACTGCTAAAGACCCCTAAGCGCAAGTGAAGTACTGAAATAAAATTAAAACATATTTTAGTCCCAAAATGACCTAGTTTATGTCGAGTGGACGTTAAACCCCATTTCTCTCCCTCCCCCTATTTGTCAAGAAATAATGCATCAATAAAACATTTTCCTCACCAACAGCTAATGGTCGAACCCATTGTCTGGTAGTTAAATCAAACCTCCAGATATCGTTAAATGTTGTGTTAGTCACGGTACATCCACAGCAGACGTACAGTGATTTATCATAGTAACAGGCACAGTGAGAATATCGTTTGGTAATCGTCTGTCCAGATTCCGCTGGTATACTCGTCCAGTTTATATCACATTCTTGAATAGCTTGCTTAAATGTTCGTTTGATTTTTTCAACAACCCCTGGAAAAAAAGAAATAGTTTCACATAAATCAATTTCATCAAATGATGTGGATGAATGGAATAAAGTTTTCGTAAAACTGTGGCATATATCCATCTACATTTCATCAAATTCTGAACAGCCACACTGGCTAAGTTTCTTCATACCGCATTTTAAAGTAATAATTTTTGTACAGCAACAATAAAAGAACAACTGTAGACCATTCATGTACATGAATCTGTACAGGCTATAGCCTACATGTGAAGTCTGGGACTGTAACTTTAATTATGATTTACAAAATCTACGTGTTTATACAAATTTTACCAAATAACTGTTTTTAAAATTCATCAATAAGTGCACTATCCTAACGATTTTAGCCAAACATTTACACTTTCTTATCATGCACTCAAGGACATGGAGAAGATTCTATCCGAGTTCATGGGTCAGGGGTTAATCCTAACCCAACTGGCACTGCCACACTCGAAACTTGGGTGTGGCTACACTACAGGTACCTTTAATATTATGTAATTTGCTCTTGTTGCCATAGTATTTTTCCTATTTCTCCATAAAACTATTTTCAAAAAAAAAAAAAAAAAATCAAGGATATAATTATACAATATAAATATCCATCTAGCTGCCAAGTCGATTCTCACCTTTTACCAGACGATTCCACTGTTTGCAGACTTGACTGGCATTTTTGATGTCATTGTAGGGCGAAATTTTACATAAAATTAATTCTAACAGTTCTTCTGGTAAATCATAAATAAAAACCGGTTGGGGTTGACTGGTTTCCATGTTATAATTCATGCCATGAAGTCGATTAAATTCTGTAAAATTTAAGAGATTAAGTCACGACCGAAATTGTAAACATTGGATTTCTGAAAACATGTCCGGGAATTACAAAAGATAATAAACGAATAAAGTTTCACTACAAACTTTTAAGGAAATAAATCAGTAAAAATCATGATAAGTATTATAAATGAATTAATTGTAAAATACTGTATCTGTTTAAAAGTTTTACTTATGGAAAAGAAACATTTCATTTAATATCATCATATTTTCGTTCTCTGTTTATAATACCGTCATTTTTATAATCCAAAAATAAAGGGAGCCTACTCTTATTTATTTTCCACATAACCAAAAGTACCTCCACTTGTGAAAACCGCTTTTTGTGTTGACATTTTTCTGTTGTCAATTATAAGTGTTCTTTCATCATGCACACCATATTCACGTGAGCAAGCGAAGACATTTTTCTCTATAATTTAAGAGAACTGGTAGGTATCAACAATTTTTTTTTTAATTTGATCCTAGATAATAGGGTCCATTCCAAAGCCGAACAAACTAGTGGGCGTGGCACAATACTGTAAATACAGGCTAATTTTATTGTAAAAGTAAAATCATGTTTAGTAAGTGATTTAGATGGTTGGACAAATTTACACTGAAAGACTGGTCTGAATTTTCATTCAAACTCATACATGTACCCCATGGCCCTCAGACACATGTAGGTATGTTTAAAATTAAAAGTGGCAGAAAATTTACACAATGAATGCCAATAAAAATAGCCAACATTTTACATACACCTTGCAGTAGGTGTTTCGTTACATTACAGATAATCGCACTACTTACTGCTGTAAAAAAAGCAAATTTTTGTTATAAATTATGTCTGGTCAATAGTCCGATTAACAACCAATAGCTAACAGGGTACTAAAGCTCCAAATTGGACTAAATATGTTTACATAACGTTACGTCATGGCTCACGATTTTATTATGCCCAATTTACCAGTGCATAGCAGAATATGGCAGAAAAACTAATTGTGTGACAAACAAGGCTATCAACATGGCTATAATGTAAACAATACTGTTTCGAGATGAACAATTACACTTTCACTGATTTTAATACCTAAACTCCACAGGGAGGAATTTGATACTTTGCCCTGAAGTGTACTGTACATACATGTAAGAGTAGGCCATAGCACCACTGTCTGGGCAAAATTTCCCTCATAGCACACTGTATGGCGTTTGCCTATCTTCATTATCCCACCAGTTGCAGCAGGACAGTAGGACGTTAAATCCCATTTCAATCCATTTCCTTTGATTCATCTTTCAAAATATTTTAGTTTGTAATGGATCAACAATCCACCTCGAATGGCATTCCCAGATTTTAAGCCTACATGTACATGTGTCTGTCTTCCTTGTTCGGTTTGTGATGAATGTACTTGTTATTTGATACAAATATCATGTGATGTGTAATAGACCCTACTTGTTGTTTTGACGTTAATTAATCCGTTAGACATGTCTATTCTATTTCGCTCTAGATTTATAATGTTCAACTATTAATAAAACTATTCATAATATTCCATTATCAGTCAACAGTTTATTATAAATCGGAAATCCTAATAGTGATACGATCTTAATTATACGCCCACATTGAAATGTGGTCGTATATTGTCGTCGCCCCCGTCCGTCTGTCCGTCGGTCCGTCGGTCCGTCCGTCCGTCCGTCCGTCCGTCCGTCGGTCCGGCGTCCACAATTGCTTGTGGACGCTCTAGAGGCTAAAGTTAATATCCAATTGACTTTAAATTTATACACAGTGTTTAAGGTCATGAGACGAAGAAGCCTATTGTTTTTCAGCGATTTCCGATAATAACTACCAGAGTTATGGCCCTTGACGACTTCAAAAAATCTTGTGGACGCTCTAGAGGCCAAAGTTAATATCCGATTGGCTTTAAATTTATACACAGTGTTTAAGGTCATAAGACGAAGACGCCTATTGATTTTCAGCGATTTCCGATAATTAGTGCCAGAGTTATGGCCCTTGATCAATTCAAAAAATCTTGTGGACGCTCTAAAAGCCAAAGTTAATATCCGATTGGCTTTAAATTTATACACAGTGTTTAAGGTCATAAGACGAAGACGCCTATTGATTTTCAGCGATTTCCGATAATTAGTGCCAGAGTTATGGCCCTTGATCAATTCAAAAAATCTTGTGGACGCTCTAAAAGCCAAAGTTAATATCCGATTGACTTTAAATTTATACACAGTGTTTAAGGTCATTAGACGAAGAAGCTTATTGATTTTCAGCAATTTCCGATAATTAGTGCCAGAGTTATGGCCCTTGATCAATTCAAAAAATCTTGTGGACGCTCTAAAAGCCAAAGTTAATATCCGATTGACTTTAAATTTATACACAGTGTTTAAGGTCATAAGACGAAGAAGCCTATTGATTATCAGCGATTTTCGATAATTAGTGCCAGAGTTATCTCCCTTGATCACTTCAAAAAAATCTTGTGGACGCTCTAAAAGCCAAAGTTAATATCCGATTGACTTTAAATTTATACACAGTGTTTAAGGTCATAAGATGAAGAAGCCTACTGATTTTCATCAATTTCAAATAATTACTTCCAGAGTTATCTCCCTTGATCACTTCAAAAAACCTTGTTGCGCTGTAGATGCCAAACTCATCATCCGATTGACTTCAGATTGATACACAGAGTTTAAGGTGTTGAAACGAACAAGTATTTTGATTTTCAATGAATTTTGATAACTGAACAGCTAAATCCATGATATTAAATGTTTCCTATACTAATTGTTAGCGTGGGGCAAAACTTTATAAAAAGCAAACAAATTCTCATGATTTTCTGATAATTACATAATGAGTTGTTACTCAGATTTTAGTGTATTACAAATGTTTCATTACCAAAAAAAAGTAAAAATATGCGACAATCCTTGTTGACTGCCCGGACGATTTAGCTGCTGTGGGTGTATGTTTCGTTGCCTGGCAACCTATCTTTTTATATAATGCCCACATTGAATGTTTTAGTACAAGTGTAGATGTATGTTACTATCCCATCACTTCATTTGTCTATTTTGAAAACTTTACAAACTACATTGATCGCCCAAGCTTTTTAGAATTTATATTTTGTTTACATTACTGAGAAAATGAGGACTATTGAATTTCAGCAATGATTCATAATGACTTTTAGAGTTATTGCCATTAGTCAATTTCTATAATCTTTTGAAAGCTCTAATGACGAAGTCTATCTTTCTGTTTGAAATTGATATGCATTATCTATGTTAGTCTATAAACAATGACATCAAAAGTTATCGCCCTTGTTCACTATTTAAATCTTTAGAAAGCTGTTGTGGTGGCAGTATTGGTCATGGGATGTGTTTTGATATTTATTTGTATTGTGACACAAGGAAGCCTATTATATTCCTACAATTGCAGCTTATTCTACAGTTGTTGCCCTTGCTCACTTCTTGGACTATGGGGACAAACTGAAGACTGTTTTCCATTGTTGTTTCTGTGAATGGGTGTGCACCAGGCTTTAAAGCAGCCATTTTATTTTATTTCATAATTTCTTCTTTTATTTACAGAGCTAGAACTGTGAAATTTGTCAGGATGGATCTAAAAGAAGTTAGTCTTAAGTTAGACGAAACACTGATAGAATTCTTCACCGCTGTTAAACAGCTGTACCAAGAACAAGCTGTTCTAGAACAATATATGAAAGATGGCTATCTCAATCTCTCACGGGCTCGTTACAACATGGGTCTTAAGGCTGTTGGTGCTTTGCAGTTCAACCAAAATGCGATGACAGCTTTGACAAAAGTTGATGTAAATGGAACTGAAAAAAATTCTTCAAAACCTTTTGAAATCACCTCATCACAAATCCAAAAACCTTCAAAGAATGATGAAGATGGTGGATTGAGAAAAAGAAACACTGGAACAGATAAATCAGAAAAAATAGAAAATATTGGAATTCTTAAAAATGACGACTCAGACATTAAAGAGGAGACTGTCATTGACCCTCTTAAATGGTTTGGTGTTTTGGTGCCCCAGAATTTACGAAAGAGTCAATCTAGTTTTAAACAAGCTGTGGAATCTGTTGTGACGATAGCAAATTTAAAACATTCTATTATCAATCTGCAAACAGAATACAGATCTCTTTTGGAGAAAAAATCTAATATGTTAAAAAATGCATCTAAGGAAAATTGATAAACTGTTAAGGTTGCAGCGATACCCCGGGGATGCCGCATTATCGCGATTATTTTTTTTCAAGTGATATCGTATCGGCCAAAGTTGAATAATCGCAATCCCCGGTATTTTAGGATTTTTTGGGGCGGAGGTCGGTGCAATAAATCCAAAGTTCATTTTCACCGGTGCGGGGGCCGGATCAAATTCGAAATAATAGTTTAATTACTACTTGTAAAATTATACAATAAAAATCGGTGAGAGAAAGTTCCCGAAACACATTTTGTAAACAAAGCCGCACGCGACATCGGTGTACCGTAGCAACGGTGCGGCGAATCCCCGGTTAACAAGACTGAAAATATTATGTTTATTTCAATGTTAAGTTAGTACTGTACGATAAAGAGAATTATCGTAATAAAATTGATAATCGTAGACTTTTATTTATCGCGATAATTCCAAAAGCAGTTATCATGATTAATGGCGATATCAGAATTTGATATCGTTGCAACCTTATAAACTGTGTATGTAAAGTTTACTTTTAGAACAATGAACTTGTTCCACACACTTGGTTATCTTCTTGTTCTTACATGTAGGGTGACAGAACAGTAGGAAGTTAAACCCCATTTCATTTCATTTCTTAAGGTAACAATCTTTACAAAAAGCCTCTAGCTTCACAATTTTAGTAGGCCTAACCTCAACATGAAACTTGACTTACTTTTCCTTTGGACAATTGTTTGGACAATTACACATACCTTCAATTTTTGATATGAGGTTGTAGTTCTAAGATGACTTGTGCGATGGAAGACATGGTGGATTCCTGGTTCAAATAGTGTGCTTGTACTTTTTGTATAGCTATGGATATTAGATATATTTCTTGATTTTAACAAATGTGAGAACTATGCTTTTATGATGCTTTTATGCATGGTATATATATATATACATGTAATTGATATATTTTATTAATAATATTTAGAAATTATATTGAAGCATTTGAATTAATGGTTGTTCCTATTTAATTGTTGACTGTCATGATGTTAATCGTATGTTTACTTACATGTAGCTGTAATTGCAGAAGTGGAGTTTATAAAATAATTATATGCTTTATTTAAATGTTTATTTCTTGAACACTTAAAGATACATTCCCTAGAAAGTATGTACATGTTTAAGGTACTTGTTTCCAATAAAAGTATGACCCACACATGACTAAAATGTAAGGCTAGCACTAACTGGCAATCATCAAATCGAACAGTTTTTAAGTGGCAAGTCATCTTTAATGATATATTTTGTAAAATAATCATTATTCTTAATCATATAATTCTGTAAAATAACTTTTCATATGTTACCATGAGTTCATTATTCATGTTTCCTTAATTCAATTTTCATATGGTATCATGAAATGATTATTCATTTACTACTATGAAATGTGTTTTCATGTTTATGGTAAAATACAGTTATTCAGATGTGAAAGGGGCATTAGGTAAAATTAGATAAAGAGCTGACAGTTCTCGATGTAATACATGTAGTTAAAAAATAGATATTGAAAACAGAAAATGCTTCACTTTGGACTTGGCTAGCCTCCATCATCATTACTACATGTAACGTTGGTACTGTTATGAACAAAGTCTTGATTATTCACTTTTAACGTTAAATTATCCATCATGTTCAAATCCACTAAAGATCACAGGCTAACAATGGCATCTAGAGTTGATTATGGTCTGGATTAGTTAATTACATGTAATGTCTAATTAATAATTGAGATAACATTACAGGCATAAAACAATACCTGCAATAGGCAGATCATCTCATTCATAATTCATTTTTAAAATAAAATGTTTATTCTATGTTTCCAGAAGATGATTACCTATTTGCTGGTAGAAAATATTTATTCATATCTTACTGCATATGCTGACCTATTCATATGCTTCTATTACAGAATTATTTGATACTACAAGATATTTATTACCTGTACATATAAAAGTACAAACGAAATTTATGGAAATAATTATTATGTGTTACATAAGATAGCCATTCATGCATAAATGTATGTTATAGTATGAGAATTATGCATATGTACAATAATTATTCATATGTTACTATATAAAATAATTATTTATATGTTATTATAAAATAGTTATTCATGTGTTACTATAAAATAATTAGTCATAAAAGTTACTATAAAATGTTTATTTATATGTTACTATAAAATGATTATTCATATGTTACTATGAAATAGCTATTCATGTTTACTATGAAATAGCTATTCATATGTTACTATAAAATAATTACTCATATGTTACTTTATATATTGTCAACTGTAATGATATAAAACATTTAAATGAAAGTACTGTTTATATACATGTTTATGATAAGTTAATCATTGTTTTATGTGTTTAGTATAAGTTTCTATACACTGACTGATAATATTATTCACAGGGGGTAGCACTCGGCAAACCTCGTAAGATTTCGGGAATCTAAACTCGGCTGTATGATGAATTCACCATATTGGAACTACTTTAAAGGTCCGTGATGAAACATGGCTGCGCCCATTCCAAACACAAGTTGGCAACCTATTTGGCTAGCGACCTATTCGGCCTATCCAGCTGTAAGATAATGACGAAATTACACGTCTATTCTGAGCTGAAGGAATGGATAAAAAATAATATATTCTACTTTCATTTGATAGACATAACGTTGGATTTTATTGGTTGATAAATAGAGACTGTTGTCTTTACTCTTAATAGGTTTCCAACGAACAGGTTGCAGCTCGATCGGTCGAATAGGCCGCTAGATAGGTTCCCAATTTGTGTCATAGCGTCAAGTTTTCCTGTTAAAGTAAACCGGTAGCCGCATCGCAAATGTATGGGCGTAGGTACATATCACTTACTGTCATACATCCGAGACTAGATGTAGTTGACGTAGTTTACGGAATCTGTCGAGATTAACCGAGTGAGGGGGTAGGGGATAAATGGCTGAATGGTTAGCAAATGTACGCTGTAACATAAGTTCTGTCATTGAGTCAACTGGCATGATTTCGATTCTCTGATTCTCGGTTTGTACGTGACAAGCCTGTCCAATCTCGTGGGTTTTCACAAGGTCCAATGCTTTCCTCCCACTGCTAAAGACCCCTAAGCACAATGAAATTATTGAAATGAAATTAAACTATTTGTTAGTCCCGAAATGACTATGTGCCGAGTTGACGTTAACTCCCATTTCTCTCTCTCTCCCTCTATATTACTCACATTCTAAATATTGACATTATGTATTTGAAAGAAGAAAACTAATCTTCAATATTAACCTACGCTTATTTATGTATTTCTACCAATGGTCACCAGGAGCTAGATACATGTAATGGTTGAAATTGAATCAGTTCTTTAAGACTTGTCAGTTGCAACCCCCATAAATGAAATGAAATGAGGTGTCCTGTGCTAATATTGTTATCTGAAAAACATCAGATCCGTCAGTCATGTTCTCGCAAAGAATGCCCCAGCAGCTCCCGAGGGATTGATGAATCTATCTGGCCTTGTTATTGTAATCGATTTCTCACTAACGACCATTAGCAATCTGATTAAAACTCAGATCTTATTTCGTTTCGTTTTCTTATAGTTCAAAATTTCGTTTTACAACACGAGGATCTGGAAGGAAGAGTTTTTATTTAACCCGTGTTCTGTATGAAGTGGGGGATTAGCCAATGAAACGGTCTGTTACGGTGAGCACGGAACTGTTGCAAAACCACGAAGCTGATTAATCGAAAGTATAAGAAACGAAATATCTGTATTTTAATCAAATGAGACTGACAGCAAATACAAATCTCACAGCAACAGTCCATCATACCGTTGCCACATCACCCCAGTTTTAAATCTCTAATCAAAAAGTACCATGCTAATGCATTGGTGTGTTGGCCAGGCTCCTGGTTACCTCTGTAAAGTAACACAGCAGTACATTACAAAAAAACATTGGTTCAAACATTCTCAATCAGCCAGTCATACCAGTTAAAACTTGCAACTTCTGGACCGTGATCTTTTGCTGTTGCTGCTGGGGAAAGATGGAATTCAGCCCCAGTTTGACTTCGTTTTGTCTATCTTTAAATCCAACATAATACATCTTTTGAAAATTCATTACATAAATCTTTTTTTAAAAAAAACTTCAGAGCCAAAGAACTTTTGTAAAGATTGTTTTGAATACGCTTTGAGCAGGCGTTCTAGATGGTCATAAGAAGAATTATTGTTTTTTATATATCTGCAGATTCCTCACTGTTGTCTGTGAATTATGCACATACATGATTTGAAACTTGTGTTATGTGAACTGAAGTCTAAATATGAGACGTTGGAACAACAGTGATGCAATTAATGCAAGATCAATTTACTCGAAGGAGTTTCTTTTTACAGTATTAAAATGCAGTTTCACGTCTTGCTGTTCTACGCACGCGGTTAGTGATGACCGACATTGTCATTGGAGTTTTGACGGCGTCGTACATTAAATTATGGCTCAAATCGTTAAAATCTTAATAGGCCATGTTTTAGGAACCAATTAAAACTTTTAATTTTTCAGCCACAATTAAGCATAGGCATATACAGACACATTTCGATACGATTTGCCTTTTCCATGTCCTTTGACATCACGCGGAATGATCTTACAACCAAACTCGACCGACGGACAACATCAATGAGACTCAATGAGTACCAAATATTAACTTTTTTTCCGTCGACAAATACATTTTTAAAACATTAGAATTAAAAAAAATAATTAAAGACGTTTTGAGTATTTGTAGGTAAAAGCATTTGCTATGTAGTGTAAATTGAAATTCTACCCGAACGGTTTACGTTTTTTGAAAACAATTAATGCACGCGCCATTGACCCAATGATTGAAGACAATCATCTTTGACAAAGATATTAGAAGACTTTCGTCATCCTCTGTGAAACAGATTACCCATTACCATCCATGTCTTGTGGCCTTTCACTCCTCTACGATTCCTTACGATTTCCACTTGTAGCCATCTTACCCCTCCAGGTGCGGATCCAGGAATTTTTGCAGGAGGGGGTTTGCCAGGTTTCTGTTAAGGAAATCTGCCATCATCGTCTCCAAATTACATAGGCATACATACAAATTGAGCTTTTTAAACAGAGAAATCATTTTTATACTGATGTAGGATCACTTTGTGATGTAATTTCATTGATGCAAGGCATTATTTTTTTATGTAGCTGAGCAGGGGGGGGGGGGGGGGGGATCCGCGCCTGCCCTCCGTGTGTGATATGACCTTAATCCAAGTTCCCATCCTTGATTTAAATAGTTTTATAATATTGTATATAAAAGTACTCGAATCCTAAGTGGGTGGCGACTATGATTACTTTTCAGGTGAATGCTATTAGCGATGATGTCTGGATAGGAAATGTATATAATAGTTACGTTGATGAATATACCAGTGTAATTAATGCCATAAATTAATGTTTAAATCCTTCATATCGGCGAGTAATCTCTTATATAAATATTATTACAGACCTTGTCTGTTTTCATTTATAGATGTCAAAATTATCTTCCATGGCCAATTAGAGAGAATGGCGAGAAAGAGAAAGATGGGGGGGGGGGGATTATCCTGTCTTTTCCAGAGAATTTTCCAGTCTTGAAATGAAATGAAATGGGGTTTAACATCCCACTGTTCTGCTCCAAACTGTGCTAATGAAGACGGACATACGTACCATACAGCGTGCTATGAGGGAAATTTTGCCCTCACAGCGGCGCTACGACCTACATTAATATCGAGCACCAACTGCCAAGGGATCTTTAACGTCCACGCAAATGTGTACACGGGACCTCTCGTTTTCGTCCCATGTTTTCGGGCCCTCCGTCCTGCATCACCGACAAGGGAGATCTACGCTTGAAAAACGGGATGCACTTTCTCGGCCAGTGGAGGGGATTGAACACTTGACCCCAGGCTAGCGAGCCGCCATGATCCCTTCCAGTCTTCAGCGTTTGAATACTGTACTGCAGCGACATCTGATGAGCTTTCACACGCACACTGTCGACTTAAATGAAGCGAATGTCTCTTCTAATGAATGAGAGAAATAAACCACAGACTCAAGTAATTTACATAGACACAAATAACTATAAACGTGTTGTTGAGGTAACGTAAAGAGACTATACGTAATTCTCACTGTGAAGATCTTCGTATTGGGAGTTCGCCTGTCGATAATATAATTATTTTCTGATTTATTGCAGAATGCTGCGTGAATGTATGTTTCGTTGTATGGCAATCTACCTTTATAGTGCAGCTTATACCCATGTCATGCTGTCATGGTTAACTTAAACGTCTCTATATTTTAGCATTTCAAGATTGTTGTTGCCATTTGTTACTGGGATGGTCCACGTTGTCATTGATTTTTCGTATATTTATTTCATTCGTTAAAGTTAAAGTGCCAATCCCGATAACTTTTTGGGGAATAAAATGCTTAATTTTGTGTTAAAATCCCTTAAAACCCATTACCTAAGGCCGATCAAGTAACCCGATATTTGTGATATGCTTGTAAATAACTTATCTGGAAATGGAGACCGTTGTATTATACAGTATTGGGATAAAACCAGACTTTTTTCTATAAAAATAATATGTAGGTGAAATTTACCTTTTGTTATCAAGTACAGGGCATGGGTCATTCAATGTATAGACCTCTCAAGAAACATTAATCGATAATCAGGTCACCCAATGAAAAAATTGACCCCAAATCTTAAAAGGGTTACGTGTCCGGATAAGCAGTGTTGACGTTGACGTCCAAATGACTCAATATTTTGAGCTGAAATTTTGAGACAAGGTAAATACACCATGCCACTATTTGGTCCATAAATTTCATAAATACTCAGACTTTAATCTTTTAGACACTGTTCTTATCGGGATTGTCCCTTTAAAGTTAAAGTTAATAATTCAAACCCCGTAACACTATTTCTGAGATTGAGTTACGAAACTTGAAGCGTTGGCGGACCTATGTTTTGGGTTCCCGGAATGAAGCTTGCAATATTATGGGAGCCCTTACCAACCAGTAACTATCCCTTGATAGCGACTGTTAGCCTCTTCAATGGGGTTGTTGCGTGACAAAAGAAATAAAAAAACGAAAGAACAATATATTTTATGTAGCCCATTGTCATAACAAAGAATTAAAATACCAACGGTAACGTCCTCCGATTTGTAAATGTTTTTCTTTGCTTTGGGGCAAGCAATGAAATGATAAACCCAGATTTCTTTCTTTACAGTCGGAACAGCCCAACATAACAGACATTTAGGCAAGACATTTTGTATGTTATGTCGACCTTCCTTTGGTGTCTGCATGTTCCGAATGCAACGACTGTGAGTTTTTTAAATCGTGCGGAGCTAGATCAAGCTCATAGTGAAAATGTGCAGAGCGCGACCAAGCCTTCTATTGAAGATGTGGTGTCAGATGCCGGTCTTCAATATAAATTAGTGGGCATTCTGTTAGTATTCTAGTTCTACTAAGGTTAAACGTAACCTCTACATTGAAAGGACACAGCTCATCATGTATTTCTACGCCGTCAACCAAAACAAGGGCCAAGGCTTTCTCCCCCTCTTCCCCCTTTTGCATGGCGATTTTTGTTGACTTTTTGGTCAAAAGGGGTTTCAAAATACAAGAGTTGAGTGGTTGAGTGGGCTGAAATGTAGGGCCGAAAATTGCACGTTTAGTTGTTTCTACTTCTAAATTGTGTATCTCAAACTTTTCATGAAGAACCTCATACGTGTTTTTGGGCAAGAAGTTGCCACATCTGTGGTAGAAAGCATTCTACCAAACGACCATTTTGGAAAAAGAGACGAGAATTAACATAAACGTCAATTGGAGAAACTTAAGTGATCTGTGGCCAAAAGTCTTACAATATATTTCATTTCAAACAGTCAGTCGACAAGACGATATAAGCACGAGAGCAAGTCAACCCCGCGAGATATTCACGTATTACACATATACATACTACAGACCCATTAATCTGTATAAATAGAAATCGTTTGTTTTTTATGGGTTTATTTTACTTTATTTTATCATCAAGCATGTCTATGTTATCTATCCATTTTTGTCATTTTGTTTATTTTATCTGTCACATGCCAATCTCTTCTCTTCATCGCTTCTTAGCTAATATTTAAACTGTAGCAAACGTTAATTGTACATTAAGTTTTTAATATGTAAAAAGCCCCGAGATAAACCGTTGAAATATGATAAAAAGCCATGAATTAAATATATTGATAATACCGCCTGCTCGGATGGCGGGAGATTTAAAGATCATTTTTGTAAGCGAACTGTCCTCTTGAGCAACAGCTGAAAGCAAGTACTCGGACCCAATAGACCACCAGGGACAGTATTGCAGTTGGGTCACACCCTGAGTAACCCAAATTTTCGAAAATCAATAGTTGATTCATATGATCGCCAATGCAAGCATCTGCACAAGCATGGGTGTGACCGCGCGTGACAAGGAAGTAGGACTAATAGCTGAACACTGTTGATTTGTGTTTAGGGGGCGTTCCACAACGAAACCAGAATGTTAGTGTTACGAATTGACAGATCATTGATATGGAGCGAAAGGAAATGTGACGCAACAAACATAATATCCCTGGGTGCCGGTTTCTGAGATTTGTTTTCGTTCGATTGTCCCTGTTCTTATATTAAGATTAAGAGAATTTTATTAGGGAACATTAATCAGGTATACCCAAAAGGCTGGTTGTGTAGCGCAGAAGATGAATTCATTCTTGCTCCCCTTCAAGGTTGGATTTACATACTTTTGAGCCTAGGTCAAACTCATCAGGGAGCCACCAGATCTATAGAAATGTTATTATGCTTCAGCACCCAATATATTGAAATTATTTCCAGTGGGGCCTTGGTTCGATCGTAGATTTTTGCAGACAAAATTTCCCAGATTTGCCCGTCCTGTCTTCCCATGGAAATCGAAGTAATAGTAGGCCGTGGTACAGCTTTAGAGCAACATATCCCTTCGTAGCACACTGCATGGCGTAAGACCAACTTGATTAGATAAGTCGTTAAACTCATTTCATTTTTGTAACTATATAGATACCGCCCTTGAATAACATCTATAGATCTATCTGTCAGTGGTTCTCAACCTTGTTTTTACGAACGGCACACCGTGGGACATATGAAAAAATAGCGGCACACCTGGCTAAATATATAGGAAAAATATTTGAATTTTGCAAAATAAAAACATAGCAAGTCACAGACGACGTACACTCGTAGACACAGACTAGTCATAGACATCGACTAACTCAAAACTAGATGAAGAAGAACACAGCTATGAACTTACCAGTAGACACCAGTGAATTTTCAATTAGGATCATCTGGTTTTTCGCATTTTCTTAGTGTGCCGTTCAAATTTGCGGCACACGTGGGAAGTTTTCGCGGCACACTGGTTGGGAACCACTGATCTATGTGAATTAAACCTTAGTTTACAAATTACAAATTCTATACAAAAGAAGACATTTATTTCAAGTGGTTTGTGTTACAGCATTTGTGTACTTTACAAAAAATTGAATGATAATTATATTACAGATCTTTTACTCACGTTGCAGATTATTTACGGTATATCTTTGTTGTATCACAAGTCATGTACACTAAACCGTACTGGTAAGTTTTTATACTAACGTTAAAGATGCATTATCGAGGTCAGGAGTTTGTCGCTACTGTTATATAGCTTCAAACATAGGTAATGAAAAGTGAATATATTGAAAATTCCATTCAAATTATTTTATTCTGAGCCAAGGTATGAATGTTGGAAGATGTGGGGTAAATTGTTTATTATCGTAGAATCTCTATCGTTATTTTTCTAAATCCCGCGGGCGTTCTAATCTATTTATATCTCTGCCGTGTGATGTGGTCTAGAGAGTTGATTATGGGCCTATCTAAAATAATAATTCAGATAAAATTTAAAATAGAAAGATTTAGCTCTTACCAAATGCATCTTTAATGAAAACTAATAACTAAAATAATCCGAACTGGGAGTTCATAAAAGTAAACTAACAAGTAAACTAAATCACAATGGGCTTCCCTCACCCTAACATTAACAAAATGTAATTTAATATATAAACTAAACTGCATTGGGATTTCAAAATAATGAAATACAAATAAATTGTCACTCTTAACGAAAACATTAATAGAATTAATTTGGTATAGCCTAACACGCCATTATTAATTTCAACAAAACACGCCACAATAAGACGAGACAAGAACATTAAAAAAATTTTTAATTAAATATTTTAAATTTGGCATCATACACCCTGGTTAATTCTGTCTTGGATATGCGATCTTACCTATAAGTGTTAGGTAAAATCTTTTTAATGGAATTTGAACCAAGTCAGAGATTATCGATCGAGCATTAAAATTTTGGGTTTATTCCCTAACTACGTGTTAAATAATTAATGTGGGTACATTTCAGCGTAATGAAGGTGGCTGGTCAAATGGTAAGCGTGTATGTCATTGAGTCAACGGGCGTGGTTTCGATTCATCGATTGTACGTGACTAGAAGTAGGGTCGCCTGTCCAACTTCGTCTGTTTTCTCTGGGTCCTCCGGTTTCCCACCCACGGCTAAAAACCTCAAGCGAATTATTGAAATAAAAAGTGAACCATGTGTTAGTCTCGAAATAACCAACTTTGTGTCGAGTGGACGTTAAACCTCATATTTGTCTCTCCCTCTCACATCTGAGCGTATTAAGCGCGTAAATTGTATTTTGTTAATGAAAGAACGATCGGAGCTTTTAGTGGAGGTAAGTTTATAACATTTAAAGACTCCAAATTTAGTTTGATTCAACTAGAAGCACACGCAATTCGATTCTTGGGCAATTAGCATTCCAGATGGCGCCAGTGTTAAAATCATCCATTACCCTGGCTAAATACCCACACTCGTAAAGTCATTTCCATAATTTGAATTTTTAAGATCGATCACAAAACTGTATCTGAAACATTGACTTCATCATCTGGGACTTTTTCCACTTCTACTGTATGTTCTGTAAGCTTAACTGATTCATCTTGTGATTGCTGGGATTGATTGGAAGCTTCGTCCACTCTGATTAACGTCGAACCGTATGTTTGATCAGCAGGATTATCTGTATTGGAAGCCACCGAATTCCTGAACACACTGGATATAGATCTAAACGAGGCCCTCTTGAACTGTTGAAGACGTCTTATACAGAATAGCTGGAATAATTTTCGCCTGAAGACGCTAATTTTAGTAGCATAAATGATAGGATTCAAAATACTATTTAATACACCGAAGCCTAATAAATATGTAAATATAACGTTTGGAGAGACCGCCATCGTCTCTTCTATGTCTGAAATTACGACAATTAAGGTGAACGTTCCTGAAAAAGAAAATACATTTTACAATTTGGCAAATGCTATGTTCATCAAGGATTACAAGTCATCATTGGGAATGAAATGAGATGGGGTTCAGCGCTCGGGCTATGAGGATGGTCCAGTCACTGATCCTTTCTAGTTGCATGCCGTCGAACTCAAGTGAAACGGGGATACCAATATAGGAAATCCTGAGCAACTCCCTCGGCCAATACCGAGACCTCATGGTTAGCAGTGAGCGAGTACCTTACTCTCTGTGTCACTCCACAGATAAAGTAACTAGAATTATGACCCCGATCAGTGATTAGTTTAATGTGTTAAAAGTGAGAACAGATTAGACTTGTTATTGTTAAGAGATTACTGGTCAGCTTGCAGATATAAGATAACTTTGCTTTAAAGCAACAATACCAGACACATTTTGGGGGTTGGATGGCCGAATGGTTAGCACGTGCGTGCTGTATCACAAAGCATGTCATTGGGTCATTGATGTGGTTTTGAATCCCCGGTTGTACGTGACAAGGAGTAGGATCGCCTGTCCATCCTCGTTGGGTTTTTTTTCTCCGGGTCCTCCATATTCCTCCCACTGCTGTAGACCCCTTACGCACAAGCGAATTATTGAAATAAAATTAAACCATGCTAGTCCACAGATATTTTGATGGGGAAATACAACAAATACCAAATATATTAAAGGGGAAATACCACAAATACTAAATATACAATGCATGACTATTGCGGGGAGTTGGGATGGCCTAGTGGTCTAGAGTGCCGGGCTGCGACCTCTAGCTGGCCGGTCACCTCTGGCTTGCAGCTGTGATTTCGAGTCCTGGTGTGAGCGTACGTGGCATGGAGATAGGGGCGCCTTCTCTACCTCGTGGGTTTCCTCCGGGCACTCCGGTTTCCCCCCACTGCTAAAAACCCCTACGCGCAAGTGAATTATTGAAATAAAATTGAAAACCATATGTTAGTCCCGAAATGACCTAGTTTGTGTCGAGTGGACGTTAAACCCCATTTCCCTTCCATCCCTGCATGACTATTGTGATTATCTAATGAACGTGATTTCCATGTTACAGACGATTTCATTTGTCAGGGTGAAGTCTATCTATCAATAGCAACTTTTTCACACCAAATATCCCTGACATGACATTTAAAAGAAAATATAAAACAGCTATTTTATAAATTAATTCATCTGCTGTATATTCTTTGAATGTCATATAGTAATTGTGGCATTGTCAAATAAGAAACTATTTATGGATAACAGTGCAATAGACGATGTAACTGTTATTTGAATTAATTAGTCAGCTATTCAAAGAGTTTTTATTAATCGAATGTAGTGTAATTGCTGTTTAAATATAATATGTTATATCTTACCGACTGGTCCCCAGCAAAGGAAATACGCCCCCACAATAATAAAGGTTGTTTTGAAGGATTTCCACGCCTTTAGAGTTCCAGCATCCCCGGATACACTTGACATTTGTAACGCCATCGCTGCTCTATGACGTGATGCTAGTACCATGAATATAATATATACCACGGTGATCACCCCACTTGGTATCGTAAACACGAGTAACACAAAGATAAGATAACTCTGCGACATTATTCCGAAAAAATTACAAATTTCCAATATATCTCTTGTGCTCCATCCAAAGAAAGGCAACATACCACACACAAGTGAACCAATCCAAATAGAAGCTTCAGCTATTTTCACTTTTTTCATTGTAAAAGCTCTGATATACAGATAGGGCTTAGTTATTTTTAAATATCTGTCGTACGTAAGGGCCGTTAAATTAAAGACCGAGGCTATATTCACGGATATAAATAATCCAACGCGCAGAACACATTCTATATAGAATTTAAATTGTAAAATGTTGTAGAAGAAATCATACACAACGAATATACCAATAGCCATATCAGCGGCAGCCAGATTAGCAATAAAATAATTTGTAGGTTCTTGTAAGTCTGTATGCTTCACCAATGTTACCACGGCTAATAAATTAATTAAAATAATAAAAATACCTAATATAGCTAGACACAGATTTAATGCAAAGTCTTGTTTAGTAACACAGTGGTAGTTCAAGCTGACAAACAATAAATCTTTTGATCCGCACATCTTGTTGTTTATTTGACTGAATCTGCTCCGAAAATAATCACTGGTGCGCCGTTACTCTAGAATACCAATGTGTCCAATTCGTTGCAACAAGTATTGATTTGGAAACACCCCTGTGTTGTTTTCAGTAGTGAATTATGTAATTATCATGTTTATGTTTTCATGTCGAGAAGATAGGGTTACCACTCATGTATCGTCAGTGTTCGGCTGTTAAATTCTCGAAACCACCAGCGATTCAGATAGAAAATGTGTTAGGTTCAGATGAATAAGCTCCACCTCTAGGAATATCATATAGTGCTAGTTGTTTTAGACCCTCTTTCTAAATATGTATTGCTTGACTCTTAGCAGCTGGTACTAAATCTATCTATATTATATTCTTACAATTTCATTAAAATCCCTACTACGAAATCGTGGCAACTGACTCTGTCAGAATATATATTGTTTGGTTCTTAGAAGCTGGAATCCTAATAGTTGTTACCCGAAAACTAATGTTAAAAGCTAATCATTTGCACCCCATCTCTATGACATCTAGTGTACATCTAACATTAGTTCATCGAGTTAGGATGTATCTTGCACGACCAAAAACCTTTTTCTCGAGAACAGCATGTTCCGTGACAATTCACCGGAATTTGTAGGTTTCAAATTGTCCAATGTACAGACTGTTACACTTCCGTAATGATAGGTTCAAATAACTCTGTATTACAAGTATGCCGCTAGACACGAGCTATTGAGTCACTTGGGCCACTTGATTCACACTCGTATCCTGTAATATATAAGAAGACACAAATATCAGAAAAGACACAAAATCGTTTTCAACAAGAGAATGAATATATGTAGCGACAGTATTTTGTTTCTGGGCAGTGGCGACTTTTTATTGATCCTCAGAGTAGCTTCAATGAGCGCGGGTTAAGTCGTCATCTAGATCATCATGATTCAAAGATATTTACGAGATAATCGTTATTCATAAATACCAAATTTTCGAGATTATCGTTATATAATAATAATAATAATAATATCTTTATTCAAGTACTTTATGGCCACAAGCCAATGGTAAAAAATGTATACAATATAAAAGAATTTAAAACACGACACATAATTAATCAATACGATTGAAGAAAACAAACAGCACATATTACAGAGAACTATACAATTTTACACTTGTGTTGGTTATATTGATAATAATTCTTCTCTTATTGCCATACCTTTTTTTATATATACACAAAGATTCTTAATATCATTTTCGCTTTTACACTGGAATAACGATTTCAATTTCATTTCGTTTGGTGATGAGTGGCAATATTTCAGCAGGAAATTATCGTTATAAGAAAACACCGTGATTACAAACACAGTCGTCGATTTTAAATAATTCATTGCAAATAGTCAATTGCCATGTTGTTGGGTGCAATTCAACAATCTAATTCACCAAATTGATGCCGAATTGCTCAAAGAACAAGCGTGTCAAATGTCATGTTGATTGGACTTGAATTGACGGAGATTTAAGCTTTTTGCGATCGGAATTGTATTTATGGGGCGGAGCCTTGTGCTTTTCTACGAAAGTCACCTCAAGAAGAAGAAGAAGAAGACAAAAATGAGTCTCGTCCAAAAATATATGAATTGATTCATCAAATGAGATGTGATGTCAGGGGTTATGTCTAGCTGAACAATCCCTACAAGGATTTCTTGCAGATCTGTAACACTCGGACTTGTAGAGCATTCACAAGAAATCAGGATGGATGGTGCCAAAATAGGAATGGGACGGATTAGGACGGAAAGCTGAAGAAAAAGTGGGAAGTCGTCGTTTTGGATCTCAAGCCACTGTTATCAGATATATATGTATGTACATAAATGGACAGAAATATTGTCACAGGTAATGCCTCCATCTCATGTCTTCACTCCATCCTTCCAAGCGTTAAACGCCACTTCAGTTCATCTCTTTCCGAAAACAAGTCACAATAAAATCACACTATCCCCGTGAACCTTTCAAATATATTTAAAACGGACTGCAAATGAAAATGACCAGAAGAATACTGTAAATGTTATAAGTTTAAATAATTTCCGACGACAAACAAATCATGTCGAAAAGAATAAATCAAGACAGACGAAGCCATCTTAATAGATTCAATAACAAAGACTATGATTATTTCTATTATATAATATTGACAAATGACGTGGGCTTCACAATCTTACAATTCTCAATTTATCCTCAAAATGTCAAAGTTATCCGACATATACGTCTGATATTTTGACAGTGTTAGCCAATATTATTGTATATCGGAAGTGATCCCGCTGAATTCGAAATCCAATCGTCTGCTTGATATTGAAGCTGGAAAATAACATTATTTAAACCTATGATCGTATAATGATATTGTTCAGAAGTATAAAACTTAGCAACCCGTCGTACGAGGAGGTGGGATGGCTTAGTTGTCTTGAATGTTGCGCCTTGGCTTCTAACTGACTGGTCACCTCTGCTTGTGGTTGCGTAATGTGTATGAATATGTGGCTTGAAGATAAGGCGCCTTCTCAATTTCGTGGGTTTACTATGTGTACTCCCGTTTCCTCCCACATGAAAGACCGCTGCGCGTGCGATAAGATAGTACAAATAAAAAAAAAGACTGCGATATCATCTTTGGTGGAAGCGAACGTTAAACACCAAGAACAACAACCACCGTACGACTTTTGACACGCCGGGTCGTGTGGTTTGGTAGCTCGCAGATGGCTGAAAGCAACCGAGTTGAAAATTGGATATATGCAGGACCAAACGCCTCTATGGCCAGTCTGCGATCTTCTTCGGTGTCGATCAAAGACGCCTGACACGAAAGTCTTACGCACGGGTTTATTGAAATTTCGCCCCGTAGACTGGTTTTTTTTCCAGATCAATTTCATTTAAACTGTTTTTGCACGTGTTGTTAAAGTAATGGCGAATGTCCCACTATAAGCAACACTAAGATCACTAATCGCACCAATCACACGAGAAATCACCTGGACAACTAATCATCTTTCATCTGCCAATCTCCCCATGGACATTTTGTTCCATTCGGCGCCTAACTACCAATCTTCCCATGGTCACTTTGTTCCATTTGGTTCCTAACTACAAATCACCTCATATTCAGTTTGTTCCACTCTACCGACCTCCCCATTGTCAGTTTGGTGACACGGCATTGTGACACGGCATTTCCAATCTGCCCATGGTCAGTTTGTTCCATTCGGTACCTCACCGCCAATCTTCCCATGGTCAATTTGTTCATTAGGTTGGGCATTGCGACAAGGCATTTCCAAATTCCTTATCATTCATACTTGGGTCATGGCGGATGTCTTTTTCCTAGAAAAAAGGCTGGAGAGTGGTCTAGTGGTTTAACACGAGCGCTCGAAATCCCAAGATCTGTCTTTGAGCCAAGGGGCGTGGTTTCGATTCACCGCTTGAACGTGACAATGAATAGGGGTTAGATCTTGTTCCTCACGTAAAATCATGGGTCACGCACGCTCCTGAATTTACTGAACCATATCTCTTCAGGCCCGGATCCAGGATTTTGTCGAGGGTGTGGGGGCATACATTGGAGTAAAGGGTAATACGTTGCAACTTTGGATTGCTGGGGCGGAGACAATCGAAGACCATGTTTATATCATCTATGTCTTAGGAAAATGAAATGACATGAAATATGATTTAATAGGGGGAGGGGTGTTTCACGTCCACTCGACATAGGTCATTTCGGGATTAATACATGGTTCAATTTCATGTCAATAAGTCGCTCGCGCGTGCACCGTTTAGGCTACTAAAGACGACTCTTTTATTCAACAATAGCAGGATGGAAGCGTACGTAAACACATAATCGTTACGTCAATTACTCCTTAGTAAAATCATGCCAGATAGTGTAGCCCAAGTTTTATTATTCGCGATGACAATTTCTGGATAAATACCAGTAATAATTTCTAGCATCGGACATTTTTCCGCCATAATATAAAACTTTATCGAAGTCTAAGACCCTTTTTATGTTTGTACATATTCTGACCAAATAAGAACCATAAAGAACGCTATAAAATTTTCTCATAGAAATACTGATTTTCTCGATTGGCTCAAACATACAAAGGCAAGCCAGTGTGTAATTTAAGTTACGGAAATGATTCAATTTCTAAACCGAATAAAGTTATGTTTGTCCGTTTCGATGAATTGCACACAATCTAAAAGTTGATCAATATATTATCTAAGAGAGCTGATCAATGTTCTAGAGATGAATACATTCATCGAAACATATAGAATGTAAACATCTCTTGATTTATTACATTGACTATCTCAGACGGATTAAAAAAAAACAATCTCTAATATTCAAAGCCTTCTGAATGGATTTACGAGTTAAAACTTCGAGTGTGATAAAGCCTATAAAAAAACTCATAAAGAAACTCATTAACGAAAACATTTAAAACCTTTCTGGGTAGGACCATAAGGAAGCCAATATGACTAAAATTGGCAGAATCAAGAGTGGTAATGGACGAAAAAATCAATCTAGAAGCACATATTAGCATTAACGTAATAATGAGTTTATATAATGTGATTTATACTCGATTTTAAAAAAAACAAAAACAAAAAAAAAACCAATATTATAATTTCTAAACAATCCTGTTTGGTGAAATAGCGAAAAGTCCAAATTGAACGACAATCATTTACACCTGCTTAATCCACTCTACACATTTCTTTATAATCATTTTGTCGTTTGTGAATCAACCATAACTAATTACTTGTAGGACGTGTGGCTGAAACCATAGAATACACGACTCATGCACCGATTATTAAATATTCATTATGTCAAATATATTGGATATAAGGATGCCATATTTTCATGGTAAGATAACAACACCAATATTAATTGAAAATGACCAATATTTGATTTTATTTCGTGTTTTTAATTTCGAATATTCTGGATAATATTGAGTAAGATGTTAAGTTCATATTTCAGATTGAAGATAATTATATTTGAAAACGTCGCATCAGTTGTTCAGATTAATATTAGTAAATGAAACCACCACCAACAAAAGTGTGGGTCTCCATATCAATAAATAATTAGTTACAGGATGCAGGTTATGCTTACTCGCATAAATAACAAGTTGTTGTACTTTAGTATACGAAATAGTAGTAAATGAAACGTAGAAGCAGTTGATTTTGCACTAAATGCAGCATACGGGACGTTCTGTGCGTATTTTTTTTTTTCAAATGTAAGCGGTAATCGTGCTTAGGTTTCTGCACAGGCATCTGACCTTTTATCTGTATTATATATATGCATACACCATACGGAACTAGACAATATATAATAAAAAAGAACAGGAATGCAATGCCTGTTGAAGCCTCGATTTTACCTGCTCTCGCTTCGGCACGTTTTTGTTCCACAATTCGTAATGTCAGGCAATCTAACCTCTGCTCAGATATGATTTTTCTTCAATCTAGCCGTTTGAATAACGACGTTCGGAGCAATTATTTCCAACCGCTCACTCTTCTGAACTAATACATGTAAACATGGAAAATTGACTATTTCTTATTATCTTGCAAATGAAATTATTTTCGAGGACCGAGCAACCATTTTCTCACATAAATTTCAATCTTGTCAGAACACAAAATATAATACACGTGGTATCAATATAGATTTGGCCATCCCCATGAACGGGTTAGTGTACGAGTGAGTGCAAATGAGAGTTTCAGATTTGAGTAAAATCCACCGTTTAGATCAGCCAATCTAGTCTGCGATTAATTGGCTTTGTGTGCTAAAATACACAACAATTTGTCTGTCAAAAAAGAATGGCGACAGGATCACAAAATCGATTACGGTGGTAAATTATACATTATCGATTACCCATTTATCTAGTTTAGATAACAGAAAAATGTTGCTCGTTATCTGGTTTATATATCAAATAACTTTGCTCTTTCCGAAATTACCAAGATTCCCAAACGTGGTCAAATTCCCAACAACCAAAGTTATAATGGCCCTAAGCGAGAGAGAGAGGGGTAGAGAGAGAGAAAGAGAGAGAGCGAGAGAGAGGTGAGGTTTAACGCCCACTCGACACAAACTAGGTCATTTCTGGACTAACACATGGTTCATTTTTATTTCAATAATTCGCTAGCGCGTAGGGGTCTTTATCAGTGAGAAGAAACCTAAAAAAAACCCCGCGAGGTTGGACAGGCGATCATACTCCTTATCACGTACAACTAGGGTATCGAAACCACGTCCGAAGACTCAATGACAGACCTTGAGATACAGCGCGCAAGAGCTAATCATTCGACTATCCACCCTTTCGGCGGACCCTAAATGAAAGAGATTTGAAATCATGCACGTCCCATTTTCGTCTGAATTTTGAATACAATACCAGAGACCTTGAACGTACGATCATTTCTGTAACGCTTGTCTGATGCAGTATGTCACGGTGCAATAATCGGGAGTCGAACAATAAATATCCCATTTTCGTCTGAGTGTTCAATAAGTTTCTTTACCACTGTCAATACCCAAATGTGTGTGGGAACCGGTCGGTAGTATATTGCAGCAATTGCCAAGCTAACGTTGTAGAGGAATAGCATGTAATGCCAGGATCCCCCTGTCGTGCGATTTGTTATCATATAATTGTCCCTATCGAGTCCACGATCTGGTACGTGTAGATACGGTCGGATACGTTTCGATACGATTGTATCGACTGTCCTCAATACATGATATACCCGAGAGGATCACCACCATTACACCACGATTAAATCCACGATTTTAATCGTAGCACGAATCTAGCAATGGTCTCTAAGGGATAAGAGATAGTCTAAAGTCAGGCCCACACTTGCACGACTTTTGACCACGATTTTGTCGTGTCCATCAGTGTCCACATTGACACGAACTGACACGACGAGTTCACGCATAGTTTGCGCATTGTTTACGCACTTCCCGCATTGGCACGACGAGTTTGCGCAAATCGGACGCTGTCGTGCCGACTCGAGTCGTGCCAATGCGTGCCACGGAATCGTGCAAATGTCAGCCTTGCTTAATAAATATAAAAAGAGTGAAAATACTTACTACAGTTTCAAAAGAAAATAAAATGGCGCTACTTACTTTAGTACCAAAAGATCTCGATTCCCACAGGTGTACAGATTTCAGATAATGATATTACTTGTTGCTTGCCTTTTCCATCACCAGGGTTAAAGTAGATCGCTGAAACGAGATTAGGTGGAAATAATTGGTTACCCAACAAACTTTGTGTTGACTTTTTAGAACTTATAAGTGCAGTTTGTATTTCAGAAACTTTGAAAAGACCGATGAAACTTCCAATTTTCACAAAAAGCACCAGTAATATGTATTAATAGTTTTTCAGACGACTGCCACTAAAATAGATCGGCGAAACGAGATGAGTTAGATATTGAACAATTAAATTTCAGAATCTCCCAATTTTTATGTTTAACAAAAATAGAATATGTTCTATCGTCACAGACATTGGCTGAAGGCCGCAAGCGATCATTTTAACAAGACATTATCTCCAAGAAGACGTTAGCTGAAGGCCGAACCCGATCTCAGAGAAGACGCAACTTCAGAAACTCCAGAAACAATTGAACAAAGTATTCAGGTTTCAGAAAAACCGAGTGTGTTCGGTCGCTACAGAAATTGACAGACGAATGACACAGCTCTGAGAAACGAGATATATATTATGCAAGTGAATACTGGAATTATTAGGTGATTATTGCGCGGTGAACAACACCCATCACGCTATCCAAAACAATCGATGCACATGTCTTGAATTCCATTTATCTGCAGGAGAAACCCCCCCTTCTTCATTGTTGTCTTAAGAAAGAAAGATAATCAAATACCAATATTAGTCTGGAGAGTAACATATTTCGAGAATTTTCTCTTTCTTGACTGTAATAGAATCGGAAATAAAGTCTCGTCAACACCATATTTGGTAATTTAATTTCCATGGTTACCTGTTGAATTCCAGAGGCCTTCTTAGGTTCCAATGTTTCCCCCACTGTTAAAGACCCAAAAGCGCAAGCGAATTATTGAAATAAATATATATGTTAGTCCCGAAATGATCTAGTTTGTGTCGAGTGGACGTTAAACCTCATTTCTCACTCTCTCTCAATGTGGTCGAACGGTGGCGTTTCCACCATTTCACATCGAAGTGGGCACGCGGTAATCTTGATATTTCGTTTCACGAGAATGAATGGGCATATTTGTCTACAGGTGAAACTCTTGGCAAGTAGGTGCCGTTTTGACAAATCACGAAGGGATTCAGTGAGTAGGACGTTGTTTCAGAAACCTGGAGGTTCCATGTTCGATCCCTGCTTTGGCAGCAAAAGTTCATCGGGAATTTCTTGCGACGTGTTTCACTCTTTTCAGTGATGAAGGACGTTAAACCCCATTTCATTTAATTTCTATCCGTCTCTGCTTCACGTATCCTTTAAAATCGCGCCATTTTAATCTGCCCGAAACTAAACAAACAAGCCCAACTTGGCCATTATAATAAACATTTTACTGTGACTTAAAGATACGTTTTTGGCAGATTAGATAAAGAGCTGGCAGTTTTCATTATTATAGTTCAAACTTAAATAATGTATAGGGGATTTGTAGAATATTTCACGCCAATTCGATCATCATTAATAAATTTGGTAGATAAAAACATAGTCTCGATTATAAAATTCATGATTACGTCAGGAATGAAAGTTGTGCAGCAAATGGGACCCAAATCCAGTAAATATCTAGCGTTGATATCGGAAGTTGATTATAGTCAGGATAATTTAATTAAATGTCTAATTAATAATTTAGACAACATTTCTGGCCTAAAGAAAACCTGTAATTGTCATATTTAGCCCTTGCATATGATTAAATCTAAGAGGTTTAGCCCTGCACGACCACATTTCATACTACGCACGCGGAGCAACGTAATTTGTCTTTTTATATCCGTCTACTACTTAATGAAGCATTTTATTCAACATCTAAATCTGCCTATTGCAGGTCTTTTCAATGGCTTGAAATATTTTAAAAACTATTATTTAAACATTTATTAACATGACCAGCACATAACCATCTCTCTGTTGGTCATCGAATGGCTCCGATTTTAAGTAGAGTAGAATGCTTCGGCCATTTAATGATTTAATTGTAACCTGGAGAAGCGAGTCTAAGTCTCGAATAACAAGTCGATGCAATAGTAAACTATCAATGGTTCATATTTTGTCAAAACGTCAATAATGACGTAATTTGAATGAAATATTCAATACACTTTTCATAATCTATTTTGGACCTTTTGTAGCAAGAACGACCCGCTCTTTGTCTGGATTTGATATACTGCATCTTTAAATCTGTGTATAACGTAATTCCCGATGTTTCTATAACATCAGAGTATTTTCTAGGATGAGTTACAGGATTGGGGTGGAAAGTTATTCAAGCCACTGATTAAATCACATGATGTCGATGCAACCTGCGTGGAATGCATCGGTGATTCCTTAAGATTATAACACTTGCTGGTACTGCATCATCTTGTCAAATATCGACCAATATTCCAAAACCTAATAAAACCAAGTAGATCTGATTTTAAAAATTGAGGCTTTTAGAATCTATTTTTGTCGTTCAGAGATGGTATCGTGTATAGAACAGTCCTGTCGGCTGATATACCGTGTTATGAATTTCTTTTGGAAGTGAATCTAATGTATATTTCAAAAAAATCTGTAATAAAGAAAGGTAATTAAATCCAGAGATGGTATCGTGTATAGAACAGTCCTGTCGGCTACTATTCCATGTTATGAATTTCTTTTGGAAATGAATCTAATGTATATTTAAAAAATATACTTAATACAGAAAGGTAAATAAATCCAGTGAGTCTTTCAGATGTCATAGTGTATAGAACAGTTCTGTTGGCTGCTATACCACGTTACGGATTTATTTTGGAAATGAATCTAATGTATTTTCTAAATTCTACTTTTAATACAGAAGGTTAATTTAAGTTGAAGCTCATTGAGTTGAAACAGACGTGACAATTTTAGATCTTTGAAATCTATTTTTGTCCATAACGGTTTACATGTTACTCAAAGGTAAAAAAAATATACAATCGAAACATTTTACTCTCCGTATTGAACGATTTGTTCGTATTATTTGTTTTTCCATTAGATTCTCTTATAGGAATATTTGTATAAAAAAGGGTGGTCACTTTATTAATTGTTCTAAGCGGTCGGACGTCCTGCTCCACCGACTCTCCTTGATCCGTCCTTGCTAAATAAATATTGTATAATAAGAGCACATTCATGCACAAATTAAATGAAATTAAACGAAATGGGGTTTAACGTCCCACTGTTCTGCTACTAATGGTTAGCGTATAATGTGCCAAAAGTAAATGTATTGTATAGACTGAGAATATTATAGTTTGGCAGAATAAACTGTGTTTTCAAGATATCAATCACAGTTGAAGATATCAGAAGTACACACCATACTGTAGAAAATTAGAACATTATGCAGTTACATCCATCTCAACAATAAAAAAAATACACCAGCCAAAAACTGATAATTGGAACACATAATAAGCTGGTTTTCATTGTTTAAGGCCGCATCACACATTTTTATGTGCCACGGAATGTAAGTTTCTACATAGCTTCAATCCAATTATGTGTGATGAGTGATATGATCACTCTTTGTAAGACACTAAATTTATGCAATTACATATTGAGGTATTTATATATAGCTACCATTACCGACTTAACAAATACAAAAACATAACATGGAACACAATAACTATTCTAATTAAATGGTCCTCTCAACAATATCAAACAACAACAAAAAAAAAAGAAAACTATACGAACCTAGAAACTATGGTATTTATATATTATGTAAGCCTACAACTACTTTTCGACTTTCGCGTTCTGAAGGGACGAACAGTAGAAATTACGATCAATAGTAATAGGTTTCCATATCATACAATTATTAACGTACTGTGGAATTCATATATAGTTAACAATTACTGATGTATTGTGGTGTTCATAATATTTTTACAGCACCCCTTAAGCCCCCACCCCCACCCCCGTTGCTCTGAGCTAGTTCCGATCCTGCTGACAAGTTGAGTGACTGTTGTCATCTGAAGCTGCCATAGCTTAAGATTTTGTGCTTCTTTCATGCCCAGAACACACCTGATATCACCCTTTTTATTTGTTTGGACAGTTCAATTGGCATACAACATTCGGGAAAATTAATAATAATACTAATCCCATATTGTGTTAGCGCAATAACACTAAAACTATTTAGCTTCTCAAGTTTTCTGTAAACAGGAAAGCGTTTAGTTTGAATTGAAGTACCTTTAACGAGTCAATGCATCTAAATGTTAAGCAATGTATACCAGAAAATGATCTTTTTTTTTACCGTAAAAAGTATTTTAGACGTAAAACACCCCAGCTAAAGAAAGGTGTGGATGTTATTTCAACAACAACAATGTAGATTTTAACAAGGAACATGATCGTTTGAAGTATTGTTGAATATTCCTACTGTATTTCCACAAGTGTCACTATTGGTGCACTTAAAATTTATTCATCAGCTTGTCTGAGTGTCGGATATGTACGTGTCTGGGATTGAAACATGCCAATTATTATAGCTTTCCTCCTATCGCATTATTCTTATCACCGCATAAACGAGCCTGTGTTGTGAAATATGTTAGATGGTTTTTTTTAATTCTAACGCACTTGTTGGCACAAGACAAATTAAACATATACAGTTTCAAAATTATTACTTTCATACTCAAGTTTCCCACACAATAAAATATGAATTAACCAAATCAAAGGATACAAGATTTGTCGTCCCATTTTTCTGCATCACATGGGCTTATTTTGACATGCGATGCAATTTGTAAATGAAAGGCATAAGGCAGTTTACTGTTCTACCTTTTCACTACGTAAGCTTATCATCTTAATAGAAGGCTTGATCTCGCTTTAACATTAAAGGGACAATAACACTCTTGCTGGCTTTGTAGCTCCAGAAAATAAATAATAGCCTTATTCTAAGTACTAGATATTTTAGTGTCTTACCTGTTGTGTAAATTATCCATTACATCCTATTTTACTTTTCAAGAGGGTTCGAAAATATTTTAAAATCCAAGTCACATTTGAAACGGTTTACGTTAGACTTTTCAATTCAATAAGTTGAATTTTTCCAATTTTTTAAATTTGGTGTTTTAAAATGAAATTTATATCATCAATTAATTGGAATATTGTAAAACAATACAATTTGTTGACCAGAATGATGATTGGGACATATCATGCAGTTACAACAAGAGTGTTATTGGGGTTTTAACCCGTTCACGTAATACCCCGCATATTTCGGCACTAATTTCGATTGGGCACTCACCCAACAGCTGTCGGATCCCTCGATCATCGGAAATACCACGTCTCGCGCTTTCCAGCTAAAATGTCTATCTGTGACACTCGAGTTGCAAAGTTCAAGGTTCGCTTGTTGTCAAGGTTTCCGTGGAGGTCGCCATGTTTGATTTGAGTGTGTTTGTGTCACAACCTCTGATTGCATGCTACTGTTCACGTCTTTGCAGTAAAGGAGGATAACTAGCCATAAGTTCATATATTGCACAGCAACGTAGCAACGTCTAGATGTTGTAATACTGCGGTCGTTGCCTCGGGAACGTGGTGGCTGATGAAAACGGATATACGCTGTGTACTGGTAAGATAAGATAAGATATTTATTGTATCGAAACATCCATTGAGGACAGCATAAAATATAAACATGTACATAAAATAAAAACAATATGACACACGAACCTTTTACTCAGTCGGTGGTGTTTCCGCCGACTATACGTACAGTTCTATTTGCCATGGGTGCTTTTATGTGAACGCCTAGGCGTACAATTCACATCCATTTTTCTTCCAATCTGAATGACAAGATACTGTAGTTTGCAAGGCCCTCTGACGTGCACTACTATGATACACCCGCATGAAACTCCCGAGGAACTTACGCGGACAACACCGGGTTCGAATTGGGAACTCCATTTCGCATTCAAACGTGTAAAGTGGAAAAGAAAAACTAGTTATAAATCGAACGCCATCCATCAGGTTAAATGCGGTAATTTCCAGCAGAGCATATAAATTAATGCTCGGGCATCATGCAGGCGGAATAGTTAGGCTAACACAGACATTACGTTATTGGGAACTGTTTCATCTCCAGGCTTATTCATTTGTATAGGAATTTGACGCTTTCTGGTTTTCAGAATATATTTACTTGATTTGCAACAGCCGTAAGTCATCAGGTTTTTTCGCTATGCCACACGTCAGTCCACATTGCAATGAATGATAGCTTCTAATTGGTGTTCGGTTTTACCGATGTCTTAAATGAAATGAAATGAAATGGGTTTAACGCTCTACTGCTCTGCTCCTAAACTGGATTAATGAAGACGGGCATACGCCATACAATGTGCTATGACGGGAATTTGCTCGGACAGTGGCGCTGCGGACTACGCTTATATCGGATTCCAACTGCCAGGCATCTTTTATGTGCACGCCAATGTTTTTCGTCCCATCCGAACGATCAGACAGCTGTCCTTGTCAGGCCATCCGTCCTGCATCACTGACAAGGGAACTACGTCGGAAAATCTGGATGAACTTTCTCGGCCGCTACCGATGTCTACGACATGAGCATATAAAAAGCGTGTTTAATTAAACCACCCATCATTACAAACTGTAGGCAATTAATCATCTTATATACAAGTTCTGCCTTATCTTACTTGTATCTCTAACAAAACAAAAAGCAACAGAACAACCTTATCTGTTATTACAATCACTATTACTGTCTTGCCACATATTAAAGATTAGCTACACAGGTCATAATTCTGTGGAATACAATTACTGCTTAGGCCTATAACTGAGCGACGTTTCGACTAGGCTTCTCTAGTCTAAGAATGCATTGTGAACCCGGGGCCTGGTGCACATCGACGCCCTGGCAGTTCTTGAGCAGCAGACTACTCTATTACACGTGGGGATAACTAAACGGGTTATTTGTAAAACGTCGTTCGGAAATCCCAGTTAACGAATTAACGGTCCAGTCAACATGGAATCGGTGGAAAGAACTTCTAGCCAACAATTGCCCATTTTCTATTGGGTGCATTTTGGACGAATACATCCTAATACTATCGTAGATGTTACAGAATATCATCCTCTAACCCAAACAGCCTATTACGGCTGTGGATGTTACAGCCCCTTCACCATATCGTCTGATAATATGCCAGCAAATGTTACTTTATCGTTTGCTATGTCCCAAACAACCGCTCATACATCATCATGGTATACGAGAGAGAGAGAGAGAGAGAGAGAGAGAGAGAGGTGGGGGTTGGGTGGGGTTAACGCCCACTCAACACATACTAGGTATTTAGGGACTAACACATCATGGTTCAATTTTATTTCAATAATTCTCTTGTGCGTAGGGGTCCTTAGCAATGGGAGAAAAACGGAGGACACGGATCGAGAAAACGCACAGGGTTGGACATGCCGCCATGCGACCCTATTCATTGTCACTAACAACCGAGGAATCGAAACCATGCCAGTTGACTCATGCCAATGATGCAGCGCGCACGTGCTAACCATTCGGCCACCCAACCCCGCCCATGGTATACTATAATGTATTGTTGTTAATATTTGCTATGATAAAATATCCTCACTATTTCAGGGCGGGGGGTGATGGCCTGCCATTGAGTCAACTGGCGTGGTTTCGAATCGTCGGTTGTACGTGGCAAGGAATAGGGTAGCCTGTCCAACCTCGTGGGTTTTCACTGGATACTCCGGTTTCCTCCCACTGCTAAAGACCCCTACGCGCAAGCGAATTATTGAAATGAAATTAAAAACCGTGTGTTAGTCCCGAAATAACCTAGTTTGTGTCGAGTGGACGTTAAACCCCATTTCTCTCTCTCTCTTCCAGTAATTTAAGCCAGGAAATATAATAATGTATTATAGAAATATAACCCTTACCTTGACTAATATATCATAAAAGTTTTTATATTTATATAATCACCGCTTATAGCCTGATTACAATCCAAATGTCCAGAATATCAGGATTTCAAATACACTTAAAAAGAAATGGAAGTAGCTTTGCGTGACATAATCAAGTTATAATGAAGCTTCTTCTTACCGAATAGAAATTGATAAATGGCTTTGTATAGCGAATGGCAAGTTCCTGGTTGCCGTCTCATCTATAACGAAGCGTATTATCAACTAAATAGCTGACGTAACACACATCCGTTCCATTATATTAACTTTCACATTCAGTTCTAAATGGATGGCCTCGTCTATGCTGATACGACTCGACACACCACATAGATTATAGTCACGAAATATGCAACAATCTGCTCGGATGACATATCAAACCTTCCGCATACGATTAAACAATAATTAAAACGGTCCTTTTTATTCTTAAAAATAGCCGATATGTGTTGATGAAATGTCAGTGCCCCCCCCTCTCTCTCTCTCTCTCTCTCTCTCTCTCTTCTCTCTCGCCCTATCGCTAATAGTGAAGAACGACATTAAGATTATTCGATAGTCTTCAATTCTGCTCAGTCTACGCTAATGAAGTTTACAATTATAAAGGCCTGGGCTACGGTATAAGGAAACGAAACATTCTTAGAATCAGTTGACTGTTTTTATTTACTAGAAATTTTAAGATTGTTTTCCAACAAAATCTCAATACCCAACATAGGCGTACCGAAATGCTCGAAAAAATTTCGGGTTTACAGAGAGCGGCGCCGTTTTAATCCATAGTCGACTCAGTACCGCTACCAATTCGTGACATTCAATTAAAAGAAAAGTAAAATTAATGTTTTATTAGATTACGGGTACTCTATTTTGTCACGTAGATGAAATAAAAATTTTGTGTCACTTTACCCGCCTGACCGAAAAGTCAGCTTGCCCGAAAGTTAGGGGGCGGGGGGGGGGGGGGGGGTTGGGGGGCAGCTGCCCCCCCCCCCTTGATACCCAAATCAATTTCTATTAGCGGAATTCCAGAGATTGGTTATTGGTTTGAAATTATATTGTTTTTTTTTCTACAGCTATATAAACTTACACTTGGAATTAGAAATAGAGTAGTCCGTGGTGCCGCTGTCCGGGAAACATGGGTGTCATGGCATATTGTATGGTGTATGCCTGTCGTCCTTAGTCCAGTCTTTGCAGAAGAGTAGGATGTTAAACCCCATTTTGCTTCCTTGTATTTACAGCTGCCTAGTCGTTCGGATGGGACGAAAAACCGAGGTCACGTGTACACATTGACGTGCACGTAAAAGATCCCCTGACAGTTCTAATAAGTCTGTTAAATAAAGAACATAGTCTACTTGACAAATGGACAACAATGATGTCTCATTATTCATTATTCAACATTTAATTCCCGAATAACGAAATACGTTCGGTTTTTTTTATTGGCTAATAACGAAACACCATTTAACTTCAAAGAAAAACAAAATCTGGAACATTTTCCTGTCCTTAAATATTGCACTTTATTTCCAGCCACATCGCAAATTCCCTTTATTCTGTCTTCTCCGTTATCATGCAGCAAGATAGTGATTTTACTTAGCCACGATCAGTCACAAAAGTAATCAGATCAGTTATCTTAACATGTAATATCTATTACCGTATAGTGAGAGTTAGAATTTTGTTGCGTCTTGTAAGATTTTTTAAATATCAGAGTGTTTACAAAATAAACAGAACTTGAAGCTGCATTATTTAAAGATACCTTATGTACGATTAGATAAAATATTAGCTGTTTTTGCTATAATAGTTCAAAACTAGATGATGTAAATGTAAGATACGTAAAATTACCGTAAAATTGCGTGTCGGTCGCCAAAACGTTATTTATAAAATCACTGAAGCCTCGATGGTCGTTGTTACCGCTGCCATTATAATTGACAGTGTCTCGGTTATCCATTTTTGGAGAGTTGAATATAACCTTTTCATGTTAATAAATGTCTAATTAATAGCTTATATAGCATTTCAGGCCCGTCTCTTGTATAAGGCCTTTTTAATTAAAAAGTAATATAAACTTTCATTGTTACGTGCGCAAATAACAAAATGTGTTCGTTTGAGAGAGCTAATGCCACCATCACTGCTGTAAAGACAGAAAATTCTTTTTCCAAATTATGATTGGTCAATAGTCCGATTAACAACCAATAGCTAACTTCGTAACAGAGTTCCAAATTGGACCAAATATGTTTAAATAACATTACGTTATGATTATATTAAGCACAGTTAACCAGTGCATAGCAGAATATTCCAGAAATCTAATTGTGTGACAAACGAGGCCACCAACGCGGATTATAATGTAAACAATACTGTTTTGAAACGAACAAGACTTTTCACATTTTTAATACCTTAACCCACTGTCCAAACTTTTAGGGAAGACCCCTAAATAAACGAAGGGCTGTCATGTTGCTGTGCTTGGGGTAGATTTGGTTGAACGTGAAGACACTCTCCCCCAAAAGCGCAAGCCTTATAAGTAATCCAGCAATGACCAGAGAAATATTTTCACAAGCATTACTATGTTAAGCGTTAGAACTATGTCGCGATTTCCCCTCCATAGAAACTGTGCAAAGAAAGGAGAATCTGCATAGCGTTGAAATATGAGAAACAGATATTGTTTATCTGAATGGGATTGGGGAACAGGATTAACCTATGTAAAACTCCACTTCCAACCTGAGAACCATTTTATATAGAGTCAGAATTAAAAATGTAAAATTTACAAAGAATGGTTTATTGTGTGTTTCATATGGTGTTCTATTTCGGCCACTTCCCCCGTCGCCCTTGAAAAAAAAGCAACGTCGGGTTTTTAACACGACGTCGCTCTTAAAAAGGAACCGAGCTTTTGTAAACGGATATTGTTTACAGTTCTGGTGATAAAATGCACATATACCAGGAGAATACATTTGCCGTTTATTTTCAAGGGCAACGCAGAAATGGCCGAAATAGAACACCTTAGTTTCACGAATGACCAGATATATTAACTCTGTAAGTAATTTGTCAACAGATACATTAAAAGCTGATAAAATCATCGGTTATAACAGATAGATTAATTAAAATAAACAAATATTTTTGGGATGAAAAAACTATATAGAGATAAGCAGATTGAAGTGCGGGACCTTTCATAATATTTAACACGATGGGGAATGATAAAGTCATTTTATTACTTTTCCTTAAATAAACGATTTAAAAGATTCTTTTTTTTACTTTCCCTCAAGTAAACGTTTTAAAAACGTGGTTATGAAAGATTTAGGAGCGGGTGTGGCGGAAGTAACGCGTGTTTTGTTGTGGTCTGAGGTGGTCGGTTAGAGTTTTGAGCGATCTAATTTGGGGAAGCCTTCAAACGTTTTGTTAGATTGTCAAAAATTATAATTTTCAGGGATAGATAATGGTGTTTGTAAGTGTCAGCCATGTAGCTGGTGACCATATTTTTAGTCCCAGCTTTAGGGCGTGGTATGACAGACTTTAGAGCGATTTTTGTTTTTTTTAAGTTTCAGCCATGACGACCATATTATCAGCCCCGTGATGAGATGTTGGCCATTGTCCGACTTACTAAAAGCCCTGGAAATTGTGGTTAGATCTATGAAATATTTACTACAGCTATGGATGCCTGGCTCTAGAAGTTTCAGCCATGTTACTTACGACCTAATGTTTGTTCCAGGACGGGTACACTTTGAGGTGCTGATGTGGCTATATACCACAGCAGTGCCCGATCTGACCAATTGCTTTTTAGTCGTATGGAATCCCTCTACAAATTTGGGAGATGAAATCTTTTGTAACTGGTGATCGTATTATTTCGTAATTAGCTCCGGATTAGGATTATTCTATTCCAACTGCAAGGCGTCCCTTTAAGTTCACGAGTTCTCTAATATTGAAACCTGTGGCTAGAAGCTTTAGAATATAATGTAGGAGAGGTTATGTTCCATTAAGATCTAAAACTGGTTAATTCTAACGTCATGAGGCAAATAACTGCATATTGGACACGTTGCATGTTTTTCGATGGCTTCCTTCTTTCCAGTATTACTTTTTCCCTGTTGTATAGAATTAAGGACGCGTGTACTAACTTTGTAATTAATATACATGAATTCTTTTACACGCTTTTAATGTACATAAAAAATGTTTTTCAAGGTGCCTGTAATTGGGTTTCAGAGACTCCAGATTCAAACATTTCTCATAAGGAGCAAGCTCCCGAATCCCCGTATTAGGGGTCTGTGCACCAGTCGGTCTCATATTTGCACCCCCATCCCTCCTCCAAATAAAATCGACAGGTACGTTCCTGAGTGGACGCAAACGGCTAGCCCTCGGATGTGTGCATTTGCTGTTTGTGATGTCTATATATTATTGTAGCCGTATCCAGCGTGATTCTCCATTGTCAGCGATGCAGGACCTGACAAGGAAAGCTGTCTCGTCGTTCGAAATGGGACGTAAAACCGAGGTCCCGTGTACAAATTGGCGTTCACGTAAAAGATCCCTTGGCAGTTGGAATTCGATATAAGAGTAGAACATAATGCCGCTGTCCGGGCACAATTTCCCCCACAGCATAATGTATGGCGTATGCAGGCCATCATTATCCCAGTTCGTAGCAGAACAGTAGAATGGTAGACTCCATTTCATTTCATTTTGTCTTGCCCGTAGGTTTGTCTTGTGTAATTCACTGTGTCTGGTGCAGTCCACTCGTACTTAGCCTACTACTAAATTGTCTCTTCCCAGCAACCTTGTGGGTTTTACGACATTCCATAACGATATCAATAAAACAACAGGTAGGTCTACTGTATCATATTTGCTTTGAGACCATCCAAATCATCGCAAATCCCTTAATTATAATCCTCATCAGATGTTGCATCTGTTGGCGTTTGTCAAATGTAATATGTTACTTGTAAGATAAGAATAAAGTAATTTGGCTCGAGTACAGGCGGTCATTATTGTATGTAAATAGTAGATACAACACTACCTGAAACTGTCGGTCCGAGAGAGAGAGAGGGAGAGAGAGAGAGAAGGGGACGAAGGGGGGCTTAACGTCCACTCGACACAAACTAGGTCATTTCTGGTTCAATTTTATCAATTTTATTTCAATAATTCGCTTGCGCGTAGGGGTCTTCAGCAGTGGCAGGAAACCGGAGTACCCCGAGAAAACCTAGGGGGTGGACAGACGACCCTACTCCTTGTCATGTACAACCAGGGTATTGCGAAACCACGCCAGTTGACTAAATGCCAGAGCTTATGATATAGCGCGCACCTGCCACCCCCCGCCCCATGCAACATCAACATGAAGAGATAAGATTTTATCAC
Source organism: Patella caerulea (assembly GCA_036850965.1). NCBI lineage: Eukaryota > Metazoa > Mollusca > Gastropoda > Patellidae > Patella > Patella caerulea. The sequence goes on along the minus strand of JAZGQO010000010.1, from coordinate 70,352,981 downwards.
CCATTTACATAGAAAGAATGACAAAATATACGGGTAGCGGGATAAAGAGATTTTTGTCTTTTGTCACTGAATCTGACGGCTTTTCACCCCCACCCACCCACCCCCATTTCGAGCAAGAGTTTTAAGCAGCCCCTTACTTTAAGTTCAGGACCACACTAGAAATTCTTCAGACACGACACCTGCATTTAAAATCTATGCAAAACAGAGAATAGAAAATATCAAACCTATAAAAAGGGTACATTTTAACCTTACAGTACACTAACAAAAACAAAGCTCCCCCCTTTTTTTGTTTAATCCTCAAAAGAATTATATCTAAGAGTTCGGGTTATAAAGATTACCGAAGCTTGAAACATAAAACCTAATCATAAAATGTTCATGTCTTTATATTTGATTTCACCATGTTCTATTTCTGGGACTTTTATGCTATAAATATGCTTTCATCTGTCAATTTGTGTGCATCGACAACTTTGATGACTGTCTTTGAGAAGGTAATTTGCAGAACATAATTGTGAATGCAGTCGGTAAAAACGGCTAATGTAAAGAATTGACAATTTTTAAAATGTGAAATAGAAACAAAATTTAATGTAGTTTTTAAAATGAATGAACCGAAGACACGGCTCATGGTTAAAATGCAAATTAAAAGAATTTAGCCGAACAGTTGGCTTTATAAATTCCAAATTTGTTATGACGATTTTATAGTTAAATTTGTGTTCCTTAAGGCGGAAGTCCTAGTTTTGTTGGGTCTGAATGGTCTGAAAGAAACATACCCCTGGCAGTGTTTCGTTTCATTAGAACTATTCCTCTTAAACACTAATGCGTTCAAATTTCTATTCCAAATTATGACTGACCAATTGTTTGATTAAAAAACAATAGCTAAATGCGTAACAATATCATTACGCTTTAAACAGAGCTACAAATTGGACCAAATATGTTTATATAATGTTACGTCATGACTCACGATTTTATTATTCTCAATTAACCAGTGCATAGCAGAATATCGCTGCAGAAGAACTAATTGCGTGACAATCGAGGCTATCAACACGGATACAATGTAAACAATACTGTTTGGATACGACACAACACTCCATCGTTTTAATAATTTAAATCACTGTCCAAAGTTTTAGGGAATTGTATAAATAGAGAATTGTATGTTACATTGGTTATTTCAAATGTATAAATAGAGAATTGTATCGTACATAGGGTAGAGTATGCTAACAAGTTTGAAAAGGAGTACCAATAAAGTAAATTGCATTTTTAATAACTATTTGGATATGAAATAGAATTCAACACCAAACTATTTTGTGTTTTATGTTTAATTGTCAGAATATAAAATGGATTTCAAAAGCAATTAAAATTGAGAGAGGTATGGGGTCTAACGTCCACTCGACACAAACTAGGTCATTTCAGGACTAACATATGGTTCAATATTATTTCATTGATTCGCTTTCTTGTAGGGGTCTTTAGCAGTGGGTGGAATTGAACAGGCGACCCTACTCCTTGTCATGTACAACCGATGAATCGAAACCACGCCATTTGACTCAATAGCATACCTTTTGATGCAATGCGCATGCGTCAAACATTCGGGTACTCATCCAAAAGCAATATAATCAACTATAATTATGCAATTCCAACTTTTACTTCCGTTGGGTTTGATTGTCATATTCAATAATAGATACATTACTCGTCTATTAAACTGTCAAAAATCCCGTGAATCCTTGTTCGATTGAGTCTCCAATATACCACCAAATACTCTGTTTATTTTGTGGAACACGTTTTTAATCTCCGATAAAATAAATACAAACATAACCGGACTATAAACAGGGTTCGTGACGGAAATTTGTTTTTTGTAAAAAAGAATTGTATCTTCGACAAGCCAGATTCAGATTCGTTAAACATACATTATGCAAGAGGAGGTCTTTCGTTAGGCCTGAAACGTTATCTAAATTATTAAATAGACATTAATTAACTTATCCAGGCGATAATCAATTCTCGATGGCATCGCCAGCCTGTGCTCTTTAGTGGATTATGAACAGATTTACTGCATAACTTTCCTTCAGGATTTAATGATTAAATAGATAAATTGCCTTTACATTATCTATTTTTTTAAATATTATAGTGAGAACTGCCTGTTCTTTATCTAATCTCCCGTAATGTAAATTTAATATGTCTTGTACATGCTTAGTTTCTAACAAGGAAAAATATCCGATTTAAGCCCTACCAATTTTAATTACTTGTAGTTATATCAACTTAACTCTCTGTGACAAGTAATAACTGTAAGGATCGTACTATTAACCCGAAACCTGCCATCGTGGAATTGTGACGTCATTAAAATCCAAATACGTCAAACATGACGGCTGTACTCTAATTGGCGGATCCTTAGGCCTAACTTGAAGAAAGTCGACTCAAAAACATGGAGCAGGTTTCTGGTGATCCAGTCTACTCAAACTGGAGATGAGATATTACGTATGGTTACGACAGGCAATATCAAAACAACTTTAAATAAATTCGGAACGTTACAACCATTTTTTTTTTAAACAAAAACAACACCTTTAAACAAGGAGTAAAATAAGAACACTTAAAGAAAATATATGCATTAAAACAAACTTTGTTCAATTTAACAACGATAATTGTCAATAAAAGGGACTTTAAACGATTCTGATTATTCAAACAATACCTTACAACATGTAAAACAGCACTATAATGTCTATAAATAATGATCTGTTATCAACTTTCGTCAATTTCCGAATTCTGAGTTGAAAAATATATTTTTATGTCTTCCATAAAACTTGATTATTGTTAAGATTAATGTCAATGTTGGTTTCGAGTTCCATGTTGTAAAATAGATTCTTCAACAGATAAAAATCAAATGAGAATTTTTACAGTTATTAAAGGCCCAGGTCCAGCTTCGGTTACACGGGAAAATGACAGACAGAGAATTTACTCCTCATTTGCGAAGTTCACATCGATGACTAATCACGGTTGTCCTTTTTTTAATTCAAAATATATCTAATAAAATTTGCATTATCCAAATATAAAGTAAGTCCATTAGAAACACACACGAACAATTATTGTGATTTGAACATCTTATATCCTGCATTCAGTAGTAGTGTTCATTACTTTAGTATTAAAGCTGTGTTGGCAACTCAAATCCCGGTATAGTGGTGTATTTTCTTGCTTGACGACTTGTTTGGACCCAGAACATAATATACTGTCCCAAAATACAAACATTTACGGATTTGCAGGAACTTCAAAACGACAAAAATACAGGAATTGTAACAATAAAAGTAATGTTGATTTGAAATACTGTCCAGAATGAGCAGGTATCAGGGGATCCAGATTGCGGCATGCACAGGGGTCCAGAGAGGTGGGGCTGATAATCTGTAATATAATTGAAGCCTAAGCTTGTTTGGATATAAATTAAAGGACATCTCACCAACTCTTTAAATACAACTTTTGTTGTTGTTGTTGTTGTTTATTCAATATCCAAGGCCCTTGGCCCAAAGTACAAGTGATACAATGATTTACAAAAGAACATGAAAATATATACATATAAGTATAAATAATTATAAACTGTTGATATATTTACATCTTAACCTCATACAACTATACCCATAATTTGCTAGCTGAACCTGATTACAATTGCACATAATAAGTTTAAAGGCATCAGTTTTTATAGTACAGTGACCCAATAAGATAACGTTTTTATAGTTCAATATTTCGGTTTACTTGTCTTTACTACACTAGGACCTGGAAGAGTTGTTATATAACCCACGTTCTAGTTGATGCGATCTCATACTGCAACCAGTCAGATCGTCATGTAATGAAGGCTATCGAAGGTATAAATAACATTTGAAATATAGATTTGTATTTTAATCAAAATGACAATAACAGTAATGTTAGTTTTTAATACTGTAAAAAATAACAATTTTTGTTAATTTAGATTAAATATGAAATTGAAATCTTCGCTGGGGGCAGATTGTATCCCTTTCAAATAGTGATTATTACATGTTCTGGTGCCATTTGTTTCAGGTAGTGTTGTATCAGTTATTTAGATACAATAATAGCCGCCTGTACTCGAGCCAAACTACTTTATTCTTATCTTAGGAGCAACATATTACATTTGACAAACGCCAACAGATGCATCATCTGATGAGGGTTATAATTGTGAGATTTACGATGATTTGGATGGTCTCAAAGCAAACATGAAACCGTACGGGTCTTTTATTGCTATCGTTCTGGCAAGGGAAATACAAATTAAATGTCGTAAAACCGACACCATTGCTAGGAAGAGAAAGTATCTTTTAGGTTTATTACATGCACAATATTATTTTGGCAATAAATTATTGGTTTGCTGGGAATATAACCGTCTAGAATTCAAGTTAGCAAAGCTAACATGAAACAAGACGGTGTTTCGTTGATGGGTCTGACGCATTAAGGGTCGTAAAACTGGTATAGTTGCTGGGAGGTTGGACAGTCATCTTTGTTACGATCGGGTCGTTAACTCACGATTTTAGTTTTATTATATACACCATATTCGTTTGGAAATGAAATGAAATGGGTTTAACGTCCTACTGTTCTGCTCCAAGCTGGGCTAACCCAGACGGGCATACGCCAGACAGCGGCACTATTGCCAGGGGATATTTAACTTGCGGACGACTAAACACACGTCCTTGTCAGACACACCCCCTCTCCCTGTAACACTGACAAGGGGGAACCAGGTGCGGATCCAGGAATTTTTGCAGGAGGGGGTTTGCCAGGTTTCTGTTACGGAAATCTGCCATCATCGTCTCTAAATTACATAGGCATACATACAAATTGAGCTTTTTAAACAGAGAAATCATTTTATACTGATGTAGAATCACTTTGTGATGTAATTTCATTGATGCAAGGCATTATTTTTTTTTATGTAGCTGAGCAGGGGGGGGGGGGTGGACCCCCCCAAACCCCCCCTCTGGATCCGCGCCTGGGAACAACGCCGGAAATATTCGTTTGGTACGGAGTGTTATACATGAACAGCAATACAGCAGTATGCACGTGCGAATATGATAAAGTTTGAAAAACAATTAATATCAAAGAAGTGATATGAACACAAAATGTACAACAACGATTCGGCGATTTTAGTTTCAACAAATTGGAATTATCTCTCTTCGCCCACTCGCTTTATATCATTCTTTGCACCCTTCATTGGCTTCCTGTATCATTCAGAATTGATCTTAAAATATTGTTAATCTCATATAAATGTCTTAATGGTTTCGCACCTCCATACTTATCTGAACTGTTACAAATCCGCAATTCAGTGAGAAACACAAGGTCTTCTAGCGATGATCTACTGTTGGTACAACCTCGAGTCAGACTAGCATCCTATGGTGAGCGGGCGTTTTCATTTTATGCACCATTACTTTGGAATAAATTACCTTATTTTATTCGAAAATCACCCTCCATCATTACATTTAAATCGCACTTGAAAACTCATTTATTTAAACAGGCATTTTATTGATTTTATACATGTATATTTTATGTTTATTTTTACACGTTTGACTGTTTTTAGTTTTTATATCATTTTCACATTAGGAACTGTTTTAGGAACTTCTTTTTATTATAAATTTTATTTTAGGAACTGTTTTTATGAACTTCTTTCTTATGATAAATTGTATTTTTTACTTTGTTATTGTTAAGCGCATCTGAACACTTCGGTGAAAGATGCGCTATATAAATGTAATAAATAATAATAATAATAAATAATATCACTTTTTGATTGATCGATACAAAAAGAACATAAGGGAGGGTAATTTGAACCTGGACCCAGGGGTTAGTGGAGTCGAACGGATCAATACCGTTGGGAATACAGGGTATGTACCCAGACTTGAGCGTTTAGCAAAGATCTTACTTTCAACCCGTGTTTTGTACCTGTTCCACCTCTTTTGTCACACCCCATCCACCCACACTCACCCACACACACACACACACCATCCACCCACACTCACCCACCCACACACACACACACACACCATCACACACACGTGCATGCCACAGAGAGTTAAAGTTCCAATAGCATTTTTTTAGGTTATATTTTTAAAATTTATTAAAATTTTGCCCCAAAATAGATTGAACCTATAAACAGTCCTACCTTGTTAAAGAATAATCCTATTGATCCTATAATTCACTATTGCCAGTTGAGAAATTGGCAAAAATATCATTTTCAACTTCAAATTCAAACGTTTGAAGATGGCCGTCCATGGAGAAGGATGGGAAAACAAGGGAGGTAATTGAGTAACTATTTCCTCAATCAACCAGTGTCGCCCTTTCTAACCCCCCCAAATTTTGTCCATGATCGTATAATAGTGAGTTGACAACCTTTTGAGCAAAAAACATAGAAATAATTATATTTTGACTTTCTTAGAAAAAGTGAAATTGGAACTTTAAGTTAAATATGCCTTCATGTAATCAAAAATGTTAGTTAAGGGATCTAGTCTGATATTTTTTCGGGTTAAAAACTTAGCGTTACAGGATAGTTTTTATACGCCCACATTTTTATCTATACGTATATTGTCGTCGCCCCTGTCCGTCCGTCCACAATTATTTGTGAACAGTCTACAGGTCACAATTTTATCCGATTTCAATGAAACTTAAAATATAGGTTTATCACCTTTCGATATTGGCATCTATCAGACTGTAACTTCATGGGTTATGGCCCCTGATTGTACGAAAAATCACGTTTTTAGCTTGTGAACAGTGTAGAGGTCACAATTTTGATCCGATATCGATGAAACTTGAAATGCATGTTTATAACCCAAAGATCTTGGTTCCTTTCGATATTTGCGCATATCGGATCGTAACGTCCTGAATTATGGCCCCTGATTGGCCGAAAAATTGTCTTCTTTTAGCTTGTGGCCCCTCTGTAGATCAAAATTATTATCCGATTAAAAAAAACGTTTGATTATATCACCGTTACATTGTTATAAAAGATGATGTTGAATTTCGTGAAAATTGGACCAAAATTGACGGACAAAACGGCCGCTGTTTGTACGCGAGTAGTGTGAAAATATGTTATATGTCCGAAAAATCACCCTTTTTAGCTTGTGGTCCCTCTGGGGGTCAAAATTGTTATCCGATTTAAAAAGCCGTTTGATTATATCACCGTTACATAGTTATGGGGGTTGAGTTCGAATTTCGTGAAAATCGGACCAAAACTGACAGACAAAATGGCCGCCGTTTGTACGCGAATAGTGTGAAAATATGTTATATCAAGGTTGAACCGATTTTCATGAAACTTGACATGAATGTTTATAACCCAAAGGTCTTGGTTCCTTTCAATAGTTGCGCCCATCGGATCGTAACTTCCTGAATTATGGCCCCTTATTGTCAAAAAAATCACCCTTTTTAGTTTGTGGTCCTTCTGGAGGTCAAAATTGTTATCCGATTTAAAAAAAACGTTTGATTATACCACCGTTACATGGTTATGGAGGTTGAGTTCGAAATTCGTGAAAATCGGACTAAAATTGACAGACAAAATGGCCGCCGTTTGTACGCGAATAGTGTGAAAAAATGTTATATCAAGCTATAGAGGTCACAATTTTGAACCGATTTTGATGAAACTTGACATGTATGTTTATAACCCAAAGATCGTGGGTCCTTTCTATATTTGCGCCAATCTGATCGTCACTTCCTCAATTATGTCCCGTGATTGGCCGAAAAATTGCCTTTTTTTAGCTTGTGGCCCCTCTGTAGGTCAAAATTATTATCCGATTTAAAAAAACGTTTGATTATATCACCGTTACATTGTTATAAAAGATGATGTTGAATTTCGTGAAAATTGGACCAAAATTGACGGATAAAATGGCCGCTGTTTGTACGCGAATAGTGTGAAAATATGTTGTGGACTCTATAGAGGTCACAATTTTGAACCGATTTAGATGAAACTTGAAATACATGTTTTTAACATAAAGATCTTGGTTCCTGTCAATATTTGCGCATATTGGATCGTAACTTCTTTGTTAATACAGAACCCATATAGGTGAAATAAAAGTAGCATCTAGTTTTATACGCCCACATTTTCATGTCGAGTCGCCACCCCTGTCCACCTACCTGGGCGTCCATCCGTCCGTCCACAATAGTTTGTGAACAATTTTTATCCGATTTTAATGAAACTTGAAATATAGGTTTATCACCCTAAGATCTCGGTTCATTTCGATATTGGCATGTATCGGTCAGTGACTTCATAGATCATGGCCCCTGATTGTACAAAAAAAATTCACCCTTTTTTGGCTTGTGGACACTGTAGGATCACAATTTTTACAAATTTTAAAAAACGTTTAAATACATCACCATTCCACAATATTGGAAGTGGAATTCGAATTTCGGGAAAATCGAAATGGAACTGCTTGATAAAATGGCCGCTCTTTGTACGCAAAGTGTGGAATACCAAGGTTGTGAACACCCTAGAGGTTACCATATTTATCTGATTTTGATGAAACCTAAAATATATCTTTATATCCCAAAGCTCTCAGCCCTTTTGGTATTTGCATATTTCAGACCATAAGTTTCTGGATTATTGCCCCTGATTGTATTAAAAAAATCGAGTTTGTTTTTAGCTTGTTTTCTATACATCTCTTGCAAAATGTGGGCGTATCCTGCCTGGCAGCCGCTGGTTATTTGTACATGTATATACGGTCGAAAGAACTCGGCTGCTCTCAGTATATAATATTTTTAAAAAAATATTTTAACTATTAACGCTTCATAAAAACTGATAAATTTATCACATTCTGCCGAGTACTTTCGACCCTTTAGGTGTCTTCAGGGCGATTGATAATGCATTGCACCAATATTATTCAAATAAATGCATGTTGTATAAAACACGAAGTATATACTTTACCTTACTATAACACCATGGCCGTATCTACACAACAACAAGGGTTCGAAAATCCAAAGTATCCCATTTACGACCAGGTAACACAGTAGCAGTGCGGTGAAATTGTTTGATACATCCGACACCACTGCTCGATTACTAAGGATGTTCACATCAATAAAGGTTTTTTATCAACGTTTCTCACAAAGATGCATTACCGAAATAAAGGAAGCAAAGAGCATTTGGATATACAGCGTGGGTATTATCAATCTAGAGTTACACAGTGCACATCAGATATGAAATGTCAAATAAGGTTCATGATCAGGAAGGAAGTAGTTTAAGGTCTTCTCATATTCTTACATTGATGGACTCGTTGATTCTACATCAAAGACTGACAAATAAGATGTAAGCCGTGTATACGTAAAAATTCAATGAAAACCCGTCAGAACACCACTGTCCGGACAAATTGCATACGTGACGATGGAAGCAATTAAACGTACGTTTTTTTTTTCAAACTGATCGTGGTGCGGTATCGTGATTGGGTCAACTTAACACAAACCTCTTACAGTAGTAAGTCTAGTGTTCTATTGAAATTGTGAATGTGAAAACGATAACCGCCTAACAAAGTCGTCACATGAACCTCGCTGGCCTGAAGTTCGGGTGATCGATCCCTACATTGGCCGAGAAAGTTCATCTCGATTTTCCGGCGTGATTTCTCTTGTCAGTGATGCAGAACGGAGGGCCTGACAAGGACAGCTGTCTAGTCGTTCGGATGGGGCGAAAAACCGAGGTCCCGTGTACACATTGGCATGCACGTTAAAGATCCCTTGGCATTTGGAATTCGTTATAAGAGTAGGCCGTAGCGCCGCTGCTCGGGCAAAATTTACCCCATAGGACATTGTATGGCGTATGCCCGTCTTCCATTAGCCCAGGTTAGGTGTAGAAGAGTAGGACGTTAAACCCCATTTCATTTTGTACCAATTGATAGTCCATAAATATATTCCTGTGTTAGTTATTAGTAAACGTTGAGTATCGTGACATGGATGCAGAAGAATATCGTGACTCTTGAAATCTTGAATTTTTGTCAACTCTGTCTGTGTTGGTGTGTTTTATGCATGTGGGGGGGTATATCTCTCGGTGTAGGGATTTGGGTGTATGATGGAGTGGTTTGCGTGTATTATGGAGTGGTTTGGTTTATGACGGAGTGGTTTGGGCTATGATGGAGTGGTTTGGATGTATGATGGGGTGGTTTGGTTTATGATGGAGTGGTTTGGGTGTATGATTCAGTGGTTTGGGTTATGATGGAGTGGTTTGGATGTATGATTCAGTGGTTTGGGTTATGATGGATTGACTTGGATGTATGATGGAGTGGTTTAGGTGTATGATAAAGTGATTTGGATGTATGATGGAGTGGTTTGGGTGTATGATAAAGTGATTTGGGTGTATCATTGAGAGGTTTGGATGTGTCATTGACCGGTTCGTATCGTGGATATGTTGATGTGTGATGTTACCTTGAATTACCCTGCAATAGTGTGTAGCGTTAAGTTAATGGTTTAATTATGTATTTAAGATACAGTATCTTGTCGTCGTCCGGTTATTGTTTACATCTAAATAACCATTATACCCATGACTACATGTCAGATCGTACCGACCGCTTTCTAACTTGCAAGCTATTGAAACGGACCATTTATAAATATCCTCTGGTGGATGTAGTCACAATATACAATATTTGTTAGCTAATTGAACTCTTCTGGAAGGAGCGTTTGGACCTTGATTTCAGAATCCGAGGTTACTGGGTAGAATATATCCATTCAGTATAACTCACAACTTCTCTCCCGTCGACATACCTAATAACAACCAACCAATATCTATGATACAAATGATATCAAATCTGCAGATCCTATCCAGGGTCACCGCCCCATCCGTCATTCAACATTGTATTGTGATTTGTTCAAATATGATTAAAACCCAGATCCTATTTCGTTTCGATTTTTAGGGTTCACATTTTCGTTTTACTTGTTTTTACAACGCTAGGATCTGAAAGAGTTGTTATATAACAAGCGTTGTAGTTGAAGTGAGGGAATAGCCTATGAAACGGTCTGTTACGACGAGCTCTTGGCGTGCGATGCACGGAACATGGTTAACCACTAAAAACGTCAACGCTGATTGATTTATCTATGTCTGGTGTCATAGGGTCAGAATCCGCTGGTACGCCCCCGACGTGACCTTCCACTAGAACCCATCAGATCTTCATGTGGTATAATAGGACATCGATAGTATAAAGACTAAGCGAAATATAGATCTAAAATCTTATGATCAGCAGTGAAATACCGCGTTTTATCAGTGAAATAAACGTGTTATTCCACTGGCTAGCAGTGAAATAAAACTTGTTATTTCACTGGCCGCCGGGACTACTTTGTGTTTGTTTTCAGGAGTTACCTCCCTTGCGTCGTCTGCTGTTTTAAAAACTATTAATTCAATCAAGCCAGTTAGCCAGTACCATCAACCCTTTTTATTTGCCAACCAAATGTCCACGTTATTCACACCAAAGTTACTGATGGATGGTAGGCCACTAATTTTAATTTTAATCAGATTGGATTACTTCCCATAAAATGCTATACTATTCTGAGAAATAAAATAGAAACGTTAGGCCTATGGGCAGACATCAACCCTCCGTGCTATAGTCTACGTTCTATTTTGATTTGCACACTAAATTCAATCCTTACCAATGATACAAATGATACCAAATTGAGTTGGACGAACCACCTCATACTGCATTATGCCTTCAATAATACAAATATGTCCAATACTGCTGGTTAGATGAAACAATTTAGCGAAACTGATCCATGCTGCATTATATGTGCAAACACATAACGCACTCTAGCAGTAGCAAAAATACAAATAAAATGAAATGGGGTTTAACGTCCTACTGCTCTGCTCCGAACAGGGCTAATGGAAGACGGACATACGCCATACAGTATGCTATGAGGGAAATTTTGCGAGGACAGCGGCACTACGGCCTACTCTTATATCGAATTCCAACTGTCAATGGGATTTTTTTACGAGCACACCAATGTGTACACTGAAGCAATGATACAAATCTGCTGGTTAGTTGAAACGATTTAGTTACGGGAAACAACGCATACTGCAATCTACATTTTATTCCGAAGTGTATAACTTAATTATATAAATAATACCACAACTACAGGTTAGATGAACTGATGTAGTGGATTCGTGAAACGCACTCGATCATTAATTAATCTAGGACCACAGGTGAAGATGGGCACCTCGACCATTCATGACACAATCTACATTATGGTCTTAATGTACGAATTCGACCCTAAAGTAGATTGTGTCCTTAACGGTCGATGTCAGGCCAAAACGTGTTCACCTTTACCTGTGGTCCCAGATTAATTAATCATTAGATTCGTCCAAATCATTAAGAGGGGTTGGATTGTCGAATTGTTAGCACGTGCGCGCTGTATCATAAGGTTGAACGAGTCAACTGGCGTGGTTTCAATTCCCCCGGTTGTACGTAACAAGAAGTGGGCTTGCCTGTCCAACAGCGTGGGGTTTCGCTGGGTTCCGGTTTCCTCCCACTGCTAAAGACCCTATGCGCAAGCGAACTATTGAAATAAAATTGAACCACTGTTAGTCCCGAAATGTCCTTTTCTCTCTCTCTCACTCTCTGTCTCTATCTCTCTGTCTCCCTCTCTATCTCTCTCTTTCTCTCTCTCTCTCACACACACACACAACCCATCAAATGATAAGGGGAATTATGTTGAAAACAAAGACCAATGAAGACATGTGATATTATTCCACGTAGTATTAATTTATTAATAAGTTACATAACAACTAAGAAACAATTACATAACAATAATATAATAAATTGCATTCAACTATGTTTTATCGGATTAAAAAAAAAACAGATCGTATTCGTTTCGTTTTCATAGTTCAAAATTTCGTTTTACTTGTCTTTACTACACTAGGATCTGGAAGGGTTGTTAAAATTGACGTGTTTTGAATGATGTGAGACATTAGCCAATGAAACGATCTGTTACGGAGAGCTATAGGCGGAGAACTGAGAGTAATCCATTAGTAACATCAATGTTGATTGGTTAATCAAATGTATGACGTCATAGGGTCAAAGGACACTCGAATGACCTCTGACGTGAGCCCCCACTATAACTTGTCAGATCGAAAGTATATAAAACAAAAGAAACGAAATATAGATCTGTATCTTAATCCGATTGAACTATGTTTTAATAGCTACAAATTATTCCACTAACACTGGTCCTTACAAGACACTATCTCTCGAAACACGTTTAAACTAAGGGGATGGGAACAGCAAATTGCCCCTTCGTCCTACCATTATAACCACCTGTAACGAAAAATAAGTCGTGGTTTTGAAATAGAGAACCAATAATAACGATGTTAAACTGTATTTGCCCGAACTATCGTTTGGATATCATATTGGATATCCCTCCGCCAGGGAAAAGCAAAACGTATAAAAAACGAATTGTAAACACCATGCTTACGGAGACAGACTCCCATTAAATTCTCTCTCTATCGCTTTTCGCCCCATTTGCATGCCCATTTTTCGTGAATTTTTTGGTTTAGAATGGACGAAGAGGGATTTTGGCATTTTCTGCCAGGTTTTGGTAAATATTCATGATCTTGAGGCGGAAGGATAACGGGGTTATCAGGTTGGCTACGGTGTTACATGTTTTAGTATGCTTCTTCAACTGTGTGTATCTCAAACTTTAGGTGATCAACCTTATGCAAATTTCAGTGCAAAGGCATGGTCATCTGTTCTTCTGTATCTTGTGAAAAGCATTCATCCCGATGAAAATTTGGTGAAACGTTGGAGGTGGGTAAATAGTCTAGAATTAACATGGGGAAATTAATGATGAAATTAATGATGACCTGTCTCCCAACGTTTACTACATAGTTGTCTCCCTTTATAAATTTATTTAGCCATTCAACATACATTAGTAAATGCAGGGGGACCCCTCTAAGGCAAAACAATAATCTACAAGATTAACAGCGGACAAGACAGAAAATGGACATTGCAAAAAATAAACAAATATGAAATCAAGTGAGTGGAGTAACCAATATCAACACTACAGCCAATTACAATTTTAAAAACGATGTTTCCGGCAGAGTAAATATTTAAGGTAGGTAAGCCTCTAACTCAATATCATCCAAAATCTTCAACATTGAAAACACGAATTATTTGTCATTTAAAATCTACATTGATGTTGTTATCTTACCGGAAAAAAATGTGCTTCTGATATCCAATATTTAAGACATTTTACCAGTGGTACACGAATTGTGTACCATAATGCGTGTCAGCCTCAGTTATAATAAAGAACTCGGGGAATGAAGCAAGACACATTACACCAAATCAAACTTCGTCGCCATATTCTTATCTGGAGAGCGTGCGCAATAAATAGACTGAAATAACCAGACGCTAGAAATTGACATTCAGTTGAGACTTCTGACTTATTTCTGATTTGAAATTGGAGTAAAAGCGGAAACCATTGAATGTAAATCAGGTTATATACATTCATATTACAGTATTATATACGTTGCGACCCACTTGTGTCAATTTCTAAGTCCAAAATGTTACCGATTTAGCTCCTTTAAAGAAATACCTGCCCATTGTAGGCCCTTTTCTGGCCTCAAATGTTGGGTTGATATCGCCAGTGGGTTTATTTTCATAGAATTGATTATATCGGCATGATTGCTCCTTTGGAGCTGACAAACCAATTTAATTAAGGATTATAAAGTTAAACGCTAATAACAACATTTAATAATACAAATTTAATGACGGTGTATTCCCGCGAAGGCGCAGTTACAGAGCGTGACCAAACTTGATCCTTCCAGCGAAGGCGCAGATATCGACTTGCCGGCTTTCGTTTGAAGAGTGACGTGTTGTTATTAGAACCCAATTAACGGTGTTAAAGATTTTATGAATTTATGTTCACTCTGAATTTTATTCACCAATTGGCAACTAATGATTAAAATGATGAAAACGATTTTATGAATTTATGTTCACTCTGAATTTTATTCACCAATTGGCAACTAATGATTAAAATGATGAAAACGATTTTATGAATTTATGTTCACTACAAGTGCAATATAGAGAAGACGAAGATGGTACGGAGATTAGCAGATCTACCGTTGATACCGGTAGAAAGGGTAGGTGCATTATATCATGTCTTGATGTATTGATCCTCGGTTTCTCTTATTGGGGTAGACGCGGAACGGTTTGACCACTCTGGTCGTCACATTCGTTTTTGTTATCAAATTTATTTACCAAGTCTATTTTACGTATAGGTTGAAGATGCCCACCTACACATTATTGCAGAAATGCAAGCCAATCCAAAAATAACCGATTTGACCGACCACATAACAAATCAATGATTCGAGGGTGAATTTTCAATTCGTCAATGGAACCACTACGACACCGAGGAGCAGAGAACCAACAACAATCTGGGAGGATGACATTCAAGAGTCAAGAAACTGGTTGGAAAAGCCCATCCGAATGTGTTTGAAATGATCGCATTTTGGCAACAAAAACAAAATATTAATGAGATTAGAATCGTCCATTATGCAGGGGGACAGGAAACACCAAGGAAGAGGCATAAATATACCCAAATCCAAAGCCAGCTCCAGTAATTAACAGGAAGACACGAGGAAGAAGAATTGAATTTAATCGAGTATTTAGACAGGGTGGCTTATTTGACGAAATTAAACTAATTTGTTATAGTATAGTTATGTTTTTAATTATTTGGCGAAATTTGTTATAGTATTGTTATGTTTTTATTTCTTATTTGGCGAAATTAAATTAGTGTTTGTTTTAGTCTAGTTAAGTTTTTAATACTTATGCTAAGAATGATGCTAAAATGTTGGTTAATTAGTTACAGTGGGGATTATGAAAGTGTAAATTCTTATCATAACAATCTATAATACCATTGTTACGTTTTTAATCCATTTTAATCCTAGGAGCTGGATTCCCGCGAAGTCGTCAAAAACGACCTCTTTTAATCCGTTACGGTCAATAACTGCGCCTTCGCGGGAATAAACCTTAATCACTAGAGAAGCCTAGTCGAAACGTCGACCAGTAATAAGCAGTAATTGTATTCGATAGAACTGTGACCTGTATACTCTATAATTCAGTGGTTCTCAACCTTTTTTCGCCAAGGGCAAACCTTGGAACACATGACATGTGATGAAAAAATAGCTGCACACCTGGCTAAATATATAGGAAAAATATTTGAATTTTGTGAAATAAAAACATGGCAAGTCACAGACGACATACAACCGTAGACACAGACATGTCATAGACACATCGAATGACTCGAACTACATAAAGCTATGAACTTACAGTGAATACTCAATTAGGATCACGTGGTTTTTACGCATATTCACACTTTGGAAGATTTTGCGGCACACTGGTTGAGAACCACTGCTCTAGTTCCATTAATAAATGTCATTGAAATAAGCCTGTTTCTCTCTCTGGTCATCAACGACTAACTTCAGTGGAAAACATATTCATCATTTTCTATCTTAATGTATAGTTTTTAAATCAATAAAAAGTAAGCAGGTGGGAGAAATTAAGCTCGTCCTCCTATTCAAATACTAATATATATTTTTATTGTAAAAATAAATCACTAAGCCAGAATTGATATTGACAAGTTGTGGCGTTTCAGCAAATTAATTACCAGAAAGGGTTTTTACACTGTAATAACAAATGTTTGTGCCAAAATATTTCCCAAGCAATCTTCAATATCTAAATATCGTCTGTCGGTTTTCGCTAAGTCGAGGACAGTTTTACCGTTTCTATCCCTAATACTCGTATCAGCGCCATATCTAATCAACAGCGCCAATATTTCAAGCCCTTTGGGTTTAGGTGTTTTTAATACCATATGTAAAGGTGTCTTTTTCTTCCATTTAGTTTGGATATTTACATTAGCGCCATTTTCCAGCAAGCACTTTACACAACGAACTAGACCATTTTCAATAGCTTCGTGTAACGGTGTATCGTTGAAACGATGTTTATGATCTATATTTGCTCCCCAATCTATAAGCAGCTTAACAATATTGTGATGGTCCCCATGATTTTTGCATGCAATCGACAAGGGTGTTAAAAAGTCGTCGTTTTCTTCGATTGATACATCAGCCCCACGATGTAACAGCTCTCGGACCATTTCAATATTCCCTTTTTCCACTGCGTAATGAAGTGGTGTTAAACCCTCTTTATCTTGAGTGTTTATTAGGTTTGTGTGGGACTCCGCTTGAAGGTCCAACAACGTCCCAAGAGCACAGAGATTCTCCTCGCGAACTGCGTAATGTAAAGGAGTTAAACCATTTTCATCCCGACTGTTAATAAGATGTTTGTTTGTGCCATTTGCGAACAGTTTTATCATCACGTTGGATTTCAAAGAACACACGATGTGAAAGATAGAACTACTGTTATTATCACAATTCATTTGGGCGCCTAAATTTACCAGTAATTCCACCTTATTATCAATGTCCGCATCCCTATTTTCTAGAACGAGCTGCAGGGCTGTTTTCCCATTATTATCAACATGATTCACATCAGCACCAATGTCTTTTAAGTAAACCAATACGTTCATTTTATTGTTCAAACTAGCCAGCTGAATGGGCGTTTGTCCATGGCTGTCTTCAGTGTTAATTAATTTCTTAACCTTGGAATATTTCTGAATGAAATGGCTAAGGTTATTCACATCCCAATATTCACTGACATAGTGCAGTATGTTCCTGTTATATCTACCCAAACCACTCACCTCACACCGAAACTCTACTAATAAATTAATTTTAACCCGACTGTCGATGTTTGATTTTATTGCATTTACTACAGGTGATCGTTCTTCAGAAGTGTCCTTAAGCGTTGTGGTGGAAATGAATTTGTGAATCAGTTTTAAAGAATTGTAATCACCCATATAGCAAATACTAAGGAATAATATTTCACTTAACTCAAGTTTGAGTTTACGTTCAACACATGCGAACAAAGATTCCAAAAGGGAGCCTTTTTTAAGACCGGAGGACTCTAGCAGTTTGGCATTATTTCGAATTTCTGTGGGTAGACGCCGTGCAATATTTTGGATATCTTCTTGTACTACTAATAATTCGCCTTTTTTCGCAGGGCATTCAGTGGTGATTCTGTCCAGAATTAAATCAAACGGACATCTAGCGATAATCTCCTTGTGGCTAAAGCCATCCCGTCTCCAGACCACATTTAAAACACAGTCTCTAAGGCTGTTTTCTATAAACGAATAAGAAGCACTGTCAACATTAAACGTTAAAAATGAACCAACAAGATATTGACATGATGTTTCCAGATCATTTCTAGTGGTCGGAGATGTAGATTGACGAACAATTATTTGTATTACACTGTGTGCCCGGAGTTGTGCGCTGGTCACATTTCCACCAAGCAACAGAATCATTGAAAGCGCATCCAGCGATTCTGGGTCATCCTTGAGTTTCTGTAATTCGCAATCCCAAAATGCATGTGTCTTCTCAAATAGCTTTAGTCTATCTTCGGATCTTGACTTTTTAATTAGTTTACAGTTATAAAGGAACACAGTTTTACTTAAATTATCCATCTCTTTTTCATCTGCGGGGATGTTTAATTTTTGGAGTATTTTGACCCCTTCCCCATCCGTGATTTTATATCTGTCCTCGTGTAAGAAAATCAACCGATCTTTGTCAAACAGATCGGAATTTAAGTTTGATTTACATTTGTTAAAGATGAGAGTTTTACACGTGAACACCACAAATACCTGTCCTCTTTGTAACATTTTATCCATGGCTTCAAAATTCCTGATCCACTCTTCAATCAGATCCTTCTTCAAGCTGTTAATACCGAACATATTCTTTATAATAACGATATATTTCTCGTCATCACTGTTAGGTTTAACAATTTTAGGTACTAAATCCCAATCGGTCGGTTTATTCAGTAGAACTGGCTCCAGTTTCATCGAATCAGAGTTATTCCGCAAGAACTTGTTGACAATGTGGCGTATTATGGTTGATTTCCCGCTACAAGTGGGACCGATGATACCAACGCAGCGATACTTCATTAAAGTTTTAAACGCCATTTTACAACCAGCTGTTTCAACGAATCGTGTTTTGTCAACTTCATTGTCATCTAATATGTATTTAGCATGTGCTGAAATAAATAAAAAGAGGAAATGCAGTCCAGCTGTTGGAATATACCCATAAAATGCAAAAGGCTAGGGGGGGGGGGGAAGCAGTAGGGCGAGCCCCCTCCACCTCCCCCTTTGACTTTCATTGGAAGTAGTATCAACATCACAGCAAACGTGGCATTTAGTGTATTTGATGGATACGGTTATTTACAAATTTAATATTTTTTTAAGCATACATTATGCATAAGCTGAATCTGCCTATGGCAGGTCTTTGTTTGGCCCTGAAATGTTATCTAATTTATTAAATAGACATTAATTAACTTATCCAGACCATAATCAATTCTAGATGCCATCGCTAGCCTCCGATTTGCTGTTCAACTTTCATTCGTGATTAAATGATGAAATGAATAATCGAGAATATGTTCCTATCGTCCCGATTTTAGTAATGATGATCGAGGTTAGGGCGAAAGTTTAATCGCTAAATTCTCCGTTCAGAGTGGATCAATTGGACAGACATTTTCAGCAAATTCCCTTTACATTATCTAGTTTTTCTCTATTATAGTGAGAAATGACAGCTATTTGTCCAATCTCCCATAATTGATAACAAAAACATGTTACGACCTTCAATACCACCTACACGACGTTAATACTGTCTAAAGATGTTGTCTAAATACCATTCAAACTTACAAATAAGTTGTTCAAGAGACAGCGAACTTTGTTTTCGTGGTAAACCTTTTCTCTCTTGGTTGATTGTGGCTTGTTCAATAACAATAGTTGGACCCGCTGTAAATCATATAAAAATAAAACTTCATTATCTTCTGTATCTAAATAATAATAATATCTCAAGACTTGAAATGGGGCTTTTGTTTCGAGTTTCCAAATTTATTAATGGTCAATGAATTATGATACCAAAATACACGAAATTCAGTTAAGAGTTTCTAAAGCACTGCCTTAGATGGCGTAATAATCGTTCATTTGACCCGAATGCTTCACATTTTTATGTAATAATAATAAAAATAATCACTTTATTTCAAAAGGTTAGAAAATTAGGCCTGAGGCCTTTAATGAACTATGTGTTACTAACCGGACACAGACCGCCCTATCGTTGGTCGTTGATTCAGTTGCAATCCTAAAAGAAATAAAATCAATAAAATTAAATGGAGTTGTCGCCCTTCGTTACAACGATAATATTACATTTATAAGTGATAGAGGACGAGACAGAAAGGACGACAGTTAATTCGACTCAATGACGACCTCATGACCTTATTGAAGTCTGATATTGTCAGATTTTGGTCAGGTGCTAGATATTGTCCATCTCCATACAATAACATGATTTCTGACGAGTTTCCCAATTAAGCGAAACGTACTTTAAAAAGGTTAAAAAGTTATTAAACCAATCATGAAATCATTTCATCTTTTAACGCACAACACATTAGTACAGCTTTACGGTTGTGCTAATAGTCTGGGATATTTATACTAATATTTGTGCCTGACTGTTTGTCTGCCTCTCTGTCTATTCTGGGTTGGCGACTATACTAGGTCTGCACCGAGGCTGCAATCCGGTGTGTAAGGATGGCTCGAAACGGGGAGTAATATAGGCTTGGTGATGATGGGCTACCACTTTCGGTTTCGGAGTGTACCCCCCTCCCACGAATGGTAAATTCTTTTAGTACATATAATACATATTGTGTGTAGAACAATAGCACTTACGCGAAGCCATTTTATCGTTGACGTTTCACCAATTCACAAATCACCATACTATAACACAAAAGTAGAAATCCGTTTAAATCACACAGTGTAACACTATCTTAGTTTAAATCAAACAGTGTAACACTATCGTAGTGATAACAGAGATTAGTTTAGTAAATATATGATTTATTTACATCAGGTATATAAAACAGCTACAGTTACATACATACAACAACAATACAGGAACTAGACTACGACAGGAACACATGCTCCCGTGAACTCTGCACTTGGATTCCACCTTAGGGGATTGACATCATTACATTTTATGAAAATGTTTCAATTGCATTTAGTAACTGAGCTTTTTTGTTTCTCCTTAAAGAGACTGTCCCGATTTCAATAGAGTCTCAAAAATAAAAGTTCGAGTGTGTATAAAATTTATACGCCAAAATATAGAGCCCTGGTGTAAGCGTATGTGGCATGGAGATAGAGGGCGTCTTCTCAACCTCGTGGGTTTCCTCACACTGCTAAAGACCCCTACGCGCAAGCGAATTATTGAAATAAAATTGAACCATATGTTAGTCCCGAAATGACCTAGTTTGTGTTGAGTGGACGTTAAACCCCATTTCTCTCTCTCTCTCTCTCTAAAATGAGTGCCTGGTTTTATGCAGTCACCGCATATTACAGTTTTGGACACCAGTCTCCATTTATTAAACTGTACTCGCTATGCATGTGCTTCTTTCTGTGTTGCGGTTATTAATACGTACATTAAATCACATAACTTATAGCAGTGCGTGTATATATATTCTGTATTTAGATCTGTCCTTTCATGTTATCACAATGGTGGTGTTAAGAAACTATTTAGAGACTCTCTCTCTTTATATATATACAAAAATTCAATAACATATTGTAGAGTATTGAGCGGTAAACTAAATTATATATATTATGTATATTCAATAAGCCACTCCCGTTCATTTCTACTGTTTGTATACAACTCTATATAAACGACAAGGAAATAGATATGTATTAACCTTACTGTTTATAGAATAACGATATACATGTTTTACAATAACGATATAAAACCTATTGTAAAGGGTACAGAAAAACATTCCTGAGCATACCCCTTACGAATTTTGACTCGCTAGCCTGGAGGTCGGGTGTTCGGTCCCTGCAATTGGCCGAGAAAGTTCCGTGTACACATTAGCGTACACATAAAATATCCCTTGGCAGTTGGAATTCGATTTAAGAGTAGGCCGTAGCACCGCTGTTCGGCATAATTTCCCCTCGTAGCACACTGTATGTCGTATTCCGTCTTCATTAGCCCAGTTTAGGGGCAGAACAGTAGGACGTTAAACCCATTTCATTTCACCCCCCCCCCACCGCCTCTGCCCCCATCCTTGAAATATACATAATAACAATCCTTTTTTTGATCCGGATATTAAACTATTTCCGAAGCGGACCTAATATTAAAAGAAAGGAAGTCAGTCTTAAATCGGGCCTTTCATAGTAAGGGCCGTATTGTATTGACATTGTATTAACCTATCCTTTTTAGTTTATTGTATACAAAATGCACATTTATATATAATGAGTTATATAGAAAGAGTGGAGAAGCAAACATTTCCTTAACGACGAGCGAAACGACGCGTAAAATATTTTAGACTATGTCTCCGTGAAACTAAAAAAAAAACGATCCGCCTTTTAAAGGCTCAATACCACCCATGTTGTAACTGAATAATATGTCCCAATCTTTATTCTGGTCAAAAAATTGTATTATTTTACAATATTCCAAGTAATAGATGATACAATTTCATCTTAACACACCTAATTTAAAAAATTGGAAAAATTCAACTAAATGATTCGAAAAGTCTAACGTAAACCTTTTAAAATGTGACTTGAATTTTAAAATATTTCCGAACCATCTGGACAAGTAAAATAGGATGTAATGGATAATTTACACAACAGATAAGACACATATAATACTTAGAATAAGGCTATTATTTATTTTCTGGGGCTGTCAAGCCAGCAAGAGTGTTATTGTCCCTTTAACTTCCTACTATACTGCACCAAAAGGGCGAATGAAGAAGGTATATGTATATCTATAGTGATGTTGGTTTTAAAATTGGGTCCATACACCAGCCTGTTTGTCCTATTGAAACATGCATTATGCAAGAGCTAAATCTGCCAATTACAAGTCTTTCTTTAGGCCTGAAATGTTATCTAGATTATCAATTAGACATTAATTTATATATCCAGACCATAATAAACTCTCGATGTCTAGACTAGCCTTCGACGATGGCTGGATTAGATTTCTATATGCTGCTTAACGACCATTGATAATTAAATTTTAAACGTGGATAATCGAGACTATGCTGTTTATATTAATGATTTTAATAATGATGGCCGAGGCTAGGCGAAAATTTCATACGCTTCGTTCTCGGCTCATAGTGGATCAATTTGACTGAAATTTTCAGCAAATTACCTTTACACTATGTAGTTTTTAACTATTATAGTTAGAACTGTCAACTCTATATCTTATCACCCGTAATGTATCTTTAATTTGATTTAAATAAAAACTCACATTTTCAGATCAATTGATTCATTTCTTAGTCAATGTCAAAATTTCAGGGTTTTTTTATCAACTGGTTCCAATGAGTATGGTGGCTGTTAGCGGCCATTCTACATTGTCGACTTGTCGGGTTGTGAAGGCGACAAGTGCGGCACGACAAAGCGAAATAATTGCATTTCGTCAATTTGTCGACTTGTCGCTTTGTCGGGTTGTGAAGGCGACAAGTCGACAAGTCGACAACACGACACACTAACAATGAGAGATAAGAACGTGGTCCACTTCAACCATGTTCCTAACCACACTGTTAAAAAAATCCTTTTTTATGTGGTCTAATTCCGTAGTTTAACACCCTTTTTCTGTTAATTGACGGCTTTTGTTTTATGAAATTGCGTTAAAGGTGTGAATTATATCTTAAAATTACGTATTTTATGTATTTTGGTACAATATTCAGTATTAAACAGGAAATTTCCATGAAATTTACGGCTAAATAGAGGATATCTGTCGTTTTAGAGTGAATAACATATTTTATTTCATCGAGAAGCAAGAAAACTTACATTTTCACGAATGCGTAGCATGAGTGCAAATATAAACGTTTTCATACTTAGAGATGAAATAAAATATATTATTCACAACAAAACGACAAATGTTCTATTTATTTTATGATTTTACAATCATTTTAGGTAAAACAACATGGCCTACTGCTAGCCCGTGGAATAACACTTTTATTTCACTGATAAAAACGCGGTATTCCACTACTGATCATAAAATAAATTGTTTTAATATTAATTGTCATGTGTATCAGGTATACGCCACTATCGTATTGTATAAGTTGTTTTTTCTGTTATTTGAGACGTGTGATGTGAAACGTGTAATGGTGTATCATTTTGTGATGCATTGTCGAGATATATATGGAGTACAATAGTCTATCAGTGGCTGCACTCAACCTGAACATAAACTTCGAACAAAACCATATGACTTAACAAAGAATTAGTGACTTCATACTGGATTATATTTTAGAGAAAGAGCGGTGGGGTAGCGTTCATTCGACATTTCGGATCTAACATATGGTAGAGAGGACGCGTACGAGAGAGGGGGAAAGGGAGAGGGGGCATCAACTCGACATTTCGGGACTAATATAGGGTAAATTGTATTTCAATAATTCGCTTTATTTCTCCCACAGAAGACCCCGAGGTTTTCATGGCACCACGGTTGTCGTATACGAGCTTGGGATAGTAAACACACCACCTGACTCAATGACAGACCTCGTGGTCTATAGCCCAAGCGTTTCACCCCCTCCCCTCCCCAAACATCAATAACGATCGATTCCCCGTAGCTACTAAGATACATATCTTATAGTTTGCTTTGCTAGTAAGCTTGTTTCAGCAAACTGTTTCAAATTTAGTGATTGAACAGGAGTATACAGGCCACGATTCTGTGGAATGCAATTACTGCTTATAACTGAGCGACGTTATCAAGCAAAGATAAAATGTGAAACTGTAACAGGACAAAAATATACATGTATAGAGCAATGCTTAGTTAATGTTGACAAGCCAGCGATCTCCCTTAATTACATGTTTCAGAAAGTTATACGAACAATGATTCGTTCTGCTATCCAATCGATCAGCGGAGTTAATGCAATGACGTAATAATTCTGCTAGCCCCCCCCCCCTCAAAAAAAAATATCGATTGATCCAAGTTGTACAGACAAAATAATTTCTTGTTTTTTCTGACAATAAAATTGTATAAAATGGAGTAAAATATAGCATCATACAAATAATTCAAAACTAATACACGCGATAAGTCTAGTTACACCAAAGAAAGAAAGGGGTCGTA
Organism: Patella caerulea; assembly: GCA_036850965.1. Taxonomy (NCBI): domain Eukaryota; kingdom Metazoa; phylum Mollusca; class Gastropoda; family Patellidae; genus Patella; species Patella caerulea. The sequence goes on along the minus strand of JAZGQO010000010.1, from coordinate 70,327,873 downwards.
TTCCTCCTATACATCATTACATGTTTCGTTGTGCGTTAAATAAATGTACAGAACCAAATATTTGCACTGCGGTACAAAAACAGATGGCGGTCAACAATAAAGTTTCGAGGGATTACGAATGTACTTGTTTGTGATAAACGCAAGATATATATATGATCAATGTATTAGACATTTATAGATATCGTGGTATAATACTCTAACGATATCATATACACGTATGTTATGAATAATTTATGTTTATACAAATGCCCTTACCTGGCGGCTTATAACCAGTGCATTTCTCAATGATTCGACAATCAATGTGGAATACCCAATACCCAATCTCCTTCAACATAAATTTATCTCTATTGCATGATACTTGGAAACTCTTAAAATTGCATCACAGGCCGCGCAAACTCCACGTCTGCTCTTTCCGCCATGTTGTTTTTCTGGGAAACTATACACTGTGCTACGATTGACGTCACGCAATCAGCTAAAGTTGAATGAATATGGCCAGGTTAAACTAACCTATCGCTATGTGTTGTATACATATTATTTTATAGTGAACTGTAATACTATCGTTCATGAATGAATGGACACGGCTAAAATCAATTATGATTCAAACGGGCTAAATATTACAACAGTTGATCGAGTAAGGTTATTTAATTAAGACTTATTTTTAAAGCAACATTTTGCAATAAAGCAAATAAAGGGCAATAAAACGAAATTTGGTTTAAATAGTTAGAAACGTTGAGATATAATGATGTGCTTGTTGTTAGATTAGGTGCCTTTAGTTTCACCTGGCAACCTTTATTTCTTTACTAATTAGTTAATTTTATACTATTATAACTGTTCTATACTATTAAACATACGCAACCCAATCTAGTGAAACAGCAAATATGTTCAATAAAGTAAATCAAGTGTTGTTTTTATCACAATTTATACGGACAAGCACACTTGATCGGGTCAGTATTACGCTTGTCTATTGTACAGAAGGCCCGTCTTTATGAGGTAAGGGGAGGTGGGGTGGCCTAGTGGACTAGAGTGCCGCGCTTCGACCTCTAGCTGGCCAGTCACCTCTGGCTTGCGGCTGTGGTTTCGAGCCCTGGTGTGAGCGTATGTGGCATGGAGAAAGGGGCGCCTTCTCAACCTCGTGGGTTTCCTCCGGGCACTCCGGTTTCCTCCCACTGCTAAAGACCCCTACGCGCAAGCGAATTATTGAAATAAAATTGAAACCATATGTTAGTCCCGAAATGACCTAGTTTGTGTTGAGTGGACGTTAAACCCCATTTCTCTCTCTCTCTTTATGAGGTAAAAATGTCAATTTCATAATTTGGGGGGAAACAATCTATTGTCGCTTCGATTTAATGGAGAGAATTTGTACCCGTGTGAGGTTAGGCACAATATTTGCCCATTCAAAATACGGCACTGGGGGCTGATGAGATAGTTCATGACTCGTCTGTCCTAATACTATAAACAGGGGTCCTTAACCAGTTCCTGTTTAATATGGGGTTGGGCCCTGGGGCTTTTGACCTGTAGAGACCCATTCACATTTCACATTTCTGGGTGAAACATATACCATACTGAGTAACTGAACAATGAACATAATGATGGAGGAGATTGTAAGAAATGATTATATGCGGATGGACAGCAGTCTGAACGCTTTAACTTCCAGGGGCTGTGGTTTTTTATCGGTTGCGGAATTCGAAATGAGCATATATATTCACATGAAACTTTTAATTCTCATATCGAAGGCAAATTCTGACGATTGCAATGATGCATGAGTTCACAGGATGATTGTGGTGATTTTGCCTAATCGGGAGTGCCGATCCGTGTCTCTTTTCGTCGACTCAGGTTTCTTCCATTGTACCAAATTTTATCCGGTGTTTTCTCGACATTTTTGGGGAGACCAAAGGTCCCAAGCACTATTCATATTGCTGTTTTCCTGGAATTGCCACTGTTTGTCTACAAGACGTAGCCCCGCTTGAGAAAAGACACGAACCAAGTTGACCGACATTTAAGTCAAAAATATTAAGTATTTTCTGTGAATGGCACATATGGCGGCCGCTTAGGGCAATTATATATTCTCGAAATAGATGGTTTCAGAATGTGATGGGACGTCACAAACACAAAATGGCGACAATGACGACCCTGAGTTCTCAGCCATAATCAACCACTGACAACACACATTCCCAATATCAAGGTTAATTTAAGATGTAGGCGACATTCTTAGTTCATTGTCAAAATAAGTAAACAAAATTACAAAAAAATAACACAAGATTACCTCACTACAAGTTGTATACAGGGTAACTGGAATTGTCCTTTGTGAAATCTTAATTATGAACGGCTCCCTCGTTACGGGGCGTTGAAAATGGCAAACTAATCGCTATCGATCGAGGTTATTCAATCTGGGTATTGTGGGGTGCTTTTTTCCCGAAGAACAGAACGAATCTCGTTGATTCGACCCGGAACAAGCTACTTTGATTTTATTATGAATATCATGAGTTATTATAAGTATGTCCTTCCTGTTTTAAATATCTATCTTGTGCAGTGAACAGATCGGTCATATTATTATTATCCGACTGTAAAGATATTAGATTACAGACAAACACATCTCCTCGAATTTCTCATCATTTTTTACAATAATTGTTTTATTATTAGTGTAAAAACAGTGTACCGCAAAGTTCGGGTTGCATTATGGGAAAGCTTAATCTGCTTATTGTTGGTTGTTATTTTGGCTTCATATATTACAGGAGCTAAATCTCTGTTCGTGGAGTGGCTAAGTGGATAAGGCGCTGGTTCGCTAGCCTGGGGGTCGGGTGTTCGATCCCTGCATTGGCCGAGAACATTCATCTCGATTTTCCGGCGTGATTCCCCTCGTCAGTGATGCAGAAGGATTGCCTGACAAGGCAGCTGCCTAGTCGTTCGGATGGAACGAAAAACCGACGTCCCGTGTACATATTGGAGCGTGCGTAAAAGATACCTTGGCAGTTGGAATTCGATATAAGAGTAGGCCGTAGCGCCGCTGCCCGGGCAAAATTTACCTCATAGGACATTGTATGGCATATGCCCGTCTTCCATTAGCCCAGGTTAGGTGTAGAAGAGTAGGACGTTAAACCCCATTTCATTTTGTACCAATTGATAGTCCATAAATATATTCCTGTGTTAGTTATTAGTAAACGTTGAGTATCGTGACATGGATGCAGAAGAATATCGTGATTCTTGAAATCTTGAATTTTTGTCAACTTTGTCTGTGTTGGTGTGTTTTGTCCGTGTGTGGGGGGGGGTATATCTCTCGGTGTAGTGATTTGGATGTATGATGGAGTGGTCTGCGTGTATTATGGAGTGGTCTGCGTGTATGATGGTGTGGTTTGGGTGTATGATGGTGTGGTTTAGGTGTATGATGGAGTGGTCTGCGTGTATTATGGAGTGGTCTGCGTGTATTATGGAGTGGTCTGCGTGTATGATGGTGTGGTTTGGGTGTATGATGGTGTGGTTTAGGTGTATGATGGGGTGGTTTAGGTGTATGATGGAGTGGTTTAGGTGTATGATAAAGTGATTTGGATGTATGATGGAGTGGTTTCAATGTATGATAAAGTGATTTGGGTGTATGATTGAGAGGTTTGGGTTTATGATGAAGTGATATGGTGTATTATTGAGAGGTTTGGATGTGTCATTGACCGGTTCGTATCGTGGATATGTTGGTGTGTGATGTTACCTTGAATTACCCTGCAATAGTGTGTAGCGTTAAGTTAATGGTTTAATTATGTATTTAAGATACAGTATCTTGTCGTCGTCCGGTTATTGTTTACATCTAAATAACCATTATACCCATGACTATATGTCAGATCGTACCGACCGCTTTCTAACTAGCAAGCTATTGAAACGGACCATTTATAAATATCCTCTGGTGGATGTAGTCACAATATTCAATATTTGTTAGCTAATCGAACTCTTCAGAACGTTTTGCTAACTGGACCGAGCGTTTGGACCTTGATTTCAGAATCCGAGGCTACTGGGTAGAATATATCCATTCAGTATAACTCACAACTTCTCTCCCGTCGACATACTTAATAACAACCAACCAATATCTATGATACAAATGATATCAAATCTGCAGATCCTATCCAGGGTCACCACCCCATCCGTCATTAGGGTTTCACACTGCGAAGCTTGTGTGAAACACTATTGTTTTTGTTAAAATTATTATTCTTATTAGGCTTTCAGACTTTCGTCTGAAAGCCTATTGAGATTACTAAAATTATTATTTTTTTTTTTATTATTATTATTTACCGCCGGAGCCTATTTCTCTATGATCGAAAAGAGATACCGATCTGCGGTTCATCTTTCTATCGGGAAACCATGTGGTGGCTACTCAATAAAGCAATTTTTGAACTTCTGCGCAGACCGGAAGTGGTCGAATTTTGAACGTTGGTAAAAAATAAAAAATCGGCCGTGGTTTCGTCAATTCTCTACCTATATTCAAACAAATCACATTTTTGGAAAGCCTGAGACTTTTCCAAGACAATAGCAATCTCACATTTCGCAATTTCGAAACTTCGTCGCTGACTTCTATCGTTCGAAAATTCAAAACACGTCGCCTACGAGACAATTTTTGTTATTTTTCAAAATTTGCAAATTTGACCTACATTTTTGGATACCTGACGTCAATCCGATTCCAGTAATATAAGTTTCATTCAGAGTTATCGCCCTTTATTTTTCGATTTTTTTCGAATTTTCTTCCCATTTTGTGAGCTGTGGTGTCGTTTTACAGCCAAAATGATGTTTCTGAAACTTACGGAACATGAAGTTATAGTCCAATACCAACTGATAAAGCAATTTCGACAAGAATCCTTTAACCGGAAGTGGTCGAAATAATGTGCAATATTTTGAAAAAAATGCAAAAAATGGATATTTTGGGGAAAAACGTGATTCCTCCGCCCGATATCAATGGATGAAAGAAATTATGGTACCATTGGACTGCACTAGGATTGTACTATCCTATGATACCCAATTCATACGGATATTATGATCAGGCAGCAAAATATGGCACGCTGAAAATCAAGTATTTTCTGATTTGGAGCGTTTTTGGACGCCTATATCTCGAAAACTTAACCGCAACTTTTTTTTAAATTTTTTCTATCGAAGGTCCTTTCGGAGTTAATTTGCATGAAATCATCCAATAAGCCTTTGAAATATCTGGAATAGGTGAAATAACGGACTGAAAATCGAAAAAAGTCGAAAAATCGTGAAATTTTGGAAAATGCTCTACTATTTTTTTATTTGAAGAGATTTTTTAAAAAAGGTTGTATATTCAGATAGCTGACCTAATTACGATTCTAACGATGTATAATATGTATGTAATTATTGAAATTTAATTTTCGATATTTTAATTTTTTTTCATTTTTGGCACTTTTGAACACAGGATTTCTCAGGGGCATTTTATCTGATCAGATAATGTAATATATGATTACAGAGCCCTGTGGCTATTTTAGTGCCCAAACCGGCTATTAAAACTATTCCGACAATAATAACCGTACCGGAAGTATTCAAAAAATGAAAAAAAAAGGTTAAAAACATTGTCTCACTTACGAAAAACTTGATTGCTCTCTCAGGTAATAGCGGACCAAAAGAACTAAAGTGTCGTTGGATAGTCCTATTAATTGACCATCATATGGTATCTAAATAATACGATTTCGATGGTAAGGAAATAAATTATCGTATGCAAAAAATCAAGTATTTTCCGATTTTTTAACATTCTGAGACGCCCTTTTCTCGAAAACACCGCGGCAGATTTTTCTGAAACTTTTCTTACTCAAAGTCCTATCGGTTGTCTATATAGTGAATCCAAAATGAAAAGCATTGAAATAATATAGGTGGTCCAAAAATGGCATCAAACTTTAAAAAAAAGTTGAAAAATCGTTAAATTTTTGTAAACGCTCTTTAATTTATCTTTTTTTCCAAAACTACTCAATGGATGTTTCTGACACTTCTGGTATAGAAAGTTAAGTATCCAAAGAACTTCGTAAAGCTATCACGACAACAATCGTAAAACCGGAAGTAGTCCGATATTTTGAGAAAAAAAAATATTTTTTACGAAAAGCTTTTTTATTTATGAATATTTTTTGATGATATTTTACACAGGGTTAAAATATCATCCTACTTGAGCAGAAATGAGAAAAAAATTGTCTCGGTAATTTGCGTTAGCCGCCATCGGCTAATTTAGTTTTTCGTACCCAGAAAAATTATTTATTGTTTGATTGGTATAAAACAAAGTTCACATGCTCCGTGGTCCCAATTGTATTTTTTTTTTGTTACGGTGAAATTTTTCTGTCGGCAACGTAAGTGACGTAATATTAACAAAAACTACAATTTTGACAGTTCGGTACCACTTTTTGAAAGCAAATATTAATTTTTTTCAAAACTGATATAACTAAAAGGATGGACCCTGCAAAGGTGCACAAAATCCTTAGCTCAGATTTTTTAATTTCAATTTCATTTTCGGGCAATTTCGAATAAAATGTAAAATAAAGTGTAAAATTCAGTTGTTTACAATTCATTCGGCGTCTTCATATTTTGAAATATTTATTTGTAATTTTCAATAATCCAGACGAAGAGAATGTATGCTAAAATTAGTTTGTAATATGAGCAGTTGCCGATAAATATGCAATTTTGCATGCATCACTTTTCACGTTATTTTGCCTATAAAAACGTGATTTATTATTCGATTTGCAATATTTGTTTTTCCATTTGATGCCTAATGCCAATTTAGAGTAGGTCAAGCCAATTTTACATTTTCACTGTGACCGGAAATGACGTCATTTAGGCAAAAACTGCATTTTTAACCTAAAAAAGAAATATTTTATTTAAATGAGTCTGCCTTATAATATTTTTAAAATTACGATATTCAATTCCCATCAACGAATAGAATGAAGCCATACGACCCTGCAGATACCACAAAATGGTTTCTAACTTGTACGGTTACAGAGAAATAGGTGATCTTTTATAAGTCACTTTTCAAGGTTTTTGGTCTATAAAAATGTCAATTATTATTCGATTTTTATAATTTTTTTACCATTTGATGCCTTATGCCATTTATGAATTCTGTGAACTAAATTAACATTTTCAATATCACCGGAAGTAATGTAGCCTTAAAAACAAACATTTTTTTGAAGGGATTTATATTTATTATTCGTTTAACTTTATAACGTTTGGTTCTAATGGGCAGTAAGACTGAATATATACCATCATATTGATATCAAGAAAAGGCTTCTAGCATGTTCCCTTGTCGAAAAATAGTCAATTTTCCCAGGGTCACTTATAAGTTTTTTACCTTCTTAATTTCAGTTGATGGGTTATGTGTTAATTATTTATTGTCCGATATGTATAAAACAAAGTTTTATTTTGTATGTTGCGAATTTTCGACTTATTTTTCACCTATAAAAATTTCTTTCGGCAGCGGAATTGACGTAATTTTGCCGTAATTTACAATTTTGACCGGTTTTTCGCCAGCAAATATTACTTTTACATATGATAGAGGGTGTCACTGAAGCAAAACAATTAAAGTATAGTTTGGTAGCTCAATGGATCGGCTATGGTATAATAAACTTCCTGTATGATTCCTGAAAGCCGGTTCAGTGCTGCTTGCAGGTCTAGTTATTATTATTATTCTTCTTTTGTTTTGAGTAGATCTCAGCAACTGCTTGTCGCATCGTTACGATTTCTTCGGTTTTACTGGGAAAGTGGGTGTGACTTAGAGGATAAAGCTATTTTGAACGTTCTGCGACAATGCGAAATGTCCGAAATCACCGAAGTTATCGTTTTTGAAAATATTGCAGTAATTTTAACAATAATCATTGGATTTTAACTTTCGATACATTTTGGCATAGCCTGAGACAGGGCACATAGCTACGCTACTTTCGATTTTTGATTTTCGGCAAATCTTCGAAGATATTAGGCGCCAAATTTCGAAAATTTAAAATTTTACAAAAAACTTTTTTATTTATGAATATTTTTTAGTCGTATTGTGCACAGAATTAAAGAGTCATCTGCCTAGTGCAAAAATGTTAAAAAAATTTGTCTCAGTAATTTTCCTTGGCCGCTATTGGCTAATTCAGTTTTTCAGTCCTAGATTAATATTTTATTGTTCGATTTGTATAAAACAAAGTTCATATGCTTCGTTGTCTCAATTGTCATTTTTTTTATTACCGGAAGTGTTATCTGTCGGCACCGAAAGTGGCATAATTTTACCAAAAACTACAATTTTGACAGTTAGGTACCATTTTTCGAAAACAAATATTATTTTTTGGAAAAATTATTTGACTCAAAGAGTGTGCCCTTTCAAGGCGCAAAAAATGGCGGAAGCCGTTTTTTTAATTTCGATTTCATTTTCGAGCAAATTCGATTAAATGGCTAAAAATGGTGTAAAATTGACCCATTTACAACCTATTCAGGCTTTTCAGATTTTAAAATATTTCTTCGTAACTTTTATAAACTTGTAGCTATAATCCATACGAAGAAAATGTATGTTAAAATTAGTTTGTAATATAAGCAGTTACCAAGAAATGGACAGTTCTGTACAAGTCACTGTTTTCGTTATTTTGCCTGTAAAATAATCAATTATGATTGGATTTTTATAAAAGTGACATCATTTGATTCAAAAAGCATGTAGCGTCATATCAAGTTGATTACAATTTAAAATTGACACCGGAAGTGACGTCATTTTGTCAAAAACTGCATTTTAAACTTTTTAAATCAATGTTTTATTCAACCAAGAATTACTTAATATGTATTAATAATTTTAACTTTTGGTTTAAATTCACATATAAACACAACTCATATGGTCATATACATATCATAAAATTGTTTCTAACTTGTTCGGTTGCCGAGAAATAGACGGTTTTCTACAGGCCACTTTTGAAGGTTTTTGGGCCATAAAAGTGTCAATTATTATTCGATTTTCATAAACGTTACACCATGTTATACCTAATGCCATTTAGGATTTCATACAAGTAATTTAAGATTTTCATTATCACCGGAAGTAACATCATTTTGGCAAAAACTGTATTTTTAGCCTTCAAAACAGATATTTTATTCAAATGAGTCTGTTTTGAAATCTTTTTCAAATTATGGTATTTGATGCCAATCAACAAATAAAATGAACCCATACGATCATACAGATACCACAAAATGGTTTCTAACTTGTACGGTTGCAGAGAAATAGTCGATTTTCTACAAGTCACATTTCAAGTTTTTTGGTCTTTAAAAGTGGCAATTATTATTCGATTTACATAAAATTTTCACTATATGATATCGTATGCCATTTCTGATTTCTTTAAACTAATTGAACATTTTCATTAACACCGGAAGAAATGTAATTTTGTCAAGATCATTTACAAGTAACAAATGTATAAAATGAATTGATAATGCTGGATTTGGTTGATTCTGCATCCATTCTATTTGTGTGCAATGTTAATTTGGAAACCTGTTTAATGGTTTCGTTGGTACCGGAAGTGACATATGTTCAAGGGTAACTTGGCACCGGAAGTGACATGTTTAAGGGTAACGTGGCACCAGTGAAACCCGTCATTCCTGCATGCAGGTCTAGTTCAACATTGTATTGTGATTTGGTCAAATATGATTAAAACCCAGATCCTATTTCGTTTCGATTTTTAAGGTTCACATTTTCGTTTTACTTGTTTTTACAACACTAGGATCTGAAAGAGTTAATTGTTATATAACAAGCGTTGTAGTTGAAGTGAGGGAATAGCCTATGAAACGGTCTGTTACGACGAGCTCTTGGCGTGCGATGCACGGAACATGGTTAACCACTAGAAACGTCAACGCTGATTGATTTATCTATGTCTGGTGTCATAGGGTCAGAATCCGCTGGTACGCCACAGACGTGACCTTTTACTAGAACGCATCAGATCTTCATGTGGTATAATAGGACATCGATAGTATAAAGACTAAGCGAAATATAGATCTAAAATCTTATGATCAGTAGTGGAATACCGCGTTTTATCAGTGAAATAAAAGTGTCATTCCACAGGCTAGCAGTGAAATAAAACTTGTTATTTCACTGGCCGCCGGGACTACTTTGTGTTTGTTTTCTGGAGTTACCTCCCTTGCGTCGTCTGCTGTTTTAAAAACTATTAATTCAATCAAGCCAGTAAGCCAGTACCATCAACCCTTTTTATGTGCCAACCAAATGTCCACGTTATGCACACCAAAGTTACTGATGGGTGGTAGGCCTAATTAAACACTAATTTTAATTTTAATCAGATTGGATTACTTCCCATAAAATGCTATACTATTCTGAGAAATAAAATAGAAACGTTAGGCCTATGGGCAGACATCAACCCTCCGTGCTATATTTTACGTTCTATTTTGATTTGCACACTAAATTCAATCCTTACCAATGATACAAATGATACCAAATTGCCCGAATATATGAGTTGGACGAACCGCCTCATACTGCATTATGCCTTCAATAATACAAATATGTCCAATTCTGCTGGTTAGATGAAACAATTTAGCGGAACCTATCCATACTGTACTATATGTGCAAACACATAACCCACTCTAGCAGTAGCAAAAATACAAATAAAATGAAATGAGGTTTAACGTCCTACTGCTCTGCTCCGAACTAGGCTAATTAAGACGGGCATACGCCATACAATGTGCTATGAGGGAAATTTTGCGAGGACAGCGGCGCTATTGCCTACTCTTATTATATATCGAATTCCAACTGTCAATGGATTTTTTTACGAGCAATGATACAAATCTGCTGGTTAGTTGAAACGATTTAACAGTCCAGGATTTTTTGCAGGGGGGGGGGGGCTAGGTTCGATAATTGCTTAACAAATTGGGCTCAACCGAAAAATTTGGTAAATTAGATTCAATTTGGTTCATTCTGATGTATTTCCGGAAGGTAAATTCCAAAATTACTGGTCTAAATCGCCGTACCCCCTGGATCCCCCCGTTAAACCCCATTTCATTTTGTACCAATTGATAGTCCATAAATATATTCCTGTGTTAGTTATTAGTAAACGTTGAGTATCGTGACATGGATGCAGAAGAATATCGTGACTCTTGAAATCTTGAATTTTTGTCAACTCTGTCTGTGTTGGTGTGTTTTGTTCATGTGGGGGGGGGGTATATCTCTCGGTGTAGGGATTTGGGTGTATGATGGAGTGGTTTGCGTGTATTATGGAGTGGTTTGGGTTATGACGGAGTGGTTTGGGTTATGATGGAGTGGTTTGGATGTATGATGGGGTGGTTTGGGTTATGATGGAGTGGTTTGGATGTATGATTCAGTGGTTTGGGTTATGATGGAGTGGTTTGGATGTATGATTCAGTGGTTTGGGTTATGATGGATTGACTTGGATGTATGATGGAGTGGTTTAGGCATATGATAAAGTGATTTGGATGTATGATGGAGTGGTTTGGGTGTATGATAAAGTGATTTGGGTGTATCATTGAGAGGTTTGGATGTGTCATTGACCGGCTCGTATCGTGGATATGTTGATGTGTGATGTTACCTTGAATTACCCTGCAATAGTGTGTAGCGTTAAGTTAATGGTTTAATTATGTATTTAAGATACAGTATCTTGTCGTCGTCCGGTCATTGTTTACATCTAAATAACCATTATACCCATGACTATATGTCAGATCGTACCGACCGCTTTCTAACTAACAAGCTATTGAAACGGACCATTTATAAATATCCTCTGGTGGATGTAGTCACAATATTCAATATTTGTTAGCTAATTGAACTCTTCTGGAAGGAGCGTTTGGACCTTGATTTCAGAATCCGAGGTTACTGGGTAGAATATATCCATTCAGTATAACTCACAACTTCTCTCCCGTCGACATACCTAATAACAACCAACCAATATCTATGATACAAATGATATCAAATCTGCAGATCCTATCGAGGGTCACCGCCCCATCCGTCATTCAACATTGTATTGTGATTTGTTCAAATATGATTAAAACCCAGATCCTATTTCGTTTCGATTTTTAGGGTTCACATTTTCGTTTTACTTGTTTTTACAACACTAGGATCTGAAAGAGTTAATTGTTATATAACAAGCGTTGTAGTTGAAGTGAGGGAATAGCCTATGAAACGGTCTGTTACGACGAGCTCTTGGCGTGCAATGCACGGAACATGGTTAACCACTAAAAACGTCAACGCTGATTGATTTATCTATGTCTGGTGTCATAGGGTCAGAATCCGCTGGTACGCCCCCGACGTGACCTTCCACTAGAACCCATCAGATCTTCATGTGGTATAATAGGACATCGATAGTATAAAAGACTAAGCGAAATATAGATCTAAAATCTTATGATCAGTAGTGGAATACCGCGTTTTATCAGTGAAATAAAAGTGTTATTCCACTGGCTAGCAATGAAATAAAACTTGTTATTTCACTGGCATGACAGGACTACTTTGTTTTTGATTTCTGGAGTTACCTCCCTTGCGTCGTCTGCTTTTTTAAACTAGTAATTCAATCAAGCCAGTACCTTCAACCCTTTTATTTGCCAACCAAACGTCCACGGTATTCAGACCAAAGTTACTGATTGATGGTAGGCGTAATTAAACACTTATTTTAATTTTAATCATTTAATCAGATTGGATTACTTCCCATACAATGATATACTATTCTGAGAAATAAAATGAAAACGTTAGCCCTATGGACAGACATCAACCCTCCGTGCTATAGTCTACGTTCTATTTTGATTTGCACACTAAATTCAATCTTTACCAATGATACAAATGATACCAAATTGAGTTGGACGAACCGCCTCATACTGCATTATGCCTTCAATAATACAAATATGTCCAATACTGCTGGTTATATGAAACAATTTAGCGAAACTGATCCATGCTGCATTATATGTGCAACACAAAACCCACTCTAGCAGTAGCAAAAATACAAATAAAATGAAATGGGGTTTAACGTCCTACTGCTCTGCTCCGAACTGGGCAAATTAAGACGGGCATACGCCATACAATGTGCTATGAGGGAAATTTTGCGAGGACAGCGGCGCTATTGCCTACTCTTATTATATATCGAATTCCAACTGTCAATGGATTCTTTTACGAGCAATGATACAAATCTGCTGGTTAGTTGAAACGATTTAACAGTCCAGGATTTTTTGCAGGGGGGGGGGGCTAGGTTCGATAATTGCTTAACAAATTGGGCTCAACCGAAAAATTTGGTAAATTAGATTCAATTTGGTTCATTCTGATGTATTTCCGGAAGGTAAATTCCAAAATTACTGGTCTAAATCGCCGTACCCCCTGGATCCCCCCGTTAAACCCCATTTCATTTTGTACCAATTGATAGTCCATAAATATATTCCTGTGTTAGTTATTAGTAAACGTTGAGTATCGTGACATGGATGCAGAAGAATATCGTGACTCTTGAAATCTTGAATTTTTGTCAACTCTGTCTGTGTTGGTGTGTTTTGTTCATGTGGGGGGGGGGGGGTATATCTCTCGGTGTAGGGATTTGGGTGTATGATGGAGTGGTTTGCGTGTATTATGGAGTGGTTTGGGTTATGACGGAGTGGTTTGGGTTATGATGGAGTGGTTTGGATGTATGATGGGGTGGTTTGGGTTATGATGGAGTGGTTTGGATGTATGATTCAGTGGTTTGGGTTATGATGGAGTGGTTTGGATGTATGATTCAGTGGTTTGGGTTATGATGGATTGACTTGGATGTATGATGGAGTGGTTTAGGCATATGATAAAGTGATTTGGATGTATGATGGAGTGGTTTGGGTGTATGATAAAGTGATTTGGGTGTATCATTGAGAGGTTTGGATGTGTCATTGACCGGCTCGTATCGTGGATATGTTGATGTGTGATGTTACCTTGAATTACCCTGCAATAGTGTGTAGCGTTAAGTTAATGGTTTAATTATGTATTTAAGATACAGTATCTTGTCGTCGTCCGGTTATTGTTTACATCTAAATAACCATTATACCCATGACTACATGTCAGATCGTACCGACCGCTTTCTAACTTGCAAGCTATTGAAACGGACCATTTATAAATATCCTCTGGTGGATGTAGTCACAATATTCAATATTTGTTAGCTAATCGAACTCTTCAGAACGTTTTGCTAACTGGACCGAGCGTTTGGACCTTGATTTCAGAATCCGAGGCTACTGGGTAGAATATATCCATTCAGTATAACTCACAACTTCTCTCCCGTCGACATACCTAATAACAACCAACCAATATCTATGATACAAATGATATCAAATCTGCAGATCCTATCCAGGGTCACCGCCCCATCCGTCATTCAACATTGTATTGTGATTTGTTCAAATATGATTAAAACCCAGATCCTATTTCGTTTCGATTTTTAGGGTTCACATTTTCGTTTTACTTGTTTTTACAACACTAGGATCTGAAAGAGTTAATTGTTATATAACAAGCGTTGTAGTTGAAGTGAGGGAATAGCCTATGAAACGGTCTGTTACGACGAGCTCTTGGCGTGCGATGCACGGAACATGGTTAACCACTAAAAACGTCAACGCTGATTGATTTATCTATGTCTGGTGTCATAGGGTCAGAATCCGCTGGTACGCCCCCGACGTGACCTTCCACTAGAACGCACCAGATCTTCATGTGGTATAATAGGACATCGATAGTATAAAGACTAAACGAAATATAGATCTTTATTTTATGATCAGTAGTGGAATACCGCGTTTTATCAGTGAAATAAAAGTGTTATTCCACTGGCTAGCAATGAAATAAAACTTGTTATTTCACTGGCATGGCGGGACTACTTTGTTTTTGATTTCTGGAGTTACCTCCCTTGCGTCGTCTGCTTTTTTAAACTAGTAATTCAGTCAAGCCAGTACCTTCAACCCTTTTTATTTGCCAACCAAACGTCCACGGTATTCAGACCAAAGTTACTGATGGATGGTAGGCGTAATTAAACACTAATTTTAATTTTAATCATTTAATCAGATTGGATTACTTCCCATACAATGATATACTATTCTGAGAAATAAAATGAAAACGTTAGCCCTATGGGCAGACATCAACCCTCCGTGCTATAGTCTACGTTCTATTTTGATTTGCACACTAAATTCAATCTTTACCAATGATACAAATGATACCAAATTGAGTTGGACGAACCGCCTCATACTGCATTATGCCTTCAATAATACAAATATGTCCAATACTGCTGGTTATATGAAACAATTTAGCGAAACTGATCCATGCTGCATTATATGTGCAACACAAAACCCACTCTAGCAGTAGCAAAAATACAAATAAAATGAAATGGGGTTTAACGTCCTACTGCTCTGCTCCGAACTGGGCAAATTAAGACGGGCATACGCCATACAATGTGCTATGAGGGAAATTTTGCGAGGACAGCGGCACTATGGCCTACTCTTATTATATATCGAATTCCAACTGTCAATGGATTTTTTTACGAGCAATGATACAAATCTGCTGGTTAGTTGAAACGATTTAACAGTCCAGGATTTTTTGCAGGGGGGGGGGGTCTAGGTTCGATAATTGCTTAACAAATTGGGCTCAACCGAAAAATTTGGTAAATTAGATTCAATTTGGTTCATTCTGATGTATTTCCGGAAGGTAAATTCCAAAATTACTGGTCTAAATCGCCAATAAAATCGCTTACAAAAATTTTCAAGTCTGAGCAGGGGGGGGGGGGGGGGTACGAATTCGACCATAATGTAGATCGTGTCCTTAACGGTCGATGTCAGGCCAAGACGTGTTCACCTTTACCTGTGGTCCCAGATTAATTAATCATCAGATTCGTCCAAATCATTAAGAGGGGTTGGATTGTCGAATTGTTAGCACGTGCGCGCTGTATCATAAGGTTGAACGAGTCAACTGGCGTGGTTTCAATTCCCCCGGTTGTACGTAACAAGAAGTGGGCTCGCCTGTCCAACATCGTGGGGTTTCGCTGGGTTCCGGTTTTCTCCCACTGCTAAAGACCCTATGCGCAAGCGAACTATTGAAATAAAATTGAACCACTGTTAGACCCGAAATGTCCTTTTCTCTCTCTCTCACTCTCTGTCTCTATCTCTCTGTCTCCCTCTCTATCTCTCTCTTTCTCTCTCTCTCTCACACACACACACACAACCCATTAAATGATAAGGGGAATTATGTTGAAAACAAAGACCAATGAAGACATGTGATATTATTCCACGTAGTATTAATTTATTAATAAGTTACATAACAACTAAGAAACAATTACATAACAATAATATAATAAATTGCATTCAACTATGTTTTATCGGATTAAAAACACAGATCGTATTCGTTTCGTTTTCATAGTTCAAAATTTCGTTTTACTTGTCTTTACTACACTAGGATCTGGAAGGATTGTTAAAATTGACGTGTTTTGAATGATGTGAGACATTAGCCAATGAAACGATCTGTTACGGAGAGCTATAGGCGGAGAACTGAGAGTAATCCATTAGTAACATCAATGTTGATTGGTTAATCAAATGTATGACGTCATAGGGTCAAAGGACACTCGAATGACCTCTGACGTGAGCCCCCACTATAACTTGTCAGATCGAAAGTATATAAAACAAAAGAAACGAAATATAGATCTGTATCTTAATCCGATTGAACTATGTTTTAATAGCTACAAATTATTCCACTAACACTGGTCCTTACAAGACACTATCTCTCGAAACACGTTTAAACTAAGGGGATGGGAACAGCAAATTGCCCCTTCGTCCTACCATTATAACCACCTGTAACGAAAAATAAGTCGTGGTTTTGAAATAGAGAACCAATAATAACGATGTTAAACTGTATTTGCCCGAACTATCGTTTGGATATCATATTGGATATCCCTCCGCCAGGGAAAAGCAAAACGTATAAAAAACGAATTGTAAACACCATGCTTACGGAGACAGACTCCCATTAAATTCTCTCTCTATCGCTTTTCGCCCCATTTGCATGCCCATTTTTCGTGAATTTTTTGGTTTAGAATGGACGAAGAGGGATTTTGGCATTTTCTGCCAGGTTTTGGTAAATATTCATGATCTTGAGGCGGAAGGATAACGGGGTTATCAGGTTGGCTACGGTGTTACATGTTTTAGTATGCTTCTTCAACTGTGTGTATCTCAAACTTTAGGTGATCAACCTTATGCAAATTTCAGTGCAAAGGCATGGTCATCTGTTCTTCTGTATCTAGTGAAAAGCATTCATCCCAATGAAAATTTGGTGAAACGTTGGAGGTGGGTAAATAGTCTAGAATTAACATGGGGAAATTAATGATGAAATTAATGATGACCTGTCTCCCAACGTTTACTACATAGTTGTCTCCCTTTATAAATTTATTTAGCCATTCAACATACATTAGTAAATGCAGGGGGACCCCTCTAACGCAAAACAATAATCTACAAGATTAACAGCGGACAAGACAGAAAATGGACATTGCAAAAAATAAACAAATATCAAATCAAGTGAGTGGAGTAACCAATATCAACACTACAGCCAATTACAATTTTAAAAACGATGTTTCCGGCAGAGTAAATATTTAAGGTAGGTAAGCCTCTAACTCAATATCATCCAAAATCTTCAACATTGAAAACACGAATTATTTGTCATTTAAAATCTACATTGATGTTGTTATCTTACGGGAAAAAAATGTGCTTCTGATATCCAATATTTAAGACATTTTACCAGTGGTACACGAATTGTGTACCATAATGCGTGTCAGCCTCAGTTATAATAAAGAACTCGGGGAATGAAGCAAGACACATTACACCAAATCAAACTTCGTCGCCATATTCTTATCTGGAGAGCGTGCGCAATAAATAGACTGGAATAACCAGACGCTAGAAATTGACATTCGGTTGAGACTTCTGACTCATTTCTGATTTGAAATTGGAGTAAAAGCGGAAACCATTGAATGTAAATCAGGTTATAAAAATTCATATTACAGTATTATATACGTTGCGACCCACTTGTGTGAATTTCTAAGTCCAAAATGATACCGATTTAGCTTCTTTAAAGAAACACCTGCCCATTGTAGGCCCTTTTCTGGCCTCAAATGTTGGGTTGATATCGCCAGTGGGTTTATTTTCATAGAATTGATTATATCGGCATGATTGCTCCTTTGGAGCTGACAAACCAATTTAATTAAGGATTATAAAGTTAAACGCTAATAACAACATTTAATAATACAAATTTAATGACGGTGTATTCCCGCGAAGGCGCAGTTACAGAGCGTGACCAAACTTGATCCTTCCAGCGAAGGCGCAGATATCGACTTGCCGGCTTTCGTTTGAAGAGTGACGTGTTGTTATTAGAACCCAATTAACGGTGTTAAAGATTTTATGAATTTATGTTCACTCTGAATTTTATTCACCTCTTTTAATCCGTTACGGTCAATAACTGCGCCTTCGCGGGAATAAACCTTAATCACTGGAGAAGCCTAGTCGAAACGTCGATCAGTAATAAGCAGTAATTGTATTCGATAGAACTGTGACCTGTATACTCTATAATTCAGTGGTTCTCAACCTTTTTTCGCCAAGGGCACACCTTGAAACACATGAAAAAATAGCTACACACCTGGCTAAATATATAGGAAAAATATTTGAATTTTGTGAAATAAAAACATGGCAAGTCACAGACGACATACAACCGTAGACACAGACATGTCATAGACACATCGAATGACTCGAACTACATAAAGCTATGAACTTACAGTGAATACTCAATTAGGATCACGTGGTTTTTACGCATGTTCACACTTTGGAAGATTTTGCGGCACACTGGTTGAGAACCACTGCTCTAGTTCCATTACTAAATGTCATTGAAATAAGCCTGTTTCTCTCTCTGGTCATCAACGACTAACTTCAGTGGAAAACATATTCATCATTTTCTATCTTAATGTATAGTTTTTAAATCAATAAAAAGTAAGCAGGTGGGAGAAATTAAGCTCGTCCTCCTATTCAAATACTAATATATATTTTTATTGTAAAAATAAATCACTAAGCCAGAATTGATATTGACAAGTTGTGGCGTTTCAGCAAATTAATTACCAGAAAGGGTTTTTACACTGTAATAACAAATGTTTGTGCCAAAATATTTCCCAAGCAATCTTCAATATCTAAATATCGTCTGTCGGTTTTCGCTAAGTCGAGGACAGTTTTACCGTTTCTATCCCTAATACTCGTATCAGCGCCATATCTAATCAACAGCGCCAATATTTCAAGCCCTTTGGGTATAGGTGGTTTTAATACCATATGTAAAGGTGTCTTTTTCTTCCATTTAGTTTGGATATTTACATTAGCGCCATTTTCCAGCAAGCACTTTACACAACGAACTAGACCATTTTCAATAGCTTCGTGTAACGGTGTATCGTTGAAACGATGTTTATGATCTATATTTGCTCCCCAATCTATAAGCAGCTTAACAATATTGTGATGGTCCCCATGATTTTTGCATGCAATCGACAAGGGTGTTAAAAAGTCGTCGTTTTCTTCGATTGATACATCAGCCCCACGATGTAACAGCTCTCGGACCATTTCAATATTCCCTTTTTCCACTGCGTAATGAAGTGGTGTTAAACCCTCTTTATCTTGAGTGTTTATTAGGTTTGTGTGGGACTCCGCTTGAAGGTCCAACAACGTCCCAAGAGCACAGAGATTCTCCTCGCGAACTGCGTAATGTAAAGGAGTTAAACCATTTTCATCCCGACTGTTAATAAGATGTTTGTTTGTGCCATTTGCGAACAGTTTTATCATCACGTTGGATTTCAAAGAACACACGATGTGAAAGATAGAACTACTGTTATTATCACAATTCATTTGGGCGCCTAAATTTACCAGTAATTCCACCTTATTATCAATGTCCGCATCCCTATTTTCTAGAACGAGCTGCAGGGCTGTTTTCCCATTATTATCAACATGATTCACATCAGCACCAATGTCTTTTAAGTAAACCAATACGTTCATTTTATTGTTCAAACTAGCCAGCTGAATGGGCGTTTGTCCATGGCTGTCTTCAGTGTTAATTAATTTCTTAACCTTGGAATATTTCTGAATGAAATGGCTAAGGTTATTCACATCCCAATATTCACTGACATAGTGCAGTATGTTCCTGTTATATCTACCCAAACCACTCACCTCACACCGAAACTCTACTAATAAATTAATTTTAACCCGACTGTCGATGTTTGATTTTATTGCATTTACTACAGGTGATCGTTCTTCAGAAGTGTCCTTAAGCGTTGTGGTGGAAATGAATTTGTGAATCAGTTTTAAAGAATTGTAATCACCCATATAGCAAATACTAAGGAATAATATTTCACTTAACTCAAGTTTGAGTTTACGTTCAACACATGCGAACAAAGATTCCAAAAGGGAGCCTTTTTTAAGACCGGAGGACTCTAGCAGTTTGGCATTATTTCGAATTTCTGTGGGTAGACGCCGTGCAATATTTTGGATATCTTCTTGTACTACTAATAATTCGCCTTTTTTCGCAGGGCATTCAGTGGTGATTCTGTCCAGAATTAAATCAAACGGACATCTAGCGATAATCTCCTTGTGGCTAAAGCCATCCCGTCTCCAGACCACATTTAAAACACAGTCTCTAAGGCTGTTTTCTATAAACGAATAAGAAGCACTGTCAACATTAAACGTTAAAAATGAACCAACAAGATATTGACATGATGTTTCCAGATCATTTCTAGTGGTCGGAGATGTAGATTGACGAACAATTATTTGTATTACACTGTGTGCCCGGAGTTGTGCGCTGGTCACATTTCCACCAAGCAACAGAATCATTGAAAGCGCATCCAGCGATTCTGGGTCATCCTTGAGTTTCTGTAATTCGCAATCCCAAAATGCATGTGTCTTCTCAAATAGCTTTAGTCTATCTTCGGATCTTGACTTTTTAATTAGTTTACAGTTATAAAGGAACACAGTTTTACTTAAATTATCCATCTCTTTTTCATCTGCGGGGATGTTTAATTTTTGGAGTATTTTGACCCCTTCCCCATCCGTGATTTTATATCTGTCCTCGTGTAAGAAAATCAACCGATCTTTGTCAAACAGATCGGAATTTAAGTTTGATTTACATTTGTTAAAGATGAGAGTTTTACACGTGAACACCACAAATACCTGTCCTCTTTGTAACATTTTATCCATGGCTTCAAAATTCCTGATCCACTCTTCAATCAGATCCTTCTTCAAGCTGTTAATACCGAACATATTCTTTATAATAACGATATATTTCTCGTCATCACTGTTAGGTTTAACAATTTTAGGTACTAAATCCCAATCGGTCGGTTTATTCAGTAGAACTGGCTCCAGTTTCATCGAATCAGAGTTATTCCGCAAGAACTTGTTGACAATGTGGCGTATTATGGTTGATTTCCCGCTACAAGTGGGACCGATGATACCAACGCAGCGATACTTCATTAAAGTTTTAAACGCCATTTTACAACCAGCTGTTTCAACGAATCGTGTTTTGTCAACTTCATTGTCATCTAATATGTATTTAGCATGTGCTGAAATAAATAAAAAGAGGAAATGCAGTCCAGCTGTTGGAATATACCCATAAAATGCAAAAGGCTAGGGGGGGGGGGGAAGCAGTAGGGCGAGCCCCCTCCACCTCCCCCTTTGACTTTCATTGGAAGTAGTATCAACATCACAGCAAACGTGGCATTTAGTGTATTTGATGGATACGGTTATTTACAAATTTAATATTTTTTTAAGCATACATTATGCATAAGCTGAATCTGCCTATGGCAGGTCTTTGTTTGGCCCTGAAATGTTATCTAATTTATTAAATAGACATTAATTAACTTATCCAGACCATAATCAATTCTAGATGCCATCGCTAGCCTCCGATTTGCTGTTCAACTTTCATTCGTGATTAAATGATGAAATGAATAATCGAGAATATGTTCCTATCGTCCCGATTTTAGTAATGATGATCGAGGTTAGGGCGAAAGTTTAATCGCTAAATTCTCCGTTCAGAGTGGATCAATTGGACAGACATTTTCAGCAAATTCCCTTTACATTATCTAGTTTTTCTCTATTATAGTGAGAAATGACAGCTATTTGTCCAATCTCCCATAATTGATAACAAAAACATGTTACGACCTTCAATACCACCTACACGACGTTAATACTGTCTAAAGATGTTGTCTAAATACCATTCAAACTTACAAATAAGTTGTTCAAGAGACAGCGAACTTTGTTTTCGTGGTAAACCTTTTCTCTCTTGGTTGATTGTGGCTTGTTCAATAACAATAGTTGGACCCGCTGTAAATCATATAAAAATAAAACTTCATTATCTTCTGTATCTAAATAATAATAATATCTCAAGACTTGAAATGGGGCTTTTGTTTCGAGTTTCCAAATTTATTAATGGTCAATGAATTATGATACCAAAATACACGAAATTCAGTTAAGAGTTTCTAAAGCACTGCCTTAGATGGCGTAATAATCGTTCATTTGACCCGAATGCTTCACATTTTTATGTAATAATAATAAAAATAATCACTTTATTTCAAAAGGTTAGAAAATTAGGCCTGAGGCCTTTAATGAACTATGTGTTACTAACCGGACACAGACCGCCCTATCGTTGGTCGTTGATTCAGTTGCAATCCTAAAAGAAATAAAATCAATAAAATTAAATGGAGTTGTCGCCCTTCGTTACAACGATAATATTACATTTATAAGTGATAGAGGACGAGACAGAAAGGACGACAGTTAATTCGACTCAATGACGACCTCATGACCTTATTGAAGTCTGATATTGTCAGATTTTGGTCAGGTGCTAGATATTGTCCATCTCCATACAATAACATGATTTCTGACGAGTTTCCCAATTAAGCGAAACGTACTTTAAAAAGGTTAAAAAGTTATTAAACCAATCATGAAATCATTTCATCTTTTAACGCACAACACATTAGTACAGCTTTACGGTTGTGCTAATAGTCTGGGATATTTATACTAATATTTGTGCCTGACTGTTTGTCTGCCTCTCTGTCTATTCTGGGTTGGCGACTATACTAGGTCTGCACCGAGGCTGCAATCCGGTGTGTAAGGATGGCTCGAAACGGGGAGTAATATAGGCTTGGTGATGATGGGCTACCACTTTCGGTTTCGGAGTGTACCCCCCTCCCACGAATGGTAAATTCTTTTAGTACATATAATACATATTGTGTGTAGAACAATAGCACTTACGCGAAGCCATTTTATCGTTGACGTTTCACCAATTCACAAATCACCATACTATAACACAAAAGTAGAAATCCGTTTAAATCACACAGTGTAACACTATCTTAGTTTAAATCAAACAGTGTAACACTATCGTAGTGATAACAGAGATTAGTTTAGTAAATATATGATTTATTTACATCAGGTATATAAAACAGCTACAGTTACATACATACAACAACAATACAGGAACTAGACTACGACAGGAACACATGCTCCCGTGAACTCTGCACTTGGATTCCACCTTAGGGGATTGACATCATTACATTTTATGAAAATGTTTCAATTGCATTTAGTAACTGAGCTTTTTTGTTTCTCCTTAAAGAGACTGTCCCGATTTCAATAGAGTCTCAAAAATAAAAGTTCGAGTGTGTATAAAATTTATACGCCAAAATATAGAGCCCTGGTGTAAGCGTATGTGGCATGGAGATAGAGGGCGTCTTCTCAACCTCGTGGGTTTCCTCACACTGCTAAAGACCCCTACGCGCAAGCGAATTATTGAAATAAAATTGAACCATATGTTAGTCCCGAAATGACCTAGTTTGTGTTGAGTGGACGTTAAACCCCATTTCTCTCTCTCTCTCTCTCTAAAATGAGTGCCTGGTTTTATGCAGTCACCGCATATTACAGTTTTGGACACCAGTCTCCATTTATTAAACTGTACTCGCTATGCATGTGCTTCTTTCTGTGTTGCGGTTATTAATACGTACATTAAATCACATAACTTATAGCAGTGCGTGTATATATATTCTGTATTTAGATCTGTCCTTTCATGTTATCACAATGGTGGTGTTAAGAAACTATTTAGAGACTCTCTCTCTTTATATATATACAAAAATTCAATAACATATTGTAGAGTATTGAGCGGTAAACTAAATTATATATATTATGTATATTCAATAAGCCACTCCCGTTCATTTCTACTGTTTGTATACAACTCTATATAAACGACAAGGAAATAGATATGTATTAACCTTACTGTTTATAGAATAACGATATACATGTTTTACAATAACGATATAAAACCTATTGTAAAGGGTACAGAAAAACATTCCTGAGCATACCCCTTACGAATTTTGACTCGCTAGCCTGGAGGTCGGGTGTTCGGTCCCTGCAATTGGCCGAGAAAGTTCCGTGTACACATTAGCGTACACATAAAATATCCCTTGGCAGTTGGAATTCGATTTAAGAGTAGGCCGTAGCACCGCTGTTCGGCATAATTTCCCCTCGTAGCACACTGTATGTCGTATTCCGTCTTCATTAGCCCAGTTTAGGGGCAGAACAGTAGGACGTTAAACCCATTTCATTTCACCCCCCCCCCACCGCCTCTGCCCCCATCCTTGAAATATACATAATAACAATCCTTTTTTTGATCCGGATATTAAACTATTTCCGAAGCGGACCTAATATTAAAAGAAAGGAAGTCAGTCTTAAATCGGGCCTTTCATAGTAAGGGCCGTATTGTATTGACATTGTATTAACCTATCCTTTTTAGTTTATTGTATACAAAATGCACATTTATATATAATGAGTTATATAGAAAGAGTGGAGAAGCAAACATTTCCTTAACGACGAGCGAAACGACGCGTAAAATATTTTAGACTATGTCTCCGTGAAACTAAAAAAAAAACGATCCGCCTTTTAAAGGCTCAATACCACCCATGTTGTAACTGAATAATATGTCCCAATCTTTATTCTGGTCAAAAAATTGTATTATTTTACAATATTCCAAGTAATAGATGATACAATTTCATCTTAACACACCTAATTTAAAAAATTGGAAAAATTCAACTAAATGATTCGAAAAGTCTAACGTAAACCTTTTAAAATGTGACTTGAATTTTAAAATATTTCCGAACCATCTGGACAAGTAAAATAGGATGTAATGGATAATTTACACAACAGATAAGACACATATAATACTTAGAATAAGGCTATTATTTATTTTCTGGGGCTGTCAAGCCAGCAAGAGTGTTATTGTCCCTTTAACTTCCTACTATACTGCACCAAAAGGGCGAATGAAGAAGGTATATGTATATCTATAGTGATGTTGGTTTTAAAATTGGGTCCATACACCAGCCTGTTTGTCCTATTGAAACATGCATTATGCAAGAGCTAAATCTGCCAATTACAAGTCTTTCTTTAGGCCTGAAATGTTATCTAGATTATCAATTAGACATTAATTTATATATCCAGACCATAATAAACTCTCGATGTCTAGACTAGCCTTCGACGATGGCTGGATTAGATTTCTATATGCTGCTTAACGACCATTGATAATTAAATTTTAAACGTGGATAATCGAGACTATGCTGTTTATATTAATGATTTTAATAATGATGGCCGAGGCTAGGCGAAAATTTCATACGCTTCGTTCTCGGCTCATAGTGGATCAATTTGACTGAAATTTTCAGCAAATTACCTTTACACTATGTAGTTTTTAACTATTATAGTTAGAACTGTCAACTCTATATCTTATCACCCGTAATGTATCTTTAATTTGATTTAAATAAAAACTCACATTTTCAGATCAATTGATTCATTTCTTAGTCAATGTCAAAATTTCAGGGTTTTTTTATCAACTGGTTCCAATGAGTATGGTGGCTGTTAGCGGCCATTCTACATTGTCGACTTGTCGGGTTGTGAAGGCGACAAGTGCGGCACGACAAAGCGAAATAATTGCATTTCGTCAATTTGTCGACTTGTCGCTTTGTCGGGTTGTGAAGGCGACAAGTCGACAAGTCGACAACACGACACACTAACAATGAGAGATAAGAACGTGGTCCACTTCAACCATGTTCCTAACCACACTGTTAAAAAAATCCTTTTTTATGTGGTCTAATTCCGTAGTTTAACACCCTTTTTCTGTTAATTGACGGCTTTTGTTTTATGAAATTGCGTTAAAGGTGTGAATTATATCTTAAAATTACGTATTTTATGTATTTTGGTACAATATTCAGTATTAAACAGGAAATTTCCATGAAATTTACGGCTAAATAGAGGATATCTGTCGTTTTAGAGTGAATAACATATTTTATTTCATCGAGAAGCAAGAAAACTTACATTTTCACGAATGCGTAGCATGAGTGCAAATATAAACGTTTTCATACTTAGAGATGAAATAAAATATATTATTCACAACAAAACGACAAATGTTCTATTTATTTTATGATTTTACAATCATTTTAGGTAAAACAACATGGCCTACTGCTAGCCCGTGGAATAACACTTTTATTTCACTGATAAAAACGCGGTATTCCACTACTGATCATAAAATAAATTGTTTTAATATTAATTGTCATGTGTATCAGGTATACGCCACTATCGTATTGTATAAGTTGTTTTTTCTGTTATTTGAGACGTGTGATGTGAAACGTGTAATGGTGTATCATTTTGTGATGCATTGTCGAGATATATATGGAGTACAATAGTCTATCAGTGGCTGCACTCAACCTGAACATAAACTTCGAACAAAACCATATGACTTAACAAAGAATTAGTGACTTCATACTGGATTATATTTTAGAGAAAGAGCGGTGGGGTAGCGTTCATTCGACATTTCGGATCTAACATATGGTAGAGAGGACGCGTACGAGAGAGGGGGAAAGGGAGAGGGGGCATCAACTCGACATTTCGGGACTAATATAGGGTAAATTGTATTTCAATAATTCGCTTTATTTCTCCCACAGAAGACCCCGAGGTTTTCATGGCACCACGGTTGTCGTATACGAGCTTGGGATAGTAAACACACCACCTGACTCAATGACAGACCTCGTGGTCTATAGCCCAAGCGTTTCACCCCCTCCCCTCCCCAAACATCAATAACGATCGATTCCCCGTAGCTACTAAGATACATATCTTATAGTTTGCTTTGCTAGTAAGCTTGTTTCAGCAAACTGTTTCAAATTTAGTGATTGAACAGGAGTATACAGGCCACGATTCTGTGGAATGCAATTACTGCTTATAACTGAGCGACGTTATCAAGCAAAGATAAAATGTGAAACTGTAACAGGACAAAAATATACATGTATAGAGCAATGCTTAGTTAATGTTGACAAGCCAGCGATCTCCCTTAATTACATGTTTCAGAAAGTTATACGAACAATGATTCGTTCTGCTATCCAATCGATCAGCGGAGTTAATGCAATGACGTAATAATTCTGCTAGCCCCCCCCCCCCCTCAAAAAAAAATATCGATTGATCCAAGTTGTACAGACAAAATAATTTCTTGTTTTTTCTGACAATAAAATTGTATAAAATGGAGTAAAATATAGCATCATACAAATAATTCAAAACTAATACACGCGATAAGTCTAGTTACACCAAAGAAAGAAAGGGGTCGTATTCCTCCTATACATCATTACATGTTTCGTTGTGCGTTAAATAAATGTACAGAACCAAATATTTGCACTGCGGTACAAAAACAGATGGCGGTCAACAATAAAGTTTCGAGGGATTACGAATGTACTTGTTTGTGATAAACGCAAGATATATATATGATCAATGTATTAGACATTTATAGATATCGTGGTATAATACTCTAACGATATCATATACACGTATGTTATGAATAATTTATGTTTATACAAATGCCCTTACCTGGCGGCTTATAACCAGTGCATTTCTCAATGATTCGACAATCAATGTGGAATACCCAATACCCAATCTCCTTCAACATAAATTTATCTCTATTGCATGATACTTGGAAACTCTTAAAATTGCATCACAGGCCGCGCAAACTCCACGTCTGCTCTTTCCGCCATGTTGTTTTTCTGGGAAACTATACACTGTGCTACGATTGACGTCACGCAATCAGCTAAAGTTGAATGAATATGGCCAGGTTAAACTAACCTATCGCTATGTGTTGTATACATATTATTTTATAGTGAACTGTAATACTATCGTTCATGAATGAATGGACACGGCTAAAATCAATTATGATTCAAACGGGCTAAATATTACAACAGTTGATCGAGTAAGGTTATTTAATTAAGACTTATTTTTAAAGCAACATTTTGCAATAAAGCAAATAAAGGGCAATAAAACGAAATTTGGTTTAAATAGTTAGAAACGTTGAGATATAATGATGTGCTTGTTGTTAGATTAGGTGCCTTTAGTTTCACCTGGCAACCTTTATTTCTTTACTAATTAGTTAATTTTATACTATTATAACTGTTCTATACTATTAAACATACGCAACCCAATCTAGTGAAACAGCAAATATGTTCAATAAAGTAAATCAAGTGTTGTTTTTATCACAATTTATACGGACAAGCACACTTGATCGGGTCAGTATTACGCTTGTCTATTGTACAGAAGGCCCGTCTTTATGAGGTAAGGGGAGGTGGGGTGGCCTAGTGGACTAGAGTGCCGCGCTTCGACCTCTAGCTGGCCAGTCACCTCTGGCTTGCGGCTGTGGTTTCGAGCCCTGGTGTGAGCGTATGTGGCATGGAGAAAGGGGCGCCTTCTCAACCTCGTGGGTTTCCTCCGGGCACTCCGGTTTCCTCCCACTGCTAAAGACCCCTACGCGCAAGCGAATTATTGAAATAAAATTGAAACCATATGTTAGTCCCGAAATGACCTAGTTTGTGTTGAGTGGACGTTAAACCCCATTTCTCTCTCTCTCTTTATGAGGTAAAAATGTCAATTTCATAATTTGGGGGGAAACAATCTATTGTCGCTTCGATTTAATGGAGAGAATTTGTACCCGTGTGAGGTTAGGCACAATATTTGCCCATTCAAAATACGGCACTGGGGGCTGATGAGATAGTTCATGACTCGTCTGTCCTAATACTATAAACAGGGGTCCTTAACCAGTTCCTGTTTAATATGGGGTTGGGCCCTGGGGCTTTTGACCTGTAGAGACCCATTCACATTTCACATTTCTGGGTGAAACATATACCATACTGAGTAACTGAACAATGAACATAATGATGGAGGAGATTGTAAGAAATGATTATATGCGGATGGACAGCAGTCTGAACGCTTTAACTTCCAGGGGCTGTGGTTTTTTATCGGTTGCGGAATTCGAAATGAGCATATATATTCACATGAAACTTTTAATTCTCATATCGAAGGCAAATTCTGACGATTGCAATGATGCATGAGTTCACAGGATGATTGTGGTGATTTTGCCTAATCGGGAGTGCCGATCCGTGTCTCTTTTCGTCGACTCAGGTTTCTTCCATTGTACCAAATTTTATCCGGTGTTTTCTCGACATTTTTGGGGAGACCAAAGGTCCCAAGCACTATTCATATTGCTGTTTTCCTGGAATTGCCACTGTTTGTCTACAAGACGTAGCCCCGCTTGAGAAAAGACACGAACCAAGTTGACCGACATTTAAGTCAAAAATATTAAGTATTTTCTGTGAATGGCACATATGGCGGCCGCT
The DNA here is from genome assembly GCA_036850965.1 of Patella caerulea. Classification (NCBI taxonomy): domain Eukaryota; kingdom Metazoa; phylum Mollusca; class Gastropoda; family Patellidae; genus Patella; species Patella caerulea. Next base: position 70,298,246 of record JAZGQO010000010.1, on the reverse strand, counting down.
TAGGGCAATTATATATTCTCGAAATAGATGGTTTCAGAATGTGATGGGACGTCACAAACACAAAATGGCGACAATGACGACCCTGAGTTCTCAGCCATAATCAACCACTGACAACACACATTCCCAATATCAAGGTTAATTTAAGATGTAGGCGACATTCTTAGTTCATTGTCAAAATAAGTAAACAAAATTACAAAAAAATAACACAAGATTACCTCACTACAAGTTGTATACAGGGTAACTGGAATTGTCCTTTGTGAAATCTTAATTATGAACGGCTCCCTCGTTACGGGGCGTTGAAAATGGCAAACTAATCGCTATCGATCGAGGTTATTCAATCTGGGTATTGTGGGGTGCTTTTTTCCCGAAGAACAGAACGAATCTCGTTGATTCGACCCGGAACAAGCTACTTTGATTTTATTATGAATATCATGAGTTATTATAAGTATGTCCTTCCTGTTTTAAATATCTATCTTGTGCAGTGAACAGATCGGTCATATTATTATTATCCGACTGTAAAGATATTAGATTACAGACAAACACATCTCCTCGAATTTCTCATCATTTTTTACAATAATTGTTTTATTATTAGTGTAAAAACAGTGTACCGCAAAGTTCGGGTTGCATTATGGGAAAGCTTAATCTGCTTATTGTTGGTTGTTATTTTGGCTTCATATATTACAGGAGCTAAATCTCTGTTCGTGGAGTGGCTAAGTGGATAAGGCGCTGGTTCGCTAGCCTGGGGGTCGGGTGTTCGATCCCTGCATTGGCCGAGAACATTCATCTCGATTTTACGGCGTGATTCCCCTCGTCAGTGATGCAGAAGGATTGCCTGACAAGGCAGCTGCCTAGTCGTTCGGATGGAACGAAAAACCGACGTCCCGTGTACATATTGGAGCGTGCGTAAAAGATACCTTGGCAGTTGGAATTCGATATAAGAGTAGGCCGTAGCGCCGCTGCCCGGGCAAAATTTACCTCATAGGACATTGTATGGCATATGCCCGTCTTCCATTAGCCCAGGTTAGGTGTAGAAGAGTAGGACGTTAAACCCCATTTCATTTTGTACCAATTGATAGTCCATAAATATATTCCTGTGTTAGTTATTAGTAAACGTTGAGTATCGTGACATGGATGCAGAAGAATATCGTGATTCTTGAAATCTTGAATTTTTGTCAACTTTGTCTGTGTTGGTGTGTTTTGTCCGTGTGTGGGGGGGGGTATATCTCTCGGTGTAGTGATTTGGATGTATGATGGAGTGGTCTGCGTGTATTATGGAGTGGTCTGCGTGTATGATGGTGTGGTTTGGGTGTATGATGGTGTGGTTTAGGTGTATGATGGAGTGGTCTGCGTGTATTATGGAGTGGTCTGCGTGTATTATGGAGTGGTCTGCGTGTATGATGGTGTGGTTTGGGTGTATGATGGTGTGGTTTAGGTGTATGATGGGGTGGTTTAGGTGTATGATGGAGTGGTTTAGGTGTATGATAAAGTGATTTGGATGTATGATGGAGTGGTTTCAATGTATGATAAAGTGATTTGGGTGTATGATTGAGAGGTTTGGGTTTATGATGAAGTGATATGGTGTATTATTGAGAGGTTTGGATGTGTCATTGACCGGTTCGTATCGTGGATATGTTGGTGTGTGATGTTACCTTGAATTACCCTGCAATAGTGTGTAGCGTTAAGTTAATGGTTTAATTATGTATTTAAGATACAGTATCTTGTCGTCGTCCGGTTATTGTTTACATCTAAATAACCATTATACCCATGACTATATGTCAGATCGTACCGACCGCTTTCTAACTAGCAAGCTATTGAAACGGACCATTTATAAATATCCTCTGGTGGATGTAGTCACAATATTCAATATTTGTTAGCTAATCGAACTCTTCAGAACGTTTTGCTAACTGGACCGAGCGTTTGGACCTTGATTTCAGAATCCGAGGCTACTGGGTAGAATATATCCATTCAGTATAACTCACAACTTCTCTCCCGTCGACATACTTAATAACAACCAACCAATATCTATGATACAAATGATATCAAATCTGCAGATCCTATCCAGGGTCACCACCCCATCCGTCATTAGGGTTTCACACTGCGAAGCTTGTGTGAAACACTATTGTTTTTGTTAAAATTATTATTCTTATTAGGCTTTCAGACTTTCGTCTGAAAGCCTATTGAGATTACTAAAATTATTATTTTTTTTTTTATTATTATTATTTACCGCCGGAGCCTATTTCTCTATGATCGAAAAGAGATACCGATCTGCGGTTCATCTTTCTATCGGGAAACCATGTGGTGGCTACTCAATAAAGCAATTTTTGAACTTCTGCGCAGACCGGAAGTGGTCGAATTTTGAACGTTGGTAAAAAATAAAAAATCGGCCGTGGTTTCGTCAATTCTCTACCTATATTCAAACAAATCACATTTTTGGAAAGCCTGAGACTTTTCCAAGACAATAGCAATCTCACATTTCGCAATTTCGAAACTTCGTCGCTGACTTCTATCGTTCGAAAATTCAAAACACGTCGCCTACGAGACAATTTTTGTTATTTTTCAAAATTTGCAAATTTGACCTACATTTTTGGATACCTGACGTCAATCCGATTCCAGTAATATAAGTTTCATTCAGAGTTATCGCCCTTTATTTTTCGATTTTTTTCGAATTTTCTTCCCATTTTGTGAGCTGTGGTGTCGTTTTACAGCCAAAATGATGTTTCTGAAACTTACGGAACATGAAGTTATAGTCCAATACCAACTGATAAAGCAATTTCGACAAGAATCCTTTAACCGGAAGTGGTCGAAATAATGTGCAATATTTTGAAAAAAATGCAAAAAATGGATATTTTGGGGAAAAACGTGATTCCTCCGCCCGATATCAATGGATGAAAGAAATTATGGTACCATTGGACTGCACTAGGATTGTACTATCCTATGATACCCAATTCATACGGATATTATGATCAGGCAGCAAAATATGGCACGCTGAAAATCAAGTATTTTCTGATTTGGAGCGTTTTTGGACGCCTATATCTCGAAAACTTAACCGCAACTTTTTTTTAAATTTTTTCTATCGAAGGTCCTTTCGGAGTTAATTTGCATGAAATCATCCAATAAGCCTTTGAAATATCTGGAATAGGTGAAATAACGGACTGAAAATCGAAAAAAGTCGAAAAATCGTGAAATTTTGGAAAATGCTCTACTATTTTTTTATTTGAAGAGATTTTTTAAAAAAGGTTGTATATTCAGATAGCTGACCTAATTACGATTCTAACGATGTATAATATGTATGTAATTATTGAAATTTAATTTTCGATATTTTAATTTTTTTTCATTTTTGGCACTTTTGAACACAGGATTTCTCAGGGGCATTTTATCTGATCAGATAATGTAATATATGATTACAGAGCCCTGTGGCTATTTTAGTGCCCAAACCGGCTATTAAAACTATTCCGACAATAATAACCGTACCGGAAGTATTCAAAAAATGAAAAAAAAAGGTTAAAAACATTGTCTCACTTACGAAAAACTTGATTGCTCTCTCAGGTAATAGCGGACCAAAAGAACTAAAGTGTCGTTGGATAGTCCTATTAATTGACCATCATATGGTATCTAAATAATACGATTTCGATGGTAAGGAAATAAATTATCGTATGCAAAAAATCAAGTATTTTCCGATTTTTTAACATTCTGAGACGCCCTTTTCTCGAAAACACCGCGGCAGATTTTTCTGAAACTTTTCTTACTCAAAGTCCTATCGGTTGTCTATATAGTGAATCCAAAATGAAAAGCATTGAAATAATATAGGTGGTCCAAAAATGGCATCAAACTTTAAAAAAAAGTTGAAAAATCGTTAAATTTTTGTAAACGCTCTTTAATTTATCTTTTTTTCCAAAACTACTCAATGGATGTTTCTGACACTTCTGGTATAGAAAGTTAAGTATCCAAAGAACTTCGTAAAGCTATCACGACAACAATCGTAAAACCGGAAGTAGTCCGATATTTTGAGAAAAAAAAATATTTTTTACGAAAAGCTTTTTTATTTATGAATATTTTTTGATGATATTTTACACAGGGTTAAAATATCATCCTACTTGAGCAGAAATGAGAAAAAAATTGTCTCGGTAATTTGCGTTAGCCGCCATCGGCTAATTTAGTTTTTCGTACCCAGAAAAATTATTTATTGTTTGATTGGTATAAAACAAAGTTCACATGCTCCGTGGTCCCAATTGTATTTTTTTTTTGTTACGGTGAAATTTTTCTGTCGGCAACGTAAGTGACGTAATATTAACAAAAACTACAATTTTGACAGTTCGGTACCACTTTTTGAAAGCAAATATTAATTTTTTTCAAAACTGATATAACTAAAAGGATGGACCCTGCAAAGGTGCACAAAATCCTTAGCTCAGATTTTTTAATTTCAATTTCATTTTCGGGCAATTTCGAATAAAATGTAAAATAAAGTGTAAAATTCAGTTGTTTACAATTCATTCGGCGTCTTCATATTTTGAAATATTTATTTGTAATTTTCAATAATCCAGACGAAGAGAATGTATGCTAAAATTAGTTTGTAATATGAGCAGTTGCCGATAAATATGCAATTTTGCATGCATCACTTTTCACGTTATTTTGCCTATAAAAACGTGATTTATTATTCGATTTGCAATATTTGTTTTTCCATTTGATGCCTAATGCCAATTTAGAGTAGGTCAAGCCAATTTTACATTTTCACTGTGACCGGAAATGACGTCATTTAGGCAAAAACTGCATTTTTAACCTAAAAAAGAAATATTTTATTTAAATGAGTCTGCCTTATAATATTTTTAAAATTACGATATTCAATTCCCATCAACGAATAGAATGAAGCCATACGACCCTGCAGATACCACAAAATGGTTTCTAACTTGTACGGTTACAGAGAAATAGGTGATCTTTTATAAGTCACTTTTCAAGGTTTTTGGTCTATAAAAATGTCAATTATTATTCGATTTTTATAATTTTTTTACCATTTGATGCCTTATGCCATTTATGAATTCTGTGAACTAAATTAACATTTTCAATATCACCGGAAGTAATGTAGCCTTAAAAACAAACATTTTTTTGAAGGGATTTATATTTATTATTCGTTTAACTTTATAACGTTTGGTTCTAATGGGCAGTAAGACTGAATATATACCATCATATTGATATCAAGAAAAGGCTTCTAGCATGTTCCCTTGTCGAAAAATAGTCAATTTTCCCAGGGTCACTTATAAGTTTTTTACCTTCTTAATTTCAGTTGATGGGTTATGTGTTAATTATTTATTGTCCGATATGTATAAAACAAAGTTTTATTTTGTATGTTGCGAATTTTCGACTTATTTTTCACCTATAAAAATTTCTTTCGGCAGCGGAATTGACGTAATTTTGCCGTAATTTACAATTTTGACCGGTTTTTCGCCAGCAAATATTACTTTTACATATGATAGAGGGTGTCACTGAAGCAAAACAATTAAAGTATAGTTTGGTAGCTCAATGGATCGGCTATGGTATAATAAACTTCCTGTATGATTCCTGAAAGCCGGTTCAGTGCTGCTTGCAGGTCTAGTTATTATTATTATTCTTCTTTTGTTTTGAGTAGATCTCAGCAACTGCTTGTCGCATCGTTACGATTTCTTCGGTTTTACTGGGAAAGTGGGTGTGACTTAGAGGATAAAGCTATTTTGAACGTTCTGCGACAATGCGAAATGTCCGAAATCACCGAAGTTATCGTTTTTGAAAATATTGCAGTAATTTTAACAATAATCATTGGATTTTAACTTTCGATACATTTTGGCATAGCCTGAGACAGGGCACATAGCTACGCTACTTTCGATTTTTGATTTTCGGCAAATCTTCGAAGATATTAGGCGCCAAATTTCGAAAATTTAAAATTTTACAAAAAACTTTTTTATTTATGAATATTTTTTAGTCGTATTGTGCACAGAATTAAAGAGTCATCTGCCTAGTGCAAAAATGTTAAAAAAATTTGTCTCAGTAATTTTCCTTGGCCGCTATTGGCTAATTCAGTTTTTCAGTCCTAGATTAATATTTTATTGTTCGATTTGTATAAAACAAAGTTCATATGCTTCGTTGTCTCAATTGTCATTTTTTTTATTACCGGAAGTGTTATCTGTCGGCACCGAAAGTGGCATAATTTTACCAAAAACTACAATTTTGACAGTTAGGTACCATTTTTCGAAAACAAATATTATTTTTTGGAAAAATTATTTGACTCAAAGAGTGTGCCCTTTCAAGGCGCAAAAAATGGCGGAAGCCGTTTTTTTAATTTCGATTTCATTTTCGAGCAAATTCGATTAAATGGCTAAAAATGGTGTAAAATTGACCCATTTACAACCTATTCAGGCTTTTCAGATTTTAAAATATTTCTTCGTAACTTTTATAAACTTGTAGCTATAATCCATACGAAGAAAATGTATGTTAAAATTAGTTTGTAATATAAGCAGTTACCAAGAAATGGACAGTTCTGTACAAGTCACTGTTTTCGTTATTTTGCCTGTAAAATAATCAATTATGATTGGATTTTTATAAAAGTGACATCATTTGATTCAAAAAGCATGTAGCGTCATATCAAGTTGATTACAATTTAAAATTGACACCGGAAGTGACGTCATTTTGTCAAAAACTGCATTTTAAACTTTTTAAATCAATGTTTTATTCAACCAAGAATTACTTAATATGTATTAATAATTTTAACTTTTGGTTTAAATTCACATATAAACACAACTCATATGGTCATATACATATCATAAAATTGTTTCTAACTTGTTCGGTTGCCGAGAAATAGACGGTTTTCTACAGGCCACTTTTGAAGGTTTTTGGGCCATAAAAGTGTCAATTATTATTCGATTTTCATAAACGTTACACCATGTTATACCTAATGCCATTTAGGATTTCATACAAGTAATTTAAGATTTTCATTATCACCGGAAGTAACATCATTTTGGCAAAAACTGTATTTTTAGCCTTCAAAACAGATATTTTATTCAAATGAGTCTGTTTTGAAATCTTTTTCAAATTATGGTATTTGATGCCAATCAACAAATAAAATGAACCCATACGATCATACAGATACCACAAAATGGTTTCTAACTTGTACGGTTGCAGAGAAATAGTCGATTTTCTACAAGTCACATTTCAAGTTTTTTGGTCTTTAAAAGTGGCAATTATTATTCGATTTACATAAAATTTTCACTATATGATATCGTATGCCATTTCTGATTTCTTTAAACTAATTGAACATTTTCATTAACACCGGAAGAAATGTAATTTTGTCAAGATCATTTACAAGTAACAAATGTATAAAATGAATTGATAATGCTGGATTTGGTTGATTCTGCATCCATTCTATTTGTGTGCAATGTTAATTTGGAAACCTGTTTAATGGTTTCGTTGGTACCGGAAGTGACATATGTTCAAGGGTAACTTGGCACCGGAAGTGACATGTTTAAGGGTAACGTGGCACCAGTGAAACCCGTCATTCCTGCATGCAGGTCTAGTTCAACATTGTATTGTGATTTGGTCAAATATGATTAAAACCCAGATCCTATTTCGTTTCGATTTTTAAGGTTCACATTTTCGTTTTACTTGTTTTTACAACACTAGGATCTGAAAGAGTTAATTGTTATATAACAAGCGTTGTAGTTGAAGTGAGGGAATAGCCTATGAAACGGTCTGTTACGACGAGCTCTTGGCGTGCGATGCACGGAACATGGTTAACCACTAGAAACGTCAACGCTGATTGATTTATCTATGTCTGGTGTCATAGGGTCAGAATCCGCTGGTACGCCACAGACGTGACCTTTTACTAGAACGCATCAGATCTTCATGTGGTATAATAGGACATCGATAGTATAAAGACTAAGCGAAATATAGATCTAAAATCTTATGATCAGTAGTGGAATACCGCGTTTTATCAGTGAAATAAAAGTGTCATTCCACAGGCTAGCAGTGAAATAAAACTTGTTATTTCACTGGCCGCCGGGACTACTTTGTGTTTGTTTTCTGGAGTTACCTCCCTTGCGTCGTCTGCTGTTTTAAAAACTATTAATTCAATCAAGCCAGTAAGCCAGTACCATCAACCCTTTTTATGTGCCAACCAAATGTCCACGTTATGCACACCAAAGTTACTGATGGGTGGTAGGCCTAATTAAACACTAATTTTAATTTTAATCAGATTGGATTACTTCCCATAAAATGCTATACTATTCTGAGAAATAAAATAGAAACGTTAGGCCTATGGGCAGACATCAACCCTCCGTGCTATATTTTACGTTCTATTTTGATTTGCACACTAAATTCAATCCTTACCAATGATACAAATGATACCAAATTGCCCGAATATATGAGTTGGACGAACCGCCTCATACTGCATTATGCCTTCAATAATACAAATATGTCCAATTCTGCTGGTTAGATGAAACAATTTAGCGGAACCTATCCATACTGTACTATATGTGCAAACACATAACCCACTCTAGCAGTAGCAAAAATACAAATAAAATGAAATGAGGTTTAACGTCCTACTGCTCTGCTCCGAACTAGGCTAATTAAGACGGGCATACGCCATACAATGTGCTATGAGGGAAATTTTGCGAGGACAGCGGCGCTATTGCCTACTCTTATTATATATCGAATTCCAACTGTCAATGGATTTTTTTACGAGCAATGATACAAATCTGCTGGTTAGTTGAAACGATTTAACAGTCCAGGATTTTTTGCAGGGGGGGGGGGGCTAGGTTCGATAATTGCTTAACAAATTGGGCTCAACCGAAAAATTTGGTAAATTAGATTCAATTTGGTTCATTCTGATGTATTTCCGGAAGGTAAATTCCAAAATTACTGGTCTAAATCGCCGTACCCCCTGGATCCCCCCGTTAAACCCCATTTCATTTTGTACCAATTGATAGTCCATAAATATATTCCTGTGTTAGTTATTAGTAAACGTTGAGTATCGTGACATGGATGCAGAAGAATATCGTGACTCTTGAAATCTTGAATTTTTGTCAACTCTGTCTGTGTTGGTGTGTTTTGTTCATGTGGGGGGGGGGTATATCTCTCGGTGTAGGGATTTGGGTGTATGATGGAGTGGTTTGCGTGTATTATGGAGTGGTTTGGGTTATGACGGAGTGGTTTGGGTTATGATGGAGTGGTTTGGATGTATGATGGGGTGGTTTGGGTTATGATGGAGTGGTTTGGATGTATGATTCAGTGGTTTGGGTTATGATGGAGTGGTTTGGATGTATGATTCAGTGGTTTGGGTTATGATGGATTGACTTGGATGTATGATGGAGTGGTTTAGGCATATGATAAAGTGATTTGGATGTATGATGGAGTGGTTTGGGTGTATGATAAAGTGATTTGGGTGTATCATTGAGAGGTTTGGATGTGTCATTGACCGGCTCGTATCGTGGATATGTTGATGTGTGATGTTACCTTGAATTACCCTGCAATAGTGTGTAGCGTTAAGTTAATGGTTTAATTATGTATTTAAGATACAGTATCTTGTCGTCGTCCGGTCATTGTTTACATCTAAATAACCATTATACCCATGACTATATGTCAGATCGTACCGACCGCTTTCTAACTAACAAGCTATTGAAACGGACCATTTATAAATATCCTCTGGTGGATGTAGTCACAATATTCAATATTTGTTAGCTAATTGAACTCTTCTGGAAGGAGCGTTTGGACCTTGATTTCAGAATCCGAGGTTACTGGGTAGAATATATCCATTCAGTATAACTCACAACTTCTCTCCCGTCGACATACCTAATAACAACCAACCAATATCTATGATACAAATGATATCAAATCTGCAGATCCTATCGAGGGTCACCGCCCCATCCGTCATTCAACATTGTATTGTGATTTGTTCAAATATGATTAAAACCCAGATCCTATTTCGTTTCGATTTTTAGGGTTCACATTTTCGTTTTACTTGTTTTTACAACACTAGGATCTGAAAGAGTTAATTGTTATATAACAAGCGTTGTAGTTGAAGTGAGGGAATAGCCTATGAAACGGTCTGTTACGACGAGCTCTTGGCGTGCAATGCACGGAACATGGTTAACCACTAAAAACGTCAACGCTGATTGATTTATCTATGTCTGGTGTCATAGGGTCAGAATCCGCTGGTACGCCCCCGACGTGACCTTCCACTAGAACCCATCAGATCTTCATGTGGTATAATAGGACATCGATAGTATAAAAGACTAAGCGAAATATAGATCTAAAATCTTATGATCAGTAGTGGAATACCGCGTTTTATCAGTGAAATAAAAGTGTTATTCCACTGGCTAGCAATGAAATAAAACTTGTTATTTCACTGGCATGACAGGACTACTTTGTTTTTGATTTCTGGAGTTACCTCCCTTGCGTCGTCTGCTTTTTTAAACTAGTAATTCAATCAAGCCAGTACCTTCAACCCTTTTATTTGCCAACCAAACGTCCACGGTATTCAGACCAAAGTTACTGATTGATGGTAGGCGTAATTAAACACTTATTTTAATTTTAATCATTTAATCAGATTGGATTACTTCCCATACAATGATATACTATTCTGAGAAATAAAATGAAAACGTTAGCCCTATGGACAGACATCAACCCTCCGTGCTATAGTCTACGTTCTATTTTGATTTGCACACTAAATTCAATCTTTACCAATGATACAAATGATACCAAATTGAGTTGGACGAACCGCCTCATACTGCATTATGCCTTCAATAATACAAATATGTCCAATACTGCTGGTTATATGAAACAATTTAGCGAAACTGATCCATGCTGCATTATATGTGCAACACAAAACCCACTCTAGCAGTAGCAAAAATACAAATAAAATGAAATGGGGTTTAACGTCCTACTGCTCTGCTCCGAACTGGGCAAATTAAGACGGGCATACGCCATACAATGTGCTATGAGGGAAATTTTGCGAGGACAGCGGCGCTATTGCCTACTCTTATTATATATCGAATTCCAACTGTCAATGGATTCTTTTACGAGCAATGATACAAATCTGCTGGTTAGTTGAAACGATTTAACAGTCCAGGATTTTTTGCAGGGGGGGGGGGCTAGGTTCGATAATTGCTTAACAAATTGGGCTCAACCGAAAAATTTGGTAAATTAGATTCAATTTGGTTCATTCTGATGTATTTCCGGAAGGTAAATTCCAAAATTACTGGTCTAAATCGCCGTACCCCCTGGATCCCCCCGTTAAACCCCATTTCATTTTGTACCAATTGATAGTCCATAAATATATTCCTGTGTTAGTTATTAGTAAACGTTGAGTATCGTGACATGGATGCAGAAGAATATCGTGACTCTTGAAATCTTGAATTTTTGTCAACTCTGTCTGTGTTGGTGTGTTTTGTTCATGTGGGGGGGGGGGGGTATATCTCTCGGTGTAGGGATTTGGGTGTATGATGGAGTGGTTTGCGTGTATTATGGAGTGGTTTGGGTTATGACGGAGTGGTTTGGGTTATGATGGAGTGGTTTGGATGTATGATGGGGTGGTTTGGGTTATGATGGAGTGGTTTGGATGTATGATTCAGTGGTTTGGGTTATGATGGAGTGGTTTGGATGTATGATTCAGTGGTTTGGGTTATGATGGATTGACTTGGATGTATGATGGAGTGGTTTAGGCATATGATAAAGTGATTTGGATGTATGATGGAGTGGTTTGGGTGTATGATAAAGTGATTTGGGTGTATCATTGAGAGGTTTGGATGTGTCATTGACCGGCTCGTATCGTGGATATGTTGATGTGTGATGTTACCTTGAATTACCCTGCAATAGTGTGTAGCGTTAAGTTAATGGTTTAATTATGTATTTAAGATACAGTATCTTGTCGTCGTCCGGTTATTGTTTACATCTAAATAACCATTATACCCATGACTACATGTCAGATCGTACCGACCGCTTTCTAACTTGCAAGCTATTGAAACGGACCATTTATAAATATCCTCTGGTGGATGTAGTCACAATATTCAATATTTGTTAGCTAATCGAACTCTTCAGAACGTTTTGCTAACTGGACCGAGCGTTTGGACCTTGATTTCAGAATCCGAGGCTACTGGGTAGAATATATCCATTCAGTATAACTCACAACTTCTCTCCCGTCGACATACCTAATAACAACCAACCAATATCTATGATACAAATGATATCAAATCTGCAGATCCTATCCAGGGTCACCGCCCCATCCGTCATTCAACATTGTATTGTGATTTGTTCAAATATGATTAAAACCCAGATCCTATTTCGTTTCGATTTTTAGGGTTCACATTTTCGTTTTACTTGTTTTTACAACACTAGGATCTGAAAGAGTTAATTGTTATATAACAAGCGTTGTAGTTGAAGTGAGGGAATAGCCTATGAAACGGTCTGTTACGACGAGCTCTTGGCGTGCGATGCACGGAACATGGTTAACCACTAAAAACGTCAACGCTGATTGATTTATCTATGTCTGGTGTCATAGGGTCAGAATCCGCTGGTACGCCCCCGACGTGACCTTCCACTAGAACGCACCAGATCTTCATGTGGTATAATAGGACATCGATAGTATAAAGACTAAACGAAATATAGATCTTTATTTTATGATCAGTAGTGGAATACCGCGTTTTATCAGTGAAATAAAAGTGTTATTCCACTGGCTAGCAATGAAATAAAACTTGTTATTTCACTGGCATGGCGGGACTACTTTGTTTTTGATTTCTGGAGTTACCTCCCTTGCGTCGTCTGCTTTTTTAAACTAGTAATTCAGTCAAGCCAGTACCTTCAACCCTTTTTATTTGCCAACCAAACGTCCACGGTATTCAGACCAAAGTTACTGATGGATGGTAGGCGTAATTAAACACTAATTTTAATTTTAATCATTTAATCAGATTGGATTACTTCCCATACAATGATATACTATTCTGAGAAATAAAATGAAAACGTTAGCCCTATGGGCAGACATCAACCCTCCGTGCTATAGTCTACGTTCTATTTTGATTTGCACACTAAATTCAATCTTTACCAATGATACAAATGATACCAAATTGAGTTGGACGAACCGCCTCATACTGCATTATGCCTTCAATAATACAAATATGTCCAATACTGCTGGTTATATGAAACAATTTAGCGAAACTGATCCATGCTGCATTATATGTGCAACACAAAACCCACTCTAGCAGTAGCAAAAATACAAATAAAATGAAATGGGGTTTAACGTCCTACTGCTCTGCTCCGAACTGGGCAAATTAAGACGGGCATACGCCATACAATGTGCTATGAGGGAAATTTTGCGAGGACAGCGGCACTATGGCCTACTCTTATTATATATCGAATTCCAACTGTCAATGGATTTTTTTACGAGCAATGATACAAATCTGCTGGTTAGTTGAAACGATTTAACAGTCCAGGATTTTTTGCAGGGGGGGGGGGTCTAGGTTCGATAATTGCTTAACAAATTGGGCTCAACCGAAAAATTTGGTAAATTAGATTCAATTTGGTTCATTCTGATGTATTTCCGGAAGGTAAATTCCAAAATTACTGGTCTAAATCGCCAATAAAATCGCTTACAAAAATTTTCAAGTCTGAGCAGGGGGGGGGGGGGGGGTACGAATTCGACCATAATGTAGATCGTGTCCTTAACGGTCGATGTCAGGCCAAGACGTGTTCACCTTTACCTGTGGTCCCAGATTAATTAATCATCAGATTCGTCCAAATCATTAAGAGGGGTTGGATTGTCGAATTGTTAGCACGTGCGCGCTGTATCATAAGGTTGAACGAGTCAACTGGCGTGGTTTCAATTCCCCCGGTTGTACGTAACAAGAAGTGGGCTCGCCTGTCCAACATCGTGGGGTTTCGCTGGGTTCCGGTTTTCTCCCACTGCTAAAGACCCTATGCGCAAGCGAACTATTGAAATAAAATTGAACCACTGTTAGACCCGAAATGTCCTTTTCTCTCTCTCTCACTCTCTGTCTCTATCTCTCTGTCTCCCTCTCTATCTCTCTCTTTCTCTCTCTCTCTCACACACACACACACAACCCATTAAATGATAAGGGGAATTATGTTGAAAACAAAGACCAATGAAGACATGTGATATTATTCCACGTAGTATTAATTTATTAATAAGTTACATAACAACTAAGAAACAATTACATAACAATAATATAATAAATTGCATTCAACTATGTTTTATCGGATTAAAAACACAGATCGTATTCGTTTCGTTTTCATAGTTCAAAATTTCGTTTTACTTGTCTTTACTACACTAGGATCTGGAAGGATTGTTAAAATTGACGTGTTTTGAATGATGTGAGACATTAGCCAATGAAACGATCTGTTACGGAGAGCTATAGGCGGAGAACTGAGAGTAATCCATTAGTAACATCAATGTTGATTGGTTAATCAAATGTATGACGTCATAGGGTCAAAGGACACTCGAATGACCTCTGACGTGAGCCCCCACTATAACTTGTCAGATCGAAAGTATATAAAACAAAAGAAACGAAATATAGATCTGTATCTTAATCCGATTGAACTATGTTTTAATAGCTACAAATTATTCCACTAACACTGGTCCTTACAAGACACTATCTCTCGAAACACGTTTAAACTAAGGGGATGGGAACAGCAAATTGCCCCTTCGTCCTACCATTATAACCACCTGTAACGAAAAATAAGTCGTGGTTTTGAAATAGAGAACCAATAATAACGATGTTAAACTGTATTTGCCCGAACTATCGTTTGGATATCATATTGGATATCCCTCCGCCAGGGAAAAGCAAAACGTATAAAAAACGAATTGTAAACACCATGCTTACGGAGACAGACTCCCATTAAATTCTCTCTCTATCGCTTTTCGCCCCATTTGCATGCCCATTTTTCGTGAATTTTTTGGTTTAGAATGGACGAAGAGGGATTTTGGCATTTTCTGCCAGGTTTTGGTAAATATTCATGATCTTGAGGCGGAAGGATAACGGGGTTATCAGGTTGGCTACGGTGTTACATGTTTTAGTATGCTTCTTCAACTGTGTGTATCTCAAACTTTAGGTGATCAACCTTATGCAAATTTCAGTGCAAAGGCATGGTCATCTGTTCTTCTGTATCTAGTGAAAAGCATTCATCCCAATGAAAATTTGGTGAAACGTTGGAGGTGGGTAAATAGTCTAGAATTAACATGGGGAAATTAATGATGAAATTAATGATGACCTGTCTCCCAACGTTTACTACATAGTTGTCTCCCTTTATAAATTTATTTAGCCATTCAACATACATTAGTAAATGCAGGGGGACCCCTCTAACGCAAAACAATAATCTACAAGATTAACAGCGGACAAGACAGAAAATGGACATTGCAAAAAATAAACAAATATCAAATCAAGTGAGTGGAGTAACCAATATCAACACTACAGCCAATTACAATTTTAAAAACGATGTTTCCGGCAGAGTAAATATTTAAGGTAGGTAAGCCTCTAACTCAATATCATCCAAAATCTTCAACATTGAAAACACGAATTATTTGTCATTTAAAATCTACATTGATGTTGTTATCTTACGGGAAAAAAATGTGCTTCTGATATCCAATATTTAAGACATTTTACCAGTGGTACACGAATTGTGTACCATAATGCGTGTCAGCCTCAGTTATAATAAAGAACTCGGGGAATGAAGCAAGACACATTACACCAAATCAAACTTCGTCGCCATATTCTTATCTGGAGAGCGTGCGCAATAAATAGACTGGAATAACCAGACGCTAGAAATTGACATTCGGTTGAGACTTCTGACTCATTTCTGATTTGAAATTGGAGTAAAAGCGGAAACCATTGAATGTAAATCAGGTTATAAAAATTCATATTACAGTATTATATACGTTGCGACCCACTTGTGTGAATTTCTAAGTCCAAAATGATACCGATTTAGCTTCTTTAAAGAAACACCTGCCCATTGTAGGCCCTTTTCTGGCCTCAAATGTTGGGTTGATATCGCCAGTGGGTTTATTTTCATAGAATTGATTATATCGGCATGATTGCTCCTTTGGAGCTGACAAACCAATTTAATTAAGGATTATAAAGTTAAACGCTAATAACAACATTTAATAATACAAATTTAATGACGGTGTATTCCCGCGAAGGCGCAGTTACAGAGCGTGACCAAACTTGATCCTTCCAGCGAAGGCGCAGATATCGACTTGCCGGCTTTCGTTTGAAGAGTGACGTGTTGTTATTAGAACCCAATTAACGGTGTTAAAGATTTTATGAATTTATGTTCACTCTGAATTTTATTCACCTCTTTTAATCCGTTACGGTCAATAACTGCGCCTTCGCGGGAATAAACCTTAATCACTGGAGAAGCCTAGTCGAAACGTCGATCAGTAATAAGCAGTAATTGTATTCGATAGAACTGTGACCTGTATACTCTATAATTCAGTGGTTCTCAACCTTTTTTCGCCAAGGGCACACCTTGAAACACATGAAAAAATAGCTACACACCTGGCTAAATATATAGGAAAAATATTTGAATTTTGTGAAATAAAAACATGGCAAGTCACAGACGACATACAACCGTAGACACAGACATGTCATAGACACATCGAATGACTCGAACTACATAAAGCTATGAACTTACAGTGAATACTCAATTAGGATCACGTGGTTTTTACGCATGTTCACACTTTGGAAGATTTTGCGGCACACTGGTTGAGAACCACTGCTCTAGTTCCATTACTAAATGTCATTGAAATAAGCCTGTTTCTCTCTCTGGTCATCAACGACTAACTTCAGTGGAAAACATATTCATCATTTTCTATCTTAATGTATAGTTTTTAAATCAATAAAAAGTAAGCAGGTGGGAGAAATTAAGCTCGTCCTCCTATTCAAATACTAATATATATTTTTATTGTAAAAATAAATCACTAAGCCAGAATTGATATTGACAAGTTGTGGCGTTTCAGCAAATTAATTACCAGAAAGGGTTTTTACACTGTAATAACAAATGTTTGTGCCAAAATATTTCCCAAGCAATCTTCAATATCTAAATATCGTCTGTCGGTTTTCGCTAAGTCGAGGACAGTTTTACCGTTTCTATCCCTAATACTCGTATCAGCGCCATATCTAATCAACAGCGCCAATATTTCAAGCCCTTTGGGTATAGGTGGTTTTAATACCATATGTAAAGGTGTCTTTTTCTTCCATTTAGTTTGGATATTTACATTAGCGCCATTTTCCAGCAAGCACTTTACACAACGAACTAGACCATTTTCAATAGCTTCGTGTAACGGTGTATCGTTGAAACGATGTTTATGATCTATATTTGCTCCCCAATCTATAAGCAGCTTAACAATATTGTGATGGTCCCCATGATTTTTGCATGCAATCGACAAGGGTGTTAAAAAGTCGTCGTTTTCTTCGATTGATACATCAGCCCCACGATGTAACAGCTCTCGGACCATTTCAATATTCCCTTTTTCCACTGCGTAATGAAGTGGTGTTAAACCCTCTTTATCTTGAGTGTTTATTAGGTTTGTGTGGGACTCCGCTTGAAGGTCCAACAACGTCCCAAGAGCACAGAGATTCTCCTCGCGAACTGCGTAATGTAAAGGAGTTAAACCATTTTCATCCCGACTGTTAATAAGATGTTTGTTTGTGCCATTTGCGAACAGTTTTATCATCACGTTGGATTTCAAAGAACACACGATGTGAAAGATAGAACTACTGTTATTATCACAATTCATTTGGGCGCCTAAATTTACCAGTAATTCCACCTTATTATCAATGTCCGCATCCCTATTTTCTAGAACGAGCTGCAGGGCTGTTTTCCCATTATTATCAACATGATTCACATCAGCACCAATGTCTTTTAAGTAAACCAATACGTTCATGTCTTTATTGTTCAAACTAGCCAGCTGAATGGGCGTTTGTCCATGGCTGTCTTCGGTGTTAATTAATTTCTTAACCTTGGAATATTTCTGAATGAAATGGCTAAGGTTATTCACATCCCAATATTCACTGACATAGTGCAGTATGTTCCTGTTATATCTACCCAAACCACTCACCTCACACCGAAACTCTACTAATAAATTAATTTTAACCCGACTGTCGATGTTTGATTTTATTGCATTTACTACAGGTGATCGTTCTTCAGAAGTGTCCTTAAGCGTTGTGGTGGAAATGAATTTGTGAATCAGTTTTAAAGAATTGTAATCACCCATATAGCAAATACTAAGGAATAATATTTCACTTAACTCAAGTTTGAGTTTACGTTCAACACATGCGAACAAAGATTCCAAAAGGGAGCCTTTTTTAAGACCGGAGGACTCTAGCAGTTTGGCATTATTTCGAATTTCTGCGGGTAGACGCCGTGCAATATTTTGGCTATCTTCTTGTACTACTAATAATTCGCCTTTTTTCGCAGGGCATTCAGTGGTGATTCTGTCCAGAATTAAATCAAACGGACATCTAGCGATAATCTCCTTGTGGCTAAAGCCATCCCGTCTCCAGACCACATTTAAAACACAGTCTCTAAGGCTGTTTTCTATAAACGAATAAGAAGCACTGTCAACATTAAACGTTAAAAATGAACCAACAAGATATTGACATGATGTTTCCAGATCATTTCTAGTGGTCGGAGATGTAGATTGACGAACAATTATTTGTATTACACTGTGTGCCCGGAGTTGTGCGCTGGTCACATTTCCACCAAGCAACAGAATCATTGAAAGCGCATCCAGCGATTCTGGGTCATCCTTGAGTTTCTGTAATTCGCAATCCCAAAATGCATGTGTCTTCTCAAATAGCTTTAGTCTATCTTCGGATCTTGACTTTTTAATTAGTTTACAGTTATAAAGGAACACAGTTTTACTTAAATTATCCATCTCTTTTTCATCTGCGGGGATGTTTAATTTTTGGAGTATTTTGACCCCTTCCCCATCCGTGATTTTATATCTGTCCTCGTGTAAGAAAATCAACCGATCTTTGTCAAACAGATCGGAATTTAAGTTTGATTTACATTTGTTAAAGATGAGAGTTTTACACGTGAACACCACAAATACCTGTCCTCTTTGTAACATTTTATCCATGGCTTCAAAATTCCTGATCCACTCTTCAATCAGATCCTTCTTCAAGCTGTTAATACCGAACATATTCTTTATAATAACGATATATTTCTCGTCATCACTGTTAGGTTTAACAATTTTAGGTACTAAATCCCAATCGGTCGGTTTATTCAGTAGAACTGGCTCCAGTTTCATCGAATCAGAGTTATTCCGCAAGAACTTGTTGACAATGTGGCGTATTATGGTTGATTTCCCGCTACAAGTGGGACCGATGATACCAACGCAGCGATACTTCATTAAAGTTTTAAACGCCATTTTACAACCAGCTGTTTCAACGAATCGTGTTTTGTCAACTTCATTGTCATCTAATATGTATTTAGCATGTGCTGAAATAAATAAAAAGAGGAAATGCAGTCCAGCTGTTGGAATATACCCATAAAATGCAAAAGGCTAAGGGGGGGGGGGAGGGAAGCAGTAGGGCGAGCCCCCTCCACCTCCCCCTTTGACTTTCATTGGAAGTAGTATCAACATCACAGCAAACGTGGCATTTAGTGTATTTGATGCATACGGTTATTTACAAATTTAATATTTTTTTAAGCATACATTATGCATAAGCTGAATCTGCCTATGGCAGGTCTTTGTTTGGCCCTGAAATGTTATCTAATTTATTAAATAGACATTAATTAACTTATCCAGACCATAATCAATTCTAGATGCCATCGCTAGCCTCCGATTTGCTGTTCAACTTTCATTCGTGATTAAATGATGAAATGAATAATCGAGAATATGTTCCTATCGTCCCGATTTTAGTAATGATGATCGAGGTTAGGGCGAAAGTTTAATCGCGAAATTCTCCGTTCAGAGTGGATCAATTGGACAGACATTTTCAGCAAATTCCCTTTACATTATCTAGTTTTTCTCTATTATAGTGAGAAATGACAGCTATTTGTCCAATCTCCCATAATTGATAACAAAAACATGTTACGACCTTCAATACCACCTACACGACGTTAATACTGTCTTAAGATGTTGTCTAAATACCATTCAAACTTACAAATAAGTTGTTCAAGAGACAGCGAACTTTGTTTTCGTGGTAAACCTTTTCTCTCTTGGTTGATTGTGGCTTGTTCAATAACAATAGTTGGACCCGCTGTAAATCATATAAAAATAAAACTTCATTATCTTCTGTATCTAAATAATAATAATATCTCAAGACTTGAAATGGGGCTTTTGTTTCGAGTTTCCAAATTTATTAATGGTCAATGAATTATGATACCAAAATACACGAAATTCAGTTAAGAGTTTCTAAAGCACTGCCTTAGATGGCGTAATAATCGTTCATTTGACCCGAATGCTTCACATTTTTATGTAATAATAATAAAAATAATCACTTTATTTCAAAAGGTTAGAAAATTAGGCCTGAGGCCTTTAATGAACTATGTGTTACTAACCGGACACAGACCGCCCTATCGTTGGTCGTTGATTCAGTTGCAATCCTAAAAGAAATAAAATCAATAAAATTAAATGGAGTTGTCGCCCTTCGTTACAACGATAATATTACATTTATAAGTGATAGAGGACGAGACAGAAAGGACGACAGTTAATTCGACTCAATGACGACCTCATGACCTTACCCGAAGCCATTTTATCGTTGACGTTTCACCAATTCACAAATCACCATACTATAAAACAAAAGTAGAAATCCGTTTAAATCACACAGTGTAACACTATCTTAGTTTAAATCAAACAGTGTAACACTATCGTAGTGATAACAGAGATTAGTTTAGTAAATATATGATTTATTTACATCAGGTATATAAAACAGCTACAGTTACATATACATACAACAACAATACAGGAACTAGACTACGACAGGTACACTTGCCCCTGTGAATGTTTCAATTGCATTTAGTAACTGAGCTATTTTGTTTTTCCTTAAAGAGACTGTCCCGATTTCAATAGAGTCTCAAAAATAAAAGTTCGAGTGTGTACAAAATTTATACGCCAAAATATAGAGCCCTGGTGTAAGCGTATGTGGCATGGGGATAGGGGGTGTCTTCTCAGCCTCGTGGGTTTCCTCCCACTGCTAAAGACCCCTACGCGCAAGCGAATTATTGAAATAAAATTGAACCATATGTTAGTCCCGAAATGACCTAGTTTGTGTTGAGTGGACGTTAAAGCCCATTTAGATCTGTCCTTTCATGTTATCACAATGGTGGGGTTACGAAACTATTTAGAAACTCTCTTTCTATATATATATACAAAAATTCAATAACATATTGGAGAGTATTGAGCGGTAAACTATATATATTATGTATTTTCAATAAGCCATTCCCGTTCATTTCTACTGTTTGTATACAACTCTATATAAACGACAAGGAAATAGATATGTATTAACCTTACTGTTTATAGAATAACGATATACATGTTTTACAATAACGATATAAAACCTATTGTAAAGGGTACAGAAAAACATTCCTGAGCATACCCCTTACGAATTTTGACTCGCTAGCCTGGAGGTCGGGTGTTCGGTCCCTGCAATTGGCCGAGAAAGTTCCGTGTACACATTAGCGTACACATAAAATATCCCTTGGCAGTTGGAATTCGATTTAAGAGTAGGCCGTAACACCGCTGTTCGGCATAATTTCCCCTCGTAGCACACTGTATGTCGCATTCCGTTTTCATTAGCCCAGTTTAGGGCAGAACAGTAGGACGTTAAACCCATTTCACCCCACCCCCCTCTGCCACCATCCTTAAAATATACATAATAACAATCCTTTTCAGATCAGGATATGAAACTATTTCCGAAGCGGACCTAATATGAAAAGAAAGGAAGTCAGTCTTAAATCGGGCCTTTCATAGTAAGGGCAGTATTGTATTTACATTGTGTAGCAATATAGTCGTGGTGACATTGTTTTAAAGATTATAGACAAGGAATGGGGAGATAAGATATAGTTTTATGTTTCTAACATATTCACATATATGCAGGTGTGTACTGATATCAACTAACATTTGACTGACATATTGTTAGTTAAAAAGGGTATAGAACCAAACATACTGGTTATATGTTTCAACAAAATACATGTGAGTCGAAATATTCCTATTGCAAGATTTGGCTTCATTTAACCAATCATTACGTCGATTGCACAGGTTCATGGTCATGAACACGCATGGGTCGGCGTGATACCCTTGCGGCTATAAAGGAAACTACATTATGTCATTAAAGCAGACTTCGATTAGATTCCAGAGGGTTACCATCTAAGAGTCGTAGACACCGCGAGGTGTCTAGGTTGGGAAGAGTTTAGTTAGCATTGACTGTAATTGTAATATGCTTGTATGTATACCTATGCTACGTAAAAGGTAAAAACGAACTGTTGCATTGTTATAACCGAAGAAGACAAACGTCTTAAGAAACCTGTAAGAAGAAACACACAACGTGAAGGAGAAGAAAAGACGATCAGAGATAAATCCTAGACGATCACAAGGCTAACGGTAATATGTAGCAAAAACCAAGATGCATGGGTCATACGTAGGATGTGGCGACCGGACCGACAACGCACGCTCTCCACGTCAGACAAAAAGACCCATGGTGCTACATATGTATTAACCTATCCTTTTTAGTTTATTGTATACAAAATGCACATTTATATATAATGAGTCACATAGAAAGAGTGGGGAAGCAAACATTTCCTTAACGACGAGCGAAACGACGCGTAAAATATTTTAGACTATGTCTCCGTGAAACTAGAAAAAACGACCCATGTTGTAACTGAATAATATGTCCCAATCTTTATTCTGGCCAAAAAATTGTATTATTTTACAATATTCCAATTAATTGATGATACAAATTTCATCTTAACACACCTAATTTAAAAAATTGGAAAAATTCAACTAAATGATTTGAAAAGTCTAACGTAAACCTTTTTAAATTTGACTTGGATTTTAAAATATTTTCGAACCCTCTGGACAAGTAAAATAGGATGTAGTGGATAATTTACACAACAGATAAGACACATATAATACTTAGAATAAGGCTATTATTTATTTTCTGGGGCTGCCAAGCCAGCAAGAGTGTTATTGTCCCTTTAACCTCCTACTTTACTGCACCAAAAGGGCGAATGAAGAAGGTATATGTATATATCTATAGTGATGTTGGTTTCAAAATTGGGTCCATACACCAGCCTGTTTGTCCTATTGAAACATGCATTATGCAAGAGCTAAATCTGACAATTACAAGTCTTTCTTTAGGCCTGAAATGTTATCTAGATTATCAATTAGACATTAATTTATATACCCAGACCATAATAAACTCTCGATGTCTAGACTAGCCTTCGATGTTGGCTGGATTAGATTTCTATATGCTGCTTAACGACCATTGATAATTAAATTTTAAACGTGGATAATCGAGACTATGCTGTTTATATTAATGATTTTAATAATGATGGCCGAGGCTAGGCGAAAATTTCATACGCTTCGTTCTCGGCTCATAGTGGATCAATTTGACTGAAATTTTCAGCAAATTACCTTTACACTATGTAGTTTTTAACTATTATAGTGAGAACTGTCAACTCTATATCTTATCACCCATAATGTATCTTTAATTTGATTTAAATAAAAACTCACATTTTCAGATCAATTGATTCATTTCTTAGTCAATGTCAAAATTTCAGGGTTTTTTTATCAACTGGTTCCAATGAGTATGGTGGCTGTTAGCGGCCATTCTACATTGTCGACTTGTCGGGTTGTGAAGGCGACAAGTGCGGCACGACAAAGCGAAATAATTGCATTTCGTCAATTTGTCGACTTGTCGCCTTGTCGGGTTGTGAAGGCGACAAGTCGACAACACGACAAACTAACAATGAGAGATAAGAACGTGGTCCACTTCAACCATGTTCCTAGCCACACTGTTAAAAAAATCCTTTTTTATGTGGTCTAATTCCGTAGTTTAACACCCTTTTTCTGTTAATTGACGGCTTTTGTTTTATGAAATTGCGTTAAAGGTGTGAATTATATCTTAAAATTACGTATTTTATGTATTTTGGTACAATATTCACTATTAAACAGGAAATTTCCATGAAATTTACGGCTAAATAGAGGATATCTGTCGTTTTAGAGTGAATAACATATTTTATTTCATCGAGAAGCAAGAAAACTTACATTTTCACGAATGCGTAGCATGAGTGCAAATATAAACGTTTTCATACTTAGAGATGAAATAAAATATATTATTCACAACTAAACGGCAAATGTTCTATTTATTTTATGATTTTACAATCATTTTAGGTAAAACAACATGGCCTACTGCTAGCCCGTGGAATAACACTTTTATTTCACTGATAAAAAAGCGGTATTCCACTACTGATCATAAAATAAATTGTTTTATTCCCTTCTATAATGAACTTAATTCTGTTATTTTACGGAACAAACGGTGAAATGACCAGGAAGTTCCTTGAAATTTAGGGATAAATGGATGTATTTCATTCTATTATGTTATTATACGGGGTTAACGGTGGAATGACCCGAAGTTTACGGATTATTTATGTTTGCAAATCCAAAGATAAGTAATCGTATACATATATAATCGTTTCTAATAATTATCATGTTATAGTATTCATTTAAATTTATTAACCATAATATGAATAATCATAAAGTTTGGTATATTAATTGTCATGTGTATCATGTATACGCCACTATCGTATTGTATAAGTTGTTTTTTCTGTTATTTGAGACGTGTGATGTGAAACGTGTAATGGTGTATCATTTCGTGATGCATTGGCGAGATATATATGGAGTACAATAGTCTATCAGTGGCTGCACTCAACCTGAACATAAACTTCGAACAAAACCATGTGACTTAACTAAGAATTAGTGACTTCATACTGGATTATATTTTAGAGAAAGAGCGGTGGGGTAGCGTTCATTCGACATTTCGGATCTAACATATGGTAGAGAGGACGCGTACGAGAGAGGGGGAAGGGAGGGGGGGCATCAACTCGACATTTCGGGACTAATATAGGGTAAATTGTATTTCAATAATTCGCTTTATTTCTCCCACAGAAGATCCCGAGGTTTTCATGGCACCACGGTTGTCGTATACGAGCTTGGGATAGTAAACACACCACCTGACTCAATGACAGACCTCGTGGTCTATAGCGCAAGCGTTACACCACTACACCCCCCCTCCCCAAACATCAATAACGATCGATTCCCCGTAGCTACTAAGATACATATCTTATAGTTTGCTTTGCTAGTAAGCTTGTTTCAGCAAACTGTTTCAAATTTAGTGATTGAACTGGACAATCTCGTTCCCAGAGGCAGCCGCGGAGCCGAAGGCCTCTGGCACATTAGACCGTCCATTTTTTCCAATTTTTTTCAAACCTAAGCCCCGCCCATTCTGACCTCTGATTGGTCAATCTTTTTGGGTCGATTTCTCGAAAACTAGAGGTCGGATCGTCGTTTCGTTTGTTGTAAAATGAGCCTTGAGTCAAAGTCAATTCGCTGACATAAAAAATTGGATCCTAAACAAACAAATTCAAGTTTTTGTAAAGATCTATTTTTCTACGCGTGGGTACATTTTTAAGTGATTCGGTCATCCAGGCACGTAAAATCAGGAGCGTACGACGCAAAGAAACGAGAACTTTCGCGCGTAGGAATTACATATCATTTCCAGGAAAATGGCTACTCCGATTCACCAGAGAAATTTCTTTAAAGATTTTTCTGGTTTCGAGATTGTGAACTGGAGTATACAGGCCACAATTCTGTGGAATGCAATTACTGCTTATAACTGAGCGACGTTATCAAGCAAAGATAAAATGTGAAACTGTAACAGGACAAAATATACATGTATAGAGCAATGCTTAGTTAATGTTGACAAGCCAGCGATCTCCCTTAATTACATGTTTCAGAAAGTTATACGAACAATGATTCGTTCTGCTATCCAATCGATCAGCGGAGTTAATGCAATGACGTAATAATTCTGCTACCCCCCCCCCCCCCTCAAAAAAAAATATCGATTGATCCAAGTTGTACAGACAAAATAATTTCTTGTTTTTTCTGACAATAAAATTGTATAAAATGGAGTAAAATATAGCATCATACAAATAATTCAAAACTAATACACGCGATAAGTCTAGTTACACCAAAGAAAGAAAGGGGTCGTATTCCTCCTATACATCATTACATGTTTCGTTGTGCGTTAAATAAATGTACAGAACCAAATATTTGCACTGCGGTACAAAAACAGATGGCGGTCAACAATAAAGTTTCGAGGGATTACGAATACACTTGTTTGTGATAAACGCAATATATATATATGATCAATGTATTAGACATTTATAGATATCGTGGTATAATACTCTAACGATATCATACACGTACATGTATGTTATGAATAATTTATGTTTATACAAATGGCCTTACCTGGCGACTTATAACCAGTGCATTTCTCAGTGAGTCGACAATCAATGTGGAATACCAAATCTCCTTCAACATAAATTTCTCTCTTTTGCATGATACTTGGAAACTCTTAAAATTGCATCACAGGCCGCGCAAACTCCACGTCTGCTCTTTCCGCCATGTTGTTTTTCTGGGAAACTATACACTGTGCTACGATTGACGTCACGCAATCAGCTAAAGTTGAATGAATATGGTCAGGTTAAACTAACCTATCGCTATGTGTTGTATACATATTATTTTATAGTGAACTGTAATACTATCGTTCATGAATGAATGGACACGGCTAAAATCAATTATGATTCAAACGAGCTAAATATTACAACAGTTGATCGAGTAAGGTTATTTAATTAAGACTTATTTTTAAAGCAACATTTTGCAATAAAGCAAATAAAGGGCAATAAAACGAAATTTGGTTTAAATACTTAGAAACGTTGAGATATAATGATGTGCTTGTTGTTGGATTAGGTGCCTATAGTTTCACCTGGCAACCTTTATTTCTTTACTAATTAGTTAATTTTATACTATTATAACTGTTCTATACTATTAAACATACGCAACCCAATCTAGTGAAACATCAAATATGTTCAATAAAGTAAATCAAGTGTTGTTTTTATCACAATTTATACGGACAAGCACACTTGATCGGGTCAGTATTACGCTTGTCTATTGTACAGAAGGGCCGTCTTTATGAGGTAAAAATGTCAATTTCATAATTTGGGGGGGAAACAATCTATTGTCGCTTCGATTTAATGGAGAGAATTTGTACCCGTGTGAGGTTAGGCACAATATTTGCCCATTCAAAAAACGGCACTGGGGGCTGATGAGATAGTTCATGACTCGTTTGTCCTAATACTATAAACAGGGGTCCTAAACCAGTTCCTGTTTAATATGGGGTTGGGCCCTGGGGCTTTTGACCTGTAGAGACCCATTCACATTTCACATTTCTGGGTGAAACATATACCATACTGAGTAACTGAACAATGAACATAATGATGGAGGAGATTGTAAGAAATGATTATATGCGGATGGGCAGCAGTCTGAACGCTTTAACTTCCAGAGGCTGTGGTTTTTTATCGGTTGCGGAATTTGAGATGAGCATATATATTCACATGAAACTTTTAATTCTCATATCGAAGGCAAATTCTGACGATTGCAATGATGCATGAGTTCACAGGATGATTGTGGTGATTTTGCCTAATCGGGAGTGCCGATCCGTGTCTTTTTTCGTCGACTCAGGTATCTTCCATTGTACCAAATTTTATCCGGTGTTTTCTCGACATTTTTGGGGAGACCAAAGGTCCCAAGCACTATTCATATTGCTGTTTTCCCGGAATTGCCACTGTTTGTCTACAAGACGTAGCTCCGCTTGAGAAAAGACACGAACCAAGTTGACCGACATTTAAGTCAAAAATATTAAGTATTTTCTGTGAATGGCACATATGGCGGCCGCTTAGGGCAATAGTATATTCTCGAAATAGATGGTTTCAGAATGTGATGGGACGTCACAAACACAAAATGGCGACAATGACGACCCTGAGTTCTCAGCCATAATCAACCACTGACAACACACATTCCCAATATCAAGGTTAATTTAAGATGTAGGCGACATTCTTAGTTCATTGTCAAAATAAGTAAACAAAATTACAAAAAAAATAACACAAGATTACCTCACTACAAGTTTTATACAGAGTAACTGGAATTGTCCTTTGTGAAATCTTAATTATGAACGGCTCCCTAGTTACGGGCCGTTGAAAATGGCAAACTAATCGCTATCGATCTAGGTTATTCAATCTGGGTATTGTGGGGTGTTTTTTTCCCGAAGAACAGAGCGAATCTCGTTGATTCGACCCGGAACCAGCTACTTTGATTTCATAACGAATATCATGAGTTATTATAAGTATGTCCTTCCTGTTTAAACGTTTATCTAGTGCAGTGAACAGATCGGTCATATTATTATTATCCGACTGTAAAGATATTAGATTATAGACAAACACAGCTCCTCGAATTTCTCATCATTTTTTACAATAATTGTTTTATTATTAGTGTAAAAACAGTGTACCGCAAAGTTCGGGTTGCATTATGGGAAAGCTTAATCTGCTTATTGTTGGTTGTTATTTTGGCTTCATATATTACAGGAGCTAAATCTCTGTTCGTGGAGTGGCTAAGTGGATAAGGCGCTGGTTCGATAGCCTGGGGGTCGGGTGTTCGATCCCTGCATTGGCCGAGAACATTCATCTCGATTTTCCGGCGTGATTTCCCCTCGTCAGTGATGCAGAGGTATTGCCTGACAAAGCAGCTGCCTAGTCGTTCGGATGGAACGAAAAACCGACGTCCCGTGTACATATTGGAGCGTACGTAAAAGATACCTTGGCAGTTGGAATTCGATATAAGAGTAGGCCGTAGCGCCGCTGAACGGGCAAAATTTCCCCCATAGCACACTGTATGGCGTATGCCCGTCTTCCATTAGCCCAGGTTAGGTGCAAAAGAGTAGGACGTTAAACCCCATTTCATTTTGTAACAATTGATAGTCCATAAATATATTCCTGTGTTAGTTGTTGAGTATCGTGACATGGATGCAGAAGAATATCGTGAATCTTGAAATCTTGAATTTTTGTCAACTTTGTCTGTGTTGGTGTGTTTTGTTCATGTGTGGGGTGGGGGGTATTTCTCTCGGTGTAGTGATTTGGGTGTATGATGGAGTGGTTTGCGTGTATTATGGAGTGGTTTGGGTTATGACGGAGTGGTTTGGGTTATGATGGAGTGGTTTAGGTGTATGATGGAGTGGTTTGGATGTATGATGAAGTGGTTTGGGTTATGACGGAGTGGTTTGGATGTATGACGGAGTGGTTTGGGTTATGATGGAGTGGTTTGGGTTATGATGGAGTAGTTTGGATGTATGATGGGGTGGTTTGGGTTATGATGGAGTGGTTTGGATGTATGATTCAGTGGTTTGGATGTATGATTCAGTGGCTTGGGTGTATGAATGGGTGGTTTGGGTGAGAGGTTTGGGTTATGATGTAGTGGTTTAGGTGTACGATAAAATGATTTGGATGTACGATGGAGTGGTTAAGGTGTATGATAAAGTGATTTGGGTGTATGATTGAAAGGTTTGGGTTTATGATGAAGTGATTTGGTTTATTATTGAGAGGTTTGGATGTGTCATTGACCGGTTCTTATCGTGGATATGTTGATGTGTGATGTTACCTTGAATTACCCTGCAATATTTGGTAACGTTAAGTTAATGGTTTAATTATGTATTTAAGATACAGTATCTTGTCGTCGTCCGGTTATTGTCTAAATAACCATTATACCCATGACTATATGTCAGATCGTACCGACCGGTTTCTAGCTTGCAAGCTATTGAAACGGACCATTTATAAATATCCACTGGTGGATGTAATCACAATATTCAATATTTGTTAGCTAATTTAACTCTTCAGAACGTTTGGCTAACTGAAAGGAGCGTTTGGACCTTGATTTCAGAATCCGGGGCTACTGGGTAGAATATATCCATTCACAACTTCTCTCCCGTCGACATACCTAATAACAACCAACAAATATCTATGATACAAATGATATCAAATCTGCAGATCCTATCGAGGGTCACCGACCCATCCGTCATTCAGCACTGTATTGTGATTTGTTCAAATATGATTAAAACCCAGATCCTATTTCGTTTCGATTTTTAGGGTTCACAATTTCGTTTTTCTTGTTTTTACAACGCTAGGATCTGAAAGAGTTGTTATATAACAAGCGTTGTGGTTGAAGTGAGGGAATAGCCTATGAAACGGTCTGTTACGACAAGCTCTTGGCTTGCGATGTACGGAACATGGTTAACCACTAAAAACGTCAACGCTGATTGATTTATCTATGTCTGGTGTCATAGGGTCAGAATCCGCTGGTACGCCCCCGACGCGACCTTCCACTAGAACCCATCAGATCTTCATGTGGTATAATAGGACATCGATAGTATAAAAGACTAAGCGAAATATAGATCTAAAATCTTATGATCAGTAGTGGAATACCGCGTTTTATCAGTGAAATAAAAGTGTCATTCCACAGGCTAGCAGTGAAATAAAACTTGTTATTTCACTGGCCGCCGGAACTACTTTGTGTTTGTTTTCTGTAGTTACCTCCCTTGCGTCGTCTGCTGTTTTAAAAACTATTAATTCAATCAAGCCAGTTAGCCAGTACCATCAACCCTTTTTATTTGCCAACCAAATGTCCACGTTATTCACACCAAAGTTACTGATGGGTGGTAGGCCTAATTAAACACTAATTTTAATTTTAATCAGATTGGATTACTTCCCATAAAATGCTATACTATTCTGAGAAATAAAATAGAAAGGTTAGGCCTATGGACAGACATCAACCCTCCGTGCTATATTTTACGTTCTATTTTGATTTGCACACTAAATTCAATCCTTACCAATGATACAAATGATACCAAATTGCCCGAATATATGAGTTGGACGAACCGCCTCATACTGCATTATGCCTTCAATAATACAAATATGTCCAATTCTGCTGGTTAGATGAAACAATTTAGCGGAACCGATCCATACTGTACTATATGTGCAAACACATAACCCACTCTAGCAGTAGCAAAAATACAAATAAAATGAAATAAGGTTTAACGTCCTACTGCTCTGCTCCGAACTAGGCTAATTAAGACGGGCATACGCCATACAATGTGCTATGAGAGAAATTTTGCGAGGACAGCGGCACTACGGCCTACTCTTATAATATCGAATTCCAACTGTCAATGGATTTTTTTACGAGCAATGATACAAATCTGCTGGTTAGTTGAAACGATTTAACAGGCCCGGATCCAGGATTATTTGCGGGGGTGGGGGGGTCTAGGTTCGATAATTGCTTAACAAATTGCGCTGAACCGAAAAATTTGGTAAATTATATTCAATTTGGTTCATTCTGACGTATTTCCGGAAGGTAAATTCCAAAATTACTGGTCTAAATCGCCAATAAAATCGCATAAAAATTTTTTAAGTCTGAACGGGGGGGGGGGGGCCGACCCCCCTGGAACCCCCCCCCCCCCTGGATCCGCGCCTGTTTAGGTAGGGGAAACGACGCATACTGCAATCTGCATTTTATTCTGAAGTGTATAACTTAATTATATAAATAATACCACATCTACAGGTTAGATGAACTGATGTAGTGGATTCGTGAAACGCACTCGATCTTTAATTAATCTAGGACCACAGATGAAGATGGGCACCTCGACCATTCATGACACAATCTAAATTATGGTCTTAATGTACGAATTCGACCATAATGTAGATTGTGTCCTTAACGGTCGATGTCGTCCAAAACATTAAGAGGGGTTGGATTGTCGAATGGTTAGCACGTGCGCGCTGTATTATAAGGTTGAACGAGTCAACTGGCGTGGTTTCAATTCCCCCGGTTGTACGTAACAAGAAGTGGGCTCGCCTGTCCAACCTCGTGGGGTTTCGCTGGGTTCCGGTTTCCTCCCACTGCTAAAGACCCTATGCGCAAGCGAACTATTGAAATAAAATTGAACCACTGTTAGTTCCGAAATGTCCCCCTCTCTCTCTCCCTCTCTCTCTCTCTCTCTCTCTCTCTCTCACACACACACACACACACACACACACACACACAACCCATTAAATGATAAGGGGAATTATGTTGAAAACAAAGGCCAATGAAGAAATGTGATATTATTCTACGTAAGTAGTTAGTAAGGTACGCTGAGGGTATTCCGGCAGTCTAGCGTTTTTTGCCTCGGCACCCTGAGGTATTTGACTACGTCACTTCCGGTTTGGCTGCGTCACTTCCGGTTTGGCTAGGGCATGCTGGGGGATATTACGGCAGTCTAGCGGTTTGGCTGCGTCACGACCGGTTTGGCTGCGGGAGTCTGGGCT
The DNA here is from genome assembly GCA_036850965.1 of Patella caerulea. Taxonomy (NCBI): domain Eukaryota; kingdom Metazoa; phylum Mollusca; class Gastropoda; family Patellidae; genus Patella; species Patella caerulea. The sequence goes on along the minus strand of JAZGQO010000010.1, from coordinate 70,265,807 downwards.
TTTTTTGTTGCGGGAGTCTAGAGGTGCGGGAGTCTGAGGTTTTTTTATTGCGGTAGTCTGAGTTATTGGGCGGCATGACTTGACGATTTACAAATGCGACAACGGATGTACTTGTTCATATGGGTTGGCGATATATTTTATTTGTAGCGCACATGAGGTTCGCGTCGCCCTGCCGCGCATCGCTGCGCATCGCCCTGCCCGCGTCTTTTTCGTCGTCGCCCCGCCCCAAAGACCAACACATGTCCTAAAATCCCAGCCAATTGTATTGTATTTACTCATTTAGTTTTTTATTTCCTCATTTATAATTAATTATCTATACTCTAATTAATTATTCATAATTTAATTACTTTTTTTAAATGAATTATTCATAATTTGATTACTTTTTTCAATAATTAATTATTTTTTTCAATAATTAATTTTTTTTTTTTTCAATATTTAATTATTTTTTTTCAATAATTAATTATTTTTTTTCAATAATTAATTATTTTTTTTCAATAATTAATTATTTTTTTTCAATAATTAATTATTTTTTTTCAATAATTATTTTTTCAATAATTAATTTTTCTTTCAATAATTAATTATTTTTATTAATTTTTTTTTCATTATTTTTTTTTCAATATTTTTTTTTATTGATTCATATTAATTTAGTGAAGTTATTTACCGATCTGGTGACAGTTTTTTTTTAATTTCACGACCGAAATAAAATATTCCCAGATTTAACCAATAAAAATATTGTAGTCATTTGTAGTATTAAGTAATTTGTTAATTAGTGTATTAATTGTTTTCTATTAATTGGGTTTAATTACAAGCTGTATGTCGTTAAGGGATGAGAAATGTTTTTGTTTTTTTTTAAAAAAAAGATGATTGTAGTCATTATCGTATTAATTAATATGTTAATTAGTATATTAATTGTCTTATATTAATTTAGGTTAGTTAAACCCCACCGTACTTGAATGATTTATTTTAGCATTTGAAATAAAAGTGGTTAGTTCTTTAAAAACGAAGATAATATTACATTATGTATTTAACAGATGTTTTTCGAGATAGTAGGTGAACTGAGTTGTAAAAAATTACAGGCTGTATGCTGTTAACGCGTAAAAACAAAAATGACCAGATAATTGTAGTAATTAACGTATGTATATCAATTGATTTATATTAATTGAGGTTAATAAAGCTCACGTACTTGTTAAAAGAATACAGGCTGTGTGTCGTTAAGGCATGAAAAATTTTAAATAAAAAAAATGACATTATCGTATTGATTAATATGTTAATTAGCATTTCAGTTGTTTTATATTAATTGTGGTTAGTTAATGCCTTATGTATTTCAATAAGAATATGTTTTTATTTTAGCATTTGAAGAAAAAAATAAAATGTTTAGTTCTTAAAAAAAAAAACTAGGTTAAGATTACATTATGTATTTAACAGATGTTTTAACAGATGTTTTGGGGGGACTTAGGTGAACTTTTGACCTATATACCTTTTAAATATGGCAATAACCTCGGTATTCTTTCTATGTAAGTTTTTTAATTTGAGTTTTTACAACCAAAATTGGGTTTTAAATACCACCAGTAAAACGAAGTTTAACTATTCAGCACACACTAGCTAATAATGATTAGATTGATATACACGTTTTTATTTTGTTTCTTATTATCAGGACTAAAGAAAATATCTACACTTCTAGTTGTTTAGAGTCGTGTGCGACAGAATAGTGTACGGTTGTTATATTTTGGAAGTGGAATATTCTCAGATTTAACCAATCAAAATGTAAAAATAGAGCGGGAGGAAGCGTCGAGAGTAAATAAGATCTGTACCCCTTCTATCCATATACATGTAGATGTTTCATTCATTAATTTTTATCATTAAGTGATTTTTTTATACAGTTTTTTTTTTTAAATTATTTTGATTTATTTTAATTTGGTGAAATCATTTACCGATTACTTGTAGGCAGATTTTAATTTGATGGAAAGTGTGCTTCTGTAGTCAATTGTTTGAATTTGGAACAATGTTTTATCTGATGAGAGTTTTATATTTAATAAAAGGTTTTAATAAAACGTGGTAGCATGATAAATCTGTTCCAAAATTTGAATTATGAAAATAGCATGACCAAGTTTCCACCACCGAAATATGTTCCTTATTAATAGTAAGTGCAGAAGGACCGCACTACACGCAAAACAAAATTTTTACAAGATTAACCTGCGGACAAGACTGAAAACAGATATCAAATCAAGTGAATGGAGACGGGGTCCAACCGTAAGCGTCCACTGCGCTATACAGTCCGTGCACACACACACACACATCCCACACACACAACCTCACACTGCCACACCAACGCACAAGTGCTGTCACATCATTTTTTACCGCCAAATATAGAGAACGTAATTCTATTTGAACACAATGTACTAACTTTTGCTTTCTTTTCTATCGACGTTTTACAGGTTAAATACATTTCCGCAAATACATATAAATTTACGGGGACGGCACAATGTATGCTGCATCCAACATGTAACACTGACCTAGAGTGTCTACCGGTGGTATATGTTATAAGGGAGCGTCAATTCTTACCAACTACCCCCCCCCCCCCCCCCCGCAACAACACATGGCACGAATTATATCGTTTGATATTACCCCCTCACAAAATTTACACATGTGTCTTTGCTTTCAAATTATATCTAACCAATCACATGTACCCTGCACGCATGACACGAATTATATGGTATCTTTACATGTATACATTTTCTCTAATCTTGAAATATGTAACTAATCATACATTTTTCTCTCGTAAATATGAATATTTAACCCAATCAATAAAATAAACAAATTAGTTCAAGTCTACAATTAGAATAATTCAAAAAGTTAGATGTCTTTTAGGACTTACGTAGGCAATTGGTGATGACATGTTGATTATACCTTTACTTAAACGTAACATAGTTCGTATCACCAAGTTGCGTTGAATTAACACATCGTAAATTAATCTATTCTTATACACACAATAGTCTGGATTTTAAGGTATTGATATCTTTAAAAGGTGCTCACGTATTCAAGCGTTTACGTCTTCAGATACTGTAGATTTACATTGGTTCAAGCGAATTATCATTCGTTAACTCTTAAATGACTCATATAGTACCGTTATCGTTCAGTGCCAATGTTGACAACTGCCGACGAAATCCGTTCAGAAGAGCATAATGAGGGTTGCTCACCTTATAAACAGGTGACTTTCAATAGTTTGTTTACTCGCTGTTTGGCATTTTGACAGTTAAAAATCGTCTAGTTTCTTCTTGGATGATTACAGTAAAACGGTGATATGTCAATGTGAAATGTTCTACTAATGACGGATTGAAGGACAGTGATTCAGAAGTAGGTACAGTTTTTGATCGCTATGTGCTAAAACGTAGGGGAAATAGGCCTACATATTATTTGGTTTTACTTTTGTAGTCTAGATAATTAAAATTGACTCACGATGAATGATTTTTAGTTAAAAAAAATAAATAAAAATCACCTTTACAGAAACCCCATTGACTTCCAGTTCGGGCGAAGGTTCCATTTTAAAAGACTTGTGAATGTGTTAATTCTAGTTATTCTGATACCGTAGCCGTGTATTTAAAAGAACTCTTTGATCTCTATACTCCCCGGTGGTCCAACCTTTTTTTTTTTTAAACATATTTTATTCACTATGAATGAATGGGAAATTCGGGAACAGGCAAAATGCCTATGTCAGACCCCTATCCAACCTTTGTACTTCAAGTAATGGCAGCTTATTGAGGATTCCGAACTATAAGAACCCGTGAGGTGAGTATGTGTTATCTGTCAGCTAAGATATGGAATAATCTTCCAAAACCTCTTCCATCCAGGGCTTTAAGATGCACTTAAAAGCATATTTATTTCAAAAATGTTTTTGAACGGTTTTGTTGCGAATGCTCTTAGAAACACTGGTGTGTAATGAAGCTCTATAAACGTCGAACAACAATAATATTAATGATATACACCACGTTTGCATGAAATATCTGAATTAGAGTATTTGTCATAGAAATTTGTGGTAAAAAATCCATATTTATGAAAATATCATTAAATCTAGATAATTTTATCCATTACATGAAAGGTCTTATCACGTAGGTGTTTTGAATAAAGTCAAACCTCTTAGACACTTATGAGACAACAGTGATTGGCGAGAGTTTTGTTTTTCACAGTAACGGAAGTGGTACAGCAATCTTGTCCAGAGTAGTGATCGACCATAGAATTTGTATCAGACTGGTATCAATGTCCACGACTAAATCACAAAAATATACAGGTAGACAAATCTACCACGATAATTGGTTTTGTTGCTTATCTTTTGTAATCACCGCTGTAGTTTGCTTGATCTACTAGTATTTTTTTTCAATTTCAATTTTTTTTAATAAGACGGTAGAAAGTGCGACAGACACTTAGTCTGTGTGGCTTCACTAGTAACAGTGTGCAGATTCGGAGGTATAAAAAAACTAACACAATATATACTTTCAAAGATATCTTTATATTATTCTATACAGTCACAAAAATATAAATCGACAAATATACAAAGAAAGAAGTCGTTGAAACACAAATGATCATTTTGATTATTTTGTTTTTATCAAGTCTGATACTACTATTTTTTCAAAGGGTTTCGGAACGGAGTTTGTTATCTTTCAATGACTTTTTGGCGAAGAATCTGCATTTTAAGCTTGTGCTCGTTTACGATCGAGTCTATTTTTGCATTTAACAAGTGCAACCGCAGGTTCTGCTCAGGCGTTACTTCATGTACACTCACTGGTTCGGAAATGACCAAAATGAAACAACCTCATAAGTACAACAAATAAGCCTCAAAATCTGGTGTTTGGATCGGCATATTGTCTATGTTCCATTGTTTGACTTTAAACCACACAGACTAAGTGTCTGTCGCACTTTCTACCGTCTTATTAAAAAAAATTGAAATTGAAAAAAAAATACTAGTAGATCAAGCAAACTACAGCGGTGATTACAAAAGATAAGCAACAAAATCAATTATCGTGGTAGATTTGTCTACCTGTATATTTTTGTGATTTAGTCGTGGACATTGATACCAGTCTGATACAAATTCTGTGGTCGATCACTACTCTGGACAAGATTGCTGTACCACTTCCGTTACTGTGGAAAACAAAACTCTCGCCAATCACTGTTGTCTCATAAGTGTCTAAGAGGTTTGACTTTATTCAAAACACCCACGTGATAAGACCTTTCATGTAAATGGATAAAATTATCTAGATGTAATGATATTTTCATAAATATGGATTTTTTACCACAAATTTCTATGACAAATACTCTAATTCAGATATTTCATGCAAACGTGGTGTATATCATTAATATTATTGTTGTTCGATGTTTATAGAGCTTCATTACACACCAGTGTTTCTAAGAGCATTCGCAACAAAACCGTTCAAAAACATTTTTGAAATAAATATGCTTTTAAGTGCATCTTGAAGCCCTGGATGGAAGAGGTTTTGGAAGATTATTCCATATCTTAGCTGACAGATAACACATATTCACCACACAGGTTATTATATTTCGGAATCCTCAATAAGCTGCCATTACTTGAAGTACAAAGGTTGGATAGGGGTCTGACATGGGCATTTTGCCTGTTCCCCAATTTCCCGTTCATTCATAGTGAATAAAATATGTTTTAAAAAAAAAAGGTTAGACCACCGGGGAGTATAGAAATCAAAGAGTTCTTTTAAATACACGGGTACGGTATCAGAATAACTAGAATTAACACATTCACAAGTCTTTTAAAATGGAACCTTCGCCCGAACTGGAAGTCAATGGGGTTTCTGTAAAGGTGATTTTCAATAAATTTTTTTTAACTAAAAATCATTCATCGTGAGTCAATTTTAATTATCTAGACTACAAAAGTACAACCAAATAATATGTAGGCCTATTTTCCCTACGTTTTAACACATAGCGAACAAAAACTGTACCTACTTCTGAATCACTGCCCTTCAATCCGTCATTAGTAGAACATTTCACATTGACATATCACCGTTTTACTGTAATCATCCAAGAAGAAACTAGACGATTTTTAACTGTCAAAATGCCAAACAGCGAGTAAACAAACTATTGAAAGTCGCCTGTTTATAGGGTGAGCAACCCCCATTATGCTCTTCTGAACGGATTTCGTCGGTAGTTGTCAACATTGGCACTGAACGATAACGGTACTATATGAGTCATTTAAGAGTTAACGAATGATAATTCGCTTGAACCAATGTAAATCTACAGTATCTGAAGACGTAAACGCTTGAATACGTGAGCACCTTTTAAAGATATCAATACCTTAAAATCCAGACTATTGTGTGTATAAGAATAGATTAATTTACGATGTGTTAATTCAACGCAACTTATATTAGATAATATTCTGCATGTTAACGTTGTAGTATTGAATATGTTGGAATTTTAATGTCATACAGCCAAAGGCAATGAAATGTGGGTGTGTGTGAGAGAGGCTGTATAATGTTGGTTGGTTGGTTGGTGTGTGTGGGTTATGGTGGGTGGATGGATGCGTGTATGTATGTGCGTGTGTGCATGTGAAGTGGATGTATGTCACCATTAGTCGATTTGGTGATACGAACTATGTTACGTTTAAGTAAAGGTATAATCAACATGTCATCACCAATTGCGTACGTAAGTCCTAAAAGACTTTTTGAATTATTCTAATTGTAGACTTGAACTAATTTGTTTATTTTATTGATTGGGTTAAATATTCATATTTACGAGAGAAAAATGTATGATTGGTTTCATATTTCAAGATTAGAGAAAATGTATACATGTAAAGATACCATATAATTCGTGTCATGCGTGCAGGGTACATGTGATTGGTTAGATATAATTTGAAAGCAAAGACACATGTGTAAATTTTGTGAGGGGGTAATATCAAACGATATAATTCGTGCCATGTGTTGTCTAGGGAGGGGGTCAGTTGGTAAGGATTGACGCTCCCTTATAACATATACCACCGGTAGACACTCTAGGTCAGTGTTACATGTTGGATGCAGCATACATTGTGCCGTCCCCGTAAATTTATATGTATTTGCGGAAATGTATTTAACCTGTAAAACGTCGCTAGAAAAGAAAGCAAAAGTTAGTACATTGTGTTCAAATAGAATTACGTTCTCTATATTTGGCGGTAAAAAATGATGTGACAGCACTTGTGCGTTGGTGTGGCAGTGTGAGGTTGTGTGTGTGGGATGTGTGTGTATGTGTGCATGGGTGAGGTCGAGTATGAATATACAGTCCATATTAACATAATATTTAAATTGCTCACAGGTATTTTTAGTATATCAGTCAAAAGATCATCCACGAGCTAATCACTTTTGTTTTTTCTTAAATATATTTCAAATACTAGAATAAAAACATCCCAAGTCAAATACGTTGTGGTCTTACTAACCTCAGTTAAGGTAAAGCAATTAATATTTAGGTAGTAGGTAATTAAGTACGTTTGTGTTAACATTGAATTACATTCTCTATATTTGACAGTCTTAAAAAATGATTTGTGGGTGATTGTGTGTCGGTGTGTCAGACAATATGTGTGGTTTTGTGTGTGTATGTGTGCATGTCGGAGACCGATTGTGTGTTTGAGCATGCGAGTGTGTGTGTGTGGTGGGAGTGGTGTGTTTTGGTATGGCAGGCCATGGGTGTGTTAGGTTTGTCTGTCTGTGTACATGTTAGGCATCGTGTGTGTGTGTGGTTGAAGGGTTGTGCGTTGGTGTGACGGTCCATGAGTTTAGTGGGTGTGTCTGTATGTGTGCATGTTGGGACCGAGTGTGAGTTTGAACAAGGGTTTGTGTGTGCTGGGGAGGTTGTGTTTGGGTGTCATCATTTGTTAAGTTGGATTTACTTTATCAAAATCAAATTTTCTTTGTCCAAAATATCTTATCAGCAAGTAATATTTCATCTCCCGACATAAAATAAATACTCTATACTCCCCGGTGGTCCAACCTTTTTTTTTTAAACATATTTTATTCACTATGAATGAATGGGAAATTCGGGAACAGGCAAAATGCCTATGTCAAACCCCTATCCAACCTTTGTACTTCAAGTAATGGCAGCTTATTGAGGATTCCGAACTATAAGAACCCGTGAGGTGAGTATGTGTTATCTGTCAGCTAAGATATGGAATAATCTTCCAAAACCTCTTCCATCCAGGGCTTTAAGATGCACTTAAAAGCATATTTATTTCAAAAATGTTTTTGAACGGTTTTGTTGCGAATGCTCTTAGAAACACTGGTGTGTAATGAAGCTCTATAAACGTCGAACAACAATAATATTAATGATATACACCACGTTTGCATGAAATATCTGAATTAGAGTATTTGTCATAGAAATTTGTGGTAAAAAATCCATATTTATGAAAATATCATTAAATCTAGATAATTTTATCCATTACATGAAAGGTCTTATCACGTAGGTGTTTTGGATAAAGTCAAACCTCTTAGACACTTATGAGACAACAGTGATTGGCGAGAGTTTTGCTTTTCACAGTAACGGAAGTGGTACAGCAATCTTGTCCAGAGTAGTGATCGACCATAGAATTTGTATCAGACTGGTATCAATGTCCACGACTAAATCACAAAAATATACAGGTAGACAAATCTACCACGATAATTGGTTTTGTTGCTTATCTTTTGTAATCACCGCTGTAGTTTGCTTGATCTACTAGTATTTTTTTTCAATTTCAATTTTTTTTAATAAGACGGTAGAAAGTGCGACAGACACTTAGTCTGTGTGGCTTCACTAGTAACAGTGTGCAGATTCGGAGGTATAAAAAAACTAACACAATATATACTTTCAAAGATATCTTTATATTATTCTATACAGTCACAAAAATATAAATCGACAAATATACAAAGAAAGAAGTCGTTGAAACACAAATGATCATTTTGATTATTTTGTTTTTATCAAGTCTGATACTACTATTTTTTCAAAGGGTTTCGGAACGGAGTTTGTTATCTTTCAATGACTTTTTGGCGAAGAATCTGCATTTTAAGCTTGTGCTCGTTTACGATCGAGTCTATTTTTGCATTTAACAAGTGCAACCGCAGGTTCTGCTCAGGCGTTACTTCATGTAAACTCACTGGTTCGGAAATGACCAAAATGAAACAACCTCATAAGTACAACAAATAAGCCTCAAAATCTGGTGTTTGGATCGGCATATTGTCTATGTTCCATTGTTTGACTTTAAACCACACAGACTAAGTGTCTGTCGTACTTTCTACCGTCTTATTAAAAAAAATTGAAATTGAAAAAAAAATACTAGTAGATCAAGCAAACTACAGCGGTGATTACAAAAGATAAGCAACAAAATCAATTATCGTGGTAGATTTGTCTACCTGTATATTTTTGTGATTTAGTCGTGGACATTGATACCAGTCTGATACAAATTCTGTGGTCGATCACTACTCTGGACAAGATTGCTGTACCACTTCCGTTACTGTGGAAAACAAAACTCTCGCCAATCACTGTTGTCTCATAAGTGTCTAAGAGGTTTGACTTTATTCAAAACACCCACGTGATACGACCTTTCATGTAAATGGATAAAATTATCTAGATGTAATGATATTTTCATAAATATGGATTTTTTACCACAAATTTCTATGACAAATACTCTAATTCAGATATTTCATGCAAACGTGGTGTATATCATTAATATTATTGTTGTTCGATGTTTATAGAGCTTCATTACACACCAGTGTTTCTAAGAGCATTCGCAACAAAACCGTTCAAAAACATTTTTGAAATAAATATGCTTTTAAGTGCATCTTGAAGCCCTGGATGGAAGAGGTTTTGGAAGATTATTCCATATCTTAGCTGACAGATAACACATATTCACCACACAGGTTATTATATTTCGGAATCCTCAATAAGCTGCCATTACTTGAAGTACCAGTGTTTCTAAGAGCATTCGCAACAAAACCGTTCAAAAACATTTTTGAAATAAATATGCTTTTAAGTGCATCTTAAAGCCCTGGATGGAAGAGGTTTTGGAAGATTATTCCATATCTTAGCTGACAGATAACACATACTCACCTCACGGGTTCTTATAGTTCGGAATCCTCAATAAGCTGCCATTACTTGAAGTACAAAGGTTGGATAGGGGTCTGACATGGGCATTTTGCCTGTTCCCCAATTTCCCGTTCATTCATAGTGAATAAAATATGTTTTAAAAAAAAAAGGTTAGACCACCGGGGAGTATAGAAATCAAAGAGTTCTTTTAAATACACGGGTACGGTATCAGAATAACTAGAATTAACACATTCACAAGTCTTTTAAAATGGAACCTTCGCCTGAACTGGAAGTCAATGGGGTTTCTGTAAAGGTGATTTTCAATAATTTTCTTTTAACTAAAAATCATTCATCGTGAGTCAATTTTAATTATCTAGACTACAAAAGTACAACCAAATAATATGTAGGCCTATTTCCCCTACGTTTTAACACATAGCGAACAAAAACTGTACCTACTTCTGAATCACTGCCCTTCAATCCGTCATTAGTAGAACATTTCACATTGACATATCACTGTTTTACTGTAATCATCCAAGAAGAAACTAGACGATTTTTAACTGTCAAAATGCCAAACAGCGAGTAAACAAACTATTGAAAGTCGCCTGTTTATAAGGTGAGCAACCCCCATTATGCTCTTCTGAACGGATTTCGTCGGCAGTTGTCAACATTGGCACTGAACGATAACGGTACTATATGAGTCATTTAAGAGTTAACGAATGATAATTCGCTTGAACCAATGTAAATCTACAGTATCTGAAGACGTAAACGCTTGAATACGTGAGCACCTTTTAAAGATATCAATACCTTAAAATCCAGACTATTGTGTGTATAAGAATAGATTAATTTACGATGTGTTAATTCAACGCAACTTATATTAGATAATATTCTGCATGTTAACGTTGTAGTATTGAATATGTTGGAATTTTAATGTCATACAGCCAAAGGCAATGAAATGTGGGTGTGTGTGAGAGAGGCTGTATAATGTTGGTTGGTTGGTTGGTGTGTGTGTGTTATGGTGGGTGGATGGATGCGTGTATGTATGTGCGTGTGTGCATGTGAAGTGGATGTATGTCACCATTAGTCGATTTGGTGATACGAACTATGTTACGTTTAAGTAAAGGTATAATCAACATGTCATCACCAATTGCGTACGTAAGTCCTAAAAGACTTTTTGAATTATTCTAATTGTAGACTTGAACTAATTTGTTTATTTTATTGATTGGGTTAAATATTCATATTTACGAGAGAAAAATGTATGATTGGTTTCATATTTCAAGATTAGAGAAAATGTATACATGTAAAGATACCATATAATTCGTGTCATGCGTGCAGGGTACATGTGATTGGTTAGATATAATTTGAAAGCAAAGACACATGTGTAAATTTTGTGAGGGGGTAATATCAAACGATATAATTCGTGCCATGTGTTGTCTAGGGAGGGGGTCAGTTGGTAAGGATTGACGCTCCCTTATAACATATACCACCGGTAGACACTCTAGGTCAGTGTTACATGTTGGATGCAGCATACATTGTGCCGTCCCCGTAAATTTATATGTATTTGCGGAAATGTATTTAACCTGTAAAACGTCGCTAGAAAAGAAAGCAAAAGTTAGTACATTGTGTTCAAATAGAATTACGTTCTCTATATTTGGCGGTAAAAAATGATGTGACAGCACTTGTGCGTTGGTGTGGCAGTGTGAGGTTGTGTGTGTGGGATGTGTGTGTATGTGTGCATGGGTGAGGTCGAGTATGAATATACAGTCCATATTAACATAATATTTAAATTGCTCACAGGTATTTTTAGTATATCAGTCAAAAGATCATCCACGAGCTAATCACTTTTGTTTTTTCTTAAATATATTTCAAATACTAGAATAAAAACATCCCAAGTCAAATACGTGGTGGTCTTACTAACCTCAGTTAAGGTAAAGCAATTAATATTTAGGTAGTAGGTAATTAAGTACGTTTGTGTTAACATTGAATTACATTCTCTATATTTGACAGTCTTAAAAGATGATTTGTGGGTGATTGTGTGTCGGTGTGTCAGACAATGTGTGTGGTTTTGTGTGTGTATGTGTGCATGTCGGAGACCGATTGTGTGTTTGAGCATGCGAGTGTGTGTGTGTGGTGGGAGTGGCGTGTTTGGGTATGGCAGGCCATGGGTGTGTTAGGTTTGTCTGTCTGTGTACATGTTAGGCATCGTGTGTGTGTGTGGTTGAAGGGATGTGCGTTGGTGTGACGGTCCATGAGTTTAGTGGGTGTGTCTGTATGTGTGCATGTTGGGACCGAGTGTGAGTTTGAACAAGGGTTTGTGTGTGCTGGGGAGGTTGTGTTTGGGTGTCATCATTTGTTAAGTTGGATTTACTTTATCAAAATCAAATTTTCTTTGTCCAAAATATCTTATCAGCAAGTAATATTTCATCTCCCGACATAAAATAAATACTTAAAATAAATTAATAAATGGTTAAATAAATCATTGATTGTCCAAATATGAAGCAAATACTTTGAAAACATTTAAACAATTAAAACATCTGACTCAGTTAAGGCACTGTTAATAAAAACGCCTGTCAAACTTTCCCACACAGAAGAGACATTTTTCAATTCTCACGAATATCAGATGACTCCAAAGTGGTGTTGATAGCTAAACCATTTGGCTCAGCTAAGACACTGGTTATAAAACACATGCCAAACTTTCCCAGGCCAACGATATATTCTTTGGTTCTCAAGAATATCAAATGACACCAAAGTGTTGCTTCTGTGTAATTTGATAGCTAAACCATCTGGCACAGCTAAGACACTATGGTTATAAAACACATACCAAACTTTCCTAAGACATATTCTGTGGTTCTTAAGAATATCATTTGACGTCAAAGGGGCTTAACCTACTTTGATGATTAAAACATACGTCACAACTACAAGACTGCTGATAATTAAAAACAGTCTCCAAATTTTCTTCGCAGAAAACATTTTCTTTAGTTCTCAAAGATAGTAAATTACACGGAATGGTTATAAAGATGCGTGCTGCAATTTGATAGCTAAAACTTGTAATAATTCCACACAGTGACCACCGCTATAATACATAAATCATATCTTAAATACTGTGTTGCGTTTTCCTAGATTATATCTGGATTATCGCCCTTATTGTTGAAATTGTTTGACGTTCTAACACCTTACGTCAACAACTGGCAGACTATCGCCATTCGGAGACGACCACTGTCTAGATCGGTCGCATTATATCTGTTACGCCTTTTTTATATCATTTTTAGTGAAGCCTGTACCATAACAGGCCCGGGACTGTATAGCGCAGTGGACGCTTACGGTTGGACCCCGTCTCCATTCACTTGATTTGATATCTGTTTTCAGTCTTGTCCGCAGGTTAATCTTGTAAAAATTTTGTTTTGCGTGTAGTGCGGTCCTCCTGCACTTACTATTAATAAGGAACATATTTCGGTGGTGGAAACTTGGTCATACTATTTTCATAATTCAAATTTTGGAACAGATTTATCATGCTACCACGTTTTATTAAAACCTTTTATTAAATATAAAACTCTCATCAGATAAAATATTGTTCCAAATTCAAACAATTGACTACAGAAGCACACTTTCCATCAAATTAAAATCTGCCTACAAGTAATCGGTAAATGATTTCACCAAATTAAAATAAATCAAAATAATTTTTAAAAAAAATGTATAAAAATATCACTTAATGATAAAAAATAATGAATGAAACATCTACATGTATATGGATAGAAGGGGTACAGATCTTATTTACTCTCGACGCTTCCTCCCGCTCTATTTTTACATTTTGGTTAAATCTGAGAATATTCCAGTTCCAAGATATAACAACCGTACACTATTCTGTCGCACACGACTCTAAACAACTAGAAGTGTAGATATTTTCTTTAGTCCTGATAATAAGAAACAAAATAAAAACGTGTATATCAATCTAATCATTATTAGCTAGTGTGTGCTGAATAGTTAAACTTCGTTTTACTGGTGGTATTTAAAACCCAATTTTGGTTGTAAAAACTCAAATTAAAAAACTTACATAGAAAGAATACCGAGGTTATTGCCATATTTAAAAGGTATATAGGTCAAAAGTTCACCTAAGTCCCCCCAAAACATCTGTTAAAACATCTGTTAAATACATAATGTAATCTTAACCTAGTTTTTTTTTTAAGAACTAAACATTTTATTTTTTTCTTCAATACACATGTATATTTCAAATGCTAAAATAAAAACATAATCTTATTGAATAAAAGGCATTAACTAACCACAATTAATATAAAACAACTGAAATGCTAATTAACATATTAATCAATACGATAATGTCATTTTTTTTATTTAAAATTTTTCATGCCTTAACGACATACAGCCTGTATTCTTTTAACAAGTACGTGAGCTTTATTAACCTCAATTAATATAAATCAATTGATATACATACGTTAATTACTACAATTATCTGGTCATTTTTGTTTTTACGCGTTAACAGCATACAGCCTGTAATTTTTTACAACTCAGTTCACCTACTATCTCGAAAAACATCTGTTAAATACATAATGTAATATTATCCTCGTTTTTAAAGAACTAACCACTTTTATTTCAAATGCTAAAATAAACCATTCAAGTACGCTGGGGTTTAACTAACCTAAATTAATATAAGACAATTAATATACTAATTAACATATTAATTAATACGATAATGACTACAATCATCTTTTTTTGAAAAAAAAAACATTTCTCATGCCTTAACGACATACAGCTTGTAATTAAACCCAATTAATAGAAAACAATTAATACACTAATTAACAAATTACTTAATACTACAAATGACTACAATATTTTTATTGGTTAAATCTGGGAATATTTTATTTCGGTCGTGAAATTAAAAAAAAATCTGTCACCAGATCGGTAAATAACTTCACTAAATTAATATGAATCAATAAAAAAAATATTGAAAAAAAATAATGAAAAAAAATTAATAAAAAAAATTAATTATTGAAAAAAAAATTAATTATTGAAAGAAAAATAATTATTGAAAAAAAAAATTAATTATTGAAAAAAAATAATTAATTATTGAAAAAAAATAATTAATTATTGAAAAAAAATAATTAATTATTGAAAACAAATAATTAATTATTGAAAAAAATAACTAACTAACCACAATTAATATAAAACAACTGAAATGCTAATTAACATATTAACCAATACGATAATGTCATTTTTTTTTATTTAAAAAAAAAAACATTTTTTATATCTTAATGACTTACAACCTGTATTCTTTTAACAAGTACGTGAGCTTTATTAACCTCAATTAATATAAATCAATTGATATACATACGTTAATTACTACAATTATCTGGTCATTTTTGTTTGTACGCGTTAACAGCATACAGCCTGTAATTTTTTACAACTCAGTTCACCTACTATCTCGAAAAACATCTGTTAAATACATAATGTAATATTATCCTCGTTTTTAAAGAACTAACCACTTTTATTTCAAATGCTAAAATAAATCATTCAAGTACGCTGGGATTTAACTAACCTAAATTAATATAAGACAATTAATATACTAATTAACATATTAATTAATACGATAATGACTACAATCATCTTTTTTTGAAAAAAAAAAACATTTCTCATGCCTTAACGACATACAGCTTGTAATTAAACCCAATTAATAGAAAACAATTAATACACTAATTAACAAATTACTTAATACTACAAATGACTACAATATTTTTATTGGTTAAATCTGGGAATATTTTATTTCGATCGTGAAATTAAAAAAAAACTGTCACCAGATCGGTAAATAACTTCACTAAATTAATATGAATCAATAAAAAGAAATATTGAAAAAAAAATAATGAAAAAAATTAATAAAAAAAATTAATTATTGAAAAAAAAATAATTATTGAAAAAAAAATAATTATTGAAAAAATAATTAATTATTGTAAAAAAATAATTAATTATTGAAAAAAAAATAAATTAATTATTGAAAAAAAATAATTAACTATTGAAAAAAATAATTAATTATTGAAAAAAGTAATCAAATTATGAATAATTCATTTAAGAAAAAGTAATTAAATTATGAATAATTAATTAGATTATAGATAATTAATTATAAATGAGGAAATAAAAAACTAAATGAGTAAATACAATACAATTGGCTGGGATTTTAGGACATGTGTTGGTCTTTGGGGCGGGGCGACGACGTAAAAGACGCGGGCAGGGCGATGCGCAGCGATGCGCGGCATGGCGACGCGTACCTCATGTGCGCTACAAATAAAATATATCGCCAACCCATATGAACAAGTACATCCGTTGTCGCATTTGTAAATCGTCTGAAGTCATGCCGCCCAATAACTCAGACTACCGCAATAAAAAAAACCTCAGACTCCCGCACTTCTAGACTCCCGCAACAAAAAAAACCCAGACTCCTGCAGCCAAACCGGTCGTGACGCAGCCAAACCGGAAGTGACGTAGTCAAATACCTCAGGGTGCCGAGGCAAAAAACCTTAGACTCCCGAATCGCTTGACTGCCGTAATATCCCCCAGCATGCCCTAGCCAAACCGGAAGTGACGTAGTCAAACCGGAAGTGACGTAGTCAAATACCTCAGGGTGCCGAGGCAAAAAACGCTAGACTGCCCGAATACCCTCAGCGTACCTTACTAACTACTTACGTAGTATTAATTTATTAATAAGTTACATAACAACGAAGAAACAATTACATAACAATAATATAATAAATTGCATTCAACTATGTTTTATCGGATTAAAAAAAAAAGATCGTATTCGTTTCGTTTTCATAGTTCAAAATTTCGTTTTACTTGTCTTTACTACACTAGGATCTGGAAGGGTTGTTAAAATTGACGTGTTTTGAATGATGTGAGACATTAGCCAATGAAACGATCTGTTACGGAGAGCTATAGGCGGAGAACTGAGAGTAATCCATTAGTAACATCAATGTTGATTGGTTAATCAAATGTATGACGTCATAGGGTCCTTACAAGACACTATCTCTCGAAACACGTTTAAACTAAGGGGATGGGAACAGCAAATTGTCCTTTCGTCTTCCCATTAATAACCACCTGTAACGAAAAATAAGTCGTGGTTTTGAAATAGAGAACCAATAATAACGAATTAAACTGTATTTGCCCGAACTATCGTTTGGATATCATATTGGATATCCCTCCGCCAGGGAAAAGCAAAACGTATAAAAAAACGAATTATAAACACCATGCTTACGGAGACAGACTCCCATTAAATTCTCTCTCTATCGCTTTTCGCCCCATTTGCATGCCCATTTTTCGTGAATTTTTTGGTTTAGAATGGACGAAGAGGGATTTTGGCATTTTCTGCCAGGTTTTGGTAAATATTCATGATCTTGAGGCGGAAGGGTAACGGGGTTATCAGGTTGGCTACGGTTATTTGTAAGGCAACTAGTTACATGTTTTAGTATGCTTCTTCAACTGTGTGTATCTCAAACTTCAGGTGATCAACCTTATGCAAATTTTAGTGTAAGGCATGGTCATATGTTCCTCTGTATCTAGTGAAAAGCATTCATCCCAACGAAAATTTGGGGAAACGCTGGAGGTGGGTAAAGAGTCCAGAATTAACATTGAAGTTAATTGGGACATTAATGGTGGCCTGTCTCCCAACGTTTACGACATAGTTGTCTCCCTTTATATATCTATTTGACCATCCATCATATTAGATTCTAATAGTAAGTGCAAGTGCAGGGGGGGCCGCACTAACGCAAAACATATATCTACAAGATTAACTGCGGACAAGACAGAAAATGGACATTGCAAAAATAATCAATTGAGGGGTGTAACCAATATCAACACTAAAGTCAATTACAATTTTAAAAACAACAAATATTTAAGGTAGGTAAGCTTCTAACTCAATATCATCCAATAATAACATTTTATACAAATTTAATTACTAGAGAAGCCTAGTCGAAACGTCGATCAGTAATAAGCAGTAATTGTATTCCATAGAACTGTGACCTGTATACTCTAGTTCAGTGGTTCTCAACCTTTTTTCGCCAATGGCACACCTTGGAACACATGAACAATTAATAGCGACACACCTGGTTAAACGTATATGAAAAATATTTGAATTTTGCAAAATAAAAACATGGCAAGTCACAGACGGAATACAACCGTAAACACAGACTAGTCATAGACACATCGAATGACTCGAACTACATAAAGCTATGAACTTACAGTGAATACTCAGTTAGGATCACGTGGTTTTTACGCATTTTCTTAGTGTGCCGTTCAAAATTTGGCGGCACACTGTGCAAGATTTTGCGGCACACTGGTTGAGAACCACTGCTCTAGTTCCATTACTAAATGCCATTGAAATAAGTCTGTTTCTCTCTCTGGTCATCAACGACTAACTTCTGTGGGAAACATATTCAACATTTTCTATCTTAATGTATAGTGTTTAAATAAATAAAAAGTAAGCAGGTGAGAGAAATTAAGCTCGACTTCCTATTCAAATTCTAATATATATTTGGTTGTAAAAATGAATATTTAAGCCAGAATTAATATTGACAAGTCGTGGCGTTTCAGCAAATTAATAACCAGAAAGGGTTTTTACACATTAATAACAAATGTTTGTTCCCAAAGATTTGCCAAGCAATCTTCAATATCTAAATATCGTTTGTTGTTTTTCGCTAAGTCGAGGACAGTTTTATCCTTTCCATCCCTAATATTCTTATCGGCGCCATATTTAATCAACAGCTCAAATATTTCAACCCTTATAGTTAAGATAAAATCCAAATTTTAGTAGATACTTCAGTTTGGATTGGTTAAGAACTAAATTCAATCTAATATTATCCAATCATATAACTAAAATTTGGATTTTATTTTAGTTAAAATTTCGTGAATAAGACCCCAGATATTAAACTATTTCCGAAGCGAACGTAATATGAAAAGAAAGAAAAGACTTAAATGCCGTTTTATTAATCTGGCCTTCCACAGAAAGTGCAGTATTGTATTGTATTGACCTGTCCTTTTTAATTTCGTGTATACAATATGAATATTTATATAAAATGAGTCAGATAGAAAGGGAGAAGGGAACATTTCCTTACCGACGAGCGAAACGAAGCGTAAAATATTTTACACCATGTCTCCGTGAAACTATAAAATCCGACCTGCCTCAAATGTTGGTTTATTTTCATAGGTTTCATTATATCGACATGATTGCTCCATTGGAAAACTCTCTCTCTCTCTCTCTCTCTCTCTCTCTTCATCAACTTAGGAAAAACGACTAACTCTTATGGAAAACATATTAAACATTTTGTTTGACAATGTTTAGTTTTGAAATAAAAAAAAAAGATAAGCAGGTGGCAGAAATTAAGCTCGTCCTTTTTTTTAAATTAGGATATTTATTTTGATTGTAAAAAATCTGTAAGCTAGAATTTGTATTGACAAATTGGGTGTTTCTCCATGTTAATGACCGGAAAGGATTTTTACAACAAATATTTGTTCCAGAAGATTTGCCAAGCAATCTTTGGGTTTTTTTTTTTCGCTAAGTCGAGGACAGTTTGATCGTTTACATCCCTAATATTCACATCTTCGCCATATTTAATCAACAGTCCAAATATTTCAACCCTTTTGCGTTTAGGTGTATTTAATATCATGTGCAAAGGTGTCTTTTTCATCCATTTAGATTGACTATTTACATCAGCGCCATTTTCCAGCAAGCACTCTACACAACGTACTAGACGATTTTCAGTAGTTGTGTAACGGTGTTTCGTTGAAACGATGTTTATTCCAAAAGATTTGCCAAGCACTCTTCAATATCTGAATATCGTATGTTGTTTTTTGCTAAGTCGAAGACAGTTTTATCGTTTCCATCCCTAATATTCACATCAGCGCCATATTTAATCAACAGCCCCAATATTTCAAGCCTCTGGCGTTTAGGTGTTTTTAATACCATATGCAAAGGTGTGTTTTTCTTGCATTTAGATTGACTATTTACATTGGCGCCATTTTCCAGCAAGCACTCTACACAACGGACTAGACCATTTTCAGTAGCTTCGTGTAACGGTGTTTCGTTGAAATTATGATCTATATTTGCTCCCCAATCTATAAGCAGCTTAACAATATCGTCATGGTCCCCATGAGTTTTGCATGCAATCGACAAGGGCGTTAAAGAGTCGTCTTTTTCTTCGATTGATACATCAGCCCCACGATGTAACAGCTCTCGAACCATTGCAATATTCCCTTTTTTCACTGCGTAATGAAGTGGTGTTAAACCCTCTTTATCTTGGGTGTTTAATACGTTATGATCGCCATGAGTTTTACATCCAATCGACGAGGGTGTTAAACTGTCTTCTTCGATTGATACATCAGCCCCACGATCTAACAGCTCTCGGACCATTTCAATATTCCCCTTTTCCACTGCGTAATGAAGTGGTGTTAAACCCTCCTTATCTTGAGTGTTTATTACGTTTGTGTGGGACTCCGCTTGAAGGTCCAACAACGTCCCAAGAGCACAAAGACTCCCCTCGCGAACTGCGTAATGTAAAGGAGTTAAACCATTTTCATCCTGACTGTTAATAAGATGTTTGTTTGTGCCATTTGCGAACAGTTTCATCATCATACTCACGTTTGATTTCAAAGAACACACGATGTGAAAGACAGAACGACTGTTATTATCACAATTCATTCGGGCGCCTAAACTCACCAGTAGCTCCACCTTATCAATGTCTGCATCCCTATTTTCTAGAACGAGCTGTAGGGCTGTTTTCCCATTATTATCATTATGATTCACATCAGCACCAATGTCTTTTAAATAAACCAATACACCCATGTCGTTATTGTTCAAACTAGCCAGCTGAATGGGTGTTAGTCCATCACTGTCTTTACGGTTAATAGATTTATTAAATGCCGGATTGTCCTGAATGAAATGGCGTAAATTAACCACGTCCCAATATTCACTGATATAGTGCAGTATGTTCCTGTTATATTTACCCAATCCATCCACGTAACAATGAAACTCTACTAATAAATTAGTTTTAACCCGACTGTCGATGTTTGATTTTATTGCGTTTACTACAGGTGATCGTTCTTCAGAAGTGTCCTTAAGCGTTGTGGTGGAAATGAATTTGTGAATCAGTTTTAAAGACTTGTAATCACCCATATAGCAAATACTAAGGAATAATATTTCACTTAACTCAAGTTTGAGTTTACGTTCAACACATGCGAACAAAGATTCCAGAAGGGAGCCTTTTTTAAGACCGGAGCACTCTAGCAGTTTGGCATTATTTCGAATTTCTGTGGGTAGACGCCGTGCAATATTTTGGATATCTTCTTGTACTACTAATAATTCGCCTTTTTTCGCAGGGCATTCAGTGGTGATTCTGTCCAGAATTAAATCAAGCGGGCATCTAGCGATAATCTCCTTGTGGCTAAAGCCATCCCGTCTCCAGACCACATTTAAAACACAGTCTCTAAGGCTGTTTTCTATAAAGGAATAAGAAGCACTGTCAATATTAAACGTTAAAAATGACCCAACAAGATATTGACATGATGTTTCCAGATCATTTCTAGTGGTCGGAGATGTAGATTGACGAACAATTATTTTTATTACACTGTCTGCCCGGAGTTGTGCCCTGGTCACATTTCCACCAAGCAACAGAATCATTGAAAGCGCATCCAGCGATTCTGGGTCATCCTTGAGCTTCTGTAATTCGCAATCCCAAAATGCATGTGTCTTCTCAAATAGCTTTAGTCTATCTTCGGATTTTGACTTTTTAATTAGTTTACAGTTATAAAGGAACACAGTTTTACTTAAATTATCCATCTCTATTTTATCTTCGGGGATGTTTAATTTTTGGAGTATTTTGACCCCTTCCCCATCCGTGATTTTATATCTGTCCTCGTGTAGGAAAATCAACCGATCTTTGTCGAACAGATCAGAATTTAAGTTTGATTCACATTTGTTAAAGATGAGAGTTTTACACGTGAACACCACAAATACCTGTCCTCTTTGTAACATTTTATCCATGGCTTCAAAATTCCTGATCCACTCTTCAATCAGATCCTTCTTCAAGCTGTTAATACCGAACATATTCTTTATAATAACTATATATTTCTCCTCGTCGCTGTTAGGCCTAACAATTTTAGGTACTAAATCCCAATCGGTCGGTTTATTCAGTAGAACTGGCTCCAGTTTCATCGAATCAGAGTTATTCCGCAAGAACTTGTTGACAATGTGGCGTATTATGGTTAATTTCCCGCTACAAGTGGGACCGATGATACCAACGCAGCGATACTTCATTAAAGTTTTAAACGCCATTTTACAACCAGCTGTTTCAACGAATCGTGCTTTGTCAACTTCATTGTCATCTAATATGTATTTAGCATGTGCTGAAATAAATAAAAAGGGGAAATGCAGCCCAGCTGTTTGAATATACCCATAAAATGCAAAAGGCTAGGGGGAGGGAAGCAGTAGGGCGAGCCCCCTCCACCTCCCCCTTTGACTTTAATTGGAAGTAGTATCAATATCACAACAAACGTGGCATTTAGTGTATTTGATGCATACGGTTATTTTCAAATTTAATAATTTCTTAAGCATACATTATGCAAAAGCTGAATCTGCCTATGGCAGGTCTTTGTTTGGCCCTGAAATGTTATCTAATTTATTAAATAGACATTAATTAACTTATCCAGACCATAATCAATTCTAGATGGCATCGCTAGCCTCCGATTTGCTGTTCAACTTTTATTCGTGATTAAATGATGAAATGGATAATCGAGAATATGTTCCTATCGTCCCGATTTTAGTAATGATGATCGAGGTTAGGGCGAAAGTTTAATCGCTAAATTCTCGATTCAGAGTGGATCAATTGGACAGACATTTTCAGCAAATTCCCTTTACATTATCTAGTTTTTCTCTATTATAGTGAGAAATGACAGCTATTTGTCCAATCTCCCATAATTGATAACAAAAACATGTTACGACCTTCAATACCACCTACACGACGTTAATACTGTCTAAAGATGTTGTCTAAATACCATTCAAACTTACAAATAAGTTGTTCAAGAGACAGCGAACTTTGCTTTGGTGGTAAACCTTTTCTCTCTTGGTTGATTGTGACTTGTTCAATAACAATAGTTGGACCCGCTGTAAATCATATAAAAATAAAACTTCATTATCCTCTATATCTAAATAATAATATCTCAAGACTTGAAAAGGGGCTTTTGTTTCTAGTTTCCGAATTAATGGTCAATGAATTATGATACCAAAATACACGAAATTCGGTGATCATTTGCAGTTAGAGTTTCTAAAGCACTGCCTTAGATGGCGTAATAATCGTTCATTTGACCCGAATGCTTCAAATTTTTATGTAATAATAATAATAATCACTTTATTTCAAAAGGTTAGAAAATTAGGCCTGGGGCCTTTAATGAACTATGTGTTACTAACCGGACACAGACCGCCCTATCGTTGGTCGTTGATTCAGTTGCAATCCTAAAAGAAATAAAATCAATAAAATTAAATGGAGTTGTCGCCCTTCGTTACAACAAAATTATTACATTTATAAGTGATATAGGACGAGACAGAAAGGACGACAGTTAATTCGACTCAATGACGACCTCATGACCTTATTGAAGTCTGGTATTGTCAGATTTTTATCAGGTGCTAGATATTGCCCATCTCCATACAATAACATGATTTCTGGAGAGTTTCCCAATTGAGTGAAACGTACTTTAAAAAGGTTAAAAAGTTATTAAACCAATCATGAAATCATTTCATCTTTTAACGCACAACAAATTAGTACAGCTTTACGGTTGTGCTAATAGTCTGGGATATTTATACTGATATTTGTGCCTGACTGTTTGTCTGCCTCTCTGTCTATTCTGGGTTGGCGACTATACTAGGTCTGTACCGAGGCTGCAATCCTGTGTGTAGGCTAGGGATGGCTCGAAACGAGGAGTAATATAGGCTTGGTGATGATGGGATACCACTTCCGGTTTCGGAGTTTACCCCCCCCCCCCGACGAATCGGACATTCTTCTAGTACATATAATACATATTGTGTGTAGAACAATAGCACTTACCCGAAGCCATTTTATTGTTGACGTTTCACCAATTCACAAATCACCATACTATAAAACAAAAGTAGAAATCCGTTTAAACTCACACAGTGTAACACTATCTTAGTATAAATCAAACAGTGTAACACTATCGTAGTGATAGCAGAGATTAGTTTAGTAAATATATGATTTATTTACATCAGGTATATAAACAGCTACTGTTACATACATACAACAAACAATACAGATTTTAAACTATACATGAAATAGACTATATGATTAAACCCCATTTCTCTCACTCTCTCTAAATAGTAAGTGCAGGAGGACCGCACTACACGAAAAACAAAAACCTATAAGATTAACCTGCCGAAAATATCAAATCAAGTGAATGGATCCGGGGGCCAGACGTAAGCGTCCACTGCGCTGTACAGTCCCGGGCCTGCTATGGTACAGGCTTCACTAAAATTGATTTGAAAAAAAAGAGGTAACAGAAATAATGCCTGGTTTTATGCAGTCACCGCATATTACAGCTTGGGACACCAGTCTCCATCTCAAGATTAAGAGTGACGGGTTTAAGTTCTTTGAAAACGTATCACATATATTGAGATCGTTGTTCGGCCCTACGTTAGAAGATTTTAAGGGATTTTAGCACAAAATTAAGCTGTTTTATCGGGATTAGACACGTTACATGGTTACAGTTATATATGACGTTCCTTGCTAAGAATTGAAATCTCTCAAATGCCTAACATAGATAATAATGTTATCGTTGTTTTCAAGCGGATTGGGTGGCCGATTGGTCTAACGCGACCGCATTAGATCATCAGGTCTGTCATTGGGGTAAGTGGCGTGGTTTCGATCCCAGTCTTGTGCTTTACAAGGGTTAGGGTTGCCGGCCTCACCTCGGAGGTTTTCTGAGGGTTATCCAGTTTCCCCAACTGCTAAATACGAAATAATTTAATCTCTCTCTCTCTCTCTCTCTCTCTCTCTCTCTCTCTCCACTTTAGGTATTTCAATAGTGTTTACTGATCTACGTTTATTTAACTGTATTCGCTATACATGTAATTCTTTCTTTGTTGAGATTATTAATACGTACATTAAATCACATAACATATAGCAGTGCGTGTATATATATTCTGTATTTAGATCTGTCCTTTCATGTTATCACAATGGTGGGGTTAAGAAACTATTTAGAGACTCTCTCTCTTTATATATACAAAAATTCAATAACATATTGTAGAGTATTGAGCGGTAAACTAAATTATATATATTATGTATATTCAATAAGCCACTCCCGTTCATTTCTACTGTTTGTATACAACTCTATATAAACGACAAGGAAATAGATATTAGTGTTTATAGAATAACGATATACATGTTGTACAATAACGATATAAAACCTATTGTAAAGGGTAAAGAAAAACATTCCTGCGAGAATACCCCTTACGAATTTTGACTCGCTAGCCTGGAGGTCGGGTGTTCGGTCCCTGCATTGGCCGAGAAAGTTCCGTGTACACATTAGCGTACACATAAAAAATCCCTTGGCAGTTGGAATTCGATTTAAGAGTAGGCCGTAGCGCCACTGTTCATTCCCCCCCCCCCCCTCTGCCACCATCCTTAAAATATACATAATAACAATCCTTTTCAGATCAGGATATGAAACTATTTCCGAAGCGGACCTAATATGAAAAGAAAGGAAGTCAGTCTTAAATCGGGCCTTTCATAGTAAGGGCAGTATTGTATTGACATTGTATTAACCTATCCTTTTTAGTTTATTGTATACAAAATGCACATTTATATATAATGAGTTATACAGAAAGAGTGGAGAAGCAAACATTTCCTTAACGACGAGCGAAACGACGCGTAAAATATTTTAGACTATGTCTCCGTGAAACTAAAAAAAAACCGATCCGCCTTTTAAAGGCTCAATACCACCCATGTTGTAACTGAATAATATGTCCCAATCTTTATTCTGGCCAAAAAATTGTATTATTTTACAATATTCCAATTAATTGATGATACAAATTTCATCTTAACACACCTAATTTAAAAAATTGGAAAAATTCAATTAAATGATTTGAAAAGTCTAACGTAAACCTTTTTAAATGTGACTTGGATTTTAAAATATTTTCAAACCCTCTGGACAAATAAAATAGGATGTAGTGGATAATTTACACAACAGATAAGACACATATAATACTTAGAATAAGGCTATTATTTATTTTCTGGGGCTGCCAAGCCAGCAAGAGTGTTATTGTCCCTTTAACCTCCTACTTTACTGCACCAAAAGGGCGAATGAAGAAGGTATATGTATATATCTATAGTGATGTTGGTTTCAAAATTGGGTCCATACACCAGCCTGTTTGTCCTATTGAAACATGCATTATGCAAGAGCTAAATCTGCCAATTACAAGTCTTTCTTTAGGCCTGAAATGTTATCTAGATTATCAATTAGACATTAATTAACTTATCTAGACCATAATAAACTTTCGATGTCTAGACTAGCCTTCGATGTTGGCTGGATTAGATTTCTATATGCTGCTTAACGACCATTGATAATTAAATTTTAAACGTGGATAATCGAGACTATGCTGTTTATATTAATGATTTTAATAATGATGGCCGAGGCTAGGCGAAAATTTCATACGCTTCGTTCTCGGCTCATAGTGGATCAATTTGACTGAAATTTTCAGCAAATTACCTTTACACTATGTAGTTTTTAACTATTATAGTGACTACTGCCAACTCTATATCTTATCTCCCATAATGTATCTTTAATTTGATTTAAATATAAACTCACATTTTCAGATCAATTGATTCATTTCTTAGTCAATGTCAAAATTTCAGGGTTTTTTTTATCAACTGGTTCCAATGAGTATGGTGGCTGTTAGCGGCCATTCTACATTGTCGACTTGTCGGGTTGTGAAGGCGACGTGTGCGGCACGACAAAGCGAAATAATTGCATTTCGTCAATTTGTCGACTTGTCGGGTTGTGAAGGCGACAAGTCGACAAAATCAACGCGACAAACTAACAATGAGAGATAAGAACGCGGTCCAATTCAACCATGTTCCTAATCACACTGTTAAAAAAATCCTTTTTTATGTGGTCTAATTCCGTAGTTTAACACCCTTTTTCTGTTAATTGACGGCTTTTGTTTTATGAAATTGCGTTAAAGGTGTAAATTATATCTTAAAATTACGTATTTTATGTATT
Organism: Patella caerulea; assembly: GCA_036850965.1. Taxonomy (NCBI): domain Eukaryota; kingdom Metazoa; phylum Mollusca; class Gastropoda; family Patellidae; genus Patella; species Patella caerulea. Next base: position 70,238,498 of record JAZGQO010000010.1, on the reverse strand, counting down.
TTGGTACAATTACGGCTAAATAGAGGATAGCTGTCGTTTTAGAGTGAATAACATATTTTATTTCATCGAGAAGCAAGAAAACTTATATTTTCATGAATGCGTAGCATGAGTGAAAATATAAACGTTTTCATACTTAGAGATGAAATAAAATATATTATTCACAACAAAACGACAAATATTCTATTTATTTTATGATTTTACAATCATTTTAGGTAAAACAACATGGACTACTGCTAGCCAGTGGAATAACATTTTTATTTCACTGATAAAACGCGGTATTCCAATACTGATCATAAAATAAATAGTTTACGGATTATTTATGTTTGCAAATCCAAAGATAAGTAATCGTATACATATATAATCGTTTCTAATAATTATGAGTCATTCCACGAGAAAACCATGCAGAAGATGGGAAGGTGGGGGTCGGCAGATCGAGTTCATCTCGGGGGGATTTTATCGACTCCACTGGACCACTTCACAGCCAGAAAAGCCGGTCTCAAAATTTAATCGCTATTGAGATATAGCCTCAGATTGATTTTTGGACATTTTTGCACTTTTTCACGTCATTTTTGGTCAATTTTCAGCCACCTATTCTGGCGAGTCGAGGGTTTGGATGAAAATAGTGGTGGTTGGTGATGTTAGTGGGGGTCTTCCTGTGCCCCAATATACAGACCTTAAGGTCACATCTATTCTCTGGGAGTAATGGTCAGCAAAATTGTAACATATGGCGAATAAAGTAGAATATATACACCTTCGAAGATTAGCCCTATTTTCTATGATGCGGGGGTAGGTCAAAATATCGAAATGGTTTTATGCACAGCTCGACCCCCTCTATTGATATAAGAAATAAAATTTCTGTCACCTCGATTCATTCAATGCGAAATCATGAGTCAAAGTTGGCGAATTTTCCATATTATAAATCTCCGATTCTCTATGAAATGACCAACTACATTCATACAGGGTAAGTCAGCTTTCTCCAATTCTTCGCCAAATCATTCGCCCATGCTCGCTGGTAGCAGCAGTAAACCGGTTCGAGCAAAACTGGTCACTTTGATGAAGCTTGGAATCCAATGCAAGATGGCCGCGCCCGGGATCGCAGAAAATTGAGGCTTTTCTTCATTTTTGGCCATTGAATGTGGCCCATATCCCAGACATGAGAACTAAAATGACTTCATCCAATTGAAAGACTGTACTAAAAATATTAAAGTCCACTCTATAGCACATTACGTAGCAATAAGTTATGTGAGAACCGAATTGGAACTGATTTCTTGACGTATAGTGGAAATTTTGATCTTAATGTGCTACCTATTGATACCGCTTGGATTTCAAACGCAATATTCCCAAAGGACGTAAACATCCCCTGCATGGTACCACACCTAAGGGAAATACATAGAAAAACCGTGCTGCGTCACTTAGAAACAGCTAAGTGAAATAAAATACTATTGAAATAAGGAAGGAATAAAATTGTGTCTTTGAAATATCAATAAGAACCTTCTATGTGTGCTTGACCACAACTAATTTAGCGGAAAAGAGTTGTGCGGTATACACAAGTGGCCGAAAAGCGTTGCGCGGTGAACCTCGAGTTGACTGGGTAAAGCCATGGGCGTTAGAAGTCCCCAAACGTGCTGCCTTGAGTGTGATATAGCTGTAATACCTTTACTGAAGGTGTTGGTTTTTTTTTAACCTGGCAGCATTAAAAAATTCTTGTTAGTTTTACATTTTTTTCTTCTATTCTAGGTAAATTCTTCTATTCCGGAAAATTTATGCTGTCCATAATGAGGAAATGGACCGTGAAAAAAAACAGTCTAGTTCTTCAAATAAATAATATGGCATGGGGTCCGAAATTCAACTTCATCATATGACCATTTTCAGAGCCCAAAATGGATCTTGCCAGACCTTGTAAAACTACACGTGTACATGAAGGGGAGTCAAAATGTTGTATCAAGCATATTTTGCAAAATTCACTTTTTTTGCTTCGTCATAATGAGAATTTTCTTGCGGATCTTTTCATCTGGATGTCGTATTTCTAAGCCAATAAAAAGAGGGTTTATAGATACTGTTTAAAAATGTCGTATATGGGGCGTTCCAAAAAAAAAGAAAATATTAAGAGCGAAAATGTTGTATTACAATCAAATGAAATATAGCCAGTAGTGTTTTATGATTAAATACCTATTATTGAAATTATTGTTGAGGCTTTACTTTGTGAAATGTATGAAATTGAAGCAGGTAAAGGTGAATATTTTTCGGAAATACGTCTTTGCTGTATAGAATTGCAAATAACGAGCTTTCACTCATTATTACTGTATTAGATGTTGAGCTTGATATGTGCAGATAGTTACATACTGTTTAAATGGCTACACATACATTTTGTAAATAAATATTTGAGAATAGCTTCAGAAATATGACCTTTTACATACAACATTTTGACGCCGTTTTATGAGACAATTTGATTCTTATGCTTGTCCTGGACCACCTCTCAAAATATCAAACGCAACGCATATTTGCCATGGAAAATTTTCTTGTATCTAGTCTCCGAATGATGGACTGGCTGGTAACAGGGACCAGGCTAGTTGATCAGTTGGACACTTGATTTGTAAAGAAAATTTTTCAAATTTTTATCCATGCAAATACTTAGAAAATAAATTTAGTAAATTATTTTATATGGAATAAGTTTAGAAAATTGTTTTATGTGGTTTGCAATTACTGTTGGAACTGATGACATCACTCTCCCTTTTGGCAGTTCTATGTACTAGTAGCTGTTACAGGAAGTGGAGGCGGTGTTTCGATTCTACTACCCATAGCTGCAGATGATGTAGTAGCAGTAGATTGATAATGGGTGTTAGAGGCACTAACAGTAGCTGCAAATGATGTAGCAGTGGGATGGATGTCATCAGTTCCCACAGTAATATCAAACCACGTGAAATAATTTAGTTTTAAAAGGCCTGTCAAGATCCATTTTGGGCTCTGGGAATGGTCATATGATGAAGTTGAATTTTTGACCCTATACCATATTATTTATTTGAAGAACTAACCTGGCTCTTTTTACAGTTCATTTCCTCATTATTGACATTGTAACATTTCCAGCATATACCTAGAACAGAAGACAAAAATTCTAAAATTAAGAAGCTAGCCTAGCCTCCAGTAAAGGTATTACAGCTATATCAGACTCAATGCAGCTAGTTTGAGGACTTCTGAAGTCCATCACTTAAATCAGTCAATTGTTGTCGATCACACATACAAGATCTTTTTATCGATATTTCACTTACCCCATGCAATAGGAATAAACAGATTCTAAGTGACACATCAAGGTCTTTGTATGGATTCCCCTTATGGAATATTCCGTTTGAAACCGAGGCGGCAGCGATGGGCAGCACATATCACCTTTCCATCTAAACTCGACGAATCAAGATAACAAAATACACTTCGTCAAGAAATCAGCTCTCATTCGGTTGTCACACCACTTAATGCTATGTAATGTGCTAAAGGGTGAGCCTGAATGTGATGTCCTTATATTAGTACACTCTTGGTACACAGCACAGTCGTTGTTTGGATTCCCCATAGGTGTGGTACCATGCAGGGAATATTTGCGTCCTTTTTCATTTGAGATCTAGGAGGTAGCGACTCGAAGCACAATAAGATCAAAATTTCCACTTCAAGAAATCAGTTCATATTCGGTTCTCACATCTCGTATTGCTATGTTATGTGCTAAAGTGTGGACCTTAATGTTTTAAGTAGTCTTTCAAGTGTATGAAGGCATTTTAGTTCTCATGTGTTGGGATACGTGCCACATTCAATGGCCAAAAATGAAGAAAACCTAAATTTTCTGCGATCCCGGGCGCGGCCATCTTGCATTGGATTCCAAGCTTCATCAAAGTGACCAGTTTTGCTCGAACCGGTTTACTGATGCTACCAGCGAGCATGGGCGAATGATTTGGCGAAGAATTGGAGAAAGCTGGCTTACCCTGTATGAAAGTAGTTGGTCATTTCATAGAGAATCGGAGATTTATAATATGGAAAATTCACCAACTTTGACTCATGATTTCGCATTGAATGAAACGAGGTGACAGAGATTTTATTTCTTACATTGATAGAGGGGGTCGAGCTGTGCATGAACCCATTTCGATATTTTGACCTACCCCCGCATCATAGAAAATAGGGCTAATCTTCGAAGGTGTATATTTTCTATTTTGTTCGCCAGATGATACAATTTTGCTTACCATTACTCCCAGAGAATAGATGCGATCATAAGGTATTTACATTGGGGCACAGGAAGACCCCCACTAACATCACCAACCACCACTATTTTCATCCAAACCCTCGACTCGCCAGAATAGGTGGCTGAAAATTGACCAAAAATGACGTGAAAAAGTGCAAAAATGTCCAAAAATCAATCTGAGGCTATATCTCAATAGCGATTAAATTTTGAGACCGGCTTTTCTGGCTGTGAAGTGGTCCAGTGGAGTCGATAAAATCCCCCCGAGATGAACTCGACCTGAACATAAACTTCGAACAAAACCATGTGACTTAACTAAGAATTAGTGACTTCATACTGGATTATATTTTAGAGAAAGAGCGGTGGGGGTAGCGTTCATTCGACATTTCGGATCTAACATATGGTAGAGAGGACGCGTACGAGAGAGGGGGAAAGGGAGAGGGGGCATTAACTCGACATTTCGGGACTAATATAGGGTAAATTGTATTTCAATAATTCGCTTTATTTCTCCCACAGAAGACCCCGAGGTTTTCATGGCACCACGGTTGTCGTATACGAGCTTGGGATAGTAAACACACCACCTGACTCAATGACAGACCTCGTGGTCTATAGCGCAAGCGTTACACCACTACACCCCCGCCCTCCCCAAACATCAATAACGATCGATTCCCCGTAGCTACTAAGATACATATCTTATAGTTTGCTTTGCTAGTAAGCTTGTTTCAGCAAACTGTTTCAAATTTAGTGATTGAACAGGACAATCTCGTTCTGGTTTCGAGATTGTGAACTGGAGTATATAGGCCACAATTCTGTGGAATGCAATTACTGCTTATAACTGAGCGACGTTATCAAGCAATGATAAAATGTGAAAATGTAACAGGACAATAACATACATGTATAGAGCAATGCTTAGTTAATGTTGACAAGCCAGCGCATTCTCGAAACCAGAAAAATTTTTGAAGAAATTTCTCTGGTGAATCGGGGTAGCCATTTTCCCGGAAAATGACATGTAATTCCTACGCGCGAAATTTCTCGTTTATTTGCGTCGTACGCCCCTGATTTTACGTGCCTGGATGACCGAATCACTTAAAAATATACCCACGCGTAGAAAAATAGATCTTTACAAAAACTTGAATTTGTTCGTTTAGGATCCAATTTTTATGTCAGCGAGTTGACTTAGACTCAAGGATCATTTTACAACAAACGAAACGACGATCCGACCTCTAGTTTTCGAGAAATCGACCCAAAAAGATTGACCAATCAGAGGTCAGAATGGGCGGTCTAATGCGCCAGAGGCCTTCGGCTCCGCGGCTGCCTCTGGGAACGAGATTGAAGCCAGCGATCTCCCTTAATTACATGTTTCAGAAAGTTATACGAACAATGATTGGTTCTGCTATCCAATCGATCACCGGAGGTAATGTAATGCGTAATAATTCTGCTAGCCCCCACCCCCGCAAAAAAAATATCGATTGATCCAAGTTGTACAGACAAAATAATTTCTTGTTTTTGCTGACAATAAAATTGTATAAAATAGAGTAAAATATAGCAGCAGCATAATAATAATTCAACACTAATACACACGATAATTCTAGTTACACCAAACAAAGAAAGGGGTCATATTCCTATACATGTTTCCTTGCGCATTACATAAATGTGCAGAACCAAATATTTGCACTGCGGTACAAAAACAGAGGGTCGTCAACAATAAATTTTAGATGGATTACGAACGTACTTGTTATTTATTTGTGATAAACGGAAAATATGGTCAGTGTATTAGAAATTTATAGATATCGTGGTATAGCGATGATAATACTCTAACGATATCGTACACGCATTTTATGAATAATTTATGTTTAAAGAATTACCCTTACCTGGCGGCTTATAACCAGTGCATTTCTCAATGATTCGACAATCAATGTGGAATACCCAATCTCCTTCAACATAAATTTCTCTCTTTTGCATGATATGATACCCGGAAACTCTTAAAATTGCATCATAGGCCGCGCAAACTCCACTTCTGCTCTTTCCACCATGTTGTTTTTCTGGGAAACTATCCACTGTGCGACGAATTGACGTCACGCAATCAGCTAAAGTTGAATGAATATTACCAGGTTAAGGTGACCTATCTCTATGTGTTGTATACAAATTACTACTCAGTATATATGTATAAATAGTGAACTGTAATACTATCGTTCATGAATAAATAAACACGGCTAAAATCAACAATAATTCAAAAGGGCTAAATATTACAACAGTTGAGTAAGGCTATTTAATTAAGACTTATATTTAAAACAACATTTCGCCATAAACAAATAAAGGACAATAAAACGAAATTTGGTTTAAATAACTAAAAACGTTGATATATAATGATGTGCTTGTTTTTAGCTGATTAAATGCCTTTAATATCACCTGTCAACCTTTATTTCTTTAATAATGCATGTAAAATCTTAAAAATAAGTTAATTTTATACTATTAGAACTGTTCTATACTATTAAACATACGCAGCCCAATCTAGTGAAACAGCAAATATTTTCAATAAAGTAAATCAAGCGTTGTTTTTATCACACTTGATACGGACATGCATACTTGTATCGGGTCAGTATTACGCTTGTCTATTGCACAGAAGGCCCGTCTTTATGAGGTAAAAATGTCAATTTCATAATTTGGGGGGAAACAATCTATTGTCGCTTCGATTTAATGGAGAGAATTTGTACCCGTGTGAGGTTAGGCACAATATTTGCCCATTCAAAAAACGGCACTGGGGGCTGATGAGATAGTTCATGACTCGTCTGTCCTAATACTATAAACAGGGGTCCTTAACCAGTTCCTGTTTAATATGGGGTTGGGCCCTGGGGCTTTTGACCTGTAGAGACCCATTCACATTTCACATTTCCGGTGAAACATATACCATACTGAACAATGAACATAATGATGGAGGAGATTGTAAGAAATGATTATATGCGGATGGACAGCAGTCTGAACGCTTTAGTTTTAGAGACTGTGTTTTTTTATCGGTTGCGGAATTCGAGAGGAGCATATATTTTCACTTGAAACTTTTAATTCTCATATCGAAGGCAAATTCTGACGATTGCAATGATGCATGAGTTCACAGGAGGATTGTGCTGATTTTGCCTAATCGGGTGTGCCCATCCGTGTCTCTTTTCGTGGACTCAGGTTTCTTCCATTGTACCAAATTTTATCCGGTGTTTTCTCGACATTTTTGGGGAGACCAAAGGTCCCAAGCACTATTCATATTGCTGTTTTCCTGGAATTGCCACTGTTTGTGTACAAGACGTAGCTCCGCTTGAGAAAAGACACGAACCAAGTTAACCGACATTTAATTCAAAAATAATAAGTATCTACTTTAATACCATTGATTTATTTCATCTTTCTGTGTATGGCACATATGTCGGCCGCTTAGGGCAATGATATATTCTCGAAATAGATGGTTTCAGAATGTGATGGGACGTCACAAACACAAAATGGCGACAATGACGACCCTGAGTTCTCAGCCATAATCAACCACTGACAACACACATTCCCAATATCAAGATTAATTTAAGATGTAGGCGACATTCTTAGTTCATTGTCAAAATAAGTAAACAAAATTACAAAAAAAAATAACACAAGATTACCTCACTACAAGTTGTATACAGGGTAACTGGAATTGTCCTTTGTGAAATCTTAATTATGAACGGCTCCCTAGTTACGGGGCGTTGAACATGGCAAACTAATCGCTATCGATCTAGGTTATTCAATCTGGGTATTGTGGGGTGTTTTTTCCCGAAGAACAGAGCGAATCTCGTTGATTCGACCCGGAACCAGCTACTTTGATTTCATTACGAATCTCATGAGTTATTATAAGTATGTCCTTCCTGTTTTAAATATCTATCTTGTGCAGTGAACAGATCGGTCATATTATTATTATCCGACTGTAAAGATATTAGATTACAGACAAACACATCTCCTCGAATTTCTCATCATTTTTTACAATAATTGTTTTATTATTAGTGTAAAAACAGTGTACCGCAAAGTTCGGGTTGCATTATGGGAAAGCTTAATCTGCTTATTGTTGGTTGTTATTTTGGCTTCATATATTACAGGAGCTAAATCTCTGTTCGTCAAGTGGCTATGTGAATAAGGCGCTGGTTCGCTAGCCTGGAGGTCGGTTGTTCGATCCCTGCATTGGTCGAGAAAATTCATCTCTATTTTCCGGCGTGATTTCCCCCTGATCAGTGATGCAGAAGGATTGCCTGACAAGGACAGCTGCCTAGTCGTGCGGATGGGACGAAAAACCGAGGTCCCGTGTACATATTGGGGTGTAAAAGATCCATCGGCAGTTGGAATTCGATATAAGAGTAGGCCGTAGCTCTGCTGCCCGGGCAAAATTTCCCTCATAGCACACTGTATGGCGTATGCCCGTCTTCTATTAGCCCAGGTTAAGTGCAAAAGAGTAGGACGTTAAACCCCATTTCATTTCATTTCATTTCTATTTGTCGAAAACTAGAAATGGGCCCGAGTGGGCAACGCGTGTGATGATGTATCATGGATGTATATAAACTGATTTACATTCAATCCTGTTTTTACTGACAGTTCTAATCAGTCCACATGGAATGGGGGGGGGGGCGTCTGGTTATTCCAGTAGCATTCTCCTGTCGGATATCGATTCTCTTCACTACAAATGACCATTGAAAGCATTCTGGCACGCGATTCCAGTGTCAATTTGAAAATTTTCATTTTGTCTTAAATTTTTGATATCAGAAGCTTTACTTTTCACGATAAGATAACAATATCAATGTTGATTTAAACTGACCAACAAGGTCGTGTGTGCAATGTCGAAGACTGTATGTGGCGGTAACAGGACTATATAACTATCCCACTAGATCATAGCATGGCGGCGATTTAAACACATGTACTATCTCTATACTATCGCCATTTGATGATTTAATTTTAAAATGGCGAATCAATGCTAAGTCTCGGATAACACGTACCGTTGTTACGATATTAAATAATCTATGGGCGAAGGGCACTAAACTGAAAGCATTATAGCCAGGCAACTTTCTCAAGAGTGACTCATCCGATGTGGATCCAAGAGTGACAGTGTTACACTATAGACGCTATATACTGTAGGGCTTACCCTATATACTGTTTGTAAAATATCTTTTGGTTTATGTATTGAAATTGTTAGTGACAACAAGAACTAGACTAACAAGAATATGTCTGGAAGTTTAAAGTGGGGCAATGACATCATAATTCTGATAATCCAAAAAAGGTAGTCCCATGAGTTAAAAACGTGGTTAGTGGCTCTCCCAGGTGCCCATATAAGTACACTGTCTTGAAATCCAGGGTAGCGTCTGTGTAGTTGACCAATCCGATAAAGGAAGCACCTGGTCAATTTCCCGGGGCTCAATTCTGACTCATGCACGTAACCTCTTTATAAGAACATTCGAAGTTTAAGTTTCTGTAGATATCATTCGAGAGATTCAAGGGGAAGTTCCTACCGTGAGCTGCCCTGTCTCACAAGCCGGATTCAGATATCACGATGGGGCGGTAGGAAATACATTTTAGATACCATTGGGAGGTTGGGAGAACACCACAGCCTTCCCGGCTGAGATACGAGGAAATGCCGCCTCAGAACACAAGTAAGGATATTGAACTTATATTCAATAATCTTGTAGTTACCTGTATTATGGATGTTAGATAGATATAAACACATTTTTAACGTAAAAAGTGTTCCAGTGTCAGTTAATTGAAGATCGGAATAATTGATCATATTTTAAACAACGTGAAGTCCGAAGAAAACCCCAGAAGAAAACCCTAGACGATCATTGTCACAGGATAGTGTCACAACAGCTCATGTAGTACGTGTGCTTGTAACTGCACTCAAAATGGCTTAGAATATACAGTATTTTGCGGGCTGCAGCTGGAAATACACGACTTCAGCACTACACCGGACATTACCTAGGTTTGTGAAGGTTATGTTCCTGTTTGCGGGTAGTCATATATTTGTTTGAAGATTGGTATCTTTAGCTGTGATTTAAAAGTGTTCAGTGTTTCGGATCTTTTGATGTCTATGGGAAGTCTGAGAATCGATCGTTATTGATGTTTGTGGGGGGGGGGGTAGTGGTGTAACGCTTGCGCTATAGACCATGAGGTCTGTCATTGAGTCACGTGGTGTGTTTCTATCCCAAGCTCGTATACGACAAGCGTGGTGCGGGGTCTTCTGTTGGAGAAATAAAGCGAATTATTGAAATACAATTTGCCCTATATTAGTCCCAAAATGTCGAGTTGATGCCCCCCCCCCTATCCCCCTCTCTCTCTCTCTCGTACGCGTCCTCTCTACCATATATTAGATCCGAAATGTCGAATGAACGCTACCCCCACCGCTCTTTCTCTAAATACAGTTAGGTATCATCTGCGTAGAGATGGAAAGATACGCCATGTGATCTAGCTATATCTTCTACGGGTATAGTGTATACAGTAAACAGTACGGGACCTAGAACGGATCCTTGTGGAACTCCAAAACTCAATTCAGACTTTGATGACCTAACGCCATTGATCACCACCGATTGGATGCGGCCAGAAAGATACGATTTCATCCATAAGAGGGTATCATCGGTTATTCCTATCCGCATTTCTAAAGTATGCAACATGAAGTCATGGTCTATCGTAAGGAAGGCAGCTGATAAGTCTAATAAAACTAATATGGCTGCCCCGTCAGAATCAAGATTCTGGGGAATGTCATTCTGGACACATAGTAATGCAGACTCAGTACTATGTCCATTCTGTTGCATATGATCTCGTAGTCTTGAAGCAACAACTCTTTCAATGACCTTGGAAACATAGGGTAGATTTGATACTGGGCGATAGTTCTTGTAAACGTCTGGATCTAGCGATGCCTTTTTCAATAGGGGTGTGACCAGCACCTCCTTTAAACTCATATCACATTGGGACAATGAATTGTTCACAATCATTGTGATGAGTGGCACAACATTACTTGCGCACTAGGGTACAAGCCATGTAGGACAAGGGTCAAGACTGCAGGACTTTTTCGTACTCTTCAGGAGCATTTGTAGATTTGAAGGATTCCAACTTCGGAACATTGTGTATGGATGGCTAATAAAGGCAAGGTACCGAAAGGTTGATCTAGCATGACTTGAGAGCATCTTGTATTATTAGAATCTTTTCTGAGAAGAATTTTATAAATGAATTAGCTAGCTCATTAGCTGAGGAGTGTGCTCATACTCCGCGCAGCGTTTCGTTTGATTAGAGGTAATCCAACTACTTACTGCTATATTATGAGTGGATATTGTTGTTTTAAATTTTGATTGGTCAGTAGTCCGTCTACCAACCAATCACTAGCTGCCCTACACAAGCTTTACATTAAAAACGAGTGCCAATATTGGACCAATTAATGTTTACATAAAGTTACGTCATGGCTCACGATTTTATTATGCCTAATTAACCCGTGCATCGCAGAATACTGCAGTAAAACTAATTGCGTGACAAACGAGGCTGTCAATTCGAATGAAATGTAAACAATACTGTTTGGAAACAAACATACTTTCACCGTTTTTAGTACCTTAATTCACTGTCCAAAGTTTTAGGGAAGATCCAGATTAAACGAAGGACTGTCATGTTGCTTTACTTAAGCGATAGCTTTCATTGAACGGAAAGAATAGACACACCCCCGCATAAGTTCAAGAAACAGACGCTATTCCAGCAAAGGCCATAGAGGGATTTCTCGGGCCATTTCTTCAGAAATATGGAGTGTGCTGGAAGAGATGCCTTCCTCTTACGAAAAAGGAGTTTGTCTCCAATATTAAAAACCACCTTCTGATTAGATGCCGAACTTACTTTAGATCGAAAATAGTCTGTTTTGCTGTTTCAGTTAGTTGATTCACACATTTCTTTGTTCTGCATGCATCTGTTGATGTACAGTAAGGTTAGTCCTTCTCATCTGCCTCTCAAACTTGCGGCGAAGCTGCTTTGCTGACCGTATTTCATCATTGTACCATTGTTTGATTTTACTATCATCTCCCCCCCCCCACACACACACACACACAACATAATGAACGATTTTTATGTATTCCTTGGTTCCAAAAACATATGGTTAGACACCAAAATTATCATTTTAGACTACATCCTATGCGGTTTATACGGGATTATTTGAAATGGCGACCGTCTGAGACGCCAACTTGCATTTCTCAAAACGTTCTAAGGTGACCGAGGTTCACCCGGCAGATTCTTAAACAGGGCGCCCTAAGCTACTAAAGTCAATCATAAAATACACATTGTGTACAATTTCCACGTTCAGAAATAGTTCTTTCGGACTATTAGCTAACAAACTAGAACCAGTACAATACAATGTACTATTTGTTGGTGGTAAGAGGTACTGGATATGCCTTACTCTATTTAAAGACTGCGTGTGTTCTACGGTCGGAAAGGCGTCGACGACATATCTGAAAATTGATGTATAAAAGCAGTAACAAACTAACGCCATTATTATATTTCTGACCTTTTAGAACAGCCCCACCAGAGGCGGATCAAGACTCCGATGGGTCCTAGGCAGCCTGGCCAGCTGGGCCCTTTGCGGAATTACACACACACACAAACACATCATTCCTAGTAATTATACAGAGATAGCATAAACGAAAATCAAATACAGAACCGAAATTTTCTCCGAGCCGTTCATCCTTCAAGTACACGAGAATGGAACGAACTTGTTGAAACTCTCGACCCTTCACTTTTTGGGGGAAATTCACTAAAGAAATTAAACACCATGGTACCACCGTATTATTATCCAGGGAAAAGAAAATTACAAATAATACACTGTAAACTCAGATTATCCTGCTCAAATCTACAAGGCCATAAATTCCCCAGACGCGTCGATGATAGCCCTGCTTGTCTCTGTGGACCAAGATTCCGAACCCCAAGCAATTATAATTACTCGTATGCGACTTACAGCTGAACTCCGATTACAAAACTACAGAAATAATTGAATAAAAAAAAATAATGCCATACATAATCGCCATACTTGTTGTCAATTTGCAGAACAAGTATGGCCGCTGTACGGTGTACGAAAACAGAGGCAGGCCACGCCCACATCCAGTATACACTGTGTCAACCACACTGTCCACATCCGGCTAGCAATATTTCAACTACCAATTACCTACTGACTGGGCGGTTTTTCTCTATAAGTTTACAGAAAATATTATTGCTACACAATTATTATGTCTGATCAGGTACATATTTTTTTACTAATTGTACGAAATAAGTAACCTACGGTATACTTTTGCTCTAAAAGTGTGGGAAAAATTGTCTTAGCCCAAACAAACAACAAATCTACCGACCATGGTTATTCTTATTTCTTGGAAGGTTTTGCACAACAGCGTAGAAACACCAAAAGATTTCTAGTAGTATAAAGTTCGGTATTATCGTTCCAAAATAATTCCAAAGCAGCAATAAAACAACTGTTCTCTCCATCGAAGAAGTATGTCTTCACTTCAAAATATTTTTCATCTTCTTGTTATTTATGACGATCAAGGGACATAGGTGGTTATGTCCCTTGATGTTATGTCAACAACAAGATTTGTTGTTGTTTGGAGTAGTTTTCTTACATTTTTAGGGCAAAGGTATACCGGACTTTACTTATTCCTTCTAATTAGTAAAATAATATGTACCTGATCAGACATAATAATTGTGTACCAATAATATTTTCAGTAAATTTATAGAGAAAAACCGCTCAGTCAGTGGCTGGCAATTGGTAGTTGAAATATTGCTAGCCGGATGTGGACAGTGTGGTTGCTAAAGCGTATACTGGATGTGGGCGTGGCCTGCCTCTGTTTTCGTACACCGTACAGCGGCCATACTTGTTCTGCAAATTGAAAACAAGTATGGCGATTATGTTTGGCAGTAATTGTTTTTATTTGATTATTTCTGTAGTTTTGTAATCGGAGTTCAGTTTTAAGCAAGACCGACACTTGCACGATTCCGTGGCACGCATCGGCACGACTCGAGCGGCACGACACCGTACGATTTGCGCAAACTCGTCGTGCCAATGCAGGATGTGCGTAAACAATGCGCAAACTATGCGTGAACTCGTCGTGCCAGTTTGTGTCAATGTGTGGACACTGATGGGCACGACAAAATCGTGGCCAAAAGTCGTGCAAGTGTCAGCCTGGCTTTACATTCAAAGAAAACAGACAATCCAAAACATTCAAAATAATTATAAATGATCAATTGTGTGAATGTTATAGGGGTCAACACAGCATATTCCTGAGATAAACACACTTATTTCCAACAATTTATTCATTTATCAACAATATTTAAATCTCCATGTATAGACGGTAGCTATAAATTATACAGTAGCCATTAACTAGCTTTAAAACTTCACGCCTTTGATGTATTAGTGGCAAATATTATCATTTTATTTGTTGCTAAGTCAAGGATATCGACTTTACAAAGATATGTCTTGACTTGAAATGGATGTCTAAATTTATACATAGGGGAGACGTCCACCATCGACGGGTTGTAATATTGAAAATGGGTCCTTAAATGTGCACAACACTTACTAGTAAAATTCAAAATTTTCCTTTTTTATAAAATGAAAGACGACGACACTACGAAAAGGAAATTAATGGAAAACCATTTTATTAAAAAATACGTTCCTCGACTTAATAGTCAAAAAGTAACAATTGGCCATTAGTTTCATTATTTTTTTTACGTCTATCTATAATTATCTTCCACCTATTGTTCCTAAATTGAACACCTATACTACAGATTAACGCAAGTGTGTGCATGTTTTCTATTAGTTAACGATAAACTATGTAACCGTAGACAATAGTATAGCCAATTAAAATAACAGTGTTACTATGTAAATATGTATAAATATACTATAATGTCCATCTTTATACAATGACATTATTTATGAATAGTCCCAAGACGGACGAAAAGTATTTTAAATGTTATTAAACCAGTATTGAAATCAATTTGTATCGGCATACCTGTTATCTTTTTATCATTTACCGTGAAACAAAGTATATATGTATACATACCTAGCCAGACGGCGGCATACGTCTATGCAGTTGACACGATGTTGCTCATGGATTTCACAAAGCAATTATCTCTATCCGTTCTTCACACAGCAATCCGTCTACTCCATTCTTCGCGAATGGATCTCTGTGCTTAATATCCGCCATATCCAACCTTAGCAACCGGTTTTGTAATACGGCTCTACTCACAACTGTCATACACGCAAATACTAAAAATTATTTTTTTCAAATATGGAAGCAGAATAAATGCTTAACAAATTTATCAATGTATACTTAGTGTTTTCGACTAAAATCGTCTATTTAAGAGTTAATATGTCGGTCAACTAGGTTAGTGTCTGTTCTCAACCGAGCTTATACTTTAGACAGACAGCCTCAGTTTAGTATTTTATCTACCCTGTAGATCGCAGCTAGACAGGCGACCCTACTCCTTATCACGTACAAGATTTTAATCTGAACTCCACCATTTGATTCAATACCAGATGATGCGATCTAAAGTGTTTCCCCCTCGCCTCTCCCCCTCGCCTCTCCCCCTCGCCCTCATAACAGAATTTGGGAATATTGGGAGCATAGAGAATACACGTAGGTAGCTTTGCATGAATAGTTCGTATATTTCTTTTTGAATCTTTAAAGGTCTTCGGATAGTGCAAGACGAGGCGGGGGGGGGGGGCTCTTAAATGTAATGGGTTTTAACGTCCTACTGTTCTGCTCCGACTGGGCTCATGAAGACGGGCATACGCCATATAGTGTTCTACGCGGGAAATTTTGCCCGGGTAGTGGCTCTATGACCTACTCTTATATCGAATTCTAACTGCCAAGGGATCTTTAACGTGCATGCCAATGTATACTCGGGACCTCGGTTTTTCGTCCCATCCGATCGACTAGAAAGCTGTCCTTCCCAGGCCTTCCGTCCTGCATCACCGACAAGGGTGAACCACGTCGGAAAATCTGTATGAACTTTCTCGGCCAATGCAGGTAACGAACAGGCTAGCGAGCCAGCGTCTTATCCATTTACCCGCCGTGATCCCCCACCCCCCTCCTAACAGAATTTGGGAATAGTGGAGCATGGGTATGGGTAGCTTTGAATAATCTTCTTTTTTTAATCTTAAAAGACCTTCGTATAACGAAAGAAGAAGGAGCGCCTTTGTCCCTGCTCTTGGTCCGCCCGAGTTGATAGTACATATGTTCGATGGTTTATATTGGTATCTACGCCTATCATGTGAGTGAAATTGATAGGAAGATGAGTCGCCATTATTTATAATCTGTCATCATAATTACTACCTTGTGTATCATTCTTGTTATCATCTTTCGTCTCTTGATGGTTTTCTCATTTATTATCAATTTATAGAGAAAGTAAGTATCTGTTTTGTCTTTTTACTTAATTTTTATAACCAAACGCTGTTCGCTAATTATTCCAGCACAAAAATGATCCAAAATAAGTAACTGAATCGTAATAATGGAAAGGGTTTTGGACGAGTTTTTTTGTCAATAAATTGAATTGAGGTCATTGATACATGTATTGACTACGTGATGGACGTTTTGTAATATTTTAAAAGATTCAACTATATTGATTTTATTACCTCCTGTTACATTTAATCCAAGAGTATAATTTGTTTATCTACTAACAGTTAAAGTAATCTACAGTCGTAGCCATAAATCCAATTAATTTTATATATTTTTGGGTTTTCCGCCTAGTAAATCAAATCGTCAACGTGACGCATGAATATACCCCAGTTACGTAATGAATTTGTGTAATTGTCGCCCAATCTAGGATCATGTGAAAATTATATCTTCACCACGTCGTGGACACTCATCGTCATTGCCTTTTTTTGACAATATCTAATTATCGCGGCGTAAAGATACATGGGAGATTAGATAAAGAGTTGGCAGTTCTAACTATAACAGGTAAAAACTACATGTAGATAATATAAAGAGAATTGGCTATAATGTGTGGCCTGTCTGGTCTCTTAAACTCAACTCTTCGTCTGCAAGCTTTATAACATGGAGGTCCACTTCTCCACTCCTGCATTGTTCGTGCTTTCCCCTTGTAAGTGGTACAGGACAAGCGGTCTAAGAAGGGAAAGCGTATAGTCGTTCGGATGGGACGAACACCCGACGTCCGTATACTCAATGATGTGCACGTACAATCTCCCTTGGCATATGGAATTCGACATAACTATTAGGGTAGGCCGTAGTGCCGCTACCCGGGCGAAGTTTCGCTCTTCGCATAATGTATTGTGTATGGCCATCTTTATTAGCAGTCGGAGAAAAATAGTAGGATGTTAAATCTCACTTTCATTCCTAATGTGGGTGTCTGCATAATTGGCAATCTAATAAAAAAGATATGTCAAACAGACAATAATGTAACTTTCAACTCACTATCTCCATTATCTTTAGACTGGTAAAATTACATAATATTAGCCCGGTTGTAGTAAATACAGTATATTAATATACAAGGACATTTTATTTTGTGTGTTAAGCAATTGTGTGTTTTTACCAACTTTCAACCCATCATGACGTGTAAATATATATATATAAATAATTTAATCAACCTGTCCATAATATCATATTAAATGTATTGGACGTTAAATCTGTAACAAACAGCGACAACAACAAGCCATTAAACAATACATATAAACACATTGTAGGGAAATAACTTTTTATCTCTAATTCAAAAATTGTTATAGAAAAAAAGGGGTTAGACTAGTCAAATGGGGATAACGAGACCCGACGGACTTACGCATAGATAAAGAACTATAATAAAGGGAGACAATCCCATTTTGTTGCAATTACACACACACACAAGTAAGTCACTGAAGCCGGGATCATAAGACTTTTAAATAAAATGGGGTTTCACTTCCTACTTTTCTTCTATAATACTTTGAAATGAAGTCCTACTTTTCTGCATTTAATGTATTTTAATTTCATTTAACCTAAACGACATAATAATTACTAAAAAAAGAGACGAAAATCCCGACCCGTGCACATAATGGTTATTATGCAAATGTATGTCAAAAATTCATATACACTTTTTAAAAAATACAATCAAATGCAAATTATAACATATATCATATTTCAATAATTGAGTTTGTGCACGTGATGATTTTAGAGAGAGAGAGGAAAAAAGAAATGAGGTTAAAGGTCCACATGAAATAACTAACTCATTTAGGGACTAACATTCATTTCAATAATTCCCTTGCGCGTAGGGGTCTGAGACTCGGAGAAAACCTACATGACAGGCGATCCCACTCCTTGTCAAGTACAACCAGGGAAAAAAAACCACGTCAGTTGACTCAATGACAGACCACCGGATCGTTTTGAAAGAGAGGGAGAGAAATAGGGTTTAACGTCCACTCAACATAAACTAGGTCATTTGGTTTAATTCTATTTCAATAATTCCCTTGCGCGTAGGGGTCTTTAGCAGTGGGAGAAAACCGGAGTGCCCGGAGGAAACCCACGAGGTTGAGAAGGCGCCCCTATCTCCATGCCATGGATCGTTTTGAAGGTGGGATATAATGTTGATTATATAATGAAGTAGAAAACACGTTGTAATAACAAAACTCTATATATGTATATATAATATACACAATAGTACACCACTACCGTGTAAAGCGTCAAATCGACACGGGTTAATATATAAAAAAGTACTCTATAAACGTAAACAGTATTAACGATGAATTGATCACGTGACATAGGCTTATCAATCATGTGACTAGTGTATTTTGTTCCTGGATTAAGCGTTATAGTATATTACACGATCGACTTGACTTGATTCAATCGATGTACATGTACATTGGTCGTGACATACCTTACAATGTAGCCACATGTTAGATGGAAGTTGATATTATTTTTATAACAGTCTCGTGTGCGATATGATCGTGTGTGACAGCGGATGTTAAGTCAGTCGATCGGTATTAATTGTCATATCTAATAAAACGATACACGTGTCGAATAGAAGGATTTTATCTCTCACGATGTAAACATATGGTAGATGTATGTACATTGTGTGTATTCTGGGTGGTTGTTATATAGAGGACAAGTAGAGGTAGGTGGGCTCTTTAATGTAAACATAATATCCCTGAATAAAAGAACAGAGTCGATATGGACCACTGGTTCTTATAGTTGTAGCAAGTGAGCCTAACTTTGAAAGGTGTTGTCTTTTTAAACCATGTTGTGAGTGAAACCCCACGTGGAGATCAGGAAAATTGTGAAGGGGATTTCCCGACCTCTCTGATAGGCCCTGAAATATATTATCCCAACTTCAATAATCTATACTTTAAATGCAGTTTTAGTAGAATCATGTTTGTTTGACGTCGGCTTCCACAATACCGATATCGCAGACAAACTTTCACTGAGGACTGATCGCAGATAACGAACTGTCAAACAATTAATTATACAGGATGCAATCTATGTTCCTCAATCTAACGAGAGAAAAAGTGGTTGATCATACAATATATACAATATATTATCTTTTACTTGGCTTATTATATTTAAGACATTCATTTTAATGAGGAAATTGAATTGATTTATTCGGTGTCCCGCCGTGTTGTGTTCACATATTGGTATGTTGATATATATAAAGAGATTACAGGTCACGTGTTACTTTAAACAGACAAGAGATAATTGGGGGTTTAAAGTTAATATGTCTTAATTTCCATGATGAATTGGGTGGGAGGGGGTCTAGTGGTTTAACGCGTGCGCGTGAAATCGTGGGGTCTGTCATTGAGTCAAGTGGCGTGGTTTCGATTCTCTGCTTGTACGTGACAATGATTAGGGTCGCCTATTCTCTGGGTCCTACGTTTTCCTCCCACTGAAAAAGACACATAAGCCTAAGCGAATTATTGAAATAAAATCGAACCACATGTTAGTCCCGGAATGACCTAGTCTGTGTTGAGTGGACGTCATGTTAGATAAAACACATTCAAAGATATAGAATAAAGGAAGTTTACGGATCCCTCTAAATTCCCCAAAACAGTTGTTCCGAAAACTGGTTATCCAGATAAAGTATATTATAGAATTCACTCCATGTTTATAAAAGAACGGCTCAACCTGGTTACTTTAGCTTTCAATAGAAGCTGCCTTAATGATTTCGAGAGGTTCCCGATGGCGAAAAAAAAATAAATGGAAGGGGTTTAACGTCATATTTTTATGCACAGGTATGGCTGATGGAGGAAGACCAAATAGCGAGGTCGAAGTGGTTATCACATGAAAATGTATCATCCGAAACTGGGTGGGGGTAACTGCACCACAAACCAACTCAAAGTTTTTGTCGTCAGTATAACCGAACATTACTGACAAGATCGCTCTAGATAAAACAATAGTTACTATTTTAATCCAAAACCATCCTTTTTTAAAACATGGTTGAGAATTACGAAAACAATATTATATATTATTTAAAGAAAGAACACCTTGTTATTTGAAACACGTCTGAGAATTATTAATATAATAGGTATTGTTTAAATATAAACAAAATTTGTTATATTATTATTGTGTTAAACACGTCCAAGAATGAAACGCAATCTTCACGAATAATATGCTATTAAAATGATCCGTAGCTAGCAGGCCCGGATCCAGGATTTTGCCACACATTGGAGAAAAGGGTAATACGTTGCAACTTTGGATTGTTTGGTCGGAAACAATGCGAAAATCATGTTTATATCATCTATTAAAGGGACAATAACATTCTTGCTGGCTTGGTAGCTCCAGAAAAAAAAATACCCTTATTCTAAGTCCTAGATGTTTAAGTGTCCTACCTGTTGTGTAAATTATCCATTACAACCTATTTTACTTGTCCAGAGGGTTCGAAAATATATTAAAATCCAAGTCACATTTGAAAAGGTTTACGTAAGACTTTTCAAATCAATTGGTTGAGTTTTTCAAATTTTTTAAAATAGGTGTGTTAAGATGAAATTTATATCATCATTTAAGTGGAATATTCAAAAATAATACGATTTGTTGACCAGAATGAAGATTGGGACATATTATTCAGTTACAACAAGAGTGTTATTGGGGCTTTAAAGAGCAGATATGGGAACTACAACAGTAAAAAAGCAAACGAAAATGAAAATCAACTATGTGAATGGGGCTTGGGGTGGGGTGGGGGTGGGCACGGCCTCCTGCCCCCCTTCCCCGGATCCGCGCCTGCGTAGCTTGAATATTTCCAGTGTTAAACTATTATTTGGATTTAGTTGTCTTTAAGTTTGTCATTGATTTAGTAAGATAAATGAAATCTTGTACTTTTGTTTCAACGACATCTCACAGGTCGTTATCAACCATAATATATGTACATTCAAATTTTTATCTATTTGTATTGACGTACTTTATAACGACTTATGAAATATTGTAGAAAGGTCGCAATATCACAAGTTACAGTAATTGTGATCCATCAATATTGTTTTAGTTCAGTTCTTTTATATAGTTTAAACAATGATGCGTTAAATAATATATATATAATATGTAAATTGATACAGCATACAGTTCCATGCTAGTATGTGCGAATGTGGTCACTGGTTAATGTGGACCGTTGCTAACCGACCATGACACTTATTTGAATTTCCCAGTTTAGACATTATACAAAATATAACACAATACGATAATATGCACAATATTCCAGACCGTTTAACTATTATTATAATGGAACAATAAACACGGTTGGTTGGTTTTTGTCATGCTATTATTTAACATAGTGTAATATGCAATAGAGAGAGAGAGAAGTGGGGTTTAACGTCCACTCAACACAAACTAGGTCATTTCGGGACTAACATGGTTTAATTTTTTTTTTCAATAATTCGCTTGCGCGAAGGGGAAACCCACGAGGTTGAGAAGTAATAAGCAATAACTATTATTTTTTTATTTTCATTTGACGTTTATTAAACGCCTTGTGTGTGTGAGAGGGAGAGAGAAGAGGGAGAGAGAGAGAGAGAGAGAGAGCATATTGTCTAACGCAAATTCGTTGAACCATTCCATTCAAATTAAACATTGTAATAAAATACTGCATATTTTAATTAAATTGTCAGAACACACTTCTAATAAACACTCCACTAGGCATATCCTACAGGAGAATACTACCGGTGTAGATTGGAATAACCAGACGCCAAAGACTACCATTCAATCCTGACGCTTGAACAGAACTGATTAGAAATTGCAGTAAAAAGAAATGGGATTTGGATGGGCGAATGATTAGCACATGCGCGCTGTATCATAAGGCCTGTCACTGAGTCAACTGGCGCGGTTTCGTTTCTCTGCTTGCACGTGACAAGCAGTAGGTCGCCTGTCCAACTTCCTTTATCCGGGACTTCCGGTTTCCTCCCACTGCTAAAAACCCATACGAACAAACGAATTATATGTTAGTCCCGAAATGACGTAATGTGTGTCGAGGGGACCTTAAACCCCATTTCTGTCTCTTACTCACACTGTATATGATATGCAATCATATTACATTATTATTTGCTTTGCCACCCATTTCTGTCCATTTGTATTTACCACAAAATAGAGATGTAGCGTCTTTAAATACGCAATCATTATTCTGTTATTATTACAGATATTTAAGAATGAGCGGTCCGAGTGGTGGTCAATCTCAGAATGGGATGATGCGTTTTCTGCGCATGTTGATACGAACCAAGAAGATACCAGATGAAGAGGGGTTGAAAGAAACCAGTTTGGCTCGGGTTCTTGGAGCTTTTGATCTTACAGCTTTAGGTAATATCTTTCGTTTTATCAACCCGACTTCCAATTTCTTACCGGAAGTTTTAACTTGGGAATTGTCGGGGATCACAGGAAGCTAAACTGAGAACAATCTGAGATCACCGTCTTCATTAGCCCAATCGCGACCGAACATTATGACATTAAACCCCATTTCACTTGCGCATGTGATCCATTTCATTGCGTCTGAAGCTAATATGAGTGTGGACGATAACACCATTTCCTTCATCCTCCGCGACTTGGTGGGTACCACGCTGACCACGAAAGATCCTCTATGGCGTATGTACCTATGCAAAATAAATAATCAGAACCATAAACCAAGTTTTGTTTCATATTCTTTTAGCTTTTTCTTATATTGATATATATTTTAAGGTGTGGGCAGTACGTTGGGAGCTGGTATATATGTTGTAGCAGGTCAAGTAGCAAGACAAACGGCTGGACCATCTGTATTCGTTTCATTTCTTGTTGCTGCCTTGGCTTCAGTTTTAGCAGGTGAGATATCCCGCCTCGAAAGAAGTATATCCTATCGTCTCGGTTTTGGGTCCGGATGTCACAAACACTTACAGTCTTTATGAAGCTGAAGACATAAATAAACATATTACAGTAGTTGCAAATGTTTCTTATTAGCTATTTCCGGGATTCATTGGTGCATGCTATATGTTGTTTACAGATGTATGTAAAGTAGTTTATAGATGTATCACATGTTGTTTATAGATGTATGCCATGTTGTTCGCAGATGTATGCCATGTTCAATTACAGATGTATGTAATGTTGTTTGCAGATGTATGTTATTGTTTACAGATGTATGCTATGTTTACAGATGTATGTTATTGTTGTTTCCAGATGTATGCTTTTTTTTTACAGATGTACGCTATGTTGTTTACAGATGTATGTTATTGTTGTTTCCAGATGTATGCAGGTTTTTTTTACAGATGTACGCTATGTGTAACATAATCAGATAATAACTGTGGATTGGACTTCTTCATTATAACAGTGCAGGAACGAACATTACAAATACATCTATAAGTCTACAACCAATACTGCACACGGGAACATAACATTAGTTTGTCGTCATAATGACCAGCGTCCACATTCACGTCTGCTTCCATTGTCACATGCCCTCGTTCTGTCTTGTAGAGCAGCAGTCTCCGGTCTGTGGCCTCTCGAAAAGATTGTCTTCCATCGTCTCTCTTAAGCTTCTAACTTGAGATCATTTATAAGGCCAATTTGTTATCCACAACTTAATTAGTGTTTAACAGCCATTCACAAGCTATAATACATATATATTAGAAGCCTTCATTAAACGGACAATCATATAATATTATCTAATAATACGAGAAGATAGTGACTAATTAACTAACTCAAATAATGCATGTGTAACACATATATATACTAATTGTACGACAGCTATAAACCACAGCTGCTTAATGTTGTGTTACAATTTCCTCCCTTTCCTAAGCTGTGAAACAGCCAAAATAATTATGAATTAATCATCATTTTTTTTCTTGTTACGGTTGACAGGATGAAATATTTATAAATGCATAAGAATAACATAACGATCTACAAACAATACATAATAAGGGTCTTGTCAAATTGATTTTACTCGAGATAAACGATTATGAATATTTTGAACACATATAATTATCTTCAATAAGATATTTTCTGTTTTATAACGCATCAAATTTTCAAATGATTCATCTTCCTATACAAAACAAACGACAACACAAAGTAAAAATCTACCATAATGCTCTTAACTTGAGCTAAACCCTTCCTCTGGGGTAATTACATATTAAAAATGTACCATAATGCTCTTAACTTGAGCTAACCCTTGCCTCTGAGGGTATAAATACATGTTCCTCTCTTTTTAGGAATCCAATAAAATACATCCCATTAATTATCGGGGAAAATATATACATAAAACATATTTATAGGAAGATAAAACATTAATTTTGGGATTGCCTCTTTAATCAAAACCGAAACTTTACGGAATACGTCTTAAGCGTTTTACAAAAATCTTTGAGACAACCACAAAATATTTCAATTCGTTTAAGAATAATACTTATTCTATTTCTCGTACCCAAATATTTATCATATTATGCCAAAGGATGTGTTCAAATTAAAACAAAAATCGTTTATATTCTTTTAAAACAAAATGACTCACCTTCTACAACAATATTTTACACAAAGAGTTCATATTCTACAGTTCGTTCTTCTTTTATGTTAAAATCTCAGTCTTTTAGAGTTCCATTATTCGGGTGTTTGTGTACAATAACTTCTTATTTCTTCATAACTTGTTTCCATGTTGTCTCGTGTTTTTATAACGGCTTCCACGTTGTCTTCTCTTTTTTTTTGAATTGTTGATTGGCACGAATTCTGTCTTTTTTTCAACATCGACCAACAGGTTCTTCAGTCACGGACACCAAATGTTTGAGTTGTAACATAATCAGATAATAACTGTGGATTGGACTTCTTCATTATAACAGTGCAGGAACGAACATTACAAATACATCTATAAGTCTACAACCAATACTGCACACGGGAACATAACATTAGTTTGTCGTCATAATGACCAGCGTCCACATTCACGTCTGCTTCCATTGTCACATGCCCTCGTTCTGTCTTGTAGAGCAGCAGTCTCCGGTCTGTGGCCTCTCGAAAAGATTGTCTTCCATCGTCTCTCTTAAGCTTCTAACTTGAGATCATTTATAAGGCCAATTTGTTATCCACAACTTAATTAGTGTTTAACAGCCATTCACAAGCTATAATACATATATATTAGAAGCCTTCATTAAACGGACAATCATATAATATTATCTAATAATACGAGAAGATAGTGACTAATTAACTAACTCAAATAATGCATGTGTAACACATATATATACTAATTGTACGACAGCTATAAACCACAGCTGCTTAATGTTGTGTTACATATGTTGTTTACAGATACATATTATTGTTGTTTACAGATGTATGCCATGTTTTTTTACAGGTCTGTGTTATGCCGAGTTCGCTGCTCGAGTACCTAAAGCTGGCTCGGCCTACGTCTACAGTTACGTCACAGTGGGAGAATTGATGGCCTTTATTATTGGTTGGAATATGATATTAGAGTATGCAATTGGTAAGTCACCACAGACATCCAACGCTTACCTACAAGTGTCCCCTTTGGAACTGTGTCTTTGATAGGTGTGGTAGCGGATGTTCACAAGTAAATGAATTAGGGTTTGTGGTCCAGTGTCCTATGATATACTCTTTGCATGGACAGCGCAGTGTCAGCCCACATTTCGTCGAATTGTCTTCGATTTTTGTTACATATTAATGCCAACTTCTAGCGTAACTGGCTCCCCCCTCCTCGTATAAATTATAAGGTGCAGTTTTTATTAAATGGATATTCCTCATTCTGAATAATGCCTGAAACCCAACAAATAGCAATTGCTTGTTTTGCGTCAGACGACCTAACTTTGTTGTACCAAGTTCTTAATGCATTTGCCTACTTTTATATTACAGGAACTGCCAGTGTTGCAAGAGCATGGAGTTCTTATTTTGATTCTCTGGTTGACAATAAAATTCAGAATTTCTTTAAAGAAAATATGCCGATGGCTTTAACTGGTCTTTCAACATATCCAGACTTTTTCTCGTTTGGAATAACTCTGTTATTAACGGCTCTGTTAGCGTTTGGTGTTAGAGAATCGGCCAAATTTAATAATATTTTTACTGCCGTGAATTTGTTGGTTGTGTTATATGTGGTTATCTGTGGATTATTTAAAGTTGATACAAAAAACTGGAGTTTAGACCCTGCTGATGTAAGTTAAACATTCATTTTACAAGAGCTAAATCTGCCTGTTGCAAGTCTTACTTTAGGCCCATAATGTTATGAAATAACCGTAGAAATGTGGAGAACATAACCGCGTAAAAATATTGATGAAATAACCGTTAAAAAGGATAATTGAGACTTTGTTTATTATCATAACAACGGTAGTAATGACGATCGAGGCAAGCCAAAAATTGAATTGCTAATATCTAAGTTAAGAGTGAAGGAATTCGACTGAAATGTTCAGCATATTATCTTTTCATTATCTATATTTAATTATTATAGGGGGACTGGCAGCTCTTTATATCTTACTATTGCCCCACACAACTCAGTACATTAAATTATAACTAGCTGTCGTCATCCATTAGACCTATTTCAGGCGCGGATCCAGGATTTTTTGCAAGGGGGGGGGGGGGGTCTAGGTTTGATAATTGCTTAACTAATTGCGCTCAACCGATTAATTTAGTAAATTAGATTCAATTTGGTTCATTCTGACGTATTTCCGGAAGATAAATTTTAAAATTACAGGTCTAAATCGCCAATAAAATCGCATAAAAAAATTTTCAAGTCTGAGCAGGGAGGGGGGGCGGACCCCTGGACCCCCCTCTGGTGGATCCGCGCCTGTATTTGATTCGATTTTCAGTATATTTATTTTTCATTATCCATATTTCAATTAATAGAGCAAGAACGGCCATGTCTTTATCCAAATATTACACCATTAACTGGTTGCAGCATTATATTATTACTAATATGACTTTACTTTCTTGATTAGATGCCATCCGGTGTTGAAGGCGGAAACGGCGGATTTTTTCCATTTGGTTTTTCCGGGATGATGTCTGGTGCTGCCACATGTTTTTATGCCTTTGTCGGTTTTGATTGTGTTGCTACAACAGGTACTTTTTTTTCTTCAACAGTAAAATACTATTGTTGGGATACTTGTATATATAAAACACTATTGTTGGGGTACTTATATATAAAGTACTGTTGTTGAGATACTAGTATATAAAATTCGTCTTGTGCAGTACGGATGGTTTGGCAATGGACAACGTATAGTCACTCGGATAGGCGAAAGACCGAAGTCCTATGTACCCATTGGCATGCACGTAAAAGTACCCTTAGCAGTTGGAATTCGACATAAGTGTAGACCGTGGGCATTGGTGGATGTTGGTTGGTGAATTTTGACATCATGGGGCGATTAGCCGACAATGGCGAATGGGTTTCGTGTTAGATGGACGGCATCACAGCCTTATGTCAATGTCCTCGTTATCCTTTATATTAATGACTCAACCATATATCGTTCTTTATATTTTATTTCAGGTGAAGAAGCGAAGAATCCCCAGAGGAACATACCGTTGGCTATTATAGTATCTTTGATTATAATATCACTGGCTTATTGTTCTCTATCGGCTGTCTTAACCCTGATGTGTCCATACTATCTACTAGATCCGAATGCTCCATTACCATTTGTGTTTGATAGAGAGGGTTGGGGAGTAGCTAAATACATCATATCGGTTGGTGCTCTATGTGGTCTTTCAACCAGGTACGTGGGGAGTATTGTGTACACATTGAAACAAAGAAAAATATTTCCTAATTGGTTTATTCATCTGGCCAATTTGTCACGCTGCACGTAAAAGATGCTCAATTGAACTACCCGGTAGTGATTTCTAACAAACCCAAACCGAACTATGACAGAACTGAATTCTGCGTACACAATTGCAATTCCTTCAATTCAGGACGCTCCGGCCATACAACCGAGCATTCCCAATGCACAATGCATGACGTATACCCGCACTCATTAAACCGGTTTGTCCAGAAATATAGGACGTTATATCCCATTTCATATCCATTATATTATACCTAATTTGATGCTACATGTTGAATAATCCTGTTTTTTTTTTGTAGTTTACTGGGTGCCATGTTTCCACTACCCAGAATTCTATACGCCATGGCTACTGATAATATTATATTTAAAGTTTTAGCTCAGATAAACGACCGGTTTAAAACACCTTTATTAGCTACAATTATTACAGGAATCTTCTCAGGTAAATATAATCTACGTTACGTTCAACATTGTATTGTATTTTATTCCTCAGGTCCCGTGTACACATGAGTGCACGTAAAAGAACCGTTGCCAGTTGGAATTAGAAATAAAGAGTTGGTCGTAGCGCTGCTGTCTGGGCACAATTTCCACATTTAGTATGCCCGTCTTCATTATCCCAGGGGGTTGGGATAGCCTAGTGGTCTAGAGTGCCGCGCTTCGACCTCTAGCTGGCTGGTCACCTCTGGCTTGCGGTTGTGGTTTCGAGCCCTGGTGTGAGCGTATGTGGCATGGAGATCGGGGCGCCTTCTCAACCTTGTGGGTTTCCTCCGGGCACTCCGGTTTCCTCCCACTGCTAAAGACCCCAACGCGCAAGCGAATTATTGAAATAAAATTAAACCATATGTTAGTTCCGAAATGACCTAGACTGTGTTGAGTGGACGTTAAACCCCATTTCTCTCTCTCTCTCATTATCCCAGTTCGTGCAGAAAAAGTAGAATATTAAACCCCATTTCGTTTCTTTTCTTTTGTTCCTCAAATCAGTAAAATGAAATGAAATGAAATGTGGTTTAACATGCTACTGTTCTGCTCCTCCCATCAGTAAAATACTAATGTTGGATTACTAGTATTTAACGGTTACTAATATTGATTTGAAAAATAAATGTGATAAATGATAGAAAGGAGTGGAGGGATAAAACACTAATATTCATGACACTAATTATTCACGCTAATATATTAGCATAGATGTGGACCCTTTCAATTCAAAATAATATCCTAGCATCTCAGATACATTACATATTATGCACAGACCATTACCATTTAGCATATCAGAATATTTACTATATGTCAAGCTACGGGACTGGCTGAAAAGTTCTGTCGTCGTACCAGACCATCTTAACAGCCTACCCATTGAATTTACGAGAAATTGACATGAGAAATAGCAGTCATCAAGAACTTGTAGCTGAAAGGACTAACCTCAGCAGAAGAATACAGGTCAAATAAAGAGTACGATGGACGTATTTGTCCGGGGGGTCGGTCATTTCAGAAGGGCCTTGATTCGATGTGACTCCGATCGTTTTTACCTGAAATTGATTGTTCCACAGAAAGCTTATACAATTTGCTACCAGATGGTGCCAATAACTGGAATTCGTTGAAAAAGTGACTTACATGTACATCGTTTTCCCTGGACTCTTCAGATACACGCCGACGATAATGCATATTGTAAAGCAGTGCACAATGGAGTTTAAGCGTGGCAGAGAGCGTCTTGACGATGATCCACGTCCTGGAAGGCCATCAACTTCAACCTCTCAAGAAAACATAACCCTTGTGCTTAACATGTTGATGGCAGATCCACGATTGACCACTCAACATATTGTCAGTGTTCTGGTCATCCTTCACGAGAGTGTTGAGACGAGAAATGAATGACAAACTTTTCTGGAAGATTATAGGGATACCTGTCATTTATTTCGTTTTGCCACTATCTTATGCGTTTGAGATACTTTCTTTTATTACAAGCTCGCCCATTCCCTTTGTTATTGTGTTGTATCCGGGTGCTTTAAAATGTATTAATACACGATCTTTGGAAGGAATTTATTTGTACAAATTCATTTTACGTATCTTGAGATGGTTCTAGTCTTGTAAAAAAAAGCAATTATTGCATATCCTATTGTGTAAAGCAGTAATTGCATAGTATTTCTTGACGTGTATATTAGTAATTACATAGCAGTTCTGGTCGTGTAAAATGTATTAAATATCATTTTTAGGTTTAATGGCGATGATGTTTAACTTGAAGGAATTAGTTGATATGATGTCAATAGGGACGTTATTAGCTTATACTCTTGTTGCTGTGTGTGTATTAATATTGAGGTAAGTATATATACATAAACGTACAAACGCTAAATCTGACTATTGTAAGTCTTTATTTAGGCTCCCAATGTTATAGAAATTATTAAGTAGACCTTTATTTACACTCAAAATGAACTATGTAGACCCTCGGATTGTAACAGTATTTTAGTTATTAGAGAGTCAGCTTCGTATATATATGGTTTATTTACATCGGGAACAGAATATCAACAAATACACAAATAGGCCTACATCTACACTACAGGAACTAGTCTATATATACTGGAACATATCTAACTACATTGTAACATCCATTCTACACCGCTGCCATTGCAGAGGCTGGACTCCGGCTAGTCCATACGCCGGTCTCTGCCGTCTGCTCCCTCTCTCTCTCTGGTTGTCTGTCTTCACTAATCCGCCAACAGTGAGTATACTACTGTATATAAAGCCTCCAACACTTAGGGAAGGTGG
Source organism: Patella caerulea (assembly GCA_036850965.1). Lineage (NCBI taxonomy): Eukaryota > Metazoa > Mollusca > Gastropoda > Patellidae > Patella > Patella caerulea. The sequence continues at coordinate 70,207,374 of JAZGQO010000010.1, read as the reverse complement.
ACATGAGGGATCATCAAATAAGGAAGTTCTATGGCGTTTGTACATATCGTATGTAGCTTGTAAATAACATATGGAATAAATTATATAGTTAACAAGATCGTGCCTTAAATAAGTTTAGCGAGTAAAAGAAACGTCCACTATAATAAATATCAAAATTAACAGAGGTCATACAGTTCTTTGCACCTAAATGAATGTTCAGACAACTTTGTTACATTTCCTTTCTCACCCACAGGTGATTTACAAAAGTAAATCACAAACACAATTCACACAGGTGGGACACTGGGTTCATCTCCATAAATTGATCACACGCGAAATAAGAACGACACACACGACATAATAATAATGTACACAATATAAACGTCGATCGTAAACATAATAAAAAGGGAATTCATATACTTGAAATATAATGTTAATAACAAATAGCAAACGTTTTATAAAATAGAAAATGTACATATATAGAAAAAAATTAATATAGGATTTTGTCATTTTGTTTTTTACTTGAGATAAATGGTGAATGAATGATTTGAACACATTTTACCAATCTTAAATAAGATATTTTTAAAGAACTTATCAAAATTAACAACGGTTTATCTCTCTATTCCTTAAACAAAACAAAACACCACATACGCTTCTAACCTAAGCGCGACCCTTCTTCCTTGAGGGTATACAAAACCGATTCCTCCTAATAGGAATACACAAATCTCTCGAATTTACGAGGTAAAAACTCTTGAAAAAACTCTCCCGTTACGTCGGGGTATATAAAAACACACAAAAAAATTAACAGGAGATAAAACCGTGAATATTATGTGAATGTTTGTGAGTTAATATCTTCACCGCAAATATGGCGATGGACGATGAAAAATCTATTCAACCGTCTATTCAAGAATTTCCTAATTAGGAACTTAACTCAATTCCAGTCAAACAATCACAAAATATTTTACTTCTTACTACAAACTTCTTAATACTTTATTACTATAACAGCCAAAATATGTGTTCAAAAACAAACAAGGACAATTTACATTCTTTTAAAAACAAATTGACTCACCGTAAAACAACAATCACACACATTTTTCTCGCTGTTCCGTCGCCATTAATCGGAACGTCTTTCGTGGCTTTTTGTTCGTCATTTCCCCGTGTTTGGTGATTTGCTCCATTTCCATCCGTGAATTAAGAATTTTTTATATCAACGAAACCGCGCCTGCCACTCACGGTTTCACAGATAAACGGTTCAGTCCTGGATTTTTATTTAAACTTCTTTTTTTTCACAAACGCAACGGGCGGCTAGCGGTGAAACTTCATTTGTCTGCCACGCGGGATTTTTTTTCTGGTTGACGGGAACACACCCAAGGGTCTCGTTGGTCGATGACACCAAATCTAATCACTGTAACATATTTTAGTTATTAGAGAGTCAGCTTCGTATATATATGGTTTATTTACATCGGGAACAGAATATCAACAAATACACAAATAGGCCTACATCTACACTACAGGAACTAGTCTATATATACTGGAACATATCTAACTACATTGTAACATCCATTCTACACCGCTGCCATTGCAGAGGCTGGACTCCGGCTAGTCCATACGCCGGTCTCTGCCGTCTGCTCTCTCTCTCTCTCTGGTTGTCTGTCTTCACTAATCCGCCAACAGTGAGTATACTACTGTATATAAAGCCTCCAACACTTAGGGAAGGTGGACATGAGGGATCATCAAATAAGGAAGTTCTATGGCGTTTGTACATATCGTATGTAGCTTGTAAATAACATATGGAATAAATTATATAGTTAACAAGATCGTGCCTTAAATAAGTTTAGCGAGTAAAAGAAACGTCCACTATAATAAATATCAAAATTAACAGAGGTCATACAGTTCTTTGCACCTAAATGAATGTTCAGACAACTTTGTTACAGGATACCTTGGATAAAAGGTGGACAAAGCTAAGGTTTACCGTTGGTCACTGATGTCACTGCTGTAAACTGATGATGAAAGGCCTGTCAAGCGAGGCTACCATAACCATTGTGCATGTTATTCGATAATCGAGAAAATGTGGATGGAGTAATCGTCTGTCAATCCAACAATCGACAATTCGTGTAGACGGTGCGGACACAGTTGATTCCTCTTTCTAGTCCAAACTTCCAAACGTGACAATTCTGTTCAGAACAACGTTGTTCTGAACACAATGCGGTATTATACGGAATTCCTGAACATCAAATCCAAAGACTTCAACACGTTCAAAACGCTGCCGCAAGGCTCATCACTGGCACCAGGAAACGAGACCACATCACTCCTGTTCTGCGTGAACTCCACTGGCTGCCAATCAGAGCCAGAATTGAATACAAAATTCTTCTGTTGACTTACAAAGCGTTACACGGTTTGGCCCCAGAATACATTAGAGAATTAATATCAAAGCCACATTATTGTCGATCTCTCCGTTCAGAAGATAAAAACCTTCTTGTCATCCCAAAATCAAACCTTCAAATGAGTAAACGATCCTTCCAACACTCTTCACCTAAATTATGGAATTCAATCTCCTCTAATAGCAACCTGAAGAACTCTGAAACAATTGACATATTCAAACAAAGACTCAAAACTTATTTGTTCCAATTACACTTTGGATAATTGGTGGATCTCTTAATCAAACATGCGCCTTTGGAACCATTCATTTGGTGTTTAGGCGCTATATAAATACTTTAATGTTTAATGTTTAATGTTAATTGATATTTTCAATATTTTCTTTTTTTTATCATCTATTTTTGAATAAGAATGGACAACTTTTTTTTTATTAAACTCTTAACTAATGTATCTTTAAATAAAGAAAATTAACACCAACCAATTTTTTTAATGTGAACTTTCAAATGGGGAAGGGTTACTGAACCCAGTTATTTGAAAACTAAAGTAAAACAAAGCTCCTTCCAATTGTTCTTATGTACCTCATCATATCTGGCCAGGGACGTTATTCATGAACACCAGACAAAATATATGTAGGAATTTTGCCTGTTCTTTGGCGGAAAATTGCAAATTCTGCTAGGACTTTGAGGTTACAACATTCTTAGATTTTTTTTTTTTTGAATAAACTTATCATGAATAAAACCTCTGATATTTCCAATTCCTCTCCTGCAATGACTTCCAGCAGTATCACCAACTAAGTTGATACAATCGCGAAAAACAGGTATTATATCCAATTATTGGTATAGAATTCTGATAAACAAAAGACAACCGCCAATATGACTACAGATCTACGTAAATATACAAACCTGCACAGATGACACCATTTAAATCATCCGATAAACAAATTCAAATACGTAGCCTACGTGTGGGATAATAGCAGCAGTTAACTCATACAAGACAGTCGTAGTTCACCCATACACAATACCTGTCGTTGGCCCATACAGTGACTGTAGGTATTATGTGACAAAGCAGGAAACTCTTCACTAAGAATGCAGGTATTATGGAACTCTTATTTGGGCCAGTATGATTACATGGGACAAGCAAGCGAAAGAACCAGTAGTTTTTCGAATTCAGGCCGTCTTGCACCATTTGTAAAAATTCAAACTTGACGATGTTCCAGATCTTCGTGAACGTCCAAATTATTACGACTTAGTTCTAGAATGATAAAGCATACTTTGCCCAGTGTTTATCCGATTTGTTTTCCACTTTATAGATATAGAACAGATGATCAACAACCAGGTCATACATCCGAACATCAATCATCTGGAGATGATCATATATTATTTTCATCTAGAGATTTATTTAATTCTCCATCTAATACACCAACAAAACTAACACAGAAAATAGCCACAAGTACCATATCACTATTATGTAAGTTGTTTGTATTTTGTGGGAGGGGGCAACATGCCATGATGACTATATTATCAGGTGGTAGTCTAGATAGTTCCACGATAATGTCCAGATAACTCTGTGTTCTATATGATTACACTGCGTAGTTGTATGTTTACATGTTTATATATAACATTGTTGTATGTTGTTTTATGTTTACATGTTTATCTATAACGTTGCTGTATGTTTACATGTTTATCTATAACGTTGCTGTATGTTTACATGTTTACCTATAACGTGTTTGTATGTTTACATGTTTATCTATAACGTGTTTGTATGTTTACATATAACATTGTTGTATGTTTCCATGTTTTTCTATACCGCTGTTGTATGTTTACATGTTTATCTATAACGTTGTTATATGTTTACATGTTTATCTTTAACGTTGTTGTTGTATTTATAAGGCTGTGTTGTGGTTTATTTACAGGTTTATCTATTACACTGTTTTGTTGTATGATTATATTTTTATCGGGAGAATTGATGGATTATAGATGGTGGGCGATATTATTAGCAATATTACCCGGATTGAGTATATTTGTATGTCTATTTATCATCTATAAACAACCACAGAGTACAACAACTCTGAGTTTTAAAGTAAGTGGTTAATACTATCTGTAATGTTCAATGCATATTGAGGATATATATTTGGAAACACTTATCACTGATTTGTGAAGATAATTCTAACGTTTATGGTTGGGTGTTCGAGTGGTCTATGCCTTTCACTGGTTCAGTTACGCCTCACTGTTCTGCTCTTAGTTTTAAGGTAAGTCGCCAATACTATCTGTAATTTCCAATGCCTGTCGAAGATCTATTTGGAAACACTTATCGCTGATTTGTTTCGAGAATACTTCGGTTTTGGTTAAACCACGCCGCTTGACTCACTGAAATACCTTATGATACAATGCGCTTGTGTTATCCACTCGGCCACCCAACCCACTCTATACATTGCTGTTAGTTTGGAAGGTCAATTGATCCTTCTTTAAAATAATTCATTACGATTAAATATTTGCAGGTTCCTGCTGTGCCATTAGTACCAACATTAAGTGTTTTGATAAATATTTATTTAATGTTAAAATTATCCACATCAACCTGGATCCGATTTGGTGTATGGATGGTGCTAGGTAAATATCTGTTTTACCGTCATATCTCCTGCTTATACCAAAACCCACACGCATACGCATCTACAATAAGTGATAAGTGCAGGGGGGGCTGCACCACACACAAACAATCACACGCGAGAACACTTCCCACCTCTCGTTGCTCTGAGCTAGTTACGGACCTGACAAACCTACGCAATATACAGAGCTCACAAACAAACAGACCGACATATTAAGTGAATGAATCCGTTATCGATTTATCCCTGACTAGAAGACCATCATTAAGTTTAATATCTGAAAATGCATTACCAAAATTAACTAAGTAAAGGTATAAATTAATTTGTCATGTATTGTACACGTAAAATAAATAAAGATTCGTTGTAACGCCGAAGTCTTGAATTCCCCGGTGTTACCATAGTAACTCACAAGAACCAAGTAATGCCAGGGTTGTTTCACTACAACCAAGTAATGCCAGGGTTGTTTCACTACAACCAAGTAATGCCAAGATTGTTTCACTACAACAATGTGAAGTCAGAGAATTTCAGTAAAATCAAATCTCAAGTATTTCACACATTCAAGTAATATTATCTTATCAAGTGCCAAAAATTTTCCTTCGGCGCTTTGTGTCAAACCTGACAAACTGCTAGGCTTCAATCTGATTAAAACCCTGATCCTATTTCGTTCCTATTTTATAGTTCATAATTTCGTTTTACTTGCCGTTTTGCACTGAACTGATTGTAATCCACTATAATAACATCAATGCTGATTGGTTAATCAACCGGTCAGATCTACATATAGTGTAGGTTACCAAAAGTACAAAAAAACGAAACGAAATGTAGATCTGTACCACATTGGCGAAGTTTGGGCTTTTCAGTTATTTAACATTGGGGATATATCTATTTAAAAATGTATCACTTAACAATGCAAATATTACTCTTTTGTCATTTTTACTTTTTCAATTTGCTATAAATTTGCCGGCATATTTGTTCAATGGTACTCTAGAAGACATATATATAAATTAGATTACCTCTATAATTAATGATTATTTCATTTCCTCCTAGGTTTTTGTATATATTTTGGCTACGGCATCCATCATACTGATCACAGCAAGCAGCACAGCGACCCACCAGCACCTCCTACTCCTCTTCCAACCCATTCACTCGATCCATCCTCAGACAGCGACGATAGTGATAATAATTTCGATATTTGTTGTGATATGAAAGAAAAATCGGCACTTTTAAGAAAAAAGGACAAATCTTGATGTCGTGTGTATGTATACCCAGGATACGGACTAATCTTTGATATTATGTGTCGCTTTTATTAAATGAAAGAAAGATAATAGTGAAATGCGTAAAATGGAGTTACCTCCCTTGCAACAAGCATTTGGTTTACTCGATGCTCAGGCATAGTCCCAGAAACTTGTACATCCATTTCTTCTTTGAATCAAAAAACGTGGTGTAGCTTCAAATGCAACGCTTTAAATATGTGATGCAGGCTTCCCATGAAAGCACCCCAAACCTTTCACGAACAGTGCAAACCCTTAAAGTGGAACAGCATTAACCTTAACTATGAATTCCAGGATTTATCATCTACTTTGGTTATGGTATCTGGTTCAGCGCGGAAGGACGACGTCTTAGAGAATTGACGTCGACGACATCATTTCCGTCTGTTTATCACAACGTCCCCGATGCTCCAGCAACATATCCCAAATTAATCAACCGTGAAGAGGAATCTTCAATACCATACCAATCTATTGACAACGGGTCTGCTTTTCCAGACCAATGAAGACAAAAGAAACGACAATTTTCATAGTCAAATATTTTACGATCTCAAAAATGTAATGTTAAAGGGTGTATAGCTTTTTTTTTAAAGAACCCTAATGGTTCTTAAAGTACATATTAATGTAATGTGATTGAGTATATACATTCAATTTTTAAAAGGTTTATTGTGTTTTCTAATCAATTGTGTTCGGTGAAATAGGTAAACAGTCCAAATTATTATTTTATCGTTTGTAAATCAGTCATTATTAATTACTTCCACATTGTCTTGTATGGTATGTTGTTCTTTATTCAGTACTGATATACCCGAAACCATAGAGAACACGACGTAGTGTATTGCTTTTAAAATATTTATTATGTCTTAAATATTGGATAAAAGGTTCCCATATGTTCACAGTAAGATAAGAACACTAATTAATGATTGAAATGGACCAATATTGAATTCAAATTCATCTTTTTAATTTCAAATGTTATGGATAATATGGCTTTACACGTGAATTGTCCGGATCTGCATGTTACGTCACCGGAAACTATTTATTTCGTCATCTGTTAATGCAGTCGGTTGTCAGTTAATTAGAATTCAAATATTACATTATGCCCCAATGGCCATAGTGTATCGCTTAAAACACATGTCTTTTAAAACATTTAATTATCTTTTAAAACATTTGATTATCTTTTAAGAAAATTTAGTGTTATGCTATGGCATGTGGGAACAGTTTAGCGGAATACAGAATCAAAAAAAATGAATCAACTTCAATAAAAAGAAACCAACTGACAAAAATTTCAAAATCGTAGTTATTCAGCAATTCAGCAAGGGAGTCTAAGTTCAAGTTGAGTATCATATTTACAAGTGTATTTGTACCGAGCCTCTTAAGTGCACAATCCATATTACATTGGAGTGGACTCGTGCACTTAATGAGCTCCACGTAGACGTTAGATCTGTCTACTACTACCATTAACCTTATTGCACGTGGCTGGAATTGGGGTTAAAGTTCAGCTTAAATTTTAATTGTGGTCACCATGGTCATTTTCGTGGTCCAAGACCGGAAGTGTCGCCGTAGGTTATTATTTAAATGTCCCCATTGCTATTCAGTGACACAGCATATATATATGTACAGTAAAATATTTACCAAGGTAAGTTAACATATATTGGAACGAATGAATAGATTTAGGTCCGCAACAGTTAGCAGTTAAATGTCATTTCGGGACTAACATATGGTTCAATTTTACTTCAATAATTCGCTTGCGCGTTGGGAGGAAATCCGGAGAAAGCACGCGGGATTGGACATGTGAACCAACTCCCTTGGTCACGTACAACCAGGGAATCGAAACCACTCCAGTTGGCCCAATGAATGACCTTAAGATAGAACGCGCACGCTCTAACCATTCAGTCACCCAATCCCCCACATAGAAACATAATTTCGCATCTTGTATATCCAATATAAGCAAACTATGAATTTCGGGAAAGATTATAACAGCACAAACCCGAGAGTTCCATAAAAATGTTTGCCCATGAGGGTTTGTGGTGCAAGGGTTTCGTGCAAGGGTTTGCCCAGAAATTATCAGTTGTGTGGAACATGCTAGAGTCTGAGCCTGAGGATACGTTTGACATTGGTTGAACAATATGGTTATGAAGTAGTGGAGATCATAATCCGCCAGTAGCATTGTAATCGCATTGAAACCACGTAATCTTTTCCACACATACACGTCCCTGTATTTCTACTACGGGTAGCTGTAAACGTCTATTTCAGATATAATTTAATCATTGCATTAACAGACATGAATTGACAGCAATAAATTAGATTCCGTACCCAATCACCGATCTGGCATCAGGAACAGGATTTCGGGATAAGCACGAAAACCCAATATTTATATCGTTTGGAGGGGGTTAGGGGTATACCAGAGGCCGGTTATCCTATAAACATTGTAGGCAGCTGCCTAGTGCCCAAGAAATAAAGGACCTGTAAAATTTTGGACGACCATTTTTATTTCTAAATTTGATTTTTTACATTTTAAGTGAATTCAGATGTATGAAAATGAATTACAGAATATAATTTCTCGTCTTTTAAGCAAAAATTAATCAAGTTTGTTTTCATTTTATCCAGCAATTGGCTTTTAATGTGCTCCTCTGGGCATCAAAAGACTGTTGACATTATTCCATCAGTATATCCTCGTTTCTCTAACAGTGGGTTTAGTTTTACTACGGCAAACCAGTTCCGCGAAGGGCCCATCAGAGCCTTGATCCGCCTCTGGGGTATACTCTCTGAAACTTTTTGTGTAAGATACTAGAATCAATTTGCTGCATATCTAAGCCATGATGTGTGTTTGGTTAGATACCGATTGAAAGAAACAACGATAAAACATGAGGTAATATAGAACAGAATGTACCATAGCAAAGCGCAAAATAGCCCCTGGTCCAACTAGGGAGCTTACCCTGTCTGTGTGGATGTTGTTACAACTTCGATCTGTTGCAAAAAGATTGAATAGAACACGCAAATACCTTATCGGCCTTGAACTATTCAATAATCACAGAGTTTGAAAAGAAATACGTAGATTCTTTTAATTCCGTTAAGATTGAAAATTGCTATTTTCGACAAGAAGAAGCATCACAAGTGTATCCATGCAGTCCTAAGGACATCGTATGAAGTCATAAAAGGATGATGATACTAAATGGTAATGGTCTAACCCTTATCCGGTATTTTGCCTTATCTTTCGGTTATCAAGACGGGTGTAAGCTGAAGTGGCCTTTACTTCACAGCTGGCCAACCGCGGCTTCCTTGGGATTAGGAAGTCGTGAATATTCATTTTAATGAAATAAAATGGGGTTTAACGTCCTACTGCTCCTTAACCGAGCTAGTGAAAACGCCATACGGGGTACTATAAGGGAAATTGTGCAGGGCAGCGACGCTACGGCCTACTCTTATATCGAATTCTAACTGTCAATGGTATACGGGACCTAATTGATACGGCCAACTCTTACATCGAATTCCAACTCCCATGGGATCTTTTACGTGCACGCCAATGTGATAACGGGACCTCGGTTTGTCACCCTCATCTGAACGAAAAACCACGCCGGATGAACTTCCTCGGCCAATGCAGGGATCAACCAGCCGACCTCCAGACTAGCGAATCAGCGTCTTACCCACTTAGCCACCGCGATTCCTTTCATTGTAATGACACCTCACCAGCAAAACGTAAACATATCATCTTAACGCAGTCGAAACACGTTAACTTGCTTTAATACAAAAGAAAATCAGTTTGATAACATTTCAGCAGGGATAAAGCGGGGAAAAGACAGATATTCTCCGAAAAATCTAAAAGGTAATCATCGGTTTAAACCCGTCCGATTGACATTAATAAAAATAAATAAATTTAAGATTTAAAATTCAGTGGATGTGATGTTAACCACAATAACTGGTAATATTTTTTAAAGAGTAAATTTATTTAATAACCGATTATTGTTAGCTAGGACAACTTGCTTTCAAATTCTTGCGTTAAACCAATTGAATTTCGTTCTTTGTTAAAAAAAAAAAGATTGATTTCAACAAACGTCGTTTAGTCTTTATTTTTGTTTTCCGTTTTTTTTTTAATTTAGCGCACTTTCATAGAGACAGAATACGTATTTTTGTGATGTTTTTATCAAATAAATATGGCATTTAGTAGCCATTTAGTGCAGACATTGATCATGTCTTTTTTAATATATAAAACGGTTAAATTTCTGGGGAGAGCATTAAATTTGAGATCTTCCAGATACATGGAGTTTAAGTGGATTATGTTTACCATAATAAACTCTTAAAGTCAAGGCTAGCCTTCGATGTTGGCGGATTGAATTCCTATATGCCGCTTAATGGCCGTTGATAATTAAATCAATCAAGTGGATAATCGAGACTATGCTGTTTATATTAATGATTGGAGTAGTGATGACCGAAGCTATGTGAATATTTCAAACACTTTTTTCTCGGCTAATAGTGGACCAATTTGACTGAAATTTTCAACAAATTGCCTTTACACTATCTAGTTTGTAACTATTATAGTGAGAACGGCCATCTCTTTATCTTATCTCACATAATGTAACTTTAAGTGATATTATATGATTCTTGGTATTTAGCGATTTGTCACATTGAACCACAAATACCATATATATGGAGTGCGATCTAATTGGTGATATCGCACTAAAGCCTCCCCTGTAACCCGAAATTGTCTTATAATCTGAACTGAAACCGTGTGATAACAGTGGACGACAGGTACTAGATATACCATGTTTAAAGGAACGTGTTATATTTCTTTGCTGTGACCACATCACCCTAGATGGAATCGAGTAAACCCTTATCTTTCCAAATATTTAATATGGTGACACATTGAAGATATATTATGTAAACTACAATTAAAAGAAAAGAATGCATAAAGGGATATTACGTGTAGATAAAGAGCTGGCCGTTCTTGCTATACAAGTTCAAAAACAGATGAAGATCTTGAAAATTTTATTTAAATTACTGAGTCAAGTTATCACTGTTTGTAGATGACAAGATGGTGAATTGATTGTTTATTATCGTTGCCACAGTGCTGGTTGTTCGAGGCTTAGCCTTGCTTCTCCGAACCGTTTTAATCTTCTTAATATCGGAGCCATCCGATTACATTGAGAGTTAATTATGACATTGTGTTAATGAGGCCCAAAGAAAAAACTGGGGCCTTATTTACGAAATTTTAACTAAGATAAAATCCAAATTTTAGTTATTTGATTGGATAATATTAGATTGATTTTAGTGCTTAGTCATTCAAAACTGAAGTATCTACTAAAATTTTGATTTTATATTAAGTTAAGATTTCTAGAATAAGGACCCTGCAATAGGCAAATTTAGCTCTTGAGTACTGTACATCATTTTAAAAAGGTGTTTATCCATAACGGCTATTACTGGCTCATTACACTGAAGTTTTTGAAACCTAGAATAGTCTGTTCATCCTCCCAAATGGGCCGTGTTTCTATAAATGCTTGTATGTTATGAGAATTTTGGCTGATATGTCTAAATAACATTGTAATCTAATGTGATTATGTTCCGCACAAAATGGATAGAAAAATAACATTTTAAGTGTAATCAGATTATGTGCCTCTAAATGAATTTAGAAACAAACTCAGCAAATAGAAAATCGTGAAGTTATTTTCAAGGTTAAGAAATCCATCGAGAACATCCAGATGAGTTTTAACCTTTTATATCATTCTCAACGGATGTGGGCTTATGACATTTATTGTCTTTATTACAAGAACTTTTTGCGAGAACATTCTAAAGATAAAATTTGAATCGAAGGTCACATTTGGCGATATAGGAAGATGGAAATTATAAATTGATAACTTCCAGAGATAACCGTCTGCCATTATTCATTTAGAGAGAGAGAAATGGGTTTAACGTCCACGCGACACAAACTGTGTCATTTCGGGACCAACATACGGTTTCAATTTTTTATTTCAATAATTCGCTTGCGCGTAAGGGTCTTTAGCAGTGGGTTGAAACCGGAATACCCAGAGAAAACCCACGATGTTGACAAGGCGCGACTATCTCCATGCCAGGGATCGAAACTGCAGCCGCAAGCCAGAGGCGAGCGGCCAGCAAGAGGTCGAAACGCGGCACTCTAGACCACCTGGCCATCCCAACCACCCATTATTATTCATTTAGAACGACATTAGTCGCATAGAAAGATAAGAACGGGGCCCCTAGGGTCAGGGCATGTGAGAAAACAGAAATCGTTAAAACTTTGATGTTTATATCAGGTCAGGTTTATGATACTAATGTGTTCCCATTTTGCTGATATAGTTTAAATCAGGTGGACAGTTGACAATCAAGTTTGACGGGAGAGAGAAATGGGGTTTAACGTCCAATGGGCACAAACTATGTCATTTCGGGAATAACATATGGTTTAATTTTATTTCAATAATTGGCTTGCGTGTAGGGGTCTTTAGCAGTGGGGGGACCGGAGTACCCGGAGAAAACCCACGAGCTTGGACAGGCGTCCCTACCCCTTGCCACGTACAGCCAGGGATTCGAAACCACGCCAGCTGACTCAATGGCAGGCCGTATGATACCGAGCGCGCACGCTAACCATCCCCCACCACCCCACAAGTTTGGCGGTGAAAAATATGACGTGAACAGAGTGTATTCTTCATATCTGAACTTGTTAATATACACGTACGTCGTAAATATTCAAATATAACGAGTTTTCGGCGTGGTAATATCATCTCAATTACGTAACAGGCCTTTTATTATTTGCTAACTCCTTATCGTTTTACCCCTTATCGTTTGTGATACATGATGCATTCAGAACACCACCTTGCCCTTCGTTATTAAACAACTAGTCCTACTTATATCGCCCCTGTAATATGATGCCATTGTGTACAACTGGAAATGCTGAGCACTACCTGCTCACATTTAGCTAAATGATGTCTGCAACTGCTCGCAACTGGAATCTTAGAGGGTTCATGTCGACTGTGAGCGCATGGAACATACACCCGCTTTCACCAAACTATACGGTCTGGTTCTGCTATTGAATGGTATTATTATTTTTTTTATATACAAATACACTTTTGCACCTTTGTTGTCCAAACGCTTTCGATAATGTCGTCGACAATTTTAATATACATAATAGATGTGACGGAGAAGCGAATAAAACACCACATGACATTCATATAATAGTGAAATGAATCCTTAAAGCCCCAATACCACTCTTGTTGTAACTGAATAATATGTCCCAATCTTCATTCTGGTCAACAAATTGTATTATTTTACATTATTCCAATTAATTGATGACATAAATTTCATCTTAACACACCTGATTAAAAAGATTAGAAAAATTCAACTAATTGATTTGAAAAGTCTAACGTAAACCTTTTCAAATGCGACTTGGATCTTAAAATATTTTCGAACTGTCTGGACATGTAAAATAGGATGTAATGGATAATTTACACAACAGGTAGGACACTTAAACATCTAATACTTAGAATAAGGCTATTATTTATTTTCTAGAGCGGCCAAGCCAGCAAGAGTGTTATTGTCCCTTTAACATTACCTGAAAACCACAAGAACCTAGAACATGTGCACCTACCGACAACGAGCTTTTTCACAGTCGCATCGGGTCTAAAGAATGCCAATGTCGCCTCTTATATGCAACTCTCGGACGTATCCAATTGCGCTAGGCCCAACTGCAAGGGCGATATAAGCAGCCCTTTAGGTAGGAATTCGGGTACTTGAAGTTTTTTTACGTTGGGAAAACCATTATATAGTCGCTTGGGACATGACTTATGTTACGAATGCAAAGCCAGTGCTCTAAACATGGCGTACGGATTTCGATCCCGGTGTTCAAAGTTGTGTCCCTTTGTAATAGGTGCACGACGGAGGGACTAGCAAGGGACAACACTAGTCGTGCGGGTTTGTCGAAAAATCGAGAGAGAGAGAGAGAGAAATGGCGTTTAACGTCCACTCAACACAAACTAGGTCATTTCGGGACTAACATATGGTTTAATTTTATTTCAATAATTCGCTTGCGCGTAGGGGTCTTTAGCAGTTGGAGGAAACCAGAGTGCCCGGGGGAAACCCACGGGGTTGAGAAGGCGCCCCTATCTCCATGCCACATACGCTCATACCAGGGCTCGAAACCACGGCCGCAAGCCAGAGGTGACCGGCCAGCTAGAGGTCGAAGCGCGGCACTCTAGACCACTAGGCCATCCCACCCCCCCTCGAAAAATCGAGGTTGGCGTGTCGATTGGTAGGCAAACTGCATGATGTAAGACCGTCTGCATTTATGCGGTCGGTGCAGAAATGCAGGACCTAACCCATTGGTATCAAGTTAAACGAAATATTATGTGTGTCCATAGACAATTCTCGGTCAAAAAAGTAGGGGATATTTGATTTTTAAGTGTTATTAAAGTCACCTAATGAAACTGACGAAGAAACAAATGACAAAATGAAATGAAGTTCACATTCATCGATTTATTCCAAATGGTCGTTAGACTAAGTAAGGCACAGACTGACCATAACAAGGGTAAAATGATACCCGGGGTCAAACCGCAATGTTACCACAGCATCACAACAAAGTCAGTAACGGGTAAATCCTCCTCTGTTTGCCAAACAAGCATTGATCCGACGTGGCATACTCCTAATGAGACGTCTAAGGTCATTTTGGTCCAGATTGTCCCATTCCTGTTGCAACGCAGCAGGAAGTTCTTGGACATTGGCAGGACGTTGTTGACGTTGACGTAACCTCTGTCCAAGCATGTCCCAGACATGCTCAATGGCGGAGAGGTCGGGACTCAATGCTGGCCAAGGTAATGTGGTGATGTTCTGTTGTTGGAGGTAACCTGTAACGATCCTGGCCCTGTGACATCTTGCGTTGTCATCCTGGAAGATGAAACGGCGGCCATGACGTCGTGCGAACGGCACAACATGGACTGCCAAGATGTTGTCCCGGTAGTACTGGCCTGTAACACGCCCTGCAACAACATGTAAAGCCGTTCTTCCAGCAACAGTGATGCCTCCAACACCATAACAGAACCACCCCCAAATCGATCATGTCTGATGAAGTTAACGTCTCGGAAGCGCTCGTTTCGACAACTCCACACCCTCCTACGTCTGTCCAAAAAATCAACAGTTAACCTTGACTCATCTGAAAACATCACATTGCTCCAGCGTCGATTATCCCAGTGTTGCATGACGATCCCCACACCAACGACGTCTTGCCTGAATGTGATGATCTCTCAAACAAGGGATCACGCGAGGACGTCGGGCGCGAAGGTGACCCCTATGCAGTCGATTCCGAATCGTCTGGCCACTCACTCTCACACCAGTGTCTGTTTTGCTGTGATGACACGATTTCTCAAGGCCAAGGTACGGATAAATCGATCCTGGGCTTGAGTTGTCGCCCTTGGTCTGTCCTGTACAGATTGTGTATCACGGTATCTGGACCATAGCCTGCTTATGACAGACTGAGAAACATTCATCGTCTGCGCCACAACCGCCTATGTTGTGCCGATCTGTAGCATGCCAAGGGCACGTAACCTTTCATTTTGGGTAAGCCGACGCATATCAAAATTTGTTTTCTGGTCATTAAAACAATTAAACTGATGTTTCCACCCTGGAATTCAATGCCACAATGACTGTAACATTCAAAGTCAGAGTCGTGCAAATCTTGGGTTGGACCCCCATGATGATCCCAAGCATCACCTGCATTCCATGCGGTAGGTATTGGTGCGTTTGGGTGTCACATATAACTGGAAATATTTCTTCTGTTAGGTTCTATAGTGACTTTTGTCGTAGTCATTTGCATATTTTAGTGTCATGCCCCCGAAATCAAATATCCCCTACTTTTTTTGAATAGTATATAACGCTAAATCCATTCTATTTCCATTTGTTCACCATTCAGATCTCACGAGATATAATTACAAATATCCTACTGTTGTATTAAAACTTGCGTGATTTGAGTCAAGGTTGCCTTTGTGAGAATGACCTTCTTGCCCACTTCCGAGTCCAGAACCATGAAATAATTCCTGGCTTAACTCGAGTTAAAACAATATCATTGGAAATATTATCATTAACTTCAACCAATTTTACAAACCGTAGTGTCGTCATTGCTCACTTGGAGGTCCCTGTGTTGACCAAGAAAGTTCGTGGGGATTTTCATGTGTTGTTCTCACTTGTCAGTGGTGCAGAGGGCAAGGGGCAACGATAGTCGTCTGCATGGTACGAAATTCCGAGTCCCTGTGTCGACATTGGTGTGTGCGTAAAAGATCCCTTGGCAGTTGGAAATCGATACAAGAGTAGGCCGTAGCGCCACTGTCCAGGAATAAATATCCCCCACAACATGCTGTATCGCGTATGCCCGTCTTCATTAGCCCAGTCGGAACAGTAGGGCGTTAAACCTCATTCCATCTCATTTCCATTCAAAAGGTGTCCCACCAAACATTTATATTTGTACCTTGAAATAGGAGATACGAAACGAAATGAAATGGGGTTTAACGTCCTACTCTTTTGCACCTAACCTGGGCTAATGGAGGACGGGCATACGCTATACAGTGTGCTATGAGGAAAATTTTGTCCAGGCAGCGGCACTACGGCCTACTCTTATATCGAATTCCAACTGCCAAGGGATCTTTTACGTGCACTCCAATGTGTACACGGGACCTCGGTTTTTCGTCCCATCCGAACGACTAAGCAGCTGTCCTTGTCAGGCCCTCCTTCTGCATCACTGACAAGGTGAAATCACACCGGAAAATCGAGATGAACTTTCTCGGCCAATGCAGGGATCGAACACCCGACCTCCAGGCTAGCGAACCAACGCCTTGTCCACTTAGCCACGTGATCCCCCGAGATACGAAACAAAGCAAAAGTAATAGTTTCCTTAACTTGATGAATCAGTGAGTTATTATATTCGTCTATACAATTTTATATATTTTACATAAATAACACAATAAATCAAACAAGGAAATGTTATATCAGGCTATATAAAAGCATTCGTTCTATTTTTTATGTCCCTAAAGTGTTTTTTATGTTTTTACACAAACAGAAAAACAAAATTTTAACGTAGTTTTCATGTCAGTACAGCTTGACAAATCCACCGGGATTTCATAGAAATGTTGTTAATGCGACTCATTATCTTTTCCTAGAAGTAATAGTTACCATTTTTATCTTTACAATATAATAAAGCGCCGTTGTATTAAATCCAATTGGAGAAATGGTATCCGGGCCTACAGATTTTTTTTTTTTTTGATATGAAATGATTTAGAAAAATGGTTATCGACAGAGAGAGAGAGAGAGAGAGAGAGAGAGAGAGAGAGAGAAAGAGAGAGGGGGGTTTAACGTCCACTCAACACAAACTAGGTCATTCCAATTCGTTTGCGCGTAAGGGCCTTTAACAGTGAGAGTAAATCGGAGGACCTGGAGAAAACCCACGAGGTTGGTCACGTACCACCGTGGATTCGAAATAACGCCAGTTGACACAATGACAGACTTTATGATACAGCGCGCACGTGCTAACCATTCAACCCCTTTTATATCTATAGATAACGGTGAAGGCGCAATAGAATAACGAGTTTATGATATGAATATTTTTGATAAACTAAATGTAATAATTACAATATTAGTTTTATTAATAAAACTATTAGCAAACAGTGTGTTGGGGCAACACGAGTGATGCTGGGTTTTAGAAATATAGGGAGACGGGGAGCGCCATAATTACATCTGAGGTGACACTGATTCACTATTTCCATGTAACTTCGGTTCGGACTATATTATTACGGACCGAAAAATTGAATCAAAGGTATTCTTACAATGTAATTGAGAGAAATCAATTCGGCACCTTGTTTCACGAAATTTTAACTAAGATAAAATTCAAATTTAATTATTTGATTGGGCAATGTTAGATTATTTGAGTGCTTAGCCAATCAAAATTGTATTATCTACTAAAAATTTGGATTTTATCTTTAGTTCAGATTTCAAGAAAAAGGGCCCTGATCGTTTTCTTTGGCACATTCTTTCGACCTGTTTGTACTTAGAACTACATTATTATGGATTGGTAAATTCTGATGTTGGTTTCCGTTTTGTTTGGAACCTAACTTTTATTTGTGTTGAACAAATGCGGTATAGCATATTCATGTAATTTCCTTTCACCCACGGGTCTTCTTCCGGTTCGGTCTGTATGCTGTCCTACTTCTTATGGATGAATATCGCCCAACGATGGTTTCTTGCTGTTTGTAATAAACTGGTTTTATTGATATGTATCATTTACAAAATATGTTATAAGATCTTATACGGTGATCCCCGGGTATATTCCCATTGTCGTCCGCAACCCGGAAGTGCTCTAAAATTATCTTGAAGTTTGACTGAAGAAGGCCTATTGATGTAAAGATCTTCCCACGCCATTCCGCCGTTTAAAGAGGTAATGGGTTTATGCATGACAGAATAATATATTGTCATTAATAAGCTTTCATCATATTGATTATTGAATATGTAACAGACTAATACGTACAGCGCGCCTATTGTTATTTTCAATAACGCCAAGCGTTATTTTAGTTGCCAGCTAAATTGAGAATTGATGCTTTCACACGTTCTATTTGAGTTTCTTTTTAATGTTTGAAGATTCCATAAGCTTGTGGATAACCATAATTTTAACTGCTTGCAAAAATTGAAAGACGTTTTTTATAATATTGTTACTATAAGACAAATTAATTTATAGATATCGTTGCGCTCCTTAATAAGTCCTGAAACACCTCTGTTATACATCGATTGTCAGAGTAATAATACAAAGTTTATAAGTCACATGTGAACTGACAATAAAGCCCAAACACAGACCTAGTGATGACACCATACAATATTCATTTACCAATTTGTATAACGTACAGGGGCCGGTTGCTCAAAGCTCTGTTAACTTTTAACGATCCGATAACATGAAGTAAACGAATCGTTAACTTTAACGGAGAGAAAGGTTGTTGCTGGAAGCCCCGTTAACTTTAACGGATAATGAAATTGACTTTCCAGCAACAGAAATTTAACGGACCCTTAACAAACGACACATGAAAGTTAAAATAACTTAGTTTTGAGCAACCGGCCTCTGATCTATATTTCGTTCCGTTTCGTTTAAATATACTTTCGATGGCCTACACAACCGTTTTGGTCAAATGTCGCGTCAGGTGTCATAGGGGCGACTTTTGACCTTATGATGTCATACATTGATTAATCAATCAGCGTTGACGTTTCTAGTGTTTACCCAATGTTCCGTGCATCTCACGCCCACCACTTGCCATAACAGACAGTTTCATTGGCTAATCACTCAAACCATTCATTACAGGACTTATATAACAACTCTTCCAGAGCATACTGTAGCAAACGCAAGTAAAACGACTGTTATACATGACTGCTAAAGTAACATATCATCAACAAAACAGGTGGACAAGCGGCACATTAGACCATTCCAAGTGGTATATTGAAGCATTCCATAAGTGGGACCAGTGCTCACTCTGGGTTCCATTTTTTTTCTGACAATTTTTCATTTTAATTTATTAGCCAGATATTTTTTCAGGAATTTTATTTACATAAATACATACAATATACATCTTAAAATTTACAAAATTCCTCTCTGCTTTGCAGACGCCCATTTTTTGAAGGCTGATTCACATGTTGAACAAAACATTGTTTTGGTATCTGCATCATACCTTAACCAAGGATTTGAAAATTTCCATTATCCCTGAAAGATCTACCTTTTCCAATTGCACTTATTATTTTACGTTTTTCGAAATTTTTCTCTGCGGTGGTCTTTTGGGGTATCAGTTCAACATCTAGGGCTGTAATATCATCAGATGGCCGAGAGCTTATCATGTCAGTACCACTGTGGGACATTTAACCGCTCTAAGCGGCACATTGAGCCATTCCACGTGGCATATTCAATCATTCCAAGTGGGACATCTAACCGTTCAAAGTGGGACATTGCACCATTCCACGCTGCACAATAATTTAACCTTTCCACGTGGCGCATTGCACCATTCCAAATCAGGCAAATGGCACATTGGACGCCGCATTGAACCAAGCCAAGTGGCACACTGGGCCATTTCAAGTGACACGTTGCTTCTCGTGATAATACTGCTCTAGTGTAAGAAAAAAAAATACCTATGTGACTTGACTTCGTAAATTGTTGGTAGTTTTCCCCTATCTATTAGTGAACAAAGTAGTATCGGTGTTTTGTAGGTAGAGTAAGGGCAAAGAGGTTTAACAGGCGCTAAAAGGTAAATACAGTAATTGCTATCTATGCTAACATTAAACGCCAATTACGGAATTGATGAACCCTTTGTAAACTTGAAAATTGTAAAAGATGAATCACTAAAAGGAAAATAAGTTCAATGTATGCACGGCCTACAATCGGGATTTCCACCGAGTCATTCGACCTGATTGCGTGGATAGTCTCTATAATCCGGAACAAGGACTAAGGGAGGTAAGTAGTCCTTAAACAATACGTTGACGGCAATGAAATTAGAGACTTTTGGCAAGTGGAATTTTCCGCATCCGTATCACGTATCCGTATCGCCACGTGATACGTTGCGTCAAGGTAGTTTTAGAGTTTTGGCAGATTTTTGCGGCGTGTACATATGGGTAACTGGGCTGGCTTAGTTCTATTTACAGCATGATGTCAGTTATCTACCAAGATCTTCAGTACTAGTCAAGTGTCTACTATAACACAACATTTCAGCGTCTAAAAGTAGCAAAAAGTATAGTAAAAAGACGACGATGTTATATGGACCTTTTCCGTATGCAAGCTGTTCGATGCGTGCTGCCGTATCCGTGTGCCATGTCACGTATGAGAAATACACAAGCATTGTTGACGTCACACACAAAATCGATACGGATACGCGATACGGACAAGAAATTTCCGCTTGCCAAAAGTCTCTATTAATTTAAGAATACCTTTTCAGAAAATCCATTTGATTGCATTACCCTCATTTTTTTAATTGTAAATTTTCTCTCTTCATGGGTCATATGTTGTTTTTTGTTTCAAAATTAATCCTAATTTGTCGCCACGATTCAAGATCGTTTACTAGACTTGACTAAAGATACTGCATAATCAACTACATAAAAAAAAATCCCGATTACGCATGGGCCAACGGTCCTACAACCTCCGTACGACGAAGCGTAGCAGGATCTGGGTGACCGAGACTATAGCGCGTGCATGAAGAGATTCCAGATTTCCAGTTTAATCAGTAACATCTCGTAATTCTGAAGCGTTACCCCCTCCCCCGCCTCCCTCTCTATTAAAAGCAAACACGACCTTAAACAGACATCTGCTGAACTTATATACTTCAATTAACTGGTATTGCCTTTATTGTCAGGATATTCTATATTCGGCAAATAATTATATTCTATGAAAACAAACAAATTATACGTCAGTTATTTCATTATTTATATATATATATATATATATATATATATATATATATATATATGCTAACTTTATGTCTATGAATGGAACACCTGCAAAGGCTAATAGAAACCCTCCGAATTATTGACGTCAGACGTATTTTAGTTACTTCAGCCATTACTTGTAGTTATTAACTCCGGACACATTTGATGCGCTGATATCGAATTTAATACAAAGTAAATTTCTAGTAATATTTATGTATCTCACATTTTTCATTTGGAAAATTTATAAAAAAAAAAACAAAAAAAAAACAAGTCAGCACAATCAGCCATCTTGAAATGCCAGCGCTCAGTATTCGCCAGTGGTGTGAATTTACCCCGGGGTAGACTTGAATAAACCGACGCCAGAGAGTGCCATTCGGTTGAGACTTCTGGCCATTTCGCCAAACGTAATCAGTTTATATACATTCATACCATACATTATTATATACGTTGCGACCCATTTGTGTCAAGGGGGTTGGGATGGCCTAGTGGTCTATAGTGCCGCGCTTCGACCTCTAACTGGCCGATCACCACTGGCTTGCGGCTGTGATTTCGAGCCCTGTTGTGAGCGTATGTGGCATGGAGATAGGGGCGCCTTCTCAACTCCGGTTTCCTCCCACTGCTACAGACCCCTACGCGCAAGCGAATTCTTGAAATAAAATTAAACCATATGTTAGTCCCGAAATGAACTAGTTTGAGTTGAGTGGACGTTAAACCCCATTTCCTCTCTCTCTCTCTCTCTCTCTCTCTCTCTCTCATTTGTGTCAATTATTAGATAAATATTAGCTATTTAGCTTTTTTAAAATATACTATTTTTAAAGTTAATTATATCTCTGTCTCCCTGTCAATTTTTTGGTCCCAAATATTAGCGATTTAGCTCCTTTAAAATAGCCTTTTTTTAAAGTTAGTTATACCTCTGTCTCCCTGTCAATTTTTTGGTCCCAAATATTAGCGATCTATCTCCTTTAAAATAGCCTATTTTTAAAGTTAGTTAGAACGACCACGAAACTGCTAACAAGGGCGGATCTAGGAATTTTGAAAGGGGGGGGGGCGCCGCAAAATGAAGGCACTGACCACGGAGACGGGGCATGTCGCTTAGAGGGGGTTGGGGGGGGGGGGTCCCAAG
This sequence comes from Patella caerulea, assembly GCA_036850965.1. Lineage (NCBI taxonomy): Eukaryota > Metazoa > Mollusca > Gastropoda > Patellidae > Patella > Patella caerulea. Next base: position 70,184,612 of record JAZGQO010000010.1, on the reverse strand, counting down.
AAAATTATCCGTCATTACCTTGCATCTGTAGCCATTCCAAGAGCAATTTGGCTGATATTTTCGTCTAAGTAAATATTTGGGTCTGAGCAAAGGCACCTTCAGCAGTAAAAAAGGACACTGTCGAAAATTAGTGGCGCGTCCCCCATTGAATCCGCCTCTGGCTAATAGACTAAGGTGGCGAACGTAACGAGTTGGATCACAAGGTAATCTATCCTGTATTATACTATCGCGAGTTTAATGAGTTATTGAGTACAGTGGTTGTTTGGTACAAATACATTATCTTATATATAAAGTGGTATTGATGTTTATTATACGAACTGTAGTTAAATATAACTAAAAGTAACAATTGATAGATTTATGTAAGGTTATCGAGTATCTCTCTTTGATGGTGTATATATTAAGTGAAATGAAATGAAATGAAATGAAATGTGATTTTATGGTCTGCTATTAAAAATACATTATGTAAGATTTAGATAAAGAACTATTCATTCTTGCTATACTAGTTCGAAAGTGGATAATGTAAAATGAATAATTTGAAAATTTCATTCAAATTACTCTATTGCAAGCGAAGATATTAGCCTTTGAAGTTTTGACAGACGTGTGCAATGATTTCAACCACCGTACTGGATGATCAAAGCTAAAACGCGGTCCTCCATAATTGATTAAATCAAAGTATCGCTGAACCGCCCTTATCTGATTAATATCGGAGAAATCCGATGCCATCGAGTATTGATTAAGGCCTAGATCAGTTAATTAAAGTCCAATTAATACTTTAGAAAATATTTAATGCCTAAAGAAAGACATGCAATAGGCAGATTTAGCCCTTGCATAATGCATGTTTAAGTGGTACACACCTGTTGGTGAAATTTAAATTAAATGGGTTTTAACGTCCTACTGTTCGACTCCTAACGGGACTAATGAAGACGGGCATACGCCATACAGTGTGCTATGGAGGAAATTTTGCCCGGACAGCGGTACTACGGCCTACACTTATATCGAATTTTAAACTGTCAAGGGATCTTCTATGTTCATGCCAATGTGTACACGGGACCTCAGTTTTTCATTATATCCGAACGACTAAACAGCTGCCCTTGTCAGGCCCTCTGTCCTGCACAACTGGTTAAACTTTCTCAGCCAACACCATCCTCCAGGCTAGCGAGCCAGCGTCTTGCCCACATAGCCACCGTGATCTTTTCACACACCAGTTGGTAGTCGTATGGTTAGGACATTACTTTTACGCATAGGAAAATATATGGTATACCGTCCATTTGGAGACATACATGTCTAGTATACAATTTACCATAGACAATTCTGCCATACAATCTAACATGGAGAGACAATTTACCATACACACATGGACAATGCCCCATTCGTTCTACGATACACTAGGCACTTACCATATAGAGATAACCCTAATCTCTGGAAAACTCGCTGGCTATTTTGAATATCACGTGATGTATGCTTTGTCGGTCGCTTCACAAAGGTCCAAAATGGTAGCCCAAACTCGCATATCTTTAGAAATTTCACCTAATAGCCGAATCAGTCACATTGCGCGCTAAAAAATAATTCCCGGTAAAGCATCACATAGGATATTTTCGAATGAACTTTTGATGTCAAGATGTTGAAAATCTTCCAAGGATCATTAATCATGCACCAACCGATAACTAATTGTCAAACAAACGGTTGCATTTCATTCTAACAGATCCTACCCCGGGGCTAAACAACCGAATTCACTGGCCAGCCAGTTTTACCAGTGATAAATGAGGGCTATAGTTATCTCTGAAACACAATCTAAACTACGGAGACAATCCGAAATACGACTTACAATACAGAGACAATCGACCATACAGAAACAATCAGCCATACATTCTACCATACAGTACCCACGATTATAGCATAGTATCGTGTTACGATATGTATCCCAAAGAAATGATACACAAAGGAACAAACGAAAAGTGCACTGACTAATCATGACAGTGCTATGTTTTAATATCAAAATCAGATCATAATCATTAGATAAACTGGATGTACTTTCGCTTTTTATAGTTCCCGCGTGTAAATCCCGAGACACGAAGTGTAGGCATATCGCAATTACTATTATCATTATAACATCATTCATTATATAATCGAACGGGCGCGGCATACGTGTCACGCTCTTCTGGTTGAGTTACAAAAGTTATACACACGACATGTGAATATTTAATAACCATATTAATGTTCCGATACAATTGACAGGGACTTAGATTTGCTGATGGTAATCGCACTAGGGTTATGTCGAACTAACTACGGAATATAGTCAAACACTTAATAAAAGTAGAACAACAACTAGCTTTGATCACTCTGATTGAAACAAAGCAGGTGCTCTAGAACGTATAACTACACATTTTCAAACCCGCATTCACAAAGGATTGTCAGACTTATGTTGCGAATCTACTCAAAATTGTTCTCGTATGTTAATTAGTAATTAGCCCTCTATCAAACTTTTGTTGTTTTAATGTATTAATACACCAACAAGTATTTCCGAATCAAGGATACTCAGGGGCGCCGGAAAGGCGCGAGGGCCAGAGTACCAAAAGATATCTATCATTTTAAAATGAAAAGACTAGTAAAAAGGTTGCAAGCTTTCATATTTAGGGCATGGGTATACATGTATAGCCCAGAAAAGGGGAGGGTACTATTTGTATACCTTGGTACCCGGTATCATGTGCCCCTGAAGATTCTGCTCATGAAGAGTGATTGCAAGTTGAGTAAATTCTTAGCTTAAATCAGAAGATGCTTTGTGAAATTGGGACGTGAAATTGTATCTATATTTTCTTTACAAACAAAGGACAACGGAAAGATGTATATTTAAACCTTCTGGTGCTCTAACTGTGATTCATACATGGCTAAATATACATGTTTAATTAGATACAGGTGAGGTTGGTGGCCAAACATTATTGATCCAAAAGAATTGAAAAGGTAATTCATTTATCAACTTGGGAAATCGACTTTATATCGACCAAACCTGTAGTGCATTGACAAATTATGTACACTATTAATAGTGCACACACCTATATTCAATACAAACAAGGAAGTATGTGGCCAATAACTCGCTTTATATTCTAAACTGAATTTAGGATGTGTTTATGGTAAAATAAAAAAATCCAGAAAAACAAAATTAATTATGTGGCCAATAAGCCGCTCATTTCTAAATTAAATTCAGGACGTGCTTATGGTAAAAACAGAAAGTGGATAAAGCTTTTAAAAATAGCATCTCTGATATCTCTTTCACCAGCTTTTTAATTACCTTCTTGTCCATGGTGTTTGGACAAAATCTACATAAAAAAACAATTAGTTTCATATACAGACAAAATGTCACGAACAATGGGCATAGACATGATAAGCTTGATTGTTAATTCCTTCATTTAGCCTTTCGGGATATCCATTACAAATTATGGATTGGTACTTTGTATTGACGTTTCTCTAGTTACTGGCGGTGCGTTCAATCTTGCTTTGTACCGTTTATATGCTAAATCTGCCTATTGCAGGTCTTTCTTTAGGCTGAAATGTTATCTAGATTATTAATTAGACATTATTAACTTATCTAGACTATAATCATCCCCCGATGTCATTACTAGCCTGTGATATTTACTGGATTCGAATCCGGTCTAATGGATAATTGAGACTATATTTTTATCATCGTAAGTTATGATGATCAAGCCTAACCTCAAAATTCAATTGCTAACACTTGGTCCAGTGCGGATCAATTGATTGAAATTCTCGGCAAGTTCCATTTACATTTTCTAGTTTTTAACTATTTAGTGAGAACTACCAGCTCTTTATCTTGTCTCCCATAACGTATCTTTATGATACATTTAACCTAAATACAGCATCTAGTAAAATTAACACACGGTATCAGATATTACAGTCAATTAATACAGAAGCTGATAACACGTTCACCTGGTGAGTCATAAATGAGATAATCATATTGTACAACCAATTAACACGTTCTTCAAACATTCTGATAAACGATAAAGTTCATCACACCATTACGTGGTTTAATGTGTTATCATTTGACATTTCTGCATTGATGATACCAAACATCAATCAGCTCAACTTGGTTTTATAATGACTCACCCCCTCTTTAAACTGCCATTTTGATATACAATAACCTTTTTATGCTTTTACCTATGGTGTTTATATCACTCTTTCATATGTAAATAACTGAAAGGGACTAATCCGATTTGAACAGCGTCACAAAAATAAAATACCGAGTATGTGTGAAATTTAAACGCCAAAATATAGAGGAATGGACTACTTACCGTTCCTTTAGAGGTCTATACAGTGAATGACCCATGTGCTGTACTTAATAACGAATGGTAAATTTCGCCTGCTCATTACGCATATAAAATAAACGTCTGGTTTTATCAAGACACAGTATGATACAGTTTGGGACACCGATGTCCATTTCCAGATGAAGACTATCGGCTTTAAGTTGTAAGAAAACTTATCACATACATTGGGTTAGTTGCTCGACCCTTAGGTGGAGACCTTCAAGGAATTGTAACACAAAATTAAGCAGTCTTATTCCCCAAAATATTATCGGGATTGGCCCTTTAATTAAATCAATTTTTCCATAATATCACGTATAGTGTACTGTACGTTACACTCCTCCCGTAATCGGGAAAAACCTAGTAACACTGTTGCATGTAGATTTGAGAAAACAAAGACAAACTTTTTTGTTTTAGAATTAAGCTACTGAATATAAAACCAATTTTATTTTGTCTCTTTGGATGAAGAGAGTGAAGGAGAAAAAAAAAGACTATTATCAATATGGGTCTAACTCAATTTTCACCAAAATTGAACCTGCTAGGTTTTTCCAGATTACGGGAGATTTGTTATAATCAATAACAACTATGTATAACGAAGTAGATAAACGGTTTATTGTGTCAGAACGTATGAAAAACAGATTTCCCTTTATGACCACGGAGCTGCTTTTTGATTGGTTGTGTACTTCTCGGCTTCACTGTACAGTTGGCCGATGGGACAGGATTTTCCTTACTCTTTTATAAAAACTAGAAATTACTTAATCGCTTAATCATGGAAGTTGTTTTATATTATAATATACTAATTCGTCGGTTTATATTAGGGGGTGGGGGAAAGACGCTTGCTCGCAAGCCTTAAGGTCAGGTGTTCCTTCCCTGCATTGGCCGAGGAGGTTCATGCAGAATTTTTCGCGCGTGGTTCCCCCTGTCAGCGAAGAAGCGGAAAGCCTGGCAAAGGCATAAAATATCTGATGTCACCTGTACACATTGACGTGCACGTAAAAGATCACTTGTCTGTCGCGCTTCGACCTCTAGCTGGCCGGTCACCTCTGGCTTGCGGCTGGGGTTTCGATCCCTAATGTGAGCGTATGTGGCATGGAGATAGGGGCGCCTTCTCAACCTCGTGGGTTTCCTCCTACTGCTAAAGACCCCTACGCGCAAGCGAATTATTGAAATAAGATTAAACCATATGTTAGTCCCGAAATGACCTAGTTTGTGTCGAGTGGACATTAAACCCCATTTCTCTCTCTCTCTAACTTGTCAATTGGAATTCGATGTAAGAGTAAGCCGTAGCGCCACTGCCTAGGGGAAATTATTCTGATGGTACACTTCATGGCATATGCCCGTCGTCATTAGCCCAGTTCGGAGTAGGACGTTAAACCCCATTGCATTTCATTTTGTATTAGGGATCCAGCAATCCTTTTGGAAACAATGGTACTATATTTTATTTTTCAGTCAATATAATAAATCCACTGAGGAGAGAAATAGGGTGGATTGGGAATGGTGCCGTCGTCCTGTGACTACCTTACTTTGCAATCGATGGTACTTTATTGTAATATGACATAGTTTATTATAGTCGATAGAGAGAGACCGATGGTGAGACGACTTTTCTACTTTGGAATCAATGGCACTATAAATTGTGATATACAGTCAAAACAATACGATAGGGGTCTAGACCTATGTTACATTATACATGAGATTACACTTGAGGGAGAGGGATAGCGTGACTGTAGGATTTTCTTTTAACGACTTTGGATTCAGTGGTACTATACAGCCAAATCTGATGTGGAATCAATAGTATTATATTTATATGTAATAAATCCATTATAGTCTTGTGTAAACAGTAAATATAACAAAGTTTATGATAGTCAAGGGAGAGGGAGATAGAGAGAATGGTAGGTTCTCCTTAAACAGTGAGAGATAGGAATGAGGTTTAACGTCCACACTTTATTTATATGTGATAAATCCACTATATATATATATATATATATATATATATATATATATATATATTCTTGTGTAAATATACCCAAATTTATAATAGTTAAAGCGGGAATTTCATATTTTTCAAGAAAGTCAGAACATATTTATTTCCATGTATTTTGCTCAATAGGTTGACAACTCACTATTATAAGGCCAAGGTACGGATAAATCGATCCTGGACTTGAGTTGTCGACCTGAGCGTGGTCTGTCCTGTACAGATTGTTTATCACGGTATCTGGACCATAGCCTGCTAATGACAGACTGAGAAACATTCATCGTCCGCGCCACAACTGCCTGTGTTGTGCCGATCTGTAGCATGCCAAGGGCACGTAACCTTTCATTTTGGGTAAGCCGACGCATATCAAAATTTGTTTTCTGGTCACTAAAACAATTAAACTGATGTTTCCACCCTGGAATTCAATGCCACAATGACTGTAACCTTCAAAGTCAGAGTCGTGAAAATCTTGGATTGGACCCCCATGATGATCCCAAGCATCACCTGCATTCCATGCGGTAGCTATTGGTGCGTTTGGGCGTCACATGTAACTGGAAATGTTTCTTCTGTTAGGTTCTATAGTGACTTTTTTCGTAGTCATTTGCATATTTTAGTATTATGCCCCCCAAATCAAATATCCCCTACTTTTTTGAATAGTATATTTTGCTCAATAGGTTGTCAACTCACTATTATACAATCATGGGCATTATTTTCCACACTTACAAATCCTTTACATTGGATATAATAACACAAGTATCTCCCCTTTTTTATCATTTCCCCCATGCCATAGCTATCTTCAAACGTTTCAAACGTTTCAAACGTTTGAATTTGAATTTGAAAATGAAATTTTTGTCAATTTCTCAAATGGCAATAGTGAATTATAGTATTAATAGGATTATTCTCTAACAAGGTAGAACTGTTTATGGATACCATCTATTTTAAGGCTTTATTTTGATATATCCCCATGTTAAAAAATATAACTTAAAAATATGAAACTGCAGCTTTAACGGAGAGAGATATAGAGAGAATGGCGGATTCTCCCTTAACAACTTTTTTCAATATCTGATATTGATTACTAATAGAATAATTGGAATCCATAAATCAGACTTTATGACATATTAACCATAAAAACACAGAACGTAACGCTATAGATAACTTAAATATATAGGACAGTTTGTCAATAAACCAATTTATAATGGCATATAGATTGTAAGACAACTACAATAAAACACACAGAAGCTGTGTCAATTAACTAATTCATAACATCAGAGACATTATGTTGTCTTAATTGAAAGATGCATTCCCACGAAAGTATTTACCGAAAGAATGACAATTTTGGTATAATATATAATCTCCTAGTAGGAGATTTTATTTATCACACAATCCTTTCTTACATGCACAATAAATATAATTTTTACTGAACCTGATTACATTACGGCGTAGTGATAAATCAATTCTTGACATCAAACCATCCAAATCATCATTTCTTGACACAATCCTTTCTTACATGCACAAATAAATAAATATAATTTTTACTGTACCTGATTACATTATGGCGTAGTGATAAATCATTTCTTGACATCAAATCATCCATTGCCAAGTCCGTGGTCAATTAAATAAAAAATAGTTCATTTTTAATACTTAAAAAAGGAAGGTACTTTTAATTTTTAAAAAAAATTAAATATTCTTTGAAAAATCAAATTTATATAGGGCGAATATCGCAGGAGATTATGAAATTTATCACACAGGCGATATCTGCTGTAGAATGTATTTTTGGGTGATAAATGAAACGTGGAGACACCTAAGCTTATAGTAAAGAATACTGAGTTTCCTGACAAAATACCGATGTGGCGCGCGGATGACAACATGTAAGGCCATCCCTTAAAGTCAGCCAGTCTCCATCTTTGACATAGTATAGATACGAATCTGACGTGATGAAGAATCCTTGAATCGGTAATAATCCACAACAATATTCCTTAACTTGGATTACAACAGAGAGATAATTTCGCTCGAAAACAGCACAATGTAAAACCGAGAGATAATTTCTCTCAAATCAGACTGTCTCCATCGTGTGTGTAGATCTAATGGCTACCGGTTGTTAGAGTTTTGAGAGAATTAAACTCGAGTAGACTTTTGGAACAAAAGATTGACCGAGGAATAATTCAGGGGTTTTCTTAGGCTTCGATATGTATGATAAAGGGATAGGACCGTTCTAATCTATTTAATATGGAAGAAATCCGACGCCATCGAGGGTTGATTATGGCCTGTGTTAGACAGATACACAGTTCGAATATGTTGGTAACATATGTTCGTAAGCTTGCCAAACCAGACATGTAACATCAAACTTGCCTTGACTTCAAATACAAAACTAGGAAACACGATTTTCTTTTAAATATATGTTGTTTTTTTAATATAATAAGCAAGATACAAAGTTTACACCAACTATGATATTGCGAATTTAAGCACAATCAAAAGTCTAGATGAAACTCAAAAATAAAATGTTTTCGCTCTCTCTCAACCCGTTCAACTGAGCTCGCTCTATAGCCAGATCGGCTAACTTTTGGAAACGTTACAGCTCCTTTTCCCAAGAATACCCATCTGTCTCTAAACGCGCATCTCTTCATTTTTAAAGCTAATACACCCTTAACCAGCAATGCGTCACTTAATACCAATTAATTGAATGGTATTCATACCTGATATGGAGATACTAATGTCCTATGTAAACAACATACATTTCCATTATCTCTGTTAAATTCCACTTATTATTGTTCTTAACAAGCTGATTGACAACAAGAACAGAAATGAAATGTCGGTACTATCCAGTCTATGTATACTTCGTTAAATGACAAGTCCTTTTAATTAATGAATGTATTATTTATTTCCAATCTTGTTCCATCACAGATCCTATTTCGTTTCGTTTTTATAGTTAAAAATTTCGTTCGACTTGTCTTTACTACACTAAGATCTGGAAGAGTTTTAATCATTGACGTGTTCTGCATCTGCATGATGTGATGTGATTAGCCAATGAAATGGTCTGTTACGACGAGTTCCTAGCCTTGTGATGCACGGAACTATGGTCAAACTGTTAGAAGCGTCAACACTGATTGATTAATCAATGTCTGACGTCATAGGGTCAAAAGCCACTCGTTTGACCCCTGACGTGACCTCCCACTATAACTTGTCAGATCTTCAGGTAGTGAAGGTCATCAAAAGTATAAAAAACGAAACGAAATATAGATCTGTATTTTAATCAGATTGCACCTATTTCCTTATCCGTTCCCTTTTTTATCTAACAAAACTTGTATACCAGTTTTAAACCAATATAATACCGGGGTAATAATATTACTACAGTCCAAATATATCATAAAATCACATACTTTTGTGAGGAAAGGCATCTTTAAATTAAACATTTCATTTACCAGTCTATCTGTGACAGGTTGATGGGAACCGTGAACTGCAAATCATATGTGGGTTATCGAAGATGAGATACGATTTTATTGTATCAATGGATCAATCATGTAGAGAATACATAATTTACAACGGTTGATTATACAATTATATAGATAACATCTAGGATAATCATTTATAGCTGGGGGGTCACGGTGGCTAAGTGGGTAAGATGCTGGCTCTGTAGTTTGGAGGTCGGATGTTAGATCCGAGAAAGTTCATTAGGATTTCCAGGTGTAGTTCCACCTTGTCAGTGATGCGGGGCGGGGGTCTGACAATGATGGATGTCTAGTCGTTCAGATGGGACCACAAACCGAGGTAACGTGTATACATAGGGATGCACTTCAAAGATCCCTTGACAGTTGTTTTACAACTTAATATTTAGGTCAGCCGTAGGCAGTACGTAGCAATCGTAGTGATCGTACCGAAACGTTTCCCAACGTATCTTCACGTACCAGATTATGGACTTATGGGAAAGTGACAGTACGTCCAATGGACCCACTACGATAACATCTCTGCATGACCACGACATCATTCGTATGACTTAACGTCTACTTCCGCCGAGAATGATATCGCAAACAATCACGGCACCTTGCGCTCGTCATTTTATGATCACGTGAATGCCTTGCCCGTCACCTGATCTCTTACAATGGCGATTGTTCGTCTCTTTCATATTAAGTTGTCTGGACTAACAGTGATGAAGTACAATAAGTCCGTGAGACGATTTCATTGAGCGAAATTAAGACATGAAAGTAATGCCTTGAAAGATGTCTGGAATATAACAAAAGAAGAATTTCATACTTGCGCTCGCCTTTTAATGGTAATGTAATCAATGAATGTTATGTCATTGGGCGTCAGGAATGTTGTTAAATACAGGAAGTATAAAAATAATCAATGATTGATAAAACCTAGAAATCAAGCTACGAAATGTATGACCAGTTAATCGTGACGATATACATGGGCGTCTGAAACCTAATCAAGACGATCAAAAAAATATAGATTGAACGAGTTTTTAAAAAACACCAACATGATGCTGGAAATCAAACGATACGATCTTTGTGTAGTTCTATAATTTCCAATATTTTAATCAATATGTTCTAACTCAAGATGGGTTGATGACAGACAGTTCATTTAGAGATACGGGTGGTTGATGAATGTAACAACTCAGACTGTATAAGATGTATGATTAGTGAAACGTGAAAATATTTATCGTAAATGATTATCACTGACACTACTGCCCTTGTAACCTATTTGTTGGACGTTGCAGATCAATAATGATAGCTTAAACCCAAATCACGCTGACATCAATCATAGAATGTCTGAAGCCCATAAATCAAATGTTATGACATGTGGAGTTTAACGTTCTCCTTTTCATCGAATTATGGAGCCGGAAAATTTTCTCCGGACAGTAACGCCCGTATACCACCTGCCAATGGCTCTTCTTCATGCGTACGGGCCTTGAAATTCATTTCATCCCAACCAAACTACCCGCGTTCTGGTTGACGTAAGGGATTAGCCAATGGGACGATCTGTTGCGTGGAAGTTCTTGACGTGCGGCATCCTAATAGAATAACAAACGCTGATTTGTTAATGAAATGTTTGTCGTCATGGGGCCCAAATTGCTTGTATGACTCTTGACGAGACCTGTCAGATCTTCATATACCCAGGATTAGTAGTAAGGACACATCTATTCTGTCAATAATTTGTGTAGGTGAATTGTTTTGGTTGAAACTTTAAGGTTGGGGTAAGCCATCTTTTTGCATCTTATGTTTTAGGGTATATTGTAGTAGACGCAGTTCATATAATTATTTACAGGCTTACCTGATCAGACATTTTGCAATCTTCAATAATTTGGTATACTGTTGGGGGAAAATATAGCAATCAGTGAAGCGTGTGTAGAGAATAAGACCGCATGTGTACAGCTAGCTGACAAGAAACAAACTGGAAGTGAGAACGGCTAACCTTTCCAGGTTATAAACCTCCATGACCGCCATATTTTTTTGACAAATCGGAAACACGTATGGCGGCTTGGGCTTTGGGGGGGGGGGGTAAGTTTTTTTTTATTGAATTATTTCAGACTTTTGTAACCAGAGTTCAGCTTTAACGGAGACAATGAAAATCTGTTTGATATATTTTGCGAGGATGAAGATGTTAGAAAGCTATTAGAAGTATTCTATGGATGCAAGATGACCGAAAACGAATGGAAATTCCAACAAGATCGACATCAGAAATCTCTATTCTCTTTCGATGCCCATCAGTTTGGTTGGCAATATTAAACTTGAAAAGCACACAGTGTACACACTGTCTGTCTGCCAGGACTTTCCTGACTGAATATCGCGTTGGCGTTTTTGTTAAGCTGTACATGTTGGAGGTTACACATATGAAAACATTACTTTTACACCACGATAACAACATCTGGTACACAATTAATGTTACGCTATTGTTAATGTGCGAATTTTATTGCATGGAATGAGACACAAACGTACACTCGGCAAATCTCGGCAGATTCCGTAAATTACATCTACCTCGGCTGTATGACAGTAAGTGATATGTACCTACGCCCATACATTTGCGATGCGGCTACCGGTTTACTTTAACAGGAAAACTTGACGCTATTACACAAATTGGTAACCTATTCGGCTAGCGACTTATTCGACCGATCGAGCTGCAACCTGTTCGTTGGAAACCTATTTAGAATAAAAACAACAGTCGCCTTAACTCATCTATTTATCAACCAACAAAATCCAACGTTATGTCTATCAAATGAAAGTAGAATATATTATTTTTTATCCATTCCCTTAGCTCAGAATAGAAGTGTAATTTCGTCAGCTGGATCGGTCGAATAGGTCGCTAGCCAAATAGGTCGCCAACTTGTGTTCGGAATGGGCGCAGCCATGTTTCATCTTGGACCTTTAAAGTAGTTCCAATATGGCGGAATTCATCATACAGCCGAGTTTAGATTGTCCGAAATCTTCCGAGGTTTGCCGAGTGACACACATACAGACATTGCCATTACAATATGGACATCATATTAACATTTTAAGCACTAAATTTGATTATGTATGACTTTTACAAAATGGCGGTCATGTTTGTATCCACCATCTTGCATTTCCGCCATATTGGATGGTCGAAACTATTTTACAAGATCCGATTCAGACTTTGCAGCAACGAAAACCTACAAAAGGACTTATTAGAAGTCATATATATATACGAACTAAGCAAAGAGCTCGGGCAAAATGGGGGCCATTTTGAATTTCTGCCATTTTGGAATATCAAGTCAATAATCAGTCTCAACATCATCAAAAACCTATATAAAGGCAATCTACAAGCCACCTTTTACGTAATTCTGAGGACTTGTGCCCCCAAAACAGTTTTCTTGTGGCAAAATAGGGGTATGAACTTTCAGGGGGGCATGTACAGGTGGATTAGAGGGGTCGAATATCCAAATTCCTTTGTTGTATATATAGGAGGCCTCGTGTTTCTAAGGAGTCCTCGGTTGAAAGGAAAATTATCAAACACCCCTAGATTATGGCATCATTCTATCACAATCGACGAAGGTGGGGGGTCTATTTATCTCTAGTATGTTAATTATAAAATTACAAGTATGTTAATTATAAAAGTTTGTCTGCGATATCACCTCGGTTGAAGCAAACGGTAAATGAAGCTATTTCACACACATTATAAAATTATTTAGTCACACAACCTGCGTCCAAACTGCAAGTCTACAGACGAAGATAATAATCATTATTTTTTCATATACCCCGCCTTCTCTGCCCCAAGAACATTTCTCCAACATGATATACACCAGCATAAATAAAATTGACCTGATCTATATGGCAACCCTGACCTTTCTGATGAAACCAATTTTAACATATTTGAAATAGTACAAACATTTATTAAAGACAGCAAGTGGTTTTAAAAGATTAATTATTAAAACCATGTTTTACATTATATAATATTAATCTATTTTCATAACCTTCAATGTAAATATAATATATATCTAAACATTACACTCCAAGAAATGTATATATGTTTGAAACTCACTACCTATATATATATATATATATATATATATATATATATTGTGTGTCCACCATTGTTTATTCTTAACATAAGATTTAAATATTTAATATGTTTGGAGATAACTTATATAGGCCTTTAACCCATTTCGGTTTATTGAATAAAATATTGTTTTTAAAAAAAAAACCTGTTCAGCGAATGTCGCCCGATTAGTCTATTGTTCACCATTGCAAGCTGTTGTTGATTAATTTACCTTGTGCAAATACCCAATCTACATTTAACACAAATATTCAGTGAAATGAAATGATATTAAGTTTAACGTCCTGTTACTTCACACCGACTGAACTAATGAAGACTGGCAAGCGCCATGTAGTATGTTATATTTTTTAAAAAATTGCCAAGTCTCGATCGACATTTTTAATCAAAAATATTAAGTTGGTATGCAGAGGTGCAAAAGAAATATTAGATTAAATCCCTCCGTATGGGTCTGTAAGGTGAGAAATAGTTATTACAACCCATATTGGCGTTGTTTCTAAATGGAAGTTCAACTAATGTAGGTTTAAATGACGCATAGCCACAGTTAGAAAGTTATAACAGCAATATTATGTAGCAGACGTAGAGAGCAAGTAGCACACTAAAACCGATCGGGTCGCCACGTCGTTACTTACGTCATATTTTGGAACAGCCCTTGATCGTCAAGTGTTTTCTTTGGTCGCATTTGTAATTTTCTAATTGGTTAGGACATTATCTTTAAATGGCACTCAGACATTGCACATTAATGACAACTTCACGTTGTGGTTAAATATACTGCATCTTTAATGATATCATCAACAGGAATAACAATGAGTTTCTTGACTACAGTTTTATATCAAGCTCCGATACATAGGATACAAGCATAGGTTATAATAATGTCATTCTCAAACCACATGATACTCCACAAACCTCAACGGTCTCTCCTCTCTTAGAATCTGTTTGGTGTTTGAATTTCTAAAGAATAAGTCCAACATCTGAAATTATTCTAGCCCTGCTCTCTGTTATAGGTGCCGAATGGTGGAGGCTTATTAGTAATTTTCCACTCAACGTGTATTTCAAACAATAACTTATCCTTGAAAAATGTAAATGACCAACATGTTTACTGAACTGTAGCTGCGTTAACGTGTCAACATAACCAGCATATACTTTTTATATTTTGGTTATGAACATAGAATCAATAATTTGTAAAGATAACAATATTGATTCAGACATCAAATTTCTCCATTCCTTTGTCATTGTTAAATAATTTAATTTGCGTTTTAAATAAACTCATACCATAGCTAATATAATTACAATGGAGAATAATTAAGCAAGGCCATATTATGTGTTCTTTATATTTCTAAGTAGACGTTATTAGAGCGACTGTACAAATCGCTGCTGACAAGAATAGAAGTATTCAATTAAATTTAAATAGGTGCAAATTAAATGACTCAAACACAACATTCTCACTGGGAACCAATTGTCTGATGGTAGAATATAATCTTGATGGTTTTTATTCGTACATGACATGCTACACAAAACATTGCACAACAAAAGGCCCCGAAACTGGAATTTTGCAAAAGGGTAAATTTATTCGATAATATATTTATCAAGAAAATATATATTGGTATAGCGATTTTGAAGCACAATACCCATCATTCTAATTGGGGTAGAATATTCAAACTTATGTAGGTGTATGACTATAAGGGAAATTTTGTCCCGACACCTACCCTTATATCGAATTCCAACTGTCAAGGGGTCTTTTACGTGTATGCCAATGTATACACCGGACATCGGTTTTGGGTCCCATCCGAACGACTAGACAGTTGTCCCTTCCAGGCCCTCCGTCCTGCATCACTGCATCTAGATGAACTTTCTCGGCGAATACAACGATTGAACACCCGACTTCCAGGATAGCTTCTCAATGATGACACCGTACGGTGCTCTATCTTTGTTTTGTTTCCTACTATTATTAGGTTTACATAAATAGTATTTATTCTGATATCTGGGTATCGACTTTATTTTACTAATTTGTATATGTATAGTATCGTATTGTAATCATATCGCCTGTTTAGTGTATTATTTTTAGCGTTATCGTAGGCAATACGCCCCAAGAGACGTTGCTCTAACGTAACTATTTTTATTTGCGTTTTGTACTTTTAGCGTACGGCTGAACTAGTGATTTCTACAGACCTGTTTATATTAGATTACAGTATATAAATTACGATGGGTTAGGTAAATCATGTGTCAGTAATTATACATGTTGTTCTGAAAACCATTGATTATTGGTCAATGGCCACCTTCCACCATCTTGTTAAATTTATTAGGTCGTTTGTGAGGGATCGTCAGATAAATATGGCGTTGGCCATTGTCAAGATTCCACTATATTACATGGTTCAGGGGCACAGGCGTACGAGCTGGGAAGGTTTGGGCACGACGTACGCCTATGTTCAGGGGCGCTAGATAAATTATATTGTCATGTTATTCATTACAGAGTCCATGGGTATTTAGATAAATATGGTCGTGGATGTTATCACGTGGGCCATGACAGGGTCCAGGGATCGCCAGATAAATGTTGTGGTGGTCATTATAGGGTCCCGGGATCGCTGGATAAATGCAGTGGTGGTCATTACATTGCCCCGGGATCGCCAGATAAATGTTGTGGTGGTCATTACAGGGTCCAGGGATCGCTAGATAAATGTTGTGGTGGTCATTACCGAGTCCAGGGATCGTCAGATAAATGTTGTGGTGGTCATTATAGGGTCCCGGGATCGCCAGATAAATGTTGTGGTGGTCATTATAGGGTCCCGGGATCGCCAGATAAATGTTGTGGTGGTCGTTACAGGGTCCAGGGATCGGTAGATAAATGTTGTGGTGGTCATTACAGGGTCCAGGGATCGCTAGATTAATCTTGTAGTGGTCATTACATTGTTGTGGTCATTGGATGGTCAACAGGTATTAGAAAAATGGTCGGGGATATTGCCGCATGGGTCATTACCGGTTCCAGGGGTAGGTAAACATATATTGTCGGGGTCATGGATGAATATGTTGGTGGATTGTCAATGTATTAGCAGCACTGTGACCTACTCTTATGTCGGATCTTTTAGGGGAAAGCCAATGTATACATGGGAATTTGGTTTTTCGTCACACCCGAACGACTAGACAGCTGTCCTTGTCAGTCCCCTCCCCTTCCTGAACCCACATCGGAAAATATTACATAAGTATACGCCCCTGTAAGAGTCACCGCTTTGGTCATCAGAATAATATCGTAAAATAGATGTTAGCTTTGGCGTGTTGTAGCTTGATTACGTACGTTAATGTACTTATCCATATTCATTATATACCGTTTAGTTAAATTGAGCACAAAATTCATTATTCATCTTGGTACTTAGTTCTATTTCTATTCAAACTAAATTCGACGATTACGCTGAAGACACACAAACAACCCAAACAAATTCTTCGATATCAAATATTCAAAAGGTTAAACAGTTAATATAAGTGACGTGGGGTTTAACTCCTACTTTTCTGAATAAGATTATACGATATGGGAATAGAGTGGTAACATATTTAGAGTCGTGTCTGGGCGTCCGACTGTTGATATAAAAATTAATACTTAATTATGATCATAATGAGCACAGCACTCATTATTCATCTTTGTTGAAGATGTCGTAATATGAAACCTTTTTCTGTTCTAACTACGCTGGAGACAGAGACAAAACAATCTGATTAAAACAGATTTATATTTCTTTTCTGTTTTTATACTTCCTATGAAGATCTGACGAAGTATAGTGGTAGAGAGAGAGAGAGAGAATGGGGTTTAACGTCCACTCAACACAAACTAGGTCATTTCGGGACTAACATGTGGTTCAATTTTATTTCAATAATTCGCTTGCGCGTAGGGGTCTTTAGCAGTGGGAGGAAACCGGAGTGCCCGGAGGAAACCCACGAGGTTGAGAAGGCGCCCCTATCTCCATGACACATACGCTCACACCAGGGCTCGAAACCACGGCCGCAAGCCAGAGGTGACCGGCCAACTAGAGGTCCAAGCGCGGCACTCTAGACCACTAGGCCATCCCAACCCCCCAGTTATAGTAGGAGTGGACGTCAGGGGTCAAACGAGCGGCTTTTGACCATATGACGTCAGATATTGATTAATCAGCGTTGACGTTTCTAGTGGTTTACCCACAGTTCCGGGCATCAAAAGGCCTAAAAGTAATCGTAACAGACCGTTTCATTGGCTAATCCCTCACACCATCCAGAACGCGGGTTATATGACAACTCTTCCAGATCCTAGTGTAGTAACGACAAGTAAAACAAAATTTTAAACTATAAAAACGAAACGAAAAAGGATCCGTGTTTTGATCAGAATGGTCACAGGAGAAAATTCTTCAAGAACAAACCGTTCATAATATTCGAAGTATATCTTGGATGTCACATTTAGACTGATTAGAATTTCTAGGCGTCTGAATAGTGATAAAATTTAATAAATAATTGTATTGAAGATATTACCGTTTCTAATGTCTAGGGATTTGACCATGTCGCGCTTAATTTGTACTTTCGGTGTATGCACATTGTAAACTATCACATGCTGATCTAATTACCACAGCGTAAGTCTTTTGTTTGGATGGAAAGAAGACTGGAAAAAAGTGTGTAGTCGGTAGCTTCGCTTTCCGAGCAAAACTTTTCTGAATTCCCTGTCTTCATTAGCCCGGTTGTAGAAGTAATGTCCGAAATGCGAAACCTTACACACACTCGTGCGCATTCCAAGTATATAATTAGTTCTGTTTTTTTTTATAAATTTGGTTGACTGACACTCAATAGAAACGGAACGAAATACCGAACATTTATTAATAATTAATTAATTAAGTAGAGCACGTCTACCATACATGGAGACACAATAAAATATATAGTCTAGGTTTTGTTCGTTAATCGATCACAACTATTATGAAATCGATATAGTAGTATAGGTTTGAGACAATAAATAAATAAACCGGAACGAACTAAATAATTTGTTAGGTTTCTTAGTTCACCTGCAGAATATTAAATAATGCACTTAAAAAAAAAACAACAATGACTGATCAATTGCTTCAATGGCATTTAATAATTGAACTTGAAATAAAATACATATGATGCAATACAATAGAATACAAATACCGTTCATGACTGGAGAAATCATCATGGTCGAAATATGTAGAAACAATGCTGCAGAAACATTACAAGATACATTTGAATGGGAAATAACTGAATTATTGAACAAGCCACACTTGCCTTATTAACCCAGTGGCCTAACATTCGTTTGCAATGCCAAGAGAGGTTTGGTGGATTTTCTAGCGTGGTTACCCCGTCGTTCAGCTGGGGCGCAAAAACAAGGTAGAAACATCACAAGATACATTTGAATGGTTATTAACTGCTGAATTATTAAACAAGCCACAAATGCCTTATTAAACCCGAGGCCTAACATTCGATCTCAATGCCGAGAAAGTTCTTAGGGATATCCTAGCGTGGTCACCCCGTCGTTCGGCTGGGGCGCAACAACAAGGTTCGGTGTATACGCTTGTTGGTTACAGCTTGATTGTTAGACCCATGGTGAAATGGTCCTTCGAGTATTTCTAGCGCGGTCACCCCGTCGTTAGGCTAGGGCGAAAAACGAGTTCCGATGTTTACACCGGCTGGTATGTAACAGAGCCCGAGATAGTTAGACGCATGGTGAGACGGGGAACGTGGTCACAGGAGATTTCTGGGTTATTCAATCTTTTGCCATCTTGGTACATGATGGAGAACTAGCACGGAAAACGTCTAGTGGTATGGGAGGGGCGATAAATCGAGATCCCGGACAAACAATTAGCGGAACGTTAAATATCCCCTAATCGTTAGTCGTGCCACTGCATGACGAGTGCACAGGTTTATTATCCCGGTTGGTGTAGTAAGTAGGACTTTAAAAGCCATTTCATTTTATCGCATTGAGAAATCTGTGATGCAGGACGGAGGATCTGAAAAGGACAGCTGTCTGGGTGTTCGGATTGGACGAAACCCCGAGGTACCGTGTACACGTTAGAGATCCCTTGACAGTTGGAACTCGATATAAAGTAGGCTTTAACGCCGCTGCTGGGGCAAAATTGTCTTAGCACACTGTGTGGCGTATGTCCGCCTTGATTAGCCCAGTTCGGAGGAAAACAGTTCGACGTTAAACCGCATTTCATTGCATCTTTATTTCGTTATTTCCATAAGTGATGGGACAAACGCTATACGATTAATTTTTGCTGCAAAGACTCGGCGGACAATATCCTGTTTATTGATTCGAGGTTCAGTTTGTTTCTGCCACATCTTATAACCGAATTTGCCAGTAGACATAAAGTGTTCAACAAACTTAGATTCCATTCAACAATCCAAACCAAAACTTTAAATCCAATAATTTTACTGTTGACACAACGTGGTCTAGTCAATTTAATCAAACAAAACAACAAAATGAGAATCTTCGTCTGGAATAAATTATATAGTTGATATCAATATAATGGACTAATTTTTTGCACCAATTGTGCTAATAAAGATGTGCAGTACTTTGTGCTACAAGGGAATTTTGACAGGCAGCGGCGTTACATCCTACAGTCATTCCGATTTCCAGCAAGACGTTTTGATTTGACAGGACCTTCGTCTTGACAGGACCTTTTTTAACCAGAAGTTGAGAGCGGGACACCAAAACAGATGGGTCTTTCTGTCAGGCGTGAAGAGCGGAACACGCCAACCACGTCACAACATCCTATGCATGACCCATGATTGGTTACTTCAGCCAATTGATGCAATTAATAAATTCCCAATCACGTGTAATCTGGTGATATGTGGTTGACACATAGAACCAGCTATGATTTGCTCAAGCGCACCCGGCGCTTCGCACTCCCAAGTAAGTGTGCAGCACGCCCCCTCCCCCCGTTCTGAAAATCCGCCCCTGTTGCTTCTGTAACTCTTTTCATATACCAATCTGTCACACATTCGCTCATTTTGATTTAAGTACATATGTGAGAATCTAATAATTTGGCAAACATATTAATTAATTCGATGTTACTAATTTAAAGAGCAAAAATTCTACAAAAGTCTTGCTCGGGGCGTAGTACTCAACGAATAACTATGGTGCCAAATAATTGTAAGTTAAGCAAGGCTGACACTTGCACGATTCCGTGGCACGCATTGGCACGACTCGAGTCGGCACGACACCGTCCGATTTGCGCAAACTCGTCGTGCCAATGCGGGATGTGCGTAAACAATGCGCAAACTATGCGTGAACTCGTTGTGCCAGTTCGTGTCAATGTGGACACTGATGGGCACGACAAAATCGTAGCCAAAATCGTGCAAGTGTCAGCCTGGCTTGATACAATAAAAAATAATTAAAGTGCAAATATATTGAGGTCGGCAACCAGGCCCTGGGGTATAATTTATATCTTCTATAGTGCAGTTTGTTGAACCCACATTAGGACGATAAATATTTAATAAAAGTTTAGAATTTCGTGTGATAAATGATATGCGATACAAAACACGTTAGTGTCAATATTTAATTAATATGTTGGTCACCTGTGGAGTTTTAAATTGTTTTTATATTTACAAATGAAAATATATTTCGTAATATTATGCAATATCTGATAACACTGTCCTCTATGAATTATCTTGTCAGACCTATAACAATTCAAATCGTGCATGAAATTATTTTTTTATTATTTCATATGAATGTCTTAATTACATAAAAGTGACATAATGAGAATAAATAGTTTGTACTGATGAGTCGATATAGCTTTCGCGTATTTGAACTGAGGGGGGTGGATGGCCGAACGGTTAGAGCGCGCGCAAATTTATCATAAGGTCTGCCATTGATTCAACTAGGGTGTTTCGTTTTCCCGGTTGTACATGACAAGGCTTAGAGTCACCTGTCCAACCTCGTGGGTTTTCTCTAGGTCCTCCGGTTTCCCCCCACTGTTAGAGACCACTACACGCAAACGAATTATTGAAATAAAATGAACTAGAGTATGTTAGTCCCGAAATGACCGAGTTAGTTTGGAGTGGACGTTAAACCCCATTTCTCACTCTCAGTAAACTTTCAAGGCCAAATCCATGATTCAACAAAACACAATCGGCACACCTATAACACCACGTTGTTCCAGGATATCAATCATATTAATCTGAACTTGGCATTTATTGGAGATGATTATTTCCATGTTAGCATTTCATTACTTATTGTTATAGAATGCCACAAACTGTAATAGACGCCATTTAATATAATTATAAAGATAATATGTCATATCCGGTTTCGTCTTATTAAATATTAATCACGTTAATTCTAACCTATCAATTTAAACCTTCTCAATTATTTTTACAGTGTTATTAGGCATCAGAATAATATTGGAAATTTAGCTGACAATCGGAATAATTGAATGAATGTGCGATCATTATCATTATACATATAAATACTGTTATCATTAATTTTACTGTTTAGGCTATTTATTCATTCGCACTCTGTACAGTATTTACTTATGATAAAATTTATGTATCATTTACGATGTTTTTCAAATTAATAAGATTAAACATGCATTATGCAAGAGCTATAAATCTGCCTATTGTAGATCTTTATTTAGGCATGAAATATTATTTAAACTATTAGTTAGACATTTACTAATATGACAAGCAACAACAATCAACTTTTGGTGCCACGTGATGTTTATGATATTCATTAGATTTGAATCCGATTTTTGTTGTTTTCGTCACGACAAGAATGGCAATCGAGGCTACATGGTTTTTATTATGGGTCTTTCTCGGCTTAGACTGAAGTAATATGACTTTAATTGTAGAGAGAACTGCCAACTCGTTGTCTAATCTCCCATAAGGTATCTTTAACATACTAACTAATATAAATAAAATAAAACCAAGTACGAACAATCCAAACTATTAGTCAAAATTCGAAGTCATAAAAAAGCGGTCGAGGCAAAACAGTGTAATCAGCAAATGGACTGCTCCCCGTGTACAAAATACACGACAAACAGTGGTAACAGGTGTCTAGAAGAGTAAGCTTACCGTGTCTGGCGCCATATTTCATTCCGTTTCAGTTGTCTGATTGTTGTACTTCACTCCATCCTAACTTTTTTTTATCGTTTACGCGATCTATTTATTCGGAATTTAATAAAATATAATGGATAATATTTCATGTGAATTGTTAGAACATAATTTTAATAATACCCCTGACTTACTTAAGACATGACCAAACGTAACGTCCAGTACTCTTCAGCTCATTTGTGGAATTCACAAGACGAAATGTTCAGTTAAACGATATAATAGTAACGATATATTTCAGCTAATATTAGTAAAAATGATCAGCAAAAATATAATAGTAACGATGCACGTCAATCGATATGATCAATAATGCGACCAAACGATGATAGATACGATGTACATCAGTCGAAATGATCAGTAAAACGATCAAACGATGACAGTAACGATAACGATGTACTTCCGTCGATATGATCAGTAAAAAGATCAAACGATGATAGTATAACGATGCATTTCACTCATCATTGGTCGACATGGTCAGTAAAACGACAATAGTAACAATTGCAACGATGTATTCCAGCCAGTATTGGTCAAAATGGTCAACAAGATGTAGCAATCTGAAAATAAAACCGACCAAACCCATGATGTTTCGTAATCATTAAAATTGTTTACTTCAAGTTTAATATAATTGCAGCCTCTGCCTGGCCTCGTCCAAGTTATGTATTTTATTCAGGCAAGTTTTGTATTACGTGTCTGGCTGTGGCAATACTGTTATGAATTTATGTTAAAACATACCACGCCGGGTTTCTCCATTGAGTATAAACATGCTATATTAAAGGTACGTTATAGGAGATTAAAGGGACAATCCCGATAAGAACAGAGTCTCAAAAACTAAAGTCCGAGAGTTTATGAAATTTATGGACCAAAATATAGAGGCATGGTGTATTTATCTTGTCTCAAAATTTCAGCTCAAAATATTGAGTCGTCTGGACGTGAACGTCAAAACTGCTTATCCGAACACGTAACCCTTTTAAGATTTCGGGTCAATTTTTTCATTGGGTGACCTGATAATCGATTCACATTTCTTGAGAGGTCTATACAGTGAATGACCCATGTACTGTACTTGATAACAAAAGGTAAATTTCACCTACATATTATTTTTATAGAAAAAAGTTTGGTTTTATCCAGATACTGTATAATACAACGGTCTCCATTTTCAGATGAAGACTGTCAGAATTAAGTTATTTACAAGCGTATCACAAATATCGTGTTAGTTGGTCGGCCTTAGGTAATAGGTTTTAAGTGATTTTAACACAAAATTAAGCCGTTTTATTCCTCAGGAAGTTATCGGGATTGGCCCTTTAATAACTGGATAATTAATCTAAAGGGATTTTGTTGAAACTTTCGTTCAAATTGATGCAATATGAACAGATAATTTTCGGCCTAGCATCAATCATTATTACTAACGTCGATACGATAAAAATCATTGCCTCGATTATCCATTTTTAGATTTAATCAGCAGCAACAGGTAGGTTTCTAATCCAGTATACATCGCAGGCCAGCGATGGCATCAAGAGTTTATCGTGGTCTGAATACGTTGATTAATATCTAAATAATTTAGATAACATTTCAGGCCTAAAGAAAGACCTACAATAGGCAGATTTAGCTCTTGCATGATGCATGCTTATGTTGGAATAAATGACGTAATATAACAGAAGTGTAACTATCTTCCCAACTTTTGATCGCAAAGTGTAAAGCCAAAAAGGGAGTTAATTACAACTTTATTTTCATTCAACGGCAGATAAAATTACCCGAAACAAATTCAAACATGGCTTCCTCTTATCCTGCTTCAATGTTTCCTTGGCTTATTTCTAAAGAATTGGTCCTAGCAAACACCAGATTTTGTGTGTTTTGTGTCAATATTAAAGAACTTTTAATATCGAATGATGATATTTGACGAAAAAATAACAACACCTTAAGAAAATTAGATAACATTTTACATCTTACTTTGGACCTGGATAAAGTGTTAACCCCTAGGGGGTACAGGTAGCGTCCTGCTGGAACCCGTGTTAAAAAAAAGGAGAAAAACTCACATGAGCTAGATAGCTGAGATTAGGCAAACATTGAATAATGATATATGATGAAAAAATAACAACCTGAGTCAGTGTTCAGTTTAGAGGTAAAAAATTAAGTAAAAAATTAAATTTGAACTGCGTGTCTCCGATGCATTATAGTTACTTAGAGGTAAGGGGCTCAAGTTAACTCTTGTTCTGATACAAACACTAACACTAGCACTAACTTTTTGTTCTGACCTATTCTTTATCCTGAATCAGTTGGCAACAAAAAACGTTTGTTACAGCGAGGGGGCCGGGCACGGTGGCTAAGTGGATAAGACCCGAAATAGCTAGCCTGGAAGTCGCGGGTTTGCTCGCGCTTGTGGCAGAGAAAATTTCTGGGGCGCAGGAGGGAGGGCCTGACAAGGACAGTTGTCTAGTCGTTCGGATGGTACGAAAAACCGAGGTCCCGTGTACACATCGTTGTGCACGTAAGCGATCCCATGGTAGTTGGAAGTCGATATGAGTATGCCTTAGCACCGCTGTCTGGGCAAAATAGCACACTGTACGCATAGGACCGTCTTTATTAGCCCAGTCGAGGCAGATTAATAAGATACAACCCCAGTTCATTTCATTTGTTACAGCAAGCCACTTGATAAAGATATAAGCTCTGCATATTGGGGACTATGTTAGAATTTCTAAATTACTATCCATGTTCAAAAATATTATGATTAATTGTTAGCAATATTTAGTTTACATAGACTCGTTGCCGCTAAAAGCAATGACCTTCTGAACATCCTTATTCACGAAAGTCGTCCGGTCAATATACCCCATGACATCAACGGAAAAAGGAAACATGCCCAAGTATATCAGAGTTGGATGGAACTTGATATAAAATTGATCTCACAATGTTCGGCACCGGCAATCAATCGGCTTACGACTAAATAAATATTGCGTGCTGTAAAAGTCAAATATAATTGGTCTGGTCAAAACATTCTGGATACAGCACCCGAACTACCCAAAGAACAAACGGTTGCCCCCACCCCGGCCAGCTCGTATATGGAAGGTATTATGATGTCATCATTAATGCACGTGTTTTATGGTTCATGTCTGCATGTATTTTAGATAGTTATTTGTTGAAATCGTACAGGATTGTGAGTGGCCTTCAAGATCTGTTATTTAGCAGTAACGTGGTCCAAAAAATCAACACGAAAGCTAAAACGTGAAGCTTTAAGGAGAAAATACGCTTAAGGTTCAGAAAAACATAACATTAATAATAATCGTTTAATGACTAGCAAAAGTCTCTTAACGGAAATGTTGACAAAATCAGTTCATTCACAAAATCTATTCCTATCTGTTGGTAGCTTAAATACCGCGGTCAAAGGTTTTAACATTTTGTTTGAGTCGAAGAGAATAAAGGAAAGCAGGGTCAATAATATCGACCCGTTGGAATGTTTCTAACACTTGACAGCATAAGTAGTCAATAATGATTAATCTGATGTGGTCTGATTCCAAAGTATCCGTCATTTTGTGTTTAGGTAAAAAGACGGGATTAAACTGAATATGACTTGCGATTCGATTTTTGCAGGCGCGGATCCAGAGGGGGGCGCACCCGGCGCACGTCCCCTCTATTTTTTGAGGTGGCGAACAATTTTTAGCTCCATATATTCTCACGAGAAAGGAGAACAAAAATAGTTTAGGTTGGAAATCGTAATTTACAGTACTAGTAGGAAATTAGTCCTTATGGGCATTTTTTACACTCAAAAATCACGGTTCCGGGCTTCGCACTCCCAAGTTTGTGCAGCACGCCCCTCTTTCTGAAAATCCTGGATCCGCCCCTGGTTTGGTTAATAAACACAAGGCCCCCATGAATCATGAGGAAATGGAATGTTTGATGTTTATTAAATTTGATTTGTTTTATAACATTAAACTCTTTATCTCTGAAAAGCCACGTCAAAATGATTGTATTATATTGCTGGTGACGAATTGCGATACATATGAGGTCGATGGAACCCGGATAACTTTCAGCTCCAGGAATAATTTGTTTTTTCTTGTGATCAGAGTAATTTGGCTTGTTGGATCAACGGGAATTTACATGCTGGGGATTAACGTCTTGAGGACACACTTTTGAGACTGAAATGTGGTTCCGTTGCGACCGGGAGCCACTGTGGCTCAGCGGGTCAGACGTTGGCTCGCTACCCCCATGTTCTCCCCCTCTCTCTCTCTCTCTCCATCTCTCTCTCCTTGTCTCGTTAGCAGTGGAAGGAGACAGAAGGACCCGGAGAAAAACCACGAAGTTCGATATTTTAACCTACTCCTTGTCAAGTACAACAGAGGAATCAAAACCACGGCAGTTGAATTAATGACAGACCTTATGAAACATCGCGCTAACCATTCGGCCACCCATCTCCACAGTACTAGTTGATATTAACAACAGAAAGTAGATCGTAAGCTGTTTACGGATAGTTACCAATAAGATAAATGTTACTATGTATTTAACGTAAAACAACAAGCTGATAAGAGGTCTGCTTACATCAGATTAACTTTCTTCTGCCAAGCCAGAGCACTATAAGCCCACTCGGGACAGACAATTATGACGTTAAAACCCATTTCATATCTTCTGTCAAGGCTAAATCTGTCTTCGCTCCAATATTAAAGATTTCGTCATTTATTTAAATTTGGACTTTGTTTACACTTTAAATAGTTTTAATATTTGATGTATGGTTTGCGCATGTGCAAATAAAACTGCAAATAATCCTTTGCACACATGCGCTATTTAATAGGCCCCTTTTCATCCATGTCGCAAATTCTTGAAGCAATGGCCCGAGTTTTTCCCTGAGGGAGTGTTTCAATTTTTCCCATTCATCAAGTCTATCCCATGAACAGCAACTTGTCAACCCTTTGTTTAATCCGGTGGGGGGGGGGGTCTTCGCTAAAACTTTGGACAGTGATTTAAGGTATTAAAAACCGTGAAAGTATGTTCGTCTCGAAACAGTATTGTTTCCATTGAATCCGTGTTGATAGCTTCGTTTGTCACGAAATTAGTTTGTATGCAATATTCTGCTATGCACTGGTTAATAGGGCACAATAAAATCGTGAGTCGTGACGTAAAGTTATGTAAACATATTTGTTTTCCAATTGGGAGCTCTGTTTAAAGCGTAATGATATTATTACGCAGTTAGCTATTGGTTGTTAATAGGGCTATTGACCAGTCATAATTTGGAACAGCAGTGTTAAGTGCCCTATCGACCCAACAGCTACAAGGCTTCATGGTTGCATATAAATAATAATGCTAGGAGTCGCTGTTATAGACGGGGTGGCTTCTTCTGTAAAACATGTATTTCCGTTGATGTTGTTTTTAATAAAATAATTATAAAAAAAACCTTGATCGTTATTTATATTTTCAGACAATGTCACATTTTCACGGTCTTTGCGCGCTACCCCAGTTGTACGTGACAAGGAGTGAGGTCGCCTTTATAATATAGTGGGTTTTCTCCGGGTCCTCCGGTTCCTCCCACGGCTAAAGACCCCTAAGCGTAAGTGCATTATTGAAATAACCTAGTTCGTGTCGAGTGGGCTTTAAACGTCTTTTCTCTCACCCTCTCTGTGCGATAAAATGAACTGGTTGATTAATTAAAATTAAGTAAAAAGACGAATTCAAGATATCATGAATGGTAGATAATCCATCATCATGATTCATGAAGATTAGCAAGGTATTTCATCGTGTTTAACACGAAGGATTAATACAATAACTAAACCCAATTGGGAGTCAGTTGGGGTTTTTTTTTAAGATTACCTAACAGAAAATGTTTTGTTTAAGATTACCTAACAGAAAACAGCTATAAAGATTGGGAGAATGATGGAATCCGTCGTTCATTCCTTTACTATTCCTCGTATTCATAAACGCGGTTCCGTGCACGTAAAATAACCACTGATTGTTGGAATTTAAAATAAGACTTCTTAGTACACGGTATGCCGAACGACCGTCTTCATTAGCCCGGTTGGAAAACGAAAAGTAGGCCGTTAAAACTATTTCATTTCATTCGGCAGACCTTTTGAGATCTTCCCTCTTTATTAGTAATATCTACATCGATAATTACAATACACCTATGTTAAACGGATAAAAATATATCTCGTTAAAATCAATAAATTGATTCATTCGTAACTTTTTCCCAGCGACTTCCGGTTTTGCACATAATAAATTCTATTTAATAAAATATATAATATATAGTTCCTCCATTCCCTTTTTAAAACGAGACGTCGATACAAAGGCTATTTTCTGTTCTAACATCTAAAAAATTATTTAAAATC
Organism: Patella caerulea; assembly: GCA_036850965.1. NCBI lineage: Eukaryota > Metazoa > Mollusca > Gastropoda > Patellidae > Patella > Patella caerulea. The sequence goes on along the minus strand of JAZGQO010000010.1, from coordinate 70,155,459 downwards.
TGAGGTCAAAATTGATGCCTAATGTCATCAATATTATATTGAAAACGGTGACATTATACACGCTAGATGGAGCCACGGGTAGGGTTTCATTAACACGTTTAATGAAGTGAAAGACAAGTGTGATGAATTTGAAATGGGATATAATTGAATTATTACACAGTAAGGAGATATCTATGTAGGATATGTAAATTGGTAAATGCGCAGACTGGATTTCTATGTGGACATTATCCAGTCGGTAAATACCCTCTAACTCATACTGGGTTAAAACTCTACCTTCCTAATTGACACTCGGTCATTTCTCTATTTAGATGTACAGCCATTGCGTTCATCCATTGTTCCGCTATTTCAATAAAACGTCTAGCTGTAGTGTCGTGGTGTCATTGTTCTAACTCGGATTTATGTTATATTGAATTAAATAAAATCATTAAAATGTAAGTGCCCGAGGCTCATGTTTAATGGAATGTATGTTTGCTCTCCTCTCCCAATAACAGTTGTTTTCAAAGAGACCAGAGATACATCCTGATGAAAAAAATAGGTTGGATGAATGAATACCACAAGTTCGTTCTCCGTATAGCATAGCCTCGAACTTTAACTGTCTAGGGCTATGAAAAACATTGGTTGAATGACTGAATACCACGAGTTCGTTCTCCGTATACTTTAGGTCAACACGGAACGTCGAACTTCAACTGTCTAGGGCCATGTTACATGCATGTGAATGTGGTTATGAAAATGAGCATTTCAATGAAATCGAAGTCAATGAAAGTCTACGAATGCCAACTCATCTTGTAATTCCAACATTTTATTACCAGGCGCGGATCCAGAGGGGGGCGCACCCGGCGCACGCCCCCCTTTATTTTTTGAGGTGGCGAACAATTTTTAGCTTCATATATTCTCGCGAGTAAGGAGAACAAAAACAGTTCAGGTTGGAAATCCTAATTTACAGTATTAGTAGTATGAAATTAGTCCTTGTTGGCATTTTTTCCACTCAAAATCACTGTTCCGGGCTTCGCACTTCGAAGTGGGTGCGGCACGCCCCCTCTTTCTGAAAATCCAGGATCCGCCTCTGATTACGGTATGCAAATGTGTTTACGGATGGACCTCGAAAGGCTAAGCAACAGTTTCGTTGTCATGGCCGCAGTTCCCCTTAAGCTACCGATCGACCCAAGCATGTTTCACACAGCACCCATCCGAGAAGTATCTCGGTGTAAGCAGAAGTGCCCTTTGTTTTAGTTATCCCGCTTTCACGGGTCATACGCGGGTGAAAACTAAACGGCATGCCACGCCCAGGAATGATTGACCTAATCATGTTGGGCAATTTAATCTCCAATGCAACTTGTTATTCCCCATACTAAACTTGGACTGTTGTTCTACAGTTGAGAAAAGACACTAAGCTAACTGACCGACATTTTAAGTCCGAAATCGACGATTTTAAGAAGTATTTAGTCTACTCTCATGCAATGGAATTGAATAGGTCTATTTACTAGTAGTCTTTGAGTATATACCAGATGTGAGACAGGGTAGAACCACATTACAAAACAATATACTAACTTTTGGATATGGCGGCCATCAAGGACAGAGATCTATACTTGAAGTATGGAGTAGATGGTTGTTGTGTGCAGAATGGTTGTTATTGTTGGTGCACTGGGTTGACGTATATGTTAGAAATCTCAAAATAACTCACAGAAGCCCTACAAAAATTAATGATCTTCTCTTTACGACATCATAGCCTTACTAAGGCTATAATATAGTCTAATAGTGGACAGCGGAAAATATTATGACGGCTTATTTGTGATTATTTTAGGCGACGAGACCATAAAACTGAGGCCGTTTTATAAACATGGGTTCGAATCTTCAATCAACATGTTTTAAGAGAAATACCTTTCAATTCACAGGGGGTGGATGACCGAATGGTAAACTAATGCGCATTGTGTCATAATGTCTGTCATTGAGTCAACTGGCGCGGTTTCGATTCAACCGGTTGTACGTGACAAGGAGTAGGGTCGTCTGTCCAACCTCGCGGCTTTTCTCCGGCTCCACCGGTTTCCACCCACTGTCAAACCCCGCCCCAATGCGCAAGCGAATTATTTAAACAAAATTGAACCATATGTTAATCCCAAAATGATCTAGTTTGTGTCGAGTGGTCGTTACCCCATCTCTCTCTCTCTCTCTCTCTCTCTCTCTCACTACTCCGCCGTTATTGTGACGTTGTGAATCAGTGAGTAAGACGATAGAGAAAGTACATCTGAATTTTGCAGTCATTTCTTTTATTGGAATTTCGTATTTTTTATTTTAATTAACGTCATTATTTCGAATGAAGAGGTTCTCCAAAAATTTCCAGAAGCAAAAATTATGTTGCATCCCTCTGTCAATTTAGTTTATTTCGAGAGAATGGAAGAGAGAGAAAGAGAGAGAGGATGGGGCGAGTAACGTCCACCCGATGCACTCTATGTCATTTCGGGACTAACAGTAACATATAGTCTAATTTTATTTCATTAATTGGCTTGCGCGTAGGGGTCTTTAGCAGTGGGAGAAAATGAGTTATGTGATTTGCAACTTTCGGTAACTGTATCTTTTTATTTTATTAAGGGGGGGGGGTGATAGATGATATATATAGTATTACTTGTTTACAACTTATTATGATTTATTCTGGAGGTGTAATAGTTGTTATAGTATTACTTGTAATTTATCATGACTGACTATTATCGCCATTCCTGTAACCTGATCTCACGATCAATCCGCCTGTTTGATTCCTCCGGCAGCTAACGGCATTATACCATTGTTTTTCATTTTTTACTACATATTTATCAGAAGAGGAAGATTTTTTAAAACAAGTTTTCTGTTATCATCTAAAGCAAGGCTGATACTTGCACGATTCCGTGGCACGCATTGGGACGACTCGAGTCGGCACGACACCGTCCGATTTGCGCAAACTCGTCGTGCCAATGCGGGATGTGCGTAAACAATGCGCAAACTATGCGTGCCAGTTCGTGTCAATGTGGACACTGATGGGCACGACAAAATCGTGGCCAAAAGTCGTGCAAGTGTCAGCCTGGCTTTAGATGACGCTGCGTTGACAAAAATACCACCTACCGTCCCGTGCATCCATCCTGTAAAAAACAATTGAAACTGTTGATAGAAATTTGAATTCATTTTTATGTCAATACTCTTGATCTGATCAAAGCACATGTTCCATCTTTTGAAACCAACTTCATAGAAATGGAATGAAATGAAATAGGGTTTAACGTCCTACTGTTCTATTCCTAAACCGGGCTAATGAGGACGGGCAACTTCATAGAGAACAAAGATATAAATGAGAGAGAGAGAGAAATGGGGTTTAACGTCCACTCAACACAAACTAGGTCATTTCGGGACTAACATATGGTTTAATGTTATTTCAATAATTCGCTTGCGCGTAGGGGTCTTTAGCAGTGGGAGGAAACCGGAGTGCCCGGAGGAAACCCACAAGGTTGAGAAGGCGCCCCACGCCACATACGCTCACACCAGGGCTAGAAACCACAGCCGCAAGCCAGAGGTGGCCCGCCAGCTAGAGGTCGAAGCGCGGCACTCTAGACCACTAGGCCATCCCAACCCCCGGGTTTATGAAGAACATATTGTCTGAATTCATACCACCAAGGGTTCTTTCACGTGAACACCAACTTCCGCGGTTGTTTTCCATCCGAACGACGCCTTTCCTTCACAGACCCCGCATACTGGGCTAACAATGCTAGACAATTCAAAGGAAGTTGTAGGCCAACACGTGGATCTCCGGATCCACTGCCGGCACTGGTTGGTACGTGCCAGCGCCTAACTTACTCCGCCACTGGAAGATCTGACAAGGGACAACACAAAGTCGTTCATGTAAAAGAACCCTTGACAGTTGAAATTAAGTATATCAGTAAGTCGTTGTGCCGCTGTCCGGACAAAACTTACCTCAATGTATGCGCCAATATGTATACGGGACCTAGATTGTTCGTCCAATCCGAACGACTGTGCCAGGCTCTCCGTCCTGAATCACGATAAACTTCCTCTGTGGTACTTAATTTGATTTGTGTAATTGTATGCTGTGTTTGTGGTATGTGATTTATGTAACGGTCTGCTATGTTTGTAGTACTGTATTGATATAAGTGATTGTATGCTGCTCCCTCTAGGTGTTTTTATTCAATACATGATATCTTTATCTTATCTATGGTTATACTGCTCTAATCGGGGCGCTTCGAGCCATACCTTTAAAGTCAAAACGTACCTTTTTTTCTAAAGGGGCAATCGTTCTTCCTAATAACATCACCAAAATACCTCTAACAGATGGGTGGAATGTAAACAGACGCGAAATCTCATGAACCGATGAGAAATTGTTGCTGAATTAATTCGACACTGAATTGTCTTTCGGGATTACACAAATTTGGAATCGATTTTTCATGTGAATGAATAAAGACATTCATCAAACTATTATATACGGTAGCTTTATTACTATGATATTTACCTCGGAGAACGCTAGATCGGAGACGGTCCTACGCAAATTGTGACGTCATATGTGAATTGTGGGTTAGGGTAAGGGTTAGGCTTGATCATGGGTTAGGGTTAGGGCTAGCCCTGTTTATATCTCGGGACTTTGACCAAATCTACAGGTCCTAGCCCTTACCCTAACCCTAACCCACAATCTATATATATGACGTCATATGTGCTAAAATGCGTAGGACCGTCGCCGATCTAGCGTTCTCCATTCACCTCACATAGAATTTACAGTGGCGTGGAGATAGGGGCGCCTTCTCAACCTCGTGGGTTTGCTCCGGGCACTCCGGTTTCCTCCCACTGCTAAAGACCCCTTACGCGCAAGGGGATTATTGAAATAAAATTGAAACCATATGTTAGTCCCGAAATGACGTAGTTTGTGTCGAGTGGACGTTAAACTTCATTTCTCTCTCTCAAAGAATTTATAACTGCGTTAAAGATGTTTATCTAATAGGCGATACAAAATAATATGACGTCACACACCAACTGTTATAGTGTATATTTGTATATATTTTATTATATGGACACAGATCACTAAATACGAATGTAGGGCGAAAGTTATTTTTAGTTTTTCTCTCCCTTTCCCCTTTTCCCCCTTTTACATGGCGATTTTTGTTGACTTTTTGGTGTAGAAACGAAGAAAAGGGTTTAAAAATACATTTTCTGCCAGGTTTTGGTGAATATTCATGATTTTGGGGCGGAAGGATACAAGGGTTATGAGGTTGGTTACGTTGAAAGGGAGGGCCGAAAATTGCTTGTTTAGTTGTCTCTACTTCCAGCCTGTGTATCTCAAGTTTTTCACACTGAACCTCATACATGCTTTTGGGCCAGAGTTTGCCACATGTTGCTCCATCTGTGGCAGAAAGCATTCTACCCAACGAATATTTGGGAAAAAGTTACAGCCGGTCTAAGAGACGAGAATTAACATTAAAGTCTATGGGGAAATAATTAGTGATCTGTGGCCATATAATTAGTAATTGACCAATGTCCAAATTGATATCTCATTTATGTTTCAAAGCTTTTAACTGTTTGGGTTCATACTCATTGTAACGATATATATTACGTAATTATAGTTAACTCACATTCTTACTGTGTCGATATCGTCTTCTGTATTTAAACATGTTTCCTATATACAATTCAATATCTTATCAAATATTATAATATAATTATTTTAATACTAAGCTTGTATATATATATATGTTCTATATTTTACTGTAACATTAGTCTGGTGATACCTATCTCGTTATTGTGACCGTTGGCCAGTTTTGGACACTCGTCGATTAAAAGTATAATTTATTCAGAGTTATCGTCGTTGAGTTGAAACACGATAAATTCCCATAAAACAGCCCTTCGGCACAACAATAAACATTGCCATATATTTATTGCATAGCATATGAAGATAATAATGCTTATTTCTGCTGGACAGAAACAATGCGATAAACGGGGTGTGGAATTGAATGGAATAACTGAGAAAATATTCTAGAATTTATGTCTACAGGGAGATTATATTTTCTTATATTTCGCAGACACCGTAAGTCTTCCGGATAATAACATTAAATATTACACAGTGATGACATTATGAGTCGACAAACGTGACAAGTGAGTTATGCCATCCGGCCGTTACAGTATGATATCGGTTCCATTTTTAGAGCCGGGGATGCCAACAGCTTCGTTTGATAAATTATTCTCATTTTTCTGAAAGTCTGAGTTTTTACAATCTGATTAAAATACTGATCTTTATTTCGTTTCGTTTTTTATAATTTCGATGGCCTCGATCACATGAAGATCTGACCGGTTATAGTGTAAGGTCGTGTCAGAGGTCATACGAGCGCACTGTTGACTTATGACGTCGGACATTAATGAATCAATTAACGCTGATGTCTCTAGTGGGTTAAAAATTTGCCGTAACAGATCCACTCGGCAAACCTCGGAAGATTTCGGGAATCTAAACTCGGCTGTATGATGAATTCCGCCATATTGGACCTACTTTAAAGGTCCCGGATGAAACATGTCTGCGCCCATTCCAAACACAAGTTGGCGACCTATTTGGCTAGCGACCTATTCGACCGATCCAGCGGTAAGATAATGACGAAATTACACTTCGATTCTGAGCTGAAGGAATGGATAAAAAATAATATATTCTACTTTCATTTGACAGACATAACGTTGGATTTTATTGGTTGATAAATAGAGACTGTTGTCTTTACTCTAAATAGGTTTCCAACGAACAGGTTGCAGCTCGATCGGTCGAATAGGTCGCTAGCCAAATAGGTTCCCAATTTGTGTAATAGCGTCAGTTTTCCTGTTAAAGTAAACCGGTAGCCGCATCGCAAATGTATGGGCGTAGGTACATATCACTTACTGTCATACATCCGAGACTAGATGTAGTTTACGTAGTTTACGGAATCTGTCGAGATTAGCCGAGTGGTAACAGATCGTTTCATTTGCCAATCTCTCACATCATCCAGAACGCAGCAGGTTATATAGCAAAGACAAGTAACACAAAATTTTGAACTATAAAAACGAAACGAAATAGGATCTGTGTTTTAATCAGATTTGCGTTTTTAGATAATTATATTAATCTCTTGCTAACTACACTAGAAAATGTTTAATAGGAATATCAGTTCAAACATCGTTTCATTCTTTTCAGTATTTACATAGATATGATGAAGTCAAATACCATCAATCAATACTTGCCCAATTGTGATGGGAAAATGATTCTATTTTTCTTTCTTCTCGCTTATTTTCTTGTCATAATCGGTCAGCGACAGACAGGGTAAGTTTACTCTTCTGGACACCTGTTACCACTGTTTGTCGTGTATTACACTATCTTTCCTATACGTTTTTTTTTTAGAACTTTGATTTTGTCTGAAGCTTGGATTGTTCGTTTTATTTTATTTCTTCGTAGTTAAACTTTGCGACATTTTGCAATCTACGGGATGTTAATCTCCAGATTTTTTGAATGGTATTCAGTAATTGGAACATAATAAAATAAATAATCACATTTCGCGCTACGATTAAAATCGTGGTTTTAATCGTGGGGTAATCGTGATGATCATATCAGGTCTTATCTTATATTCAGGTCAGTCGTATATCGAAACCTGGTGTGGTATGGAAATAGGACTGCCTTCTCAACCTCGTGGGTTTCCACCCACTGCTAAACAAAGACCCTACGCACAAGCGAATTATTGAAATAAAATTAAACCATATGTTAGTCCCGAACCGAAATTACCTATTTTGTGTCGAGTGGACTCTCTCTCTCTCTCTCTCTCTCTCTCTCTCTCTCTCTGTTGTATATTTAAACGTATCTAAACGTATCTGCACGTACCAGATCGTGGACTCAGTAGAGTCAATCCTTTTGTAAAACATGGCACGATAGTTGGAATCTAGCATTAAGCCAGGCTGACACTTGCATGACTTTTGGCCACGATTTTGTCGTGCCCATCGGCCATCAGTGTCCACATTGACACGAACTGGCACGACGAGTTCACGCATAGTTTGCGCATTGTTTACGCACATCCCGCATTGGCACGACGAGTTTGCGCAAATCGGACGGTGCCGTGCCGACTCGAGTCGTGCCAATGCGTGCCACGGAATCGTGCAAGTGTCAGCCTTGCTTTAGTCATGTACTCATCGCACGACAGTTGGGTCCTAGCATTAGTCAACTACTCATCTCTTTGTGTCGTGTGTAATTTCAAACGCAGATTCCCCCCTGCTCAGTCACAATTTAGGGAATCCAGGGTACCATTTCGTCGAATTTGCTGGACCCCAAGGGGGCCCCCTCCTCCACTCACGTGTTTAAAATCCTGGATCCAGTCTTCTATTTCTCTATTAAGAGCGTTGCGAATTGTTCCAAGATCGTTTTATTCACTTTCTTTTATTTTCTAATATTAACATTTTATTTAAGATAAAAACGATTTCAGATGAAATATTATCTTCTTGGAAATTATTATCAATAACATATACTTTTTCATTTAATGTTCTTCTTTCTTTTCTTTTTTTCTAAAAAAAAATCCCCATCTTTTCGTCGAAATTAAATTCATAAAAATTTCATTTCAATTACATTATATTATATTCACAATGAACATACACTGCACATACGATCCATTTATTTACATAATCCTTCATTTATTATTTACAAACCTTATCTCTCACCCAATTAAATTTCACAGAAATCAGTTATCGGTTCACAACACACGAACAATCAACGCCGTTTGCGATCTCTCGGAGTCGTTACAGGTGGTCGTAGAGAAATGGCGATGTTTGGCCATTTTAAGTTTTAACAAATCCATGAGCGTCAGTCTGAAATCTCTACTCATCGAACAATACAAGATGAAGTTAACCCCATTGTTAATTAACGCCACCATATCCATCAAATCGCCCAATGGCATGTAAATATTCTGGAAAAAACCCTTTGACGTCACACTTATAATTATCAATATACCTTGTGGGAGTTCCGTTACTAAAAATAGAATTATCACTATCAACAACATCCGGGTGGTTCGGGAGTTATCCATTGGCCGACTAGCGAAGACACTCGAGCAGGATAGTTTTCGTTTCTGGAATTTGAGTTTTGATTTAAGGGTGTAAAGAAGAAGGCCTCCATAAATAACCATAAGAATACAAGGTAAAAGTTTTGCCATAATACTGTACAGCCAAAGGTTTAACAATACGACCGGTCTTACTTCAGAGGTTCCCAATTTCAGGTCCTCCATAACATAAACTGTTTTGTTATCGATGGTATATGGATTTAACTTATTCGTAATGTAGTTCGGTGTTAGACCCACAGTTGACAAAACGTACACAAGACATACAGATATCCTTGCGCGAATCAATCGTCTTATCCGAGTTAAATTACCCTTGGCCGGAGAGTACAGATGCTTATAACGGAATATCGCTAACGTTACACCCAGCCATATCGACACGGTGTGCGTTGTAGCAGAAAAATTAATGTGAAAAAGCATGAACTTCATCCAACCCAAACTGTTCTTCACCTCAGATAATTCCCACGGTGAATGGAAAATATAAAAATTGAGAGCGAACGGAACGTACGAGATCATCGTCAGCATGTCGGATAGTGATAAAAATGTTAGAATGCAGTTAATCGGTGTGCGCATATGTTTCTGTGTCAAAACCGTCACATTGATAAGATTCATTGGAATTCCAAACGCGCACACGATAACACTGAGGTATCCATGGATACCAGAGTACCACATTGATAACGATTCCAGGGCGGGAATTCTATAAAAGTCGATGTCCGGATCACTGGAATTCATGGTAAATGATGATGTTGGGTTGGTCGTTGGGTTAGTTGTTAAGGTCAAGGACAGGATTTACGTCAGCAGTTCCATCTTGTTCTGTACCTGTAAATATAGAGAGTAAAAACTATTTCATATGATAAATTAAGAATACCTTTTCACATGAATCTCTAATATAAACGAGAGGAGTGACATTGGGTGTTCTAAAAAGAACAAGCCTGTGGGCATACTTACAGCTTAATAGATAGATTATAGTCAAAAGCTGAGGTTATTTGGTAGAATGTAACGTAACCTCGAATAAAACGGATCAGCTTGCAATATATTCTGAAAGGTGGATCTCTTAAAGAAAGTGACAGGGAGAGAAATGGGGTTTAGCGTCCACTCGACTTCGACTCAAACTAGATCATTTCGGGACTCTAGCAGTGAGAGGTAGTCGGAGGACCCGGGGAAAACCCACGATTACAGGACCTACTACTTTTCACGTACAACCAGGTAATCGAAACCATGCCAATTTGACTCAATGCTAGACCTTATGACACAGCGAGCACGTGCTAACCATTCGGCCATCCACACCGACCGCCCTTTCTCTTAATGAAATATCAGTTCAAAATGGTTTAATTTCATTTAGTACATTTATCCCTAATTTAAAATGTTCCCAAATTTGACATCCTGAGCCTACAATATAAATGGGAACTGGTCAAAAGCATTCGATATAAATCAAGGTAAATACATTTTAGTATGGAATTAGCAGTACAGATATTAATCATCCCTGACAAAATGCAATAGTAAGTCATTTATGGAAGCGTATAGGGGTCAATAAAGCGATGGATAGTTGGTAGTATGTCAACATATTTAATTGTGATTATTCTGATACAGTATCTATCGCGCTATTGTGACCCCTATACGCTTCCATAGTCATTGGCGTAAGCTAGATGTCTACGCAAACATCAAGGATATTTAAAGAATGTATATTATTTCAATACATGCCATAAATCAGTATACTATGTTAGTAATAAAACCATCTGTCGACCTGCTCGAGAGGAATTTGGTAGTATTTTGATAATTTAACAGACATCCATAAAAATACAGGTTTTATGATATGTGGTGATTTTCCACAATATTACCAAAACATAATTTGATTACATTACGGGCTCTTTTGAGTTTAACAACCAGAAATGAACGTACCTAAATATCAATAACAATTTCAAGGCCCAACTTCCAAATAGCATCAAACCATCTGGCAAGGAACACAGTTGAGATGTTCTGATGGGATGAAATACCCTAGTTCCGTGTACATGTCGGGATGTACGTAAAAGAACCCTAACAGTTGGAATTTGTGAAGAGTGTAGGGCTATGCCACAGTCCAGGCAAAATGTTCCTCGTAGCAAACGGCACAGCTTATGACGTTTCATTGCTCACATCCGTGCAGAACATGTATGACGTTAAACTGAATTGCATTACATTTCATTTGTTATTTCTGTTGAACTTAGCTTTACGACCAGGGCCCAGTTTAGGCATAAGGGATCCTGCGGTTCATGGCAAAAAGGCTTCTAGCGGCGATTTCACTTGTTATAACAGTTCCCCGCCCTTATATGTCTATTCCTTATATGTGTAATTGTGTGTTACGCATGCGTACCATTTAAAAGTGTATGAAATAATCTTTTCGTCGCGTCAGGCCCAGGGCCCCGCTCCGATTAAGCGTGCTTTGTTTACGACCAATAAGATGGACCCGCTGCTGATAAAACACAATTATATACATGTACAGTCGTCAAATCCGACATCGTACGGGATTCAACCCAGTTTTCTTAAAACCAGAAATATAGTAACTTCGAAAACCGACCCGAAGTATTACTATTTATAATATAGCTTCTAATCACCAGAACGTTGTTCCCTTTCTGTACATTCAAAATTTTATTACATATTAATTTCATTTAACATGCGTGCGCATTTTGAATAGGTCAAGTCTAAGTCTGTCGTTAATTTATCTTTTCGTCGTCTTCAGTTGAACGCGCACTTGTCTTTGCTATCACGTGTTCATTAATAATTTGTCGTTTTATGTCCCGGTCGTCGGAAAGATCCGTAGGGTGAACAAACTTAGGTTATCCCGATTCAATCGGAATACACAACGAATGTTTCTCACAGGTGCTAACTATGACGTATTTCGTGAAACACCAAACAGAATTTATCACTAGGCCTCCGGATCATGGAGACCTGCAGGTATCTGTGAAATGAAATGAAATAGGGTTTATTGTTCTGCTCCGACTGAATTAATGAAGACTGATATACACCTTACAGTGTGCTATGGGTGAAATTTTCCCGGGCAGCGGCACTATGGCCTACTCTTATATCGAATTCCAACTGCCAAGGGATCTTTAACGTGCATACCAATGTATACACGGGACCCCGGTTTCCGTCCCGTCCGAACGACTAGACCAATGCAGGGATCGAATTCGCGACCTCGGTATGATACATTTAAACAGGATTCTCAAATTAAAAACAGTTTTATTTTTCTGAGCGAATCATTTATCAGAAAGGCGATATCGCCTGTTTTCTTGGATTAAAAATATAATGAGGCATTTATCAGAAATTTGATATCGCCTCTTTTTCTGGTAATTAATAAACCGCCTACATGATATTCATATTTTCTCTGGGAATACATCCTCATTTTAAAGCCGAACGATTTTAATATCTCAGAGAATATTATCCGCACTATGAACACCAATGGTCAATATAATCTTTGCAAATACCCCTCAACTAACAAACTCCAATCGGGAGCGAAATCTTCTTGGTATCAAATATATCAACAGAAGACCACATGTAAGCAATTTGATTAACATGTAAGCAGTTTGATTTCGTTTCGTTTTTTATAGTTTAAAATTTCGTTTTACATGTCGTTACTACATTAGGACCTGGAAGTGTTGTCATATAACCGGCGTGTTGGTTGAAGTGAGGGATTAGCCAATGAAACAATTTGTTACGACATCTTGACATGACATGCACTGAACAGTGGGTAAATCACTAGAAACGTCAACGCTGGTTGATCAATTAATTTATGAAAGCCGCTCGTTTGGCGACCTGACGTGAACTCTCATTATAACTTGTCAAATTTTCATGTAGTAGAGGCCGGAGAACGCTAGATCGGCGACGGTCCTACGCATTTTAGCACATATGACGTCATATATAGATTGTGGGTTAGGGTTAGGGTAAGGGCTAGAACCTGTAGATTTGGTCAAAGTCCCGAGATATAAACAAGGCTAGCCCTAACCCTAACCCATGATCAAGCCTAACCCTTACCCTAACCCACAAATCACATATGACGTCACAATTTGCGTAGGACCGTCTCCGATCTAGCGTTCTCCGTAGAGGCCATCGAAAGTATAAAAAAACGAAACGAAATATAGATCTGTATTTTAATCAGATTGATGTGTAAGAATTTCTTGGACTCTTTTAATTTTTAAGAACATCTGATATCACTTACACCAATGATTAAAAACTATACCAAGGTTTACAAACAACTGTGCTATAGCATTCATTTGATTTGATATTTGTTGTTGAATTCTTGCATCTGTCTCTGTTTTCTATCTTATCGGTTTGTTTGCGTGTTGTGCAGTTCAATTTTTTAGTATTTCACGTCCGCTTCCACCGAGAGTGATATCGCAGACAAATTGTCCTATTTTTTATCTGTCATATGGGGGGGGGAAGGGGGGTACAATACCCACAGGAAAAACACAAGGTTCAGAGGGAGCCCCTACCTCAAAGCCACATACGCTCACACCAGGAATCGAACCCCTACCGTCCAGCTACAGCTCGAGGCGCGACCACCTAGCCATTCCAGCCCTTATTACACTTACTATTTTACCACACTTTACAGATTGCATTATGTACGGATGTCTGGTAGACGCTGCCAAACTGGTGTTTATTTAAAAGAATGTCTTTTGGGTTCATTGATAAATAGCAGCATAATACTAAATACATTCCTGCACATTATCTCAATGAGAAAAACATGAAGACCACAATTACTATATTATACATCGACTATAATTCAAGGAATGCTAAATGTTAAAATAACGAGAAAATGATATACATTTTATCAAGTGATACCCCCAAAATATTAACTAAGTTATTTCTGCCAGCTTCGTTATTCAATTAATACCATGCTGAGAATTGTCCTTTTATCAATTTAAATTGTAGTCACAATATTCAACAAAAATAAAATGAAATAGAGGTTAACGTCCTACTTTTTGGTTGAAGACGGACAGTGTGCAACGACGGCAGTTTTGCCAAGGCAGCGGCAAAACGGCTAACTATTATCTCGATTTCCATTTCTCTGGGGTTCGTTTACGCGCACCACTAACAAGTGGCAACCCTAACGGAAAATACCGAGGTACTGACGGAAAATACCGAGGTACTGACGGAAAATACCGAGGTACTTTCTCGGCCAACATCGGGATAGAAACCGAAACCACCTGGTTAGTAAATCAGAACAGAAGATTATAGTAACCTATAAAATGAGATAAATGTGAAATATAATTTTAAACTGGTCGATGAATTATTTATAGGTGCGGGTGAACAGCGAGCCGCCTAAAAATATGTCAAAAATGACAATGATTTTCGAAGTAAAATATCATCTTCCTGGTCATCAAATATATTTCAAACACAACAACGATATTTCGACATCAGTTAAAGATCACCGTAATAGCTTCCTATTTATTTTTAATAATGGAAGTAATTATGTCAACATATCCTCTACATAGGTATAACACGATGCTGAATGGCAATGTTATCTCCCACAGGTAATTTCAACGTTAACGATTTCCGCAATTTTCCGTTAGTAGTCGTAACTTTCCGCCAATAAGTTTAGTTCGAAGTATAATTTTCAAAGTTCCTAGACGTTATTTGCATCTTTTGTGACATCCTTAACAACTTAATTATCATTAATTATCACTTCCATCATTAGTAACGACATCAAATAAAATATAAAAAAATTAAAAAGTTCGATTGGTTTTCTTGTATTTCAAATTGACAAGTTTGGTCGTTTAGCGTCGTAAAGCGAATAAACAAACATACTTCCTCTACTGGATGTCAACTACAGGGGAAAATCACGCCTCATAATCGAACGCTATTTGAAACATAATTCGAAAAGGTTTTTAAAAAATGCTGAAGGGCGCACCATTTTAGGCGAGCCAAATGAAATGAAAAGGCATTTAACGTCTTACATTTATGCACCGACTGGGATTATGTAGTGTGCTATGATGAAAATATTTTCAGGACAGGCGCTACGGCCTACTTTTACATCGAATTGTCAGGGGGTTTTTTACGTGCACGCCAATAACTGCCCCTTATCGGGCCCTCCGACTTGTAGCACTTACAAGGGAAACCACACCGGGAAATCCCGAGGAGTGCACCCGTGATTCCAGGCTAGCGAGCATGTGTTTTACGTACTGAGCCACCAAGGGCCCCCTTCTGTATGGCAACAATTAGACTTAGTAATCCCTTTCACTACTGCCTGTAAGAATATCTCAACCCAAAAGACGAGCCAAGTTTAAAACTTAATTCTTGTTACTTACTTTAAAATCAAGAAATGTATAAATTACCGTTTAATGCAAGACTAGACAGCTTACAGTGTCAGGTCATCCGTCCTGCACAACTGACGGAAAAAACACTGGAAAATATTGCGAAACCTTCCCGGAGTTAACCAGAAACTTACGCACTGAGTCACTGTACAAGGCCCCCCCCCCCTATTCTCACAGCTACTCGATGTCCGAAACATCATTTTAAATTATTTAAAAAATCGTTATTGTCACACCAGTGCCGGAGATGGACATTTTACGAAAGGTAAACTTTCGAGCTATACATAATATTAAAACAAAATACTAACTCTGGGCCTCAAGAGAACTCACAAGCGAATTTATTGAAATCAAATAAAACCATATGTTAGTCCCGAAAGGACCTTGTTTGTGTCGAGCGGACGTTAAACCCCATCTCTCTCTCTCTCTCTCTCGCTCTCTCTCAAGAGAACTCGATCTTAAACATGGGCGTTGTATGAAAAATAATTTTAAATACTTAAAAAGTTCTGACTTTTTATCAATCACATCAATACCGGAGAAGAACGTTTTACGAAAAGCAACAATTCGAGTTCCACATCATTTTAACAAACAATACTAGCTGTAGGCTTTAAGACAAATTCCATCTAAAAAAATTAGCGCTGGATGAAACATAAGTATATATATATAAATAATTAAAAAGTTCATAGTATTCATCACTTACATCAGACCACGAGACGAACGTTTCACGAAAAGCAACAATTCGAGTTCTACACCATTTTAACACACAAACAATACTAGCTGTAGGCTCTAAGACAAACTCCATCTCAGAAATGAGTGCTGTATGAAACATAATTTGAAATAATTAAAATGTTCTTACTTCCTTTACTCCTCACACAGGAGACAATACATCAATTCCAGTTATTCGTCATTTTTAACCAAAAAAAATTACTGAACATCCCCTAGCTATTTATCATTCCGTTTAATCCAATTAGACACTGAGATTTAATAGCTACTTCCGTTTGTACAATTAATAACACCAGCCAATAATTGAGCCATCGTGAGTTAGAGAGCGACTTTCACTTCAGTAACAGTGTGATATAATATAATACATAACATGGCGGTAAGAGATATATCTATTACTCGATCAATATACGAGGAAGAAGTGTGGTGCGCAAGTTAAAACTAATTGAAATAGCTGCTGACGTTCAATTTCTTTCCATGTAAGTAATAGATAAGTAATTCCAGTGAACCGTTCAATACAAATCTATCATGTTTTAAAAAACTAAATTCCACAAACAGCAAGCACTGAAATCCAAACAAAAATATTTTAAAAATATTCCAGAAACAGCAGTCACTAAACTCCACGCAAACTGTTCGCTGGCTCACGTTATATCGGAAGTATTCATTTTACAAACGAATATTCTTCAAATTGCAATCACCAAAATCCAAGCAAAATATTCAATATAAACTAGATACAAAGTATTATTTAAAACAATACTCGATTCCACAAACTGCTTTCACCAACATCTGTTTTGAATTACGGGTTAAATAGACATCATTCCCATTGTCAACCTAAATAAGGGGTGTCTGTTTCACAAAATTATAACTTAAGTAAAATAATAATTTTAGTAATTTGCTTGGATAATATTATATTGATTTTAGTGCTTAGCCCATCAAAATTGATGTACTAAAATTTGGATTTCATCTTTTGTTAAGATTTCGATAAAATGGGCCCTGATTAATATTGGAAAATTTAAACTCACCTATATAGATCAAATATTCCACGCACCGACCTACTCTGAATACGATAACCTACATATATTAATACCAGAAAGTTCACCAAATGCAACTAAAAGCGACATAGTCTTTGAACCGGTGTACTATACAATATAGTTCAATAATATATAACATCAATACTCCATTCCTTGTTTTCATGTCAAACAGATCACAAAACTTTTTATTCAATGGACTAAAAACAGTCGGAGCAACAAAAAAAAAAAAAAAATCCGAACAACAAAAAAAGTGATGTCTTTGAATTTTGTTAATAGGCAATCCAACTGAACTTTTCCATACATAAAATGTTAAAAGAAAACACAGATCAAAAGTAGTCTAGTCTAGAATGTTTAACAGAACATTGGCTAGTGCACACAGGATGCACACGTCCTACAATCCAAAATGTCAAACCGAAGTAGAATACAATATAAGATTTACCAAATGATCTCCAAATTACATTGAGATAACGAATGGTTCCAATCTTTGATCACATCAGACGTATGGAATCTAATTGATACACCAGTGTATGTGTGATCTAGTAGGAATCTGATGACATTACTTCATCACCAACGTATATTAGTAATATTACCATTGTCTTCTAATACAAAAAATCTCTGAGTGCTCGTAACAACATACACACAGTAAAGCAGCAGGAATTAACATATTGAAAAGTTGAGATCTGTCAATCAGGATGTACATATACCACGAGTTCGTTGAGAGATATCAGCCTATTGAAAATCGTTTATTTCCATATGAAAACTTGCCCCCACACGCGCATGGTTGTAAATTGTGTATAATGTTTTCTATTGGTAATGACACTGTTCTGTCACAGCTATACGCCATCGAATATCTATAAATCCGAGTTTTACTGTTTGTTTTGTGAAATCCGGTTTCTAACTAGAACATCATTAGTTAGCTGTGTGTCTTAATTATAGAAAAAGTTGGTTCGGTTGTTTAATATGGCTCGGTCGTTTCAGTTGCACGTGATTCACAAATCTATATTAATTACATATATGCCTTGATGCTGTGTTGTGGTTACGCACGAGGGAGAGAACACGTCTATATTCATTACATGCAATGAGAAAGAGAGGGGTGGGGTAACTCGACACCAGACAGCAGTGGGGGAAACCATAGAGGACAGAATGAAAACACACACGGGTGGACAGATGGCGTACTCTACACCAGTTATCTCAGTGACAAACCATATGATACAACACGCATTATTCGCCCCCCCCCCCTTCCCGCCCAACATTTCTCACTACGCTACCGTGACGCTAATCACAGGTCAACACAGGAATACGTAACATATAAAAACAATTAAAACAAACAAGTTTTAAACTCACTGGCTCTCTCCGATCAGAAAAGAGCATCGGGTAGATTGGAACGGATCAGCCATTTAATGATTTGATTTAAAAAATGGATGTTCTAGTCTATGTTTATTATCATAACAAAGATGGCGAGGCTACAACGGTTCGGATATTTAATAATTTAATTCAAAAATGAATGTTCTAGACTTTTGTTTATTATCGTAACAACGATAGCAATGGTAATTGAGGCTACGTTGTTCTTCTAGCGCCGATAACTCGGCGAAGTGTGAAGTGATTTGACTGAAATTTTCAGCACATTCCCGTTTTATTATCTATTTCATATCTAGTATAGCAAACTGTCGGCGCTCTATCTCAAACAAATCATTCATCTATAACTAGTTTGGCGGATGACGAAACGTTGATATCTAACAAAACATCCCTTTAAACTCGATTATATCTTCAATATTCAATCAATTTACTCATATATCATGGATTTGACGGATGAAGAAATAATGACATAACTCAAAATATTGATCTAATTCCTATCCAAATATTGCTCTGTTAGTTAAAACAAAAAAAAGTTTTAACAAGTTATTTGTCTGTTTTTTTCTGTTTGTTTTGCTATTCATTGAAGTGTCGTTGTATTTGAAGAGCTCTGGAAGCGTAGTAAAGATATCAATCTGAAGGGTTCTATTTTTCATTCGTAGAGTATTTAATCTGAAGAGCTCTTGGATATTATAATGGTGTTTTTGTTACAGAAGAACATGATTACAAGATGTTATCCACTGCTACTAAAGCTGCTGCGCTAGTCCCGAAAAAAGGGGCATTCAAGTCTTATAAAGTGATTGCCTTAAACAATACTTTATTCAATAAAATTTACAACATTTATTTGATAAATCTAGGCTGCGATAACAAGCTTTATCAACTAATATACAACCACTTTCTTAGAATGAATCTATAATAGATTTGCAAATGCCAATCAAAATATGAATATATAAATTTAAATGTATATAATGTACAATTTAGATGGTAATTCGGGATTTCTTAAAGGGACACTTCCACAATTTCATCCGTGGAACACCGAAATTTATATTTTATTTAACGAATACATCCTTTTCTTCGGTTTGTTAGCGTTGGGTTGTTTGGTTGTGTTGTTTTTATTTTTTTTTTTGTTAGATGCTCTGTCTAACATGTTCCATTTATGCATTAGTTTGCTGTTACTACATTGGTTGATGGTACCGGAAATCGGTAAATGGTCTCGACGACTTATTCACGCAGGATACTATCCCATTCCAGTTAAAATACGGATCTATGTATCTCGTTTAGGTTTGTTTGTACTTCTATGGCCTTTACCATTTTAAAAAAAAAAATGCATTCTGTTTCGGATGACGTCACATCAAGAGGCGTCGATCATTGGTCCAATGGCGCGTGCACTGTTTACATAAAACCTTGTGGGCGTGAACAAATCCGCACAGAATGGTGCCTTAACCTCATTTCATATACAAATTTACACTAAATAGTTGATATATTTTATCTAGATATACTTCAAACACCTTTGTTTATTTTTTTAAATATTTGAAAAAATGTTTTAGAATTTAATTTGCTGTAGGAAAGAAGTTAATATTGCGAGCTCGTTAAACCAGCCAGGATGTCGTCTCTATCAGTGATTGTAGCGACCTCACGAATATATTTACTGCTGATCGTTGTGAGAAACATGCCATAAAGATATATGAAGATAGGGAAGTCAAATTAAATGAAATTTTGAAGTATAAATAACAAAACAAACAGGGGTCTGTGTTTTTAATAGATTTTTACTATTCCGTTATACCCTGGTAACAGGATTTCCGCAGATATACATTTGTGAATAAAATAAGTCAATCGAGCAATTCTAAGTAGATAGAATCTCGAAAACATTTATCCCATTCATGCCTAACTATCAAAAGCTCTAAGGTACCTTGTTTTCTCGGAAACAAAATCGTTCGGTTTTAAGACATTTTTGGTGACGAGTACCTAGAGGCACGGTGGCTAAGAGATCCCTCCCTAAATATCCTCCCTAGTCGACCAGTTCATAGTGACTCAGTAACCGGAAGGTCCAGGTTTTGATATCGGTGTTGGTCGTAGAATTTGGAGGGGTGGGGGTCTATACACTTCTGTCTGCTCTCAATCCAGTTTCTGTAAATAAATATTGTTTTAAAAAAAGAAGAACGACCGTTGTCCTGTTAACAGGTTGGCGTGCACATAGAAAAAAACTTCGATAAAGAGTAGGCCATGACAAACCTGTCAGCACACACCCAGACTTCATTGGCCTCCATTTTTTGTATTTCACATCATTTGATACATACACGGCGCCTCCGGGATGGACATCTTTCGGAAAATGAAATGAAATGTTTTTTTAACGTCTTACTGTTCTACTCCGACTGGGATGATGAAGGGGGCATAGGCAATACAGTGTGCTATGAGGAAACTCTTCAGCGCAATGTTTGTTCACCTTACGGATCTCTCCGAACCGTGTGACCACGACCTTTACATAGAACGGCCGATTATCAATGAACACGTGATAGCAAACTCAAGTGTGCGATCAACTGAAGACGACGAAGAAGATAAATTAACGTCAACGTTGAATGAAATAAATATTAATGTACAGAAAGGTTATCATTTTTAAAGGGAATAACGTTGTGGTGATTCGAAGCTATATTTTAATAATACTTCCGGTTTTCGAAGTTACAATACTTCCGGTTTTCGAAGTTACAATATTTCCGGTTTTGACAAAACTGGGTATTCCGATACTCTGCGAATTCCGACATGTATCGAATTACGTGGACGTCAATGTATACGTAGAAGATCGGTTTTTCATCTTGACAGCTGTCCAGACCCCCTGTCCTGCACATTATTGATAAAGGGAAACTACATCGAAAATCCCGATGAACTGTCTCGGCCAATGCAGGAATCGAAAACGTGAGCTCCAGGACAGTGAGTCAGTGTCTTTCGCACATAGCCCGATATCCTTAAGAATATGCGCACCGTAAGCAGTTGGTAAAGTGACAATAAAGATATTTCATAACTAAAAACAAAGGTCGGAGATTAAACATGTCATAATTTCTCATTCCGAGATGAATGTTTATTTATTTCTCTCTTAGTGAATGACTTTTCCAATCACACGGGAATATTAGCTTAAGGCAGAATTTATATCCTTTCTCTGTTAAAAATAGTTTAATGTTTGCTCAACTAAAAACAACAACGGCGGTTGTCAGGTTAAATCTGGTCTAAAACTGTCGTCATTAATGCGTTGTTTGGAAGTAAAGGCGGGTTAATCATTTCCCATTCACACAATATGTGCTGCGTAGAAAAATGTGTAATACATAAACCTAGCTCGAACAGGCGACTTTCTTTTGCAAGTTGTGAGCTACGGACATTGACTTTTGTCGCCAACACGAAGTAACCAGATTTTAAACAATCGTTAACTAAGCAACAGCAATTAGCAATTGGCCAATCAGCAGAAACTAAAAAATCATGGTTTCGTCCATGGGTGCCGCTATTGTGACTGATCACACGATCAACAGTGGCAATTCCTGAGCAATCGCATGCATACAATAATAGCCTAAACGTTGGTCTTTTAACCAGCGATGAAAAGATCCCCTCGTGTGCGTCGGGATTTAGTGCACATATTATGCAAGATCTAAATCGGAATATTGTGGGTCTTTCGGTAGGCCTGAAATGTTATATAAATTATTAATTAGGAATTAATTAACTTATCTAGACCATAATTAACTCTCGATGGTATCGCTAGCCTGCGATATTTACTGGATTATGATCCCATTAGCTGCTCGACTTCCATTCATAATTTAATCAGGAAATGGGTGATCTAGGCTATGTTTTTTACCTTGCGGACTTTAGTAAAGAAGATCGAGGCTAGGCCACAATTTCAATTGCTTAATTCTCGGTTCAAAGTTGACAATGTGACTGCAATTTGCGGCAAATTGCTTTTACATTATCTAGTTTTTAACTATTACAGTGAAATCTGCCAGCTCTTTATCTTATCTCCCATAACGTATCTTTAAAAAACAGCTTTTGTGAGCGACAAATTATTCCCATAAAAAAGAAATAGGAGCCTTATAAAGGACTGTTTACGGTTCATATTTAACATTATGATGAAAACATGGAATTGGAATTATCGGGAGAACAAATGCCTTGTCAACCATCTTGACAACAATGTTTTAAACCTAATATAACGGGTCTACTGACGTCATAAGAAGACCGCCAATAGCCATGTGCCAAGGACATAGCTTTTATATTTACGTTTTTTTGTTTATTTCAGCATCGTGGGAGGATGCACATAGTATATTTCTCAGGATACCACCATGCTCATCAAATCGGGGGATGCGAAGATTGTAGTTGTGAAGATACCGCCATGAACATTTCACCAAGATGTGAGGATTACGCCTTTCAGAATACCCCAACGCTCATTGTTTTCAAATTTGAGGTATGCGGCTGTCGGATACATTTTGGGAGACTAAATAAACGCCTATCACTTCTCACTATAATAGTTACAAACAAGATAATGTAAAGAGAATTTAGCCTAGCCTCGATCTTCTTTACTAAAGTCTGTACAATAAAACGTGGTCTCGGTTATCCATTTTTTGTTTTAATCAGCACATCGGATCCTAACCAAGTAAATCACAGGCTAGCGATAACATTGAGAGTTAATTATGGTCTCGCTCAGTTAATTAATGTCTATTTATTAATTTAGATAACGTTTCAGGCCGAAAAGAAGGCATGTGATAGACAGGTTTAGCTTTTGCATAATGTATGTTTAACTCCCGAAACAACCTGGAGATGTTATAGGGACTCCTGAAAAGGAAACGCACGTGTGCATCCGATTTTGTCTAAATCGTTATGTTAAAAACACGTACCTGTTTCTAAATCAAATCATCGGGCGATTTTTTATATAAATTTGGTCTGAGCGGTAGTGCTCCCCGGGGATGTCTAACTTGGATGGTACAGCATTAACAATGTAGTAACTACAGCTGCGTACGTAGATCGCTGGACTGTCGGTGATGACGCGTCGTTCACGACACCGGTCAACATATATAACTACAAGACAATGATTTGAATTCCGAAGAATATACCGGAAAATAATCTACATTGGAATAAATATCGTTTATATGATAGAATTCCCCAAGGAACCAGAACCAACTCGTGGCTGACTAAAACTCGGTCAAACAGATTCGTTGTTGCTTTTGATGTTTGATGACATGCGTACTTCAGCGCCTTTTATCATAAAAGTTTAAGCAAATACAGAAAATGTTATTTTTTTCTTTGTTTTGATGAATGCTTTATTCTCTCGAAATGTCAAATATTTTTTTTAGATGAAATTTAAAACATCTACCATAAATCATGTTGCAAGAAATAAAACAATCAAAGGTCGACATAAAAATAAAACAAAAACAATGCTCTCTGAAAAGATAATTTGCTGTTTTCGTGACTGAATTTTAGAGTTTTGTGCGCTTTCTTTTTTCTGTGTGTTGTTTTAGATATTTTTATAATGAATGTTGGGATTAAAGTATCAAGATGCTACTTAGATGTATTGCATCGCTGTCATTGTTTCAAAATTCTGTGATCAAGATGTTAGATTATGGCACATCGTAATCTAATTAAAATACAGATCTATATTTCGGGGAGGGGGGGGGGTCTTTCTTTCTTTCGATGGCCTACACTACATGGCGATCTGACAAGATATACCCAAAGGTCGTACGGGAGGCTTTTGACCCTATGACATTTATACATTGATTAATCTATCAGCGTTGCCCTTTCTAGTGAATTAATCACAGTTCCGTGCATGACACGCCAAGAAGACACTGTAACAGTGACCGCGTCATTGGCTATTCCCTCACATCATCCAGAACACGTCAATGATAACAACTCTTCCAGATCCTAGTGTAGTAAGGAGAAGTAAAACGAAATTTTGAACTATAAAAAACGAAACGAAAGAGGATCTATGTTTTAATCGGATTGTGCACATCATCGTCTGTTTTGGTTCAAATTAATATAGCGCAAATATTCCTCGTGATACATATGCTTGGAATCGAAAAGACGACGATTGCTTCAATCACAGATCTTGTGAACTAAAGCACACGCTTTAAACCACCCGGATTTTCCGGTGTTGTCAGGGCGGATGACCTGGCAAGTATGGTTGTAAGGATGGGATGAAAAACCGAGTACCTGTGTACCCATTGGTGTGCAAGTAAGAGTACCCTTGACAGTTGGAATTCGATGCTGAAGTAGGCCTTAGTACCGCTATCCGGACAAACGTTTCTCAAAGCAATTTGCATGGCGTGTGCCTGTCTTCATCAGCTCAGTCGGCACTGAACAGTACGTCGCTAAACACTCATTTCACTGTTTCATTTACTATGTTTGACATAGATAACGAGATAAGATATAACGTTATGATCTCAGATGTTTTACGCAGAGAAGCAACATATTGTCTACCGATATAGGCTTAGTCGAAATAGATTAAAATATTCTCAGTTCAATATGTTTAGAACATTAAATATAGTATCTCAAAAAAGCAACCTATAACCACCTGTAGACTTTTAAAACAAGTTTCCTTAAACACATAAAATATTTCATATATTATATTAAAATGAAGTGAATGATTGCTATATTAAAATACCATGTTATTATAATTACAGAGGCTACACCATAAATGTTCAATAAGAATAGAACATCATAAATATCATATTACAGAATGTCCCATAAAAACTCAAAATTACAGAGCTTTATGAAAAGTTTTCATAAACATAAAATAATATCTAACAAAATGAAATGAATGATTGCTATATTAAAATACCATGTTAAAGGGGTATATGGATCGTGGTTTCGTTGATGTAAAAGCATGCATGATGATAGGCGTAGATCCATTATGAATGGACAAACATAAAAATCCTAAATTTTGACATACTATTATTGTCTCCAATTGTCTCTAAACAGGTTCGAAAGGCGTGGTTTTGCCTTGTTAGTGGTATAGCATGGGATTCTGGTAAGGAACATCGTCTAGTCGTTCGGATGGGAAGAAAAACCGCGATTCCCTGTACACGTTGGCGTACACGTCAAGTAACCCTCTGGCAATTGAAATTAAACCATGAGTAGGTGGAGATTGCAGTGTGTAAACAGCGTGGGAGCAGAACGGATGCACATGTAAAAAAAAAAACACTATTTCCCTATTTCATTTCTTTCATCTGTCGTTTGTATTTTACACACAATGTATCCTGTATCTTATGTTCGTATTGTTCTGTCGAGAAACAAGGAAACGAACACACACGCTTTAAGAAATTTTGTTGGCTTGCACACTCTTCTTATTTTTAAGTTTCAACGTTAAAATTAA
This sequence comes from Patella caerulea, assembly GCA_036850965.1. NCBI lineage: Eukaryota > Metazoa > Mollusca > Gastropoda > Patellidae > Patella > Patella caerulea. Next base: position 70,129,685 of record JAZGQO010000010.1, on the reverse strand, counting down.
AACTTATATCAAACATAATTAACACCTCGTTTATAATTGAAAATGAAAAAAACTAACCATAAATGACCAGACGTTAATTTTACGAATATAATTAGTATGATATTTTCAAATAAACATTTAAACACAAATCATAATGCGAAAATAAAAGCAGTTTCCATCAAAGAAAATTACACTCATTAATTTTAATGTATCATTTAAAATATTGCTTATCTTTACAAATTGGTTATTAGATGTTCTAACAGACAAGAATTAAACGAACTCAAAGAAACAGATATAATTAATTAACATAATAGGCATAATGCCTTCATTTTCTTTGATAAAAAACCACTTCAAGGTCACCGAAACATTCACCAACAAAAGCTTGCGATCCGTTCTGTATCAGTCTGATAAAACATAGATCTATTTCATTTCGTTTTGGATAGTTCAAAATTTTGTTTTACTTGTCGTCACAACAACAGGTCTGGAAGAGTTGTTATATAATTGATGTGAGGGGTTAGCCAATGAAGCGGTCTGTTGCTGCAAGTTCTTGGCGTTGGTACACGGAACTGATGCTAAATGACAAGAACCGCCAAACCTGAATTGACCCCTGCCACTACCTCACACTACAATCGGTCAAATATTCATGTATTGCAGGCCATCGAAAATATAAAAAAACCGAAACGAAATATGGCATGGATCTGTACTTTAATCAGATTGGTTCTGTATGCTCATTTAAGTCAATTTTTGTTGTTGAAGGATATTTACCGGGCAACCTGCGATATTGTGGAAGTTGGGCCTTTAAAAAGATCTATCAGTCCAAAAATGGTTTCAGTCGGTATTTACAAATTGATGAACTGAACATTTGTCAGCATTGAGAAGGTAAGAGAAATTGCCAAGGCAACCCAGTGTCACCGATACAAACTTCGCGACAATGCGAGTGGATTGTTTTAAACCTTAAATAACCAACCCTGACTACATTTTAGCGTAGACTGGGAATAAATGAATGAAGTGTGTTTAACGCCCTACTGTTCTGATCCGACGGAGCTAATGAAGACGACATTAGTGTGCTATGCGGGAAATTTCGCCCAGACAGCGGTGCTACGGCTTACTCTTATATCGAAATTCAAAAGCCAAGCGAACTTTTACGTGCACGCCAATGTGTACACGGGTCCTCGGTTTGCCCCCCACCTGAACAGGAGGGGTTGCACGCATAGATTAAGTCATGAATTTTCAGATATTTTCCCGAAAAATCCGAATGGGAATCTTTGGCTTTAACTCTGTCTGTGTCACTACAGGCCCGAGACAGTACAGCGCAATGGACGGTTGCGGCTAACTCCCGGATGCATTCACTTTATTTGAATTGTTCATTTGTTTATGATCTCTGAGTATGATGTCTTGTCCATATATTTGTTTTTGTGTAGAATTATATGTAGCACAGCCTCCTGCACTTACTATTAGGACCAGGGCCCGAGTTCACAAAGCATTCTCAAACTTAAATTGAGAATTTATTCAAAATTGTTTGCCTAAACTAAAATGTAGACCTTCGTAAAACGTTGCTTTTTTTAATGTATCAAATACATCAAAAAGATACTGTGTGCAAAGTTTTGTGTTTCTAGATCACAGATATTTCTCATAAACAATGATTGAAAGTTGACCAAATTCTCAATTTAAGTCTGAGAATGCTTTGTGAACTTGAGGCCAGACACTTGTCTTATACTAGCATGTTTCTTGCCCCCCCCCCCGTAGACATCATTTTCTACATTATCATTTTTGTGTTTAAAACACAATACAACTGCTAATGTTTGAATGATATAAGAAATAAATGTTTAAATCCCATTTGTCAATAACTATGTACAGTACATAAATAAGTAGAAAATATATATTTTTTTTTTATATATTTCATTTCTTTCTTTTTATTTTGATTCTTATTTCGTCCAGAAGAAGCAAGCAGAAATTAGTTTATTTCCGGTTTCTTCGAAAACTGTTAATTATGATAGATTAAAAGCTTGAGGATAAACTAACAATTGATTAATAATATAATATTAAATACATGAAAACAAACACCTCATTTGTCAGATTTAAAAAATAAACAGAGAAATAGTTTTTCACAATTAGGTTCACATCGCGGAATAAACCAGATATTTTTTCTTGTACACAGATTTTGTAAGTGTGTTCAAATACACGAGAACTGCCAGGGGTATTGTGTAACCCCAGCTGAGATATTCGATTGAACTTTTCGTAATGGAAATCCCGTCACTCCCACGACGGGTATCATTGCAGTGAAAAGGGGAATTTCGGGCTCTGAACCTAATAGCATGTGTCGACCTTACTTAGTAATAGAATATATCCCAACCAATCACCATAGCTTAATCATACTTTCAGTGTTGAATTTGGGCAGACACGCAGCATTCGATTGCAAACCCACCAATTTTGGATCATTCGGAATTGCTAATGAACTCAATTTTACATATGTGTCACTCGATTGCAATTATGTCAATTTGTCGAAAATCAGCAACGTCTCTTTCATAATCTCTAATCCAGCCTGGGAGTGGTGAAAGTCCCGGTAACCGGTTAAAATAGGAGACTCATGACTCAATGGGTTTCCGAATATTTATACCTGTGTACCGGTGAAAATAGGAGACATTTTTCGGGGACCGGTAAGACTGAAAGGTGAAACATTATTTTTAAAATACTATGTGTCGGAAGCAACGCTGGCTAAGTGAGTAAGATATTGGTTCGCTAACCTGAAGATCCCATGCTCGATAAAGTTAATTGCGATTTTGCGGCGTCCCCCCCCCCCCTGTCAGCGGTGTAGGACGGAGCGCTTGGCAAAGTAAAACATGTATAAATTCGAATGGAGCGTGTACAGATTGAAATGCGCGTAACCGAACCTTTAACAGTTTGAATTCCAATTGGCAGAAAAATAATAATTGCAGCAAAAGTACATGTGGAAATTGTTCGGGAGGGTGATACCTTCAGGTTCAACTCTTTCGGGTACCTGGGGGAAATTGTTTGTTAGTCGTCACTGGTCAATTGTCCGACAGTTTGAAAGCTCTGATATAAAAACGCTTAAGGAGAACATCGTCGATGCAAATTGTTGACATTTTCATCCCATATTTATCATCACCACGTGGAGCTACCACTACACGGTGGCGTGCTCTTTTCTCTCAATGAAGCTGACTGGAAGTTACGGGGATGTTCCCAACCTGTGGTTCGAATCACGTTTCGTGGGGTCCCCGAAAAAATAACATATTTGTCGATTTTGATAAAGGTGTAAAAATGTAAACAATAAGTTGTCATATAAGTAAAACAACAAAAGTAAATAATGATGATGTTTCATCTAGATGGCTAATGGATTGAATGATATTTCTCTTTGTTGGGACATCAACGTTACAAAGCTCGCTGGAAACCGCGAATTTGTTAATTTGTTCTACAGCTTCGGAAATTATTAGAAAACTCAATTTATGTGTTGAACACCAATTGCCGCATATCTTCACGTAAATTGGATGAGATTCCTACGCATTTTCGGACTCTGTTATTAGATTATGATCTTCGGTTACTGACGGCAATTATTGTTAACTCCCGTCTGAATTGTGGTGTCGTTCCAGTCTGTGTCACATAATATGCTGTTATTAAGACCTTGCATATACGAAATCATCATTGAGTGAGAACGTCTGATTGGAATAGTTTCTAACGTGATCCTTGGTACACTATGTTCGGTGGTATTCAAGGGGTCTCAATTTTTCGTTCCATCCTAACGACTAGACGTTTTCCTTGCCGGAGTCTACAAAGAAAATTTTTCTTACCAACACCGAAATCTTTTGCTTAGTAACGACTAGACGTTTTCCTTGCCGGAGTCTACAAAGAAAATTTGTCTTACCAACACAGAAAACTTTTGCTTAGTAAGACGTACAGTGACATATTCACCGTGACCTCCTTTAAAAAAAATTAAGATGTCTCTGTAAAGACATCCGATGTCTTTTAATTCGCAAGCTCGCGGTTTACTTAACTTCTATATCCAGTAATTAACGGAGTCCACATCAATCAGATATCGTGTCCGATTGCCTTTGGAATAAACAATGGAAGCAGAAGTTAATAGGTCTCCATTAACCTTCCTGGTAAATATAAGCAACACAGATTCAAAGGCCGCTACGGATCTGAAGACATTTAAAGAACGTTTATTATACCTCGACCCTACTCTGGCTTAAGTGAGAGAGAGAGAGCGAAATAGGGTTTAACGTCCACTCGATACAAACTAGGTTCTTTCGGGACTAACATGTGGTTAAATTTTATTTCAATAATTAGGGATCTTTAGCCGTGGGAGGAAACCGGAGTACCCGGAGCAAACCCACGAGGCTGGACAGGCGATCCTACTCCTTCGAAAACAATCCAGTTGACTCAATGGCAGGCCGTACTATAAAACAAATGGACAAATGACATAAATAACTGATCACAGAGTTAATGACCTGGTACACGGGTATTTAAGCTGATGTAGAATCAACAAGATGGTGTGATAATTAGACAGTATTATATACAGCTGCCAGGGTTGAATTAGTTTGTTTTCATGTTTCCTAAAAACCGTATTGAATGATACCTAATTTGCACCATTCTTCAGATGGAACTCATTTTTAAAGACCTCTGATTTTCTTCAAGAGACACTGAGTGAATCAACAGATTGAAAGACATATCATTTCTTACTAGTTGGGCCTGTAAGCCCCATTTCTAAAGACTGGATTAACCTAACAGTTACGAAAGGTCAGTTACAAAAAGAAAACGTTCGGTTGATTTTTGTCTGATGACTTGATTGTGTCCACAAGAGGCTCCACTAAAACGTGATGCTAAAGGTCAATTTAAATTACATATACAAGAAATTCAATTAAATGAATTAAATTGGCAGGTGCGTCTACTGCTTGCTGTAGTAGCTTTTTTTGTATTTCTTAGTAGACATGGTGATCTTTAAAAGAAAAAAAATGATGGTCACCACCCGTTGGTAAATGTCTATAGATGCTAATAATTTAGTTCTCGGAAAAATCAGACTCCAGTCGCTGACGTTTAAGAAATTGTATTAAGGCGCCAAAGTGAGCTGGTGGATCTGTAATGTAGAACTGCTATCTTTTTAATAATGATATGGCGGTAATTGATATCACACCATTTTCTAAAGGTTATCATGGGTTAATAACAGGCTATGGATAGTAACGCTAGGAAATGGCTACACCTCTTAGAGCGTTGTCAAAACTAAATTGTCGATTAAATTAAATTTATGCCTTGATTTCTTTTGCTCAAGAGTTAACGTTCATGGATAAAGCCAATGATGAGATGAGCCAGAATTGATTACGCGTCCCTTTGTCGACGCAATAACACAGAAATGGAACTTAAAATCAGTTTACAAAGCGACTTTCGATTAATTTTTCCAAACATTAATCATTAATCGGATAAAGCTTAACCCATCCCAAATCGAAATGACCGATTAGCTCAACCGAACTAATAATCGGATATCCCCTCTGCACAGGGAGCGGTCTGTCCAGAAACAGTCTTTAGTCTTTCCGATCGTTCGAAAAACCAAAATTCCGTGCTCTCACTGGTGTGCACGTTTAACGAATCCTTAACAGTTGAAAGAGTGGACAGAAACAATGCGGTCTGAGCAGTTTCCCTCGTAGCACGCTCGCTGAATAGCGTATGATTGTCTCTATTAGCTCAGTAAATGCAGAACCGTAGAATCTTATCCATTCACTGTATTTTCTTATTTTCAACAGGAACAGTTGGGTGTCAATCTCTGTTTCCCACACACACATAGCCTGGAGGTTGGGTGTTCGATCCCTGCATTGGGCGAGAAGTTCATCTCGATTTTCCGGCGTGATTTCTCCTTGTCAGTGATGTAGAAGGAGGGCAAGACAAGGACAGCTGCCTTGTCCTCCCGACTCGTTCGGATGGGACGAAAAACCGAGGTCCCGTGTACACACTGGAGTGCACGTTAAAGAACCCTTGGCAGTTGGAATTCGATATAAAAGTAGGCCGTATGCGCCGCTGCCCGGGGAAAAATTTCCCGCATAGCACACTGTATGGCGTATGTCCGTCTTCCATAAGCCCAGGTTAGGTGCAAAAGAGTAGGACGTTAAACCCCATTTCATTTCATTTTCATGTCCCACACACGCATACACACCACCCACATACAGCTAATGAAGTTTATCTAAGCTTGTTCCTTTGGGTGCATGGATCTGATAGAGTTATCACAGTCACTGCCGTGCTATAATATTCATTTGGCATGTTCATTTGCGCTTGTCGAATAGACACAGGGCGCCCGGATTGTTTGAACGTACGGGGAGGAAATTTCTATTATCTTGTTAAATTGAGCTGTTCTAATAGCGACAGTGATAAACTAAGTAAATTAATTAAGCGACCAATATTAGACAAGTCGATCACCTGATCTATCGGACCGTATTTCAATCGAACAGAAACATTTATCAATGTTTAAATCAATTATTCCAGTATAGCAGGCTTCCACGATACTATAAATAGACTTGATGTAATCGATACCAACTCTTAGTTGAATTAGCCTGTTGATTTAAACAAATCAATCGCCGTCTGTCTTAATTTGAGCCAATCAATCGTCCTGTTTCATGATCTGATAGATCCTGGTGAAGGAAATTGTCCCATTAACATGGATATAATGTAAAGGTATGTAAAAAGATGGGACTTACGTCCAGTTTCTTGATCAATATCCATGCCAATAAACTTGTTTATTTACACAATATATCTTATCATGTCAGTGAACTTTGATGCTTGTCCGAAGGACCACATACATCTGCGAGAACATATTTTATAAGGCCGAAAAACGAAATTCTGTGTTATTGCGTCGGCAAAGGGACACAATCAATTACATCTCATTATTGACTTTATCCATGAACGTTAACTCTTGAACAAAAGAAATCAGTGTATATAATTCAATGTAATAGACAATTTTTGTCAGCTGAAATCGCAGACCTTTAAGTATTGTCTCATTTCCCGGGCCCTATAGCTCAGTCTTCGTGTGGTTTTCTGTACACAAATTCCACGATGAAATTAAAACATGATTTTCAGAAACTTTACTCAGTAATTAAGCTACGAGACAGACAATACAAACCGCGCGAAACCAATAAAAACGATTGAACATAATATATTTAGTAGAACGTCTCGACAAATGATCTCGTGTTGTTTTCAAGCATAAATCATATTGGTATATATATATTCAATAATTCGTATTTGAACACCCCTACGTCCAACAGAGCAGTGTGGTATATCATCCACAAGAGAATTATAAAGATATGTTTCATTTTATTGAGATGGTTAATAATAAAAATGGCTGTCTCGATTTCTTAGATCAAATAAACCGTCTATAATCTGATCAACAGAACCTGTAAACGTGTTCGCTTCAACTAGACGAATAATATCATCTCCCATCTCTATTTCCATTACATTAGAATCTGTTTTCTTGTTTTTTTCTAATCTGAAGGACAACGACGAGAGGGCGAACGTGACTAAAACCGTAAATTCGTCCTCAACAATCAATTCCCCGACACTTGAACACTTCAACCACTGTAGGATAAATCAGGGAATTAATTATTGAAATTTAAAACTTGAGCGATGTTCGAAGGAGGAGATGGTTGAAGACGTTTTACAGAATCTGCTTTACGAATCATGATGTCGAATTATAGGGTTCAACAGCCGTAATGCAATTAATTCGTGGAAAGAAAGTTGATCAAGTTCAGATGCTGCAGTGCATTTCTTAATTACATTTGACTCTAAAAGTAATACTAAAAAAATAAAAGCTGCTTGCTGCTCGTCCTATTCCTGACAGCAATTCTGTGTTTCCATTGCCTCATTTACAAATATGTAACACATTTGGTTGTATTGGCTTTTTCGAAAATACAATAAACAGTTATATGAGCAAAGGAGAAACGGGGTTAAACGTCCCACCTTTCTGCGCCAGCCGGGATAACGAAAACGGGCATCGAATCTATTAGGTAGAACAATTTTTGACCAACTGCTTTGGGTTCCATTGTGTGGACACAAAGGGGTAAACGGGTTAACATCTGGACGCTCCGTCCTGCACAATTACCAACTGGAAACCATGCTTGAATACCCCGAAGACCTTTAACAGCTAATAGTGGAGTCCAGCCCTGAACGTCTCGCTTTTTATATAAACAGAATAGGCGCTCGCATTTAAAGGAATACGGGCACTGGAAGATGGCGTGGAGTTTAAACGGCCATAAAAATATGAGGTTGGCATCTGATACGGAGATCTAACCTAGACAATCATGCTCGACCACTTCACCCAGATAGAGTGCTGATTAACAAATCAATTTAGAATAGTTAACTAGTTTAGACAAACTAACTAACCCCGTCGTATTTGCATACGTAAGTGATGTTATTACAAACTGACTTGTCGAGTGTGCCTGGTATCAATAAATGGAATAAAATGGGGTATAACGTCCTACCTCGATAATGATACTGAAACAATTGATAAAGACGGTCTCTTACACATCCCATCTGAACGTCTATCCATTGTTACTTACCAAGCTTTCCGTCCTACATCAGCGCGAATCCGGATAGTCGGAACCTGGCATAAGAATCACTCACAAACGTCAACAACGATTTATCTACGAATGGGAAAAAGTTTGGATTTGGAATGATTTGTGGCACTCGTAACCCACGTGAAAGCGATGCATTACAGGAGGTCTTCCGCATAGTGTTTTTATTCGGCTGAATATTGAATTTGTGGTTCATTCACCGTCTAACAAAACAATCTGTTATTTCATTTCGTGTTTACAGATGCGATCAGCAAGCACCTGCTCCCTGGAAGAGACCAATTAATGAGCACGGGTCATCAATACTTCCTTATTATTCCTCTAGTGACGATATTATTTATTTCGGTCCTATCTCTACTTATAAAATATTGGGATAATTGGCACCTAAAGCTTTCAATTATCGCGTGTACAGATCATACTCCCGCGCATTTCAACACCTACCAACATTTAGCTTTGGGATGGTCTATTTCTGTTTACGACTAAACAAATCTCATGGCGGTTTATTTATAATCCAGTATTTAAGATGTACAATCAAGTATTTAAGCTTAGTCGAACCTTTTAACGCTAAATGTTGTGTGGCTGCGGGGGATAGAAGTCTTGATTCAGTGCTATTATCGCATTGGTTAATGATGCGTTATGTAAGGTCTAATACGGCCTATTGCATTTTAATATGGCTTCAAAAGTTGTTTAAACTGTTATTTTCATTGAGCCTGCAATCAACTCTATAGATTATCGGATGGCGGAGATTCAAACGGATTGAAACACAATTGACATTTGTTTTCTTAAACAACTAGATTATGAGGAAGTCTATAAAGCTTTCCTTAAAATTACAATTGTGAAAGAGAGAAATGGGGTTTAACGTCACCCGACATAGACTGGGTCATTTCGAGACTAACACATGGTTCAATTTTATTTCTATAAATCGCTTACGCGTAGGGGCCCTTATCACGTACAACGGGAAATCGAGACCACGCTAGTTGACTCAATGACAGACATTATAATACAGCACGCACGTAAAAGTGTGAAAGAATGTCTTAGTAGATGTGCTTGACTTATATATCAAAAATATCGCTTATTCATTAATCCATTCAATCGGTTTTAGTAAGCAGATTGAAGAACAACGCTATGGATTCGGGCCACCATTTGGATATAAAACCTAGATGGCTTTTATACCATACGAACAATGAGTTAACATGTTATGCTAGCTTCCGACTATCACGATTCGTGCTATGATGGAAATCGTGGTATTAATCAAGGAGTTATCGTGGCGATCCTATCAAATTTTTTCATAATTTTGGATCAGTCGTAGCAATCGTGTTTCTACGCTCACCAGGATTAGATGTATCAATCGTGAACATCGTTTCAGATCTTTTTGGGTCACTACAAAGCGCGACATATCGTATCTAATTATGGAAGCGTGTAGGGGTCAATAGCGCGATAGATAAATATTGCGGTATCTATCGCGCTATTGACCCCTGCACGTTTCCATAGTATATGTTCATTGGGATTGTGCGTCGAGTTCCAATCGCAATTCAACTCGTGATCAGCCTCCGTCCCGAGCTTCAAAGACATCGTGACGACAATCGTATAATAACTGATGATCATATCGAAGTGTATCCTAACATGCAAGTACCAGATCGTGGATAAAATCGAGATAATCCCATCGAAACGTACCTGAATAGAAGATCAGATCGCTACCGATCGTGTTACCTGAAATTGAGAAGTCTTGACCATATCGCATCCAATCGTACTAGGACCTGGCTTGCAGATGTGGTTTCGATCCCTGGTGTGAGCGTATGTGGGTTTCCTCCAGGCACTCCTGTTTCCCCCCACTGCTAAAGACCCCTACGCACAAGCGAATTATTGAAATAAAATTAAACCATATGTTAGTCCCGAAATGACCCAGTTTGTGTCGAGTGGACGATAAACCCCATTTCTCTATTGACTCGCATCAGCGAAGTATGGAAACGCATAGGGGCCAATAGCGTATTTTAGCCCTGAAAGGACCATTTTTGCAGATCCATGGGCTATTTTGTATGTCGATATTTCCCTTTAAGTGCGAACGTTTTGCTTTCCGATGTTGCTATTCTGAAGCTGTGTCAACATATTCCAACGCATCGCACGACGGAACCTGGCATTAACATGGTTAGCATGATACCGTCTCTATCATCCCGAACGATACCCTTTCTTTGTCATTCACAATGATAGCTGGTCACTATCATCCAGAATGATACCTTGTCTGTATCATCCAGAACGATGATACATTGTCCCTATCGTCCAGAATGATAACGGGTCTCTATCATCCAGAACATTTTTGCGATTGCCAAATCATTTATTTACATGTACATGCACATTGAAATGAAATTAAATTACATTTAACATTCTAGAGCCGTTCTTTATCGGGAAAGGGAAAACATGCCAGAGGATCTTCTTGCGCATGACCAGTTAGGTAGCCAGTGGCGTACTCTCTACAACATCATGGCTCTCACATGCATGCTAATCACGACAAAAAGAAAACGGTCGTTTGGGATTCTTGCACGTTCTGTATGTTGTAATGATTCTGAAACAATTTATACATCACTTTTTATATCATCACATCAGCCAATTTCTGTTTTCTCCGTGATTTGATCTCTGAAAGTACTTTTAAAGATAGAAGACATCTTGACCCCAACATCTCCAAGTTTCACCAGACATTAGAGACTTTTGGCAAGTGGAATTTTCCGTATCCGTATCACGTATCCGTATCGCCACGTGATACGTTGCGTCAATGTAGTTTTAGAGTTTTGGCAGATTTTCGCGTCGTGTACATATGGGTAGCTGAGGTGAGCTTAGTTCAAATACAGCATGGTGGCAGTTATCTACCAAGATCTTCAGTACTAGTCAAGTGTCTACTATGATACAACATTTCAGCGTCTAAAAGTAGCAAAAAGTATGGTAAAAAGACGACCATGTTATATGGACCTTTTCCGTATGAAAGCTGTTCGATACGTGCTGCCGTATCCGTGTGCCATATCACGAATGAGAAATACACAAGCATTGTTGACGTCACACACAAAATCGATACGGATACGCGATACGGTCCAGAAATTTACGCTTGCCAAAAGTCTCTAATAATATTATTATGACGTACGTGTCGACAACAACTTGATGAATCAGAGCTTGTAAACACCGTACAGAGAACAGAGAAATAATGAACCGCGGAGGAATCACGGACTATTTTAACACCGGTGTTTTGTCTGTTGTAGACGCCAAATCAGATAACTACAGGAAGCTTCTCGTTAATTTTCCCAACATGAAAGAATGGAGAGGTTTTCGATTGTAACAATATCGAAACAAACAACCGGATCATAAAAAAAACAATAATTTAAACTCTATCAATATACATTTTATTTTGGGTACATAATATGAAAAAATAAAATAGGAACACAGTTTCGAAAAGTATTCCCTTATCGTTTTAAATACAAATGTCGAAACGTCTTGCTTTATGCGTATAAACTAGCACAATTTGTATGGAAAACTGTCATTGATTTATATAAATATAGCACGACGTTAAGGCAAGTATTCTTTTGTCGTTTTAAAGTACAAATGTCGAAACGTCTTGATATATATGTATAGACGAGTCAATGTTTCCATATAAATTGTGTTGTGTTTTGTAATGTGCTCTGCTATGCCTAACATTCAAGGATTATACTTCCTATGACTTTTTGGTATTGTTGACGTGAATGTTACAGTTTGTAAATACGTAATGTTACGCATCCATTATGCAAGAGCCAAATCTGCTTATTGCAGGTCTTTCTTTAGGCCTGGAATGTGTGACAAAGTCATCTCTACATCAAATTGAAATATACAGATAGAACTTTCTGACCTCTGTGATCATTAATGATATTGACGTGTTCAACCAAACACAACTTCTTCTAAGGCATGGACAAACAACTAATGTATTCAATATGTCTTTACGGACTACACACGAATGGCCTCTGTTCGTTTTGATAAAAGGCACGATCTCATTATTTATTCAAAGGAATATGCAGTGCAGTTACAGATACTATAATCTCATAAATAAACAATGTCAAATATGTACATCGCCTGTGTATCACTTTTCTTAATTAATTGTATGCTTTATAAGTCAGAGTTTACTGTTAGTTTCAGAAGACTTGGAATGGCGCTCCTCCCGGAGTATGCCTAGTTCATGCTCTCAATAAAGGTCTATCAACTATGCTGATATTCTGTTATGTGTATGTAGTGTTACAAATGTGATCTAAATTATTAATTAGACATTAAATATCCAGACCATAATCAACACTTGGTGTCAACGCTAACCATGATTTAATCATGAAATCGATAATCGAGACTATGTTATTTATCGTACCGATTTTAGTAATGATGATCGGGACTAGGCCGAAAATTCAATCCCTTAAATCTTTACATTGTTTAGTTTATAACTTTTACGATGAGAACTGCCAACTCTTCATTAAATCTCCCATGATGTAGTGTGTGTGGCATTCGGTAATTTTGAACAACTGTATATAAAGAAACCACATACTTGACTTGAGAATGTTGTTATTGTTAAAATATTACTTATGTCATAATTTGGATCAGGCCACTCGATCATTGAACTAAAGGCGTGTAGATTAAACTCAAACTAAGTCTGACAATCATTTTAATTCTTTCGCGAAGGAAATCCGAGAGAGTAATGTCTTTCAGCTTAACTCCTCACATTCCTGGATGGGCATTCTTCATTTTTGTCAAGCACGATTTCTGATTTAAAAGATCGGATGTCAAATTCAAAGTACAAGTAACATTAATCTTTTTAAAGACTCAACCTACATATAAACGTGACATGATAATAGTACAAAATGGCCTTGAAGTGTGCTCGGAAAATTAATTCATTAATTCTACTTTCCGAACATACAAAAAGTGCATCCTCCGAGTTAAAGGAGAATCGAATTCAAATTGAAAAATGTGGTCCTAAACTTAACAATGGCGGGGAATAAGTACGCAACTTGTTAACGAAGAAAGGCAAAGAAAAGGACACATGAGTGAAGTCGTAAGTGTAGAACAATCCAGAAGAATCCAATCCATAAACTTGCGTTCATATGCAAATGTTTCGAAAATGAAGCCTTCATTTTGAATGTGGAAAGACATTCATCTCTAAAGACGACTCCAAGCATCAGGGCCCAGACCACTAATAATTACAAAGTTTATATATTGTTTTATTATACCCCTGGGATGGTAACGGAAAATAGTCACCTAGCGCGTCAGCATTGCCATAAGCGAGGTAAAAGTCCGATGTGTTCTCCATGGTCGCAAATGATTGACGTATGTTTTGCGCAAGTTCAAATAAGCCCTAAGGTTTTACGACTGACCCAAAAAGCAACGAGAAAGCGGGTTTCTTTTTCACGTTTGTAATTATTTAGAACATTTTCCCGCATTCGGTTTGCATAAGGCTGTGCCTCAATTACATCAATTAATTCGCGGAAGACGGTTTATATGTATAATTTGACAAAAACATTGATAACTTCGTTCAGAATAAGTAATTTGGCTGACAATTTCAATACATTCATTTTCTATTTTTGAACTATAACAACAAGACTAACGTATCTTTAAACACACAATCTCCATTACGAAAGCTTGTATATGGATACAGACTTAAAAACCCCTAATGGCTTGTCGGCGGGCGACTGCCGGTTCTGTCTGTAGCACAGAAACAACAGACGAAATATCGGAGATATTCTGTCCATTGTATAATCCTCCGGAGATAAATGATTATTTGTCGGTAAAAGAAACATTTCTTAGCGTTTGTGGCCAATGCAACCCTTGTTTCTTGACAGACAACAGTATACACGTGTCGTGTTTGCAGTACATGTAGACTAAAGGCGTCAGAGTGGAATTGGGTCGGATGAAAAGAGGATTATTTTATAGAAGAAAACAAAATCAACTATCCATATATCATAACATTCTGTCATCAGCCTAACTAAATACATTAAATTCCCACAGGAAATCAAAACATTCTCTACATCTTGAGTCAAATGGCGTGTTTGTTCTGCTTATCTAATTTCTAAAAGATATAGGACTTGTAGATCTGTGTTATGCATAATATCACATCTTATATAAGCTTGCGAAATATCTGAAATATTTGAATATTCTTCGCGGAGGAATTGAAGAAAGAAGTTCCGAAATTTATTGATTTGTCACCTTTACAATCAGTAACCAGTACCCTTGTCAGCTTTGACGTCCCAGTGATTAAAGTGTAATTATTACACGTGTGTAGGTGGGCGTCAAACCTCAGATGGATAGTGATAAATGTGAACCTGTCTACTTTTGAAAATTTGTTGATTCACGTGTTTGCGAATTATGATCCGACCTGTGTGGACAAACGTAAGCCAGTGAGATGGAAAGAACAATGCGCCAGACAGACTGTGTTATTTAATTGATTGCCTGCATTTAAAGTTTGCCTGTATCTAAAGACGAAAATCAGAAGGATTTTATAAGCTTTAGGCAAGGCTCCATTAACGGGAAGGCCGTTATTTGTAGTCTGCTTTGGGTTTAATTTTTACACAG
Source organism: Patella caerulea (assembly GCA_036850965.1). Taxonomy (NCBI): domain Eukaryota; kingdom Metazoa; phylum Mollusca; class Gastropoda; family Patellidae; genus Patella; species Patella caerulea. The sequence goes on along the minus strand of JAZGQO010000010.1, from coordinate 70,114,581 downwards.
CCGGCTTCGAATACAATGGCGCCGAAAATAACTACAGTGATTGGTCAATTAGTTCACGTCTTCTGAACACTGACATCAAAGGAAAGAATGAAGAAGTCAATAACATCAGAAATAAATAACACGAAATGCCATCAGAGTTCAAATGTCGGTGCACACCATATTAGAAAGAACAGGTTAAACACATTTCCAATAGTAATAATAACAAATGTCCTTTTCTTGAGCGGCAAATCCACCCATAAGCATTCTCAAAGCACTTTTAACAGCAATAAACTATATACGTGTCAGTTCAAAACCTTTAGCCAAGATAAGATTGTTTGAATGTTTTGAGGTAAATTGTTCCATAGTTTTGGTGCAGCAATACTAAAGCTTATATCCCCGAACTGTTTTAATTACGATGATGGAATACATTAAATGTTTTGATACTGGGATCTCAAAGTACGAGTTGGCTGGTATACAGTTATTAGTTCTGAAAGATACGAGTGTGCTGTACCCTCTTGACACTGGTACGTCAAACATAGGATCTTGAGGTGTATACGTGACAGGGGTGATATGATCCCTACAGCTGTATTCTGTACTTGTTTCAGTTGGTGCAGTATGGCTTGTGTACTACCAGCTAGTAAACTGTTACAATAGACAATTTTTGATAAGACAAGTGATTGAACTACTGATTTTGTGGCATCTGTGGTGATGATGTTTCTAAAACCGCCGGAAGAATCAGCTAGTAAACTGTTGCAATAGTCAATTTTTGATAGAACAAGTGATTGAACTAATGATTTTGTGGCATTTGTGGTGATGATGTTTGAAATACCGCTAATACGCCGCAACAGGAAGTAACATGATCTACACAGATGATCAACCTGGGTCTCTTAGGCCGGACATGAATCAAGGACCACACCAAGATCCTTAATGGTACTAGAAACTTGAATGGTGGCACCTCCAATGGTTACACCTGTTTCAGATAGTGTCTGTAATCGTTTCTTTGTTCCGAAAACGATTGCTTCTGTCTTATCACCATTTAATTTTAGTTTGTTTGTATTCACCCGGGATTTTACATCCAAAGAGCATAATAAGGCTATGTTGTTCAGAGCAGGGGTTGTCTGATTTGTCTTGAAGAATGACAAGTTGTGTATCATCAGCGTATGAAAGATGATCGATGCCGTGTTGGAATATAATGTTAGCCACAGATGACGAGTGGAGCAAGAATAACACTGGACCTAGAACCGATCCCTGGGGTACTCGGCGCATTTAAGGATAACTAATTTTAATACAGAGATCTTTGCTGAAACACAGATTTGAATAATCTGGAATGGAACAATAAACCATTTCCATAACAATGTGATTAAAATACATATTCAAATTTCGGTTTTTTTGTACTTTCCATGTGTTGCACTACATGAAGGTCTGGCTGGTTGTAGTGGCGATTCGTGTTCTATACCAATTTGATTAAAATACAAATCCATATTTCGTTTCGTTTTTGTATACTTTCGATTTTTTGCACTACTTGAAGATCTGGCCGGTTGTAGTGGCGGTTCGTTCGCGGCTTTTGACCCTATGACATGAAGCATTTGATTAACCAATTAGCGTTGATGTTTCTTGTAGAATACCCACAGTTCCGTACATCACACGCAAAGAATTCGCCTTAACAGACTGTTTCATTACTTAGTCCTGAACATCAACAAGAACGCGCCTTATATAATGACTCTCGTAATCCTAGTTTATTTTTATTAAATAAAGTAGGAGCAAATATTAAAAAATTGAATTTTAATTTCACTCCTTAATTTCACCCCGCGAAAATTGATTCCCGTTTCGTAACCCCCTCTGCCTCCTTCGCGGAACGCCACTGGCGGTAGGCTACTAAACTCAATGCTAATTAAAAGCGCGTCCACTTGAAGACCATGCAGAAATTGAAAAACAAAAAGGATAACCCTGGGGGTCAGCAAATTTCTACCATATTTGGTCTATGGGGACCCCCAGGCGACAAAATTCACATGATCAAGTGAAAAGAATTTTGAAGCGGTAACTTCCGGTATAACTGGAAATTGTTGTTTTGGGGGCAATTATGACAATTGCGCCTCGCGAAAAGGGATTCCCGGTCCGTAGCACCCTCTGCCTCCTTCTCGGCACGCTACTGAATTGAAATGTAATATGTTAGTGCAAGAGGACCACATCACACACCAATAGACATCACAAACCTATATTGTATCAACATCAAGAGGGGATCACGGTGGCTCCCTAGCCTTGATGTCGAAAGTTCGATCCTTGCATTGGCCGAGAAAGTTCATTCAGATTTTCCGGCGTGGTTTCCCCTTGTTAGGGATTGAAGACGTTAGGCCTGACAAGGGCGGCTGTCTAGTCGTTCTGATGGGACGAAAAACTGAGGTCCGTGTACACATGATATAAGAGTAGGCCGTAGTCTCGCTGCCCGCGCAAAATTTCCTTCATAGCACACTGTATGGCGTATGCCCGTCTTCCATCAGCCAAATTTAGGAGCAGAACAGTAGCACGTTAAACCCCATTTCATTTCATTTTGTCAACAAGAAGAGCATTAATAAATCAAATGACTGAATCTGGGGGGTCTGGCATGTTCCTGAAGCAACGACTGCGAGTTTAACACCTGGACGTTGCTAGATAGCTTTCCAGTTTCGAACGTATAGCTACGTTAACTACAGACACGTGAACAGAAGCGTCCAAACAGGGGTTGTGACACAGCGACCTCCACGGAAACCTTGACATTGAGAGAGAGAGAAATGGGTTTTAACGTCCACTCCACACAAACTAGGTCATTTTGGGACTAACATATGGTTTCATTTTATTTCAATAATTCGCTTGTGCGTACGGGTCTTTAGCAGTGGGAGGAAACCGGAGTGCCCCAAGGAAACCCACGAGGTTGAGAAGGCGCCCCTACCTTCATTCCACATACGCTCACACCAGGGCTCGAAACCACAGCCACAAGCCAGAGGTGAGCGGCCAGCTAGAGGTCGAAGCGCGGCACTCTAGACCACTAGCCCCCCCCCCCCCCCTTGACATTGAACGAACCTTGGTCCTGGAAAATCGATTATCACAGACAAAATAGCTTGAAAGCACCACCCATGGTATTCGTGAACATCGATGAATCGCATAGGCTCCCAAACTGTGCGAATTCCCGATCGAAATTAGTGACGAATTATGCATATTTTATTACGTGGAGGCATTGGTAAGATCTTTTAGCGAGACCAAACCTTCTGTTGACGCTGTGGCACGTGGTGATTCAGACGTCACTCAAAATGAAAACAACCTTACAAGAGAGACAGTTCCCGAATATACGGAATAGTGTATGTCATAATCGGCCAGATATCCTAATGTTAATACATTGAATAGTGTATGCCACAATCGGCTGGATATCCTAATGCTAATACTGTATCGGTGCCGATGGGTTTTCCATGTGTCCCCACTGTTTGACGTGCTATCTCGGGTGCCCATGTGTCTTGTCGCCTTGTAGTAGCCCTTGGATTAGCAGTTTGGGGACGATCATCTGTTGTGTTGGTAGCCTGTAATCGCTGCCTGTAGATGTTCTGGAAGTAATTGGCAACGGCTTGGTCAGTGTGGCCAACGTCGAGTCTTCCAAGCGCCTGGTTCCTCTGAGCTGTCGTAAGTCCTGGCACGCTGCTGACGTTGTAGTGCGAAAGATTCAACCAGGTGTGGGGTGCATTTTATACGGCTGGTTCCGGTGAACAGCACATGCAGCATGGAGAACACATTACCATCCCAGAAGTCATGTTGTGTTTTTGAGAAAATATCTTGGTTTCAATTCTGTGTTTTGGAGTGAGCCTTATTGCTCAGATGTACTCACAAATATACAATAAAACATTTGCAAATTTTATGCAATGTGTCTATTCTCAGAGTAATATACCAAACTGACGTTTCTTTTGCTGCTTTGGGTATATGAGTTCCTTTAAACCGGAACGCTGTATTAATAATTTACATCAAGCTGACATCGTGATGGTTAGCTTGTATGACACATGATAACAATGGGCCTGTTCAAAGACTGTTCAAGCCCATGAAGCGTGTCACATCACTGTAACAGCTTATCCATGTTATCACACATTGATAATACAATAATATCGATTATCTATGATAAATAGCTGGGAATGATATTACATTAATTGCAATGATGCAAAGCTGTATAGTTGAGATTTTTTTTAAAATATACTATTTGTCACTGTTGTTGTTACATTGTTAAATTTACCACTCAATTATGGTCTAATTTTTTAATTATCATTTAGTAAACCAGTTAGCTGTTTCATTTATTTAAAGCTGCAATTTCATATTTTTAAGTTATATTTTTAAAATATATTAAAAGCCTTGGAATAGATGGTATCTACAAACAATCTCAACTTGTTAAAGAATAATCCTATAATTCACTATTGCCAGTTGCGAAATTATCATTTTCAACTCAAAATTCAAACGGTTGAAGATATCTATACCATGTTAGGTGTTTGTGTTATTTTTTTCGAGGTGAAAGATGTTAAAGTGTGGGAAATATTGCGTATGATTGTCTAATACGAAGTTGACAAACTATTGAGCAAAAGACATCGAAATAAATATGTTTTGACTTTCTTGAAAAATATGAAATTCCCCATTTAACCTGACCTTAAATATGGGTGTGTGTCAATCGGATAGCAGAATGTAGGACATTTATTTTTTTTTAACTTAGGAGCCTATGTGTTGGGTTTTGTGTGCATTTAAATATTCATATGTTATAATTAACTTAATTATGGTCTAACTATTTAATCCTCTTTTAGTTTGTCTGGAGTAACTGCTTCTTTGATGTTTAGTATCATCACATGGTTTCCCTTTGGTTTTGGTTTATTTATGTTATTTCTTACTACCTATTATCAGTCTTCCTCTATTCCTTTGATGTACCCTCACCTAGTCCCTTGCCTCATGAATCGGTTCTGATTTATCAATAATTAAAATTATGTACCCCATTAATTACTTATTAACATCTCCAATTTTAATTAATCCCAATCATTTATATGCACATTGCCTTTGATGTGTTGTTTTCATCCCTTTGATCTTGTTGTTGTCATGCATGGTTTGACTTTTTTTTGTTGCTTGTCAATATATAATTGCTCTACACATTTGATACTGTACTTCAACCGAACAACACGTTTTTATTAAAGACAGGGAAGAACTCCCCGCTAAACCCACGCAATGGCCTAAGGCCGCAAATGAAAATATTGCAAAATCTTATTGGAAAAACAGGAAGAAACTTCGGCACTCCTATGTCTTGTCTGCGATATCACTTTTGTGGAAGCAGACGTTAAAGCACCAGATAATAGTAGTTGTACTTGCTTGAAACCGTTGAGAGAATACTCTTCGAACCATCGCCTAAATAAATCTGTAACTGTTCTTCGATAAGTATGTGTTATAGTATACAATTCTTCAACACGTGGGGGGTTGGGATGGCCTAGTCGTCTAGAGTGCCGCGCTTCGACCTCTAGCTGGCCGGTCACCTCTGGCTTGTGGCTGTGGTTTCGAGCCCTGGTGTGAGCGTATGTGGCATGGAGATAGGGGCGCCTTCTCAACCTCGTGGGTTTCCTCCGGGCACTCCGGTTTCCTCCCACTGCTAAAGACCCCTACGCGCAAGCGAATTATTGAAATAAAATTAAACCATATGTTAGTCCTGAAATGACCTAGTTTGTGTTGAGTGGACGTTAAACCCCATTTCTATCTATCCATCTTCAACACGTTTCTTTCTAAATTGTTTAATTTCTCATAATATTGGAAGCCACTTTGGCTCGAAAAATAGGGCTCTACCCATAAGGTCTCGGTGATGATCCCGGAGTTCGCCACGAAGGTTCCGATGGATTTTCGTGTCTGGTTGTATCCTTGTCTTTGCTACTTGGATTATTATGCCATCTTCATGAGCCTGGTTGGCGCAGAAAAGTAGGACGTTAAACCCGATTTCGTTTACGTATATTATCTTTTAAACTATGTCAAGATCACCAATTGATCATCAACGCATATACAATAAATATTACCCTTGCCTCTCTGCTATACAAAATATCACGAACGGCAAATCGTGCCAACGACCAACACATCCTTTATAAATAAATGAAATTCGGTTACTGTCAAACCGTTATTAACCTATCAAACTGAATGATTCATTCCCGAAAATTGAACATTGACGTTTCGTTTTATTCTCGAATTACTATCATTGTTAAATATTATTTACCATCCAGTCCCACGATTCAATAGCGGAAATAGCAGCATAAACATATTTTGTTAAACTGGTAGCATGTTGGCACGAAACGTGTCAGCTAAATAATAAACTAACATTGGGTCCGGAAATACCGCAATTACATTCCGTGGTCTGATAAAAGGGACTTAATCCAGTTAACGGAACTCTGTTCCAAAAATCTCGTGCGATGGTGAATGCATCAGACATGATATTAGTTGTATTAGGAATGTGCAATCGTCTGCTTGGTGTGATTACTGTAATTATGTTGGTCTATCTAACGTAACAAGATGTCTGTCACTATTCGACTGAAGAGACCACACCGGAAGTCCAACCTTGTCAAATTCCGTCACGCGAGAACATTTGAAGAACCCTGGCGATTGTCATGTTTTAGTATTTTCTGGGCCATAATGATTGGTAATCGGAATTCTGCCAGTATTTTTTATATTACCCTTAAGCATCATATGTCAAAAGACTATACTGTCTTTGATTTTTTTTTGGGGGGGGGGGGGTGGACTAGTGGTGTAACGCGTGCACGTGAAATTACAGGGTCTGTAGAGGTCTTTAGCAATGGGTGAAACCGGGGACAGGCGACCCTACTCACGTACAACGGGGGAATCAACACAACGCCACCACGAAACCACGCCAGTTAAATCAATGACAGAATGGTTCAGTCGGTCAGACCCTCTGTTCTCCTTTCTGCACCACTCACAAAAATAAGGGATAACCATGCGAAGAAAACCCCGAAAAAGCTTCTCCGGGTAAGTGAGCTAGAACCTTAATCACAGTATGGTCAGAACACATGACCATGTTTGAAACACCAACCTGTCTTCATCGGAGCAGAACAGTAGTACGTTAAAATACATTTCATTTCATTTGTAGCACCTAACCCCACTACCTAAACTGTCGATTTAAACTACACAATCTTTATTGGTAACATCATTCAGCACACCGAGAATTATCTGCTTTAATGTCTGCCCTGAATCGCCGCTATTTTGTTATCTGGTTCTAATCTTTCACGCACACAAAGACTAAATAAACAAATGATCTAAATTTGACAATGGAAGTAGAATCTGAAAATGCAAGAAGAATAAACACTTCTCAAAACTATATTTAGGGAGAACGCTAGATCGGAGACGGTCCTACGCAAATTGTGACGTCATATGTTAATTGTGGGTTAGGGTAAGGGTTAGGCTTGATCATGGGTTAGGGTTAGGGCTAGCCCTGTTTACATCTCAAGACTTTGACCAATTCTACAGGTCCTAACCCTTACCCTAACCCATAATCTATATATGACGTCATATGTGCTAAAATGCGTAGGATCCTCTCCGATCTAGCGTTCTCCTATATTTAGTGTCTGTTCTCAAGCAAAATTATTTATTTACGAACAGCGTAAGTTTCGTATGGGACGATATATTGTCCAACCCTATTTACGTACAAGAAAACGAATGTATTAAATGTTTGACGGTAATTGTTGGACCACAGGGAGTTTTAACATATTTAAACCATAAATTAACTTACTTGGCCAATGACAGCAAATGGCGAGAATAGTACATGACCTACTAACATGCCACTATAAGCGATTATTGGTAGTCTGATTTTGTGATCGAAGTGAAATTAGAATACTTGTGTACAAGTACAGACAAATATATGAAATGGCACGTTTCTGTACCCAATCTGGATATTTTGCCAGGACAGCGGCTGTACGGCCTGCCGAATTTCAACTGCACCGATCTTTTATTTCCACGCCAATGCGTACTCGGGACCTCCATTTTTCGTCTTATCCCTTGCCATGTCCTCGGTCCTGCACCATGGACAAGGATAAATAGTAAACACAGATTCCGTTTGCTTTGGCCATCCGAACAACTAGGCCCTTCGTCCTGCAGCACTGACAAGAGAAATGAAATGGTGATAATGAAGACGAATATAGGCCACACAGTGTGCTATGAAGGACATTGGACCCGGACAGCAAATTGCAATGTAACTGGCAAGCATTCTTGAACAAGTATAGATCGATTATGAAATGCAACAACATGGACTTTATTATTCTACGTATTTGCACTGACCGGGGGGCGGGGCTGAATGCTTAGCACGTTCACGCTGTATCAGAAAGTCTGTCATTGATTAACTGGTGGTTTCGAATCCCCGATTGTACGTGACAACGAGTAGGGTCGCCTGTACAACATCATGGGTTTACTCCAGGTCCCCTGGTTTCCTCCCACTGCGAAGCGAATTATTGAAATAAAATTAAACAATATATATGTTAGTACCGAAATGACGTTAAACCCCATCTCTCTCTTTTTGCACTGACTTGACCAATGTAATGAGAAGACATGGACAATAATATGTAAGCATAGATCACGTGTTGTATAAGAAATCATTAACCCCATTTCAGTTCCCATGGTACCTAGAAGACAGGTTTTATGGGAAACAGTCATTAATAAATGTCACTTAAAGGTGCATAATGGGAAGTTTGATAAAGAGTCGACAGCTATAGATAATAGTTTTAAAAAGAGATTACGTAAATTGAATATGCGGAAGATTTCAGTCACAGTGCTCCACCCTGAGTCGCGTTTTGAATTTTTGGCTAGCCTCAATCATCGTTACTAAAGTCGGTACGATAAAAGAAAACAAAGTCTCGATTATCCCTTTTTACGCTTAATTATCCATCACAAAATGTATTCCAATCCACTAAATATCGTAGGCTAGCAATGACATCGAGAGTTGATTATAGTCTGGATGAGTTAATTAATGTCTAATTAATAATTTAGATAACATTTCCGGCCTAAACAAAGACCTGCAATAGTCAGATTTAGCTCTTGCATAATGCATGTTTAAATAAAATATCATATGTTGATTTAAGTGCAGTATAATATTACAATTCAAGACAAGCTTTACGGGGAGTAATCATTCATAGACACCACTTAGACATTTTATAATGTTGTCTACATTGACAATCAGCATCCTGCAAAGTTGAATCTTTTAAGCCTAGATCACACCGCGCTAAAAGATTCTACGAAAAATGTACGGGGGAAATTTCATTACACCCGTGCGTCAGACTCGGCAACAGCAGGATGAGACCTTATATCATTTTGGCTTGTTGTATACGTTTGCGTTCTTAATAATTTGTCGAAGAAAATGACGTTATTGGGCAATAAACAGCTCTCATATTATATTCCATAGCCAGAAGACATTGGCGATCATCAATATCAAAGTTACAAAGAAAACTACACTCCAAAATTGCCTCTCTTGTTAATTTGTAAGGAAGGCTAGGTGAATTGTTGAAATTAATATGTGCTTTGCCTTTTTATGTGGGCGTAAAGCAGTATAAGGATTATTAATCTTGTCGAGTTTAACCAATTTGATTAAAATACAAATCTATATTTCGTGTCTTTTTTTTTATACTTCAAAGACCTACACTACACTCGGATCTCACCAGTTGTACTGGAAGGTCACGTCAGGGGTCGCACGAGAGGATTTTGACCTATGACGTCAGATACAGATTGATCAATCAGCATGGATGTTTCTAGTGGTTTATGCACATCACGCTAAGAATGTGCCCTCACAGATGGTTGCATTGGATAATTCATCGTGTAATATATCAACTTTTCAAGATTCTACTGCAGTACAGACAAATTAAACGAAATTTTGAACTATAAAAAACGAAATAGGAGCTGTGTTTTAATCAGACTGGGGTTTAACTTACTAAATTGGAAATATAATCATACTAGATACCCCGTTTAATTTCACATTTTACCTAGAGCGCCAGCAACCTTGATCGGAATGCAAATAACACGCTAAAATAGATTAAAATACTTTTTATGTCAGAAGAAACATATTGATTAACTTCATATCTTAGCTTGAACTCTAGCAAAGGCGATTGAAATTTAATTTAAACTTATAAGTTGACTAGAAACTGCCCCCGGAGCAAAGAATAATCTGGATAAAAACTTTCAATTTGATCGACTTTTATCAGCGACAGACATCAAGCTTAGGATCGTAATGTTTTTGGGGAGATGAGCAGGAAGAATATTGGAGATTTTCTAATCCGACCAACATTTTTCATGGGTAGAGACTGTCGACTTAAAAGAAAGAAAAGAAAAGTTTGCCTGTGACGAAAGTCCGCGCACACGTTGGCGTGCATGTAAAGGAACCCCTAATAAATAAAATTCTAAGTAGAGGAGGTACAGGCCATGTCTCGAAATAAAATGAAATGGGGTTTAACGTCCAACTGCTCAGCTCCGACTGGGCTAATGGAGACGAGGATACGCCATAAGGTGTGCTACGAAGGAAATTTGTACCCGACAGCGACGCAACGGCTTACTCGAATATCAAATTCTAACTGCCAAGGGATCTTTATAGTGAACACACTTGTGTACACGGGACCTAGGTTTTTAGTCCCATCCAGACGACTAGATAGCTGTCTTTGTTAAGCCCTTCGTCCCGCATCATTGTTATGTCAAGGGCAAACCACTGAAAAATCCCGATGAACCTTTTCGGCCAACATCAGGACCGTGCGATCTCGAGACTAGCGGGCGATCAGACGTTTTGCCCACTTAACCACAGCGGTCCCTCGGATGTCTCGAAATAGCCGAAGTATGCTGTTGACAAGAAGTACAAAAATATTACATTACATTAAACTTAGATTGTTAGCATCGAATCCCAATGTGTGCATGCGTCAACCGCAAATCGTCAGCCATGGTTTTTATTACCTCCCAGAATCAAAAATAGTTTCAAAGGTTTCCTGCCGTTATCTCCACCCACTATAACGGAATATAATGCCAAGTATTTCACCATGGTGGCCCTTTCATTTCATCAACACGTGTAGCTTACAGATCTGTAATTCTAGATATGAATATGAAACATTTCTTGTTCAGAAGACCCCAACTGTCTGTTATATTTCAGTAGGGTCAGACAGTTTCATCAAATTCATTCTGGAGGTTGTCACGTAAATCACTGACGAACTGACGCACTCCAGGTCCGCTTAATTACTTCAATGTGACTGGATACCGAAATGGATGGGCAACTTTCGCCCACGTAGGTGTCAGGGTTGTGTTCTTAAAGTGATAGTTCCAGAACTCACGAAAGGGATGGGGGATGCCCGAATGGTTCGTTCACAAAGTCTGTCATTGAGTCAAGTGATGTGGTGTCGCTTCACCGCTAGTACGGTACAAGGAACAGGGTTGCCCATCCAACCATGCGAGTCCCGCAATGACATAGTTTGTGTCGAATGAACTTTAAATTCTATACTAGGTCTCTGCCTCTTCACTTTTCTTTAATGGTAACTGTAAAATTTGTAATTCTGTGCGAAATGGCGAAATCTGACGGCTGACTAGCTACCCCTATACATTTTGCAAGATAAGCAACTATTGCTCCCAGTATTGCGAGATCTAACAGCTGGCTAGCTACCCCTACATATTCTGCACGATAAGCAACTTTTGCTCCAAGTATGGTGAGATCTAACGGCTGACTAGCTACCCCTACACATTCTGCAAGAGTAGCAACTTTTGCTCCAAGTATAGAAAAATCTTCCGGCTGACTAGCTACCCCTCCACATTTATCGAGTTAAATATTAAATGCTCTGCTGAAATGTCCTTTTAATTGATTAACAATAAACATGAAAAATGTTCAAAGTCCCTTAATACCTCTCCTGATAAAGACAACATATCTCTAATGACAACGTCATATGTTGGTAATCTCATGTTTCATTGCCTAATGCTTATTTATTATCTCGTGAGTATCTTCTTTCACAAATTGTGAATAATTTAGAGATGTATTTAAAACGTGAACAAGACAACTCATAAATTATGACAGCGTGAATGGTAATTAATAATGGATTCCACTACGATTTGCTAAGTAGAAAGATGTTTAAAGTATTATTAGTTTTAAAATTCGACATAAAAAAAACATCTTATAATCTGTTTATTTCTAACTTGTATAGTGTATGTGTTTTTGTTAAATGAATGGTTTCTAATCACCATTTGTCTGCCGGCTGGATACAGCCATAGTGGCTACTGTACTAATGTCTATCATCTTGATGGAGTCATTGTTTTTGTGGTCTGCCATTTTGTATTCCATCATTTCCATATTTGTAGTTGGCTGGCCAAGGAACATATATAAATATTTTCACATAGCAAAAATTTGAATTTCTCGGAGTGGGCCGAGAAGATTATCAACTGGCTGACAATTAGGTCATTCAGAAAGTACGACGAACCAAGTTCCATCTGTGTACCCCTGCGGTGGCCGACAAAGTTCATCGGAATTTTGCCGGTGTGGTTCCATAATGTCAAGGGTGCGGGGATTGGCAAATGACAACGTATGCGGGATAGGACTAAAAACCGAGGTCTCGTATATACCTTGGCGTGCATGTAAAATAATTCTTGGCAGTTGGAATTCGATATAAGTGTAGATCCCTCGTAGGACACTGTATGGCGAATACATGTCTTCATTAACCCAGTCGGAGCAGAGCGGTAAGACCTTATATACCATTTCATTTCAATCCGTGTACACACGGACGTGCAGACGAAAGACACCTTGACGGTTCGAAATAAACAAAAAGTAGTGATATTCGAGAGAAAAAAAATCCCCTCCCCTAGCATTCCTCCAAGAGTCTTTGAGAATCCGAATCCGCTTATTATGTGAAAACATGGGAATGGCAATTGCGCAAATGTTGGCTGCCGTTTCTGTTGCTTGATATTTCTTGAATGGATTTATATCTGTTGTCTGAATTTCAAACACGTTCTAGGGTTGTATAAAGTCAACCGTTGCATATGGATTGCTTTGTATCGTCCTTTAAAGGAGCTATATCGCACATATTAGAGACCTATAAATTGGCACAAATGGGTCGCAAGACATATAATTTATATGAGTGTAGTACGTCAGAAGTCTCAATCGAATGGCAATCTCTAGCGTCTGGTCATTCCAGTCTTCACCGATGGTATTTATTGTACTTACTCTACAGATTAGAATATGACGCAACCGTTTGACATGAGTTATGGGATATCTCTAGCCTTCGTGTACCAATGGTAAAATGTTTATTTTACCTTAAATATTGAATATCAGAGGCCCATCTGTTCCCGATAAGATCATTACATAATTGTTGATTTTAATTGACAAATATTTCGTGTTTTCAATGTCGAAGACTTTGGATGATATTAAGTTAGAATCTTAGCTACTTTAAAATCAATGTACTTTTTTAATATCTGGAAATATTTCTTATTACCACTTAATGCTATTGTAATCCTCTTAACGGCTCTCTGCAAACCTTATATAACGTCTCGATTACACAGATGTACAGAAATCAAATTAAATAAACAAAATATTTCTAGGTTGTTAACATGATAACAGTTCTTCCATAAAGTTGGAACGAGCGAATTTATTTACATGTATGCTTTACAAGATTGGCGTGATTCCCCCCCCCCCCTCCTAGCCAGTAGTGCAGGGCAGAAGGTCTGGCAATGAACAGTGTTCAGTCGCTCTGGACGAAAACCAGAAGTTCCTTGTATGCGATTGTGTGCTTGTAAACGAATCCACGACAATTGGAATCTGAAATAAGATTAGGCCGTAGCGCCACTTTCCAAGCACAATTTCCCATATTGCACAAAGCAATGCGTATACCCATGGTCATTAACCTGGTTGATATATCGATGCCTTAGTCATGGAAGGTTGTAAGTGCCACTTATGACCCAAATAGCATTTTTTGCATAGGATGACTAATCACATTTAGATTTTTCTATACGCAAAATTTCAGAACTGTAAGGTAATAACTTTCATTAAAAAAACATTGCTATTAAAATGTTGATATCCTTATTGTGTTATTAAGATTGGAGTAGGTGTTCTTTTCATATCTCAAAAACTAAATTACGACCTTTCAAAATTATACAAAAGTACAAATTTAAACCTGTTCCATTTCATATGCTTTACAAGGAGCAATGTGGGGGTTCAAAGGGATCTATTTATACTGCACAAAGTCGAGTCTCAAAAGGCATGCACCCAACCAATCAATTTATACAACGCTATGCTCTACAGCGCATGGCAATTAAATTTGACATTTTGTTATTTATCAAACTTTTGGGGTTATAAAAAAAACGTGTTTCACAAAGGCGTTGGTTTGTCTTTCATGACACGCGAGAGCTTTTAAAGAAGGTGAGCATGGATCATAATAACGCGCTCTCCTTGAAGCTCTTGTTCCCCCTTGAAGCTCGTGTTACCATTTCCGCTGGTCGCCCACACTACCAAAAAAGCTGAATTCACCTGATGGCTTTAAATCTGGGCTAATAGTTCTGTTTGTGGTAAACTATTTGACTAATATCGACTTTAACGTGATAGTGTAGTGTTCGAGATCACTAAAAAAATAAAAACAAAGAACTCTATAATCAAATTGAAAGTTAATTTTTTTTTTTTTTGTATTGAATACATGTACTTAAAAACAAAGAACTCTATAATCAAATTGAAAGTTAATTTTTTTTGTAAGTACATGTATTCAATTCTAAACGGGGGTTGGGTGGCAGAATGGTTAACCTGTTCGCGTTGGATCAGAAGGCGGCCACTGAGTCAATTTAAGTGGCGTGGTTCCATTTCCCTTGTACGTTACAGAGTCGCCTATTCAAGATCTTGGGTTTTCGCATGGTCCTCTTGTTTCCTCCTGCTGCAAAAGATCACAATTCGCAAGCGAATTATTGAAATAAAACTGAACATTGTTATTCCCAAAATGGCCTGGATTGTGTCGAGTGGACGTTAAACCTTATTGTCTCTCTCGCCTTTCTCATTGAGTCAACTTGACTCCCGTACATTCGTCAAATATAATATAGTACCATTTGCTTTCGTATCTTTTTGGGGTATGTTCATGGAGTCTTATGGCAAGTGGCTCTGGTGGTTGTCCGAGAATATCTTTCACCATGTTCCTGAAGCAACGACTGCTAATTTTACAACATATGGACGTTGCTGGATTACTTCACAATTCACAAACTTTTAGCTACGTATCTCCAGACACATGAAAAGTAGTGTCCAATCAGAGTTAGGCATTTTAGCTTCAAAGCGCGAGACTTAGTATTCGCGACGATCGAGGAATCTGATAGGCTCACAAGTTGGGCTTGTACCCAATCGAAATTAGTGCCGAAACATGTAGGGTGTTAAATGAAGGCCTTGATAAGATGTACGGAGTTAAAGCGAGATCAAACCTTCTTTTGAAGATGATCTTTCACAATTATCGCTCTCTTTAGCTGACAACACTTTCCCATCATTAACGTTTACCAACTGCTGTCGTGCGTTAGTATAACATGGGACCAGAGGCCAGGATTTTAATGCTTTGTAGACTTTGGGTGAAGATTGGTCAAGTGTAATGATTGTATAAAATTTTCTATTTGCGATATTTTTTTAATATTTACTTTGACTAATTACTGGCCTTCGCATCTTGCAGTTTCTTGAGTGAGGTTTTCTATATATTAATCAATTAATCTGAACACAAAATAATATTGACATTTTTCTTGTTGAAAATACGAAATGTAAATTGCTTGCATATCGATTTAAATATTTCCCACCAATAGATATAATCAGGCTATAGAAAACCTATAAGAGTATCTAACATGTTGTACGATGTCAACATCAGCCACATGAACTTCCAGATTGACATATATGTGGATTGAATTGCTGGCAATATTGTTAAAACTCTAATACAAATGTGTGCTGTTTTGTCAGGTTTAGTATACCATCACACTTAATTTCAATCAATTTAGGGGAAGCGCCAAAACACCGCCGATATCTCTCTCCAAGAAGAAATTTATTTTCTGCAATGCTAAAAATTAGTAAAAATGAAATGAAATAAAAAGGGGTTTAACGTCCTACTCTTTGCACCTAACCTGGGCTAATGGAAGACGGGCATACGCCATACAGTGTGCTATGAGGGTAATTCCAACTGCCAAGGGATCTTTTACGTGCACTCCAATGTGTACACGGGACCTCGGTTTTTCGTCACATCCGAACGACTAGGCAGCTATCCTTGTCAGTCAGGCCCTCCTTCTGCATCACTGACATGAGTAAATCACGCCGGAAAATCGAGATGAACTCTCTCGGCCAATGCAGGGATCGAACACCCGACCTCCAGGCTAGCGAACCAGCGCCTTATCCACTTAGCCACCGTGATCCCCCCTCCCCCCAAAAAAATGTAAAACATAAGGGGAGCTTTATTTCGTTTCCAACTGTCGGGGCATATGATTTGTCCATGGTACACACGAAATTTGGTTTGCTTCAACCTATTCGAAGAACTAGACACTTTTCTTGTCAGACCCTTCGTCCTGCAGCACTGGCACGCGAAATGAAATGTGTTTAACGTCCTACTGTTCTGTACCAAAGGGGCTTCTGACAACGGGCATACACCATATAGGGGGGTTGGGATGGCTTAGTGGACTAGAGTGCCGCGCTTCGACCTCTAGCTGGCCCGTCACCTCTGGCTTGCGGCTGTGGTTTCGAGCCCTGGTGTGAGCGTATGTGGCATGGCGATAGGGGCGCCTTCTCAGACTCGTGGGTTTCCTCCGGACACTCCGGTTTCCTCCCACTGCTAAAGACCCCTACGCGCAAGCGAATTATTGAAATAAAATTAAAACCATATGTTAGTCCCGAAATGGCGTAGCTTGTGTTGAGTGGACGTTAAACCCCATTTCTCTCTATTTATATACACCATATACTTGTAGCGTGCTTTGAGAAAAATATTTTTCCGAACGCGAAGACCCTACTCCTTATAAGTAATAACCTCACACTATAATAATGCCACTCCTCCTGTCTGCACCACTAACCTGTAAAACCAATACAGAAAATCCCGGAGAACTTTCGCGGTCCCCAATTTCCGGTTGTATGTTCTGATCGCAAGACCGATCCCCAGTTACCGGCTATATACTCTGATATTTTGTTCAAAAATTGAATATAAATCATTTAACACACATTCATATGTGCTTTTAGAACCATTCTTGTCTGTTTCAAGGCTCCCAAAACTAGGGCAATACACCTCTTTAAGATTTTGTATTCCGCTTTTTGTATCGGAATGTCGGGCGCATTTCGTAATAACCTGACACTCTAATAATGCCATTATTGATAATATGGTTCTATAGAGCGCTTTAATAAGCCGAGAAAATAAAATAAGAACGTGTATGCGAAATTACAAAAAGATTATCCTCCCATTGTGAGCGTCTCAGAAATAAAAACTAAGATAAAGGTCATACATTACACAAGCTCTAGAATGTATGTCAAACAATAATTGACGAGAAAATGACTCCTTAACACGCTATCTAGTCTTTCTATGATATAAAACTTTACACAATGGAACAAAATAAAACAATATCCAGATGAGATTTCACAAATCAATTTACACATGCTAATTATTTCCCGGATTTAGAAGTCTCTTTCGTTCGTAAACACCTAGCAGGCTGAAGCCTAGCGATGCTAAATTGAATTTCGTCCAAGAATTTTTCTTTGACAACTCCATTATTCATCGGGATTTTTTCTTTATCTCTTAAGATTCATAAGATTCTGCTTTACAGGATTTTAATCAAATCTGAAATGGCGTAACATATATTAAAGTCTTCCCTGTGGGTTGTTAAGAGGCCTGGGATTTTTACAATTTGATTTATGTGGCTTCTGTATTAAGGATTATTATGTAAAATCAAGAATCTTGAAAACTTGTTTTGATGTCAAGTGATGCTTTGTAAACTCAGATAATGTTAAAAGACACTTCAAGGAGACTGTAGAATAAAAGAAATAATGCAGAAGCGATAGCAGAAGACTATGGCAGATGCTCGAGATCGTGCATAGCTGCACAATTTCAGAGAAACCATAGTAATTGAAACAGAAAGACGTTCCCCATCCAGCGCTAACTAATGGATCCAGTGTGCTTCGGACCAGTATTCAGAATGTGTATTGTATGGGTTTACATGCATCCGTTCTGACCCTTCTTAGCGTCCTGGTTGTCTGGGGGTTTATCTGCGCTGTTATTCTTCAGGGCTAGGGGTTATCCTCCCTCCATTTGGTTCTAGAAACTTGTACCAAAGCTCTCCTCTTCTCATCTTGTATTTCTTGTTGTTCTTCTATTTGTTCTTCCACTACTTGGGGCAACGCTCTTCGAAAAACTCCGAAGGCTCCATCAATTAGAGTCCGATCGGTATGAAACTGTTCATGCTGATTCCTTGCACAACTGCACATGGATTGGCGGATTTGAAGTTAAATATGAAGTCAAATCGGCAGATGACGTGGTTTCGTCCAATATTTTTTACAGTGTGTATTCCATAATATCTGCGCCGTCATCATGGTCACCTGGCTGGTGCAGAAACTTCAGATGTCAAAAGCCATTTTATTTAACGTGTTTTGCCTTGCGATGTTTCTTTAATTCGTGGTGTGTGGCGCGACCCTCTTACACTTTGGAGAAAAAAGATAGCTTAATCTAGCTGAATGTAATAACCCAAGAATACGCCACGAATAATACGAATTATTCACCTGGTGTGAGCTTCTTCAAACAGAAACCAATTAAATGTTTGACTAAGACTGGTGTACGCCATTTTATTCAGAGTCTAATCTATGTTATTTCTAATTGAATGTATGTTAGGGGTCCATGTGCTACGTAATGGCGGTTTGGCACGCTATCTTCCTCTAAGATTACATATTCACATACTTTCAGAACAAAAAAAAATACTATATGTTCTTCTATTATATCGTGATGACTTTTCTGGTATCGATGATTCATCTGCCATAAGTGTTCATCCGATTCTGTGGATATCTTTTTTTTTTTGATTATCTTGCAGCTAGATAACGGCGGAAACATATTGCACTAAGACAAAATTGAATGAAGAGTAAAAAGATCTCGCTGTTGCAACTTTGTTATTCCTCGTCCCAACGTTTTCGGTGGGTTATTTGTTCTCTCGGTTAAGGATAAACACGGGATCCGTCCATTATCTGGCGTAAATCTGATCGAAAATAATAGGGTATCGATTCATGATTCCCGTAGGAGATATTTTCTACGTCTTAAATTTGAATTACTCGTAAAAACTACATAAAACCTGTCTACAAATTACTGTCGAATACAAAAATCGGTGAAACAGGATTTATAAGACACTTGAACTTCTCGCAATAAAACAATTAAATTAAATTGGTTTTAACATCTTGCCTTTCTGCACCTACCTGACTAAGGAAGACAGATTTACGCCATCTTATAAGGGAATTTTTGACTGATCAATGGTGTATCCTGCTCATGCTAACTTGCAGGGGATACTTTTCGTATACGTCAACATATACACGGACCTCGGTTTTTTGTCTGATGCAAAATATCCTGTCCCGGAAATAAGGCCGAATGGACCGTTCACTGGATTGATAGGTTAGTAACATAGCACCCTACTTGCTGAACCACCGTGGCTCCCGCACTAAATAAGAAAAGACAAGAATTATTTTGTTAGAAATGTGACACCCTCAAAGCAGTACCGTGTATTATAGAAACTGTCGCTCCCAGTGTTGGCCGCGAAAGATCCTCGGGATTTTTCGGAATAGTTTTCCGTCGTCAGTGGTGCAGCACCGAGGGCGTGCACGTGAAAACAAACCTTGACAGTTGGAATCCTGTATAAAAGTAGGCTGTATAACCGTTCTCATTATCTCAGTCGGTTAAACCCTGTTTTATATATATTTTAGAGATTGTAAAATTATAGGACATCCCCTTCCCCATGGTCGTCGATAACAGATCGATTTTTTGTATTTAATTAAAGAAATCATGACAAGCAAACTGTGCCCTGTCGCTTGAATATGAAATACAGTGCATACGTTGGCATGCAGATACAAAAAGCTATCGCAGTTAGAATTAGGAAATTATAGACTCTTAACGTTGCTATTCGGGTGAAATTCCAACGCCCCGTGTACGTGCTTACATCGCTGTTAGGGTGGCATTCCCACGCCCCGTACCATTCCACACAATGCATTGAATTGGAAATTGTCAGATTACGTTTGTTTCAAAATGAGCGAAGTATTTTTTTGACGGATACTTTAAACACCGTTCCATTTCAATCGTAAAGCCGTGGGTTAATCTGTTTAAACACCACCAAAAAATCACTGCGTGCTCTAGTTTCTGAGTGACGCATGTTTCTGTAATTCCGTGCGGTATTCAGATTTATTTTTAGTGAATAAGACGTCTTATGTTAGACCTCGGTGTTGTCCAGGTCCACCCCACCCCCACCCCCCGCTCAGCTACATAAAACAAATAATGCCTTGCATAAATAAAATTACATCACAAAGTGATCCTACATCAGTATAAAAATGATTTCTTTGTTTAAAAATCTCAATTTGTATGTATGCCTTTGTATCTTAGAGACGATGACAGCAGAAATCCGTGACAGAAACCTAGAAAACCCCCTCCTGCAAAAATTCCTGGATCCGCCCCTGACCTCTTTTCAGTGGTGCTGAACGGGGGGTCTTGCAAGGCCGTTCGGATGGAACGGTTCGGGTGGAACAAAAAACCTTGATAATTTGAAATGGAAATAAGAAATACAAGAAGGACGTTTGCTTGTACGGTGTTTGCTCGTCTTCATTAGCCCAGGCGAACAGGACACTGGGACTTTATCCAAAACATCAGTTCATAGGAATTCAAATTACATAAACAATTGTGTACATTAAAGATGCATTGTAGGAGATTAGAGAGAGTTGACAGTTCTAACTATAATAGTTAAAGAGTAGATAATCTAAAAGGAATATGGTGAAAATATCAGTCAAATTGATCCACTTTAACCCGAGATTTTAGCGACTGAATTTTCGGCCTAGCCCCGATCACCTTTACTAAAGATTTAATCAATGAAAGCTGAGCAGCAAATAGAATCCAAATTGAGACAATATCGAAGGCTAGCGTTGACATCGTGAATTGATTATGGTCTGGATTAGTTAATTCATGTCTAATTAATAATTTAGGTCAAGATGCAGATTTAGGTCTTGTATACTGTATGTTTAAGAGACGGAAACAATTAAAATTTATACAAATGTCAACTCAACACAGGAACAATTTTAATAGCTGTCTATTTCTAGGATTAAATAGAAGCATACAGATGTAAATACACTCCCATAAAATCAACTATTTACATCAAGCAGACAATATATATGGGTGGGGGGTGAATAGTCTAGTGTTTTCACAAATGCGCGTGAATTCATAAAGTCTATCATTGAGTCAAGTTGTGTGGTTTCGATTCACCGCTTGTTCGTGACAAGGCGAGGGTTCCACTATCCAACCACATGGGTTTTCGTCTACGGATCCTGTAGTTTACGCAAAATGCTAATGACCCCTACGCACAAGAGAGGGACATGGGGTTTAACGTCCACTGGACAAAAACTAGTGTATTTCATTCCGCGACTGGTATAATTTTATTTCAATAAATTGCTCGTGCGTCGCGAAGGGGGGCGGGAGCTTTAGCCGTGGGTGGTGATTGCATTTAAAATGGTGAGAGCGAATAGGGTGGTGAGAGCATATAGAATGGGGATAACATTTAGACGTTGATAGCATTTAGGGTGGTGATAGCATTTAAAATGGTGATATCATGTAAGATGGGGATAACATTAAGGATGGTGATAATGTATTTAGTGATAGTAGCATTACAATGTGGCACGCTTGTGAAAAGGCGTAGCTCACACTTAAAACCCTTGAATGGACAAGGGTCTTATATCATTTATAGTTTAGGGTTATAACATTTATAGTTTAGGCTGTCAGGGTTTAGGCCAGGGGATGTAACGAGGAGCTTTGCGTCACAGGTTAAGATTAGTATAATACGGACATCAGAGGGTTGGAATATTCTTTTAAGAATTAGGGTAGATTGTTACTAAAACATCGCACGACCTGCAGTGAAGTTTGATAGTTACGTTCCCAAATCTCCATACCTAGTGGAGACTAGAAACGCCGCCATGGCTCCTATTCTAGGTGAGACTGAAACGATCGCTCCCAGGGTTCCGATATCTTGTGTCTCCTTATTGAGATGCGGTCAACAAGCTTTGAGTGCTTATAATCTAAAAGATACCAATATCCTTCAGATTTATGATTTCATCACCTAGAATAGACCAACACACTCCCATGTCAACTTATCGAGGCGAGGTCAACACGCTGTCGGTGCCCCTCATCTAAAGGAAACCAATATGCTGCAGATTCCATGATCTAGAAGATACCAATTTATATTCTAGAGGAGATCTAGCAGTTCACAAGGCTCCTAGTCCAAAGGGAAACAATAAGTCCACAGGAGACCAATAAACAGATAACTGGTGGTCTGATATTATTTTTATTTTTGATGCAATGATAATGAAAATTGATAATGAAAAATGTATATAATGAAAATTTTGATTCAATATGTCTATTCGTATATCGCCTATATTCCTAGCAACTCTACCTGTTAACTCTCCCCCAGGAGATTTTTCCGAAAAATGAACCCCAAATATGCGAATTGGTGGCATATCTGATTCTGATTATAATCTCTATGAAATAATATATTTCATAAATCGATTAACTTAGGCCAAAACCCCAACCTGCAAGTAATTTACAACTATCAACCTGTGAAATTATCATATCGTCATATTATTAATTAACGTATTATCATTTTACCTTCAATGATAATACGTTAATTAATATCCCCACAAACATGGGTGCAGGTGACTTAATAATTAGTAAATTTGCGGGCGACATTCGGGTGAATCCGATGACATTTTCCAATGAAATTCGAAATCCTCATTGCAGGATTCCGAATTCTGGCCCACACCCAGCACACCCGGCCATAAAAGTCTATTATACCAACCCATTCCAGACTACAGTGATGGCATAGCGGCCTGTTAAAGCCACCGGCTACACACAACTTGATCATCATCGCTCCATGGCCGGTCCAATACCCCCTCCCCCATATAATGTTCAGAGGAAAAGGTTTTTTTTAAGATGAATTGAACAAAATAATTTTTTTCAATTTTTGTCCGACCGGCCCTTCGGTCGATCGTCCGACCTGCCCTTCGGGCGATCGCCCGATGGCCCAATCCGCCTCTGTCGCTAATTAACAAAATCTGGCGGTTATTCGAATCCATTTTAATATCGGCCGTCGAATGGTCTAGAGATCTGGGTATGTGAATAAACGGCTAAATAATAATTTACATAACATTTAAAGTCACAAGTGAGATCTGCAATGAGCAGATATAGCTCTTGCATGGGTCAAGGTGGCTAAGTGGGTAAGACGCCGGCTCGTTAGACTGGGGGTCGGGTGTTCGATCATTGGCCGAGAAAGTTCATCTAGTCGTAAAAGATCTCTTGAAAGTTGGAATTCGTTAAAAGAGTAGACCTTATTGTCGCTGTCCGGGCAAAATTCCACTCATAGCACACTGTATGACGTATACCCGCCTTCATTAGCCCAGTTCGGAGCAGAACAGTAGGACGTTAAAGTCCAATACATTTCATTTCTTTAAATTACGAGAAACGGTTGTTGTTGGTCTTCTCTGCATAAAAAAAGACGCCTTTGAGACGAAATTAGCATTTCGTTATCCATCATTTCCATAATATAGCGGCGAGTCATGGCTAAAACTAGCCTGTTTTTCCCAAACCTATTACCATTGTCTGCTTCATAACAATGTCAAAAATATATTTTGAATGATAAAATCAACTAACAAAATTTAATTCTGAAGAAAAAGTAAATATTTTCTTACCTTGCCCTTCTACGCCAACTGGTAGCAATATTAACAACTTAAACAAGATTCCTCTGAGTTCAGAAAATTAATAAAGTCATAAAAACTATAGTACGGCGTCGTGTTCGCACATCTATATGCAATCTAACGTTTTTCCAGAAGCGATTAGAAGGGAGTTATAAGATAATAAAACAAAACAATTCAATAAAGTCAGATCCAATAATAACAATACACCCAGCGGGCAATGATATCAGCAATATGGCTAAAGATGTAATAAAGATGATATCGACAAAATGTCTTAATAGCGATGATATCGGCAATATGTCCAACAGTTGAATACAAAATTCAATAACAGTTTAAATTGAGTAGTTAAATGGCTTTTTGTCTTGTTTCCAAATTATAAAAGTTACTAGTTCTGTAAACACATGTTAAAGATGCCCGTATGATATGTATTATAACTATGGTTCCTATAGCGGTTTATCTATAGTTGTAAATATAGAAGCGAGAGTTTTATCTAACATCTATTAAGACACGGGTGTATGCATGATTCCTTGGCGCTTTTCAGAAGGCTGGTAGTAGTAGTAACTGTGTGCCTCTATGTGGATCTCTCTGTATGTTTCAATCCTGTATTATTGATCCTACTCTCTCTCTCTGTCTTACTACCAGATGTTTGTTAAAACTCTTGTCTAACTTGTAACACATGCTACAAACTTTATAATCAATATGTTATAATAAACTTTTAAAAGTTGGAAAGGCATGTAAAACTTGTTTAACTGCTTAAAGATACATTTGTGGGAGATTAGATACCGATCTGGCAGTTCGCATAATAATAGTTGCAAACTACAAAATATAAAGGGAACTTGCTTAAACTTTCAGTCAAATTGATCCACTCTAAACGGAGAATTTAGTGATTGAATTTTGGGCCTAGCCTCAATCATCATTACTAAAGTCGGTACGATAGAAACATAGTCTCTATTATTCCATTTTTGATTTAATCATAAGTGGCTGTTGAGCAGCAGATCAGCCCCCAATCCATTAAATATCGCCGGCAAGGGATGACATTGAGAGACCTATAACGTTTTTTAGGACTTCGAATTTTGCCTAATGGTTTGGATTGTTCGTACTTGGTTTTAGTTTATTGAGAGTTGATTATGGTGTGAATAAATTAATCAATGTCTAATTAAACATACATTATGTAAGAGCTTTAATATGCGTATTGCAGATCTTTCTTAATGCCTGAAGTGTTATCTAAATTATTAATTAGACACAAATTAACTACCAGATCATAATCAACTCTCGATGTCAACGCTCTAACCTGCTATCGTTGTTGAATTATGATTAGATTTGCTGCATAAGTTCCCTTCACGATTTAATGATTAGCTGGATAATCGAGACTTTAGTAATGATGACCGAGGCTAGGCGG
The DNA here is from genome assembly GCA_036850965.1 of Patella caerulea. NCBI lineage: Eukaryota > Metazoa > Mollusca > Gastropoda > Patellidae > Patella > Patella caerulea. The sequence continues at coordinate 70,089,286 of JAZGQO010000010.1, read as the reverse complement.
AACATTCAACCGCTTAATTCTCGGTTCATAGTGGATCAATGTGGCTGAAACTTTCAACAAATTGCAGTTACATTATCTAGTTTTTCACTATTATAGTGAGAACTGCCAACTCGCTATCTAATCTCCCATAATGTATCTTTAATAGTTTAGATAACATTTCAAGATCTGCAATAGGCAGATTTAGCTCTTGCATAATGTATGTTTAAATGGGACATGTTGGGATAAACGGTGGGGTGTCAATATTAATAAGCGCATTGAAAAATAAAAAACAAAATAATGAATGGAATGATTGCACACACGCGGGGATCTTCACTCAGCGACTCAGATTTACAAAATGGAATAAAACAGAGTTGAATGACTTTTCGATTTTACCGCCACGTCAATGTTTAAAGGAGCTAAATCACTAACATTTAGGAAATAGAAAGGACACAAGTGGGTAGCAACGCATTAGACACTGTAATATGAATGTATCTTAACCGATTTACATTCAATGGTTTCCGTTTTTACTCTAGCTTCAAATCAGTAATGTTCAGCGAAATAAGCCAGCAGTGGCTATTTCGAGTGTCTGGTTATTCCAGTCTACATATGCCTTTTGATTTGGTGCAATGTTTCTAGCCTCGTTCCACGAGTCTCTTGCTAGAACTAGGGCTGAAACGCATTGTGGTGCACGATTAGTGTACCAATGGTAAAATGTTTATTTTGTCTTAAATATTGGATATCAGAAGCCCATCTTTTTCCAGTTAGATCACAGCATCAATGTTGATTTAGATTGACAAATAATTCGTGTTTTCAATGTTGAAGATTTTGGATGATATTGAGTTAGAGCCATAGCTCCTTTAAAGTAGCTTAGTCTCTAATTCAATATCATCCAACGTCTTCGACACACGAATTATTAGTCAATTTAAATAAACATTGATGCTGTGATCTTACGGGGAACAGATGGGCTACTGATATCCAATATATGTAAGACAAAATAAACGCTTAACCATTGGTACACGAGTCTTTACCATAATGCGTTCAACGAGAATTGGAAACGAGAAACTCGAATAACAGTTTTAAACATATTACACAAGTCATGTCAAACGGTGACACATATTCTTATCTGGAGAACATGAGCAAAAACAATTATCGGTGTAGACTGGAATAACCGGACGCTAGTGATTGCCATTCGATTGGGACTTCTGGCGTATTTCTCCGAACATGATTTGAAATTAGCGTAGGAACGAACATAAACGATTGAATGTTTATATACATCCAGATTACATTATTATATGCGTATATTCTAGGTGTCAAATATTAGCGATTTAACTGCGTTAAATTGAACATTTTGGGGCCAACTAGGTTTTCCTTCTTCTCTTGTTACGCGATGAATGTAAATAAAGAAGAATACACATGGGAATCTTGACCAGTTTTCATATTTACAAGAGTTGGAAAGGTTGTAGTACTATTAGACTTCTTTCCTTGTTGTGTTTGTTCTTGTGATCGTAAATAACACTATACAGCACCAATGGTATAACAACTTTATTACAAAGCTGAATTGACTTCGAATGTTCCTTGTTCTCAACAGATAATGGCTGCTTGAAATATCTGGGTGAGCTCTAATGGAGCTCGCTTTACACCCTAATTTATATCCCTTAATTTCTGCACGTCCAAGATTAACCGGGACGTTAATTTCCATTCCAAATGGGAATAAATCCCTATATAACCACACCACTAAATGAGTTGATGCTACCTTTTTGGTCCACCAACCATACGTCAAATAATAGGTAGAATGTGATGGATATTTTGACACTACTCATGATTTTACTAAAAAATCACTGTTTGTTTTTTTATGTATAACCATATGTTCACGTTAATTAAGTACATATGATTTGACTTTATAGAAAGAGTGGTTTAACAATTTTTCAAACATACAATATGACCTTAAAGGCCATAGTCTTACAAGGCATATTAAACTATTTTAACGTCTCAATCTTTAAATAGCCCATTTTGGGGCCCACTGGGTTTTCCCACTCTGCTGTTAACGTCATCACTCTAATATAGACGAATACACATGGGGATCTTTGCCAGTTCTCAACTCTACAAAAAAATAATAAAACAGCTAAATGATTCGTCAATGAATAAAAATGTATTCTTTCGAGCATAATTTGGTTCTGCCCGTTTATTTCTGTCTTAAGCTATTTTAAAGACCATACCAAAAACAAGCTATTTTAAAGACCATACCAAAAACAAGTGCATATATATAGATTGTTCACATTAATTAACATTTGTATCCTAGAATTAGCATTTTGTATCCTAGAATTATCATTTGTATCCTAAAATTAGTATTTGTTTTATCAATAAGACATTTGTCATATCAGATTTGTAAAGTGCATCTTTGTTTTATTTAAGTGGTTTATATTTGTAAATTTGTTGTTCGAGATGTGTTTTTATTGGGGTTTTTTAATGAAAGTTTTTGATTTTCTAAAAGACATTTTATCATTATATTAAAATAATTAAATCAAACAAAGATACAATTTACAGAACTGATATGACAAATGTTTGATTTGTTGATTTTAAGATGCAAATTTTGATTTTAAGATACAAATGTCGAAATACGACAGCAAATGATGAAATAAGAGAGAGAGAGGGGGGGGGGAGAAATGGGGTTTAACGTCCACTCGACACAAACTAGGTGATTTCGGGACAAACATATGGTTTAATTTCATTTCAATAATTCGCTTTCGCGTAGGGGTCTTTAGCAGTGGGGGGAAACCGGAGTACCAGGAGAAAACCCAAGAGGTTGGACAGGCGACCCTACTTGCCACGTACAGGATTAAGAACTGAAAATAGGAACCCTGAATAAAGAGCTGTTTTGTCTTCCATAGGGTTAAGCCTTTTTCATTTCATTTAATTTTAATTATGCGTTCGAATCGTGAATGTCGAGAAAATAATATCTTTACATTGGTAAAATGTTTTATTTTGTAAGGGATTAGAATACTGACCCTCGATGGATCTTTTACGTGCACTGAAATAGACATTCAAACATAAAAATGCAATCTGGTGGAGTTGTAAATTGAATTTATGATTCTGAGGAGAATTTTTTTTCTTATTTTTTCGAATTCCCAGTGCTATCGTTGAAGTCTACTATCAAAGTTTGCACAGTTCCCGATTCTATTCAAGACATGGAACACAAACCTCCAAGGTAGCGGATGTAACGTGCAAAGCCATTATCAAGCCTGAATATTTTGGTAATCTGTAATATGTAAAAGATACAATAACACTAATAAGAAAATAACAAAGACAAAGTTTGTTTGCTAAGTTAACATCATTTTTAATTAAGAGTTGCATGCATTGTTATCTTTTACATGGCGTATAGCTAGGAACGCAGAAGCATGGCTCTAAATCAGACCACGTGACTCAATGATAAACCTAATGATATATACATGTATACAATAGAGAGAGGGAGAGAGAGAGAGAGAAATGGGGTTTAACGTCCACTCAACACAAACTAGGTCATTTCGGGACTAACATATGGTTTAATTTTATTTCCATAATTCGCTTGCGCTCAGGGGTCTTTAGCAGTGGGAGGAAACCGGAGTGCCCGGAGGAAATCCACGAGGTTGAGAAGGCGCCCCTATCTCAATGCCACAGCCGCAAGCCAGAGGTGACCGGCCAGCTAGAGGTCGAAGCGCGGCACTCTAGACCACTAGGCCATCCCAACCCCCCTTGTATACGATATACTACCCACCCACTCCCCCATATTTGGTGTCTTTTTTCAATAGAACCACGATGGCTCTGTTAGTGGGACAAAAAATGAACCCTTGGAAGTTGGAATTTTGATCCCGGTGTCGGCCATGACCTCTGACGATTGGAGGTTAGATGGCCGAATAGTTAGCACGTGCGTGCTGTATCAAACGGTCTAGTGTGGTTTCGATTCTCCGATTGTACGTGACAATGGGTAGGGTCGCCGGCCCAATGTGGTGGATTTTCTCCGGGTCCCCCGGTTTCCTCCCCCTACGCACAAGCGAATTTCTTTAATTAAAACTGAAATCGTTAGTCCCTAGTTTGTGTCGTGTGAACGTTTAACCCCATTTCTCTCTCTCTCCCTTTTACGAGATGAAACAGCTTGGTGTGGTTACTAATATGTATTCGTATTTACCTCAACACTTAGATCTCCAAAACTTGAGAAGCTCGTTTATTTATTCTTATTTTATTTCTAGGAAATTTACTTCCGCTTTATTCTTTATTACTCGGCTAGACCGAGGCATTCTCTAATAATATTGGGTATAGAATGTCCACAAAAACACCTATGATCCCCAACGATTAACGGAAAGATAAGGAATCTTCTAAGAAACCGATAAGAAACTTTTGCTGCTCGAAATTTGATAACTTTACTAAACTTTCTGTTCTGAGCCAAATTCTTATTTTCTTATAAATACATGTTACCAAACATCATTGAACATCACTGGCAGCTTTTTAGTGGAACCGTTAAGAAAGGATAAAAATGCTCCAAAAATATAACAGATCATCTCTTTCCGTCGCTTGCTGTGGTAAGATAGAAAGTAAAAGTCGCGTAGCTCGGGTAAAACAGAAATAAAATGAAATGGGGTTTAACGTCCTCCTGCTACAAACAAGGTTGATGAAGTCCTCCGGCTTACGCCATACAGTATGCTACGCGGGCAATTTTGCCCGGACTGCGGCACTACGGCATACATTTATATTAAATTCCAACGGTCAAGGGATCTTTTAGGTAAAAACCAATGTTTTTGTCCCGTCCAACCTAGACAGGGGAACCACGCCGAGAAAGCTGGGTGAACCTGATGGGCCAATGCAGGGATCGAATACCCGACCTCCAGGCAAGCTGAATGAAAAGAGAAGTTGTTTTAAATAAGTTTATATAATCCACAAACAACACCTGTATACAGTTTGTTATATTAGAAATGATTGGGTAAAACCTGTAATCAGATAATCTTCTATACCATAAATACCATAAATTCCATTAAACACAAATTATGATAACATATCTATTATCATCAAAGGTTCCAAACATACAAACATGTTTTATAGTGTAAATACATAGAACAGTTGCCATTATTTATATACATAACCAATATTTGTAGGGGGTTAGGGGGCAAATGTTTAGCACGTGCGCCCTGCATCATACGGTCTGTCATTGAGTCAGATGGCGAGGTTTTGATTCCTCGGTTGTAATGGAGTTTAACGTTCCAATTTTCTGCTAATGGCTATTCGTCATACATTTCCTCCCACTGCTAAAGACCCCTACGCGCAAGCGAATTATTGAAATAAAATCGAAACCATATGTTAGTCCCAAAATGGCCTAGTTTGTGTCGAGTGGACCTTAAACCTCATTTCTCTCTCTCCCTCTATACGCCATGCAGTGTGCTACGAGGAAAATTATTTCCCGTACAGTTTCGCTAAAGTTATCTTTCGTTTAGAATTCCAACCGTCAAGGGCTCTTTTACGAGCACATCATCGTTTACTCACGATCTCGGTTTATCGTTCCATCCGCACGACTAGACACTGTTCCATACCCGACAAGGTGAAAACATGCCTGAAAATCCCGAGGTACTTTAAACTGGAGGATCGAAGAACAACTATTCGGCTTTGAATATACTAGTCTGTTCAAATATGTATAAATAACTGCCTAGCTCGAAAATTCCTATTGATATGAATGAAAAGAATATTGAGGCAATAAATCTTTGCAGCCCATAAAACTTTGTCGTCATTAATCAGCTTTGGTGAATATGCATGTTGAAATAGATATCATTGCTTTGCTATTTCGCTATAGGTTTTGTGAGATAGTGCATTGGCCCATCACGCTATTTTATCGACATTTTGCCTAATAGTTTGGATGAAGCTATGGCGGGTGTGTCGCGCCAGGCAGGGTAAGCTTACTCTTCCGGAAACCTGTTACCACTGTTTGTCGTGTATTTTGTACACGGGGAGCAGTCCATCATTTGCTGATTACATTATTTTGCCTATAACGTTTTTTTTTTAGGACTTCGAATTCTGTCAAATGGTTTGGATTGTTCGTACTTGGTTTTCTTTTATTTATGACATTCTCCTTGTATTCAAACCCTTAATATACATGCGGAGAGAGAGAGAGAGAGAGAGAGAGAGAGAGAGATGTAGTTTAACGTCCACTCGACACAAACTAGGTCATTTCGGGACATATGGTTTAATTTTATTTCAATAATTCGCTTGCGCATAGGGGTCTTTAGCAGTAGGAGGAAACCGGAGTATCCAGAGAAAATCCACGAGGTTGGACAGGCGACCCTACTCCTTGTCACGTACAACTGGGAACTCGAAACCACGCCAGTAGACTCAATGACTAGCTTTATGATACAGCACGCATCCCCCCACCCCCCACCCCCACCCCCTATAATATATGCGAGCCAGAAAACTTTGTCGTCATGTGTGGTTAATATGTATCTTAGAATAGATGTTATTGCAATTTATATTTTGCTATGTTTTAACGTTGACATTTCCAATGTGTTCAAATCCCCGCTATTCATCTTCAGATTGTAAAGATATACAAAGAGAAAACCACAATCATGTTGGCTACTTAAAACAGAATAAAGGTAATAGCAGGAAAATCAATAAGCTGTGTTTATTCACGAGGTCAGTTTAGAGGTCAGTGCTGACAGTAATCTGTCTGTAATGAGGGTAAAAATCTCTACTGTTTTCAGCATAATGATCTGTACAGATGTTAGAGGCGGATCCATTTTATTAATTCACCCCTATTGAAGGTGTTCATTTGTATACAGGTTGAGGGTTGATGAGGAAGTTAGGTTGGACGGGGACGAGATCGGATCTGATGGGGACGAGATCAGGCTGGATGGGGACGAGATCTAGCTAGATGGGACGAGACCAAGCTAGATGGGTACGAAATCAAGCTGGATGGGACGAGATGAAGCTAGATGGGACGAGACCAAGCTAGATGGGTACGAGATCAAGCTGGATGGGGACGAGATGAAGCTAGCTGGATGGGGACGAGATCAAACTGGATGGGGACGAGATGAAGCTAGATGGGACGAGACCAAGCTAGATGGGTACGACATCAAGCTGGATGGGGACGAGATGAAGCTGGATGGGGACGAGATGAAGCTAGGTGGGACGAAATCAAGCTAGACGGGACGAAATCAAGCTATAGATGAGGAGGAAATCAAGCTGAGTGGGGACGGGATCAAGCTATAGATGAGGAGGAAATAAAGCTGGATGGTGACGAGATCAGGCTTGATGGGGACGAGATCAAGCTGGATGGGGACGAGATCGGGTTATATTGGGAGCCATGTTTCAGCATGCCTAGATTAGAAATGAAATTGTGTCCGTAACTAGATGTGTGGTAATTTCCGATATCTTTAACCGGATAAGAAAATAGTCCCCTTAACTCCTCCAGCCCCCCAAAACACAGTTCTCACAAATATCAGATCTCCTCTATTTTAGTTTTGGGTTAATTTCTGGTAATTAGTGTGATGTACTGTACTGCTAAACAATTGGTGTGGGGATGGTCGAGTCACTTACCACATGGTCTCTCTCTCACCATTCATAAAGCTGTCTGTTATTGTATATAGCTTTCACTAAATGCCCTTTAAAGATGCACAGAATGAAATGCAAAATATCTGTTATTTTATTAAATTGTTAAACGGTTTTCTAGCCGTATTAGAAAAGGCATGAAAGTTTTCATTAAAGGGATAATAACACTCTTTCTGGCTTGAAGCTCCAGAAAATAAATAATAGTCTTATTCTAAGTACTAGATGTTTAAGTGTCCTACCTGTTGTGTAAATTATCCATTACATCCTATTTTACTTGTCCTGAGGGTTTGAAAGTATTTTAAAATCCAAATCATATTTGAAAAGGTTTACGTTTTTAAAGTAGGCGTGTTAAGATGAAATTTGTATCATAAATTAATTGGAATGTTGTAAAATAATACAATTTATTGACCAAAATAAAGATTGGGACATATTATTCATTTACAACAAGAGTGGTATCGAGTCTTTAAAGCAAGTCCTAAATTAGATGGCAATGTTACTCCCATGTTGTGACTGTATGTTAGCCTATGTTAGTCCCAAAATGGCCCAGTTCTTGTTGAGTGGATTTAAACTCCCTGTAAGTAACAAAGAGTAGGGTCGCCTGTCCAACTTCGTGTGTTGGTTTAATTTTCGTTTCCTCCGGTTTACTCCCACTGCTAAAGACTCCTACGCGCAAGCCAATTATTGAAATAACATTGAACGATGTATTAGTCTCGAAATGAATTAGTTTGTGTCAAGTGGACGTTCACCCCCCCTCCCTCTCTCTCTCTCTCTCTCTCTCTCTCTCTCCCTCTCCCTCTCCTCCCCTCCCTCACCCCTCCTCTCCCCTCTCTCTCCCTCTCTCTGTCTGGTTTATGGATGGTTATAACACGCATCCACCTTATTGTACTGGAATCAATCTCAATTATATTGATGTTCATCTTGCTTCTCCCAGTTTATTATTATAACTAATTTCCTTACATTACGAGCTATGTTCTCTTTAACCTTTATGATCCGCTTCTAGTAAAGAAAGTAATTATAATCATTTATATATCAACACATGGACATGATAATTATAGTAATATCAACAAATACAGATGGATACAAAAACTAATCATACCAGGGATAAACGCCGAGGATTCTAACAATAACAGATCAGTTAAAGCTTAACATCAGTAGCATAACGGACATGTTATCTACATTCAAAGAGAGAGAGAGGGGGAGAGAGGGGGTAAGTCCATAACAGACCAGTTAAGGCTTAATATCAGTAGCAAAACACACATGTTACCTACATTCAAAGAGAGGGGGAGAAAGGGAAAGGGAGATAAATATCTGGACTGGGTAGTGGTGTTTCCACTTTCACAAGTATGTTTAAGCTCACGCCCACGCCTCATTCGATCGACAAAAAGCTTTTCATTGACACGCCCAGCTCCACCCCAACCCCACACTGCGCCAATCACAACCCCAGACTTGAAAATCCCGAGGAACTGTCTTTGCCAATAACGGGATCGCATCAGAGTTCTTCGGGTCTGAGCGATAGCGTCATACTCACCAGGTCACAGCGGATCATTTGTTTAAAGGAAATGCCGATTCAGATAAAATGGAGGAAACGCAACCGGGAAGTTTTATTTGCGCTTCAGTCGCAATCAGGCTTCCCAAACTAATTACTAACATCCAACAATATTGTCTGCATCATCCATCGCCATATAACCACAGTCACTTGTGGTAAAAAGAACAATAATTCTACAGTATAATGGCCGTCACGTACAGATTCATCGACACATTAACTCATACTTATGGTTTAATAAACTCCTGGGAAATAACGACAATATGGCGTGAGTTAGGGTGTGGGTGTCAGACAAGGTCACGGCCACACAAATATTAGATTAGCTTTATATTGAGCCAATCAAGGGGTTATAAATGAATTCCCGCGACAGTTAGTTATAAATGACTAGCTAACACGAAAATTCTTATACATATCAGAAGAAAATGGACTACTTTAAGATACAATAAGCCTATGCAAGCCACAAACATTTGTCGCCATTAATTTGCTTTTAATCGGACGAAATGTTGCGCATACACATTAATCTAGTAATTCTAGCACTTTAAGCTTCAGAACGCGCAATATTTTTAATAATGTAGATTGTGTGTCTATACGGGGTTGGATGACCGAATTCTTAATGCATTATAAGGTTTGTAATTGAATCACGAGACGTAGTTTCGATTTCCAGGTTGTGCGTGACAAGAAGTAGGGTCGCCTGTCCAACCGTGTGGGGTTTCTCTGGGTCCTCCGGTTTTCTCCCACTGCTAAAGACCCTTACGCGCAAGCTCCCTCTCTCTCTCTCTCTCTCTCTCTCTCTCTCTCTCTCTCTCTCTCTCTCTCTGGTCAATTTATAGTCGATCGATCAGGGCACTGGCCCCGGTTTCACAAAGGGCTATTCAAATAATTCAGACGGTAGCAACGGTTTTTCAAATTAATGCTAATAGAGGAATTTAAATTGTCATAAAGTACGAGAGTACTATATGCCACCTTAATCCGACCATGGCGACATCGATGAACAAATGTCCACGGAACAAGCATGACAAGTTTCATGTCGATCATAATTGACTCAACACAGCCTTGTGGGGTTCTTTTTGAAGACAAGCGCCCACAAGAAGAACCGACAAAAAAGTAGTATTTCATTGTTTCCTAAGAACTCACGCTTTTTGGGAATGAATACAGAGATATATGCTCGCCCCCTTTCCTTCCTGAAACTACAGATAGAACACATCTATCTATTTCACGTTTTGACAATCATACAAATGTAATATCATATCACTATTTTAACAATCGACGAATCTCCTATTTGCGTGTCATTCAGCGTGAAAATCTCACAACAAAATTTTCTTTATTAGAAAATTCTTTTTTTCATTACAACCGAACTGCGCCATTTTTTATAATTACAAGAAGCGCTATTTTGTTTATTGAGCATGTTACGTATCCATGGGTGATATTTTATCGTTTGTAGCATCAATGGGCAATGGCTGAAATCTTTGATTAATCTAAAGATCTTTTATATCACAGACTAATCTGATTCTAGACGTAAAAACTCTCAGTAAATGTTGGCAATCGGTTTGTGTCCTGACAATACTGTAACATTCATCCTGATGAATAGCCGAGATTTATCTGGACAGTACAGCTATACTGACACCAGCAGTGGCAGAGCTCATATTTCACTAGAAGAAAAAATAGGATGAAGATCGAAGAGATATAGATGGTTCTATAAGCCGAGGGTCATAAAACTATTTTTTCTCAAATTTCAATATCAAATTTTCTATAACCCAGAAGAAAACATGTAATTTATTTTTTTTACTTTCATCAAATTAATTTCGTTTCTGTAGATTTTAGCCTTTTTCAACGGACGACAACGAGATAAACTAATGTCAAAAATCAGCTAAAGATCACAATACCGATGTTCCAATCTGGCTGTTCCTTGTCAATTCGGCGAGGTTTCCCTTTTTGTCCGTGATGCAGGGCAGAGGGCCGGACAAGGACGGTGTTTGGTCGTTCAGATGGTACAAAAAAAAAACAGGTGCGCGTAAGAGAACCCTTGACAATTGGCATTCGATAAAAGAGTGGGTCGTGGCGCCGTTGTCCGGGCATATTTTGCTACCATAGCGAACTGTATGGCGTATGCCCATCTTCATAAGACCAGTCCGAGCAGAACAGTAGGACGTTAAACCCCCATTTCATTCCCCTTGGCAGTGCTATAGGACGATGGGTCTGACAAGAAAAAGTGTCTAGTTCTTCGAATGGGTCAAAGCAAACGGGGTTCCGTATTTACCATTGACAAATCACGTGTTGAAGATTCCCAGTTCTAAAAGTTATCAAGACGATAACACACGTGTAATCACCAAGGTGTTCCAGCCCACTACTCTCTTTAGAGTTGCACTATCATAGAATGGCGACTACAAGGCTGTAACCGTAATCCAGACAACATAACACATCTGTCGACATTTTAAAATGTTCATCTATATTCCAGACTTCTGTTCAAATATTTCAACCAATAAAATATACATTACTTGCGGTTTCTTTCTTCTACTCCTCCAAATGAGTCGGATTATGCCTTTAAATTATTGTTTGGACATTTATTCTCAATCCTATAATGCACTATCTATGTCATCGGATGACTTAGAAATTGGGTGGATTAGGCATATTGCTCGTCATGCAGGCGTTAAATGCTAATGTGGACGACCAAGCCAAAATACATGACGCCTCTCATGGAGTTATAGATATAAACACAGTTTTTTTTTTATTCCTATAAATGTATATTAATGATAATATGTCTATCAAGTACAGGGCTCAAACTTAACAGAACAAGCTCATTACACACGTGGCCATTTTAGTCTCAGATATACAAAAATAATTTCTCTTGCAAAAACATCCACCGAATTTCAATTGTTTTGTGTCACAGGATAAACATCTCCACACTTCAAACATAATATAGGCTGTCCAATTTATTGACATTGTGAAAAGGGTCTCTTAGCGGAAGTAGGCCGCCCCTCAGAATTTTATTTTAGGAGTACTTAATTATAGAAATGTTTGAGGGGTTATTTGTTGACCCATAAAGATTGTTTGTAACGATTTGTCAATAAATAAACAAAGAACCGTGGGGTAAAATCAATTGTCCCTGTTGGTTGAAGCGTACGCTGGACAAAACTTGATTCTTGAAGCAACGTTCAATAAACCTATATCGTTCATTCGGGTCCATTCGGTGCTCACATCAATGTTTCGGTTCTGCTGCTTGGTTTGTCCGTGTCTGTGATGCAAGAAGCGGGTTGGCCATGCATCCGGTCGTTTTGATGCGTTGAAAAAGTGACGCCCTGGCGGAGAACAACGCTTTTTATGGTCACGGTGAGTGGTTAGGTGGGGTCAGATTTACTTGCTAATGTACATAATTTTCACTTTAATATACTAAATGTTTACGTCTATACATGAATAAAGATAGGTTTTATTAAATACTGTTAGGGTCAGGGCGGATTGGGCCGGTCGGAAAAAAAATGAAAAAAATAAATTTTGTACAATTCGTCTACTATTTAGCAGAGATTATAATCAGATATGCCATCAAATCGCATGTCTGGGGTTCATTTTTCAAAATTTTCACGAGGAAACCCATCGGACCCTCGTCCGGGCTCCGCGGTGAGTAAAAGGGGCCGCTCCGACACGGGAGTCCGGGCCGGTTCCCGGTCCCCACCTGCCCCTGGTTAGGTTACGTGATTGTTGGCAAGATTGTAGTTTAGGGATAGTTCCAGGGTTAGAGATAGGTCTAGGGTTAGGGTTAGTGTTCACATCTCGTGATATTTGACCAAACTTGAAGTTGGCCGTATCAAATAGATCTAACCGCTAGCTAGGTGGGGATGGCACTGGTGCACTGGCTAGGGTATTAGGTTACATATAGGTTACTCGAGATTTCCAAACTTGGTTTGTCCTTGTCTCTGATACAAGAGGTGGGTTGGCCTGGCAAGATAACCCGTCCGGTCGCTCGGATGGGATGAGAAACTGGAGCCCTACGTGTATACCACTGAAACGTTAAAGATCTCCTGGCAGTTGGAAATTGCTGTCTGTTCAAAGTTTATGTCATTACATATAACACCCAGCATGGCTTATACCCATCTTTTTTTTAACAAGGTTTGTACAGACAATAAAGACGTTAAGGCCTGTTCCATTTCATCCCATCTGGTTCCCGCCAATGTCATATGCCTACGGACAGAACTGTTGATCCTTGATAGTCGCCAATATTGCATCAAGAAACTGAACTAATATCGATTTTGTTTAAAAAATCTAACCGGTTTGTTTAACAGTATAAAAATAACGGAAATAACAATTGAAAAAAACAAAAAATACATAATTTACATCGATCTTTTGTAATTTTATTATTCAAACATTACCAATTTAAAATACGATTACGAGTAATTCTAGCCCATATTTTAATGAAACCTTGTATCGCGTTTCCTTACAAACGTACTGAAAAAAGGATTTGAACATTAAACAAATTCAAAAATAGCTGAATTACGATTCAAGTATCAATTATTTCATTACAGGTTGGAAATTAATTAAATTGAGTAGCAAAGTTTTAATCAGAAAGTCAAATAAATCCTAATTGTCAGTTGTTTTTTATGTAATAAAGACGGGGTTATTTTTTATTCACTCGTTTCCCTGTAAACTCTGGGGAAGTTTTTTATCGTGTCGTAAAATTTCAGCAATTCGTGTTGGTATTTGTTTTTGTATGGAAATCTAATGAAAGGACTAGGAGCACCATGGTTATTTTTTCTTTTGTTTTGTTGTTGTTATTGTAGTTTATTGCATTTTTTGCTTTGTTTGTTGTCTGTTATTTGTTTATTTGTCGGTTGTTTTTAGGTGTTGTTGTTGTTAACTTGTTTGGTTGTTGTTGTTTAGTTGTTGCATTGTTTGTAGTTCTTACATTGCTTGTAGTTGTTGTTTTTGTTGTTATTGTTTGCTTGTTTGTGTTGATGTTTGCTTGGGGTTTTTTGTTGTTGTTTGCCTATTTTTGTTGTTGTTTGCTTGTTGTCTTTTTTTTTTTATTATTTCCTGATGATAATGGAAGACTATAAGAACCTGTGAAATTAGCTGACTATTTTTATTTGTTGTATTTTTTGTATTTGCTTTGTTTTAGATTTTTAATGATTATTAACTGATGGCGATGGAAGAGTATGCGAACTTGGGAGCCGGCAATATCCATCGAGTGATGTAGTTTTAACTATCTAACAAAACTAAACGTTTGATGTCTTTCCAAAAAGACAAACCTGTCCAATATTTTGAAAACTTACTATTTTATTTGTATCAGTCTATTCACTGTTCAGTTATATTAATAGAGAGAGAGAGAAATGGGGTTTAACGTCCACTCAACACAAACTATGTCATTTCGGGACTAACATATGGTTTACTTTTATTTCAATAATTCGCTTGCGCGTAGGGGTCTTTAGCAATGGGAGGAAACCGGAGGAAACCCACGAGGTTGAGAAGGCGGCCCTATCTCCATGCCACATACGCTCACACCAGGGCTCGAAACCACAGCCGCAAGCCAGAGGTGACCGGCCAGCTAGAGGTCGAAGCGCGGCACTCTAGACCACTAGGCCATCCCAAGCCCCCGTTATATTAATAAAGATGTCATATATTATTTTACGATGCTTATCATTCTTTGTATTACACCTGTTGAAAAGAAATGAAATGAAATAGGGTTTAACGTCCTACTCTTCTGCACCTAACCTGGGCTAATGAACACGGGCATACGCCATACAGTGTGCTATGAGGCAAATTTTGCCCGGGCAGCGGCACTACGGCCTACTCTTATATCGAAGGAGGGATCTTTTACGTGCACGCCAATGTGTACACGGGACCTCGGTTTTTCGTCCCATCCGAACGACTAGGCAGCTGTCCTTGTCAGACCCTCCTTCTGCGTCACCGACAAGGGGAAACCACGCTGGAATGTCTACTTATCTTTCTCTGTTTCAAACAATGAGGGTTGGATGGCCGAATGGTTAGCGTGTGTGCGCTGTATCATAAGGTCTGTCATTGAGTCAACTGGCGTGGTTTTGATTACGTGATAAGGAGTACAGTCGCCTGTCCAACCTCGTGGATATTTTACGATTCCTCCGATTAACTCTCAATGCTAAAGACCCTACGCCTACGCGAATTATTGAAATAAAATTGAACCATATGTTAGTCGCTAAATGACGTAGTTGGTGTCGAATGGATATTAATCTCCCCCTTTCTTCTCTCTATCTTCTCGCTATTTCGCTCTCTCTTTCTCTCTGTTTCTCTCTCTTTCTCTCTGTTTCTCTCCAACAGAATTATTTTTTGCGCGGTAAACAACAGAAGCCATAACACGATATTATAAATAGATGTGAATACACGTCATACAATAATAAGAGGAAGCAACAGATTTTTTAAAAAAATAAAAAAATATCTTAAATAGGCGGAATTAAATTTAAAGATTAGATGTCACCGTGAGTTAAAAAAAGAGGGGGGGGAGTTGGTGACTTTTCAGTGACATTCATTCCTAAGTTATACAAGTATTGTACAATTTAATGGCATTAAGGATGCGGAAACAAGTCAAGGAAGCTTATTTTCATTTGCGTCTTAACGTTTGTTGTATATAATTTACTTATGATATAGAAACTTTATCTTAAAAAAATAAAAAAAAAGAGAAAGAAAGAATTAATAGAATTGAATTATCAAATATAAATATACAAATCGATGTCATAGTTATGAAACGTCTTAAGTGTTAAAAATTGTCGGATTTAGTTTTTGAGATATGAGAGGAAAACCTATTCCAATCTTAATAACGCAATAAGGATATCAACATTTTAATAGCAATGCTTTTTATGAAAGTTACGACCTTACAGTTCTGAAATTTTGCATAGAGAAGGATCTAAATGTGATTAGTCATTACATGCAAAAAAGCTATTTGGGTCGTAAGTGGCACTTACAACCTTCCAGAACTATGGCATCGAAATATAGAATTTGGAGTAAAATGCCTTGCCGGTTAGATAATGTCAGTAGATAACTTGGCATTACCATAAAACTGACAAAAATTATTTCTAAAATATCATTGAATGGTTTTAATTGAATAGCTTGTATAATTAGCCGTGAAATTTTGGCAACTGAGAATGAAATGTTCGGTGGCAATCTGATTAACACACAGATCCTATTTCGTTTCGTTTCTATAGCTCAAAATTTCGTTTAAAGTGTCTTTACTGCATGTAGTGTGGGCCATCGAAAGTATAAAAAAACGAAACGAAATATTTTAATCAGATTGGTTCAGTGGTTTTAAAGTGGAGACCATAGTCACATGGTTAGGAATCCGACAATTTGATTTCTACACACAAGGGCACGATGAGGACGGGGATGGGGGGTCAGACTTTTACTACCGTCCTCTATTTTAAACAGGACAACACACCCGTTAGTTGGGACAGTAATTAATATCGGGTGTTCCAGAAGATCTGGTTTCTAGACGAGAGCTTTAAATAAAGTAGGCAAATCTTACTCATAAATCAAACGAAGTTATATAAAACCTCGTATCATGGAATTTATAAAAGGCTTTGTCGTAGAAATCATTCAAGTTAGATACAAATTCCGTCACAGATATGATAAGATAAGATAATGTTTTATTGTATCGTACATACGTAAGAAAACGAAACATAAAATACAGGTCCGTGTTAAAAATGGAAATTTATATCAGAAACATTTCAAAGTATATATTTGTTAAAACAATGTAAATAAAATGCGAATTTTGCCTAGTAATCCTTATTCAATAAGGCTTGATTTCTACATAATGACATACACTCACAGAAACTGGAGGGGGCGGGGCAAATTTAAGAATTCATATCACAGTCAATGGGAATATATGGCTATCTTCTGACAGGTCAGACATGCCAGAACTGGCGGAACAATCCTAATTCATTAAGATAATACCTTTCATATCACATGTCATAACATCTTAACTTGTTTAAGCCAGTTCAATATGGAATCCGTTTCACCTTGACCTTGATGTGCTTGTTATGGTGGCGAAACTATTCAAGATCTTGGTGCGTTTATTATATTAAGTGTTTAAAGCTTTCTGGTAATAACATATATGATGTTTACACATGCCGAGCTGTTTAGTTTGATTATACGCAGGTCGTCAATAACATACATGTCTAATAAATACAACACACTCGACGAGAAGTGTATTGGATGTTGATCGAGGCTAGAGATAAGACTAGAAATTCGAGTATGTTGGTCAAGGGATTAGCCTTTTTGTGTAGTACCTATCTTCTTTGAGTGGTATTTAGTAATTGGAACATAATTCAATAACACGCTATTTATCGATAACAATTTCTATGGTTTATTCCATTGTGGCGTTACAAGATTTCAAAAGTGTTATCAAGCAAATAACACAAATAAAGAAAAATATTCTTCGAGTTCCTTGCTGCAAATGCTGCTGAAACCCACTTTGGTACATAATGATTCGTGTTCCAATGGTAAAATGTTTATTTTGTCTTAAATATTGACTATCAGAAGCCCATCATTTCTCGGTAAGATCACAACATCAATGTTGATTTAAACTGACAAATAATTCGTTTTAGCAATGTCGTCGACTTTGGGTGGTGTTGAGTTAAAGGCCAAACTCCTTTAATACTAAGTAATGCTTCGACCCGGATACTCCCGCCTTTATCAAGCAAATGATACAGTATTAAACTCAATAATTGTGTATCCATAAAATTGTGCAAATTCTGTATCTAAATTTATCTACTGTCCACATCGCTTAGTGTTATTAAACTCAGTAATTGTGCAACCATAAAATTGTTGGTTATTTATTATTGGGTTTCCTTTTATTATCAAAACAGCGACAACAACACTCAAAATACCTCATAAAACAATATCTTTATTCTCGGTTCCAGAAGCCCTATATGGTGCTTACAATAATTATTCTTCTGTTATTGCGAACAAGAAAACATTCGGATCACTTAGGTTTTTATCCATATAATTTATTTTGTCGGGTGAGTGAGAAGGGGGGAGGTGTTTACCATTTTGATCACATGGTCTGTGGTTGTTGGATGTTGGAATCCCCGGTTGTACGTGGCAAGGAGTAGCGTCGCCTGTTCAACCTCATGGGTTTTCTTCAGGTATTCCGGTGTCTCCCACTGCAAGCGAATTATTGAAATAAAATTAAACCATATGTTAGTCACGAAATGACCTAGTTTGTGTCGAGTCGACGTTAAACCACATCTCTCTCTCTCTCCCTCTCCCTCTCCCTCTCTCTCTCACTCTCTCTCTCTCTATCTGTGGTTGTTGCGTAGTTACGATCATAAAGAATAAGATCGCATTTGTCCTGGTTCTTTTGTTTCATCCAACTTCTAAAGAGTCATGGCAGCAAGTGAGTTATCGTATTTACCACATGTTAGAACCAAACGTGAATATCGAACAAGGTAGGTGTGAGAATATATAATCCGTCCCATGAAGATCTATGTGCCATACCTCTCCTACAACGTTTAAAGGGCCAGTTCTCGTACTGATCTCCCGGTCTGAAGCCATTCAAATGTCCAGATCGGCAACGATTTGAATGCGATAAAATATAACCTGACAATTATCAGATGTAACTAACGGTGTTGGCCGAGAAAGTTCCTCGGAATTTTTGTTTCGTTTGTAGGTAATTCAGGAAGCAGATTCTGGAACGAAACAGTTTCTAGTTGCTCGGATAGTAAGACAAATAATTGTAACAATAGAACGTTAAACCCTCATTTCATTTCATTTATACTAATAACTTAAAGACACATTATGGGAGATTAGGTAATAGTTAAGAACTAGATAATGTAAAGGCAATCTTTTTACAATTTCAGTCAAATTGATCCACTATGAACTGCGAATAAAGCGGTCGAAATTTCCACGTAGCCTCGGTCGTCATTACTAAAGTCATTACGATAAATAATCATAGTCTCGATTATCCATTTATTGATTTAACTGTGAAGGGAAGTTCTACAGTAAATCGGGTCTCAATCCACCAGTGATACCTTCGAGGGTTGATTGTTTTTGGTACAGATAAGTTAATTAATGTCTAATCGATCAGTTAGTGATCCTTTAAATAACATTTCAGGCCTAAAAAAATACCAACAATATGCAGATTTAGCTCTTGCATAATGAATGTTTAAACTAGATCTAGAATTTAACTAACCTGTTCTTGTAATCCCGTGATCAATCCAAGAATCACGAAACAGCAAATTTGTCTCTTTAAAAGTTACTGATGAAGACGTTTAATATCTCACTGACTGGACTTTCTTTACTGAGTAGAAACCTTATTGGGTGATACTATAGCGTCGAGTACTTTCATAATTTGTTAAACCGTCAGTCGGTAAATATCCAAGAAGCCAGATGATGATGTCTGTGATTATATGCAACAAACAGAAATGTTATAATAATGTCAGAGACTGACACAATAAGCCAGGCTGACATGTGACGATTCACCTAGTTTTAGGACAAGACTAGGTGAAACTGGGGTGCCAGGATTTTGTCGAGGGGGAGGGACACATTGGAGCAAAGGGTAATATTTTGCAACCTTGCATTGTTTGGGCGGAGACAATGCGTAAATCATGTTTATATCATCTATTAAAGAGCGGATATGTAAAATAAACAGTAACAAAGCAAACGAAAATAAAAATCAACTATGTCACTTGGGCGCCTGGGTTCACACGTATGCTATAGCCTATACGCAGCTGAATCTGAACCCCGATTACAAAACTACTTATTTCGCCAAATTAGTAAAGTAATATGTAACTGATCAGGCACAATAATTGTGTAGCAATAATATTTTCTATAAGTTAAAAAATAAAATCAATCAATCAGGGGGTAATGGTAGTTGACTAGGTAACCGGATGTGGATATTCTTCTTGCCACGGCATATACTGGATACGGACGTGGTCTGTCTATGTTTTTGTTACCCCAATCGATGGACATGTTTGTTCTGAAAAAGTATGACGGTTGTTTAGGGTCGTTAACTTTTTTTTATTTAATTATTTTGCAATCTGAGTTCAGCTTTAAAGTAGAGGTGAAATGCCACTGTCCATGTTTATGTAAGCATTATAACAGAAGTAGCAAACGTAGCACGTGATACGAGCCACGCAGCAAACATAATTGAACTTGGGTCAAGGAACGCTGAATATCGATAGGGTTTGTCCTCTCATGACCCCAATGTCTCCCGACAAAAATCCGATCTTTAAAAATGAGCTCGACTTAACGATTGGTGTAAATTATATATTAATCAATACGATATTTAGAAACCACGAAAACAAACTAATTCAACCCAGGCAGCTGTATATAATACTTTCTAATTATCACATCATCTTGTTGATTCTACATCAGCTTAAATACCCGTGTACCAGGTCATTAACACTTTGATCTGCGTCATAAATACAATTATCGATTTCAATGGATTTTATGTATCGATTCTTTCTTATTTGGTAATGGTATGTCCATAGATAAAGCCAATCCTCGACGGGGATGTGTGTTCCTCTATCGACACAGTAAACCGGAAATGAAAATGTTAGTAAACAAAGCAGGGGAGGATAAAGGAAAAGTTTCTACAAGATGAAGTGGATCAGACAATAGGCCTTTAAGGCCATGACCTACTTTCAAGATAATTAATGAATTTTAAATAGTGTAAAATATTGATAGACCGACATTAATAAAGTTTCAGTAAGAACGAGTTATACTCACTTTCAATAACGTCAGAAGTTTTGTGGCATTTTAATTGCGATTTACAAATAGGGCTAAGGGTACCAGTTAATTTCCGCAGACGTTCCACTTTAATTTCTGAGGTTTGGAATATCCGGATGTACGTAACAAGGAGTAGGATCGCCTGTCTAACCTCGTTGGTTTTCACCGCGTTCTCCAGTTTCCTCCCACTGCTAAAGACCCCATGTTAATCCTGAAATGACCTAGTTTGTGCCGAGTGGGCCTTAAACCCCATATCTCTCCGCGGTGATTCTAGCAGGTGTAATCATATACATCTATTGCGGTCAGTGGTAGCAATCGTGTATCGAAGCGTATCAACACGTGCCAGATCGTGGACTCAAGGGGGACAATCCTATTATAAAACATCGCACGACAATGGGAACCCATATTCCTGAAGCAATGGCGCGAGAAATCTCTCTCTTACCATTGCTGGATAGAAGTCATATTCTTGAAATTGGGCGGGGCGTGTCTCTTTTTAACGTCCAATCAAAACTCTCCTCTCTTCTCGCATTCGGCATAATTTTCAAAATGGTCCACGAAGAAAACATGTTGGCACTGGATAATCGAGCATAATAAATTTCGCGGGTTATGACGCAAACAAGTCGCGATTGTCACTAGATACATTGCGGTAACATATTTTGAGGTCTGGTTAATCCCGATATTGTTTGTTACAAGGTAGGTCATTTGTTGGTAATGGCACTACTGACCAATAATAATTTAGCACAACAATGTTCACTCAAGATAGCAGTGTGAAGTGGATTAGTTCTAATCAAACGAAACACTGCACAGGAGTATGATGGGAACCTGACATAATTATAGACGTTCAGTTAAAACGGAATTTCATATTTACTAAGAAAGTCAGAACATATTTATTTCTATGGGGATGCTCGATTCGCAGTTCCGGAATTAAATTCCAAAACTGGTGCCAATCGCGTGAAAAGGATAATATCGGAGAACAACGCATGCGTCGACTGTATGAAAAATATTTCAACCAATCATGACAATTGAAACATATTTTTTTACGTAGGAATACGTCACGATTCTACTAACTCCATCTCAGCTATCGGGACTGGCAGAACTTGTGACAGGACTGAATTCCGCGTCACTCGATTGTAATTCTGTCGATTCGGGACGTTCTGGACTGATCGAGCATCCCCTATGTCTTTTGCTCAATAGCTTGTCAACTAACTGTTATACAATCATAGGAATTATTTTCCACGCTTCTTCTGTTGCTGTTTGATTTATTCTACATCTTAAAGTGGAAATTTCATATTTTCTAAGAAAGTCAAAACATAATTATTTCTATGTCTTTTGCTCAAAAGGTCTTTTGCTATTATACGATCATGGGCAATATTTCACACACATAGAAATCCCTTACACAGAAAATAATAACACAATTACTTGAATTACCTCCCTTGTTTCCCCATTATAGTGAATTATAGGATTATTCTTTAATACGGTAGGACTGTTTATAGATACAAACTATTCTAGGGTTTTATTTTAATATATTTTAAAAATATAACTAAAAAATATGTAATTGCCGTTTTAAGTTACAAAATGTGAGCAATGAACATTATTTTGTTATCAAGAGAAATGAAATGAAATGGGGTTTAACGTCCTGATGTTTTGCTCCTGAACTGGGCTAATGAATACGGGCATACGCCATACAATTTGTTATGTATGAACAAAATTTTGCCCGGACAGCGGTGCTACGGCCAACTGCCAGTGGATATTTTACGTGCACCCAAAAGTGTACACGGGACCTCGGTGTTTCGTCCCATCTGAACGACTAGACAACTGTCCTATTCAGAAAATCTGGATGAACTTTCTCGGCCAATGCCGGGATAGAGGGTGATAATGCGACCTGGTAAGACGCCAGGCTTATTGACATTCAAGATTACGCCACACTTTCCCGCAGACCTTCTTGCATTGATTTTGATATAAAAAAAAACACTCTTTGAATTTAGAAGGCCGTCTAATTTTATGAAGGAGGTGTAACATAATATACGCAATTACGTAATAGGAATAACCGTGATATAAGGTGACCGTGACCATTAGAACTGACATGTTACAATGCCCTCAATATAAATGAAATGAAATGGGGTTTTACGTCCTTCTGTTCTGCTGCTAAACTGGGCTAATGAAGACGGTCATACGCGATACAGAGTGCTGTGAGAGAAATTTTGCCCGGACAGCGGCGCTACGGCCTATATCGAATTCCAACTGCCAATGGATCTTTTACGTGGCCTCCAATGTGTACACGAGACCTCGGTTCTTTTGTTCTATCCGAACGACTAGACAGTTTCCTTATCAGACCCTGCGTCCTGCATCACTGACAAGGGGGAACTTCTCGGCCAATCCAGGGATCGAACACCCGACCTCCGGGATAGTGAGTCAACGTCTTACCCACTTACATGTAGTCGTAATGTTGTTTATTTGTTGCTAATCTCCGACTTCTTTGGTCTTTCTGTGTCAACTGTGGAATACTCAATATGTCATATATTAACACTGACAATATCTACAATCATAGAAACGGGAATTAACGTTCCCTTGACACTAATAAATTTGGGACTAACACACAGTGTTTTTCCTCCTCAATAATTGTTTTTGAAGTAATTTGTGAGAAAATCTTAGTGCCAAAGCAAATTCATATGGTAAGCAGACGTCCATGCATTGTCAATGTCTTGATCAGATAACACACCATGTCATCTAAAAGCACTTGTTGGGCCATTCGGACGCCCAACCCTCTTTATCTAGACTATTAGAATATGCGTAAATGCCAACCAAGCGACATACTAGAATTGCTTTGAGATTTTGGAGCAGAAGTCGTAAAACTACAGGCAGGCGTAGGTGGTTACTTTAAATGATCTAAAAGACAGTGATACTATTTATGGAACATCTGATGCCACCTATATTTGATGGAAAAGTGGGTAAGACGCTTGCTAGCTGGCCTTGGGGTCTGACGAGATCGGCTGTCTAGTTGTTGGGATGGTACGAAAAACCGAGATCCTGTGTATACATTGACGTGCACGTAAAATATCCATTGGCAGTTGGAATTCGATATAACAGTAGACACAGCACATTGTATGGCCAGTCGAAGTAGAACAGTAGGACGTTAAACCCCACTTCGTTTGTTGGGAATATGTATCTAGACCATATTTGTCTCTATGATTTCTATACCAATGATAACGTTTTATATTACCGGGGGTGTTAAACAGTTGACAGATGACTTTCATCAAGATAAATACGGAATTTCATGATAAATCGTCGTCTTCAAGTAAAAAGTGATGAGATCAAGACAGTTCCTATATTGAATTTTATGTCTAACACGCTATAATCTCATTCAATATATAGAAAAAAACAATGATACGCTATCCCCGTCGATAAACCGTAATATTCATGATTCTAACCCTAGATGGCAAGTAGTAGATTCCTAATTGAATGTGTCGAGCTAGTGTGTCTCCGCCCCAACTGAGATCACAACATGAATGTCACATTAGTTACAGCGGTGATCACAACTTGAATGTCACATTAGTTACCGCGGTGATCACAACTTGAATGACACCTTAGTTGCCGCTGTGATCATAGAAAAAAAGTATAAGTCGAGCATTCTGTGATATTATATTTCCTAATACTAACAATGATACGCTATCCCCGTCGATAAACCGTAATATTCATGTGTCGGGCTAGTGTGTCTCCGCCCCAACTGAGATCACAACTTGAATGACACCTTAGTTGCCGCTGTGATCACAACTAGAATGTCACATTAGTTACCGCAGTGATCACAACTTGAATGACACATTAGTTGTCCCTAAGATCGCAACTTGAATGTCACATTAGTTACCGCAGTGATCACAACTTGAAAGTCACATTAGTTACCGCTGTGATCACAACTAGAATGACACGTTAGTTGTCGCTAAGATCACAACTTAAATGTCACATCAGTCACAACTAGAATGTCTAACTTACCACATAACTCAAATACCTTTGTTTATTTTTAAATTCCGGTTTTTACGGATATAGGAGCAGAGCTTTACAACGGTACTGTGTTTAGTCCTTCGAATGGTTCGAGAAAAAAAAAACATACAAACGTGCAGAAATTGATAATAAGTTCAAAACCTAGTAATGATGACGTCACGTCAGCTGTAGGCGACTTTTTTTATGATGGTTGAAGAAAATTTCTTTCTGACCGCCATCGAGGCCTCCCAACATCGTTGGCAAAATTGCGTACATGCCGAAAGGGGCTGTGTAGAAAAATAAACTCCATTTCATTACAAAGATGTAATACAACGTGGTTACACTTTCCACAGAGGGTACCTTGACAGCCATCACAAGTGCAGAAAGGAAATGAAATAGGGTTTAACGTCCTACTGTTCTGCTCCTAAACTGGGTTAATGGAAGACGGGCATACGCCATACAGTGTACTATGGGGGAAATTTTGCCCAGGCAGCGGCGCAACGGCCTATTATTATATCGAATTCCAACTGCCAGGGGATCTTTTATGTACACGCCAATGTGTACACGGGACCTCGGTTTTCTTGTCCCATCCGAACGACTAGACAGCTGTCCTTGTTTGGCCCTCCGTCCTGGGGAAATAAGGGGAAACCACGACACAAGTACAGACAAAAGTTTATAAGAACGTAATACATACGTCCAAATGTCCCTTTAAGCAGAAGTCTACAATATATGTAGATTATCTTATTTCATAGCCTAAGATCTAATGTGGTTATACATCCAGACTGATGACACCCTGACATCCGTGAAAACCACAGACAATGGTTTTATAAAAACGTACGCAATACGACCAGATGTCCCTTTAAGCATACGTCTACAAGATATGAAGATTATCTCATTTCATGGCCGACATATTTTCTAATATTTGATTGATTTGAACCTTGAATATAAGTGATAGGAAGAGGTATAATTAATAGCCACCCGATAACTCTACAGTTTAATATATCAAATATATCATCCACGGTTACATAAACCGTCTCACTGGACCAATTTCAACAAAATATCAATTACTTTACACTTTATACCCTTCTAATATTCTCAACTAGACAATATAGATAGCTTTCACAAGACAGACATTTCCTTTCCCCCAGCTTTCCATACACTTACTATGTTTCCAGTTTATGGGGTATAAAGAGTGTGTGCGGATATTAGTTAATTATGTTTACCGTTAAAGGGATGGCGCAGCTTCTTTAATTTACATCGGTTGTTAAACACAAACTGCGTTATTAATATAATAAAACAAACTTTGTGAGAATATTTCTGCCTCGATAAATGTCCTCTGTCGGCCCTAATGTTTGTTTATAGTGTAACCATTTATGCAAGGCTTGTTTGAACATATAATCCAAATAGGCATACATGGTGGAACCAAGTCTGTATAACGGAATTTTCACTGAATGGGGAGTTATCCTCCCATCAGGGCGGTAACCGAACCAATGGGGAGCTTGTTACTTCCGGTTTATTTTAACATAGGCTAATTCTTTTGTTATCTGACTTTTTATCGTTTTTCCCTTTATTAGTAATGTATTATTATTTCTCTGAGTAAACTTATTAGTGGGACGATTTACCCAATACTATCCAATACTACCCACTGCCTCGTTATTGTGCTGTACCATGTTCGGACGATGAGGAGATGAGTAAAAATGGGTCATTGCCATCAACCATTTAAAACATGGCCGACATAAATCTACTATGTAATTCAATATTTGGGAAAATTGAATTTAAACTGATTTTAAGTCGATAAAGATCCCTGGTTTAGTTATTTCCACAAAGACCTAACTTGGTTTGTACCTTTTTTATAAACGGCAAAGTACAAACTTCTTATTAAATACCACAAAGTGTTATCTAAATAATTTTGGAAAGCAGAATTTTCATTTAGTTTAGGTCAACAATCTGTGACTCTGCAATGTACAACAGTGTAACCAATGTGCTTCAACTGGAACTGGAACTGGAATGGTATGTTTAACGTCCGCTTCCACTAATGTGATATCGCAGACTAGAAGTAGGAGAGCCGAAGCTGCTACCTGATTGTGCTTCAAAGAGGGTTACCCTAATATATGTGCCCTCAACACGTGACGTCACATTACGCGACGTCAATCATAGGCTCAATGTTTACATAAGACGTTACGGAATCGGACAGAATGGTGCCATTTACTCATTTTAATACCCATTCACACTAAAAAGGAAATGATTTTTATCTGCGAATACTTCAAATGTCTTTATTTATTTTTGTAATACATAAAAAAATGTTGTAGAATTGGTCGGAGGAAAAATGTTAATATTTTTGGCTCATTAAGTCGCATTGATGTCATCCTCCAAGCGAATATTCACTGCTGATCAGTGGGTAGTGTAACAACCTTCAATCAAATACCTTGACGTTAAACCTAACACAATTCAGGAAAACATAATTTGAGTCAACAAAAGGCCACAATTCAGTGTAAACTGATGACATGTTATCGTGTAGAACGTCCTTCTGTTTTGCATCGGGGGGTTGGGATGGCCTAGTGGTCTAGAGTGCCGCGCTTCGACCTCTAGCTGGCCGGTCACCTCTGGCTTGCGGCTGTGGTTTCGAGCCCTGGTGTGAGCGTATGTGGCATGGCGATAGGGGCGCCTTCTCAACCTCGTGGGTTTCCTCCGGGCACTCCGGTTTCCTCCCACTGCTAAAGACCCCTACGCGCAAGCGAATTATTGAAATAAAAGTAAACCATATGTTAGTCCCGAAATGACCTAGTTTGTGTTGAGTGGACGTTAAACCCCATTTCTCTCTCTCTCTGTTTTGCATCGACAACGTTCTATGGAGGAAATTTTGCCTGCACAGTGACATTACGACCTAGTCTTATTTGGAATTCCAAGTGTTATTTTACGTCAATATGTACACGAGACCTCGGTTTTTCGTCTCATCTGAACGACTATAAATTGAGCCTTGTCAGTCCCATCATCCTGACCCATGCTGGTAAATTGCCGATAAACTATCTCGGTCTACCCCAGGATCGAACACAGGGCGAGCAAACGTCTTACTCAGCAAAATAACAGATGAATATAAATCACTCAGTGTACTCATATACAAAAAAAAAACAAATTAAAAACAGACCAGATACCATTTTGACCTCGATGTTCCTGGATAGACACCATTTGGCTGCTTAGGCGTCATTTTCGGAATCTTTTAATCATTGATACAGATCCATCATGGCAAAGATATCTGTATTAAGATTATATTTAGAAAATTTAGAATCTGTTTAACCCATTCTATTACATAAGGTAATATTGGTGGATCACAATGTTGCCCTTTCAGTGCAAATGTTTCGCCAAAAAAGGGTTTACGCAATTCAATTACTATTTCATTACATTTGAGCCTAAGATTACTCTGTCAATGATATACCACACAAATAAATAAAAGGGTTTTTGAATGACAGAGAGTTCCATATCAGTGTTCTGCAAAGTGTAGGTATTGCATCTATGAAAATTTAATTGATGCCCTGCCATTGCTAAAACATACATTATGGCAAGAGCTAAATCAGACTATTTCGGGTCTTTCTTTGGGCCTGAAATGTTATCTAAATTATTAAGTAGACATTGATTAACTTATCTAGACCATAATCAACTCTCGATGTCAACGCTATCCTGCAATATTTATTGGATTAGGATCTGATTGGCTGTTCAACGCTCATTCATGATTTAATCATGAAATTGGTAATCGAGACTTTGTTTTTATCGTACCGACTTTACTAATGATGATCAAGGCAAGGCCGAAAATTCAATGGCTAAATTCTACGTACAGAGTGGATCAATTTGACTGATATTTTCAGCAAATTTCCTTTACATCATCTAGTTTTTAACTATCATAATAAGAACTGTCAGCTCTTTGTCTACTCTCCGATATTGTATCTTTAAGGGTCGAACGGCAGACGGAAGCGTATATTCGCCATGTTTAATAACCAAATTGTAATGAGTTGACGTCCAGGGAATTATAATGATTCTGAAAACCAGGATTATTAACATCATAGATAATTGTCACATGACTGTCAATATGTCGTATATTCCTGTCTAAACTTCGATAGTCAATTTCCTGCGACTGACAAAACAGCCATTGAAATGTTGCAAAGACACTGACCCTTCCAGTCAACAGATGCCAGACAGAACGCCAGAAACAATTTAACTCCAATAAGAATGTGTTTTGGATAAATAGCATTTCAATGTTTCATCCCATTTATTGAAGTTGTGTAAAATTCTTCCAGCTGCCCACATTTCCATGTATTCTTTATACACTACATTTTTAAGAAGATATTTGAAGATCACCTCTCTGCACTGGCATGATGCAACAACAAAAAACTCTTTCTAACAGCATCTGTACCGTGTATGAATCAGACAAAAGTATCAGTGAAAACACAGCTCAATTAAATTTCCGTGATTGTCTTTCAACACGTTTTATTTTTTCGGTCATAAGGAACAATTACCAAGCACGATTATTTGCTAGCAACATCTGTATCGCGTATAATGGAAGTCAGTATGTCATATTAAGGCATTGTTAGCAGGTGCGGATACAGAAGGTGGATGATCCCCTGGGGTAGTGTCCTGTTTTCATTTGTAATATGGTTGGCTTTTCATTTCCGTATTTTTGATTTTTGGGGTTTTTTGGGTGGGTTTTTAACTTTTTATTGAAGGGGAGGGGGGGGGGCTCAATTCAATGGGTAGGCTTTTCTGTATTAACCTTCAGAGTTTTGGTTTAACTATACTACACTTTCCCTAGACTCTTGGAACAGTGGCGTTTGTTTTATCTTTGCTGGTTTGAGGGATTTTAAGTTCGATTAGAAAAAAAAACTTAAAGTTCCAATTTCACTTTTTCTAAGAAAGTCAAAATATATTTATTTCTATGTTTTTTGCTCAAAAGGTTGTCAACTCACTATTATACGATTATGGACAAAATTTTTGGGGGGTTAAAAAGGGTGACACTGCTTGATTGAGGAAATAGTTACTCAATTACCTCCCTTGTTTTCCCATTCTTCTACATGGACGGCCATCTTCAAACGTTTGAATTTGAAGTTGAAAATGATATTTTTGCCAATTTCTCCACTGGCAATAGTGAATTATAGGATTGATAGGATTATTCTTTAACAAGGTAGGACTGTTTATAGGTTCAATCTATTTTGGGGCTTTATTTTCATAAATTTTAAAAATATAACTTAAAAAAATGCTATTGGAACTTTAAAGCTGAATTCCGATTACAAAAGAATGGAAATCATTAAATAATATAACGCCCCAAACAGTCGCCATACTTGTTTACAATTTGTAGAACAAAGGACCGTTGGCATAAATTAGTAAAATAATATGTACCTGGTCAGACATAATAATTGTGTAGCAATAATATTTTCAGTAAGCGGATAGTGAAAAATAACTCAACCAGTCGAGTGTGTGGTAGTTGGAATATAGCAAGCCGGATATGCACACTGTGGGCTTGGACGTGAATTGAAAATAAGTATGGTGGTCGTTTGGGGCGTTATCTTTTTTTATATTAATTAATCATTTCCATAGTTTTGTAATCGGATTTCAGCTTTAAGGCGTTCATCTCGATCACCTGGAAGCCTCAAGTGTACGTAACAATTTAAAAACACGTTATGGCTAGCCATTTACACATATATAGAGTCCAGAAAATTTGGGGCTCGTAACCCCCAACCACCGCTTCCCATTATCAAACACACACACGCACACACAACCACATACCTTTCTTTAGAGAAAATATTGTATCGGCCCCTGTTGTTAGCCAGGCTCAGCAGGTTGGTTCTGATTAATACAAGTTGACGAAATGTGTGACATTCCATTAGCCCATAAAAGACGAAGTCCCACAAGTTGGAGTCAGTTGGTCTGGATTTTTATAACATGAAATTAATAAATCTTTCGCGAACTCTTTGTCGCATTGATATATTGGATTTGAATTAAACCTCGCGCGTGAAGAATAATAACAACCCTGATGTACGAGTCTATACTTTTTAATCTGGACTTGTAATGTCTTTCACTGAACAACCAAGTTTGACGTGAGTGGCAGAATAATAGTGTACAGACCTCTCCTGTGGTGATTGAAAATAAAAAAAAAAATCTGAATAGAACAAGATTTCTATTTTTCCATTTCTTTTTTAAATTGTACTGCCAAATTACAAATGTCATTCATTTTTTCTTCTTGCCAAGTTTTTAATGAATATATTTATTTCCAGAGAGTCACATGAACACAGTCACGGTATAAAATACAACGATGAAGAAAGATCCGAGTACAAAAAGTATAACACATGTAAAACAAAATGGCAGCTTGTAGATGGGGGTCACGATGGCTAAGTAGGTTAGACTCTGGTTTTCTAGTCTGGAAGTCGGGTGTTCGATCCCTGCATTGCCGAGAAAGTTCATCCAGATTTTCCGGCGTCGTTCCTCCTTGTCGGTGGTGGTTGGAATTCGATATAAAAGTAGGTCACAGTGCCGCTGTCCGGGAAAGATTTCCTTCATAAATGATTCATTCTCTTAAAGGGGTATTAAGTAAGATAAGATAAAGAGCTGTAATACTAAAAGGGACAATAACACTCTTACTGGCTTGATAGCTCCAGAAAATAAATAATAGCCTTATTCTAAGTACTAGATGTTTTAAGTGTCCTACCTGTTGTGTAAATAATCCATTACATCCTATTTCACTTGTCCAGAGAGTTCGAAAATATTTTAAAATCCAAGTCACATTCAAAAAGGTTTAAGTTAGACTTTTCAAATCAATTAGTTGAATTTTTCCAATTTTTTAAATTAGGTGTGTTAAGATGAAATTTATATCATCATTTAATTGGAATATTGTAAAATAATACAATTTGTTGACCAGTATAAAGATTGGGACATATTATTCAGTTACAACACGAGTGGCATTGTGGCTTTAAACAAAATAGATAATTAGAAGGGAATATGCCGAATATTACTTCACTCTGAGACCAGTTATCGGCAATACAATAACCCTGTAGCCTCGATTGTCAGTACTACCGTTGTAACGAGTCTCGATCATTCATTTATACGGCTATTGCATCGCCCGCCAAACTCATTCAAATATTAATGAATAACTAATTAGTAATTTATATAGCACTTTTAAGGCCTTAAGAAAGACCTGCAATAGGTAGATTTAGCTCTTGCATAATGTATGTCCATCCAATGAACAACCAGTCCTCTCTTCGATTAACTTTAATCAGTTCGTTAGCTAACAGATAATGACTAAATAATCGTTGATACATGTTAGTCTCAAAATGAACGAGAAACGCTGACGACAAAACATTAAACCTCATTTCGTTATGATCCTTATTAAATATGTCTGGGCCCTGTTTCACGAAATTTTAACTAAAGATAAAATCCAAATTTTAGTAGATACTTCAATTTTAATCTTTAAGAGGCATTTAGTAACGTTGAGAGAATACTCTTCGAAACGTCGCCTAAATAAATCAGTAACTGTTATTCCATAAGTATGTGCTATAGTTTATTACTTCAATTTTGATTGGCTAAGAACTAACATTAATCTAATATTGTCCAATCAAATTACTAAAATTAGATTTTATCAAAGTTAAAATTTCGTGAAACAGGCCCCTGGTTTGTAACACAGAAGTCAGGGGCGGATCCAGAGGCCCCCCCCCACCCCCTGCTCAGCTACATAAAAAAAATAATGCCTTGCATCAATGAAATTACATCACAAAGTGATCCTACATCAGTATAAAAATGATTTCTCTGTTTAAAAAGCTCAATTTGTATGTATGCCTATGTAATTTAGAGACGATGACGGCAGATTTCCGCGAAAGAAACCTGGCAAACCCCCTCCTGCAAAAAATCCTGGATCCGTCCCTGAGACTGTGGATGACTGTCACTGTCAAATTAACATGAATGACATTATCTAAAGTTATTTATAACAATGGTATAACGCGGAGGAGTTTGAGGGAATGATATAATAACCACAAAGTAGCACAACGACAACATCATCATTCTGAAGATACGTTTAACAGACTATACAATAACAACATGTAATCACTGAAAATAGAAAGTTTGTCACTGGATGATCGACAATCAGATTATACCAGACACAAATCTCTTTCATCATTAGACGGGTCGTGAATTTACATCAACTGGGGAATAATGTCTCGTGTTTTTATTTTCAACCAGTATTTATTCCAATAATAATGGAAGATGTGAGGATGTTGGCCCAGTCTACGACAAATGATTAGATAAGCCCAGGACCGGATGTGGGATTGGCTTTAGGGGTTGCAGACAAGCTTAAATGTGGTGGTTTGTACGATTCAATAAGATTGTACATGGCCATAATATAGTAAAATGTTGGAGGGAGAGAGAGAGAGAGACAAATGTGTTTTAATGTCAACTCGATACAAACTAGGTCATTTCGGGACGAACATATGAAACCAGAATGCCCTAAGCCCCTTGAAACCCCTTGGTATATTTGAAATTCATGCAAACCTTCATGTCGTTGGTTTTATATTAAAGGGGCATTATGGATTATTAGACAAAGAGTTGACAGTTCTCGCTAAAATAGTTAAAATATAGATAACGAAACAGACAGAATATGACGAAAATTTCAATGAAATTGCTCCACTCTGAACTTAGACTCATACAATTAGCAGTCAATGTACAACCTTGACAATGTCAAAATGGTTTAGAAAGCTACATTAGCTGTAAATCCAGGGGAAGAACGATGTATGTCACATTTCTGCCTTTTCACATAAAACGCAAAACAAACTTATGGACTAGAATGTTTGACGCCAACAGAACTTCAAAATGATGTGTTAAAACACGAACCATAATTACTGACTTCAACTTTTCAGGTAAATTAAGGTCAAATAAGGATACGATGGACTTGTCAGGGAGGCCATTTCCGAAGGACCTTAGTTCGATGTGACTCCGATGGTTTTCACCCGAAATCGATTGTTCCACATAAAGCTTGCACAATTTGCTACCAGATGACGCCATTAACTGTGGTTCATGGAAAAGGTGACTTATTTCGTTCTTCTCCTGAACTCTTCAAATGATATTAAATATAATAACACCAGAATGATTAATAACTCTGCTAATATCAATGTAGACGACAGAATGATATATAACTCAAATATGAACGACAGGGACATCTAGCGGACAGAATGATAAATACGATGGGGACACATAGTGTACAGATGTTGCTTGCTACTATATCATTATAAATCATAAAATTTAACCTAGAAAGTGAAAAATAGTCCGGGTGAATGATTGTTAGAATTGAAACCTCGTGTAACAGGAAATATTTATTTCATGTATTACTTCCGGTTTTATGAACATGAGTAGTCGAGCAATGCGTGTCGTGTGTCAACCAGGAAAGTTTTGGAGGGAAGGCCCGGGTAGGCCCAGCCCCATATCCCCTGTAGTGTTTCGTTTGATTAGAGCTAATCCCACTTAACAATGTTTTCCGTCTAAGTCCAAAGTTTAAGGGAAGATCCCAGATTAAACGAAGGGAAGTCATGGAGCTGCACTTGGGGCAAATTTGATTGAACCGGAAGAATAGACACACTCTGCCAAAGACTAAAGTATCAGAAATCAATCCAGCAATGACCAGAGAGGTATTTCCCGGGCCTTTGCTTCAGGAATATGACCGAGTCTATGTAGTTATCTTTTCTTCGACAACCCGGGTAGGCCCGGTGTTCATGTCATTTATAATTTGCAAAGATAATGATGATCGTACCTACAAGAAATGACATCACTTTTGGTCTTGAGCTGATGTCATTATGTTATATGGTGTGTTATTCATAACACATAATGACGAGTTTTCTCTTGGCCAATCAGATTTGTTCTCTTTCCCTCCTAAATGGACGTCTTTCGAGTGATGACAAAGAACATTCGACTTTCTATAGTTCATTATCACTGCCACTGGGTGACTTTTTTTTATGTTAGCAAGATTTTTTTTTGTCCGAGATATACGTCAGAATCCACCAAATGGCATAGATTTTTCAAAATCACCTGGGGAAGCATCTTCAATAGAAGGCTTGATCTCGCCTTAACTACGTATACATCTTATCAAGCCCTTCACGTAATACCCCAAACTGATCCCGCAGTGAATATTCGCTAGTAATTCTCTGTGAAACAGATCGGTAATACCCTGCATATTTCGCCACTAAGTGCGATTGGGTAACACGCCCAGCTTAGGAGTCTATCAGATTCATCGGTCGTCGTGAATACCAAGTCTCGCGCTTTTAGCTAAAATGTTTACATGTGACATTCGAGTTGCACAGTTCAAAGATCGATCAATGTCAAGGTTACTTGTTTTCCGGGAATCAACGTAGGCCCTGACCCGAAATTAATTAGGCCCATGCCTTTTTAAATAGGTCCTCCAGAAACTGCCGCCTCAGGCCTTGGTGGAACTTAATCCGCCACTGGTACTAAGCAAGGTGATGGAAACATTCACTATGTCATCGTCTGGAATAATACATCCAGTCACAACTGTGTGTGCTCCGCTAAATGCGTAATGTGAATTTCCGGTGGATGGAGGCGAATGGTTAGCAAGTGTGCGCTGCATCATAAGGTCTGCCATTGAGTCAACTGTCGTGGTTTCAATTCCTCGGTTGTACCTGACAAGGAGTAGGGTCGCATGTCCAACCCCGTGGGTGCACTACAGGTCCTCCATTTTTCTCCCACTGCTAAAGACTTAGATTCCTACGCGCAAGCGAACTATTAAATAAAATTGAACCATATGTTAGTCCCGAAATGACCTAGTTTGTGTCAAGTGGACGTTAAAACCCATTTCTCTCTCTCTCTCTCTCTCTCTCTCTCTCTCTCATAATGTGAATTAGTACTATAATATGTGAATTACAAATTGACGAGACATTTATTTCCGAGGGAAGAAACTGCTCGCGGAGATTTGTACACATAATGTAGTTTTTATCTATGTCCTGAAGTGACGTGATAGTAATTACTG
The DNA here is from genome assembly GCA_036850965.1 of Patella caerulea. Lineage (NCBI taxonomy): Eukaryota > Metazoa > Mollusca > Gastropoda > Patellidae > Patella > Patella caerulea. The sequence continues at coordinate 70,053,539 of JAZGQO010000010.1, read as the reverse complement.
CATCATCTAAACAACTTTAGCTTGGGGGTCGCCCTTGTCTTGTGACAATATTACATTTTGTTCCTTCATATTACAATTCTAGAGTCTTTTCTTACAGTAGATATTAAATATGAACCTCATCGGTGAACAGCCCTATGGGATTTCTCGAGACTGGCCTGTAATTACATTTCGCTACAAATTTCTCGACAATAATAGTTGGTTTTAAAGAAAAAAAAGAGTTATTCTTCAAAATGTCAAGTGTCATGTCAGCATTCCATCTTGACTTGTCAATCAGTCAATACAAGGTAGGGTTTTTGAGATTAACATTGAAGTTCGTAGAGTTACTAGGGTCACATTTTCTCATATTCCTGAAGCAATGACCCAAGAAATTCATCTCTAGCCATTGCTGAATTGGCTTCTGACACTTGAACTTTTGAGGGAGTGTCTATTCTTCCCGTTCAATCAAATATATCACTTGAGTACAGAAGTACTCAAGTGATAGATCTTGGTCTTCCCTAAACTTTGGACAGTTATTTAAGGTATTAAAATATTTAAAAAAAGCTGTGAAAGTATGTTCGTTTCTAAACATTATTGTTTATTTTATTCGATTTGATAATCTTGTTTGTCACGCAATTAGTTTTATTGCAATATTCTGCTATTCTGCTATGCACTGGTTAATTGGGCATAATAAAATCGTGAGCCATAACGTAACGTTATGTAAACATATATGGACCAATTTGGCCCTCTGTTTTAAAAGTAATGCTTTAGGAACATATTTAGCGATTGGTTGTTAATCGGGCTATTGACCAATTTAGAACAAGAATTTCCTCTCTTTACAGCGGTGGGTAGTAGGATTAGCTCTAATGAAAATGAACACTGCGAGGAGTATGCATTTTCTAAGAAAGTCATATATTTTAAAATCATAACTTAAAAATATGAAATTATAGCTTTAAGTTTCTATAATATGCAGGGGTTAGTTTCATGGCGTACATCTGTCAACTAGCGTAGTATCATGTAGTGTATTATCTAGTCTGCTTAGTATCGTCTTGTGTATATAGTTTACTGAGGCTAGTACCATGTAGTGTATATAGTTTACTGGGGTTAGTATCATGTAGTGTATATAGTTTACTGGGGTTAGTACCATGTAGTGTGTATAGTTTACTGCGGTTAGTATCACAGTAGTGTATATAGTTGACTGGGGTTAGTATCGTGTAGTGTATATAGTTTACTGGTGTTAGTACCATGTAGTGTATATAGTCTACTGGGGTTAATATCATGTAGTGTATATGGTCTACAGGGGTTAGTGTCATGCAGTGTATATAGTTTACTGGGGTTGGTATCATATAGTGTATATAGTTTACTGGGGTTAGTCCCATGTAGTGTATATAGTTTACTGAGGTTAGTATCATGTAGTGTGTATAGTTTACTGCGGTTTAGTATCATGTAGTGTATATAGTTTACTGGTTTCAGTATCATGTAGTGTTTACTGGGGTTAGTATCATGTAGTGTATATAGTCTACTGGGGTTAGTATCATGTAGTGTTTATAGTTTACAGGGGTTAGTGCCATGTAGTATAGTTTACCGGTTTCAGTGTCATGTAGTGTATATAGTTTACTGGGGTTAGTCCCATGTAGTGTATATAGTTTACTGGTGTTAGAATCATGTAGTGTGTCTAGTTTACTGGGGTTAGTATCATGTAGTGTATATAGTCTACTGGGGTTAGTATCATGTAGTGTTTATAGTTTACTGGGGATTTATCATGTAGTGTGTATAGTTTACTGGGGTTAGTATCGTGTAGGGTGTAAAGTTTACTGGGGTGAGTATCCGGTAGTGTATGTAGTCTACTGGGGTTAGTATCATGTAGTGTATATAGTTTACAGGGGTTAGTGCCATGTAGTATAGTTTACTGGTTTCAGTGTCATGTAGTGTACATAGTGCACTGTCAGTGGTTCCGTATAGGATCTGGCGACTATTCAATAGACGCTAATCGTGCAATTAGAAATAATTGGATAATGTTGTGCAGTGACAGTATTAAAAACGGAGGCGTTTATTCTGTAGCATATTAAAACAAATATTATCACAGAATTGTAGTTGTGTAAATGTATTCATCACTTTTGAAAGCGACATTGAAAGAATAATAAAATACCACCACAACATTTAATACTTGGGATTTATACTGTATCAATAGCAATGATTTAGATGTGGGGAATTATAATGATGTAAACCAAATTCTAGCCATCTCTTCTCTACTGGTAAATTACCATAGTCAATAAAGTTTGATCTTCACGGATAATACAACTGAAAAACATGCACGTTATGTCCACAAATTATTTCATACCATGCAAATATATATTAAGAGTGGAAAATTCTATGACACACGATGGGCATGATATTTTTAATGACAACGCGATAAATCCACAGTATCAAGTCATTTCTGCATAGACGTTAGACGTTATGTCCCACAGCGCCGGACCACGTTTACATTTTCTAGTATACGTTTTGTTTGTTTTGTTTTGTCTTTGTTTTTTTTTTTGGGGGGGGGGGGAATTGTTGTAATGCCCTACTATGATTATTAATAAGCACAACATAATAAAAACCGGGCCCAACCTCGTGAGTTTTCTCCTGGCCCTGGCTTTCTCCCACTGCTACACACGAGTGAATTATTAAACTAAAATCAAACCAGACAGTCCCGAAATGACCTAGTTTGTGCCGAGTGAACGTCAAAGCCCCGTCTCTCTCTCTCTCTCTCTCTTCTCTCTCTCTCTCCCCCTAATCTAAAACATTAACAAGTAATAACAGAGCTATCCATTTCACCCTTGGAGACATAAACCTACGTGTACGGTCCTTCTTATTTCTCTATCCTCCCATTTTGCTGCGTGCTGCATCAATCTCTGACTGCCTCAAACGATGCAACCAAAAGCTTTAAACCTGCTATTATTTCTGTTCGTAACATTTAATTACATTCTTTTGTGAGTTATCTCTCTATATTTATAATTAACGTTTGGAAACCATACATTAAATATCTACAATACAAAACTAAATTACTATCTCACAAACCATTTAATTTCATAATTTTTCAAAAGTAGTTAGGAACAGAAAGTTTAAATGATCTCTTAAAACATCCAAGCTTTGTCTTAACAGGCGATAAATCTCCGACAAGTAGATTTACTTTTTCATTCAGGAATAAAACCTAGACGATAGTAAGACTACTTTAATTCGCTAACCGTGAATGTTGACATGATTCTAAAGACATAGACGCCAACTAAAACAACTTGTCGCTGGATATACCAATATTTGAAAACTGATATTAAGCACGTTTTGTTATTCTTGGGATTTCCACAATCGATATAATTTGTGTGGTTTCATATCTAGAATGTCTGTTTTAACTAATTGATATTGAAGACGAACTCCTTGTAAAATTCCTCCACACCTGGGTCCAGTTCCAGGAATCAGTTAGCTTTAGCTATACATTGATATAGTTAGATATTCATTCTGTACTTGACGATGATGTTCCGTTCATTTATGGTGCTCGTCGCCACTCTATTCTCCACTGATTTTCAGTGTCTTACCAATTGACCAGTTATAACGCTTTCGCAGATTTGCGATGGGTTGAGCGCTTTCCACACAAAGAGTGGGCAACGTCTTGGGTCATTTTTGAAGAACATCTAAATCACATGGAGTTTACAGTTTACAATCTGATGAAAACACAGAACCTATTTCGTTTCGTTTTTTTTTTATATTTCAAAATTTCGTTTTACTTGTCAACTTGTATTTACTACACTAGAATCTGGAAGAGTTGTTATATCACACGCGTTCTGGTTGATGTGAGGGATTAACCAACGAAACGGTCTGTTGCGGCGAGTTTTTGGCATGAGGTGCATGGAAGTAGAAACATCAACGCTGGTTGTTATTTTAAATATCTGACTCAAATATGACCTCCAATACAACTGGTCAGATCTCCAAGTAGTAAAGGTCATCGAAAGTATAAAAAACGAAACGAAATATAGATCTGTATTTTAATCAGATTGTGGTGTTTAAGGCGTCTGGTCGCGACAACAGTGGGGCAATACTATTCAGTAGGGGGAAATTGTTATCTATGTTCAAGAAATATCTTAAAATATTTACGCCTGTGCAATGTCTTTGCACGAAAAGGGAGAGAGAGAGAGAGACGTCATTTCAGGACGAACATATGGTTCAATTTTATTTCAATAATTCGCTTGTGCGTATGGGTCTTTAGCGGAGAAAACCCACGAGGTCGAACAGTCGACCCTATTCCTGTGTCACATACAACCGGGGAATCGAAACCACGCCAGTTAGCTAAACGACAGACCGTATGATACAGCGCGCACCTTCTACCCCCTCCCTCCCCAATCTTTAAACTAACAGATGCGCATTTTTTTTAGAAACCTAATTATATACTATTATAAACCCATTTTTTTTGTTTTACGTCCATTACTCTCTTTCTGTGTCGAGTTGTCAAACTTTATGTTCGTCAGGTCCCGCAATTATCCCGCATTGAACGAAGTTAGGGAGATATATTAAAACCGGCTCCGTCAAGCTGCCATTCAATGTCAGTTTTGCTTCCGGAGCATATCCCATAAACCGCTCGAGACATCTTTATGAAACTTTGTGAACACATCTTATAATTAGACGGTTGTACAAAAAAAAATGTGTTGCCATGGGAACACGTTTTGTAAGTTCTGTATGTCACCTTATTTATGCTGACGACAATCAACGTTTAGATTCGTTTACTACTAGGTCAGATCAAACATAAGTGCTCACAAAAATCGGGCAAATTAAATACTGGATGAATTTAAATGCAAATGAAGGCTTAGTGATCAAAAATTAAGGTGTATAGTTTGATAATGGTCGGACCTTTACAAAATAAGTTGATGATCTGTGTAGAAAATGCTACACTCGGCAAAACTCGGCAAAAACCTACAGATGTAGAAAATGCTATATGAAGAACATCAGTTCCATCAGCCATGCTCTCACACAAGAGCTGCCCGGGCACAATTTCCCTCATAGCACACTGTATGGCGTATGCCCCACTCGGCTAATCTCGACAGATTCCGTAAACTACGTAGACTACATCTAGTCTCGGATGTATGACAGTAAGTGATATGTATCTACGCCCATACATTTGCGATGCGGCTACCGGTTTACTTTAACAGGAAAACTTGACGCTATTACACAAATTGGGAACCTATTCGGCTAGCGACCTATTCGACCGATCGAGCTGCAACCTGTTCGTTGGAAACCTATTTAGAGTAAAGACAACAGTCTCTATTTATCAACCAATAAAATCCAACGTTATGTCTATCAAATGAAAGTAGAATATATTATTTTTTATCCATTCCTTCAGCTCAGAATAGAAGTGTAATTTCGTCATTATCTTACAGCTGGATCGGTCGAATAGGTCGGTAGCCAAATAGGTCGCCAACTTGTGTTTAGAATGGGCGCAGCCATGTTTCATCCGGGACCTTTAAAGTAGTTCCAATATGGCGGAATTCATCGTACAGCCGAGTTTAGATTCCGAAATCTTCCGAGGTTTGCCGAGTGGCGTATGCCCGTCTTCCATTAGCCCAGGTAAGGTGCAGAGGAGTTAAACCCCATTTCATTTCATTTCATTTCGGGGATGCTCGATTCACAGTTCCGGAATTGAAATCCGAAACCGGTGTCAATCGAATGAAAAGGAGAATTTCGGAGTACAACGCATGTGCCGACTTCATAAAAAATATCTCAACCAATCATGACAGGTGAAACATATTTTTTACCTAGGAACACGTCACGATTCTACTCACTCCACCTTAGATGTCGGGGCTGGTAGAACTGTGACAGGATTGAATTTCGCGTCACTCGATTGCAATTCTGAATCGAGCATCCCCTTCATTTCTCACACACGATTCAGCTTCAGCTCGTGCACGATCATTAATTTTATCCCGGCTAGACTATTATTATAACCGTTGTCCCACAAACCTAGTTACTCTAAGTAACGTAAATGTTTCGGCTCTGGCCTCCACTACGTTACTATTCCCCCTTATTAACAACTAGTATGAAAATAAGGCCTTTCCCTCATCTCCGTTCTAAGACTATTTTGGAATCCTTACCGTCTATTTTTCACAGTGATACTGCTTTAGTCGCCAAAAGGAATCATTTCTTGTCACATCCGACACAAATTTATAAAAATCCAACACTATTTTCATGTAGAATTATGCGATACAAATAGATAAACAACTTTCATTTAAATGCAGCCGCCATTTTCAATCTACAGCTCAGCCACCATTCCAAATTTCGGACTGGAATTTTACTGTAAACGAAAGTTCTCGCTGTACATGGAATAATACATAGACTATTTAAAATATTTTATGAAGGTCAATATAACGCGTTGTTCTGTTTTATAGATTTTGTGTAATAATTAATCACGCATGTTGAATAAAAAAAAACTTTAGTGACCGTGTACAGCACGAATTTTCATTTACGATAAAATTCCATTCCGAAATTTGGAATAGTGGCTGAGCAGTAGATTGAAAATGGCGACCGCATTCAAATAAAAGTTGTTTATCTATTTGTATCGCATACTTCTACATGAAAATAGTGTTGGATTTTTATAAATTTGTGTCGGGTGTGACAAGAAATGATTCCTTTTGGCGACTAAAGCAGTATCACTGTGAAACATAGACGGTAAGGATTCCAAAATAGTCTTAGAACGGAGATGAGGGAAAGGCCTTATTTTCATACTAGTTGTTAATAAGGGGGAATAGTAACGTAGTGGAGGCCAGAGCCGAAACATTTACGTTACTTAGAGTAACTACCACAAACCCAGCCGGGGCTCAGTCAACTTTCGTGTTCAACACCGGGATCGAACATGGGACCTCCAGATTACTGACAGAGCCACCGCGACTTTGTTATACGCTTTTGCCTCCAGATGCACCATATCTTTGTTTAGATAGTGGCGATTGGAAGATCGAGTGGTTTGGTTCAATTTCATTTTACCAATTCGCTTGTGCGTAGGGGTCTTTAGAAGTGGGAAGAAACCGGAGAAAACCCACGGGATGGGAAAAAAATACCCTACTCCCTGCCACGTACAAACGGGGAATAGAAACCACCTCACTTGGCTCAATGACAGACCATATGAAGCAACGCGCACGCTTTAATCATTCGACCCCTCTCTCATCTCCCAAACGTCTACTCAACCTGGAACGGATTGGGGCCGGAAACCGGCCCGGCCTTCCCCTGGAAATTTTTGAAATATGAATCCCAAATATGCGATTTGGTGGCATATCTGATTATTATCTCTGTCAAACAATATATTTCATATATCGATTAACTAAGGCCAAAACCGCGACCTGCAAGTAATTTACAACCATCAACTTGTGAAATTATCGTAATAATTAATTAACGTATTATCATTGTATCGTCAAGAGAATTTAACTGGTTAAAAAATGGGACTAGTTGAGAAAATTTTGACCATTTGATTAACCAGTTAGAAATATTGATTAAGTAGGAATATTTTCATTGAAAAATGTCCCATTTTTGTTGCCGGGAGCGCTAGTTGATTCCCCCTGTAATGGAAGGCCATGAGACACATCGGTACAGAGTTGCAGGAGAATTCTGGCCCACACCCAGCACACCCAACCCAGAAAGTCTATATTATACCAGCCAATTCCAGTGATGGCGTGGCGGCCCGTTAAAGCCACAGGCCACATACCACATGATCTTCATCGCTCCATGGCCGGTCCAATACCCACTCCCCCATATAATGTTCGGCAGAAAAAGGTTTTTTAGACGAATTGGACAAAATTACTTTTCTTTATTTTTTGTCCGGCAGGCCCTTCGGGTGATCGCCCAATCCGCCCCTGCAATCGACACAAACTAGGTAATTTCGGGGTTGACATATGGTTCAGTTTTTTCATTAATTTAATTGCGCGTATGGGTGTTTTGGCAGTGGGGAAGGGGGCGTAGGAATCAGAGAAAACTCGCGAGGTTAGACAGGCGACCCTACTCCTCGACACGTAAAACCGGTGAATAGAAATCACGACACTTGACTCAAATACAGACCTTATGATGCAACGCGCATGTTTTAACCATTCGACCATCCGCCATGATCGGCGTCCACGGTGCCAGTGGCAGTGATTCAGAAATTAATCATTGTTGGGAGGACCATTACATTAGCAAACCTTTCGAATTGATGACAATTGGGTCCTGTTCCAGTTCCTCGCATCCCCAAATGAAAACAGGAATGGGGAGACTCGTGTGACATTATGTCAAACAATTCAACAATATTGATTGGGCGATATAGTATCACATTCAGTAAGCATGTGCCTTGACGCCCGATTCACTTCTTTGAGATAATTCAATTTCGGAACGTCGAGTCGAGGAGTATCTTGTTGAAAACACACCAAGGGAGACAACCGCATTTATTGAAGGGCTTACGCTACACTATTTCAAAGGTGTATGGAAATAATGCATGCAACACGTCAATTAACATTGAAACTAAACTGTTTCAAACAAAAAGTCAAAAAAAGATCAAATCTTTATTAAAGTGTGGAAATAAATCTAGGTATAAGGGTTTTTGAAAAAATGAAAACACAACTCATTTGTTTTTAAAAAAGAAACCTTTTTAATTTCTTTCAGTTTTTGCTTTTTTCTTTAAATTTCATATTTTCTGCTTTTTTTTTTATAAAAGAAAATTAAATTTCTTTCTTTCACATTTTTATACATTTTATACTTTTTTTTTTAAAGTTTTTTTGCTTTTTTTTTTTTTTTTTTTTTTGTTTTTTTTTTTTTTTTTTTTTTTTGTTCTGCTTTTTTTTTAATTTCATTAAAAATATTCATGTTTAAAAAAAAATAGATTTCAAATCTATTTTTACAAATATAATATTTACAACAATTTTCATATAAAGCATACTAATGGCACAGAGGATATTTTTCATTTCTGTTTCTAAAAACATTGTATTTAAGACATCGAGAGAGACACATAGTGTTTAGGTCCATTCAATTAACACAAACCAGGCCCCGAATTCACAAAGCATTCTCAGACTTAAGTTGAGAATTTGCTAAACTTTCAATCGGTGTTTATAAGAAATATCTTTGATCCAGAAACAGAACATTTTGCACCGAGTTTCTTATCGATGCATTTGATACATAAAAACAACAAAATTATTATAAAGGGCTATATTTTAGTTAAAATAAGCTGAACAAATTTGAGTAAATTCTCAACTTAAGTCTGAGAATGCTTTGTGAACTCGGGGCCAGGTCCTTTTGGAATAACATAAGAGTTAAATTTTATTACAAATAATTTAACAGGAAATTGAGTAAAACTACATGACTCATTGACAGACCTTTTTATTTCATGCGCACATATTAACCCACTAGATCACCTCCACCCCCAACCAACCCTTCCATTACATCATAGAAGACCAGATAGTATATTGTCAATCACGAGGGTGGCTAAAGTCCCTCCAGTCAAAGATTTAGGCAGGGGTAGGGGTATGTAACCTTAATCATAGTACATTTGGTTTTGCTTTTGGGTAAAACATATTTCACAAAATCTGGAAACACATTTGAAATATAAGAAATAACAACTTTTTTTAGGTTGTTTTTGATAAAACATAATATTTCAAGAATCTCAGAAAACATTGTTCTGGGGTTTGTTTTTTTTTTTTTGTAATTGATGCATTCACTTTATCAATATTTTTCAACTCATATCACAATATATTTTGTACTGCTCAATTCATAATAGCTATTAGAATTATACTATTTATTATTCAATAAATTCATTTACAAATATACATTTTTTTAATAATGATAACTTATTATAAATATCTATATTGACAAACCAAAATCATTTGACTAGACTGAAAAAATCTAGAATGTAGGCCATAAACATTGATTATTGGTTAGTTCATTATTGATAAATAAACAATGGATAATCTGACTAGATTTTAAAAATCTAGAATGGCGGATATAATTGTTTAATTTGTACATATACTGCCAGGTCTTAAATCCAAAGTAAAAACTTGGTTATTTTATACAGTCAATAAGTGAGAATTTGGTTATTTTATATAGTCAATACCATTAACAATCCAAAGTGAGAATATTTTGTAGTGCATAGAGCATCCCCTTATAGATTGAATAGTTGGGCGATACAAATATATTTAGGCTTTCAGACTGTCGTCTGAAAGACTATTGTTTTTAAAAAGATTATTATTATTATTACTATTTCAAAAAAAAAGATATATACTTAAAAAGGTGACCTAATTACGATTCTAATGATGTATAATATGTATGCAGTTATTGAAATTTAATTTTCAATATTTTGACATTTTTAACACTTTTGAACATAGGATTTCTAAGAAGTATTTTATTTGATCGTATAGTGTCGTATATCATTAGAGAGCCCTGTTCCCATGCAAACTCCAAAACTGGATGTGAAAACGACTCGACAATGATTCGTATACCATTCGTATACCGGAAGTAGTTAAAAAAAACGAAGAAAAATGTAAAAAAGATGAAAAAAAATTGGAGCTCTTGCCAAAAGTTTGAATTTTTCGTCACATATTAGTGGACCAAAACAATTAAAGTGTCGTTGGATAGTTCCATTAATAGACGATCGTATAACATCTAAATAACACGAATTTGATTCTTAGGAAATAAATTATGGTACGCCGAAAACTACGTATTTTCCGTTTTGGAGCATTCTGAGACGCCTTTTTCTCGAAAACGACGCCTACGATTTTTCTTAAACATTTTTTACTCAGAGTCCTATCGGTGGCCTAGCGTGTGCATTTAATATTATAGGTGGTCCAAAAATGACCTCAATCTTTGAAAAAAGTTGAAAAATCATTAAATTATTGAAAATGCTCTTTTATTTATCTTTTTTTTCGAAAATTACTCAATGAATGTTTCTGACATTTCTGGTACAGGAAGTTAAGTATCTAATCAACTTGTTAAAGCTATTCCGACAATGATCGAAAAACCGGAAGTAGTCAAAAAAATCTCTGATATTTTGAATTTGTTTTACATTTTTACAGAAAAATTTTTTATTTATGAATATTTTTTGATGTTAGTTTACACAGAGTTATAGTATCACCCTGCTTGAGAAAGAATTTTGTCTCAGTAATTTTCTTTAGTCGCCATTGGCTAATTTCGTTTTTCGTACCTAGATTATTTATTTATTGTTCGATTCGTATAAAACAAAGTGCATATGCTCCGTGGTCTCAATTGTAATTTTTTTTTGTTACCGTGAAATTTTTCTGCACGCAACAGAAGTGGCGTAAGTAATATTAACAAGAACTACAATTTTGACAGTTCAGTACCACTTTTTGAAAGCAAATATTATTTTTTTCGAAATCTGATATAGCAAAAAGGATGCGTGCTGTAAAGGGGCAAAAATCGTTAGCTCAGATTTTTGAATTTCAATTTCATTTTCGGGCAATTTCGAATAAATGTAAAAAAAAAAAAGTGTAACAATCAGTTATTTACAACCCATTCAACGTCTTCATATTTTGAACTATTTATTCGTAACTTTCATAAACTCGTAGTAATAATCCAGTCGAGGAGAATGTATGCAAAAAATATTTCGTAATATGAGCAATTGCCGAGAAATATGCAATTTTGCATGCATCACTTTTCACGTTAATTTGCCTATAAAATAGTAAATTATTATCTGATTTTCAATAATTTTTTTTTCATTCGATGCCTAATGCCAATTTGGACTAGGTTAAGCCAATTTTACAGTTTCACTGTGACCGGAAATGACTTCATTTTGGCAAAAACTGTATTTTTAACCTAAAAAACAAATAATATTTTTAAAATTAGGATATTTGAATCCCATCACCGAATAGCATGAACCCATACGATCATACAGATACCACAAAAAAGTTTCTAACTTGTACGGTTGAGGAGAAATAGACGATCTTCTACAAGTCACTTTTCAAGCTTTTTGGTCTTTAAAAGTGTGAATTATCATTCAATTTTCATACAATTTTCACCATGTGATGCCTTATGCCATTTATGATTGCAATGATCTGATTTAACATTTCCATTATCACCGGAAGTAATGTCATATTTGCAAAAAACGTATTTTTAGACTTCAAAAAAAAAAATATTTTTTTGAAGTGAGTTATATTTATTATTTGTTTAACGTTATAACGTTTGATTCTAATGGCCATTTAGATTGGATCAATATAATCATACTGATATCAAAAAATTGCTTCTAGCATATTCCCTTGTTGAGAAATAACCAATTTTCTAAGGATCACTTTTTAAGTTTTTTACCTTTTTAATTTCAGTTTATGGGTTCTAAGTTTATTGTTTATTGCCTGATATGTATAAAACGATTCTCAATTGCAAATTCTCAACTTATTTGTTACCGATAATGATTTCTTTTGGTACCGGAAGTGAAGTAATTTTGCCAGATTTTACAATTTTGACCGGTGTATTTGCAAGCAAATGTTACTTTTACAAATCTGATAGAGGGTGTCACTGAATCATAACAACTACAGTATCGTTTGGTAGCTCGATGTATCGGCTTTTGTATGACGCACTTCCTGTCTGATTCCTGAAAGCCGATTCAGCACTGCAGGTCTGGTTATTGTTATTATTATATATATATATAACCTATCATTCTACATAGACAACAGAGAGAGAGAGAGAGAGAGAGAGAGAGAGAGAGAGAGGTCTACTCCATACAAACTTAGTCATTTCAGGATTTGTTTTTTTAATAATTCCTTTGCACATCAGGGTCTATATAGCAGTTGAAAGATCTTCTGATCCAACCGCACATATTAACCATTCCACCACAGTTCATAGATGAAACTGTTTGTCAGACATATTTAACATGGGGTATTTTCTTTTGGTCTTTTGATGTAAGCCTGAAAAACAAACAACAAAAATACAAAATTACAAAACATGCATATAATGACAAATTGGTTCTAGTACGTCTTATCAAAGAGATAATTGCAGGGGCAGACTGGGTAACTGTGGACCCCCAGACCCATTGGTTTCATTGACCACATCCCCTAAACCTCAGGAGGAAGAATATGTGACACGACGAGAAAAACGAAACCACCTTGATTCACCTTTCCCACAGATTTAGTCCATTATCTTTTTAAGGTAGATGCAAAGATAAATTTTATTTCTTTTGAAAATCATAAAATTATTTTTCAATTTTTTATTTTTCAATAGTCCCCTGAAGTTGGGCTTGAACCTTCTTGGCATGAGGACCATGTCCGACAGTCCAAGGCCCAGGCCGCCGCTGGATAAAGGTTTGTATTGAGATTTAAAGATTTGATTTAATTTTGTTTAAAGGAGCTAAATCGCTAATATTTGGGACCTAGAAAATGACTCAAATGTAATGTAATATGAATGTATATAAACTGATTTACATTCAATCGTTTTTGTTTATACAGTAATTTCTAATCAATTATGTTCGGCGAAATACACAGGATGACTAAATCGAATGGCAATCTCTAGTGTCTGGTTATTCGAGTCTACTCCAATAGTATTTATTGTGCATGCTCTCCAGATAAGATATCACTTATGTGAAAGCGGACGTTAAACCACCAGCTTAAGTAAGTAACAGATAAGATTATGTGGTCACTGTCTGATATGAATAGTGGAATATGTCTAGCTTCCTTCTTCGAATCAATTGTTACAAAATGCTGATTCACATTTTTAATGTCAAAGATTTTGGATGATATTGAGTAAGAGACTTTGCTACTTTAATGCAAATTTGAGTGTGAGTTTCATTTAGTATTGAAACAAATTCTTGAATTAAAATATTATTTAATAAGATAAAGAGTTGATAAACATTTGAAAACTTACAGTCCATTTCAGTGGCTCCATATCAGATTTGAGTAAACAATCGACCAATGAGAAGATAGTTATTTCTTGTCGTGTAACCTGCGGACAATCCTCCGTAACTGGCCATAATAAGGTTAATTTAGGAACTTTGCCTCCTTTATCAAAGATCTTGTCCTTGATTTCTAATTTCTGTATTAAAAAAAAAAAAATACTATTAAAATATGTTGCAAACCTCCAAACTGTTATACTAAGATCAGAGTAAACTATGGAATATCACACTAAATCAGAGTAAACTATGGTATATCACACTTACATCACAGTAAACTATAGTATATTATACTTACACCACAGTAAACTATGGTATATTATACTTACATCACAGTAAACAATAGTATATTATACTGACATAACAGTAAACTATGGTATATTAATACTTACATCACAGTAAACCCGCTTAATGACTATGGTATATTATACTTACATCACAGTAAACAATAGTATATTATACTGACATAACAGTAAACTATGGTATATTAATACTTACATCACAGTAAACACGCTTAATGACTCCAAGTTTCAAAATAAAAACATCAAATGCCCGATCTAACACTGCCATTACCATACCTCTCTCCTCAAACGGACCAGCTTCCTGAAAGATCAAAAAGAATTATAGATTATTTGACTTATTCTGAGTAATGTTTATCGTAATTGAGGTGTTTGTTTGAACAATATTCACAAAGCATTCTCAGACTAAAGTTAAACATTTACTCAAAATTGTTCACCTTATTTTTAACTAAAATGTAGCCCTTTTTCAAAATTTGGTTTAATATCAAATATATCAATAAGAAACTAGGTGTAAAGTTTTGTGTCTTTCTGGATCAAAGATATATCTCATAAACTGGGATTGGAAGTTGAGTAAATTCTTAATTTAAATCTGAGGGTGATTTGTTAACCCAGAGCCTGTTCGCCTTAACTTGCTACCCCACCCTAGCTACTTTTCTGCATCTAATTGGGCGATGAGTGAAATTTTGCTCAGAGAGTGGTGCTACGAACTACCCTTATTTCTATTCCAACGGCCAGGGGAGCCTTAATATGCTGCAAATGATATTTTATCCCATCCATACAACTAGATACATCATTCTACAAGGGGAGGGAGAGAGAGACATGGGGTTTAACGTCCACTAAACACAACTAGGTCATTTCGGGACTAACATATGGTTCAATTTTATTTCAATAATTCGCTTGCGCGTAGGGGTCTTTAGCAGTGGGAGGAAACCGGAGTACCCAGAGGAAACCCACGAGGTTGAGAAGGCACCCCTATCTCCATGCCACATACGCTCACACCAGGGCTCGAAACCACAGCCACAAGCCAGAGGTGACCGGCCAGCTAGAGGTCGAACCGCGGCACTCTAGACCACTAGGCCATCCCAACCCCCCTCATTCTACAGGACCAAACCTATGACCAACCCCCCTCATTCTACAGGACCAAACCTATGACCACCTGGTAATTATTGAGCACGCACCATAGTCACCAAGCCACATGGCTTCTCTCACATACCGATAGATATAAATTAATTCTAGTAATAATATAAAGATACCTTAACAAATACAGCGAAGAATATGTCGTTACTAGTCTCAGAACATCGTTTGGCATTCATTTTCTTATCATTACAATGATTAGCTTCTTTATGGCGATCTTCTTTACTATCTGAAGGTGGCTCACAATAACCTAAAAAAACAATAACTCTTTGTTTAAAAATTTGTAAAAATCATTGAAAATCACCTCAAATCATTTAATTTGAACTTATGTCCAGTTTAAAGCTGAATGATTAATTTTGATAATGAGAGTCCAATTTACAAGTATTGAATTTCCTGACCACTGGTCAAAAAATTAATTATTATACATCAATAATCGACTAGGTTGTTTATTTTTTAACAGTGATCGAGAAATTAAACAAAACATTTATTATGACTCTCCAGAGCTGAAAATTAAATTGGTATGAAATTTAATTTTCTTCTTTATACTGTCTGCCGTCGTACATAGTAATTGATTATACTTAGTATGGTTTTAATTTATCATTTCTAATTTCAGCAAAATATCCTCACAACACTTCAAAATGACATATTGTGGACCGTGACATATGTATAAGGTATCCTACCTAGAGCTACTACCAGTAATCGGTGGACCATGACATCTTGATATTGTCTGAGAAGTGAAATGATAACCTACCTAGAGCTGCTGCCAGTAATCGATGGACCATCACATCTGGATATCGTCTGATAGGAGAAGTGAAATGTGTATATAACGGAACATTTAAGGCGTAATGACGATAATTCTCTTCATCATCGTACATACCAGTACAAAAATACTTTGCATTCTACAAACAAACATACAAATCAAATCAAATCAAATGGAGTTTATTGTTTTAGCTTTTGAGCACCCTTCGAGATACTTGAGTGAATTCAATGAATTTGAACAATCAGATGTTTTCTTATGTTCACATTAATGAGTATGTGGTCATTCCCAAACAAAAAAAAAAAGAACATTTTCTTTGCCAGGTATTCATTCCTGACCAACCACCGAGATCGAAACAGGGCAAGAAAATCCTGAGGATTTTTTTTCCTTTGGACATGTACATGACTGGATCAAATTATGATAGATCCTGCACTTTAGTGAATTCCTTGTATGGGGACTAGGTGTAAAATGAGTGCAGTCAAGAATGCTCGTTTTGCTCCGATTTCTAATCTTGACTGACTGGCAGTGAAACTGACAGCTGCAGAACTTATTTGTCAGTCAATTTACATATAATTAGATATTAAAGAGAGAGAGGGAAAAATGGGGTTTAACATCCACTCAACAAAAAATAGGTCATTGTGAGAGTAACATATGGTTCACTTTTTTTTCAGTAATTCGCTTCCTCATAGGGGTCTTTAGCATTGGGAGAAAACTGGAGGACTCAAAGAAAACCCACAAGGTTGGACAGGCAGCTGTACATCTTGTCAGATCTAGTGATTTCACCACCCAACCCCCCTTGGCAGATTTTGAAGTGAGAGAATTAGTGTAATAGAGAACAGGATGTGTATTCACCTGCATTGGTTTGGAACATAAAGCTACCAAGACCTGTTTTCTAGCCACACTAAATTCATCATTACCAACATATTTCAATATGGATTCCTGAAAACACATTTCCTTTTAACAAATTAAAACATCCATCAATAACAGAACAAGTCTTTAATTAAAGTCACTAAACATCATTAGAACAATTTTGAATTTTTTTCCATAGAGAGAGAGAAATGGGGTTTAAAGTCCACTTGACACAAACTATATCATTTTGGGACTAACATATGGTTTAATTTTATTTCAATAACCGGAGGATCCAGAGAAAACTCACTAGGTTATTTTAAAAAAAAAAAAAAAAAATCATTCTAAAATTGGTTCAAATCTGTTGTAATGATTTGACGTCAAGCCGAAAGCCAAAAGATTATTAATTATTGATATTTTCCTTTTGTTTTCATAATTAAATTTTAAGATAATCGATGGGAGTACATCATTATAGCATTGATTAAGTGTGAAAAATTAAACCTTTGTAAAAAAAATGCAAAGGTTGCACAACACAAAGTGAAACACAAAAATATTCTTTCCATCCTACAGATTAACAAGAAATTAATACAAAAGTTCCAATTGTTTGTAGCCTTAATAAATACTGTGTATTAAGGTTGCAGCGATACCCCGGGGATGCCGCATTATCGCGATTATTTTTTTTCAAGTGATATCGTATCGGCCAAAGTTGAATAATCGCAATCCCCGGTATTTTAGGATTTTTTTGGGCGGAGGTCGGTGCAATAAATCCAAAGTTCATTTTCACCGGTGCGGGGGCCGGATCGAATTCAAATAATAGTTTAATTACTACTTGTAAAATTATACAATAAAAATCAGTGAGAGAAAGTTCCCGAAACACATTTTGTAAACAAAGCCGCACGCGACATCGGTGTACCGTAGCAACGGTGCGGCGAATCCCCGGTTAACAAGACTGAAAATATTATGTTTATTTCAATGTTAAGTTAGTACTGTACGATAAAGAGAATTATCGTGATAAAATTGATAATCGTAGACTTTTATTTATCGCGATAATTCCAAAAGCAGTTATCATGATTAATGGCGATATCAGAATTTGATATCGTTGCAACCTTACTGTGTATAAGGTATTATAATAAATACTGTGTATATGGTATTATAATAAATACTGTGTATAAGGCATTATAATAAATACTGTGTATAATAAGGTATTATAATAAATACTGTGTACAAATACTGTGAATAAGGTATTATAATGAATACTGTGTATAGTATAAGGTATTATAATAAATACTACAAGGTATTATAATAAATACTGTGTATAAGGTATTACCAGCATAATAAATAGTATATATATATATATATATATATATATATATATATATATATAGAGAGAGAGAGAGAGGGGGAGAGAAATGGGGTTTAACACTCAACACAAACTAGGTCATTTTGGGACTAACTTGTGGTTTTAATTTTATTTCAATTATTCGCTTGCGCTTCAGGGTCTTTAGCAGTGGCAAGAAACCGGAGAACCTGGAGGAAACCCACAAGGTTGAGAAGGCGCCCCTATCTCCATGCCACATACGCTCACACCAGGAATCAAAACCACAGCCGCAAGCCAGAGGTGACCGGCAAGCTAGATGTCAAAGCGCGGCAGTCTAGACCACTAGGCCATCCCAACCCCCCAAATACTGTATATAATAAGGTATTATAATAAATACTGTATATACGGTATTAAAATAAATACCGTGTATAAAGTATAATAATAAATACTGTATACTCACATGAATTGCTTGTGATGAAGACACTTTCATATCCATTCCTAGCTCTTCGCATGTCTTTTGCTACAAAAAAATCCTCCATTCCATTAAATTTCGATTCAAGTGCATATAAAACGGTGGCAATGCTAATTCTTATCTGGAAACATGAATATTTAAACTATATAATTACCAGATCTTCAATCATCTTAGACTGTGGTGGAGGATGACAACGTAAAATGGCTGTATCAGGAAATTCAGAGTTTATCTTGTGAGCTACGGCCATATTGGCTAACAACATGAACTCTTCTATTAACCTATAAAACCAAATATTAAAACAGAACCATATATAAATAAATAAGAACTACAACACCCAATAAAATTCCAACTGCCAAGGGATCTTTTACGTGCACATCGATGTGTACACAGGACTTTGGTTTTTTCATTCCATCCGAACGACTAGGCAGTTGTCCTTGTCAGGCCTTCCGTCCTTTACCACCGACAAGGGGAAACCACACCTAAAAACTTCATGAACTTCCTCGGCCAACACTGAGATCGAACCTGCAACCCCCAGGATAGGGAGCCAGTGTCTCAATCACTTAGCCAGAATGTATTTAGTGGCTAAGCGGATAAGGCGCTGGTTCACTAGCCTGGAGGTCGGGTGTTCAATCCCTGCATTGACTGAGAAAGTTCATCTCGATTTTCCGGTGTGATTTCCCCTTTTCAGTGATGAAGAAGGAGGGCCTGACATGGACAGCTGCCTAGTCATTCGGATGGGACGCACATTGGAGTGCATGTAGAAGATCCCTTGGCAGTTGGAATTCGATAAAAGAGTAGGCTGTAGCGCCTCTGCCCGGGCAAAATTTACCTCATAGCACACTGTATGGTGTATGCCCGTCTTCCATTAGCCCAGGTTAGTTGCAGAAGAGTAGGACGTTAAACCCCATTTCATTTCATTTCATTTATTATGTGACTGATTGACCTTTGAACTAGGTTTCTCTGAATTAGATCAGGGAGATGGGTGGCCGTTAGGTTAACACATGAGCGTCAGATGATAAAGTATGTTATTGAATCAAGTCGCATGGTTTTGATCTCCAGCATGCATATAACAAGGAGTAGGAGCGCCTGTCCAACCTTACGAGTTCTCTCTGGGTCCACTGGTAAAGCTACGTGCTACGGAAGAGTGTCTGGCCAACCTGGTGAGTTTTCTTCGGGTCCTCCGGTTTACTCCTACTGGTAGAGCTACCCACTAACGAATTAATGAAATAAAATTGAACCGTATGTTAGTTCCAAAATGACCTACTGTGTGAGTTCTGGTAAATAATAAACGGATTTCTTCGATTATGTACAAACTACTCTACTTAAGTTATTATAAACTTACCTATGTGTTTAAGATGAACTCCCGTTAAATAAAATCCATTGCACCACTAAATGTTCCAATGTATAAAAACAGTTCTCTCTTGAAAAATTGAAATCCCACAAACTTTCGGTTAAGAAAAATATCAATATGGCAGCTGGTTACGTCACCCTCGGGAGATATCACTTTGTATCAGGGGTGACAGCATAGGAAATGTGGCATTTAAAAGCACGTCTCGACTCGGCATTGAGTTTGAGCGTTCGCACACGTAACAACCTGTATTTTTTAAAATTTGTTACCGACTTAATTATTTGATTAGCGGCTCGGATGGGATAATTTTCTTTTTTAACACGCATGAGGAACAAAAATAACTACATTCTTTTCAGGGGCCTTAAATATTACCCATCTTTATAATATGGTATGATAATATTATTATTTAACATATATGCAGGCCATTTACAATTAATGTTCCGCTTCTTACAGTGTGTTACGGACTTATCGGCATTGTATCCGCCACCCAATGCCATAAGGCACCTTGAACGCCGCCGCAACACGCTTAAAAATGTCACTGAAGCGGTTTTTATTTGATCGAAAGAATGAGATCAAATTAATAATACACTCAGAGTCCTCAGACACTTCGGAGGTGTGCTTCGTGATCCATGTTAAACTATTTATAATATAAAGAAGATAGGATATTAAAATTTATATTTTATATATGACTTTATTTTTATGAGTATCCGTGCAATCAGTGATTCTTTCATTGTGAATAAAATTTGATAGACTGGCGATCAATGGTTTCAATATAAAGCTCCTATGTAATTGCCTTCAATTGATATTTTCGTCGCCCAAACTCAAACGATCGTAATGTTGGCGCTTTGCTTTGAGCATAGCACGTGGTTGCCAAAATATGCGTCAAATTTAAACAACCTTGCTTCAGTGTGTTGGATTCGTCCAATATGTGACGAAAGCAATGTTATTATCCACTCTGTCGAAATAACAAGTAAATATTCAAATTTTTCAAGAGAGAACCGGTTTTATTCGTTGGGACATCCATGGAATACAATTATTGTTAATTATTGATAGACTACCATCTTAACCAAGCGATTTTAGCTCAGTATTAAATATATCCTGTATACAAACTTCTACACCCCTTTATAAACAATTAAACTATTGATTTTATTAACTGACCTGTTACTTTCTCGTTGTTGATATACCGTATAGCCGTTAGGTAAACCTGTATCTTTATCTAAAGTAAATTGTAGTTTAACTTGATCTAATCGTAGTGCACCATTATCAAACCTCGCTTCACGTAATCCACTAGAAATCTGCAGATAGAAATATAAATAACAAGGCTGTCGTAATGAAATGACATGAAAGTTATCTTGACATCAAGCCTGCACTCGGCAAATCTCGGCAGATTCCGTAAACTACATCTAGCCTCGGCTGTATGACAGTAAGTGATATATACCTACGCTGATACATTTGCGATGCGGCTACCGGTTTACTTTAACAGGAAAACTTGACGCTATTACACAAATTGGGAACCTATTCGGCTAGCGACCTATTCGACCAATCGAGCTGCAACCTGTTCGTTGGAAACCTATTTAGAATAAAGACAACAGTCGCCTTAACTCATCTATTTTATCAACCAATAAAATCCAACGTTATGTCTATCAAATGAAAGTAGAATATATATTATTTTTTATCCATTCCTTTAACTCAGAATAGAAGTGTAATTTCGTCAGCTGGATCGGTCGAATAGGTCGCTAGCCAAATAGGTCACCAACTTGTGTTCGGAATGGGCACAGCCATGTTTCATCCGGGACCTTTAAAGTAGTTCTAATATGGCGGAATTCATCATACAGCCGAGGTTAGATTGTACGAAATCCTCCGAGGTTTGCCGAGTGATCAAGTCTAGAGAGAAGTCACATGTCACAGACTTTGTAAGACAGAAATTATCACATATTTTATATGCAACCCGCTCCCACAAAACCAAGCTCTTGGTTATTTTTATAAAAATAATGCTGGCAGTAAAGTTCACAGCAGCACAGCCTAAGCCTTCTAAAAATACTGAATTTGTTGGGGGGGTTGGGATGGCCTAGTGGTCTAGAGTGCCGCGCTTCGACCTCTAGCTGGCCGGTCACCTCTGGCTTGCGGCTGTGGTTTCGAGCCCTGGTGTGAGCATATGTGGCATGGAGATAGGGGCGCCTTCTCAACCTCGTGGGTTTCTTCCGGGCACTCCGGTTTCCTCCCACTGCTAAAGACCCCTATGCGCAAGCGAATTATTGAAATAAAAGTAAACCATATGTTAGTCCCGAAATGACCTAGTTTGTGTTGAGTGGACGTTAAACTCCATTTCTCCCTCTCACTAAATTTGTTGTATCATCTGGAATTGAGCTCGGCTCGTTTACAGTGACAAGAACACATACAATTTATGATTTTGTGCCCGTAGTACAAAATTAAGTTTTGCGATGAGCGTCTGGTTTCGTGACAGCGGGTCACATGTACACATTATCTTATAATTTGTACATGACAAATTCTGTGACAGGCGCCTTGTGCCCATGCATGGTAACATGCCAAACAGCGCTTTGTTATCCATCTATGCATTTTTTCTCTTTTTTTACAGCCTGTATTTTCAGACTGGCTTTCCCTCGCCAGTGGTGCAGGAGAGAAGACCTGGCAAGGAACTGCATCATGAAGAACCAAGGTCCTGTATACATGTTGGACTGGATCTAAAAGACAGCCAGAGTTTTGATGAAGGTTGTGCTCCAACACTGCAGTTCAGATAAAGTTTCCCTATTAGGAACATGACCTTCTTCATTAGTTCAGTCATTGCAGGAAAGTATAATATCATTTCATTTCTGACCTTATGTAATATTAATGTTCTATTTTTTATATCTTCTACAGTGAAACCTTCTGATATGGGAGGTAATTCTTCAGCAGTCCATGCTTTATCTGGACTGTCAATAAATCCCTGAATTATAAAAGAGAAACAAAAATGTGACAAATACTTACAGAGAGAGAGCAATGGGGTTTAAAGTGCACTTGACACAAACTAGGTCATTTCGGGAACAACATATGGTTTAATTTTATTTCAATAATTCACATAGGGGTCTTTTAGTAGTGGGAGGAAACCGGAGGACCCTGAGAAAACCCTACTCCTTGTCACGCACAGCCGGGGATTCGAAACTACGCCTGTTGACTCAAGGCTTTATGATACAAAGCGCACATGCTAACAAATACTTACAGCATATATAGCAAGTTATTTTTATTTGATACACGTGTTGTTAAAGATGTCTTCCCATGTACAAACGTTCTAATTTGATGATATACTTGGGCAAAAAACTTACTCGCACTAAATTGTCTATCAAAAGTTTGCATCAAATGCCTCTCAAAACAATTTGATCACCAGAGAACTACCCCATGGCGCAAAATCTATTTAAAGCAACCTTGTTTGTCACGTTACATGACTGAGGAAGAATCCATTTTCTGGTAATGTATCTTTAAAGACAATCATCTGATGAGAAAATTTTGGGTGGAAAAATAGAAAAAATGTTTGACACCTAAAACACATGAAATCTCTTCTAACTAATAATGGATGTTATCTTATTGCTTTATTACTTTCCATTCCTAAAGAAACCATTTGTGTTTGAGAGACAAGATCTAACTTTTCACTGCTTCATCCACAGTAAAAAGACTAACAGGACATAGCTATAGAGTAGAAAAAATAGTCTAAATGAGAAATTTGTTTATTACCTGAGCATGATTATAGCTGAGTTTAACGCATGATCTAATAACACTTCTACCAAACCATTCTTCAAATATCTGAACAAAAAATAACATATAAATTCATCTACAGAAAAATATTTATATTTTCTTACGTGATCACATCTCTTCTGACACTAGGACAGATATACGTTTATATACCTAAAATCTGTGTAAGTTTATTTCAATTTCCAGATCCATAACCCTTCGTTCAAAATCATAAAACATTGAAAAATGTGATGTTAAATTGTTTAGAAATTGTAGTTACCTCCCCTTTATCATTCATCTTCCAGCAGACTGAGAACGCAAGACGGTCTTCATCAGGATTTAAACTACACAACTGTTCACATAGTAACCGTGGTAACATAGGTATAACCTTGTGACAAAATAACAAATAAGGTAATAATTGACAGACGTCATTTTGGCATTCAAAATCATTAAACTGTTCATAAAATGTGCAAAAAAATCAAGAAGGTACCTCAAATAATGCCCCGCCCCCTTCCCCTCCAAAAGAAAACATAACACAAATATACAGTTAACAGAAAACGAGAAATACTAGGCCACGAAATAATGTTAGGTGCCTTATTTCCAATCATGACAAACTTATTTCTTTTACGGCTTTATAGTGTTTTTATATTAAATAACATACAGGCTATCTGTTGGCACAATAACCTTTTCCAAGTGTCAAACATCTAAGGTTACATCCCACTTCTACTCGTTGCCACTGGCAACCTTTGATGAAACTGTCCTGTTCATTTCCAATACATGCATAAAAGTAGCCGTGTATCAGAAATGAACAGTACATGAACAGTACACTTCCGAAAAAAAGTACTGTTCATTTCTGATACACGGCTACTTTTAGACGGTCATAGAAACTTACCAAGCAATAAGAAGCGGACGTTTAGTCCGAGCCAGATCGCAATGATAACCAGTTTCATACTGCACTAGGCTACGGAACATGAGACAACTAGTCAAAATGTAGGAACTACATGGCAGTGCAAAAATATATACAATGACATTAAATTAACGTAACAACATATTACAAACAGTTATTATACATATCAATTGGCATCTATTCCCTAATTTGGTTTGATTTATATTAATATGCAAAACATATAAATTAGAATACTGAATAATTATTTTAACTAATTGTGATGATAGAAGGTGCAGTTCCTTGCTGGATACTTCACAAGCCTTGAATATGAGCAGGATAAAACAAAAACTGCCTAGAAAGTCATAAACTTTATTACAAATAAATTTCAACGGACGAACCATCCACCGATGCATACTTTCACCAGGAATGACCCACATTTCCTTTACACTACATTTAATATCACCGCAGTCCTCTACGCCATAGACAAGTTGTTTTGACGATGTGATCTAAACAAACACGTGGCTGTATTAAGCTCGGGGTGTCACAACAAGACGCACGTGTAAATTCTACCATGAAATGTAACGTGAGGCACAGAAAGGGATAAATGAAAGAGCAGAAAGTATTTGTCACTTTTCGGTAGAAACTACTCGATAATAAATACTATTTTTCACATTTTGCTTCACAATACTCGATAGAAATGTGATGTAAGTAACTTATTAGCACCTTTCCTCAGTGTATCGGTGAATATCAGGACAGTTTTGATCGGGGTCCTGATATTCACCGATACACCTCGGAAAGTGTGCTAATATCTATTACATCTTAATACAGCCTTGGCTACAACACAATCAATCTTTAACATTTTTAAATCCATAAATTCCCGACATTTCTGACTAATGTGTTGGCAACCAACTTACATGTACTACTGTAATCCACTGACTTAGATACATAGATAATTATGAGGTGCACAAGATTATTGTACCATACCTTTTGTGTGAGATAAACACTAGTAGCTCGTTCAGCAGCAACTTTATCTAACGCTGATCTCGAGTCAATGAAAAAACTGACATCAGCGATATGTACTCCCACTTCATACATACCTAAACAAAACAACAATTACAAAATAGGTTAACTTATTTATTCGATATACTTCATTAATATTAAAATCAAACAGTTAAACCCTTTAGCATGTGGACGGAACAAACCTTCTACTCTCTTCTGTATCTGAAACAGTCCAAAACTACTGCGGTGTTCAGCATCTGAAACAGTCTGCAATTAAATGTGTCTCAAACCGCCCAAAACTTACGCTCTGTCCAGAGTATAAAACAACCCAAAACTGATGCTCTGTCCAGAGTATAAAACAGCCCAAAACTGATGCTACTGCCAATGTCTCAAACAGTCAGAAACTGATGCTATCTCCAGCATCTCAAATAGCCCAAAGCTGATGCTTCAGTCTCTAATCTTGAATGTCTCAAACAGTTCGTCTAATCTCGAATGTCTCAAACAGTTCGAAACAGCTGTTCTCTAATGTCTCATAGCCACTGGTCTCTGACCTATTTAAGGACTGTATATACTAATTCTGTGATTTGAGATGGTCTAGTAGTTTCGGGCAGATTTGAAAATCAGCTACAAAACTATATTATTACATGCATCAATTGCTATTGGGCTAATAATAAATATCTTAGGAAAGAGAATTGAATGAAACAACAAAGCAGAATGCCAGTGAAAGATCATACGCAATCCAACATTAAAATCAGTTCTCCGTTTAAGGTTTACATTTCTTTTCATTAACTTCCAATATTCATAGCTCATAAAAATAATTACCGGCATACTTTGAAAGTCCATTTTTATAATTTTTTGTACTCAGATACAGAGTAATTAGATTTTATTTTCTTGAGCATCAATTAGATTGTAATTAAAATTTACCATTTCCTAGAGTTTTACAAGAAACAGCATCATCGAGATCTCTGGCAGTAGCTGGATCTATTGTAAAAATACATTCTTTGCGGAAATCACGACGATATTCAAACTCATTGGCAGGTATCTTCCATGGTAGATTCTGTGGTAGACAGGCTAAAGTCTAAAAAATATACACATAAATATTTTAACTTGTGTTATAGAAATGCTGTTTTCCATGAGTGACATTTTGCCCTGAAAGTGATGGCACAGCCTTAAATTATTTCGTTTTTTCAGCTTTCATATGATCTTTACAGAATGCCTTCCTGTATACTAACTGGGTGATTTGATAATATATTTGGGCCAAAAACATATTCAAACTAATTAATGAATATTTATTTCGTTTTTTCAGCTTTCATATGATCTTTACAGAATGCCTTCCTGTATACTAACTGGGTGATTTGATAATTTATTTGGGCCAAAAACATATTCAAACTAATTAATGAATAAAAAATGTGCCTCAAATACTTCTCAAAACACTGTATCCACGAGGAAATACCCCAAGATTACAGAGTCTATTGTATGTTTAAACCCGTCAAAGTTCCCACAACTGCTTAACAATATGATCAAGAAATAATTACAAGCTGATATTTTTGCTAGTAATAATGGGCGTCTCTACTTTCCTATTTGCCATACTTTTATTGGAAATAACTACTTTCGGCAGAATGTATCATTAACATGTTCGGAATGGTATACACAGAATTTTGGTTTCGTTATAACCCGGCATAATTCGTTGCTAGGTCCTTCATGTATCACAAAGGGAATTTCTCAAACTACACTGGAATAAAATTCAAGACCTCCAGAGCCATGGTAGCTCTAACAATAGGTACAGATGGTGTGGATCGAAAGAGGATTGTTAAGAAATAGTATTCTACTTACCTCGTCTGTAAATTCACTAAAATCTACATCATACTCTATAAGGAGAGCTTCAGTTTCAGGTTCAATCAACCCAGCTTCACCCAAACTTCTTGTTAATTGGCTGAAACATATAAAACAATAATATTTACTTTTAATTCTTATTATAACCAGCTGAAATGTTACTACCTCGGACATGCTAAAAAAGAAAGAGTTCATTTTCCATATGAATATGAATAACCTAATGATTTTTGGCAAAGTTCATTGAACATGCGACCACCAGGTTGGTGAGCGAGCATTTTATCGACAGAGCCACAGTGGCTTCCATCATGCACATAAAGGAAGACTTGACTGTTGATATTTGATGAGTATCTTTAATTTAAATAAACAATGTGACACAATATACAGTGAAGTGTCTACAGGGAGCCATTGCGTAAGACGTTGGCTTGATAACCTGGAGGTCTCATGCTCGATCACTGGATTGGCCGAGAAAGCTCATCCGGTGTGGTTCCAATCTGATTAAAACACAGATCCAATTTCGTTTTGTTTTTACTTGTCTTTACTACTCTTGGATCCGGAGGACTTGTTATTTAATTCGTGTTCTGTCTGAAATGAGGGGTCAGCCAATCAAATGGTCTGTCGAATCCACCATTTGACCTTTTCATGGGTGGAACTGTGGGTAGATATTACCAGCCAATGACGTCTATACTAACACCAGCAGATAGAAATCAAAACAAAACAAAAGTAGATTTTAAAAAGCATGGCGGTCGCTAATTGGTTAATCGAATGACTGACGTTATCGGGTCAAATGTCCTTTGCTTGATACCTGACGTCATAGAATGTGAGCTCCCACTATAACTTGTTAGATCTACATGAGTGTAGACCATCGAAAGTATAAAAAACGAAACGAAATTTAGATCTATATTTTAATTAGATTGGTGTGGTTCCCCCTGGTCAATGATGCAGGATAGAGAGACTGGGGAAAATGTTTCAATAGGATGGAAAACTGAGCTCCCGTGTACACATTTGCGTGCAAGTAGAAGATGCCTCGGCAGTTGGAATTCAATATACAAGTAGTCAGTGGCACCCCTGTGATGCAACCATCTGACGCCAAAGCATCCATTGGTAGGGTAAAGACTCCCCCTTCCCACCCCAAATAAAAATTCTGGATCAGTTTCAACATTTACTGTAAGGAAGAGGTAAATGATAATTAATGTATTTTGCCTGTTCACCTGAAATTAGCCTTGTTATATATAATACAGTACTCATTAATAACAACCCGTTATATATTATATTAAAATATAGTTATTTATAGTAACATGATTTACTATATATGTAACACAAAAATAACAAAATATTTCTAAATTTGACTCCTCAATTTTTTTTAACTCCTTTATCTCATAACAAATTAATAAAAAAAAATAAACAGATATTCTTCCAAACCTCTCAACTGAAAAGTAATAGTGCATGATTTGTATTTTGCCGGAAAATCTAATTTTTTATCACGCTTAAACGATTCTAATATGTATTCAGATTGATTATTGAAAGGATATATGGCTCTATTTTTTGGAGAGAGAGAGAGAGAGAGAAAAAAATGGGGTTTAACGTCAACTCGACACACACAGGTCATTTCGGGACTAACATATGGTTTCTAATTTTATTTCAATAATTCGCTTGCGCGTAGGGGTCTTTAGCAGTGGAAGGAAACCGGAGTGCCCGGAGGGAACCCACGAGGTTGAGAAGGCACCCCTATCACCATGCCACATATGCTCACACCAGGGCTCGAAACCACAGCCGCAAGCCAGAGGTGACCGGCCAGCTAGAGGTCGAAGCGTGGCACTCTAGACAACTAGGCCATCCCAACCCCACTATTCCTTGGAACCTTGAAATAGATGAAGATGGTTCTAAAAGCACATAATTATATAATATGAATGTATGTAAAATGATTTATATTAAATTATTGAAATTAACATTGTCATTTCTAATCAATTATGTTCGGTGAAATATGTGAACAGTTCAAATTGAACGACAGTCGTTTACATCTGCTTAGTCCATTTTACACGTTTTTTTTTTAAATTATTTTTTTGTTGTTTGTGAATCAGCCTTTACTAATTACTTCCCTATTATGTTGTAAGAAATGTTTTTATTTGTTCATTACAATATGGCACTTGAATGCATAGAGTACATGACTTGTGTACTGATTTTAAATTTGTGCCTTAATTATTGGATTTTCAGATCATATAGTTTTACAGTAGGCGAGGCCTTCCAGATGGTAGGAGAGTACTTTCCGATGTGCTGTGAGCAAAGTCATGCCCCACATTGAGCAGCTGGTGGAGAAGAAGCAGATACAGCCCTACCATGACTTGTGTACTGATTTTAAAATTTGTGCCTTAATTATTGGATATTCAGATATAGAGTTTTACAGTAGGCTGTAGATCCGCTGTCCGGCAGGTCGGAACAGAACAGTAGGACGTCAAACCTCATTTCACAATAACTCTGTGAAACAGATTGATAAATACTCTGTATTTTTTCCACACACAATATTTCCGCATCCGAAATCAAAAATTAACAGATCCATTTGTGGCTAGAAACATTTTCTTATTCACCAGCGGTACAAGAGTATTTTTATAATTTTGCAAGAATAATTTCAATAGGCTTATCATATTGTTTTAATAATTTATTGAGCTTTACGAATTGTTTCTCACAACGCATAGATAATGTATAAATCACAATCAATCCACGTTATCATTCATGGTCCATTTATAACCAGACACAAATCTATTTAAAATTAATAAGCAATCCAGAAAATAATGAGTCCTTAATTGCTTTTTTAAAATAGAGGAGGGACTGGGAATTTCCTATGTTCAAGACATAGTATAGTGGTTCCCAACCTTTATGCCTTTATGTGATAGAGTACCAATTGGAGGTCCTGTACAGTCGCCGCCAGGCGCGAATCCAGTGACATGGTTGATTTTCATTTTCGTTTGCTTTGTTACTGTTGTAGTTCACATATCTGCTCTTTAATAGATGATATAAACATGATTTTCGCCTTGTCTCTGCACAAACAATCCGCGGTTGCAGCATATTACCCTTTGCTCAAATGTGGGGCCCCCCCCCTCGACAAAATCCTGGATCTGGGCCTGGCCGCGTACCACCTGATTCCAGATGAACCCAATTCGATCAAATATCACTTTATTTACATAATTTTACAAGTGGAACACACAAATGAACTTTAAAAAACTCAAATCAATGCGAAGGCTGTACCTGCTTCTTTTCCACCAGCTGCTCAATGCGGGGCATGACTTTGCTTACAGCACATTGGAAAGCACTCTCGTACCATCTGGAAGGCCTCGCCTACCATTAGTGGTACGCGTAACACAACTTGGGAACCACTGATCTATAATATACTTGTAACTTGAATAAGGATAAGGGATCACAGTCGCTAAGTGGGTAAGACACTGGCTCACTAGCTTGAAAGAAGTGTGTTCGATCCCTGCATTGTCCGAGAAAATTCATCCAGATTTTCAGACGTGGTTTCCCCTTGTCAGTGATGCAGGACAGTTGTCTTGTCATTCGGATGGGACAAAAAAAACAAGGTCCTGTGTGCACACTGGCGTGCACGTTAATAATTCCTTGGCAGTTGGAATTCGATATAAGGGTAGTCCATAGTGCCACTGCCCAGGTAAAAATTCCAGTGCATGGTGTATGCCCGTCTTCATTAGACCAGCTTAGGAAAGTCGGACATTTAAGCCCATTTTATGTTTTGAATAATGATCCTGTCTTCAATAACCCAGACAGTGCCGTAAAGTATGATGTTAACCTCACCCACCCCCCATCACCCATTAAAATTGGAAAAAATTCAACCAATTGATTTGAAAAGTCTAACGTAAACCTTTTCAAATGTGACTTCGATTTTAAAATATTTTCGAACCCTCTGGACAAATAAAATATGTTGTAATGGATACTTTACACAACGGTTTGGACATTTAACCATCTAGTACTTAGAATAAGGGTATTATTTATTTTCTGGTGCTACCAAGTCAGCAAGAATGTTATTGTCCCTTTAAAGTATTATTCATTTGACACACATGCCCGAGGTAGAGTAAGCATTTATGTGTGAAGTTAGTATATCATTATTTATTTTATGATCAGTAGTGGAATACCCATTTTATGAGTGAAATAAAAGTGTTATTCCACTGGCTAGCAGTAGTCCATGTTGTTTTTCCTAAAATGATTGTAAAATCATAAAATAAATAGAACATTTTTCGTTTTGTTGTGAATAACATGTTTCATTTCATCTCTAAGCAATAAAACGTTTATATGCATTCGTGAAAATATAAGTTTTCTTGCTTCTCGATGAAATAAAATGTTATTCACTCTAAAACGACAAATATCCTCTATATATTGGTGTAAACAGTATTGTATTCAGGAGACCCGTAGTATTTACAATCTATCATTTAAACATACATTATATAAGATTTAGATAGAGAACCCATTCTTACTATAATAGTTCGAAAATAGATAATATAAAAAGAATAATTTGAAAATTTCATCCAGATTACTCTATATTCCGAGCAAAGATTTTTGCTTTTGAAAGGTTGACAAGACGTGTGCAATAATTTCAACACTGTACTGGTTGTTCGAAGCTAAGTCTCGCTTCTCCCTTTTTCGATTAAATCAAAATATGGCTGAACTGTTCTAATCGATTTAAATCTGATGCCATCGATAGCTGATTATGGTCTGGATAAGTTAATTAATGAAAACATTTCAGGCGTAAAGAAAGACGTGCAATACACAGATATAGTTCTTGTATAATCTATGTTTAAGAGAACATAAGTGAATAGGATTCAGTAACAAGCAAAACTGCTGATATAAAACTGTTTCATTTCTATATTGTACAGTATTGTGAAATCCAATAGCATCGACCGTATCAAATTACATGCACACAGCTACAAAATGTTGGGAGTTAAAAACACAAAACAAAAAATATTAGATACAGGAAAATAATGATCATAATTAATGCAGTCTAATGAAGATTAATAGATTATTCTATATTCAACATCATAAATCACATGAGCAGCGGACATGTTTAATTACCTTGGTAACGTAATGGAATCTATCAAAGGATACGTAAGGCCCAGATGTATCGTAGATTCGGGTCTGGAAGGAGATTTTCTTTCTTACAAAATTCTGAAGGATTATAACCAACAAGTAAGTCTCAAAAAGTTTTTTTTTTAAATTCTATATTTCCTTGAACAAATTGTAATAATATTTCATAAAGGCAAAACAAATTCAAACCAGACTTCCCCACAAAAAAAAATGGGGTGGGTTCAAAGCTGAGAAAGACACTCCTTCCTTTTAGTTTAGAAATTAAAAAAAAAAAAAAAAATACAGAAAAATAAAATATTTTTTTTATATAAAACTGTACAACAACTTATAATTATCACAAAATGAAATGAAAAAATTTATTAAAATCCAACAAGAATTGAGAAAATCATTTTCTTTTTCAAGGTGACAATGTAAATCTATGAAATATGTCATAAGGATGGACGGCAACCTATTACATCTTACAGGTAAGATCTATCATACATAATAATCAAAATTTGTAAAGTTTAGTTTCGTATTATTTGGTTCAAAAGACTGATCTAACTTGTAGTTAAAGACATATTATGTAACACTTAGATAAAGAGCTAGCGATTATTTTTATAATAGGTCGAAAATAGATAATGTAAAATTAATATATTTAAAATTTCATTCTAATTACTTTATTGCGAGCAAATATGCTAGCCTTCGAAGATTTGACAAGATGTGTGCAATAAGTTTCGCTCCTCCATTTTTAAATTAAATCAAAATATGGCTATTCTAATCTATTTAATATCGGAAAAATCCGATGACATCGAGCGTTGATTATGGCAAGGAACAGTTAATTAATGTCTAATTAATTAATAATTTAGAAAACATTTCAGGCCTAAAGAAAGACCTGCAATAGAAAGATTTAGCTCTTGCATAATGTATGTTTAAATGATTGTTGTTTATCACTTGGGAAACTATGTAAATATTGAGTACTTCGTTTTCTTTGAAAAAATTGTGGAATTGTGGTGCTTTTTCCAGCTCATTTTACTTTTCATGTGACTAAGACAAATTCAGACACTAGATGGAGGATAACTATCTCACATATTAAAAGACAGTCCAAGTGATAACGGGTTAACGATGGGTTAAAGAGACAGCCAAAGAATCTATTTTCTAACCCTTAACAAAATGAAATGAAATGAGATTTAACAAGGTCCCATATATTCATTGGCATGCACTTAAAAGATCCCTTGGCAGTTGGAATTCGATTAAAAGACTAGGTTGACACGCCCCTGTCCGTGCAAAATTTCCCTCATAGCACACTGCATGACTTATGTTAGTCTTTATTCGCACAGTTGGTGCAGAAGAGCAATCTCGAAACCAGAAAAAATTTTGAAGAAATTTCTCTGGTGAATTGGGGTAGCCATTTTCCCGGAAAATGACATGTAATTCCTACAGAGGTCAGAATGGGCGGGGCTTAGGTTTGAAAAAAATTGGAAAAAATGGACGGTCTAATGTGCCAGAGGCCTTTGGCTCCGCGGCTGCCTCTGGGAACGAGATTGGCAGAAAAGTAGTGAACTAAACTCCAATTGACTTCACTTTCACTTATTCCCTTAGGCACAAAAATACAATATGTGAGCTGCTCGAACAAAACCAGGCTCTTGGTTATTTTTATAAAAATAGAGTTGACAGCATATTTGAATAGTCCACAGTATAAGCTTTCCAAAAATGCAATTCTTTTTAAATTTGTCGTATCATCTGGAGCTGAGATTGGTTTATTCACAGCAACAAGTGGGCATATAGTTTATGCTTTTTTGCCTGTAGTACAAAATGAAGCTGTGCGTCAAGTCTCTAGTTTTGTGAGAGATGGTCACATATGCTAGTCTTAATACATGAGTATAAGCTATGACAGTGTAGTCCTTTTATCAACGTGATTTCATAGCTTGACTGGTCTTTTCTTCAAACAATATAACTTTCATTTCAGATTTATTTCCTTTGCTTTACGAAGACAAAAATAAATCACCATCTAAATATATCAAGATTGTCTCCCTACTTTTGTTTAGCGTTAATTCTTCTACAGACAAAGATATATTTTGTGAACAATAGAAGTGTGAAATTTGAGGCATGCAGCTTTTAAAATAGCGTAAAAGAATTTACAGTAGCTCGGATTCAAATTACAAATTTAGGTTGGAAAATTCAATAACTGTGTGTGGCGTGTGATTCTAAACCAAATCCTTAAGAACTCTCTTGACAAATAATCAGTTTTCTGAACAACAGACAAGGCAGAAAAGACAGACTCTACGTTTTATTGATGAGAAGTCATCATCAGGAAAAAAACTAGTCTTCAACTATTCGATAGCAACCAGATACCAAAACAGTTTTAAAGAGTTAAGAAAACGATGAAAATGAACATTTTGTAACATTTTCTGGAACGTATCACAAAACATTTTCTGTGGCCATAACATTTTATGTGCCAAAGCAAACATTTTTATGTCGATGTACCGTTCAACTAACCCATACAAAATGGTGGCCCCAACATTTAAAACAATTCGTGAAATAAGCATGATGATGCCAGAGTTCTCCGATGTAATGGACAGTCTTTCAAGGGAGAATTTGTCCATAAGTGCATTTTTAGGTTTAATTTGCACATTGGGTATCCTTGGCAACAGCACGGTTATTATAATTTATGTTAATCTAAAGAAAAAAACACCATCTATTTATTTCATTTTAAGTTTAGCTGTTTCTGATTTTTTAATCTGTACTTTAGTTCTTCCTACTTGTATTGCACTGAGATTTATAGAAATACCTCTAGAATACTCTTATATCTGTAAAATAACTCTTTGGTATTCTTACGCCTTTGTGGGACTATCTTGTTTATTTTTACTGATTATTGCCGTGGATCGTTATCTTGCCGTCTGCAAAACTCATAAATTGCGTCTCAATAATCGCTGGGCGTTGATTATGTCGCTTTCAGCGGTAGCAACTGCCTTTACAATAGCGTTATTGCCTGCCCTTCATTCGTCCGTTTTTATCAAGATGAGAATTAATAACCAGACTTACACAATTTACCCGGAGCGTTGTCATATCACACGACTTGTGTCCAACCCGCTCCGAGAATTTGACGACCGTCTGACAACCCATCTTACGCTATTTATTATGTACGTCATTATGATTATATCCATCAGTGTCTTGTACATTGTCGTCTTCTCAACTTTACGAAAACGGGAAGCGAATTGGAAAATGTGGAATAATGCAATCCACCCAGGAGCAGCAGCCCCTGCAGCAGCAGCAGCAGCAGTAGCTGAAGCAGAAGCCGAACCAATGCCTGTTATTACAATTTCTGGCGGCACTACTGGCCCCTTGACATTACCTCAAGTTGGACCCACGTCTTCGCGGCAAGGAAACACGTCAAGCAATTTCTTTGATTTGTCATCCTCAAACAAATTATCCACTGTAATCTCCCGTCGTTTATTTCTCGTGACTTTGATCTATATTTTAACATGGATGCCATTTTATTTGATTGAGTTTAACCTTCTCTCATATCAAGAGATCCTTCATAACATATTTTTTATCAGCAATATGATTAACCCTATCATATACCCAGCAACCAGCAAGGTTTTCAGATCGCAATTCAAGAAAATTTGTTGCGCTCGGTGTATCAAAAAGAAGGGTAGTGGTATGTGACGTTAGGTGTGTGCCAACGGCTGAATATATATATATATAATACATACTTATAACACATTCTTAACGTAAGATATAAATTAAAACTCCTCAATTATGCTGAAAAATAAAAACAGGGGTGAAGAAAACTGAAGTAAACAAAAGAACAAAGTCGAAGACCGAGTTCTTTGTTTCACATAGGATTTCATTTCGAAGTTTTACCCTTTTTTGGCATTAAAAAGAATGAAAGATCCGCAAAAGCTCAAAAATATCCACACATAATACTGTAAATTACTTGGACATAAGATTAAGTAAACTGGATTAATATTCAGAATAATGACATCTTAGCAAATCATTACATCTATAGAATAACCATTAAAGATCAAGGAAAATTGAAGTTTACATTGGCTTGGGAATACAGTAAGTCAATGAAAAGATGTAAAACAAAATGATGTGTATTTCATAAAACATGCCAAATGTGCCTTTTTGACTTTGAAATGAAATGAAATGGGGTTTAACTTCCTACTGTTCTGCTCCAACTGGGATAATGAAGATGGCATCTGTTTACAACAAAATGTCTATTTTCAATAAAGACAGAATGCTATTCAATTTAATTAACCCATTTGTTTGAGGGAACCCGAATCATGGAAGTCTAGCCATGTTAATTACGTATTTGTATAAATATAGACCATGTGTATATATATATCTACATGTAGCAAGGTCTAGTCATTTTAAGTATTTGTATACAAGTATACCTGCATCTGACAAGTCACAGTTTTTTGTATATAAAGGTCTCTGTATTGTTTATAAATAAGTTACTGTTCAGAGATTACTAACATATTGTTGAATATGGATGCATGAGCAGAAAGTTTTAAATATAATATATGTACAATTGTGATGATAAATTCAGTCTATGTGTACATTTGTATTCCTTTGTAAACACATATGTGCTATCTTATTGAATGCTTGTATTCATGAATTTACAATGATTATTATTATGGGATCACATATCTAATAATGTTTATCTATAAAATATTTAGATTATTATTTATGTATATTCCTATTACATCATATATTAAATAATGTACATTCATCTTAAATATGAACTGATATTTTAAATAACATACATTTATTTTAGATATAGTGTACATATATATCAAATAATATGCATTCATGTTAAATAATATGCATTCATGTTAAATAATATGCATTCATGTTGAATAATGTGTACATTTACGTTAAACAATGTGTACAATTTTGTTGAACAATGTGTACATTAATCTTAAACAATATGTAAAATTATGTTAAGCAATATGTACATTTTATTTAATTAACATAACTATAAGGTTGTTATGTTAAAACAATGTGTACATGCATTTTATTTGATCAACATACCTATTAGTTGTTTATGTTAAAACAATGTCTACATTTTATTCAATTAACATACCTATCCAGGTCGTTCATGTTAAAACAATGTGTGTATTTATATTCTACATTTATATTTAATTAATATACCTATTAGATTATGAAATTAATACCATGCATTCATTTTCGATATACATGTAGTGTACATTCATATTGAATAACATATTTTTATTCAATAATGTACATTGATATTTAACAATATACATTCAATAATGTACATTCCTATACAATAATGTACAGTTTGTAAAGTTATATTCAATAATGTACATTCCTATACAATAATGTACAATTATATTCAATAATGTACTTTTATATTCAATAATGTACATTTATTCAATTTAACACTTATATTCAATAACGTACATTTATTTAATAATGTACAATTGTATTCGAACATTTATATTGAAAATGGTATTTTTAAGCCACGTTTATAAGTCATACAAATAAATGTCAGTATTAGCTATGCAACTGCACAATCTATGATTTTGCCAGAAAGATAACTTAGTGTACTGGCTGAATGCAACTAGACGTTTTTCAGGCAGCCAAAATAAGATAACTTTAAAAAGAAGGCTTCTGGAAAACAGGTAGTAAGCTAGTGTTCATTTTAAGCTTCTTAGTGGTATATTACACAGTGTGCATGTGATCGCAAAAAAAGGTGTACAGGACACGTGGATAAGATATTAGCCTTTGTATAATTTGGTGTGCTTAAGTTAACTATAAAGAGATATGTATATTATCATATTTATGTAACAGGTTGAATAAGCAATGATAGACTAGAATGTAAGTTTGTCTGACCAATAATACTTTATTTTATAGTGTGGAAGAATATACTTTCCTGTTTAATACCTAGCTTTATGCTAAATATATATTAAAAACACAGAAAAATAAACAAATCTGTGCTCGACTAAATGACAGGCACCACAGAAAGAAGAACTTTTCTGGCAATATCACTAGGTCACTTCCGAGGCTCTTGTTAAAATATCCTCGTCTCTTTTCAAAAGGTCATTGCATTTAAAGATTAACTATAACCAATGAAATAGAAAGGGATGAACCTTGCACTTAAACCAAGCATACCTTGCAAATTTAAATAAACCACTAGGAAATTACCAGTGCGCTAAATAGCTTTATTTAACTTCCGCCTCCACAGAAGTGATACCGCCAACAATCATCATCCCTTCAGTGGAAGCGGACGGTATATAAAACTATTTCAGACTATTTCCTTGCCTAATAATTTCGTGATACAGGTCATCCACAGATTTTATACTAATTACAAGTATTACTATAATCAGCTGTATTAATTGTTTAGATTTGTTTGTTAAAATTGTAAATCAGTAAAACATTCTATAAACTCTGTGGGGAGGGTTTTATGTATTATTCATCTTAATAAAGTGAAACTAGAATTCCACACATTTCTGAATATTATTCCAAAGGGGAGTGGGTGACGAGACGATGGGTCTAAAGCATGCGCTTTGAATTATAAACTATGTCATTTAGTCAAGTAGTGTGGTTTCGACACCACCCTTGTTACAGGACACTTGTTAGTCCCAAAATGACCCAGTTTGTGTTGAGTGAATGTTAAACCTGATTTCGCTCTTTCTCTCCTTTTATAAGAAAATTCACTTTACATCAAGGGGATCTCAAAGAGAAAGGCCCCTCGATTAAAAGACGTAGCTGTCATTTTGTATCTATTGTACCTTTCAGGAGCCTGTATGCTCTGTGATCTTTTCTGAAAGCCACAATAAAAGGAAAGAGTCAACAGTAGCTACAACAGAACTCATCGAAAGCTACATCTAGCTAAGAGTTATTTCATGCCTTTACTTGCATATCAATTTGTACTAAGGACCTCAGTACTGTCCCATTGATAAGGAGAAAACATTATGAAAATCCTGAAGAATTTTCTGTGTGAACCCTGGACATCTTAGTAAATAAGCCAGCGTCTTACTAAAAGAGCCACAGTAGCTCCCTGTCTTTAACTTACCCCTTTGCATATTGTGAATCTTCTTCCCAGTCTATTATTCTGGCTATAAATAAAGTCGAGGCATGATCCTCAGGTCTTTCATAAAAATCTGAAATTAAAATCATTTGACATGTACTTGTACTTATTATGAGCCACAAGTTTAATTTTAGAATAGCATGGAACAGCATTTCATTATCATATTAATATTTTATTCAGTTTATTTTAGGACTAACACACTTTTAATTTTCTTTGAAAAGTTAAGTCAAACTGATCCCGCAGTGAATATTCGCTTGGCCGCTACAATCACTGATAAGCATGACATCGACGAGGCTTAATGAGTACGGCATATTAACTTTTTTACTCCAACAAATTAAATTCTCAAACATTTTTTTGAGGTAAAAGAAAAATAAATAAAGACGTTTGAAGTATTTGTAGTTAAAAAATATTTCCGATTAAGTATAAATGGGTATTGAAATGAGTAAAATGCATCATTTTGCCCGAAGGAGTTAGGTGTTAAGTAAACATTGCACGAGCCGTTGAGCCAATGACTACGAGGCGTGCAGTCAACGAACGTGTTTTGGACAGTCATGCATTACAGAGATAATTCGTAAGTAATTCTCTGTGAAACAGATTGCGGTTAAGTGTGCAATGCATGTATGCAAGCCTGGAAAAAAAACACTTGTCACTGACAATGTCAGGCATAGATTCAGACTTTGCCAGGCACAAAACCTCTGGTGTCTGTCATTTTGTCCAGCACTGATTTGGGGGTTTTTTTGCGGATACTACTAATACATGTCTGGCACTTAGTCGAAAATGTCCGGTACTATTTCATTAGTGCTTGACTCTGTCAGATATATCTAAAAGCCTTATTTCCAGGCCTGCATGTGTGGAAACATTCAGGCTTACAGCTTATCTTTTTTTAAATTCCAGCTGTCACGCAATCATTAATGCACAAAATGCAAAGAGAGAGATAAATGTGTCTTACGTCCACTGGAAAAAACTAGGTAATTTCGGGACTAATACATGCTTCAATTCTATTTCAATAATTTACTTGCTCGTAAGAATCTTTAGCAGTGGGAGGAAACAGGAGGACCTTATTATTCACGACATCGTTTAATCACGTTTTTTGTCAAAAAATGTAGAACGAAGACATGTTTTTCTCAATGTTATTGACAAGACAAGTTCCTGTCTGAGACGCATGCGTGGCGATATCAATTAAATACGAAACTAAATACTCAAATGCGGCTTATAAAAAAGGTTCTTGCTATGGTCGCAAATATGCGACCGTGACCACTTTTGGATATAACGTTGTAGTGCAAATATGCGGCTCTGACCAGTTAAGGGTTAAGCCATGAAAAATGAAATGTTGTCCAAAAATTGCAAATGACATACGGTGGCTTTAATAATGAGGGAATAGATGCCTTAGCTTCAAATACAGCCATTGAAAAAAAATACTAAATAACAAATACTAACCTTTTGGGCATTCGTCCATTGGAAGTAGAATTCTGGGAAGTCTGTGATCAAAAGGTGAAAATAGAGCAAGTTCCTTACTCTTATCCTGTAGTAATTTAATATGGCCGCTAGCTGCACGAGAATGTTTCTTCTCCAAAATACCCACAACCTAAAAAATATATCCTATATATGAATACCAAAAGATAAACTGGGGTTTGTCGGGTCAAATATACAAGCACCAGTAACAAAGCTGTCCATTCCATATCTAAAATCATTTCCAATAAATCGGACCAAGCAAATTGTTAAAATCTAATGGAGTTTAATATCCACTCAACACAAACTAGGTCATTTTGGGACTAACATGAGGTTTAATTATATTTCAATAATTCTCTTGCGCATAGGGGTCTTTAGCAGTGGGAGGAAACCAGAGTATCCGGAGAAAACCCACAAGGTTGGACAGTAACAACTGAGGATTCAATCTAATACAGGCTTCTACTAAAAGAATAAATGTGAACGCAAATAATAAATCAGCAAAAGCATTTAAATTAAAGATCTGAAAATATTTAAATTCAATCAAGTTCTTCCTTTTACTGTAATGAACCATTTCATCAAGTTTAAAATATTCCACTGAGAACTTTGTCCTGGAGGCTTTTAAATGCAAAGACAGTTATAAAATTTGAAATCAAAAAATTTTGAATTTCAATTTACAATCCCTGTGAATTTGAAGGGAAACAATTTCAAGAACTCAAAGGACTAAAACAATTTCAAGAACTCAAAGAACTGAAACAATTTAATAATTAGATTAAAAGTCTATTACCTTTCCGACTTTCTGTACAAAGGAGCTTGCCTTGGACTGATTAACATCAGTGTTTATCAGATCTTTGGCTATCGAACTTCCACTGCTCAGTACGTCCTTAATCGATAAATATTTCTTTTTCGGCGTCTCACTTTTATTAGTTTTGTCTTTTAGGGAAGCCATAGAATTTGAATTGTCTTTATTTTGTACCGGACTGGATTCTACTTTCACTTTGGTATTTGCTTCTTTATCAACAATTTCCTCACTTTCTAAAACTACATCTGGGCCAGAATTCTCATCATCAGAGTTATCTCCCTTAATTCCATACTGCTTTTCTGATTTCATATCTGTTTCATACTTTTCAAGATCATTTTCGTAAACCTACAAGATCCAAACAAGTCCATCAGTTCAAAATAAATGATACGTCACAACAAAAGAACACTTTTTAAAATAAAAATAGCTTAGAAACAGAACCAAGGAAGTTTGAGAATATACAAGGGGGTTTGAATTATCGATGGACATTGCTAAAAAGCTTCCTTACTGTGTCATAACAATAAGGAAATCATTGTAAATGTGTAAAGAAATTATTGAGATAAGCAATACAGTACACATTATTTAAAATAGCATTATGCAAGAGCAAAATCTGCTTATTACAGGTCTTTCTTTAGGCCTGAAATGTTATCTAAATAATCAATTAGACATTAATTAACATATCCAGACCATAATAAACTCTTTGATGTCAAGGCTAGCCTTCGATGTTTACGGATTAAAATCCTATATGCTGCTTAATGGCCGTTGATAATTAAATCAATCAAGTGGATAATCGAGGCTATGTGAATATTTCAAACGCTTTTTTCTCGGCTAATAGTGAATCAATTTGACTGAAATTTTCAGCAAATGACCTTTACACTATCTAGTTTTTAACTATTATAGTGCGAACTACCATCTCTTTATCTTATCTCAAATAAAGTAACTTTAAAATGACCATTCTCATCAGTTGAGTGACATTTTTTTAATCTTAACAAAAGTGTTCATTGAATCTATAGAGTTGATTACATAGGCTTGTCAAATAACATTTGAAGCCAAAATAAATACCTGCATTACATAATGCATCTTTAATTCAATCATTTGAAGTTAAAT
The DNA here is from genome assembly GCA_036850965.1 of Patella caerulea. NCBI lineage: Eukaryota > Metazoa > Mollusca > Gastropoda > Patellidae > Patella > Patella caerulea. Next base: position 70,010,614 of record JAZGQO010000010.1, on the reverse strand, counting down.
GATACATTTGAAGTGGTAATGACCCATAGAACGTAAAAGGCTGGTCACATTTGATCTAGAATGTAAGACCTACCTTCCAAGTATCTCTATCTAAAATCTGTACCGCAACAATATCACCATTTAAAGCACGGTTTCGACTCTTCATCCCACAAATATAGATGTCACAGCTACCATCCTGAATATATAATATAACAAATATATGCATTCCCAAAACAGTTCAGTTGACGACATCATGACATCAAAAAGACAAGTAAAATTCCACAGCTTAAGGATTAAAGGGCATTAAGTAACGGAAAAACACATTAAAGCCCCAATAACGCTCTTGTTGTAACTGAATATGTCCCAATCTTCTTTCTGGCCAACAAATCTTATTATTTTAGAATATTCCAATTAAATGATGATATAAATTTCATCTTAACACACCTATTTAAAAAATTGGAAAAATTCAACCAACTGATTTGAAAAGTCTAACGTAAACCTTTTCAAATGTGACTTGGATTTTAAGATATTTTCGAACCCTCTGGACAAGTAAAATAGGTTGTAATGGATAATTTACACAACAGGTAGGACACTTTAACATCTAGTACTTAGAATAAGGGTATTATTTATTTTCTAGAGCTACCAAGCCAGCAAGAATGTTATTGTCCCTTTAACAGAACACAATTTGTATGCTAAACCATTGCTGGTTACCATCACTGGTTCATAATATAAGCACAACATATTCACTTATTGTTATCAAGTAAAATTCTGTTAGTCAATCTGATTAAATACAGAATAATATTTCGTTTCATTTTTTTATACTTTCAATGGCCTATACTACATGACGATCTGACGGAACAAGTTGTACTAGAAAGTCGTGTCAGGGGTCGTACGAGCATCCTTTGACCCTATGATGTCATACATTAATTAATCAATCAGCAATGAAGTTTCTAGTAGTCTATACACCTAGAAGTCACCATAACAGACAGTTTCATTGGCTGATCCCTCACATCAACCAAAGCGAAGGTTACATAACACCTCTTCTAGGTCCTACTGTAGTAAAGACAAGTAAAATTTTGAACTATAAAAAAAACGAAACGAAAGAGAATCTATGTTTTAATCAGATTGTCTGTTTGTAGAATAAGAACGAACACTCACTGGTAACGGCACATAGGCATCTTCATAATTCTTAGGATTGATTCTTATCTGTCCCTGTAAAATAATCATATGAGAGACGAAGAATTACGTTAAGAGTACAAAATAATGACTATTGAATGTTTTAACTAAGGGCTGTGAATTTAAGAAAATAAAATAATACTTCCAAGACTGCGACAAATAAACTTCTTACTATAAGTAAATGAAAATGGGTGGCAGAATCCCTGAAACAGTGCATGTACACGTTTTTCTCTGTGATTCTGTTAGGCCAGGAAGGAGAGAGGGCCAGGAAGGAGAGAGTGAAATGGTGTACACGCCAGGTCATTTTGGGAATAACATATAGTTCAATTTTATTTCACTATTTCGCATGCGCATGTACACATATTTCTCGTGATAATGTTAGGCCAGGAAGGAGAGAGTTAAATGGTGTTTAACATTCATCTACACAAACCAGGTCAGAGAGAGAGAAAAATGGGGGTTTAACGTCCACTCGACACAAACCAGGTCATTTTGGGAATAACATATGGTTCAATTTTATTTCAGTATTTCGCTTGCACAAACAGCTCTTTAGAAGAAAGGAACAAGAGGACTCAGAGAAAACTCAAAAGGTTAGACGGGCAACCCCACTCTCTGTCACATCACCCTTCTCCTTGTCATGCCACTTGACACAATGACAGACCTTATGATCTAACATGCAGAGATAAAGAGAGAGAGAGAAATGGGGTTTAATGTCCACTCAACACAAACTAGGTCATTTCTGGACTAACATACGGTTTCATTTATTTCAAAAATTCGCTTGCGCGCAGGGGTCTTTAGCAGTGGGAGGAAACCGGAGTGCCCGGAGGAAACCCAGGAGGTTGAGAAGGCGCCCCTATCTCCATGTCACATACGCTTACACCAGGGATCGAAACCACAGCCGCAAGCTGGAGGTGACCAGCCAGCTAGAGGTCGAAGCGTGGCTCTCTAGACCACTAGGCCATCCCAACCCCCCGAGTTAAATAAGCAACCCCCATGAAAATACCAGCTGATAAAGGGAAACCACCAGAAACGACTCCTGGAGTAAATCATTTAATTTTCCATACAAAGTGTAGCTTGGGATTATTATAAAGTATAATATTTTACCTCAATGAGTTCTTGTCTCTTTAAACCATCAGCTAATTCTTGTTTAGACCAGTACCGTTCAAATTTTATTGTCTGTAATTATAAACATTACAGTATTTGAAAGAGAGATAGAGATTAGAGAAATAGGGTTTAACATACACCCAAAAAACTCTAGGTCATTTCAGGATTAACATATTGTTCAATTTTACTTCAATAATTCGCCTGCGTGTAGGGGTCTTTAGCAGTGGAAGGAAACCCATGAGGTTGGACTGGCGACCCATCTCCTTGTCAAGTACAACCAGGAAATCGAAACTACGCCAGTTGACTCAATGACAGACCTTATGACACAGTGCTCACAAGCTAACCATTCGGCCATCCACCCCCCCCCACCCCCACCCCTCTTACAGTATTTGACACTAATAATAATAATTATTATCAATAACACTGTATTTGACACAAAAATTATAATAATAAATATTATCATTGAGACTAATATATGGTATTTTTTTGTTTCAATGATTTCATGTACAACAGAGCAAGTTGGAGAACTTTGCCCATCCAGCAGCATTCGTCATCAATTTTGAACCACCAAAGTTTGTTTTTAAAATGTACAACAATGTGCACACAATTGGACCTCACTTTTTCAACCTAATATTGTATGACAAAACAATAATAAATATCTTATATAAACAAAATAAGAAAACCAACCTTATATTTTTGCTGAAAATTTTTATTATTTTGTCGACCCTGTCTCTTGTAACCTTGACCAGATTGATGACCTTGGTTATGCTGATAACCTTGACCTTGACCTGACGGCTGGTCTAGACACTGATAACCAGGAACTGGTGGCTGATAACCTTGACCTTGAGGATGATGATAACCATGAACTTGAGGATAAACTTGACCTTGAAGATGCTGATAACCATGAACTTGAGGATGGTTACCTTTCACATGGTGCTCATAATTTTGATACTGCTGATTGTCATATTGAAGAGGACTGTTCTGACCTCCATGTGGGCTATTCCGACCGCCATGACCACCATGTGGGCTATTCCGACCTCCATGGCCCCCATGTGTGCTATTCCGATATCCATGTGGACTATTCCGACCTCCATGGGGACTATTACGACCTCCATGGGGACTACTACGACCTCCTTGTTTACTAGCATAACCAGGGTTACCTGTATTGGTCCTACCAGTAATTGGTCGTCCACTCTCTTCACAGTAATCCATTCGTTGGCTCCAGTGTTGCTGAGAATTTCCTGTAATAGGTGGATTTAGCACATACATTTTGATTAAAACAGGATCTGTTTAATTCTCCTGGTGAATAATCAAGAAAGCAGTAAACTGAAATTGTGGAAAATGCCCACAGTAACCTTTTTTCTTGGCAATCAACAACTGTTGTATTTTTTATGTGTACGCCAACGTATGCACGAGACCATAAACCTTTGACCGATCTTAACGACTAGTTGTTGTACCTTGACCGGCCCTCAGTCCTGCATTGACATAGGGGAAACCAGGCTGGAAATTCCTGAGGAACTTTCTTGGCTAACACTGGGATCGAACCTGGGAACTCCTGGTTAATGAGCAAGGACCTTCCTCGTAGAGCCACCATGAATCTCTTATGCTTTGATATCATTCTTTTCAATTTCAAATAACAAAGACATCTAATTTACCCTCAATTTAATATTACCAAGAGTTATTTCTCCTTTTCTAAAAATTACCTGGATAAACAGCGTTGGAACCTGAAGAGGGAAACGGACTGTCACCTTGACCAATAGACTGTTGCAACCGGGAGTAACTTCCTCCTACAGCCTTTCGGCCATCTCCACTACTACCAATTTTCCGACCATCTCCACTACTGACATTTTTCCGGCCATCCCCACTACTACCAATTTTTAAACATTCTGAAAGAAAGAGCAACAGTGTTTTAACTAGAAGCTGTGAATTTTCAAAATTTTGGGTGCTGTCCACAATCCTAGCCCATCCCAACCCTTAAATCTGTGCCTGGTCGTATGCAACATAGGTAATGGCATTATACGACCACATTATTAAATGAGTGTATAAAAAGACATAACTGACATGCTGTCTTGCGACTGACTACTTCCAAAGAGCTGTGAGCCTCTCCACAAGCCTAACCAACCTAGACGAATGAAACTGAAATAAAAACAGGTCTAATGTCATATTTATCTTGATTGATTTCAATCATTTTTGGACAAAGTATTTTTGGGGGTAAAACTCTTTCTAATTGTCTGAGATGTAAAAGACTTTACGTGGAGAATGGTTTGTTCTGCCTACTTAAAACATGTGCATAAATACATGCAGCCCTCAATTTACTAGACATCTTTGATTATGCAAATAAAAAAAAGTCAACTAAATTAAAATTGGAGGTTTTACCTAATTTTGAAGTAGCTGAATTGACATCATGTAAATCTTTTCTTTCCATCAGTTGCTCGGCAACAGTTTTCTTCTTTTTCTTCTTAGAATCAGCCAAACCTGATGTAGACCAAGATAATGGTGGCCATGAGCGATCACCGCCCTTCAATTCTAAATCTACCTTTGACTTTGGCAGTGATTTTTCTGTCATTGTTGCGTCTATCTCCACGTCTTGAGAATTGGCCGATTTCTTCTTTTTTTTATTTCTTATTCTGGGTTTCTTTGTCTTCTCTGCTGCTATCTGTCCATCTGTTGAACTAGGCCCAGATTTCTCTGGAGTCGAAGGATTTAAGCAGCTGGACACTGACATATTTGACCCTTCAACTTTTGAGATTTTACCTACTTGACTCTTAATCGTTGCCGCAGCAACATCATTCCCTCCTTCCATTCAATTACCGCAAGTCGTACAACTCTAAAATATCCTGTAAGATAAAAAAAGGGGGGATTAAAATGTTGGAAAGATTTTGTTCATTAGCATGTGAAGAACATGTAATGTATTGTAGATGAAATACTTTATTGGTCATTTTAAGTTTGGACTTTGCCTGGCATTTATACCTTCTGTATGTCAATATGGTTCTTCTTAACCTGCACATATAATGTGGACCTCCATTTTTCGCTATATGTCTAGTACCATAAGAGACAATAGTATCTGACTCTTTACTATGATTTTTGATGCTGAGAATAGGAGTCAGAAAAGTAAAGCTTTTGAGAAATGCCAAAGTTTCATACATACTAACATATAGGCTTATGCATGGCACATTAAACACTTTTTTCTGCTAAATTAAACTATTTCCGACGTGGTTTCCCCTTGTCAGTGATACAGGACGGACGCCCCGACAAGGACAGCTGTCTAGTCGTACGGATGGGACGAAAAATTGTATACTGTATGCCTGTCTTCATTAACCCAGTTTAGGAGCAGAACAGTAGAACGTTAAACCCTATTTTATTTCAATTCATTTCATTAAACGATTTGTCAAAAGACTCACAACACGAAGGCCACTAGGCCTACAATTTATTATTCCTTCGAAGTTAAACTCTAATCTAAAACTGGCAAAATAAAATGGTCTGTCAAGTCTCAGTCTGTGCCTCTGGACGTGAACGTTCAACGTGGGCGCTCTTCTTGGTGGTTCTTTTGGCATTACAATTTGTCACTGCTTCCGGAAAGACTTTATATAAATTTTATTGCACAACTTCAATGACAATTTTCAAGTAAAAAAATGGCTACCTTTAAATTCTGCGAAACATAAATTCACTCCATCAGTTTCGTTTTGTTATGAAATGATAAACATTGACAACACTGCAATCTACCAAATCATCCTTCACAGGTATGAAACACATGACAAGGGAACTAACTCCATTTTAATCACAGTCAACATTAAGGGGTGCCTCAGCAATTAAATATGATAAATTATTTTTGTCCCACCCCAATCATCACCATAAGATTATGCTTTATAGAATGGGATGGACTGGCCCTTCAACGTCTTTAATAATTCAATCATTTTGCCACAATTATATGACTTGTGTTTATTTTCTCTGGTGATGTGAAAAGTTTGGGATCAATTTTGCCTTTACAACAGCAAAGTTATTTTTTAACCTCAACTGTTACTGTTTACAGGTTATACTCTGTCCATTTCTTTAGACCACTTGAGTGTTTGGTGTGGTAAAAAAGGGGTTGACCAGCTGTGACTGCCAAAGTGCAGGCTTGTCGGTAATTTATCAGGGGTTGGTGGGCAGGAAAAGGAATTGGCCATGGGTGCCTTGTTCAGGGCCGCATGTAGGATTTTAAAACTGGGGGTGCCCGAGTTACTGAGCGGCGACATCCAGACATTATCTACCCCTACCCTATCACCCCTGAAAACTATGAAAATTTAACAGCCGAATATTTTTTAGGAGAGACAGTATCTCCTATTGCCCTTGCCCCTCGGATCCGCATCTATGGTGGCACACCATAGTCTCCACATAGGTGATATAAGAGTGTGGGAGCCCTTAAAACAGAGCCATTGATCATCAGTGCCTTAAGAGCATCACTGTGTGGTCATAACCATGTGTATTATTAAAATTTTATAATTGAGAGGTTATCAAAGTTTTTAAGGGGGTGCCATTTCTCAGGGCGCCTTATTTTTCTAGAGGTACAATGTACCCACTGCAACCCCGCTAGATACGGCCCTGGCCTTCTTACACAATCTGATAACACTCAGATCTTTGTTCGTTTTGTATTCTGTACATCATATTTCACCTGACTCAATTTCACCTAACATCAGACATGTTCTATCAATGTGTCGTGTTGTGTATTCTCCCATAATCTGGAAAAACCTAGTAACACTGTTGAATGTAGATTTGAGAATTCAAAGGAAAGCAGTTTTATTTCAGAATTAAGCTACTGAATATGAAACCAATTTTATTTTGTCTTTTTAGATGAAGATAATTTGAAGCCTTTTCAGTGAAGGAGAAAAAAAAAACCTATTATTATATACATGTGTACTAAGTCCAAATATGGGTCTAACTCAATTTTCTACAAAATTTGACTTGCTAGGTTTTTTCCAGATTACAGGAGTATTGTAAACAGCCAATGAAAACACGGTTGTTGCCATCAAGCCAAGACATCATCAATGGAGAGGGAGAGAAATGGTGTTTAATGTCTACTCAACATAAAGTAGACTTGGTTATTTTGGAGAGGGAGAGAAATGGGGTTTAATGTCTACTCAACATAAAGTAGACTTGGTCATTTTGGGACTAACATAAACATGGTTCAATTTTATTTCAATGAATCGGTTGCACTCACGGGTCTTTAGCAGTTGGAGGAGATCAAAGTTCCTGGAGAAAACCCATGAGGTTGGAGAGACAATTAACCCAACTCTTTCTCACGTACAACCGATGAATCAAAACCACGCCAGTTGACTCAATAACAGACCTTATGAAACAACGTGCATGTGCTAACCATTCGACCATCCATCCCCGGACAATGGATCTAAGGTTACATATATCATGCAGCCCAAGTCAGCACACCAAATAGCAGATGCTCTGAGTATAAACGAAAAAAAATATAAAATGGAATGAAACAGGGTTTTTAACGTACAACTCTTCTTAATCAACCAATCTAATGATGACTGGCATATGCCATGGACAGTGCAATGAGAAAAATTTTCGAAAGACAGCAATTGAGTTCAATTTGTCAATGATTCTTTTACGTGCACATAGTACTTTATTTTTCTTTCATGTGTTTTTGTTCCGTATCATCCAGACAACTTGACACTAGCATGCTGGGAAACCCCATGTTCCTTAAGCAACGTCCACGAGTTTTTACAGATATCTATGCGTTGCTTCAATACTCAGCAATTCTCGAACTTGTACACCCTTTGTGTTTACAAGTGACTAATTAGCACTGTCCAATCAGAGGTCGTGGCACACAACACACTGTAAACAAACATGGCGACCTCCATAGAAAAAGAAACAGACAATAAAGCAATTGAAGCAGTTTTAGGAACTAAAGATGTGTTTATTTGCACGAAAACCGGCAGTGGCAAGTCTCTTTGCTATGAATGTGTTCCAATAATTCTTCAATATTTTTAACGAAGGAATCCGATAGGCTCCCACGCTGGTCTTGTTACCCAATCAAACTTAGTGCCGAAATATGCGGGTATTACGTGAAGGGCTTGAAAAGATGTATGTAGTTAAGGCAGATCAAGCCTTCTATTGAAGATGGGGAAACCCATGCCGGAAACTTAGATAAAAGAGAGAACAAATTTCTACATAATTTTATGTAAAGATACATCAACTGTACATTATTCAACAAACAAGTTAAATTAATCTATTTCATTATTTTAACACGAAGTATAATTTTATGGATACACAATTGCTGAGTTTAATACTAAAATGAGGATACTCTCGTCTTTATAAAGCAAATGATACTGGTATGTGAATAGTAGTAAATATATACAGAATATGCAACAAAACTCAGTAATTGTGTATCCATAAAATTGTACCTTGTGTTAATATGTTCAATTATTATTATTGCGCTAAATAAAAAAACATAGGCAATGAAATATAATTTTATAGATAAAATAATTTTACAAATTTCTTCGAAATTATCACTAATCTCTACAACACAGAGCCATCTACACCATACTCAAATTAACCTTTATAAAATGTCCAATCGGTTTTAAACACAGATCCTATTTCGTTGTATTCAAACCCTACCCCGACTAGCACAGTCAGTCCATACTGTTAATTCAAACCCTACCTGGATTAGTGCAGTCAGCCAATACTATCTATTCAAACCCTATTCTCACTAGTGCCGTCGGCCCAAACCCTACCCCACCTAAAACCGTTGTTTCTGTAATGAGTATTAACAAAGCTTTGTAAATTTGTTTAAAAATCTATTCCTATATTTCTTAATATTGCAAATATAATGCACAATAATTTTTGATATGCAAAAATATCAAGTCGAAATATGGGCAACGATCATTTGCCTGAAATTAATGTCATTTTGATATTGAATGGATTTATATTGAAAACGCTATTTGGAACGTGATGTAGTTGGCACCGTATAAATGAAATGAAATGGGGATTTAAACGTCTAATTTCTCGGCACCAACCAGGTTCATATGCCATATATACAGTGTACACAATACCTCCGTTTTTTGTCCCATCTCGAGTGACTAGACAGCCGTCTTTGCCAGGCCCTTTATCCTGCATCACTAACAAGGGGAAATCACGTTGGAAACCACCAATGAACTTTCTGAGGCAACATTGAATGTGAACCTGAGACCTCAAGGCTAGCAAGCCAGCGTCTAACCAACTCAGCCACCGTTGTTCTGCCTGGATAGTAAACCTGCACCTCACCGAGTACAATGATTCTATAGAGATTGAACTATGACTCTGTGCTGTTACTTTTTACGGACACATTATATCATAAGGAAATAATTGGAATGTTATTTGATAAATATCACCATTTTTAAATATTACAACTTCATAACACTGTTCAAGTAGTCATATATGTACAGCAGCTAGTAACTAATTTAAGTAAAGCTAGAAGTGATGTATGATTTATCGACAAAGGTTTATTCACAAAATGTTTTTTAGGAGTATAATCACAGATTCACAAACTTTTATCAAAATCTAAATAAATTTAATCGGAACATATCTCATTTAAAGGGGCTAAATCTCTAACTCAATATCATCCAAAATCTTCAACATTGAAAACACAAATTATTTGTCAATATCAATCAACATTGATGCTGTGATCATTGATGCTGTGATCTTACCGGAAAAAGATGGGCTTCTGAGTGATATCCAATATTTAAGACAAAATAAACATTTTACCATTGGTACACGAATCGTGTACCACAATGCGTTTCAGCCCCAGTTCTAGCAAGAGACTCGAGGAACGAGGCTAGTAGCATTGCACCAAATCAAACGGCATATGTAGACTGGAATAACCAGACACTCGAAATAGCCACTCTATTGACACTGCTGGCTTATTTCGCCGAAAATAACTGAGTTGAAATTACGAGTAAAAAAGGAAACCATTGAATGTAAATCGGCTAAGATACATTCATATTAGAGTATTCTATGCGTTGCGACCCACTTGTGTCAATTTCTAGGTCCTAAATATTAGAGATTTAGCTCCTTTAACTGTCTATTCAAATCACAATCAAATCAAAAATTACTTTTTGACCAATCATAGAAGACCTAATGGTCCAAATTCTCTAACCATACACATCTGGCATGTTATCCTTTAGACTATATCCCTAAAAAAATATTCTGGTTCTCAGATAGTCCTCCATCACTTCAAAAAAATAAATAAAAATAAAAAGTCGCTCATTAAAGCTACATAATGTAAGATTTATATAAAGAGCTACAAAACTTCATTCAAATTACTCTATTGCATGCACGGATATTTGCCTTTAAAGGCTTGACAATATGTATGCATTAATTGTTACCGCTGTACTGGTTGTTCAAAGCTTAGCCTTTTTTCTCCAGTATAAAATTAAATTGAATATGGCTGAACCGTTTTAATCTGTTTAATATCAGAGAAATCTAATGCCCTGTCAAATTAATAGTTTATGTAACATTTCAAGCCTCATGAAAAACCTTCAATAGACAGATTTAGCTCTTGCATAATGTATGTTTAATAACTGCAAGTAAGTATTTTATCCTGGTTACAAAATACTAACAGTAAATCAGTAAGAAAACTTGAATGAATCCATAAGCTCATATCTCAAGTACAATACCGTTAAATGCCAATGACAATCATACTGGATAATCAAGAATTGACATTCCTATAAACAACAATTTAATGTTTATAGAAGTAATTTAGCCACCTGTTAGACTAGTGTGAGAGAGAGAGGATTTAACTCCACTCAACACAAACTAGGTCATTTCGGGACTGACATATGGTTTAATTTAATTTCAATAATTCGCTTGCGTGTAGGGGTCTTTAACAGGACCCACAGAAAACCCACAAGGTTGGACCTTTAGCCAAATGTGATTCTTTGAGAAAATAATAACACCAAAATAAAAACCTCCCTCCTGCATCAGATTCTTGGTCAGGTTTGTCTGAGACGTGGAATATTTTTTGTATTGTCTAATGAACTGACTTTTGGAGAAAATACTGGTAGATAATTCAAGATGCATTATGGAAGATTAGGTAAAGAGCTGGCAGTTCTCACTATAATAGTTACAAACCAGGGCCCTGTTTCACGAAATTTTAACTTAAGCTAAAATCCAATTTTAGTAGATACTTCAATTTTGATTGGCTAAGCACTAAAATCAATCTAATATTATCCAATCAAATTACTTAAATTGGGATCTTATCTTAGTTAAAATTTCGTAAAACAGGCCCCTGATAATACAAAGGGAATATGCTGAAAATTTCAGTCAAACTGCATCACTGTAGCCTTGATTGTCTTTGTTACCACTGCCACGATAATTAACAGTCTTGATTATCCATTTTTGTGGTTGATCATCAATAGGCATTGAACAGCAGATCAGATTCAAATTCAATGAAAACCAGACACAAAAGGTAGCATCTGGAGTCGATTATGGTCTTTCATGTCAATAAATGTCTAATTAATAATTTATTTAACATTTCAGACCTACAGAAAGACCTGCAATAGGCTGATTTACCTTTTGCATAATGCATCTTTGATATACATACTTTATAAACCATTAGTCATATCAGTGCTTTGAGCACGTGCATGGATATTGTGCAATGTAAATAGACTATTATCAATATTATTATGATTATTATAATATCTACATCATTTTATACAATAAATAATTGAAAATATAATTAACTGGTACTACAAGCAATATATACATATAAATGATTATTCCATAAAACTCAATAATAAATGTTTTTGGCCTTATATTCATCTGTAAAGAATTGTCCCAGATATATCAAGTTTAATTCTGTGTTTTTTATCCTACTAAGTAACCATCCAGTTATAGGCAGTGGGACCTACTTCACATGATTCCACATCATGATAGAACTAAAAAAAATGGGGTTTAACTTCCTTCTCCTATACTGAGCAGAACAGTAGGACATTAAACCCCATTTCATTTTAAGAAGTTAGTATCGGTATGTCTACCGACAAGGGCCTGAGTTCACAAAGCATTCTCAGACTTAAGTTGAGAATTTACTCAAATTTGTTCACCTTATTTTAACTAAAATAAAGCCCTTTATAATAATTTTGTTCTTTGTATGTATCAAATACATCGATAAGAAACTCAAATTCGACCAAATTCGGCCAAGGCAAAATAACGTAATTAACCTAACTCAATATGGCAGTCTTCATGAAGTATCAGAGAGCAATATCTTGTAATCAGCATGTTTAGTGGTGGGAGAATAACAAATTCTTTTTAAAATTCTTCAAACAAAAAAGTGGTTATAGAGGGGAAATGTGCCAAAAAACCAAAAATGATGAAAAAAAACCACAAAAAATGTATGTTTCACATGGACGGCTAATGGCTGAAAAATTTGGTAATAAAAGACATTTCCCCTATATAACCAGCGAGAATGTCTTAAAATCAACATGGATGTTGTTATATTACCAGGAAAAGATGGTCTTCTCATATCCAATATTTAAGACAAAATGAAAATTATAAACAGACAAACGATTCGCGTGCCAGAATGCTTTTGAGCGCCATTGTATGAAGCGACTCGACGAACAAGACTAACCATATCCAATGTAGGATAATACTACCAGTGTAGACTGGAATAACAAGACGCGAAATTCTGCCATTCAATTCAGACTCTCATGCGTATTTCCCTGAACATAACTGATTAGAAATTACAGTAACAACAGGAACGATTGAATGTAAATAAGTTTATATACATTCATATTACCTCGGATATGAATGTGTTGTGAAACATTAATAGTCCATTTCTAGGTACTAAAGTAAAGTGATTTGGCCCCTTAAATGTGCATTTTCTTAAATGAATGTCATTACTGTTGGTCTATCAGGTGTTGACTAGGCATCCCGATTCTTGCTCCGTTCCCACACTATGTGCATAGGTGGAAGAGGGTGTCCCTCCAACTGGGCGCAAAATGTATTTGAAAAACTGTACATAAATAGTACTTTCTATGTCATATCGTAGGGTTTCTAGCTTATGAACATATTTAACCTGTGGCATTCTTAACAATTCATCAAAAATAACCTAAATCATGATACATTTGGGGGCCAAATCTACGCAAAAACATTCATTAAGTTAGAGACCCTTGAAACTACCATAATCCTTTTCAGTCCATGGATCTCATAACAATTTCTGCCCTTTTATTAGGGCATAAATTCTTAACAACTAGATATATAACAACTTTTAATCCCAGTGAAGATAGTGCAAAGACATACAAAATGAAGAAATTGCACTTGAAAGTGGGAAAGCTAAACATATCGTCGCCTGAAAACCATATTGTTCTATCTCCCATTAAACCATATTGTTCTATCTCCCATTACAGGTAATGGGAGATAGAACAATATGGTTTTCAGGCAACGATATGTTTGGAATTCTTAAATTTAATTTTGAACCCAAAATAGAATTCAGTAACTTTATTGAGTCAACTGGCGTGGCTTCGTTTCCCCAGTTGTACATGTGACAAGGAGTAGGGTCGCCTGTCCAAACTCAGGGGTTTTCTCCGGGTCATCCAGTTTCGTCCCACTGTTAAAGACCGCCTACGCGCGAGCGATTTATTGAAATAAAATTCAACCAGGTATTTGTTGCAAATTTTTTTTTTTTTAAATTGGTTTCGCCTCTTATTATCACTTGTAAGATTTTAATAAAAGTATATTAATTGTCCCACCATTTAAACGCATTGGTCACGAGATATCACACGCAAAAACTTCCTGAAAACCGCCATATTGAATTATATCAATACATGTAACTCATTTTGCGTTGGACGACTTCGACTGAATTTGAGTATAATGCTGTCCAATACAAGTCTGATTGAACCAAATGGCATAGGTTTCTTCTGCAATTTGTTTGGGGTCACTCCACTTTTGAGATTAACATGCCCTACTTAGTAATACCAGTTATTATTGACTCAGTTAATTCTGACCCAGTTAAATTTCTCATTTGTATCAATCATTTATTTATAACTACCAATTGATGAAAATTGACCAGCTGTTTCAATATAACTAATCCTCTTGTAGAAAAGAATCAATTGAGTTTTTGTTTTCTTTTGTAGCCCTGTGACGGAGTTAATAAAACCAATGTAGTGTCAACAAGTTTTTACATTTTTATTAGTTCAAATTTAAAATTAGTTTTTGGAGTAATTTTTCATGTACTCGATAGTAGCCCAGTGAAGGTTTCGTAACATGAAAGATACACCCACATTTTGCAAGAGATGGACAGAGGCCAAACAAAATGATTTTTCATACAATCAGGGGAAATAACCCAGGATGTTATGACCCGACATGTTTTTAATATCGAAAGGAAACAAAATCTAAGGGATAGTGTCTTTGAAACCCATATTTCAAATTTCATCAAAATTGGATAAAAATTGTGATCGGTAGAGTGTCCACAAACAAATTATGAATGGGGGAATAGGGGCGACAACAATATATACATCCACATGAAAATGTAGGATTATCAAAAAGAGAACATCATTGCTGTAGTGAAGTCATGGGGTAGAACTCTCAGATCAGTATTAAGGCATTAAGGGGTAAGAGTATAGTGCACTAGTTAAGAGTATAGTCTATTAGTTAGAGTATAGTCAAGGCCCAGGGCCCGCGGCTTATGACAAAAAGAGAAATGATTCAATTCCAGATGAAAAGTTTCATGGCACCAGATCTAGGGCGGAGACTAGGCTATCCCTCAACCTTCTCCATGAAGTTTAACTCGATGATCGGTCTGCGCTTCTAGCTGTGATTTCACTGGTTTTAACAACTCCCCGTCGTTAAATGTCATTTCCGCGCATTGTATGCCATTCGGAACTGACATTACGTAATTTTCTTGTATTAGAGCCTGTTAATTGTGTGTTACGCGTGCGTGCCATTCAAAAGGGTATTAAATAATCTTTTCTTTTTGACGCGTTAGGGGCCCCGCGATTCTAGACAGGCCCAGGGTCCCGACTTTGAGTATAGTGTATAAGAGTATTAGTTAGGATATAATGTATTAGTGAGCGGTTAGAGCAGTGATTCTCAACCAGTGTGCCGTGAGATCTTCATAAGTGTGCCGCAAAATTTTGAACAGCACACCAAAATATTTTTCATTAAAGAGACCAGCTATTTGACTGTGGTTTTCTTTATTTAGTTGGATTCATTCTATGTCTCTATGACTTGTCTGTGTCTATGGTTGTATTCCATCTATGACTTGCCATGTCTTTATTTTGCAAACTTCAAATATTTTTCATGTGTGCCGCTATTTTTTCATGTGTTCCGTTGGCAAAAGAAGGTTGAGAACCACTGAGTTAGAGTATTAGTGAGACGTTAAAGTAGAGTGTATTAGTAAGAGGTTAGGGTTGAGTATACTAGTGAAAGGCTACTTCATTTGGTTCCATCAATAGTCTAAGGCCAATAGAATAATCTAAAGATTCATATTACAAATAAACTCTTCATATGTACAAAACTCTTCAACAAAGCTATTTGATCAAAAGATGGCTGCTTTTTCCAGAGGCTTTTTAGTGAAACTCTTTGGAATGGATTTTTCTTCTTTCATTTTAAAGAATGCGTATGACATTATTCCTAACATAACTAACATATTTCCTACCCACCACCAGAAAGTCTTGACCTCTCTGTAATACATTATGGCTAAAAGGGTTTGAGCGACGGACTTGGCGTTTATACTAATGTGATGAGTGACGGGTGACGTGTACTGGATCTGTAAAGCACTCGCCCAACCAATCGTTAGACTCATTAATCCAGACAAAAATAGATACAACCAGAAAAAATAATCGTAAATAATGTCCGAACTAAACACATAGGCAAGTTGATTAGTACTAACGACTAATGGCAGAAATATAAAGAAGCTGTTAACGTTATTATAATACGCTATTTTAATCGGACTCCCATTCATTACTTCATCCACTTTCCTAAAATAGATTGCACAGAATGCTGCGGATAAACTGGATAAGATTCCGTATATGATTCCCCAGATGGATAACGTCCCAGATTGTTCTTCTTCTTCCACACTCACAAAAAATCCACAAATTACTAGAAAACATGAGAATAATGTCAGACATTTTATGCCCTTTTTCAACATAAACACAGAAAGTATGATCGTGAATATGAGTGTAAACGAGCGAGCCACTTGATAAAATGCCACGGCAACATGTTTTAACATCAGATTGTTCAACGTCAGCGACGCCACAAAATTTATCGATAATAATAATACGTCACTGTTCAACAAAATACCCAAGTCTATTGATGGAATACTGACGTAACGTGTCACAGATTTAGCTATAAATAACACAACCACTGATACAAGACATTGAAACCAGGCAACAAAGATAGATAAATCATGTTTTCCAAATCGGCCACTGAGCAGGTGCTTGTTTAAAAATACAATGGATATGGACGTTATCCAGTAGAGTAGAATCACGCCTACTATTTTCTTCGATCTGCCCTCCATCTGCAATACAAAAAAATATTTACAGAGTATTACACGATATAACTGATTGTGTTACATAATGTGGAAATGACACGGAAACAGAAGTATATCAGCCAATGCACAGTCACTTCAAATTTTTGTATATATTTTGTTTATCATGATAGTTTTCATGAAGAAAATAATTGTTTAAAATTTAAAAATATATTTGACACACAAATCCTATAAATTCAACAGTATTATTTGGGTCTTAAGGTTAAATTCTTTGAAATTCTAAAGTTATGTTAATTGACTGACAGTCATGTTTTCCAACCAGTCAGTCCAGTCAAACTGACTAATATTACTGAAATGAGAGCCCTACATTAGAAGCAGTTGTAGACGACACTTATAATCTAGGATCATTGAAAGTGCACAAAACTGAAACCAGGTCTGGCACCAATTTCAGTCAAAAGATCTTGAAACTGTTGGGAAAAATGTGTGGTTTTGGACAAACTATACTTGGATAACGGTAAAAATTAATCTTGAAAATATGACCAACTGGCAAAATTTTAAAATGAAGCCCAGTGCAAATGCAACGTGAAAATTTTTGTCCTGGAAAAAACGACAACCATAACCCTTTAATATCTTCCGCTTACCTTTATTGTATGGTAACGGTGGCAACTGTGGAATTTACATGATGACTCGATTCCTAAACGGTGATTCTATCACCGGCAAATTCTTGATTCTATCACGGCGTTAACAACTACACCTGAAATACATGTAGTATAATGCTGATAAAATAAAATGTGATTTAACGTCCTATTCTCCTGCTCCACCTGGACTAATAAAGATGGGTATACGCCGTGCAGTGTGCTTTGAGGGAAATTACACCTGTACATTGACGCCACAGCTTACTCTTATATCGAATTCCAACTGTCAAGGGTTCTTTTACATGTACGCCAATGTGTGCACAGAACCTCCGTCTTTCCTCTCAACCTTGCCAGGCCTCCAGTCTTGCACAACTCAAATAGGAAATACGCCAGAAAATCCCACTGAACTCTCTCACACAACTTTTCTTGGGTACGGTATTCAACAGGTCACAGCCCACAGATAACAGCTGACACAGTGTTCAGGCAGTCAGGCAGGCAGTTATATAAAAAGCTTATGTAGACAAATATATTGGCTATTACATTCATTGTAACATCTGTTAATCAATATAATCTCCTTAAACTAGTAAAGAAAAATTAAGGCCATTTAAACAAGGCAAAACTCTACTTTTTGTCAAGTACCAGCTTGGGACCAATACCATGTGCTAAACCAATCAACCACCCAAACTCCCACATGTACAGGCCCTGAGTTTACAAAGTATTCTCAGACTTAAAGAAACATTTTGTAAGATTTAGATAAAGAACTAACCATTCTTGCTATAATAGTTCGAAAATAGTTGACAATTTCATTCAAATTACCTTATTGCAAGCAAAGATATTAGCCTTTGAAAGTTTGACAGACGTGTGCAATAATTTCAACCACCATACTCTTTGATCGAAGCGAAGTCTTGTTCCTCCATATTTGATTAAATCAAAGTGAACCGTTCCAATCTATTTAATATCGGAGAAATCTGACGCCATCGAGAGTTGATTAAGCCACAGTAAATCTTAAACACTAAACATACATTATGCAGGAGCAAAATCTGCCTATTGCAGCTCTTTCTTTAGGCCTGAAATGTTATCTAAATTATTAATTACACTTTAATTAACATATCCAGACCATAATCAACTCTTGATGGCATCGCTATAGCCTGCGACGTTTATTGGATTGCGTTTCGATTTGCTGTTAGACTTCCATTCATAATTAAAACAAAAAATGGATAATCGACACTGTGTTTTATCCTACCGACTTTAGTGCAGATGATCAAGACTAGCTCCAATATTCAATCTCTGTTCATTTTGGAACAATTTGTATTAAATTTTCAGCAAATTCACATTAAATTTTGTAATTCTTAACTATTATAGTGAAAATTGCCACCACTTCATCTAATCTCCAAAAAGGTATCCTTAGTAAAAGAATGTGTAAGATAATATCTGCAAGTTACTTGAAAATCACAAAATGACGGATATTTAAAAATCCTGAACTTTAAATCTGTTCAGGCACATACAATAACTGAAAATGAAAAATCCTTAATGAGTTAAAAAATTTGTTAACCACGTCTAGAGCTCATTTCCAAACACTTCATATTTTTGGAGCTATCCCTTAAGGAACTAGTATAGGCTCCTATAATACAGAGCACTATTCACATAGCTCCAGCAGTCTATAGGGGAACAGTAGTTATGGAACTTTTCAAGCTGTTCAGGGATGTAGCGTTATGGTAGTTTCTTCTGGAACTGTCCTTGAACGAACGATATCCGATGACAGTTCCTATCCGGTCTTCTATAACTGCAGTATGAAAATACCATTCTTCCCTATGGCGGGGGAAAGCGGCAAAAACCTAATGCTATGTAGAAATGTCTGATTCAAAACACACATGTAACATAATGCCATACCAAATACCTAAAACATCTAATGCAAAAAACAAAATACAAGAAACCTCTAATACAAAAAACCTCATACGTCTATTGCAAAAGACAAAATACAAGAAACCTCTAATACAAAATACATATAACCTCTTATGCACAATTGATTTTACAATCTGAAACATCTACCATAAGCATTAGATGACATATCTCGTTGTCATTACTTACATTTCTCCACTGAATTATCTTTTTTTAGGTCAATGTCAAGGTCACCGAACACAACTTGGCGACCTATTCGGCTAGCGAGCTATTCGACCGATCCAGCTGGCAACCTGTTCGTTGGCAACCTATTCAGAATTAAGACAACAGTCGCCCAAACTCGTCTATTTTTAACAACCAATAAAATCCAACGTTACGTCTATCAAATGAAAGTAGAATAATATATTATTTTTATCAATTCCTTTAGCTCAGAATAGAGATGTAATTTCGCATTATCGTACAAAATTCTAGACATCCAACTAAATATATTCCGAAAGGTAATTAAATAGGCTTTCTAAGTATTATCAGTAAAAATTGGCACATTCATATTAAAGAGGTGCACTCTCTTCCTAAACATGACCATTTTTTTAAAAAATTTAAAGGGAAAAACTGTTAATATCCCGTGTCAAAATTCGGACCATCGTACAGAATTCTGAATTCAACTAAATATATTCTAAAAGGTAATTGAATAAGCTTTCCAAATATTATTAGTAAAAGTTGGCAGAATTCTGATGATCCAACTAAATATATTCTAAAAGGTAATTGAATAAGCTTTCCAAATATTATTAGTAAAAGTTGGCACAATCATATTAAAGGGGTGCGCTCTTAACCTGAACATAGCCAATTTTTCAAAATTTTAAAGTGAAAGAACGGTAATATTTCGAGTCGAAATTCGGACCATCGTACAAAATTCTTAGCAACCAGCTTCTGAAAGGTAATTGAATAAGCTTTCTAAATATTATTAGTAAAAGTTGGCACAGTCATATTAAAGGGGCACGCTCTCAACCTGAACATAGCCAATTTTTCAATATTTTAAAATGAAAGAACGGTAATATTCCGAGTCGAAATTCGGACCATCGTACAAAATACTGAGCATCCAGCTATATATTTTCTGAATGGTTATTCAATAAGCTTTCTAAATATTATGAGTAAAAGTAGGCACAATCATATTAAAGGGGCGCGCTCTCAACCTGAACATAGCCAATTTTTCAATATTCTATATGTAAAGATAGACCGGAATTTTTTTCGAAGTCCGAATTTCGAACCATCGTACAAAATTCTGAGCATCCAGGTATATAAATTCGGAAAGGTATCTGAATGAGCTTTTTAAATATTAATAATAAAAGTTGGCACAATCATATTAAAGGGGCGCGCTCTCAACCTGAACATAGCCACTTTTTTTAATATTCTAAAGTGAAAGAACGGTAATATTCCGAGTCAAAATTCGGACCATCGTACAAAATTCGGACCATCCAGCTATATAAATTCGGAAAGGTATCTGAATAAGCTTTCCAAATATTATTAGTAAAAGTTGGCACAATCATATTAAAGGGCTGCGCTCTCAACCTGAACATAGCCAATTTTTCAATATTCTATATGTAAAGATAGACCGGAATTTTTTTCGAAGTCCAACTTTTACTAATGATATTTGGAAAGCTTATCCAATTACCTTTAAGAATATATATAGCTGGATGGTCCTAATTTCGACTCGGAATATTACCGTTCTTTCACTTTAAAATGGTGAAAAATTGGCTATGTTTAGGTTGAGAGCGCGCCCCTTTAATATGATTGTGCCAACTTTTACTAATAATATTTCGAAAGCTTATTCAGATACCTTTCCGAATTTATATAGCTGGATGCTCAGAATTTTGTACGATGGTTCGAAATTGGACTTCAAAAAAATACCGGTCTATCTTCACATATAAAATATTGAAAAATTGGATATGTTCAGGTTGAGGGCGCGCCCCTTTAATATGATTGTGCCAGTTTTTACTAATAATATTTGGAAAGCTTATCCAATTACCTTTCAGAATATATATAGCTGGATGTTCCAAATTTTGTACGATGGTCCGAATTCGGACTTCGAAAAAAATACTGGTCTATGGAAAGCTTATTCAATTACCTTTTAGAATACATTTAGTTGGATCATCAGAATTTTGTACGATGGTCCGAATTTTGACACGGGATATTAACAGTTTTTCCCTTTAAAATGTTTTAAAAATTGTCTAGGAAGAGAGTGCACCTCTTTAATATGAATGTGCCAATTTTTACTGATAATACTTAGAAAGCCTATTTAATTACCTTTCGGAATATATTTAGTTGGATGTCTAGAATTTTGTACGATAATGCGAAATTACATCTCTATTCTGAGCTAAAGGAATTGATAAAAAATAATATATTATTCTACTTTCATTTGATAGACGTAACGTTGGATTTTATTGGTTGTTAAAAATAGATGAGTTTGGACGATGTTGTCTTAATTCTGAATACGTTGCCAACGAACAGGTTGTCAGCTGGACCGGTCGAATAGCTCGCTAGTCGAATAGATCAGGAGGTTGTGTTCGGTGACCTTGACATTGACCTAAATAAAGATAATTCAGTGGAGAAATGTAAGTAATGACAACGAGATATGTCATCTAATGCTTATGGTAGATGTTTCAGATTGTAAAATCAATTGTGCATAAGAGGTTATATGTATTTTGTATTAGAGGTTTCTTGTATTTTGTCTTTTGCCGTAGACGTATGAGGTATTTTGTATTAGAGGTTTCTTGTATTTTGTTTTTTGCATTAGACGTTTTAGGTATTTGGTATGGCATTATGTTACATGTGTGTTTTGAATTAGACATTTCTACATAGCATTAGGTTTTTGCCGCTTTCCCCCGCCATACTTCCCCACCTCTGTTTTAAGGCTACTTTGGGATCCTTCCCTACTATTTTTCACCTTGATTCGACTTTATTCGCCAAAGGAATCATTTCTTGCCACCGCTGACAAACAATTAATTAAGATTCTGCGATTAAAAACATACACCAAATACGTTTAACCTGAAGAGCCATTACAAGACCCGGACATGCGCAAACCACGTTTATTTCATCGCTAAACTCTACTTGAAAATGGAGTTAAATTATTATAAATTTGTGTCAAATATAGTGAAAAAGCATTCCTTTTGGTGGAAAATAAAGAATTGTGACAGTTCCAAAAGGAACTAGCGGTATGAATAACTATGTCAACAATATTCGTTACCTTAGTTTCCACCATTTTTCATCAATTTATACACAGTCTAGATACAATTTAGTTCAGCTCTGAACGTAGGTCTCATACACTCGCCATTACTACGTTCAGATCCTGTGCCATTCAACCAATGTCGAAACTATAATCTGTCCCAGTCAATTTTACTGGGCAACTTTTCACGGCTAAACGGTAGCGTGTCAGTCCTTGTGAACGCCTGAACCCAGGTTTACCAAAATTTCGTTTCATCTTATACGGCCGAGTTCGTAAATTTGTGTGTTATACCCTATCAATGGCATCGGCCAAGTCGTCTAGCAGACGGAGACGTATTTTTAAAAGCGTGTTGTGTCGGTCATACTGGTTTTAGCTAGGTAAGCAAGGTCTTATTTTCTCACTAAGATGTTCATTTACATTGTTCAGGCGTTCACGGGGATTCAAACGCGACCGTTTAGCCGTGAAAAGTTGCCCTGTAAAATTGACTGGGACAGAATATAGTTTCGACATTGGTTGAATGGCACGGGATCTGAACGTAGTAATGGCGAGTGTAATGAGACCTACGTTCAGAGCTGAACTAGATACAATTAGTAAGTTATATAGCCATTTAAAGTGTAAATAGAATGCAATCGTTAACCATATACAGGCGTTTTAAAGTCAAAAGGTTACCGGTAACGTGGCCTTGGTTTGAAATTGGTCGTACTGCCACTATTATCAAGACTAGTTTATTAAACATTACAGAAAGTTCCAACAGAAACCTTATGCAGAAACTCAAGAAATGTTTTATTAAGAACATCATCTTGATAGAGGAGATATGTATCGATTAAATTCAGTTAATCATCGCAAATTAAAAAATAAAACTGAACATAACTTTAAAAAAGTGATGACTCCAAAATAACCTAAGAACAGAGATGTAGTAAAGCAGTAATTTTCATATTGCAGCTTTATAGGAAACGACAGTAAGAAAGGTAAGAAGAGTAGATCTTTGTCCATGGTATGTAAGACCATTCCAAAAGAAACTAGGCTTACATTCTACTGTTGACAATGCACAAGACTAATTTATTGATGTAAATCGCCATTTAGTCTTACTGGGGTCATTATCAGAAAAAGTGGCAAAATGAACAAAAAAAATGATTTCAACTTTTTCACCTAATAATTTCTTGATTATCATAAATTAATTTATTAATGTCATGGAACAACATTTTATCTAACAGAAAAAAATTATTCAACCATATTTACTCCAAAAATAGACTTTTCGAGGTCTAATATACACGTGAAATGTCCTTACCATTACTTTGGATTCCAAAACTTTTGTACATTTTTCCTAGATGTGAGGAAACTGTGAATGTTAATTCCCATACATATCAATTCATACTACATTGGTCTATTTCTATTCAAAGTCCTGGGTTCCTAGAGGTTTCAATGTAGCTATGAGGAGAGCCTCAATGTGTGTCCTGATTTTTTGTTTCAAAATGTCTGTACCGTAAGTTCGCTGCCTATTTCACAGATATCTCAACTTTATTCAACAAGGCTATTGTTAACCTCAAGGTAAAGGTCTTTCTCAGCCATGTTGGATTTCTGAAGGTAATTAAAGTTTACCAAGGAGAGAATTTCAAAGAAAAGAATCACAATTTTCACATGTTTATTGTTAGATAATTTTTTGTCTTTACCGTTACCTGAAATAATGAGGCAAAGAACGGGGGAATATCTTAAATAATTAAATATTAGATAAGATAACTAGTATTCTTGAAAATAAGCAAGAAAAAAATGAGAATGTGCTGTTCTTTTTCTTTTTTCCAAGCAAAATGTGTCTTTACCATTACCACTCGATGTCTTTACCATTACAATTTTTAACACTCAGATTAACAGTAAAGATTATACAAAAACTCAATAATAGGCCTAATGCTGATCGTGCATTGCAAACATGATTTTGAACAAAAGAACACCTACTTCCTATTTATGAAAAAAAAATTACATAAATACATACATGACATGGCCTCATAAAAATTTTAAAAAAATGAATGTGTCTTTACCGTTACGGTACTAGTAGTAGTACACTATTGTCTGTCCCATGGTAAATAATAAACGGATTTCTACGATTATGAACAAACTACTCTACTTAAGTTATTATAAACTTACCTATGTGTTTAAAATTACCTCCGGTTAAATAAAATCCATTATACAGCTAAATATACCAACGAATAAAAAAGTTCTCTCTTGTAAAATTGAACTTATCACAAACTTTGAGAAATAAAAAATGGAAGCTTATTACGTCACTTATCGGAATAGATCATTTCGTATGAGGGGGTCAAAGCAAGGCTATTTTACGACAGTTCATATTTTGTGTTGATGCGTTCGATTACTGGCCCCGCGCTTACTCTAGCCACCGCGAATGCGTTCGGGTTACTACTGGAAGTATCCTATTATTCAGCATGGAAGCAAATAAATTATTTGATCGAAGTTATATTTGCCGCTAAAAGTTTAGGCGACGGAAGAATTATTGTTGACACTTGTCTCAGTAGTGTTGTGTTTATTCTTGTAAGCTATGGAGCTGGTTAACAAAGCTAACCAAAGGTTACATTGGTTGAACGAAAATGTGATTTAAAGTATGTTCTGCATAATATGGGCTTCCAATGAGATACCAATGAAAAAGTCTAAAGTTTGTTGACGGATTATTGTTTGCTCGTTGTTATTTATCAGAACATCGAGCACAATTAATTGTTTGGTGACGTTCATCTTCCATTTTGATATCCGAAGAAAGTGCCGCGCCGTTTGATTACCCATTCCCACTGCGCATGTCGAAACGTATTCGAGGATCCTGCCCGAGTAAGCACGGAGCAAATAATCGAACGCGACATGTATGAATAAGCTTTTGCTCTGAGACCCAGTAATGAGTTTGAGCGTTTACAAACATAAATACGCCCATAGTCCGATATTTTGTTTCCGCCTTGTATTAATTATTTGGTTAGAGAGTTCTGGGGGAATTTTTTTCTTTTGAATTACATTTGTTTTACTGGCCTTGAATATCACCGTTGAATATTTTTAATATTTCCTGATGATGAACTTAAGCAGTCCTGCCAATTAACCCCGGCAATCTGCTGTGGACGAGGTAGGCCTAAATTCCGATGTATTTTACATTTGCCTCGGCAAAATTAATAGCCGAGGCCATTGAATCATTGAATAGGTATATAACGGTTTTTTTTATAGATAAATACCAATAATTATTATCACCAAATCATACCGCGCATCAGTTTAATTATCGGTAGATAGTTCCATATCTTTCTATTTCTCTTTAAATATTATTTCTGGTGTGTTCAGAATTTTATAATCGTGAAATTCACAAGGCTGTTTACCCATAAGATTTTGAAATCCACGGAGAATGTAATTTTCCGATGGCATTTCGTAGATCGCGATCATGTCCCAGCTAATCAACGCTTTGAATTATATTGCCGTAAAAGGTACCATGTCATATTATATGCTACACAGATGGTTAAATTTAGTGCCGCGAAACTTGCACGAATTTTCCCGGCGGTCTGCATAATTAACACACAAAACCAAATAATACACAAAATCTGACGTGTGATTTTTTTGTTTTAAATACATTTTTTATAAAGACGATAAACGATGTTTAGACATCCCGAACTGTTCTTATCAAGAATGTGTCGATTTCAGTATCTGTCGAATGAACAAAAACAAGTAATTTAATCAGGAACATTAATGATATGAACAGTCCGAACGTGAATAAAATATGGAAATTATTGAGAAGCGGCGGTCTTTTTCATACGAAATATGATCAATTAAAATTATGATTGACTGGGCTGTAATGTGTTTTATAAAAATATATATAATATACACGGGTGAAATTACGGGGTGAAAAGCAATATTATACATGTATTTACGAGTATTCGTATAATCCGTAAATAACATTTAGCAGACTGACAATCAAACGGTTTAAAATTAATGTCATTGTCTCCAGTTGCTATTTTCTTGCCCAAACTCAAACGACCGAAAGGCAGTGTTCTGTTTTGATTACAACACACGTGGTTATCATAGATTACCCCCTTCAGCATAATTACGATGGTTTAGCCCATAACGTCACGTGTGTAATGTTGTGATGAACACAGACGAAAATACAAGCAAAAACATTGAATTTTCAAGAGAGAACCTCTTTTTTCCGTTGGGATGTTTAATTGTGCAATGAATTTTATTTAACCGGAGGTGGTTTTAAACACATAGGTAAGTTTATAATAACTTAAGTAGAGTAGTTTGTTCATAATCGTAGAAATCCGTTTATTATTTACCATGGGACACACAATAGCTAGATTAGCCACTTTTTCTGAGAATGACCCACTAGGCCTACTAGTGTTCTATCCCAGTACCACTGGCACTGTAAGACCCTGAAAACCCTCAGCAAATTTCAAATGTCTACGACCACGGCAAGTACTAGGCAGGCCCGTAGCCTGTATGAAAGTGCATCAGCGCCTAACGTAACTAATTATATAAGTCCAGTCATGTTCTTTGATTTCTTCGACTTCGTCTCTTCGTTGCCAGCTTACCTCTGGGTCTGACGGATTTGAATGAAGAAAATGATTTCTCCAATGGCAATCTAAAATCTTTAGTTATACTCACCTATGAAATTAATTTTGCTTGTCACCTAATTTCACCTCGGTTAAAGAAAGTTTAAACACAGGCAAATTGTTGTCAATGAGCAGATCGATTTGTAATGGTTTGCATTTCCAGCCATTTTAATTCAAGGGGGAAAACTCTAATAAGATTTGGAAGCAGACCACTGTTTTCGCTATTGACATCATGGGCAACGTTAAATACAAATAATGGTACGGTCAATGTACCGAGCGTACATTATTTATACTAGTCTGAAATGTTGCACCCGTGTGACGTATTTCACTGCAAAACATGTGCGGGTGTCTTTTAAGTTGTTTTTGCATTGCATTGGTCTCGAACTGAAAATGAAAGTCTCGCTCTAGTCTAGACCATTAAACCGCACACATGATTATTTTCTTACATGTATTTATTTTATGCACGCATATTTATGTTCCTTTTCATATACATGTACATACATGCCTTCTGGTAGTGAATTTGTAACCGTGTAAATTTTGTACTTGAATATTTCAGCTTAACATATTTAGGCCTACATCATATTCATACGATGTCGTTTTGAGTATAATGCTTGATAACAAATTGTGAAATCTTGTTGAAACGTCGCAGTGAAATAAACCATAGTAATTGTTATTCCATAAAAGTGTGTTATTTGATGCCATTTTGAGACAGACGTGTACTACAATGTACACTACATGCATAGTTACGAATCATCCTTAAATGTTTGCTAAATCGCAGAATTATCATTTCCACGCATATCCATAGCAATCAATTATATTCCAATAATCGCGAGCGAATTATCATTTCAGGGGCGGATCCAGAGGTGGGGTTTGGGAGGCCCCCCCCCCCTGCTCAGCTACATAAAAAAAAATATGCTTTGCATCAATGAAATTACATCACAAAGTGATCCTACATCAGTATAAAAACGATTTCTCTGTTTAAAAAGCTCAATTTGTATACTGTATATGCCTATGTAATTTAGAGACGATGATGGCAGACTTCCGTAACCGAAACCTGGCAAACCCCCTCCTGCAAAAATTCCTGGATCCGCCCCGGCATTTGCCGTAAAACTATAGCGGCTACGGATTATGGGTGATATAACGGGAAATGATAATTCCTCGACTGAGCCATACCCCAGCGATTCGTTTGATTAGAGGGATTTCTCGGGCCATTGCTTCAGGAATATGCGACTGAGCACTGCCACACATTTCGGGAATGGTGTTGATTTTTTGACTTAAAGGCAGAGAGAGAGGGAGAGACAGGGGAATAGGGTTTAACGTCCACTAGACACAAACTAGGTCATTAGCAGTGGGAGGAAACCGGAGTGCCCGGAGGAAACCCACAAAGTTGAGAAGGCGGCCCTATCTCCATGCCACATACGCTCACACCAGGGATCGACACAATCGCAAGGCAGAGGTGACCGGCCAGCTAAAGGTCGAAGAGCGGCACTCTAGACCAACAGGCCATCCCAACCCCCCTGATTAATACTAATGCATGCCTGAACAGCATCGTGTCACTCTTAAAAGTGTCACTCTTTATCATTAATACATGGGACAAGCTAGGCGGGCGTTCCTCGGTTGTACGTGACAATTAGTGTGGTCCAACCTCGTGGATTTTGTCCGGGTTCTCTGGATTCCTCGCACCGCTAAAGAACCCTATGCGCAAACGAATAATTGAAATAAAATTGAACCATGTGTTAGTCCTGAAATGAAATTACATAGTTTGTGTCGAGTGGACGTTAACTCCCATCTCTCTGGATATCTCTCTCTCTCTCTCTCTCTCTCTCTCTCTCTCTCTCTCTCGTCCAAACACACATACACACTATTCACAGCTGTTAGATCCACTACTGTATGGACTAAAAAATCTTGAAATTCGGCCAGTGGATGTAAACTTACCTACTGAAATCGTATGTAATCTTGGTAGGATGAAGCACGGGACTGAGGTTGTATATGCTGTGGAAAGAACGACTGAAGCAAATAACCTGAGAAAAAGTCGGTAAGTCGGGTGTTTTCCACACTCCTCGCAGTGTTCCGTTTGATTAGAGCTAATTAGAGGGATTTCTCTGGCCATTGCTTCAGGAATATGTGGGTTTTCTTTCGTGGTTTGTTTTCTGATTTCTTTCTTCCCAGGCATAACCGAAGTCGATGACTTTGTCTTTCTTATAAACCGTCTATGTTTACAAGTACACTGTTAGAAATTTTGGTAAAATTACAGTACTACAAGTAGTTTCTGTACCTTAATTGTCGGTATATTCGCCACAATATAGTAGTTTTAATAAGTCTGACGTATTTTTACAGAGTTTCGTGTATGTTTACCGATTTTCACGTATGTTTACCGAGTTTCGTGTCTTTTTTACAATAGACACAGTAAAAATACATTCTAACATATGTAATATTTACAAACAGAACGGAAAATGAATAAGCAAGCATGTAATTTTACAGATCTTAAGTTTATTCACATTATTTTCTAAATTTACTTTTAGGTTAGAAATATAACCCAAACGTTAAAAACTAGATAATGTAAAGGGCATATGCTGAAAATCTGTCAAATTGCTCCACTCTGAACCGAGATATTACCGGTTAAATGTTAGGCCTAGCCTCGATCAGTATTACAACAGTCGGTACGATAAAAACATCGTCACGATTATCCTTTTGTGAATTTAATCACCAATGAAAATCTGACACCTAAGATGGCATCAAGAGTTGAGTATGGTCTTTTCATATTAATAAATGCCTAAGTCATAGTTTATATAAAATATCAGGTCTAAAGAAAGGCCTGCCATAGGCATAATGTATTTCTAAAATATTGGTAGTTGTCGTATTCGGTAAATTTATTTTCTCCCAGCATGCAATTTTACAGATTGTACGTCTACATTTTTTAAACTTTCAGGTTAGAAACATGAGTAAAATTACAGATTTACAAAAATGATGTATATTTACCAAGTTTCAGTCTCCTTTTACAACGAACTTTGATGAAATCAAAGGCACATTAAAACCCGGTAAAAATACATATTAAGTATTTAAATGTAACACTGAAAATAGCAAAACCGACGATTGGCGGTTTCAACCTGTGGGGGGAGGAAATTACGTCCATTGTGTTGTTTTGTCTGTAATTTTTCAATCACTTTTTTTTAGGTAAATTTACATTTGGAAGTTAAAAAACAAACTTACTGTAACCGTTTATTTACAGTGTTGCGGTGAATTTACAGTCCAAAGTTAAAAAACAAACTCATAGATATTTTCCATTTACTGTTTTCAGGTAAAATTACACAAAAGGTGAAATTACAGAAACACTGTAATATTACAACTGAATGTTTATTTACAGTAAATTTACTGGCAACTTTTGCTGCCAGTAATTTTCATGTAAATTTACCAGATTTTTTCTAACAGTGTAAGTAAAATGAGAATATCCCAGAATTTCAGTCACAAAAACCTTATATCATGTTTTCTTATGAAATAAAAACTACCCTGGAAGAATAACCCGATACGGGTTTAAAGAAAAACTTTCAGAAGAGTAACCCCATATTCCTCAGTTCTTTTCCGAGCATAGAATATACCCCTAAGATCAAAGAGATTTACCGTTATAGGTGTAGAATCGATGGTTAAAATTTCAGACACATAGAATATACCGCTAAGATCAAAGAGATTTATCGTTATAGGTGTAGAATCGATGGTTAAAATTTCAGACATACAGAATTTTACGGATTACGGATAAAATAGACTCGGGCCCGTATCTGCCCCCCCCCCCCGCGTGAAATGCTAACAATCATTAAAGTATACACAGTTTGTTTGAATTCTTATTTGAAAAGTCTTATTAGACGCCTAGGTAACTACATAGCATGATGATTACAACAGTCTGTTAGAATGACCTTCCGAAAATTTCCTCAAAATATTCGCCCCCCCCCCCCGCTTAATGGTGTCTAGATACCGGTCCGAATAGACTGAACATCTTTGAATAAAAATAAATGTGTTACCTGTCAATGTCACATACCGTTTGTCTGTTGTATAGTTGTGTAGCTAGTTCAGCTTTGAACCTAGGTTTCATTACACTTTGTTAAACGTGCAGGAACAGTGAACCAAGGAGCATACTCACTGCTGTGCGGTGTTTTCCTTCACAAAAGTGCTCCAAAGGGATCACTTTTCGTTAAGATATGTTTCCATGATCACTATCATTTTCCGCCAGAGGGAAGTTTGTATACTGTACCTGTGGTAATAAAGGCTTTCACATACCAAAGGGATACCTGTATTGACTATCGAGTCATGGGTGACAGCACATCAACTACATATCAAACCCTCTCGAGATCCATATATGGACGAGGAGTTAGTTTCACGGTACAAACTTGATCGGGCCAGTATATTACATGTTATTAACTGTATTAATAATTATATCGACATCACAACTTACTGATAGAAATTCCCGGCCTAGAAATGGTTCCACTACTGATGTCTTCTGTCTTACTATACTGCAGGCACAGCCTCGGCTTTTCCTGCAGAGTTCCTTTGCGCACAAGAGTTTTAGTCAAATGACAACAAAAAGTTTACTGGCCCATAGCTCTCCTAATTTACACATAAACTAACCCAAAACTGCACTGCTAATTTAACATATAATAAATCAATTCCCATTGAAATACCGATAGAAATCCTTGTCATCACCTGCACAAGTCACGACCGCCTATAATATAATGCTAGTGAGAATGAATTGGGCGCCCAAAACGGCTTGATAGTCTTTAAAATTCAAACGGCACGTTTTGTGGGGTGCCTCATCCCAGAGGGACGCGCATAATGCCGAGGTCATGGGAACCCATAATATAATGCTTGTGAAATTTGTTAGGCGCCCGTGAATGAACGTATTTTAGTTCTTTGAAGCTTTATAAGTACAAATACACTGTAATATACTGTTCATGTTTTTATATAATAAACGATAATATATTTCATATATCATGAAATTTTATGTTATTCACAGTCAGTTGTATACATTAAAATCGCAAAAGCAATATCTAAACGGCAAATTAAATTCCCTCAAAACATGAAATAGACACTGTTTATGTAATGACATGCCAAGCGGGACGATGCGAACAACTTTATTAAAAATGTTATTTGCATTTTCATCTACCAGGTGACGGGCCCATGCCTGGAGTCTTATTTAAAGGACCAATCTCGACTATATTTTGGAGAAATAAAACTGCTTAATTTTGTGTGTAAAGCCCTTAAAATCCTCTACCTTTTGGGCCGAGCAACATAACTCAATATATGTGATACGTGTTCAAACAAATTAAACCCGTCCGTCGTCATCTGGAAATGGAGACCGATGTCCCAACAGGCGCGGATCCAGGGGGGGGGGGGGTCAGGGGGTCCGCCCCCCCCCCCCCGCTCAGGCTTGAAAATTTTTTTATGCGATTTTATTGGCGATTTAGACCTGTTATTTTGGAATTTACCTTCCGGAAATACGTCAGAATGAACCAAATTGAATCTAATTTACCAAATTATCAGTTGAGCGCAATTAGTTAAGCAATCTTCGATTTAATATTCCCCAACCTAATAAATCAATATATAAAAAAAGTTTAAAATACTTTGGACCTTGTCTCTGGAATAATCTATCTACCTCAATTAAAAACACACCTGTATTATCAATTTTCAAAGCGAATATTCTTTTAATGATACATTCCTAACCATAGTAAACCTTATGTACATAATTAATAATAAACCTTATGTACATAATTTTGATTCATAATTTTTATACGCCTACATTGAAATGTGGTCGTATATTGTTGTTGTTCTTGTTGTTCTTATATTGTTTTGTTATGTTTCATGGGCAGAATTGTAAAAAGGCCTGGCCTAATTTCTTACCCAAATAAAGATATTATTATTATTATCAAACCTAGACCCCCCCCCCCTGCAAAAAATCCTGGATCCGCACCTGCCCTAGTTCAGCTCTGAACGTCGGTGTAATGAGACCGACGTTCAGAGCTGAACTACACCTGCCCAAGCAGTAGAAATTCAAGACATATTTATTTCTGTGCCTTTTGCTCAATAGGTTGTCAACTCACTATTATACGATCATAAGCATTATTAAAAATCATTGACACGGGAAATAATAACACAATCACCTCCCTTGTTTTTCCATTCTCCCCATGGTATAGCTATCTTCAAACGTTTGAAGTTGAAGTTGAAAATGATATATTTGCCAATTTCTCCACTGGCAATAGTGAATTATAAGATTAATAGGAATATTCTTTATCAAAGGTAGGACTGTGTATAGGTACCATAGTAGTAAGCATGGTACTCTGGAGCATATTTGGAATTCCAGACATTCCAATGGCGTGACGTCACACATTCCAAAGGCGTGACGTCAGAGCATTCCACAGGTGTTCTATTTATAGTTTGAATATGGTTATCGTTGACTGAACAATGAGGTTATGAATAATAAAAATGCTATTGTGTGCAGATGTTTTATCCTTTGATCTCGTTTGACTTTTTGTAACCTGGGTATGGGGTCCACGAATTGTTTATTGGTATGTGGGGGTAGGGGGGGATATTTCCCTTTATAGTCAGGTGTGTAGGGTTCGCGTTGAGTTCATGTCACGTGTAGTCTGTGTTATACAAAGCCTATATATTTAATCTGCATATTTGGTTTAGTTAAATTTATCCCTTCAAGGCTACGAAAGAATTAAAGCTTTTTTATAGTTGTATATAAGAATATTGACTTTTGAAAATTGAAAATAATTCCCCCCCCCCCCAAAGAAGAAATTGAAATATTTGAATGTTATAGGTTAGTTGTTATGAAATCCTTGTCCATTGAGTTATTTTACCTGTTTATCCGTAGGTCGGCTACCTATAGAATGTGTCTTCAATTGACCGAAACGGGTTAGCTACCGGCTTAGTTTGTCTTGATATGGAGTCTAATATGAACACTCACTGAGTAATTCCCAATTCGTCACCTGTCTTACCTCCCCTCGAATCCTTGTCCTGAATTTGTAGCGCAAATCGGGGACCACGTGGGCTAAGTGGGTA
Organism: Patella caerulea; assembly: GCA_036850965.1. Taxonomy (NCBI): domain Eukaryota; kingdom Metazoa; phylum Mollusca; class Gastropoda; family Patellidae; genus Patella; species Patella caerulea. Next base: position 69,976,522 of record JAZGQO010000010.1, on the reverse strand, counting down.
AGGCGCTGACTCGCTAGCCTGGAGGTCGGGTGTTCGATCCCTGCATTGGCCGAGAAAGTTCATCTCGATTTTCCGGTGTGGTTCCCCATTGTCAGTGAGGCAGAACCGAGGGCCTGACAAGGACAACTGTCTAGTCGTTCGGATGGGGCGAAAAACCGAGGTCCCGTGTACACATTGGCGTGCACGTAAAATATCCCTGGGCAGTTGGAATTCGATATAAGAGTAGACCGTAGCGACGCTGCCCGGTCAAAACTTCCCCCCCCCCATAGCACACTTTATGGCGTATGACTGTCTTCCATTAGTCCAGATTAAGCGGAGAAGAGTAGGACGTTAAACCCCATTTCATTTCATTTCAGTACCGCGAATCGGCCCGCGTGTCGTGGCGTCCCGCGCAATCTAACTATACGCACACCACATTTGGATGAGGAAAAAAAAGTTGAACACATTTAAATCATATTTAAATCTGACGAGGGTATCAAAAAAAAGCTTTTATATTGCAATGATATAATTCTATACACGCGAAACTTGTTTTAATGGCCAAGGTTTGACTATATCTAATCGAAGTTAACAAGTTCACAATTCAATTAACTAATAGAAGTCGCATTGATGTAATGTTTTATTTTTGACTGGTTGCAAAGATGGGGTTATAATTACTAGAATGACGAATAGCAATAACACATTAAACCATTTTTTGCATGGATAATACAAGATAGAAATGTTTTTTGGCAATATCAATTTGTCTCAATATATTATATATAGAAAAAAAAGAAATCAGATTAAAGATAAAAGGCATTTACTCAACACGCGTTAAATATAAATATACTAAACTGTTATCGGTAAATATATGGAGAAAAGGAGAGATGAAATTATAATGTCATGCATATTCAATTTGTGGAATAAAATAAGTCGTAACATTATATTATGGAACTTCCAATTTAAATATATACATAGAATTATATATTTTAATGATTTTTTTATTCAAAAACAAAATAAAAGAATCTTAACGATTTGGTGTTTTAGTCTACATAATACAAGGACTATTGTCGTCTCTAAGAAACTAAACCCAACTCCTAACAATCTTTGCTTACTAATTGAAAAGAACATAAGAATAAGTTATTGTTTCAGAAGTTTAAAAGTATCGTTTACTGAGGTCTCTAGCATCGATATACAAAGCTTTTATATCACCGTTATTCGTCTGTGTAAACGTAAACCGAAATAGATATGCTAAAAACGAAGGTACTGTACCGGAAAATGTCCTTTCGTGAGGTCCCTAGAACAACCACTGGATTATTATTATCTATTTTAAAATGAAACACGGTTCACTTTGAATGAATTTAGACGATATTGTCTATTCTAGAAAAGCATAGTTTACCCGATCAGATAAAATCGTTGCTTACTATTTTAAAAAAAATGTTTAAAACCCAATTAACTAAGGATGATATTTTATTACCACCCCAAAATATTTACATCAGAAAATATAATCCAGTCTAAACCGCGTTACAATAAAAGTATCATGACGCACCTGTTCCCCGTGGTCAATAGATATATACCGCACGGTATATCATTTGTTAAACTGTTTTGTCGATGATAGGTTTCAAACTATAAATAAATGACCGAATAGTTTTCATTTCAAAACTATAACCGATGTAAAATACTAGTTGCATCAATTACTTTCTCTGTTCACATGACATCGTCAAAAACATCACACGTAGCAAGGTATTGCATTAAAAGTGGCAATAACTATCAAATTTACATACATATACGATTAGTACAATTATAAAAATATTGTACTGCTAATTGAATTATGAAGTGTACATATTATAATTGTGTTTTGTAGTATGTTTTTTTTTTAAAAATTGAGGCAAATTAGTATCATTAGTATATGAAGTGTACATATTATAATTGTATTTTGTAGTATGTTTTTTTTTTTTAACATGGAGGCAAGTTAGTATCAGATTTGGACTTGTTTATGAATCTTTACCCTTTTAACAATGCATACATGTTTCATTCGCGACTGGAGTGTCCATATTTCTTCGAGCTGGAGGAAGATTTGAAATTGAGTGGCTATTTGTAGTAATTTTATACCGTTGGGAACCTAGTATTATGAACGTTTGAGGGGGTGACGTTTGCAAATAATTAAATGGTTTTAATTCTTTTATGTGTTTGATTGTCGAAATCGCTTACTTGTTTGGCCATTTATCATTTAAAGGAAAGGATTTTTTTTATTTATTTTCTATTTTTGGGGATATTTTACACGTCTTGCCAAAGTATATATAGACAAAAGAAATTTTGAAATTGTCGAAATTTGGAAAACTAGTAGATCTTATTTAAATCTGGCACAGGGGTGATTTGAATAACAATAATTGCTTTAAGGTTTGATGGGGTCTATTCAACTAGACGAATGGTGAAAAGACACACAACTTGCCCCCACCCTTCTCACTCTCTCTCTCTCTCACACACACACACCCACCTCTCTCTTACTCATTAAACTATCTCACATACACACGCATGCACTCTCACTCTCTCTCATTAAACTCTCTCCCTCTCTCTCTCTCTCACACACACACATACATACACACCCACACACAAACTCACAACCCCGCTCTCGAACTCATTAAACTCGCTCTCGCTCTCTCACACACACATGTTTACACACACACACACAAACTCACAACCCTCTCTCGAACTCATTAAACTCGCTCTCGCTCTCTCACACACACGTGTTTACACACACACACACAAACTCACAACCCCTCTCTCGAACTCATTAAACTCGCTCTCGCTCTCTCTCACATACACATTCACGCACTCTCACTCTCTCTCATTAAACTCTCTCTCACACACACACACTGTCCCTCTCCATCTCTCACTCATTAAACCCTCTCGCTATCACTCTCTTCTTACAAATAATATCTTTCCGTGCTGTTTATTTAAAAATGTATATATATATTTCCTCAGATCCTTTTGCTAATTATGAATACCAATCTTATCTTACTTCCCCTTTTTTTTCACTCAAAAATGGTGAACATCCACACAGCCACGTCTCTCGCACGTCATCACGGGCTTTGTTAACCTCCACGCGAATAATATCTTTGCATGTTGTTTATTACAAATTTTATGCATATATTATTTCCACACCCACGGTCATTTATTTTTAAAAAATATGTATACCAACCCGACTCTTTTTTCCCACTCACAAATCGGTGATTAGAACGTTCAGTTACTCATGTCAACGGTTGTTTGTCTTTATGTATTAAAACAATATCTATTTGAACTTTTTTTTCGGCCTGAAAAAACAGAACTTATTTTATTCTTGAAATACCCCCAAGTATATGATATAGCCGTGTGTGAAACTACCATATCGTTAAGTTTCATGTAATATTCATTTTGAGTGGTAATATCCCCGTAAATAACATTATCTAAAATACTAAATCATTCAATTTACCGTATATTACCCAAACCTATAAGAAATAATTTCTTAATTGTCATCCTTGTTTATACGTGAAAAGTGTTCATTTTATTGTATGCCATACTTGGTCATTTTTGATGTGGGAGGGGGGTAGTAGTAGTTTTATCAATAACTTTCTCAAATTACATCAACTGTACACCAAACATCAAAATATTACCGACCTACACAGAATTTCGATCAGCTTATCAAGCAGGGGAAATTTGTTGCAATAACAAATACCTATATTCGGCCATTGATTTACTAAAACATTGATGCGTCCACAATAACAGAACGTTAACAGTAACTTCTGTAGATATGGGAAAAACAACCGATATCGATTACATAGAAATACCAAAATTATATTCCAAAAATGGCAGATGTAGACATTAAACATACATTATGCAAGTCAAGGTCTAAATCTATCTATTACAGGACTTTCTTTAGGACTGAAATGTTGTCTTAATTATTAATTAGATATGAATTACTAGTCCAAAGGCCATAATCAACCCGCGATTGCATCGGATTTCTACGATATTAAATAGATTAGTGCGGTTCGACCATATTTTAATTTAATTTAATAATGGTGGTTGCAATTATTGCACACGTCTTGTCAAACCATCAAAGGTTAATATCTTCACCCCGTAATGCAGTAATAATTTTAAATTATTCATTTTACATTATATATTTTCAAACTGTTATTGCAAGAATGACCAGCTCTTTATCTAAATGTTACATGATGTATCTTTAAGTTAAAGGTTCAAACGTGAATTTATAGATAAAAAGTTACAAAATTTTACAATTTTATAATAACCTACCAGAAATATACATAACGGGGATAAAGCATAACGTTTCCCCAGGTATAATAACCCCGTAAGCGAACAAACAACACTTCAGAATGCATATATAACGTACATTAAAACATCTTACCATTCGACACATAGATACGACGAGCATTTATTAAAAACACACATAATATAAAATATGTGACTGGTCAAAAATATTACTATATGATATATATGTCAAGATGCAAAAGTCTTTTTTTTTCAAACTGAAATAATAAAATATTGACGGTGCAACTCTGTAAGATGCATATAAGTATATATCGCTCTTTTTATTTCGAAGAGAATATAAAAACATCCCATTGGAAAGATTAAACATTAGTGACATAGATATATATCATCAGTTAATTATACCAAAAATATGCATAATGATTTATGCAGTTATTTTCGAATGATATGTACTGGTAAAGTAAGGTTGGTTAAATAAGCTCTTTCAGTATTTAATCAATTGTAACAATGATTTGTCAAGTCGTTTGAGATTTAAATATGTTTCGTACTAGATAGAGTAACGGAATATATATTTATGTACAAACAAAAAGTTTCTTTGAACTATATTTCGGTAATTGCACTTTTAGAAAAAACCATTTAGAAACCGCTACTATAAAACGGAATTCAGCTGTGTTGCGTTATGGGGAAATGGAAGTACATGTATAAGATATAACTGGGAAAGATTTGCGAATGAATGTCGGTGAAGGGGGGGGGGGATTTCCAAGTGATGTTCATATAAGTTGCGAATAAAAGAGATAACTTATTCACGACCATATAACTCTTATTGCCTGGATCATCTCAATGTGAGTAAATAATCGACTAATTATGTGTTAAAGTAAATATGGCCTCATACAACAGAATGACCATATGTCCAGACGGAGAAAAATGCCTCTTCAGACTAAAGTAATAGAATATCTACAGTCTTGTAGTCCTGTTAAGCTTTCCCCAAGAATGTAACTCCATCTCGACAAATAACGACACCCCCGCCAAACACACACCAATCCTAATACTCACAATCTCAAACAAGCCCATACAGTTTGAAAGGTATATTATTTGGGTGCTGACGATATCAAATAGGAGTACTAAAATCGCTGAGGTATGTCGAATGCACAAGCGTCTGTTGTCAACAAACTGAAGACAGGGTACCACCCCCCCCCCCCTAGTAGTAAACCAAGCATCCATATTTTTTAAAGATGCGGTTAAGTTTGTGTCCTCTGAACTTAAAAAAGTGAAGAATTAATTTATAAAATTAAAAATTAATTCACAAAATGGAGAAAAAATTTACAAAATTGAAAACAATTTACAAAATTGAAAACAATTTACAAAATTGAAAACAATTTTACAAAAATAAAAATTATTCTTCAAATTTAATTTTTCTTTTTTTTTGTTTTACAAAATTAATTATTATTCTTCTATAAAATCAAAAATAATTTCGCAAAAATCAAAAATTATTTTTCAAAATCAAAAATTATTTTCCAAAATTAAAAACTATTTTCCAAAATTAAAAGGAATTTACGATGAATGATTCTTAGTTCACGGGGCACAAAAATAAATGGACGCACGCATTGATGAAACGCCTTGGTCTTCCAGTTTGAGCTGGGGTTTCAATTAAAGCGCTTGCAATTTATTCTGACAACGCCCACAATTATTTCTATACTACCCTGGTAATGCAACCTTTTGTTCGTCAAGTGATGACGGCTATATGATAAACATTGTGAAGAATATGTTTTTCGGGGTCGGTGCCTCTAAAATATGGAATAAGCGTCTAGATACTCACTTAGTCTTTGTTATGTCATTAGTAACAGTAAACAGACGGGGTGGCCAAGAAAACAAACACAATATATACATTCAAACGACGTCTTTATTATACTAATTGCAGTCTCAGAAATTTAAATCGAAAATCTTATGTCGAATATATATATATATATATACATAAAAACAATGCATTATGCACACCAGTATGACAAAATGTGTTTTGTTTCGAATTCATTTTAGGTATGCCACCACAGAATTTCGTTGGATTTCGTAATGGGGTTCCATTAGCTTTCAAAGACTTGTTGTCGCAGTATCTCCATTTTAAGCTTATGTTCATCCACAATAGCATTAATCTTAGCATTTAACAATGCCAATCTTAGATCATGGACAGCTGCCCGATTATTTACACCGAATGGTTCGGAAACGATGTCGAGTGGTTGCGGACTGATTACATTCGGATCTACATTACTGACGTCGCGACCGTAGTTGTATTCAGTAATATCTGAAAAAAGAAAATACCCAAATCGTTTAACAAGGACATGCCAATACTTAAATAATGTGAATAACTTATGTTGTTGCAATGTATCCTTATCTTTCAAGCACAAAACAACGTATCTGCCGTTGTATCTAATATGTCGTTTTAACATGGTATAGTGTTTTAATTACTTACCAGAATAAGCCTCATTTTCTACGCATTCACCCGGCCTTTTCTTTGACGTTCTTGTTAACTTCATTTCGTTTCTTTTAAGACGACGCCAATAATTCTTTAATTGAGTCGAACTTCTAATGGAGAAATTTTGCTGTTTGCTGAAACGTCTTTCAATTTCTTTCCAAGCTTGTTCTTTGAGAGAAAGCGACTCAACATCCCTTCGCTTATTATCAAGTATATTTAGGAATTCTTTTACAGTGTTCAATAAAAATTGTTTCTCGAAATCTGTCATTGAAAGGGGAGCGGCTCCTTGGAGTATCCATCACGTACAAATTATATCTGCTGTACTGAGAAAACTTGCCACAACTCTACTTTATAAATAATCACAATAATACAATAATAGTAGGATTGCAACAGAAATTGACCAGAAGGTAGTACAAACGATAGTTGTGTACAATATACGCAAGATACGCTATGACACCCAATATCTTTAAATGTGGCTTTTCCGACAATGATGCCATTTCTTCCACCCCGTCAGTTGTTTCTCCAGGACAAAAAAAAAACCGAATGTATTGACGCTGCTAAGAAAGCCGACTTCAGCTTTATTGATAGTATGGTTAACGTCTATTTATTACTGACAGAGTGGAATTGCAAAAAAGATAAAATCAAACAGTGGGATATAGACAATACCTCAACCGAAACGCATGATTTCGAAACTTATTTGTTGAAACACTGAATTAACACTAAATCTGTTCATGATCTAAGATTGGCATTGTTAAATGCTAAGATTAATGCTATTGTGGATGAACATAAGCTTAAAATGGAGATACTGCGACAACAAGTCTTTGAAAGCTAATGGAACCCCATTACGAAATCCAACGAAATTCTGTGGTGGCATACCTAAAATGAATTCGAAACAAAACACATTTTGTCATACTGGTGTGCATAATGCATTGTTTTTATGTATATATATATATATTCGACATAAGATTTTCGATTTAAATTTCTGAGACTGCAATTAGTATAATAAAGACGTCGTTTGAATGTATATATTGTGTTTGTTTTCTTGGCCACCCCGTCTGTTTACTGTTACTAATGACATAACAAAGACTAAGTGAGTATCTAGACGCTTATTCCATATTTTAGAGGCACCGACCCCGAAAAACATATTCTTCACAATGTTTATCATATAGCCGTCATCACTTGACGAACAAAAGGTTGCATTACCAGGGTAGTATAGAAATAATTGTGGGCGTTGTCAGAATAAATTGCAAGCGCTTTAATTGAAACCCCAGCTCAAACTGGAAGACCACGGCGTTTCTTCAATGCGTGCTTCTATTTATTTTTGTGCCCCGTGAACTAAGAATCATTCATCGTAAATTCCTTTTAATTTTGGAAAATAGTTTTTAATTTTGGAAAATAATTTTTAATTTTGGAAAATAATTTTTAATTTTGAAAAATAATTTTTGATTTTTGCGAAATTATTTTTGATTTTATAGAAGAATAATAATTAATTTTGTAAAACAAAAAAAAAGAAAAATTAAATTTGAAGAATAATTTTTATTTTTGTAAAATTGTTTTCAATTGTGTAAATTGTTTTCAATTTTGTAAAATTTTTCTCCATTTTGTGAATTAATTTTTAATTTTATAAATTAATTCTTCACTTTTTTAAGTTCAGAGGACACAAACTTAACCGCATTTTTAAAAAATATGGATGCTTGGTTTACTACTAGGGGGGGGGGGTACCCTGTCTTCAGTTTGTTGACAACAGACGCTTGTGCATTCGACATACCTCAGCGATTTTAGTACTCCTATTTGATATCGTCAGCACCCAAATAATATACCTTTCAAACTGTATGGGCTTGTTTGAGATTGTGAGTATTAGGATTGGTGTGTGTTTGGCGGGGGTGTCGTTATTTGTCGAGATGGAGTTACATTCTTGGGGAAAGCTTAACAGGACTACAAGACTGTAGATATTCTATTACTTTAGTCTGAAGAGGCATTTTTCTCCGTCTGGACATATGGTCATTCTGTTGTATGAGGCCATATTTACTTTAACACATAATTAGTCGATTATTTACTCACATTGAGATGATCCAGGCAATAAGAGTTATATGGTCGTGAATAAGTTATCTCTTTTATTCGCAACTTATATGAACATCACTTGGAAATCCCCCCCCCCCCCCTTCACCGACATTCATTCGCAAATCTTGCCCAGTTATATCTTATACATGTACTTCCATTTCCCCATAACGCAACACAGCTGAATTCCGTTTTATAGTAGCGGTTTCTAAATGGTTTTTTCTAAAAGTGCAATTACCGAAATATAGTTCAAAGAAACTTTTTGTTTGTACATAAATATATATTCCGTTACTCTATCTAGTACGAAACATATTTAAATCTCAAACGACTTGACAAATCATTGTTACAATTGATTAAATACTGAAAGAGCTTATTTAACCAACCTTACTTTACCAGTACATATCATTCGAAAATAACTGCATAAATCATTATGCATATTTTTGGTATAATTAACTGATGATATATATCTATGTCACTAATGTTTAATCTTTCCAATGGGATGTTTTTATATTCTCTTCGAAATAAAAAGAGCGATATATACTTATATGCATCTTACAGAGTTGCACCGTCAATATTTTATTATTTCAGTTTGAAAAAAAAAGACTTTTGCATCTTGACATATATATCATATAGTAATATTTTTGACCAGTCACATATTTTATATTATGTGTGTTTTTAATAAATGCTCGTCGTATCTATGTGTCGAATGGTAAGATGTTTTAATGTACGTTATATATGCATTCTGAAGTGTTGTTTGTTCGCTTACGGGGTTATTATACCTGGGGAAACGTTATGCTTTATCCCCGTTATGTATATTTCTGGTAGGTTATTATAAAATTGTAAAATTTTGTAACTTTTTATCTATAAATTCACGTTTGAACCTTTAACTTAAAGATACATCATGTAACATTTAGATAAAGAGCTGGTCATTCTTGCAATAACAGTTTGAAAATATATAATGTAAAATGAATAATTTAAAATTATTACTGCATTACGGGGTGAAGATATTAACCTTTGATGGTTTGACAAGACGTGTGCAATAATTGCAACCACCATTATTAAATTAAATTAAAATATGGTCGAACCGCACTAATCTATTTAATATCGTAGAAATCCGATGCAATCGCGGGTTGATTATGGCCTTTGGACTAGTAATTCATATCTAATTAATAATTAAGACAACATTTCAGTCCTAAAGAAAGTCCTGTAATAGATAGATTTAGACCTTGACTTGCATAATGTATGTTTAATGTCTACATCTGCCATTTTTGGAATATAATTTTGGTATTTCTATGTAATCGATATCGGTTGTTTTTCCCATATCTACAGAAGTTACTGTTAACGTTCTGTTATTGTGGACGCATCAATGTTTTAGTAAATCAATGGCCGAATATAGGTATTTGTTATTGCAACAAATTTCCCCTGCTTGATAAGCTGATCGAAATTCTGTGTAGGTCGGTAATATTTTGATGTTTGGTGTACAGTTGATGTAATTTGAGAAAGTTATTGATAAAACTACTACTACCCCCCCTCCCACATCAAAAATGACCAAGTATGGCATACAATAAAATGAACACTTTTCACGTATAAACAAGGATGACAATTAAGAAATTATTTCTTATAGGTTTGGGTAATATACGGTAAATTGAATGATTTAGTATTTTAGATAATGTTATTTACGGGGATATTACCACTCAAAATGAATATTACATGAAACTTAACGATATGGTAGTTTCACACACGGCTATATCATATACTTGGGGGTATTTCAAGAATAAAATAAGTTCTGTTTTTTCAGGCCGAAAAAAAAGTTCAAATAGATATTGTTTTAATACATAAAGACAAACAACCGTTGACATGAGTAACTGAACGTTCTAATCACCGATTTGTGAGTGGGAAAAAAGAGTCGGGTTGGTATACATATTTTTTAAAAATAAATGACCGTGGGTGTGGAAATAATATATGCATAAAATTTGTAATAAACAACATGCAAAGATATTATTCGCGTGGAGGTTAACAAAGCCCGTGATGACGTGCGAGAGACGTGGCTGTGTGGATGTTCACCATTTTTGAGTGAAAAAAAAGGGGAAGTAAGATAAGATTGGTATTCATAATTAGCAAAAGGATCTGAGGAAATATATATATACATTTTTAAATAAACAGCACGGAAAGATATTATTTGTAAGAAGAGAGTGATAGCGAGAGGGTTTAATGAGTGAGAGATGGAGAGGGACAGTGTGTGTGTGTGAGAGAGAGTTTAATGAGAGAGAGTGAGAGTGCGTGAATGTGTATGTGAGAGAGAGCGAGAGCGAGTTTAATGAGTTCGAGAGAGGGGTTGTGAGTTTGTGTGTGTGTGTGTAAACACGTGTGTGTGAGAGAGCGAGAGCGAGTTTAATGAGTTCGAGAGAGGGTTGTGAGTTTGTGTGTGTGTGTGTAAACATGTGTGTGTGAGAGAGCGAGAGCGAGTTTAATGAGTTCGAGAGCGGGGTTGTGAGTTTGTGTGTGGGTGTGTATGTATGTGTGTGTGTGAGAGAGAGAGAGGGAGAGAGTTTAATGAGAGAGAGTGAGAGTGCATGCGTGTGTATGTGAGATAGTTTAATGAGTAAGAGAGAGGTGGGTGTGTGTGTGTGAGAGAGAGGGAGAGAGAGAGTGAGAAGGGTGGGGGCAAGTTGTGTGTCTTTTCACCATTCGTCTAGTTGAATAGACCCCATCAAACCTTAAAGCAATTATTGTTATTCAAATCACCCCTGTGCCAGATTTAAATAAGATCTACTAGTTTTCCAAATTTCGACAATTTCAAAATTTCTTTTGTCTATATATACTTTGGCAAGACGTGTAAAATATCCCCAAAAATAGAAAATAAATAAAAAAAATCCTTTCCTTTAAATGATAAATGGCCAAACAAGTAAGCGATTTCGACAATCAAACACATAAAAGAATTAAAACCATTTAATTATTTGCAAACGTCACCCCCTCAAACGTTCATAATACTAGGTTCCCAACGGTATAAAATTACTACAAATAGCCACTCAATTTCAAATCTTCCTCCAGCTCGAAGAAATATGGACACTCCAGTCGCGAATGAAACATGTATGCATTGTTAAAAGGGTAAAGATTCATAAACAAGTCCAAATCTGATACTAACTTGCCTCCATGTTAAAAAAAAAAAACATACTACAAAATACAATTATAATATGTACACTTCATATACTAATGATACTAATTTGCCTCAATTTTTTTAAAAAAAAACATACTACAAAACACAATTATAATATGTACACTTCATAATTCAATTAGCAGTACAATATTTTTATAATTGTACTAATCGTATATGTATGTAAATTTGATAGTTATTGCCACTTTTAATGCAATACCTTGCTACGTGTGATGTTTTTGACGATGTCATGTGAACAGAGAAAGTAATTGATGCAACTAGTATTTTACATCGGTTATAGTTTTGAAATGAAAACTATTCGGTCATTTATTTATAGTTTGAAACCTATCACGACAAAACAGTTTAACAAATGATATACCGTGCGGTATATATCTATTGACCACGGGGAACAGGTGCGTCACGATACTTTTATTGTAACGCGGTTTAGACTGGATTATATTTTCTGATGTAAATATTTTGGGGTGGTAATAAAATATCATCCTTAGTTAATTGGGTTTTAAACATTTTTTTTTAAAATAGTAAGCAACGATTTTATCTGATCGGGTAAACTATGCTTTTCTAGAATAGACAATATCGTCTAAATTCATTCAAAGTGAACCGTGTTTCATTTTACAATAGATAATAATAATCCAGTGGTTGTTCTAGGGACCTCACGAAAGGACATTTTCCGGTACAGTACCTTCGTTTTTAGCATATCTATTTCGGTTTACGTTTACACAGACGAATAACGGTGATATAAAAGCTTTGTATATTGATGCTCAGTAAACGATACTTTTAAACTTCTGAAACAATAACTTATTCTTATGTTCTTTTCAATTAGTAAGCAAAGATTGTTAGGAGTTGGGTTTAGTTTCTTAGAGACGACAATAGTCCTTGTATTATGTAGACTAAAACACCAAATCGTTAAGATTCTTTTATTTTGTTTTTGAATAAAAAAAATCATTAAAATATATAATTCTATGTATATATTTAAATTGGAAGTTCCATAATATAATGTTACGACTTATTTTATTCCACAAATTGAATATGCATGACATTATAATTTCATCTCTCCTTTTCTCCATATATTTACCGATAACAGTTTAGTATATTTATATTTAACGCGTGTTGAGTAAATGCCTTTTATCTTTAATCTGATTTCTTTTTTTTTCTATATATAATATATTGAGACAAATTGATATTGCCAAAAAACATTTCTATCTTGTATTATCCATGCAAAAAATGGTTTAATGTGTTATTGCTATTCGTCATTCTAGTAATTATAACCCCATCTTTGCAACCAGTCAAAAATAAAACATTACATCAATGCGACTTCTATTAGTTAATTGAATTGTGAACTTGTTAACTTCGATTAGATATAGTCAAACCTTGGCCATTAAAACAAGTTTCGCGTGTATAGAATTATATCATTGCAATATAAAAGCTTTTTTTTGATACCATCGTCAGATTTAAATATTTTTTTTCCTCATCCAAATGTGGTGTGCGTATAGTTAGATTGCGCGGGACGCCACGACACGCGGGCCGATTCGCGGTACTGAAATGAAATGAAATGGGGTTTAACGTCCTACTCTTCTCCGCTTAATCTGGACTAATGGAAGACAGTCATACGCCATAAAGTGTGCTATGGGGGGGAAGTTTTGACCGGGCAGCGTCGCTACGGTCTACTCTTATATCGAATTCCAACTGCCCAGGGATATTTTACGTGCACGCCAATGTGTACACGGGACCTCGGTTTTTCGCCCCATCCGAACGACTAGACAGTTGTCCTTGTCAGGCCCTCGGTTCTGCCTCACTGACAATGGGGAACCACACCGGAAAATCGAGATGAACTTTCTCGGCCAATGCAGGGATCGAACACCCGACCTCCAGGCTAGCGAGTCAGCGCCTTACCCACTTAGCCCACGTGGTCCCCGATTTGCGCTACAAATTCAGGACAAGGATTCGAGGGGAGGTAAGACAGGTGACGAATTGGGAATTACTCAGTGAGTGTTCATATTAGACTCCATATCAAGACAAACTAAGCCGGTAGCTAACCCGTTTCGGTCAATTGAAGACACATTCTATAGGTAGCCGACCTACGGATAAACAGGTAAAATAACTCAATGGACAAGGATTTCATAACAACTAACCTATAACATTCAAATATTTCAATTTCTTCTTTGGGGGGGGGGGAATTATTTTCAATTTTCAAAAGTCAATATTCTTATATACAACTATAAAAAAGCTTTAATTCTTTCGTAGCCTTGAAGGGATAAATTTAACTAAACCAAATATGCAGATTAAATATATAGGCTTTGTATAACACAGACTACACGTGACATGAACTCAACGCGAACCCTACACACCTGACTATAAAGGGAAATATCCCCCCCTACCCCCACATACCAATAAACAATTCGTGGACCCCATACCCAGGTTACAAAAAGTCAAACGAGATCAAAGGATAAAACATCTACACACAATAGCATTTTTATTATTCATAACCTCATTGTTCAGTCAACGATAACCATATTCAAACTATAAATAGAACACCTGTGGAATGCTCTGACGTCACGACTTTGGAATGTGTGACGTCACGCCATTGGAATGTCTGGAATTCCAAATATGCTCCAGAGTACCATGCTTACTACTTACCATATATTTTAAGGCTTTATTTTAATACATTTTAAGAATATAACTTAAAAATATGAAATTGCAGCTTTTAAAGCTTCTTGTAGTATACGCAATAATGTAGACTGGGATAACCAGGCGCTAAAGATTGGCATGCTATTGAGACTTCAGATGTGTTTCGCCGAACGTAACTGATTTGAAATTAGAGTAGACGGAAATGAACGAATGTAAATCAGTTTATATACATTCATATCAAATTATTTTATGCGTTGCGACCCATTTGGGTAAATTTCTAGGTCCCAAATATTAGCGATTTAGCTCCTTTAACGTGTCGTTAACTTGCCGTTATAGTTAACGGATATGTTGACCTCCGTTATCTGTTTAACGGTGGGGTTGGTGGGCTGTAGCATAACTCATACGTAGATTACTAGTGCAATTTTCTATAGAACATTCTAGTGGGTTGGGCGATGGGGAGAGGGGGTGCTATTCCATTGTATTTTGCAGAATTTTGGGAATCTGCTAGAAAATAATGGCCCCAAATATTCTGTGGTGCAAATCAAGATATTCATTTTGCATTATCTGTTTTTGAACTATTACAGCAAAAATGGCTAGCTCTTTTATCTAAGTGTTACATGATATATCTTTAAATTTTAAGCAAAATTCGCGACATTGTATCAATCAATAGATTAGGTTCTTATTAATTATTGAAAGTTTTACACATACTACTATCTGCAAGGGAACTAATCTATTCAATGCCATTCGATCTCTGCACTGACCGAGAAAGTTAATCCAGATTTTCCGGCGTGGTTTCCTCTTGTCAGTGATGCAGGGCGGAGTTCAGGTTTAAATCTCTTGATTTGGATAGCTTCTTGTAGTTTTCTGAATTTCTTATATTAGAGATATTGGTTTAATAATTTGACTTCAGAATAGTTTATTTGATGTATTAAACCAAAATCTCCATAATAAGAAATCCAGAAAACTACAAGAAGCCATCCATATCAAGAGATTTAAACCTGAACTCAATAGAGACGCGGGATTATACCTCGTTTGTACCTTCCAAGGAGCTATGGTGTCTTAATTAACCCTTAAATAATATCTGTGTTGCCCATGTGTAATGTTTTTAGCAGGCGCGGATCCAGAGGGGGGTGGGTCCAGAGGGTCCGCCCCCCCCCCCTGCGCTCAGACTTGAAAATTTTTTATGCGATTTTATTGGCGATTTAGACCTGTAATTTTGGAATTTACCTTCCGGAAATACGCCAGAATGAACCAAATTGAATCTAATTTACCAAATTTTTCTGGGGGAGGGGCCCCTGGGGGAGGGCCCCCCCCCCCCCCCGCCCCCTTAATCGGTTGAGCGCAATTAGTTAAGATTATCAAACCTAGACCCTCCCCCCTGCAAAAAATCCTGGATCCGCGCCTGTTTTAGTATTCCTTTCTATTGGCCCTTAGATGGATTCATATATTAATTAATTAATCCCTAAACTATATCTTCGATGTCCATTCTGTAATGTTATGATTGGGTTTTTTATTATCCCTTTGGTGGTTTCATATTAGTTATTGTTTTTGTTATCTTGTTGTATACATTTGATTTCTTGCCATTATACTGTCATTACTCACTTGAGAACGACAAGAGGAACTTGTTGAAACGCAGTGTGAAATAAACTCAGTGATTGTTTTCCATATAAATTTATCTTATTTATCATAGTTACTAAATGCCATATAAGGATTTCAACTTTGCTGATAAAGACGGACGTGCGTCATACAATAATATGCTATGAAGCCTGAGGACAGTTTTTCTCGGACTGTGGCGACTCCGCCTATATTATTCTTTGTCGAATTCCAACTGCCAAGGGTTCTTTTAAGTGCATACCAATTTTCACACAACACCGAGGTTTATCGTTTCATCAGAAGAATTATGTGCCATTCCATCCTGCTCTACTGACAGGTGTTGTTTTCTGTAAAATGTTAGGTCTATATGCATGATATATCGTATATATTGTATATTATTTTACGTGGTTATACAAATGTACGTTAGTATATCTACGTAATATTCATAATTTAGATACAAAATGTATGTAATGAAACAAAAACAAAATATGCAAAGTTATGTTGGCTAACAGAATTCCATGGCCTCCGGTATAAAAAGAGATATCGTTTTAATATCTTCGATACTTAAATGTGTACGGATGACTTAACATCCTACCTTTCTGCACTTGTAAAAACAGGCTTGCGCCATGTAATTTGCGATGTGGACAATTTCTGTTTCCGCCGACGTGACTCAGTGAGTAAGATGTTGGCTCGCTAACCTTGGGGTCCCGTGTTCTATCCTTGTGTTGACCAAGACATATATACTGAGTTGGCAGTTGGAATTAGATATGTAGGCTGTCTGGGTAAAGTACCCCTCATGGTATGCTGTTTCAGGAGCGTTTTAAGGTTTATCATGGCGGGGGCTATACTATTTCCAGGGCTCTCTTTTGCGCGGGGGGTGGGGGCGGAGCGGTGTCTTGATTGATGATTTTTATGCGAATGCAATAACTGCATTCTCATTTAGTAATGGATTCAACAGTAACAGTGTATAAAAAACGATTGACTCGGACTTTCCCTTGGCCAGAGCAGAACAGTAAGACATGAAACCCAATTCCATCTCCCTTCTTCAAATTACCCCCTCCTGGCGATGGGGGTAGATGTCAGAATGGTTAACGCGTTCGCGTTCTATCATAGGTTCTGCTGTTGAGTCAAAAGACGTGGTTTCGACTCCCTGGTTGTACGTGACAAGGAGTTGGGTCGCCTGTCCAACCTCGTGGGTTTTCTCCGCGTCCCCCAGTTTCCTCCCACTGCTAAAGACCCCTGCGTGTGTAAGCAGATTATTGAAATAAAGTTGAGCCATATGTTTGTGTCGAGTGAACGTTAAACCCATTTCCCTCTCTTTCTCTTATAATACGGGGGTCACGGTGGCTAAGTGGATAAGGCGCTGGTTCGCTAGCCTGGAGGTCGGGTGTTCGATCCCTGCATTGGCCGAGAAAGTCCATCTCGATTTTCCGGCGTAATTTCCCCTTGTCCGAGATGCAGAAGGAGGGCCTGACAAGGACAGCTGCCTAGTCGTTCGGATGGGACGAAAAACCGAGGACCCGTTTACACATTAGAGTGCACGTAAAAGATCCCTTGGCATTTGGAATTCGATATAAGAGTAGGCCGTAGCGCCGCTGCCCGGGAAAAATTTCCCTCATAGCATACTGTATGGCATATGCCCGTCTTCCATTAGCCCAGGTTAGGTGCAAAAGAGTAGGACGTTAAACCCCATTTCATTTCATTTCATTTCTCTTATAACACGATTTTGTTCAACGTTATTTCGATGAATGGCATAAAATTAATACATGTACTTCTCTTTAACTCTTTCAAAGACAGATTATACTTCATCCACTGACTATAGATAAGATAAGATAAGATTTTATTGCATCGAAACGTCCATTTAGGACAGCATACAATATAAACATGAACATTTGATAACAATATGACCAATAATATTAACATTTATGCATAAGACAATAATGGTCATTTTCATATAGCTTATAATAATAATAATTACATATACATTTACTAACAGGGCAGCATTATGTCACTATGTGTAGGCTAATGTAAAAATTTACGTCAACCGGGTCCAGGTCAATACAATTATGATGCATGAGTATAATAAATACATAAATGACATGAAGACTTTGCATTGTTATTACAATGTATGATACTGATAATATAGATATAGCAGTGGAAAATGCAGAGAGTAATTTGATACAAGAGAGACAGGCTATACATATTATGACCTTATATGACAACGGATATTATTTTCACTAACAAATTATTTTGAGAACACATAATAGACATGTGACTCATAATACGCAAAGTGACCAATATATAGTTACCCCAGATATACAGCAAAATGGCGCTCAAGACCATGTAAATTTAAAAAATCGTCGACCCCGGGGTCACAAGGCGTCGGGTGTGAAAAAGAACAGAAGACAGATAAAAAAGATCATCGTGGATTAATTTACACCCTGGCCGGACTCCATCCCCAGAGATGGGTTCATTATTCCACAGGTACACTAGTCCGCCGCTGTATGAAATACTATCAAAATGGGTATCAATAAAATTAACCCTAACCCTAATAATAGGTATCGGTGGACTAGTGAACCCGCGAACTAATGAGCATTCCCCCACGACACCCACCCAGCATGGCTTGTACCAACACGAGTCATCATTACTTTATAGGCTATACTATGTAAAAAACATAAAGATGACATTATATGTAAACTTTAAATTTTTTAAGGGATCATATAACTTCAAATTGATGATTTGAATAGTAAAATTTTACTTGGCTAAAATAGTTCTGGGTGAAAATACTTTTTTGACATTTTAAGATACGGTAGCTTTTTTTTTAGGTCTAAATATGAAATAATATTGTCCATGTGCATTATTTTAAACTCTTTATAGTCTTTATTGTAGAATGTTTCGACTTAATTATATCAATACAAAATTAGCAATTCATTACGCAATATATTGCAATAGACAGATTTTTTATGTCATTCGAATTGAACAGATGGCAGATGGAACCATAGATATGGAACAATTACAATTAATAAGCCCAATCAGCCAATTTCGCCGACTTAATAGAACGACAATAAATTTCAGTATGCTGTATATTATTCATTGATGTAAAAGAGAAGGGCAATCATAATACATCATATATACTATTTATTCTAGAATTACAACTCGGCGCTAGTTATCGGTGATTCATTCTCCGTTTGAGTAGAAATACTTGTTGAGTGACGATTCGGGCAGAATAAATCAACGTACTATTTTTAGCTGTCATAACGGTAAATTCAGTGAAAGGGAAGCAACTCTTGGAAAGACGCCGCACTGCGCGTGTCAAGAAATCGGTCGATTTTAATCTCAGTTGTCCAGACAACCAATGTCAATGTCCATTTGAATGTTATTTTTAGCGGCTGGGTAATCAAGTAGGAACAAATGAACTATCAAGAAGGCGGCCATCTTCTCTAAATTACCGGGTTTGTACTAAAACTGCAGACTAAAAACTACTAGCTATTTTGATATTTTCCTCTAATTTTAAAACCTAAAAACCAGCCAAGATGCCCGACAAGTGTAAGGAAACCGAAGATAATATTCAGTGGGCGAAATTAGCCGAGCAGGCGGAGAGATATGATGATATGGCAACGGCCATGAAAAAGGTTACGAAAAGCGAAAAAGAACTGTCCTCGGAAAGGAGAAATTTACTTTCAGTAGCTTATAAAAATGTTGTTGGAGCCCGTAGATCGTCTTGGAGAGTGATATGCATGATTGAAAATAAAGCCGAGACGCCGAAAAGAAAAGAAATTGCCAAGAAATTCCGACAGAATGTCGAGGATGAATTGAATAAAACCTGTAGAGAAGTACTAGAACTGTTAGACCAAGATTTATTGCCCAACGTTGAAGCCGACGATGCTAAAGTTTTTTACTTGAAAATGAAGGGAGATTACTTTAGATATATTGCTGAATTTGCTGAAGCAGATGCCCGAAAAACTGCCATAGATAATGCCCAGTCTGCCTATCTTGAGGCATACGATCTTGCAAAGGACAAGATGCAAGCAACACATCCAAATCGTCTCGGTCTAGCTCTAAATTTCTCTGTATTTTACTACGAAATCCTAAATTCACCAGATAAGGCATGTTGCTTAGCCAAGGAAGCATTTGACGTTGCGATAGCTGAACTTGATGGCCTAAGTAAAGAGGATTATAAGGACAGTACATTAATAATGCAGCTTCTCCGTGATAATCTAACGCTCTGGACCTCTGATGTCTCGGGAGAAAACGAGGAACAAGATTAGAGATTCATCATTTAGAACTATTTAATGCTTTTGACCTTATGATTACCATGCAGAATGTAATATGCCTATACGTCGATCTAACTTGTACGATCTACATAGATGCGGTGCAGACGCAGACTTGGGTCTGGCTTGGCGAATATCAGTGACGTAAACGATATATTACTATTAATAATCTCTGAATGGTTACTTTGTGACATTAAATGTGTTCCTAGCCAGCAAACTGACATTAATTACTCAACTGCCTAGCCCTTTATTTAAAAGCTATGTATGGTGATTTTATCCTGACACTATTTAGATTGTGACCAAATGTATGGATATTCAATTACCGTTATAATAAATATTCAACTTTGATATTATGTTCATTTAGTCATTTCCTTATCTTGAAATATCAGTTTATAATCGTGTATTGTCAGTGAAATACAAACAATTGTCTTTCTTTTCATTCAGTTGTTTGTCTCTCTTTGTCTCTGAAGAGTTGAATAAAAACAGGCAGGATCTTTTGATGTCTATATATTTTAACTCCACGAGTTTGCCATTTTTGTTTTGTGATGAATGGCTTTAAGTCCACGATTGTTCCAAGTGAAACTACTGTCTTTGACACATGCATTACAAGCATAATTTCACATACGATCTTCAACAATAAAGCAGATCAGGCAATCTTTTTCTGAGTTTGAAATAAATTTAGATATATTTTTTCTCCATTACTCTTAATTAGATTAACCACAAAATTGATCATATCGAGTAAAGTCATCCTTATGAAAACTCCTTCTGAAATCGACACCACTAGTCAAAAGAGGTAACTTTTTCGTTGATATCATTTGAGGAGAACTATTATGATGGATATTAATTGAATATAATTTCAATTTTTGATACAGATTGTCTGATTTGTAGTTTTAAGAGTCCTAGTAGTTGTGTTTTGCAATCCATGTGGCCGAGCCAGTAGTGCCGTACATAATTTATGCCCTTGTAAAATGTCCTGTTAATTATTGAATTGTTGGCTTAACTGTCATGTTACTTGTTGCTTCAGTGATTGTAGGCCTTTTGCGTTAAAATTGCAAAAATGAAATCTGAAATTCAAATTGTAAATGATCAATTCATGTAATACAGTTTCTTTGTGGAGTATATATATACAGAGTATCATTAAATTCAGAAATGAAAATCCAATTTGTAAAATATCAAGTCACCTTGTTATACACTTTAGAAGTGAGTTGGATATAATTTAACATTGTAATCGTAGTTTGTTTTGTTTTATTAGTTTATTATTTTGATTTCATTTGCCGGAGCCTGTGGGTTAAGATTTTTTCAAAGCATTTTGAATTTAAATTTGGAAAATGTTAATTTAAAATGAATCTTGTATTTTAATGCCAAGCTAGACTGTAGAATTGGAACAATTAAATGTTGTTTTAATTTAATGCATCAGAGCTATTGAGTTATTTGTTTGCTGTAACTGCTGATTTTTGTTTTCTTATGCACTTGGTATTTTTGATCTCCATATTTTAAGACATTTCCTACAAACCCACACCATAGTAATGATAATAATACCATGCTTGGTAATTCAGGGAATTACATACTACTTCAAACAGTTTTAACAAAATATAGAAATTCTTTCCAAAATGTTTTCGATAATAAAAAAAACAAATTTCTGTCATATTTTAAGTTGTTTAATGGTTTTGAGCAAGACATGGACCACACGTAATGCCTGTATGTTTTCCATAATTTTGTTAAATTTTTAATGATGATCCTTGTACTGTTTGAAACTTGGTTTTATAATATTTTTGAAGGTGGGTCTGAAAAAAAACAGTTTTAGATGTACCTAATGAAATAGTACCCGACATTTTCAACTTAGTACTGGACATGTATTAATAATATCAATAAAGAGACAAGTCAGTGTCAAAGAAAATGACAGGCACCAGAGGTATTCTGCCTGACAAAGCCTGAATCTTCGCCTGACATTGTCTTTGACAGGTGCGTTATTTCCAGGCTTGTTTGGAGGGTATTCCAGCACTAGTATGTATTTGTAGCTGAATCTCAACTGGAAGACTGTAATCACATGTAGTTGATTTCATTTGTTGTTTTGATAAACATTTGTACTACTTTAATTATGTGAATTTTTAAAATTATTATTATTATCTGATAATTATTATTGAATAATTTTTAAATATCCCTTATTACATCACAGACATTTTTGTCATTTCTTCTGCCCACCACTGTATTAGTCGTCCTTTGTAAGGATTGGGCTGCAATTGTCGTATTGACAAGATTGATGTACAGCAATTGATGGGTTTTGTTTAAGTCTATACCAAGAGTGTCATCTCTGATCATGACTGTGTTAAGTTAAGACATCCTAGGTAAGGATTGTACTGTAATTGTCGCATTGACAAGCATGATGTACTGCAAGTCATAGGTATTGGTTAATCTATTCTATAGGAATGGAAGTATGACGATCATAGCCAAGTCTTAAAAAGGGTGGGGGCTAACTTTTTTGGAGGGAAAGAATAATCTAGTCTAATCCTTATAAGACATATAGAAATAATTAACACTAAAAATAAAACACACTTATATGGATATACTACTTCTGAATTTATTAACATGCTACGTTTCGATACACATACAGATATCGTTTACAAGCAAAAAATAATGTATCTGTATGTGTATCGAAACATAGCATGTTAATAAATTCAGAAGTAGTATATCCATATAAGTGTGTTTTATTTTTAATCTAGTCTAATTTATTATTAAAACCATGTTCATCTATTGGTTTTTCTTGGAACACTCTTAGCTGCACCTGCTATATTTGACACAAAAGTATGTCTGCATATTTGTTCGAATTGGAAATAAAAACACCCTAGTGTTCATTACAATGAATAGAATATGGATTATTGAATAGTATTGATGAATGTTGATACATGTACAAAACATAAGTGTACAGCAGTAGTTAAAGAATACTACTCTTAACTTTGTAAACCATATGATCTGTGACTACAACTAGTTATGGGTTCGTTTATTTAATTTCCATAACCTTGTACCAGTGTCATACCCAGGTGACTCTTAAGTTTGTTTTTTCAAAATTAGATTGCCATACTTATTGTATAGAGGTCTTGATGAAGAAATCTGTTTGTATATTAAATTAAAACACACATACATGTATAGTCTGAAGCTGTACTCAGAAAAATTTAAACTGAAATATTGTTTGCCTTTTTGCAGGGGATTTGTAGTACAAATTTTAATGAAAGAAAAGAGATAATTTTGAAAATCTTTGAGTTTAAATTTTTCTGAAGTTGGAAGGTTTTACAGCTCTTTATTTTTTTTTTTTTTTTTTTTAAACATAAGAAAACAAACCTAATTCCTTCTAATTAAAAAATAGATAATTCTGAAGAAGAAATAGAATTTATATTTGATTAAGAAGTTGTGATTTTTAACATGTTATTATGTAGACATTTTTAAATAATATTTATATAAATATCTCACTGTACATTCTGTTTTTATTTGGGTTAATTTTTAGGACAATTGTTTTTGGACATCTTTACCGTCTTTTCTCCTTGATTTTTTGGGAGATTTAACCAGAAGAAAGCCTCTTAAAATTTATATTAGATTTTTGTTTTGTTCACATTTCGTCGCTGCGGAGTCAAAAGGCTGAATCTGAGTTTTGATGAAATTGTTGTGTGCCAAAACACGAATTGCGTTAATAATCGTGATATTGTAAATTGTATGGAAACGTCACATCAAAATGGCGTCAAAATAATCATGTTTTCCAAAGACATGCAAGTGAATTTTGTGGAATATTCTAAATACGTAACCTTTTTGTTCACAGCCGACGATCTGTATCTAAAACTTCTGAAATTTGGAAACTATGAAATTTGTCTCAAAATGTTTTTGCTATGTGATTTATTACTAAATTCAAAGATCTGAGACTTGGAGATATGTTTTTGAAGCAAAAAAAACAAATCAAAAACAACCAAACGACCCAAACTTAGATTATTTTCTTTTTTCACTAAGGCTTGATTTTGAAATTTGTTTTAAAAAAAGTATCTTTCGCTAGATTTGCAATCTTTTCTCAAATATAAACGTAATTTTTAGGGAGAAATTCACAACAATGAGAGATATCTCATTCTTTTTTTGCTATTTTTTACATATTAAATATTCTGTTTAAATTTATTATCACAATTTTATAAATTTTAGTTATGTTTTACACATATTCACTGTTTAAGGAACTCCATTTTCATATTGGCGAACTCCAATTAATTTTCATTACAATGTATCTTAAGAAGCACATGCATGATATATTTTTAAGGATCTGTAATGATTTGACATTATTGACCTTGTTGAATTCCCCTAGTGATTATTAATATTATTGATTATTGGATAGTTAATGTTAGGTAAATGCTTGTGATGACCGGTATTATTATCCCCCCCTTGGCTAGTAGTAACTAGATTTACATGTATGACTCTCTCTATATGCTTTATTGTTACTTGGCTAAATTAGTTCAAATGCAAGAGTGTCCATTAACTGTCTTATGATAATAAAATATTAAATTAAATATAGGTACCTTAAACACCTTGTGTTTATTTTATTTGCATATTCTAGAAGAATGTTTATTGGGTTTCCCCTTGTAAGTAATGCAGGACGGAGGGCCTGACAAAGACAGATGTCTAGTCATCCAGTGGGATGAAAAACTAAGGTCCCATTTATACACATGGACATGAACGTAAAAGATCCCTTAACAGTTGGAATTTGATATAAGAGTAGGCCGTTGTGCTGCTGTCCAGCAATATTTTCCTCATGGCACACTGTATAATGGCATATACCTGTTTTCATTAGCCCAATCGAAGCAGAAAGTAGGATCTTAACCCCCATTTCAATTTATTGGGGGGAGTGGGGGTGAAGGAAGTATTAAGGATTACATGGTAGAAGATAATTTTATTAAAGACAAAAGAGGTTTTAGTGACTCAGTGAGTAAGGCATTGGCACGTTATTCAGGAGGACCTGGGTAGATTCCTTGTGTTTGCCGAGAAATCTCCCACATGGCACGTTGCATGGTGTATCCCCGTATTCATCAGCACGTTGATGCAGACATAATGTAAAACATTTATCCCATGACGCCTATTAAAAGGCAATCTTGTTTAAGACAGAAACAACATCTAGAAAATCAGATGGTACAAAACATCAAGGTCTTGTGTTCATGCCTTAAAAGAACTGTTAATGGTTGCAATTTGAAATGAGACTGTAGCTCAGGATTTTCTAGATTTGAGATTCTGGCCAGGAACACTGTATAGTCTTTCAATTTGGAGATCCTGTGTATACACTGGTGTACACATACAGAACCCTTGAAAGTTGAAATACGAGCGAGAAATGGAATTCACCTCCACTCGACACAAACTAGGTCCTTTGGGGATTTACACATGGTGCATTTTTATTTCCATAATTCGCTTGCATGTAGGGGTCTTTAGCAGTGGGAGGAAACTGGAAAACCTGGAGACAAACTCACGAGGTTGGAATTGAAAGCACCCCAATTGACTGAATGATAAACCTTATGATAAAGCGTGCAAATGCTAACCATCCACCTGCCACCCCACTACGATGCTGTGCAGGCAAAATTTCACTCATGGCACACTTCATGGCACAGATAGGCCTGTCTTGGTTAGACCAGTCGGTTCTGAACAAATTATCCTATCAATGAACATGTAACGCTTGTTCAAACAAGAGAATCATATATTTCCTCATTCCCTTAATACCAGAGTTTGATTGACAGTGGAACAATAACTATAATGAACCAATCAATACAAATTAAATGTACCACAAGTTACTGAAACTTACAATCAGGATGCTAATGAGGGACATATCATGTGTCAATCACACCCAATACACGAAAGGTCATAGGTCAATGGCTATAATCTCAGACAATGGTTTGTTGTTTCTCTGTCTGATTAATAACTTGTTACACTGTCTGGTTATTATAGATAAATATACAACTATAACTTATAGCATATGGTATAACAATATGTTATATATAATGTTATATACAGGTATAAATTGGTGATCAAACAGTGGATTGTTAATAGAAATGAAATAAAATGAAATGGGGTTAAATCTACTGTTCTGTTCCAAACAGGGCTAATGACGATGGCCAAAGGCGTATTATAGCTGAGGCGCTGGAGGCTGCACCAGCCTCCTCACGAAAAAAATCAAATAAGTTGAACAAATAAAATGGGGGGAAAATGCTAAAACCGATGAGAAAAATGAAATGTACCCTAGTTAGCGAGGGCCTTACAGGCAGACAAGGTCCTTCGTCTGACAAAAGGGCCCCTCTGGCCAAGGGAAAGGGCCCCTGAGTCTCAGTCAATACACTATTACTGTCGAATCCATTACTGAATGAGAATGCCGTCATTGCATTGGTATGAAAATCATCAATCAAGACCCCCCCCCAAAAAAAATTAACCCCGCCCTCAATACAGAATAGCCTCCGCCATGATAAACCTTAAAATTCCCCTGACGATGGCCATACAGTGAATTTTGCCTAGACAGCGGTACTATGGCCTACTCTTATATGGAATTCCAACTGTCAACAAATCTTTTAACCTGCACGGCAATGTGCACACGGGATCTTATTGTTGACATTACCAGATTTTAGACTTGTAGGTACATAATCTCCCCTCAACAACAATTCTTCAAGGAACAAAATGAAGGCAGGTTTATTCATTTTCATAACATTTCAGGTTAAACAGAAAGATGAATGAGTTTTAACATCCACTCAACACAAACCAGGTTATTTCGTGACTAACATGGTTCAATTTTAGTCCAAAAATTTGCTTGCACAGTGGGAGAAAAGCGGATAGAAATTTCGACATATGGTTGGACAGGTGACCCTACTGCTTGTCAAGTACAGATGGGGAGTCGAAACCACGCCACTTGACTTATGCGTTAACCCACCGGATCAGGGTGGGTGTCTTAGTGAATATTTTGAAAATAACCTTTCCACATATTATGTATATTTTCAGCATGTTGTTAATACAAGTCTGTTTTGAAAATACCTAGAGCTTCTATCAGTTGCAGATTGAGCAATTCCACTGCTAAATTGGATGTGATTTCTAAATAACCAGGGAACATGTTAATAAAATATTGAATATTACAGATGGTGAATTTAATAATGTTTATATAGTAAAAAGATCTTTTGATCAATATACAATAAATATATTATAGTTAACTCTTGCCTTATATATCATTTATAATCCCTTACATAATATCATGGACTCAGGGCCCTCACATAGGGGGGAGGATGGTGGGACATATGCACAGGGGCGGCAATTCTTGGGGGGGGGGGGTAAATTGTCAAAGTCCATCCCAGGAATATATTCATTTTGTAAGAATATTCTAGATAAAGCATCAAATGTGAGCAGGCACTGAACAAATAAGTTACAGTATGCAACAAGTTTTTGATAAGCTGATTGCAACAACAAATATTTGTTTCTTATAGATTTCCAGTAATGTTCAAAAAGAAAATGAATAAAATCATTGAAGATATAAACTGTGGTCTGAACCCAGTCCCTATTATCAGATTATCTCCCTTCGGACAGGTGCTCATGATCATGACGTCATATAGATAACGGGACGTTGTCCAGTTTGTCCAGTATCGCTGTTTTAAACTGAACGTGAAAAGGGTCTGGTAAAACTGGACTGCTTTACACGCTTAATTGGCGCCAAATGAGATATCACGATTATTGCGTATGATGTTATGTACCGTTAAATTGGAAAGGAGCAGGTGATATACAACAGTTGTTTGATTAAACTTATGTAGTTATAGCAAGAATTTGTTAATAACTAATTCAGCTCAAAACTAGAACGATCCTTTTAGAAATGGCCGATAATTGAAGTAACGAAGTACGTGGGTTAAACCAAATTTGAGTTAAATGTTGTCAACTGTCAGTGTCACATTGATATTGAATAATCCCCCGTGAAACTAATGATGATATAGCCCTACCGCCCCCGCCCCCTGCCCTGCATTATTTTGCACGAGCTGTTAAAAACTTCTCTCCAGTTCAATATCAAAGTCCAATTAGAAATGAGTTTGGTCTTCTCGAAAAACTTTCACTTGGGCCATGGGAGAAGTAAAAGATAACGACAGTTTTTGTCATCTCGGTTGCTATGGAAACTAATCAATTACGGTACCAATTTATGAGCAGCTGTTACATCACCCATGCCTGAACATGTTGAAAATTTAAAGTTTTGGGAACAAAGAAATATTTTAAATGCTGATGTCACTTTCTAATACTGGTTTGGAAATGGGGAAATAATTTTATTTAGTTGCCAGGAATGGACTTGTAAGCATTATTCATCCAATTAAGTCAGTTTGAATTATTTAACAGAATTTGAATTGATTCCGTTTTTGAACATGGTTATAAAGTTTTTTTCTGTAATAATGCTCATAATATTAAATTTGTTGCTTATTTTATAGCCCTGATGGTCTAGCGTAGTCAATCGTAAAACCTGATCAAAGATGGATCCCAAACATCGAGACATTTTGATAAGGAAACGTTCAGAATTGGTGGAGAATCTAAACACAAGGGATGGTCTGTTTACTCAGCTTATAGCCCGTAAAGTTTTAAATCAGCGAATGGTCAGAACTATCAGGGTAGGTGGAATAGAATAGAAATTTTTTTGAAAATGGACCCAGAAAAAATATATGCTTCATCGTATTGAGATTATATTTATATGATCATTGAATTTTTGATGATCACAGGCATGTGTCCAGACCAGGCCCGTAGCCAGCTTGCTGGCTTCGGAGGGGCAGTGAAGTTTTTAGGAGGGGCACATCCGTTACAATCTAAGTAGTTATTTTAGAGTTATGGTTGGCAAATTTTTTCTTTCGGGGGGTGCAAAACATTTTTTCAGGGGGGCATTGCCCCCCCCCTTGCCACCTCCAAGCTACGGCCCTGGTCCAGACCTTCATGAATTATTTATTAGACATTTATTAAAGCAGTATTTATGAGAGATAAGATAAAGAGTTGACAGTTCTCGCTATAATAGTTCAAATTGAAATATAGAAAAATATGTCTTAAACTCTTAAACAATTAAAATAATATAGAATTTGACTCATGATTACCAGAAAATGTACTGTTAGCTTATCATAAGACACCTGTAACAGCAAATTCAAACTTGACCAGGCTTAAATTCTCTATTTCCTCTTTAGTCCAGCGAAATATGTTATTTTTGCAGTGATTTTTTTTTTATTTTTAATCTGGCACAAAGATACAAATGTCAGTTGCCATTAATTCCAGACCTGTTGATCATGTTTTGTTTTCTTGTAGAATGGTCGAAGTCCTGATGAACAATCAGAAGAATTATTGGATATTTTACCGACACGTGGTTCCGAGTGTTTCAACAAATTTTGTGAAGCTCTGATAGCAGATGACCAAGAAAGTATTGTGACTGAGTTTTTAAAACCTAAATCCAGTGAACAAGTTTCTAACGAGGAACACCGAGGGGTCAAGAGAACACGCTCACCGTCGCCGACAGAACTTTGTATCAAAAATACCAAAGAAGGAGATATATCCCTGAAATATATTTCACAGTATGGAAATCCAGAAAGATTGCTACTTGCCTCCAAAAGACCTTATACAAAGAATGAACAAATGTTTTTATCCAAACATTTTATATTAGATCCACTAGCTTCCATGAGTCAAACTCCTCAATTTATTCCTGTTCCAACACAAAATCATCAACAGTGTTCAGAAACTGGTTCTCCTTCAGTGCAGAAACTCGCACGATGTGATAGTATAGGTGATATATTAATTTTTTAATTCTATGTAAATTTAATAAATTTATTCATTGAAATTCTTATTAAGAGAACAATTTTTAAAGTCACACTTAAAGAAGCGAATCGCTAATATTTGGGACCTAGAATTTGACAGAAGTGGGTGGCAACGCATATAATACTGTAATATGAATGTATATAAACTGATTTACATTCAATGGTTTTCGTTTTTACTCTAATTTCAAATCAGTTATATTTGGCGAAATCAGCCAACAGTCTCAATCGAATGCAAATTTCTAGCATCTGGTTATTCCAGTCTACATACCGGTACACCGTTTGATTTGGTGCAATGTGTGTAGCCTCGTCCCTCTAGTCTTTTGTTACAACTGTGGCTGAAACACATTATGGTACACGATTTGTGTACCAATGGTAAAATGTTTAATTTGTCTTAAATATTGGATATCAGAAGCCCATCTTTTTCCTGTAAGATCACAGCATCAATGTTGATTTAAATTGACAGATAATTCGTATTTTCAATGTTAAAGACTTATCTACTTTAAGAAAATTCAAAACCAATTAATGTTTTGCCCAATGGCAGCCAATGTTTCAGCATTGATTATCAGAAAAATGAAATAGTTTGCAATGGAACTCCCTGATACTTGTAGGGAATGATTATCTTGTTTGTATGAACAATTGTTTATTAAGGCTATCTGACTGAGGTACAGATTTCCGAGGAATTGCTATGGCACAGGTCTAGTGCCTAGAACTGATGTCAACATTGTAATAGAACCCCAATGAGGTTTCTCTTTGAGATAGAATAATTATTTTTTGTTTGATTATTTATACAGATACCATGAGGAATTTGATGCCGAGAAGAGATTCGCAGTCAACAGAGAGTGAAATCAAGGGAGATAACTCTAGAGTAGAAAGTGATTCATATGTTTCAGGTGAGTAGTTGTTGATTCAAGGAAATTAAGCTCGCCACAATCATGCAAGTCTTATGTAAGAGCCCGTAGCCAGCGCATAAAATTGGGTGTGGGGGGCGCTGCTGAACTTTTTGGAGAGGCTGAAGATGTGTTCGACTAAGAACACTTCTAAGAAATCATTATTCTTTGCGAAATATTTGAGGGTGGGGGGGGGGGCTAATTCGCTTTTTGGGAAGGCTACCCCCCCATTGGCTACGGGCCCGCTTATGGACCCAGAGATCGAAATGAAATGGGGGTTAAATGTCCTACTTTTCTGCTCCACACGAGCTAACACAGGCCAACCTTGGAAACGAGTTTACAAGTCTCATACTACTGCAAAATTGAATCGATGTTGTGATGAATTAAGGAAATGAAATACTTTCTAGTCCACGACCCATTTGACTCTATCCTTCATGACCGACAAGGGAGAACCACAGCAGAACATCCTGATGAATGTGCTAGGCCAACACCAGGATCAAACACAGACCTCCAGGTCCTCCAGGATAGTTAGCAAACATCTTTCTCACTTAGCCACTTGGTATCCTACTGAAACATGGAAACAGAAGTCATTTATTAACAATGTCATATTATTGGTTGGCCGAATGGTTATAGCCTGTATGTGTATCATACAGCCTGTCATTGAATCAAGGAGTGTGGTTTCGATAACCTGCTTGACAGAGAGAGAGAAATGGTGTTTAACGTCCACTCGACACAAACTAGGTCATTTTGGGACCAACATAAGGTTTTATTGTATTTCAATAATTCGCTTGCGCGTAGGGGTCTTTAGCAGTGGGAGGAAACCGGAATGCCCGGAGGAAACCCACGAGGTTGAGAAGGCGCCCCTATCTCCATGCCACATATGCTCACACCAGGGCTCGAAACCACAGCCGCAAGCCAGAGGTGACCGGCCAGCTAGAGGTCGAAGCGCGGCACTCTAGACCACTAGGCCATCCCAACCCCCCCAAATGATAATATAAATTTCATCTTATAAATTTCACGATATAAATTTCACCTATTTTTAAAAAATTGGAAAATTTCAATCAATTGATTTGAAAAGTCTAACGTAAACCTTTTCAAATGTGACTTGGATTTTAAAATATTTTCGAACCCTCTGGACAAGTAAAATAGGTTGTAATGGATTATTTTCACAACAGGTAGGACACTTAAACATCTAGTACTTAGAATAAGGGTATTATTTATTTATTTTCTGGAGCTACCAAGCCAGCAAGAATGTTATTGTCCCTTTAACAATATCATATTATTGGGTGGCCGAATGTTTAAAGCCTGTATGTGTATCATACAGTCTGTCATTGAGTTGAGGGGGGTTGGGATGGCCTAATGGTCTAGAGTGCCACGCTTCGAACTCTAGCTGGCTGGTCACCTCTGGCTTGCAGCTGTGGTTTCCAGCCCTGGTGTGAGTGTATGTGACATGGAGATAGGCGTGCCTTCTCAACCTCGTGGGTTTCCTCTGAGCACTCCGGTTTCCTCCCACTGCTAAATACCCCTATGAGCAAGCGAATTATTGAAATAAAATGAAACCATATGTTAGTCCCAAAATGACCTAGTTTGTGTCGAGTGGACGTTAAACCCCATTTCTCTCTCTCTCATTGAGTCAAGAAGTGTGGTTTTGATTCCCTGCTTGAACATGATAAGGACTAGGGTAGCCTGTCCAACCTTGTGTGGTTTCTCTGGGTCCTCCAGTTTCCTGACACTGCTAAAACCCCTAAGTGCAAGCAAATTATTGAAATGACATAGAAGGGGTTTATTAAAACGTATCGTCATTACACATCTATGGTTACAATGATCTCTGTGTCAAAATTATATTTGGAACTTGTTTAACGCATTCTATCACATAATGTGATTATGACTGACAACAATATTGTCCTTTAAAGTTCCAATTTCATATTTTCTAAGAAAGTCAAAACATAATTATTTCTATGTCTTTTGCTCGGTTGTCAACTCACTATTATACGATCATGGGCAAAATTTTTTGGACATTAGAAAGGCTGACACAGGCTGATTGAGGAAATAGTTACTCAATTACCTCCATTGTTTTCCCATTCCTCTCCATGGACAGCCATCTTCAAACGTTTGAATTTGAAGTTCAAAATGATATTTTTGCCTATTTCTCAATAGTGAATTATAGGATTAATAGGATTATTCTTTAACAAGGTAGGACTGTTTATAGGTTCAATCTATTTTAGGGCTTTATTTTAATACATTTTAAAAATATAACTTAAAAAAATGCTATTGAAACTTTAATGGAAAGAGGGAAAGCCCAATAGTAAAATCATGAAATATGTTATTGTCAAGTAAGCCTATTTTATATTTCGTATTTTAACCAGTGATAAGAGAAGTCGTATCAAATGAACAGCGTGTAATATGTGATAATATGGTTGATAATGATATAGATCTAACAGATGGACCTGTTAATGTATGTGTAGAAAGATCAACCAGACAGTTCTTTATAGAGAACCATAGGAAGGTAATTCTTTTTTCTAGTCATGACTGTCACTAGGGACCGGGTATCATTCAGATTTGATGAAAAAAGGTAAGAAACTGAGCTTACCATCTAGAATCTAATACACATATTCAGTAAATAGATTGCCATCCAGAAAGTGTTAAACACCATCAAGATTCATCAAAAACCGCCCAGTTTGTGCTACCATTTAGTTTAAGAAATACCGTTTAGTTTTGACATCCATCATCTAGTTTATGACCATTTAGCTTAGTTTTGATATTGGTCATCCAGTTTATAACCCTTTAGTTTCATAAACTAGACAAATGATGTCAAACTAAATGGTAGCACAAACTGGGAGGTTTTTGATGAAACTTGATGGTATTTAACACTTTCTGGATGGCAATCTATTAACTGAATATGTGTATTAGATTCTAGATGGTAAGCTCAGTTTCTTACCTTTTTTCATCAAATCTGAATGATACCCTGTCCCTAGTGTGTTAGGACTTCTTTTACTGTTGCACAGAATTCTAAATAGCATCAGGATGTTGTCTGCTCCCCACTTCTCCTTAAAGGGCCAATCCCGATAACTTTTTGGGGAATAAAACTGCTTATTTTTGTGTTAAAATCCTTTAAAATCCATAACCTAAGGCCCACCTACTAACCCGATATTTGTGATACGCTTGTAAATAACTTAAACCTGACGATCTTCATCTGGAAATGGAGACCGTTGTATTATACAGTATCTGGATAAAACCAGACTTTTGTCTATAAAAATAATATGTAGGTGAAATTTACCTTTTCTTTTATCAAGTACAGTGCATGGGTCATTCACTGTATAGACCTCTCAAGAAACGTTAATCGATTATCAGGTCACCCAATGAAAAAATTGACCCGAAATCTTAAAAGGCTTACGTGTCCGGATAAGCAGTGTTGACGTTTCGTCCAAACGACTCAATATTTTGAGCTGAAATTTTGAGACAAGGTAAATACACCATGCCACTATATTTTGGTCCATAAATTTCATAAATACTTGGACTTTAATTTTTGAGACTCTGTTCTTATCGGGATTGTCCCTTTAAGGCACAGTATAAAATGTTCATTAAAATGTATAAATTTGAGCTTTTTGTTGATTGGGGTGAAGACCAAGACAGATATGGAGAATATTTTAATACAGTTAATGATTTGAAAACTCAAAATTTATTATCCAATCCAATTCGATTAAAACACAGATCGTTTTTTATAGTTCAAAATTTCGTTTTACTTGTCTTAACTACACTAGGACGTTGAAGAGTTGTTATCATTAACAGGTTCTTGATGATGTTGATGTGAGGTGCACTAAAAACATCAATGCTGAGTGGTTAATTAAATGTCTGATGTCATATTGTCAAAAGCCACTCGTATGACCCCTGACATGACCTCCCAAAACAACTGGTCAGGTCATCATGTAGTTTTGGCCATCGAAAGTTTTAAAAAACTATGTTAATCAAATTGTATCCAATCTTGGTTTCATAAAAAGTTAAAACAGGTGAAATTATCAAATTTCGATGGTTTTTATTTCAGTCATATCCTATGAACAAAATACCACGAGGTGAAGCATTAATAATTAACGTTAATGAGGTGACAGGTAAACCTCCAAGAAGAGGAACAGATATCGACAGAGACAATATCCATTTTCTTCTCCTTCAACTTCACTTCAATGTGACGGTATACAATGATACCGATGGTCTTACTGCAAGGGTAAGTTATTTAAAAATAACAAAAAAAATCAGTTTTAAATATTACGCAATTATAGTAGGTTTATAATTAGATCCGACTTGGATATATTGATAAGATCTACGTATTCATTACTTTTTCCATGGTTTTGACTCGCTGTTTGTATGTGACAAGGAGTAGGGTCACCTATCCAACTTCATGCATTTTCTTTATCATCCTTTTTCCCTCTCACTGCTAAAGATCCGTATGCGCAAGCATATTATTGAAATAAAATCCAACCATGTATTAGTCCAGAAATTACCTAGTTTGTGTCAAGTGGATGTCAAACCCCATTTCTTTCTATGTTATCTTTAACGTAAGATTCGAGTCCTTGTGATTGACTAAAACTTCATCATAAATAGAAATAGTCTGGCCAACTGCGGACAAAGTCGACAATTTGTATCAATTTTTATATTCATTTCATATTCGTACTGCATCATTTTACTTGTTTTAGGAAATCCTGGAAAAAGTCACGAAATTCTCAAAATCGGAAAAACATGAAGAAAGTAACGCATCATTTATTTGTTTGTTGAGTCACGGAGAAGAAGGTTATATTTACGGAACGGACGGAGAGAAGATTGCGTTAGGCTATGTTTTCTCGTTGTTTGATAACAACAGATGTACGGGATTACGAGGAAAGCCGAAGATATTTATCGTACAGGCATGTCGAGGAGGTAAGAATACTTGTAGTCTTATTAAGATAAGGCCAATGTGTGACCCTTTGTTTCGAGAGGCATTATTGGTCGTCTGCATTGAAATTAAAGAAGTTTTTCTGTTCAGACAGTAAAATGATTTATGACACCTGACACAATTTTATTTTCCCACGAAAAC
Organism: Patella caerulea; assembly: GCA_036850965.1. Lineage (NCBI taxonomy): Eukaryota > Metazoa > Mollusca > Gastropoda > Patellidae > Patella > Patella caerulea. The sequence continues at coordinate 69,940,342 of JAZGQO010000010.1, read as the reverse complement.
ATTGATTTTTGTTAAACAATATAATAATGTTTGAGATTTCATGGAAACCTTAAAGTTGTAAATAACATAAATGACATATTCTGGAACTGTTTCAACCTTGTACAGTGTTAACTGGTTTGATCTTGAGCAGACCTCATCACAAAACTATTATACAGTGTAACACGGATTAGCCCGTCCTAAATCTTAATAGAAAATATTTATGTAACAAGGATTATCCAGTTCTAAATCTTAATGGAAAATATTTATATAACAAGGATTATCCAGTCTTAAATCGTAATAGAAAATAGTTGTAACACAAAGTTTATCCAGCCCTAAATCTCAATGGATATTAAGCTCAGCTCACTGACTTTATTTTTTAGTCCTTTTGCTTACACAATTTCCCATTTTAACTTCAAACATTAACAGAATTTATTGAGAAGACAATAACATCTTTATGGAAACACATTTGAAATAATTTGAATTGTATGTTTGACGATGTAGATATTGTCTGAATCTAAGAGTGTAAGATTTGAATGTGTATATTTTACAGAAACGTTTGATCGTGGTGTAAGTTTAGATGAAACAGATGGTAGTCCAGTGGTGAAACAAGTTCCAACTTTATCCGATATGATTATCGGCTATCCTACACAAGCTGGTGAGTTTACCTAATTATTTCTCAAAGTAATGTGGCTCGATGAGAATGGCGCTAGTTGATTAGTAGAGTAGGGTCATCTGTCCAACCTTGTGGGTTTTCTCCAGATCCTCTGCTGTTAAAGCCCCAATAACACTCTTGTTGTAACTGAAAAATATGTCCCAATCTTCATTCTGGTCAACAAATCGTATTATTTTAGAATATTCCAATTAAATGATGATATAAATTTCATCTTAACACACCTAATTTAAAAAATTGGAAAAATTCAACCAATTGATTTGAAAAGTCTAACGTAAACCTTTTCAAATGTGACTTGGATTTTAAAATATTTTCGAACCCTCTGGACAAGTAAAATAGGTTGTAATGGATAATTTACACAACAGGTAGGACATTTAAACAACTAGTACTTAGAATAAGGGTATTATTTATTTTTTGGAGCTACCAAGCCAGCAAGAATGTTATTGTCCCTTTAAAGACCCTTAAGCGCAAGCGAATTATTGAAATACCTTTGAATGACATGTTCGTCCAGAAATGAACTAGTTCGTGTTAAGTTGACGTTAAACCCCGTTTTACTCCTTCAGTCTCATTGGCGTTCTTGTAAAAGAACTCTTAACAGAGAACATCTGAATAGGAACGCCACTCTCAGAGCGAAGTTTCTATTATAGCTGACCGTGTAAGTTTTTTTTTTACCTTCATAGCATCAATAAAAATGTCCATGTGTTAGTTTCAAATGGTTGTATGCCTTTAATGTTTAATTTCAGGATATTATGCATGGAGAAATCGTGAACGAGGTAGTTGGTATATTGAAGCCATTGTTAAAGTTTTTATGAAGCACGCTAAACATGACGATATCTGTACTTTATTCAACAGAGTGAGTAGCTTGGTTTCTTTATAAAAATAGTAGAACAACATCTGTGTTATTGTGTATTCCAGAGGTATCACAACGTTTGTGTCAAATGATCTGTACAACTTCAGAATGCATTGAAAGATCATGCAAGCGCGTCTGCGGCCGTACAGCGGCTACAAAATATACAAGGTCACCGACACAATGCAAGAAATTGTCCACAAAAATTACAGACTTGAAAAAAAGCTTTCCAGACCAGATCGCAGAACCTTGGCGCTTGCTTTGAACATGTTCAAAACAAATGCCGTGAGTCGGCAATCATTGGCGACCAGGAAGACCACAGCATGATATCTGGCGTTTCCACCACGCTTATGGCGGTCTTAACACGCTCTACGACCATCTTTCGTAGCCGTAGCAGCGCAGTAAAATGGCGTTCAAGGTATAAGAGTGAAATATATTTTGGCTTTTTAAAAATGCTATATAGATTATTAATTAGACATTTATTCATGTGACGTTCCATTTCGTCTATGCCTGACAGGTTACCATCAGAGCCAGACACAGTAAATGTTCGCTATATTGATCGTGGGTGTAGATTGTATATGTAAAATTGGCGATCTCCTACATGATACGTCTTTGTTATCTCCAATTATTTTCTGTGTTGCTGAAAATCTTATGTTGAAATTAAAATACAAATTGAAATACAAATTTACCATATCTTACCCTTAAAATAACTTAGTTTTCACTGATTTTTTGTCCCCCGCCTTTCGAAGAAAGTTAGGGGACTATTAAAATGGGTTCGTCCGTCCGTCTGTCTGTCTGTCTGGCTGTCTGTCTGTCTGTCCGTCTGTCCGTCACACTTTTTGGGACACAATAACTCTCTTCCTAATTGAGCTAGAATGTTCAAACTTGGTGTATGTGTTTATTAGGTCAATGCCTTGATGGAGTTCAAAGATGAGCATTTTCCGCTTAGGGTAAGCAGAGATAAGCAATTTGATTGGTTGATGCTTTGGGACACGATAACTTTAGTTCTAATTAAGTGTGAGTGATGAAACTTAGTGTATAGTTTCATGACAGTAATACCTTGACTAAGTTCGATAATGAGCATTTTCCGCTCAGGGTAAGCAGAGCAATTTGATTCGTCGAGACTTTGGAACACAATAACTCTCCTTCTAATTGAGTTAAAATGTTCAAACTTGGTGTATATGCTTATTAGGTCAATGCCTTGATGGAGTTCGAAGATGAGCATTTTCCGCTTAGGGTAAGCAGAGATAAGCAATTTGATTGGTTGATACTTTGGGACAAGATAACTTAGGTTCATCTTGATTGATGATTTTTATGCCAATACAATGACTGCATTCTCATTTAGTAATCGATTCAACAGTAACAGTGTATAGAAACGATTGACTTGGACACTATGGCCCTTTCCCTTGGCCAGAGGGACCCTTTTGTCTGCCTTTAGGGTCGCCCTAACTAGGGTACATTTTCATTTTTCTCGTCGGTTTTAGCATTTTTCTTTATAAAACACTATAGGATGACATTTCGTGTACAGTTTGATTGCTCGATACATTGAAAAAAATAAATGTGCGATTAATTAATATGTGTCTTCTATTTATTTTGGGATTTCGGCGGGGGACATCAGCCTCACTGTTGGCTTGTTCATCTTTTCATGGTAAACCCCCATCACATTTCTAGGGAAAGATGCTGGCTTGCTAGCCTTGAGGTCGCGTGTTCGATCCCTGCATTGACAGAGAAAGTTTATCAAGATTTTCCTACATAGTTCCCCCTTGTCAGTGATGCAGGATCGAGTGCTTGACAAAGACAGTTGTCTAGTTGTTCGGATGTGACAAAAAACAGGGGTCCTGTGTCCACATTGGCGTGCTTATAAAAGATTCATTGACAGTTGGAATCCCATATAAGAGTAGGCCGTAGTACTGCAGTCCTGGAAAATTTCCCTCATAGCACACCGTATACTCGTATTCATTAGATCTGCAGGAGCAGAACAGTAGGACGTTAAACACTATATCATTTCATGTTTTCTGGTATTTCTATGATTCAGGTAAATGCTGTTGTATCGAAGAAGATTTCTCGAACCCCAACCATACACATGGATCAGATGTCACAGATGTCCGAATACAAAAGCTCACTACGAATGCCACATGTTTATCTCTTTCCTGGAATAGGTTCCGGCTAAAAGATATGGATCATGTATGATAATGTAACAGAAGTTTCCATCCTTCATTCTTCAGCTATCAACCATTTTTACTTTTAAACATTTTTGTATTCTCCTTATTTAACTGTCATTTTCGAAATACTTTGCTTATTTTATACTTTTCTTATGCAGCTCTTTATCTAAACTTCAGTAATGCTGCTTTAAATAGTCCATCAGAGTAGATTTCTGTGTGGATTAAGGCGTGAAACTTTTTGATCAGCGACTTAAACTTCTTATGATCCAAATCATTCTATATTATTATCAGAAAAATTTATTATCGTTCATAAAATGTTGCTCAAAGTCAATAAGGACTAAACTATGCATTTAATATTTTATATTTTTATACATTTATCAGATTTACTATGCCTGGATAATGATTGTTTTATTTATGTGTATGTCATATTTTCTGTGTGGATGCTTCAAACACCAGTCAGTGTTCAAGGAAGAGAGGTCTTAAGCCCGCCCGAACTGTTAGCATCTATTTAAGCTATGTGACCTTACCGTCAGAGGTCGCAGTGGATCAATTTCAAGTTGCGTAAAAATACGCAGACATTCCAAAATTTCGCGCTTTTGCCGTCTACATCTCCGTGACTTCGAGCATCTCAACATACTCAATAGAATCAAGTCAAGTCGTTTTGTGAACAAACCTAGTATAAAGCGTCCTTATTTCATTGATAGGCCTACTGCATTTAATCTAATGACGACTGGAGGTTAACGGCATCGGCATTAATGATTAGATCTATGGTTGATGGCGTAACCATTTCAATCTTTCACTTCGACAAGAAGTAAAGAGAAGACTATCGCTATGAAAGCAAACATTTGATTGGCTGAATGTAAACAGGATACTGTGTCCTAGCCAATCCAAAGTCTTGTATGAAATGCGCTTTATTGCTTCCAATGCCGCAAAATAGGGGTGTCCCAGGAAAGCTACGTATAGAAGGCTTCGACTGCCATGAACATATGAATGAAATAAGCAGAAAAATAAAGATCTACGGAGAGTACGTGCAGTAGAGGTGTGTAAAAGAAGCGGGAAGCACATAAATTGTACAAACTACGACGTAGAATAATCTAGTTTTATTCTCACGTCGGGAAATTTTCTGCGTGTAAATTCCGCAGCGTCCGTCAATATTTGCGTTTATTTTGAAAAAAATATGTGAAATACGCGGATTTTTGCGTGACTGCGACCTCTGCTTACCGTATGTGTTAGAAACATTGTTGTTGAAACATCTGTAAACTAAAAAATTGGTTGCTGATAAACCCTAAATTGTGATGGACCTGTATGTGACAGAAATCACTTGTGTGTGTGACAGGGAGCAGAGGTGTATGAGAAAGAGACCACTGGTTTACCTTGTATGTGACAGAGACCATTTGTGTGTGTGTGACAGGGACCAGTGCTGTATGTGACAGAGACCACTGGTGTATGAGACGAGAGACCACTGGTGTATATGACAAGGACCAGTAGTGTATCAACAGGAACCAGAGGTGTGTGTAAGTGACAGAAACCAGTGGTGTGTATAAGTGACAGGGACCATTTGTGTATGTGTAAGGGACCAGTTGTATATGAGAGAGAGAGAAATGGGGTTTAACGTCCACTCAACAGCCAGTTGTATATGTGACAGGAGCTTGTAGTATATGTGTAAGGGACCAGTAGTGTTTGTGATATGGACCAGTGGTGTATGTGACAAGGACAAGTGGTGTATGTGACAGGGACAAGTGGTGTGTATTTTGACATGGACAAGTGGTGTATGTGACACGGACACGTGGTGTATGTCAAGGACAAGTGGTGTATATCAGGGATGGGTGGTGTATATTTCATAAAGAGGTTGGGTTTGAGGGGTCACAAATTGTGCATATTATTATTTCCAGCAACATTTGTCTGGTACTATTTGTGGATATAAATACTATGAAATTGTTTTGTTTATTGTTCTCACTGCCACCTGTTTTTTGTTTTTGTACATTTTTTATTTTATTTCTTGTTGATTTTTCTTGTTTATAAACCTGTTGCCTAATTAATAGTATTAGATCTATATGTATATGATGTGTTGTTAAAACTGTAATAATCTCAATGTGTGCTTTTGTTTAATAGCGGATCAAGGAATTGGATATACATATAGTATAATATTAGTACTTTATTTTAAATGCCAGCCATAAAATTGACAAGTATGACAGTCTGAAATATACCAATCTTATTAAAATACAGGGCCCTGATTCACGAAATCTTAACTAAAGATAAAATCCAAATTTTAGTAGATAACTCAATTTTGATTGGCTAAGCACTAAAATCAATCTAATATTATCCAATCAAATAACTAAAATTTGGATTTTATCTTAGTTAAAATTTCATGAATAAGGCCCCAGATCTTTATTTCGCTTCGACGGCCTACACTACTTAAGATCTGACCTGTTATTGTGGTAGTTCAAACAAGCAGTTGATTAACTCACAGTTTCATGCATCAAGAACTTACTTCAGCCAAAACACTGGTAATATAATAACTCTTCCAGATCCCAGTGTAGTAAAGACAACAAAAACGAAATTTTGAACTATAAAAAATGAAACAAAACAAGATCAGTGTTTTAATCAGATTGGAAAAGTAAGTTATTAATTGAGAATATCTGAGTTTTAGTAGATCTGTTTGTGAATAATGATGTAGATGTTTTATGATTCAATACGAATTGTACACATTATAGCTTGTAACCTGGATAGGGGCCACATGGTTTTTGAGGAGTTCAGTATACATTGATTCTGCAAAACTTTTTCTATGCAGATTTGAAGAAAAATCCTCATATGTTCCTATAACTATTACGGTTATTCATCACTGCCAACGTTTTTATATTTTAATGAAAACAGAAAATTTTATATTATAATTTACATCTTGCTATATAAAATATATTAACATATATCTTTTGTTTAATTTTCGTTCCTTAATCGGAAGAAATACCTGGCCTCGATTTCACAAAGCATTCTCAGAATTCAGTTAAGAATTTTTTTCAACTTTCAATCATTGTTTATGAGAAATATCTTTGATCCAGAAATACATAAGTTTACACAAAGTTTCTTATTGATGTGTTGGGTACATTAAAACAACAAAAGTTTTATAAAGGGCTATATGTTAGTTAAAATAAGTTGAAATTTTTGAGTAAATTCTTAAGTTAAGTATGAGAATGCGATGGTTGATTTTAAATTGCTTTGTAGACAAATATTAAAAATTGAATTGTTGAAGAATTTTTGGAAAGAAATCGTTGAGATTTACGCATTTCTGTTTTGGTACGAATCCTTGTAATTTGACGTCTTTTGATTGTCGAAAATGGGGTTGTTAACTGGAGTTATTTCCCTTGACATTCCACAGTGAACTTTCCTAATTATTTCTGGAGAATCGGTGATCGAATAGTTTTATTAGTGTGCGCGTGAAATCATAAGACCGGTCATTGAGTCAAATGACTTGGTTTGGAGTCCCCTCTTTCACATATCGAATAGTGAGGTCGCCTGTCCTAGATTTTCCCCGGGCCCCCGGTTTCCTCCCACTGAAAGACACCTACACACAAGCGAATTATTGAAATAAAATTTAACAATATATTAGTCCCGAAATGACTAGTTTGTTCCGGGTGTACGTGAAACTCAATTTCCATCTCTTTGGGTTTTCCAATTTCTCATGGCAAAGAAGGGGTTCTGGCCGGTTTTTAGACAGCTGTATTCTTTATATCGGAGAGGTTGGCGTTCTTGTCAATTTTCACTTTCACACGCTGATCAGAGAACTAGGCGCGAAAAAAATTTTTTGCGATTCTATTGGCGATTTAGACCTGTAATTTTGGAATTTACCTTCCGGAAATACGTAACAATGAACCAAATTGAATCTAATTTACCAAATCGGTTGAGCACAATTAGTTAAGCAATTATCAAACCTAGACCCCCCCCCCCCCCCCCCGCAAAAAATCCTGAATCCGCCCCTGAAAACGTTCATCGTTCATAAAGGAACTAGAAGGACCCATACCATGGCCTTATAATACATGTAACTGGCTCATACTAACTGGCCCTGCTGTGTTCTGAACTAACAATGTCTAGATCCAGTATCAAAGGCGATCCGAAGGTCGTCATTTGCGGTATTTTGAATTCACTGCAAGCTACAATGTTGTGAAAGCTGGGTCCCTAAAAAGTAATATCAGTATTACAAGGATATAATGAACTGAAAAAGTACAACATTTGATATCTTCTGTAGAAAACATAAATAAGCCAGCGCCACTGTTTTCACCCGATTAAATAAATCCGAACTGGGAGATTAACCCCCGTTGATATTTTGTATCTTGGTTTGATTCTTTAAAGGGACAATTACATTCTTGCTGGCTTGGTAGCTCCAGAAAATAAATAATAGCCTTATTCTAAGTACTAGATGTTTTAGTGTCCTACTTGTTATGTAAATTATCCATTACAACCTATTTTACTTGTCCAGAGGGTTCGAAAATATTTTAAAATCCAAGTCACATTTGAACAGGTTTACCTTAGACTTCAAATCAATTGGTTGAATTTTTCCAATTTTTTAAATTAGGTGTGTTAAGATGAAATTTATATCATCATTTAATTGGAATTTTCTAAAATAATACGATTTGTTGACCAGAATGAAGATTGGGACATATTTTTCGGTTACAACAAGACTGTTATTGGGGATTTGAGTGTTTTCGACTAAAATCGTCGATTCAGGACTTAAAATGTCGGTCAACTAGCTTAGTGTTTGTTCTAAAGCGGAGCTAATTGTAGACCGACAGTGTAAGTTTAGTATGTTAAAAGCCGTAACAATTAGATAGCAGAAAAACAGATGATCAGCAAGTTTAAGTGTGACGCATACTGGGTGTTGAATCATGTGACATTTATATATCATAGTAATAAATGTGATCTATCAAGAAGTGTATTTCCGTACTGGTCAAGTTATTTATAGATGTATAATACTCCCCTCTGTCCGATTTATTAATTAATATATCCTATAATATCTACCGGTCGTTGTTTATTAACCATATCTTCACGAATACATACATATATCAATATCATGTCTGTATGCCACACGTATGAACATGAACAAATATGAAAATGAAATGAAATAGGGTTAAACGTCGTATTGTTCTGCTCCTAAACTGGGCTAATGAAGACAGGCATACGCCATACAGTATGCTACAAGGGAAATTTTGACTGGGCATTGGCGGGCCCGGTAGTCAGCTCGTAAAATTTGGAGGGGCTACGGAATGTTTTTTGGGGGGCTACGGAATGTTTTGGAGGGGCTGAGGATGTGGCTGGCTAAGAACACTCCTAAGAAATCACTATTTTTGGCGAAATATTTGGGGAGGGGGGGGGGGCTAATTCGATTTTTTTTGCCCCCCCCCCCATCCGTGGCTACGGGCTCGGGCAGTGGCACTGCGGCCTACCCTTATATCAAATTTCAACGACCAGGGAATCTTTTAAGTGTACCCCAATATGTACAAACTCTTAAACTGTCAAATATAACGTTTAAAAACTTAAAGGAACTAAATCGTTAATATTTGGTTCCTAAATTGAAACAAATAATAATAATAATAATATATAATATATTAATATATGTTTAATATATAAACTGATTTACATTCAATCGTTTCTGCTTTACTGTAATGTCTTTTTATTTATCTTCGACGAAATACGCCAGAAGTCTCAATCGAATGTACCATAATGCTCTTATTTTGATCTTATGGTAACGATGACTGTAGATTTGACTTCTTTATTACATTAGTTTGTCGTCATAATGACCAGCGTACAAATTCACGTCTGCTATCATTGTCACGTCATGCCCTCTTTGTGTAACACGAATGGCAATCTCTAGCGTCTGGTTATTCCAGTCTACACCAATAGTATTTATAACCCATGCTCTCCAGATAATACTACTATTTGTCTGTGATATCACTTATGTGGAAGCAGACGTTAAACACCAAGTAGTAGTAGTAGTAGTAGTAGTAGATAATACTATGCTGTCACTGTTTGATATGACTTGTGGAATATGTCTAGCCTAGTTATTCGAGTCCCTAGTTACAAATGGCGCTGAAACACGTACCAATGGTAAAATGTTCATTTTGTCTTAAATATTGGATATCAGAAGCCCATCGTTTCCTGGTAGGACCACAACATCACTGTTGGTTCAAATTGGCAAATAATTCGTGTTTTCAATGTCGAAGAATTTGGATGATATTGAGTTAGAGCCTTAGCTCCTTTAAATTAGTTGGCAACCCATATAACGAATGTTCGAAATAAGTGACGTTATCGAAAGATTTAAAAAAAAATGTGATGAGAGTTATCAGAGAATACCGTAAGTGCACTCAATTGATGTATTCGATATATTAAAACAACAAAAAATTCCCAAGGGGCTAATTTTTAGTTAAAACAAGGCGAATCATTTTGAGTAAATTCTAAACTTAAGTCTGAGAATGCTTTGGGAACTCGGTACCAGAATACATGACACACGGGATAGATTGGGTCGGTAAAGAGGGAGAGAGGGGGGGGGGGGGTAACGTCCACTCGACACAAACTAGGTCATTGCGGGACTAACATATGGTTCAATATTATTTTATTAATTCGTTTGCGCGTACGGGTCTTTAGTAGTGCCGGGGTGGGGGTGGGGGGTCTTTCGACCATCCAACCTCCCTCGGGTGGGTAGAACAGACGAGACTCTAAATACAACATATCAGAGAGGTAGAATCGACACTTAAACATAGGCTGCACAATTAAACGTGTTGGGGCTTTGCACCTTGAACATTATATCGATACAAAGACCATCAGCAGAAAGAGAGAGAGAGAGAGAGAGAGAGAGAGAGAGCAATAACGTCTAACAAGTAACAAACAAACGTGCGAATAATCATCGTTTTCGCCTCGTGCCACTCTAATCCCATTTATGCACCAAAATGAGAGAAAATTTTGTCTCAGGAGCTTTTGATTTTATCAAATTTTCGGGTGATTCCCCCAGACCTCACGACAAACTTGACGTTGTCGCCACCCCCCTGTTCAAATACCTGAACACACTTACAGTTCTCATCCAATAGCTCTATTCATCGGTGCCCTTTAACGGTCAATTTATTATTATTGCATCATCGGAATATTACCACAAAACAACTAGCGAATATTGACCAATATTATCGAAACAAGACTGGTTTATTTGGTTAAGCTTTTATTTCTGGTTGTTGTGGTTTTATTTTTAGAATGTGCTTAAATGTGTTCCATGGTGTACGGTTAATAAGAATCTATAGACCACGTGCCTATATTACTATTCAAATAAAACCCTACACGCTATTTTAAGCTGCATTTAGTCTAGACGATAAACCGATCTAATGACGTCATAGAATATATATAATATAGATTTCCACATAAAATACATGTGCTGTATTTTTTTCCTACGTTTTATGTAAATAAAAACATTAATAACTTTAAAATGAAATGCACTTAGAAATTGTGCGATAATGATAGTAAAAATGTTTCAAAATCGGACAATTATTTTTATAATTCCCACAGCTTACATTGTCAGCTCGTGTTCTTCAACCCGAGCGCAAAGAAATACGCCGCATTGATTTCTACTCGTTGACGTCATTGTGACCATGGTAACGGTGAAATCCTGTTCAGGCTATTCCAGGTTGCGGAGTACTATTATAGATCGGCGAACGACACGAGAGTAATAATTCTTACAACTTAGTATTGGTTAAAATTCATTCCTGAAACTTAGCCTTGGAAATCAATTGATGGTGTAAGGGCATTATATTCCCCAATAGAGCTTTATTATACGACGATCCAACCTGACATAAAGATGGCGTGCATTTCTTCTTCAATAATGGGAAAACGTGGCGTGTTGGCTAGTTATTACATGTTTCAAAGTAATTTATGTGAAAAGAGTATAATAGAATTTACAGACATGCTTTTTTACACGTACTTCCGTCTTGTGGTTAGGTCAAGTCATTGAAATTTCAGCCCCTTCAGGCTTAATAGGCCTACTATATACACTGCTGTGGGGCTGCTTTTAAAGTTTCATCAAAAGTGTTGTCTGCGTGGGTCCCTTGGATGCTAACACGCGGTATTATGTATTTATTTATATGCTAGCTTGTACAACGGGTAAAGTAATGGTGCCTATAGATTGACTGTTTGATAAGCTTGAACATATGAAATAAAAACGGAAAACGCACCAATAACAGGTAGCTTCCATAGATCTGCTCAGGCCCGTAACTAAAGTTTGTATGTGTGTGGGGGGGGGGGTCGCCTCCTTCAAAGTGTTAAGTTGGGGTTGGGCCGGAATTCTCGGATTAACAAAAGCTTCATTACTTAGATTAATAATTTTTATATATGCAGTTATTGCATGTGTCTGGAGAGCAAAAGCCTATAACCCATCCCCTATGTCTTATATTGGGCTACTTTTCAGAACTTTATATAATTTTGTCTTAATGGGGTGGAGTATGGTATTGAAGTTTAGACAAAGTACGTCAATCAAGAAATGCACGATATATGCCTAAAACTAAATTCCCGGATAGTATAATAAAACATTTGCCGTATGGAAACCAGGAACCGATAACAGGCCGTGCGTAACACGAGCCAAGCCGGATTCTGATTAAAACCGAGACGAGGGAACGCCATCTGCACATGTTAAAACGTTAATGGTGGCGGGGGTTAATGACCACTTCCACTCAAGGTTTGTTGCCGCGTAGGCTAGTTCTGACAGAAAAGTCCAGTAAAGTTTGAAGGACAGGAAATGAGCACGAAACGAACTGATTCAGCTCTTTGAGTTTTTTGCGTCCTTTTGGGTTTCTGCGTACGTCCCATTGAGTTTTTGCGCTCTTTCAGTGATCTTGTTCCACGTGCAAAACAAAAGGTCAACACGCCCTGAAATCCACTTCACTTCAAAATGCTAACTATATGTCAAATTTATAGGCTTCCGGCTTTATTTTATTTTTTTTTTTTTTGTTTTTGTTTATTTTATTGACGTTTGTTGACGAAACTCGATTAATCGATTCGTGGATACATTTAATCATGGGAAGACATTTCGGAACTGTATTAATTATTTTCATAGCATGTATTCAATTGATTAGAATACTGGACAAACTTTTATCTTTCTCCAAACACTCAGAATTAATTAAAGTCGGATATCAAATGATTAATTTTTTGAAAAAAAAAACCAAACACACGTGACGTGGATGGAGTGGATTGACTTTTTTGATTTAAAGAGGTATGCCGGCTGGTAATGGTTTCACTCGGCAAATCTCGGCAGATTCCGTAAACTACATCTAGCCTCGGCTGTATGACAGTAAGTGATATGTACCTACGCCCATACATTTGCGATGCGGCTACCGGTTTACTTTAACAGGAAAACTTGACGCTATAACACAAATTGGGAACCTATTCGGCTAGCGACCTATTCGACCGATCGAGCTGCAACCTGTTCGTTGGAAACCTATTTAGAATAAAGACAACAGTCGCCTCATCTCATCTATTTATCAACCAATAAAATCCAACGTTATGTGTATCAAATGAAAGTGGAATATATTATTTTTTATCCATTCCTTTAGCTCAGAATAGAAGCGTAATTTCGCCAGCTGGATCGGTCGAATAGGTCGCTAGCCAAATAGGTCGCCAACTTGTGTTCGGAATGGGCGCAGCCATGTTTCATCCGGGACCTTTAAAGTAGTTCCAATATGGCGGAATTCATCATACGACCGAGTTTAGATTGTCCAAAATCTTCCGAGGGTTGCCGAGTGGTAATGGTTTTACAATATAAAGCAAGGGTTTTCTAGTCTCTATCATCCAGGGGCTGGTGAGCCATGATTTTGCACGAGGAACAAGATCCCGTCCGCGCCCCCCCCCCTCTAAAAAATCAATAGGGGAAAAGGGGGATGGTCGCTCCGGGTAATACTGAGAGTAGATAACAAAGTTCATGTCTCGTCCCTCCGTCAGTTTATCTCGACGGTTTTAGCTACGTTCTCGTAGCTAAATTGGGCGGCGTGGAACATGCTATAGAGTCGTTTTGAAATATATCTGACCCACGTGATATTTTTGATACTGGTGTAAGTATTATGATAATGGCATTGATTATAATATTGAAAACCTCATTAAAACCGCGTGATATTTGACATTTGCGAGGGGGCGCAAAACCTCAAGGGGCGCAAAAAATCGGAACCATGACGCAAAGCTTGCCATTGCGCCTCTTTCACTTAGCCCCTGAATGAATACTTGTGCCATGCATACGTCACTGTATGCTTGCAACCCCGTTCCCCTCACCACAATGAATTTGTCTCAAAAGCACGATAGACTGTGACGTAGACAATCGTACTAGACTTAGGTTGTCCGCTGAGAACATACATTAAGCTAACTGACCGACATTTTAAGTCCGAAATCGACGATTTTAAGAAGTATTTAGTCTACTCTCATGCAATGGAATTGAATAGGTCTATTTACTAGTAGTCTGTGTGTATATACCAGATGTCAGACGGAGTAGAACCACATTACAAAACAATATACTAACTTTTGGATATGGCGGTCATTCAAGACAGAGATATATTCTCGAAGTATGGAGTTGATTGGTCTCTTTGTGCAGAATGGTATGTTCAGGGACGGATCCAGGAATTTTTGTAGGAAGGGGTTTGCCAGGTTTCAGTTAAGGAAAAGGAAATCTGCCATCATACATACAAATTGGGCCTTTTAAACAGAGAAATCATTTTTAAAATGGTGTAGGATCACTTTGTGATGTAATTTCATTGATGCAAGGCATTATTTTTGTTATGTAGCTGAGCAGGGTGGGGTTTGGACCCCCCAAACCCTCCTCCGGATCCGCCCTGATGTTTCTTTAATCTCCATTAATGACGGGGTTATGATACGTACGAGATAATGAATCACGGAAGGCCAAAGTATCGCGATAAAAGCCGACATGTCATATCATATTTAATATATAGCCTGACTTTCAATTATCATCTATTTTATATTACACGCGTCAACGGGTTTAATTTGGGCGTGGTGCATTTGTTTCTCCTTTGTATCATCCGAACATACGCCACTGGAACAACCATTGATATGTACACCCACATTTTTAAATAGCAACATTTAGATTTTCTTCCCATTTTAGAGGAATTATGCGAGGGTTAAACCTGCCTATTGTCGTGTGTGTTTCTGGCTTCAAATGTTATAATAAATTATTATATGGACACGTATCCACAGGGCAAGCCTATCATCAACTCTCTAGATCTTCGGATGGCTTAGATATTGAATGGGTTGGACTATGCCTGCCTTATCTGTGTTGAACACTAAAATGGCGAGAAGCTGTTGATAGAAGGACTGACAAGTACCAAGCTCGTGACTGTTTAATATAAGTATATAGTAGGGCATCCAACTGTTACCTACACATTATACATCATTGAATGATAAACTAACGGAGAATAACTGCCACGGGGGCGGATGCAGACTGGGAGGGGTCCGGCTCAGCTACATAAAATGTAAAACATCACTTTTATAAGAAAAGTTTCAGGGTCGTGTGCTTTATCCAGTACCCCCGCCTCATTACAAGTGAGTACAGGGCCTGAAACATGACAGCTTTTTAGCGGCGGCGGCTCACGTCGGAATTCTACATTCTGGTCCAGAGGCTACACAATATATTACCAACTAATTGTTTTATCTCGTGTGGGTTTTATTAAAGGTGCATTATCTCAGATTGTGATGAAGAACTGTCTCTGAGTTCACAAATCGTTCCCAGCCTTATATTAAGATTTTACTCAAATTTCAAACACTGTTTATGAGAAATATCTTTGATCCAGAAACACAAAACTCTGCACGCGGTATCTTATTCATTGATGTATTTGAAATATTCAAACAACAAAGATTTTTTTTAAGGCGAACAAATTTGAGTAAATTATTAACAGAAGTCTGAGAATCCTTTGAGAACTTGGGGCCAGGTATAGTTCTTGCTAAGATCAATAAAAGATGACGCAAAATAAACATATTGAAAATTTCATTCAAATTACTTTATTCTAAGCGAAATATCAGCTTGAAGTTTTGGCAAGATGTGGCATGGACTGTTTATTATCGTTTATAACCATGAATATGATATCACCCTGGACCCTGGTGGAAGCATTACATTTACAATTGCCGCATGAAGGAGCGACATCGCGACAGGATATCAATCAGTCACCATAATGATAGCATATGGATGTAAGTTTTATAATTAAGATCCTCCCTGGTGCAAAGGTTGACCATATAGGATTAATCTAAATATTTTATATACTGGGGTTTTGTCTATTGTGATTGAGGTTAGCCGACTTTTATACATGCATCAAGCCAAATCAAGTATTTTTAAAATAAACATAATGAACTGTCTCAACGGTTAATAAATTAAGCAACGGAGAGGTGGGTAGGATGGGGTTTAACGTCCACTCGACACAAACTAAGTCGTTCGGTACTAAATGGTTATATTTTATTTCAATAATTCGCTTGCGGCGTAGGGGTCTTTAGCAGTGGGAGGAAACGGGAGGACCCAGAGAAAACCCACGAGGTGGGGAGAGAGAGAGAGGGAAATGGGGTTTAACGGCCATTCAACACAAACTAGGTCATTTCGGGACTTACATATGGTTTACTTTTGTTTCAACAATTCACTTGTGCGTAGGGGTCTTTTGCAGTGGGAGGAAACCGGAGTGCCCAGAGGAAACCCACGAGGTTGAGAGGCGCCCCTATCTCCATGCCACATACGCTCACACCAGGGCTCGAAACCACAGCCGCAAGCCAGAGGTGACCGGCCAGCTAGAGGTCGAAGCGCGGCACTCTAGAACACTAGGCCATCCCAAACCCCCTCCACGAGGTTGGACAGGTGACCCTACTTTTGTACTCAATACCTTGGCAGTATTCAATCTGTTTAAATACAGGTCTATATTTCGATTTGTTTTTAATAGGCCTACTTTCGATAGCCTACACAACAATAGTGTAGTAGTAAAGACAGGTAAAACAAAATTTTGAACTATAAAAAACTAAACGAAATAGGATGTGTGTTTTGATCACATTGGGCAGTACATTTGCTTTGAAGATACTACACTCCATGTTTCTAAAGTACAAGCTTTCTGCTGTCTCCGTTCTCTTGGTAAAATTACTGTAAAGGGTTCATTTTTTAGGAGAAGTGCTCTTTGTACACTTTAATTCAAACCCATCACATGACAAGAGCAACCTTGTCTGTTGTAATGCTGTATCCTGTTTCAGGTTAATGGCTACACAGTATACAATTCTACTTTTTATTAAGTAGCCTGAACAAGCCTAGAGAATCCTGGTTGAAATTTGACTCGGCAAAAAACAGTAATCTGAATAGGATATGATACATAAGAATGAAACAAATGGAGTTAATCATGGACACAAACTAGGTCATTATGGTTCAATGTTAATTTAATAATTCCCTTACATGTATGGGTTTGTAGCAGTGGGAAGAAACCGGAGGGCTTGCAGAAAAAAATGCTAGGTTGTCCTGTACAAGCTAAGAATCAAAACTAATTCAATTGACTCCATGTTCGACCTTATGATCTAAAGCAGTCACATTAAGATCCATCGATCCCCCACCCCCCTCACCATGGTCGAAATGAGTGCCATGGTCTAATTCTTGTCTTGAAGAAATAAAGCAGAGAGAGATAAATGGGGTTTATCGTCCACTCGACACAAACTAGGTCATTTCGGGACTAACATGTGGTTTTTAATTTTATTTTTATTATTCGCTTTGCGCTTAGGGGTCTTTAACAGTGGGAGAAAACTGAAGTAAACCCACAAGGTTGGACAGGCGACCCTATCTCCTTGCCACATATAACCAGGGACTTGAAAGAAATAAAGCTGACATGTTTTTTTTATTTAAAGACCAATAGCTTTAATTGACAAATGAAATAATACATGTACACATAGAATATGAGTGGGTTAACGTAATTCTTTATCATCAGACTAGTCGACGAATCCGATTGGTCCGTACCATTTTAAACACGACGGACAGACCTATCAGTTGCTTTTACAAAAAAAAATTAAATCATATGTCATCGAATGTGTCGCTTAATTTAACACAAATTCTACATGTGACAATGATAAATTGTAATTAAATTAACAAATTGAACAAAAGTTGTTGTCTTTGTTCGCACTAAAAACTGAAGAGACTAAATATACAGTAATAATAATCATACCAAAGGACATAAGCAATTTTTAAAACATGTTTCTGAAGAGTTTACTTACATTGGTACACAAGCAAAGGTTGGAGAATAAACAGTACATACAGACACTCAACACTATATCAACATTCTCGCATACATAGATTATGGTAGTATTTAAATAGTGGGAACAAGATTTCATTGGTCGACTAGTTATCCAATCAAGTGTTGACTGATTCATAACTTTAGTCCAAATATAGTGGTGTTATATCAAATCCAATTCATGCCCTACATTTATTTATAAGTTATTTAACTATTATAACACATTTATATCATTTAATCAACTTAGAAACATTAGAATGATTTCATTACTGAAGACGACAGATCCCGTCTTCCAAAATGAGATGACGATAAAAACGTGACACCAGTTTCTTCAGTTTGTTTCCATGACGATACAAATTTATGAATGGCCCAAGTCAGCTTCAAGAAGAGGAAATCAAAAATGGACCAAATCATAAATTTACACAACTGGCTTAGTAACTATGACAACATGCAGCACCTGTAGCCATAGTAACTAGTTTCTATGGAAACAAAGAGAATTATGAATTGATGAGAAAGCATTCAATAATCTCATAGCCTTGTACGTTCTAGTCTGACAACAATGCACGTCCATATTCAAAACGAATACAGAAAAATTCCTAAGTTATGTCAAAGATGCAGACAGATGGTAGCAAATTACAAAAGCTCGACTGACCTTTGACCTATTCTAGCGACTTTATGATTTATTCTAAGCAGAACTAGAGATGAAAGGACGATCGCCCGAGATGTAAACGTATCAAGCATGTACCGACCGTACTTTCAAAATGAATGATGTTAGAAATACCCAAGTAATTGACAAATCACGAAATTGAACCAACCTGCGGGGAGGTGGACGTACATTTCTTGCTCATAGTAAATTCACGCTTCAAAGAAGCTGTTGATCAACGATGTTGTGCTTCAGATCAAGATAATCAGTCAATTAAATATTAAGTAACGAAATATATAACATAAACAATAATTTAATATTGGTGTAGTTTTGTGAATGAAATTTGGCAAGGGCTTTTCTCTTTATTTGTAAGAGAAACGCTGTGTTGTTTTTTTAAGATGAGTGCACACCGATTAGTGAGAATCTAGCCACAAACATGCACATACACTGCCGAATATCACACGAATAATTAATTAATATCTACATGTTTTAATGAAGATTATATACTTGGTCTTTCGGTATTCATGATGACGAATGATAAAAGACGCGATGGACAACAATTCATTAAAGAGTTAATTCAAGGATCAAGGGAAATAGCAATTCTCGGTCACGTGTCCTTTTTAAATATTATCCTACATTTCTAATAGTGACATAAATTAAAACAGAAGGATGATTGCAATAAATATTATGACTTTTAAAGTCGAGTGGGACGGCCATAAATTTTAGTCCAGATTTCAATGTCAAGATTTTGAGTCAATTTTGTAAAAAAAAAATAATTTTAGAATTTGCCAACAAAAACTAGATTGGAATTCACAGCCATCAAACCCGACATGTTGACTAATGATTAAGATTTGTTGAAACTATTTTTGTCAATATTTTTTTCGTGAAATCTGACAAGACATATTAGCTAATGTAGGCATTAATTGTGTTATAATTTAGCACAAAATGACGTTGCTTTGGAATCTTCTCGACAACAGGACAATATTTAATTACATAAACTGAGTAATATACAAAATCCCTTACCTAATTCCCTTCATGATCAATACATCAAGGTTTTTGAAACGGGTTTAGGAATTTCATAAACACACAAATATTCATAATTATATATATTTATATATATATATATATATATATGGACAAAAAATAGCGGCATTCATCTGACTCAATCGTTAAATACGTAAGGACAACTAATCTAATTGACGAGGATTTGAAATGAGATTGAAAAATTACGAGTAATACTGTCAAGATAGAAAATTTGCAAATTAATATTCGCATTATTTCGCGACTTCTGGACACAAAGGATTGAACAGTTTAACATCAGTTTAATAGCGATGTTTTGTTTTTTTACATGATTTAAGACACAATTTTCAATTTGCGATTTTTTTTTAATCTTTCGATCTCGATTTGGAATCCTCATCGTTTGCTCGGAACCTGATGAATTTTTAAATAGAAATCATATTTACAAAGTTACGGGCTATAAAAACTTCATACAAGTACTATTCTGTTATGACCTATTTTCTTGGTTTAATCACAATAGTTTGAAATCAAACAATAATAATAAAAAAAAAATCTAGAAAAAGTCACTGTACACAATTTCATGTATTTTAAAGATTTTGTAATTAAATCTAAATTTTACAAATTGCACACGCCCAAAATTTAAGCCATCTTGTTAATTATTTCTTTTTCCGATTCAAAATGCCAAAAAAAAAAATAAAACCTGGTCGTTTTATTACACAAGCATTCAAAACGACTTCAAATTCACACAAAATGAAATGAAACGTTTTGATCACAAGTTAATCAAGACTACTGTTTCCATGGCAACATCTAATTTTACATCACGCACATATAAAATAATTAATTGTAAATGCTTTGAGCTCGTGAATGTTTGGGTCTCCTTTCAAGTTTTGTTTTCAAACTTGTCATTTTTCTGATGTGGTAATGAGTACGGAACAAAAAAATAGATAGAATATTTATTTTTTTTAGAATGACTCGGATCGTGCCGTCAAAATAAAAATTTAAAAATGATGAAAACAAAAAAAATTAAGTCAAGTTTGATTTATATATTTTCACAGGAGTTTTTGGATTTTTATCACTTTTACAGTTAATTAAAAATGCATTACATGATCATCATATTAATATAAAAAATCTTTTATAAATAATGGTACAGTGAATTCATAAAAACAAAAATTAATAAAATTAGATAGAATTCATTCTTACCCCTGTTCGCGAACAGAATTAAGCAATTTCCGTCCATAAGCGGAACAAAAATATACTGCTTCCTTCAAATCGTAGTCAAGGAAACTACAGAATATCAGAAAGCTAACGATAACGACGTCAACGAGGCGATTCACAATTCAAAAACAGGTGTGTGAATAGATCCAAGGTCTCCATCTCATCAATTACTGTCACAACATTGTGTTGTCATGACAACTATGAAACAAACACCTAAGATTAAAAAACATGAAGTATAGAATTCCGTCAAATTTAACAGAGAGAAGAATTATTTTTTGTCGGGTAATATGAAGAGGCTTGTAATATTGTCGTCCTTGTTTTTTGAGCAGATGTACTGGATCCATTTTGACTGTAGTATTGTGGGTAATATTATAATTGGCAGCTTTGTGATGAGCTAAACTACCAATCAAATAATAGGAAACAAAACGGTCAAGTAGAAGAGACAGTACATTTACATAAATTGTCCGCTGTACGTCTTAGTACACCAGTTACATATTTACACTCAATGATGTTTTTTCTTTTTGTTTTTTTTTAAGTTTTCATTTTATATTTCTGTTCTATCTTGTTATTTTCTTCTTCTGGCCACATTGAAATCTTCTAGCACAATGTCAACAGTCTAAATTAATAGTTCTTTTGACTTGTCAAATACAAGAATTGCCTCCCCTTTCACGATTTAAACTGCCGTTAATAGAAAAGAGAAGCTAACAAGACACAAGTTCGTGAGGACATTTAGCCTCAATTCCAGATTTTTAAGAAGCTATCCCAGGATCCGGTTGCTACGGCGGTGCCATCCTCGGTTACACCCAAACAACTAACACGATTATCATGACCAGCTAATACACCTGCAAAATATTAATAAAAATAGCTTAATAATTTGATTTATAGCAATAATAATATTTTAATTTAATTGATAATTGAGAGAGCGAAATGTGGTTTAATAGTGTCAACTCAACACAAACTAGGTCATTTCGGGACTAACTTATCGTCAATTTTAATTCAATTGCGCCACGAGGGGTCTTAAGCAGTGGGAGGAAACCGGAGGACCCGGAGAAAACCCATGAGGTTTGAAAGGCGACAGTGCATTTTTCCAAAGCAGTGGCTGCATTCCACTGAACTTGAAATACCACTTAAAATGCAATTGCACTTAAATTTTTCTAAAAAGAAGCCCACAGTTAAGAAACATCTAGTAAAAAGTCTAAACCGTAACCTATTGAAATGAGAATTTTGCCCAAGCAGTGGCTGCATTCAACTTAACTTCAAATAACCAATAACATGAACAAGATTGGTTAAATGTCCCAATTAAAATATCAAAGGGACAAGTTGAAACTTCCTCGAAGTAGATGTAGGAACTGAACATAATAACTCTGGTTAATAAGCACATATGTCCAAATTCCTTTGCTTCAGAAATATGACATCACAACAGGCAATTGAAAAGTGTTGGAAAGCAGGCTTAATCTTTTCAGGTTATTGTGGGCCAACGCCAGGATAAAGGTCTAGCTGCTCGGACAGCATAATCTACACACAAAATGAAGTTTCTCTTAATTAGATACAGATCCCTAAAGGTACAGACCCCTCAAGGACTATTATGTCGATGTGACCCCTGCATAGAACTGTATGCCAATAAGGAGTCTTGACTTTGCCCGAGTCAATCCAAAAATAAATAGATGACACTTGTCATTTGTATTGACAGGACTACTTTCAAAAGATCTGAACTAAAAAGGTTGAAAATGAATATGAATACCGTACCTGCTCGTTCTTGCTTTAGGACATCCCATACATTGCAGTTAAAATCATCATAGCCTCCCAACAGAAGGCGTCCACTCTTAGAGAAGGCCACGGATGTGATACCACAAATGATGTTATCGTGTGAATACATGCCGATCTCTTGATCAGCTCGAATATCAAACAAACGACAAGTAGCGTCATCAGATCCAGTTGCAAATGCAAATCCGTTGGGAAAGTACTAAAAAAAACAGAAATAAAATGTTGGTTGAATATCCAATCAATACAAATTACGTCATTTCGGGACTAACATATTGCCCTTTTATTTCAATAATTTGCTTGCACATAGGGTTCTTTAGCAGAGCGAGGAAACTGGAGAACAACTCACCAGATTAGACAGTTGACCCACATTCAAGTGTGCGATAGAAACAATGCCAGTCTTGAAAATGGAAGGTCACCAACATCAGTGGTGCTACAATTATGGATTAAATTCTCTGCTCATTGAATCAAGCATGCTGACACATTTGAAGCTTTACCTTAATAACAAGCATTTGGAGTATTGACATAGCCAGGATAGTATAAAACGTTTATCAGTTGAGATCTTGACAGTATTAGAAATATTTGAAAACTTACTGTGATTGCATTGATATCTGACTCATGTCCTGAGAAAGTCTGTTTGCACATGCCATCTCTAACATCCCAAAGCTGAAAAAAAATAATGGTCAGTCATTAGTTGAGAGCATTCTATCACTAAATAAACACAAGTTTAAGCAAGTCATCATCTGACAACATGTTTCCGATTCTCAGGTATAAGCTTGGGACCGATGACTCAATGTCAGATCTTATGATCTAAATCATGTCTTAGACCACTGATCCATCCAATCTCACAGCTACATGTACTTCTAGAGACATTCATTTATCAGTTGGTGCCCTGTGCACACATTGGTGTGCACATAAAAGATCTCTCAGCAGTTGGAAATCGTCACAAGGGCAAAATTTCCCACGTTGCACAAAGTATGGCATATGCCCATCTTCATTATTCCAGACGGAGAAGAACAGGACGTTTAACCCCATTTCATGTCACTTGATCAGATTGAAAGTCCAATTTTGAATACATGCCCTATATTTGCAAAACTACATAATAAATTGTTTATTATGTAGACAATTTCCACTTGTCATGATTTATTCAAACTTTTGCCATCATTCAAGAAATAGTAAAACAAAATATTGTACAAACCTTTGCGGAGGCGTCACAGGCCCCTGAAACAAATGTTCTAAAATCTGGTGCTAAAGATAAACTCATAACATCGCCAGTGTGACCTGTGAACGATGTAGTTTGTTGACCGGTTTCTATATCCCACAGTGCACTAGAAGATAAAATAAACGGAACGTAAGTTAAAACGATGACATCAATATGGTGGCTGTCAAAACTAAACAGAAATGGACAACATTTACTTGAATTGGATTCATCATCAGATTACAAAATTTGCACATTTTCTTAACCTTATGTATCTGAACAGCCCAGAGAAATTTAAAATGGTCAATTTACTGTACATGGCTTAAGTGATACATTCTGAGCAGGCATACACCAGGTAGGGTGCCATGAGGGCAATTTTTATCAGACAGCCACATTTCTGCCTCCTCTCATCAAATACTAGAAAATGAGTTCTTGAATGGGCAGAGCAAGAGTCTGGGTCGAACAGTACTATTTTGGAACAATGTCCTGCATGAAGACATCCAAACAAGATTTCCTGCATGAAGACATCCAAACAAGATTTAAAAATCTTATGGATATGACCGTTTTATTGATTGAGAGTAAAAATCCCAGTGCAAATTTCAGTTCATTTTCAATGGAAAGGGTCACGCATCAAATTCTTAAAATATTTCAGATTTAAGAGCTTGTGAAAGACTACATGCTAAAGTATAAGTAGAGTAGACTATATTTACCAGGTCATATCTCCTGAACTAGTTACTATTTGGTTATCGTCTATAAACCTACAACATGATAGATAGCCAGTATGGCCTGGTAGTTCTCGACTAACTCGCACATTTCCTTCTCGTGTCTTCAAACTGTATATTGAACAAATATTATCCAGACCCCCGCAAGCAACATAGCTGCCGGATGGCGCATAGGCACACGTCATAACCCAGCTGGACCTCAATGGAATAGCATGTACCTGAAATTGACAAACGTATAAAACTTCAAGTCCATACCCAATTAAGATCTGCAACCCCACAAAAAGAAAATACTAAAATTTAAAATTAATCGGTTCTGGCAAACATGAAAACCATCGACTTTTGGGTATTGGGCAACTATTGGGCTCCAGGGTTTTAGAAGTTCAAAAAGGATTTGAACAGTTAAATTAATAAATATCATAAACAAGTGCCGATCTAGGAGGGGAGGAGCATTGGGACCCTAGACTCTCCCCCACAATACTGTAAACAACTACTTTTATTCCATTTCTATTTAACAAATAAATTTTAGCTTTTTACCTTTTGTTGGTTGGCAGCTAATGCAATTCAATGTTATATTCAGGGTCCAGATATGCACCACAGACACCCCGACACCCTAGGTTTAACAAGGGGGACAACACCCCCTCCCCCCAATAAATATCGGCCACTGATTAATGAGATAATTAACCTACCTTATTAGTTGTATATCCATCCCATACTATTAATTTACCATCTTGTGAAGCTGATACTAGATTTCTGAATACAACAAATTTACATCATTAACAATCAAAACAGTTTTCAAAAACAAAACCTTGTATGTAATATTGTATTTTAAGAAGATAATTTGCCATGATACCAAGAATATATTGCTAGGAAACGGGGGGGAATGAAAGCTGCAAGGACAAGAATGAAAGCAGATGGCGGCAGTCCACAGTTGAGCATCTTCTGGGAATTTTTATTTCAGAAAGAAGCACAATGAAAGGAAATCAACAAGGTCAAATACAACTTGGGATATATATAGCCATAGAGAAACAGAGTAATGGTTGGGACCGGATCAAGATGTAACAAGTGAGACCAGAAACCGGATCAAGATTTAACAAGTGAGACCAGACCGGAAACCGGATCAAGATGTAACAAGTGAGACAAGAAACCGGATCAAGATTTAACAAGTGAGACCAAAAACCGGATTAAGATTTAACAAGTGAGACCAGACCGGAAAACAGATCAAGATATAGCAAGTGAGACCAGAAACTGGATCAAGGTATAGCAAGCGAGACTGGATTAAGATATAGTAAGTTGGATCGAATCAAGACATATCGGGTGGGACTGGATCAAGTTATAAGTGGGGATGGATCACACACAGAACAATCAGGATAGAATCAAGATATTACATTTGGGAGCAAATCAAGAGAAGTTGGATTGGATAATAATATAACAATTGTGATTACATAAAGGAGGTAGAAGTCGGATGGATTGATAAAGAAGGGGACACACTGCATTCTCAAACAATGCTGACAATATAAAGGATAATAACATTATACGTAATACGTTGTTAGTCAAAATTAGGGTGAAAGATTTTAGGTCTCGTAGGGTAGGGTGTGAGTTGGGGGTGAATGATGAAATTTGAACCATTCTGAAAATTATTAAAATCCTGAATTTTACAAGTGAAACGAGCGTATACGGTATAGGTAGGGAAAATGAAGACTTTAAAGACGATTGATATTCACAATGTACCAATACATTAAATAAAAGAACTCTTTCAATTAGGTTATTTTTCAGAATACTTTATTCTACCCAATGCTGAATACGGTTACATGTGTGGCATGCTTAAATACCATTCCTCGGTTATACAAATCAATTTGACATGCATAAAAATGTAGATTATAAAATTCAATTTTTTCCAAATAATTTCATAACTCTGATCTCCTTTTGATAAATATTATGTGTAATACCCCTGTCATTCTAATTTAAATATCAAATCAAATTGATAGAACTCTGGTTGGATTTTTAACAAATAAAACTTTGATAAATATAACTCAAAACCCCTTGCATTCTTCGATAAAAACATTTTTATTGACAACTCCAGTTTGATTTTAATTGTCTTTCGATAAATATTTAAATTTAATCTGAATTTTTTCATGACCCCAGTTCTCGATTTTTAAAATGAATTTTGAAATACCCATTAATAGATTTCAAACTCCTTTCCAACAGTAAAGGTAAATGTTTCCAAAACGAAGATATTTCTTTGTTTTATATGTAAGTAATTAATTATGGTTTATTGAGTTCCTGGTTGCCGTTGACAATTTGCCAAGTTGTAGTTTATTACGCTACAAAACATCTAATTAACAATGCATAGAAACAATCTTTCATTGTTAGGCAGTTGAATTATATCATGGCTTACTATACGTAAATACAGTTCATTATCAGTCCAAAATAACAGACGAGTGTGTGTGGGAGGGGGGGGGGGGTGTACCCGCCTTCAAAACTATCATCCGGATAATGATTTTTCTAATGCTCATATCCCCAATCTTTTGCCCTGACTTGCAAATATTATTTTTTGGGGGTAAAGCTTCCAAGAAAGCCAATCTTAATGCAACAAGTCTGAGGAATATCTTCAATTTTGTAAGCCATTTGTTTTTCAAAATTTTAATGACATAAAAATTTAGCACCACAGCCAACATCAAGGCTGATGAGATAAGGTTGGAGTTGAGACGTATTGTTTGTTACATAATCGGGGGATAAAAGGGGAGAGAATCCTAACTAATATACTGAAATTTACAACACTGAACAACTGAAGACTTTCAGTATTCCTGAACCCAACTTCATATAATTTATACGTTTAGAATATCATTTTTTGTTTGTGTTTAGGAATTAGTTCTTTTAAGATTAGGGCTGCAACAACACTACAATCCACACAGACCAACCGATTTTGACCACAGCAAACTGAAGCTGAGGTCCACGATATCTCCAGTTTGTTGTACTCCTAGCAAGTTCAAATGAAAACATTGGACTTTTCATATAGAAATTATTTAATCCAATTTTGGGTATCATTGCAGCCCTTTTTATCGAATAAAACCACTGTACAAATATAAGTCCGATCTGCAGGAGCTGTTTAGACAGAGGGGTAGAACATAGAATAGAGGAGGGGAGGAGCGATACACATCACAATGAAAACAAAGAAATACAAAACCATAGGAGCAACGTTTACTTATGGAGAAAACAATAGAAGTACATTCTGTGCGGAAACTGCTCAGATAACGAGCGCATCGCACACAGTTGAGATGAGGAACTGGAGCCACAAATATACAAAACAGGGCATTGGCGACAAAAAAAAACCACAAAAAAACACAAACAAATTGTTTATATTATTTTCATATGGATTGCTAAGTGCTTGCTAGACATGGATTGTGGGGCCCCCTTTTTTTAACCAACTTCTTTTCGCAAAATATGTACCTTATAAATAACCAGAACTTACCAAATGCTATGCGAAAATGAAAGTGAAACAAAACCATCCATTTACGCAAAGTCATGAATAGTGATTGATTTACTTGATATTTTCTTAATGTAACATCCACTCCCCTCCCACCCCAAACGCTGAGACAGGAATTCCATCTGAAAATGGATCTTAATGAATGTGCAGTATCCCATGCCTCTTGGGTATAATAACAGCTTAAGCAATATTCATTTCATGATCACATGATCTCATTAACGGTTACACAGTCTGTCTGACTGTATACGACATGCATAATTACTGCCAAATAAAAAATGTACACCAAAGTCCAACTACGATAATTAATGACAACAGAAACTTGAAAACTTGCCAAGAATTTTTACATCATCCAAAAATAGAGAGCAAAATGAACTCAAAATATTTTACTCTCTGTCTCAAACGGCGAAAAATTTGTAGAGAATATCACGACGATTTCAAAATTATCACAGACGTTTCCATCCAAATATTGCAGTTGCCCGGACGTCCCATACATCTTTGGAATATGATATCATGACAATTTCTTAATCATAATGGCCACCACATACGTTTACACCTCATCATGTCCGATCAATAATAATGCATCAAAATTATCAGACGAATGTTCACCGACAATAACTGCAGAAGCCCGACACTCAATATGTGCCATCATGATATTAAACCCTTTCCTCGGTGTATTCTAACCCTGCCTTTTCCCTCGAAAAACAGAACTCCTTTATAACTAATTTCCTTTATCTGTCAAACATTTTGGCAGACTAAATTCTTTTTTTTCACCAATGCCACCTATTTATTCTTCTTTTTAACGAACAAAACTCGCTATTTTCATCTTTAGACAAACTAAGCCCATCTTTGTTTAGATTTCTTTGAACAATTAATTTTGGGACAAACTATGGCACCTCTTGCCGACAAACAAAATCCCTTTAGAGGTCATTCCTTTGCCAAAATCAAGCCATTATTTTAGTCAACTCTGGGATTAAGTCATGCCAAGCTTACCACTTAGACAGCATAACAATTATTAGTTAGCAAAATATTTTTCATATACATTCATTTCAGTTCAAGTTAAAAACAATGCCCATAAAAAAAATATTTACGATTGAAAAATGTTTAAATCTAGCAAAAATATTATTTGATTATATGTAAATTATTCAATACCAAATATGGTTTTATTAAAGTTAAATTCATCATCATAAGTTGAAAACTTTATCTTAAAAGATCTATATCATAATTTAAATAAATAAAACAAATATTTAAAAACATTATTTAACGACATAAATAAAAAAAACAACTGAGAAGCCAACAAGGGTAGGCAAAAATTACAACATCAATAATTTTCATAAACATTAAAAAGATTTTTTTAAATATTGAATCATGGCAAAATGTTACAACATCAACATGCAGGCATCACAAGACAGAATTTTATTGTACATCTAAAGACATTACATACTTTATTAGATATTTCGTTAACGTTACAATATTTTGTTAAATTATCTGTATTTTGTTAAAAAGGTTTCCAGATGGGAATGTTATTACCAATCTCCTTCTCCAAATAGGTAAATAGAGTTTCATTCCTGTTAGATTTACATGTACATCTTTTAATTTTCTTTTTGAAATACACTTATCAAGATAAATACAGTAATTTTTGAAGTTAGCATATTGTTACTTCTATTCTCTATGGTTAAATGTGAAGTTCAAGGCAGGAGGATTTTGACAGTCAAGACAGTGCTTTTCATCCAAATTTTCTTTCAATTCCAAATGTGAGGGTATTTTTGACATGCATCTTTGTGAATGTCCTATGTAGAAAGTCCTGTTGCGATCTGACCAAATTTAGACTTTAAAATCAAATTGAAGCAAATGGAATCTACATTAAAGTCCTTTTGCAATCAGAGCAAATTTAGACTTAAAATAAAATTGAAGACAATGGAATCCACATATCTTATAGACCCAAGTAGAGCAATTTCAGCAAATTGTCTTACATCGTTTTCAAACTGTCAGGGGATCTTTTACGTGCACATCAATGTGCACACAACACCTTTTACAAAACAAACCCCTACTTGATTTATTGTACACAGTCAATTCTCCGTAAATGAAGATTTGAAAAGAGTCAGCACATTTGTTAGTAATATTAGGAGGAACAAGGAAGACCAGTTTTCATAAACATATAATGAAGTTACACCAAATAATAACATTGAAGAACTTGTTTTATGTTACGGTACTAAATGTATTTTGAATTCAAATTTCACAGCAGACTTTGTCTAGCCAGATCTGGCACCATCTTCTCAGAATGAAGTTACGAATTTACTGAAGTCAGAGAATGATTTGTGAACTCGGGGACCAGACTTGTTTGTAAAAAATAAGGAGACAGCACGCACAGAGAATGTTTTCCCTGTTACAGTATCGCTCCATGGTAAGTGGATGGTGTTCAAACTACTATCTGAAACACTTCCTGCCACTTTTGATGGCCATTTTGTACACAAAAAAACAATGGGACAATACATATCATCTCCACCATGTATCTTACATAAAGAAACGTCAAAAATATAACACAAATATATTCGATTAAATAAACACCATATACATGTATTAAATACTTCTGACAATTCAAGATAAATATTTATAGGGACGATTATAACATACATTTATATACATGTATATATATATATATCGAACTGTTGATTATACTGTATCACATTATATATATATATCGACATATTGAGACATAAACACTGAAATTTACCGTTTCCTCGTTATCAATAAATAATATTGATCGATTCATGTCATTTTATGACAAGTGGTTTATTTTACTTACTTTAAAATCCTTATAAAAATAAAAATCAAAATATTTACTGTTTTGATGTTTCGAGATGATTTTGGTTATGAATGACAATGAATGTTGATGTCAAATGTTCAATTTCAGATTCTAATACTGTTGCGATTAAAACTGTCTTCTAATTTGTTTTTAAAGAATGAAATAATTGTTCATTTTAACAGTCATTTTGCACCTTTTTAAAAAAATTAAAACAGACTTCTATTTGGCTTTTAAAGATGCCTTTTATAGAGTGCCTTTTTTTCTAATTAAAACTGACTTCTATTTGGCTTTTAAAGATGTCTTTAATAGAGGGAAATACTTTCTTCATTTAAATATCTAGAAACTATTATCAATCATTTTAAAGAAACAAAACAATGGACTATAAGAGACGACACTTTTTCTCTTTTGCTTTCAACTAAAAGAGATTACATAACTTTGCATTTATTTGTGAAATTTTTTGAATTTTTATTGTGAAGTTCGACTCTTCTGCTATAAATTTTTATCATAGAAAAAGATGAATCCTGTCTACCGTAAAGATAAAATTTCATAGATTCACATTGTACGCATCGTAATGAATTTAAAACTTTATGTAATAAATTTAAAACTGTAAGTCTTTGTCCTATTTTACTTTCATATCTGCCACTGCATTCGGCCGTCAACTACACTTGCTTGAAATATTTTAATGTGATAAATGTCACTGTATATTTTTGAAGTATTAAGTAAAGACTTGTCAATCTAAAGACAGTGTGTTGAGAGCACCATATGTTGTCCTTTTACACTTAAAAGACTCGTTCTTCAGAATGGAATTGGTTCAGACTATATAGATCAAAATATAATTTTCCTTCAATAATCTTGAGTGTATTATTCGAACCAGTTATGTTAAGTGTGTTTTATTATTCTATCAGATTCTTCATTCCATATCTTGCTGTTTACATACACGACCAGGCTGTGTTTTTCTACAGATCTCGTTAGAAATGTTGCATGCTGGGCTTCGTCTATAGTCGTGCGCTATAATTGCACTCATCTCCCCGGATACCTTTCTATTATCTAGTAGAATTATTGATTTCTTCAACGCTGTGAATAATTCGCGGCTATTTTCACAAACTGTTTCAAGATGACAAGTCTTCAGCGTCCGAATACTACAAGTTATTGTAAATGAAATAATATTTGGGTGGTTCAAGCCTATTGATCATTATGGCGTGTTTTAAATTCATTTATTCCCTTGTTCTGTCCTATAACCAATACATATAAAAGCTATAACCAAGTTTTATTTACATCATCCGGCCTGAGATTGAATTCTCAGAAATAAACATCTCATCAAAACTGATATTATAAATTATTCCGACACAAAGGAGCAAATTCTTGCCGCAGGTTCGATCAGGAAAATCTTGCAGAACATGTATTTCTACCGCAAGTAGTTATTTTTATTATTGTTTTTTTTTACTGGTAACTTAGGCAAGAAAATTATGTTGATGGTATTGCGAGAGACTGAGCCTCAATATGACCTTGAATCGTAAAATTACAAAATAGTAACAGGAACCTGACAAAAGATCACCTCAATCTTCCAACCCCTGACTGTCTATTTTAGTCATAAACTGGTTACAACCACTGAATAATTTTTGCACATTAACAATTTTCCTTGGTTCAATCAAAAAAAAAACCTTGAAGATCCGACTTCAAATTCAAAATGATCTTTAGGCATTCTGTGAAAACTTCTTTCATTAAATATTTATTTGGATGTGTTTCAAGATTTTCGGGGGTTTTTTTAATAAAAGGAAAACGTAGGACACATATTTTAGCTAAACAGACACAGGGTTTAAAACACAGGTGAATGACAAGTATAATTAGTAAAAAGATTAAAGTAAGAAAGTCTGAAAAGTGGAATGGATGACATTTACATGTATGAAGATGAAAATCTCTAGGAGTGGATGAGAACACATTTAAATTGAAAATCAAACTATTTGAAAACCTAATGCACAAATCAGATCTGTCGTTTTTGTTAAGTAACAAAATGAGCCTTTTATTGAGATAGATTAATTCAATGGCTTGAAAATTCTGGAATGTAGAATTCTACATGAATGTT